>CM053787.1:320756753-322055503 GCA_028749045.1 Cupressus sempervirens
CTGTTCAAGTACATAATGGTGAGCTAGTTCCATGATCAATTATAAGGAATGTATAGGCATAGGATTTGAGATTGTGTTCACTAACTTGCTTAGACAAAATGATTAGATCATCTAAGATCTCTCCCTCAACTTATTGCAAAGGACTAAGAATACATTCAATTCTACATGTCTCAACTCTGTATTGTGGACTCATGAGTGTCTGTTCATGAATCATGACTTCTTTGGTTCACCCTAAAATTTGAATTTCACTAGTTTTAATGCAATCTTTTCTTCCATGGATGACAATGAAGATGCTATTTTAAACTACACAAGAGATAAATGTTAGTATACCCATGTTATGAAATCAAAATGACACTTGATGACTATGTCATATTGGCAAAAACTAACAAAAAGAAGAAGAAATTGATAAAAGACCCTAACATGAAATCTATCATACTAGCACACATGATACACCTACACGTGTACAAGGTGCACCTAGTGCACTATCTAGGGTGGGGGGGATCAACACAAATGTGTAGCTGCACACCTACAAAGGTGTGCTAGGTTCCCAGCATGTGCAAACTTTTTTGTGCCTTGTTGGCTTGGGCACAAGTTGCACATGGGGCACACATAGTGCACTTGCAAGATTCTAAATATACACACAAGGTTTACCTTGTACATTGATGTAGACAAACTACAACTATCAATGTGTGAAGGTACAAAAATTAAGAGGTCAAAGAAAATAATGAACACTTATAGGGGGTCTTCCTTCTATTTATAGGCATAAGGGAGAGAGGTGTGCACCTACAATACCCTCTGAGGGTGTGCAAGGTGTTCTAGTCTACCTGTATGCCCCTCAATGTTTTCTAGATGGCTCACCTAGTGCACTTTAGTAAGGTGTACATGTGTGCTACATTCACCTATGTCCAGGTTAAACACTAGTAAAAAATTACTCCCCACCTTCCTGACTTAGAATGACACCGATCGACTAGACATCTTGGACTCACCTAGAGTCATAGGGAGAGAACAGCTTCTAGGTGGAATCCCTTATCCTGTAATTCAAAGAGGGGGTCTCCATTTTTTAATTGAAAATGGGGTGTGTGTTATGAAGTCACAATAGTAACTTTTTCCCTTTCTTTTTAATTGAAAATGGGGCATGTGTTTTTAAGATGCACTTGAGAATGAAGATTGTATAAGAGCTATAAATGAGGAAATTGATTAGATTGAAAGAACAAAATAAGAACACTAGTACCTATACCAAAGAACAATAATGTGATTCGAACAAAGTGGGTATTCATAAACAAGTTGAATGAAAAAGGTGAAGTCACAAGGAACAAGGAAAGACTAGTTTGTAAGGGATATGAACAAGAAGAAGGAATTGACGATGGAGAGACATTTTCTCTAGTTGCAAAATTGGAATGTGTAAGAACTTTATTTGCATATTCTTCTTAAAAAGGTTTCAAATTGTATCAAATGGATGTGAAGTTTGTATTTATAAATGGAATAATGAAAGAAGAAGTATACATTGAACAACCTAAAGGATTTGTTGAGCCTAGCACGACAAACATGATATGCAAGCTGCACAAAGCTTTGTATGGTTTGAAACAAGCCCTAGAGCATGGTTTGAAAAATTACATACGTATTTAATAAATATTGGTTTTGCAACAACTAATTATAACAATAATCTATACTTGAAGAGTGAATCTAAGAAAAATGTATTGCTAGCTGAAATTTTTGTTGACTATATCATATTTGGAGGACAAGAATCATTGTGTAAAATTTTGAAAATGAAATGAAGAAAGAGTTTGAGACTTCATTGTTTGGAGAGATTGAATTCTTTGTTCATTTACAACTCTATCAAAAGAAGGAGGAATATACATTACACAATCAAAGTATATCAAGGAGATACTGAAAAAGTTTGGTATGGAACATTCAAGACTAGTTGAAACACCTATGGCCACTAGACATAAAATTTCAAAAAATGACAATTTTGTAGAGGTAAATCAAACATTGTATAGATCAATGATTGGAAAACTACAATATGTTTTTCATAGCACACTACTAATGTTAAGGAGAATCACATAATGTCTATGAAAAGAATAATTAGATATCTAAAAGGTGCAAAAGACTATGGCTTATGCTACAAGGAGAATGACATGTTTGAACTAAAGTATATACAGATGTTGATTGGGTTGGTAATGTTGATGATAGAAAAAGCACTAGTGGAGACATTTTATTTCTAGTAAATAGGCTAATTTCATGGACGAGAAAGAAGTATAAATGTATTTCACAATCCACGATAGAAGCTAAGTATCTTTCTATTGTAGTTAATTGTTCAAATATTGCATGGATTAAACAATTGTTGAAAGGTATGAAGGAAGAGATTACTGAACCTATAGTGATCTATTATAATAATAGAAGTTTTATAAACATTTCTAAGAATCATGTGATGCACACAAAGACAAAGAATATTGAGATCAAGTATCATTACTTGATAAAGTTGGTGCAAGATAAAGATTTGAGGCTTGAATATGTAAAGAAAAAGGAGAAATAGCTAGAATATTCACTAAGGCACTACCTAAAGAAGCTCATGTATACTTAAGAGGAAAGTTAAGTGTCATTTCCCCTATCTAAAACAAAATAAAAAGTGATTTAGTATTGCATCAAATGTTGTTATTAGAATATCTTACATATTGATGTAGGAGATCACACTTCGGGATCTTCCTAAAGGTGTGGAGTGATGTGAAGTAGTGAGAAGAGCTGAAGCATAAGTTGTTACTTAATTAAAAAGGAAGTAATACCCATTGATCTATTTTCAAGAAAATATTTTATTTTATCATTAGTAGGTTTTTCTTCAAAATTTTAGATCCATGTTGATGCCCTTGCATAAGGAAAACCCTAGTAGTGGAGGGTTCTCAAGGTGAGACCCTAAGTGAAACCAAGAGGATGCCCTAATTTTATATGTTGTTGTTACCTTTTGTTTTACTTAAAGAGAGGTCCCTTCCCTAAAATGTGTTTTATAAGTACCTAGGTTTTATCACTTTATGGTTTTGACCCCATCCCATTTTATTTTTAAAAATACACACCCAAAATCCTAAGTTTTTTAAATAAGGGTTGTTCTACATGAAAAAGGGACCCTAAATGTTTTTTCCTAGGGAATTATTTGTTGTGGTCCCCCATTCCCCTTTTCTCTTCAATGATTAACACTTTAATATATTACTAAACTTGGCACTTTTTTTAAGCACGTGAAAATGTTGTCTCCTTGAATCGATGGTACACATATTAGCACTATAACTAATCCCCATGGTAGCAATGTCACATGATAAAGTTGTAATGCGATGGTGACATTCATACAATTGTTGACCTCTATGTTAGTAGTTAGAATGATGCAAATATGATGGCCTATGTTAACTCACTATCTTTGGTTTGTCTCGTAGCAATGAAGTGAGATGATGAAATCTGAAGTCATCTTCAAGGCTAAAGTTTTTTAGTGGGGCCAACATTAGTTAGGACATGATTTCCTCTAACTGGTCTAAGCATATTTGTGTCAATAAGGAAAATGAAGCAAGGGTATGAGCTATAAAATTGGAGAATCAAGATGCTTCTACATGGATTAAATGAAGCTTTTATTTCTTATATCATAGTGGTTCCCCTTTTCTCATGACTTGGATATGTTATAGCATCTTGAAATTTGACAAAAATTATGGCAAAAATGTGAGATGATGACACATGTCTTAATCTTTGACCAAGATTCTTGGTTGGACCTATTGAATCATTCGAGACTTGATAGGTGATTGGGCCCATAGATCATTTCAGCAAAGATGATGTCATTTAGTACCCATTCCCATTTTAAAAGGTGATGATCCAAGGGTCTGTGCTTATTCATTGAAGGTTGGTTCTCTTATAGTGATGAAGTGCAATGCTTCCACGTGTCTCACTCATGGTAAGATGGATGTGTTTTCACTTAAACTAAGTCTAGTTCATGAGCTACAAATCAACAGTTAAGACTTAATTTCTCAATTAAAATCAACCACCCATCTATTTGAGAAGGAATTGGAAAATCAATGGATATCGTGTTTGCACAAGGCAATGAAAGTTGTATAGTGATTCAACAAGATGCGCCCACATGTCCCTCATGCCCAGGTTATGTTGAATTTTCAAAATAACTTACATAGTCACTTTGTTGGCTTGATATTGGTTGTAAATGGGTCCCAATGGTTTAATAGGATAGTTAGTGCAAGTCAATAGAATATCCAGCCATCTGATTTAGAGATTAGACCTAATCAATGGATGATTTTCAAATTTAAAGTATAGAGCCAAAAAGGGGATTTTTTTAGCATTGTAAAAAGATAGTTAATTTGCATGAGGTCACAATAAATGTTTATACAACAGATTCAAAAGGTTGTCATCTTATTGAGGTTGTCACCAAATTGTAAAAAGAATTTGTAGAGATCAAGGATTTACAAAACCAAAGTCAAATTTCTTGGGAAAACTATGAATTATATAAGTTAGTGTTTTCAAATCCCCTGTATTCTCAAAATTGCTAATTTGGGGGCTTAAAGTTTATTTCTATTGAGAAATGAGCCCTAGTTAGTATCTTTTGAACCTTAGGAATCCCTAGTTAAGTAAGTCATTTTCTATAAAAAAAATGCCTCCAAATAATTACTCTAGGAAATTCAATTATGAAGATAAGAGGCTCTAGGATGACTTCATTAAACAATTTCCTATGTTGAGCGAGTGCAAAGAGGCAATTGAAGGTTGGAAAGTATTGAAGAATGAAGTACAACTAGGTCTAAAGGATAAGTTTTGGAATGTATGTGAAAAAAACTAACATAGGAAGCCCACTCAAAAATATGTGGAAATATGATTTAGGAAAATTGGCAGTACTTGTTGTCTTCCCTGATGTTGACTTATTACTAGAATTGGTAGATAGGTATGATCCTTCAACACATGAGATTAGGGATATAAATGGAGGTATTTTACTGAAGATAATTTTTTATTCAATTAGAGAAGCCTTTGGTCTCCACCATATTGAAGGAGTGACAAATATTATAGATTTTTCAAATGGCTGATGAAGCTTATGACAAAGCAGGAAACTATGTCCAACTGAACCTGATAACTTCATTCCTAAAAGAAGTAGATCGAGTAAAGCTTTCTCCCCTTGTTATCTCATACATAATAGGCAATTATGAGCACTACGATGATGCTTTAGTAAACACCCATATTGTTTTGTGCCAAGTTCTTTATTGAAAAACAAAAGAAAATTTAGAAAAAAAATAATGTGGATGTACTTAGGCATACATAAGTATGGGGATCCTATGATTTATGATTTGCCCAGATATTTGGATAGAAATATCAATGAAGGATCGATAATTTTAAAGAAGGGAGAATCTACTAATTTCAAATCATATTCATTATTGATGTATATGCTTCTTTAAAACAATAAAGATTATTTTACAAAGGAGATGGACCTCGAACTCCAAAGAGATGGGGAGTGACTTCTTGTTCAATTATAGCCCACTCTATTATCAATAGATTAGGAAGGATCAATTTAATTTTTTTTAATAATAATTTGGGATTGCTTTGAGAAAGAAAATTTTGCATGTGGTTAATAGATTTCCTTGGTCTCTAAATTTTTTCTTAAGACCTATTGAATTCAATGTTGTACCTAAGATGTGTCATCAGTGGCAGGACATCTACTTTTATCCTTTCACAATAGTTATTAGAGTGTATAGTATTTTCGAAAGTCCTTTTGTGCTTCCAAAATATGTTTCATTGAGAATTGGTTTCCTTGAGGCCATGAGACAAATTGCTATGTTGCAAGACACTAATTTCCCCCAAAGAAGGCCAAAAAGGGGACATTCCTTCTAGAGCTAATAGTCTTTCATCATTTTTTCCATCATCAAAGATGGAAGGAATAATTTGGTTCAACTACTAAGACCTTCCAATATGAATGTGAGTTCTAAACGTATGAATGACATTTAGGATTTTTATGATAGGATTATGCAGAAGATAAATAAGGCTCCAAGGGGTAAACATGAATTTAACTAGCCCATGGATATTATTAGAAATAAAGAAGATTTTATTTCTCAAAAGAGAGAGAAAGCTTATTGGTGCATTTATAAAAAGACTTTAAAAGAAATAAGAGAGAAGGATCCCAAATATGATCCACTCTCAAATTGAAAGAGCCTGGAACAAAGATTGAGGATACTCTTGGGCAATTTACAAAGTATGTATGACACCATGAAAAAGAAGCTGGGAAGAGGAAGAAAAAAAAGATAATTATTGTTGAAAATGAAGAAAACTTGAGTACTTTGTTGCAATCTTCTGAAATTGTCCCAAAAGAGAGGAAAGGGCAGAAGAGAGCTAGAGAGGAATTCCAAACTCATGATGTAGAGCCAGATAAAGATCTTGAAACTCTAGAGGGTTTGAGGCTATATTAGAGAAGAAGGATGAGAGAGAGGCATGTTGATCCAAGAATAGTGTAAAAATCCCAAACATGGAAGCCAAAGTGCCAGATGACCTAACCAAAAGATCCCCATTCACTAAATCACCTAGACCACCACCTGTAGTTAGGAGAATTCAATTTTCCTTATGAAGATGATGAGGATGAGGAAGAAGAATGCATCTATGTTCTAGAGGACGATGCTAGGGGGTTAGAGCTCCAAATACCTAAGGCACCAATTTTAGATATTACCATTCAAGAAATAAAAGGATTATTCCCAAGGGAGATTAGAACATAATCTTGTAAAGTAGATGTCTCTGATGATGAATTTATCAAATCAATCCCTTTCAAGAAACTTCTATGGTAGTATTTTAGAGAATATTATCACAAGATGGTAGATGAAATGAGGAGGCAAAAGCCAAATGATGATCCCGATGACATTAGAAAAGAAGTAAAAAGAGAAATGATGATCAAGTTTAATGCTATCATCCCAGAGGAGGGGAGAAGAACTTTGAAAGAATAAGGAGTCCAACTGATAAAAAACCTCAACATTATAGATGCAATTACATTTGATTTTATCATGAAAGATACTAGGTTTAAGAAACCCAAGAGAGAGGCAACAAACTCTATTTCTAGGATGTACTACAGTGAAGACTTAGCTATTATAGCTACTTGGTCTATCTCTCCTTCCCATCCAATTCATATAGTTGGTGAAGGTAGTAGAGTTAAGAATAATGTGGCCTTACATAGAGTTGAAGATGTGAAACTTAACCAATTTACCATAAATCTGCAAGAACATATGGCATATGTTCATAATGTAGCAGAAAGAACATAAAAGAAACATGAAAAACTATAGGAGAAATACAGTCATGTATATGTTGCATCTGAATAGAGGACAAATAAGGTTATAGAACTTTAGATGTGGTTAGAAATAAAATAGAGTGAGTCTAATTATAACAAAGAAGTTATAATTAGGACTGCACTTATGTTTTTATTTTAGAGAATTAACTCAAATTTATTTAGGATTCATGAAATGTGTAAAATTCTTTATTTAGTCATCAGTAAAATGGGATATGATAATAAGCATACATACCAAAAAAGGATAGGAATATTAGAGAAAATAAGATAGATTGAGCTTTGTGTGAGATTTGATCACAATCTTCCTCCTAATGCTATGGCCACAGTAAAAATTGTTAAATCATTGAGAAATTTTTAATTTTTGCTAGATGTATTTAACAAATAAATGGTGGAATTAAAAGACCAGATGCAAGGCTTTAAGGACACTCTAGTACCACCAATTTTGACTACTGACAAAGTCATTAAGGATTTTTCTAATTGGAGGGATGAGGAAATAATTGAAATAAATAACTTGGTTAGGAGGATAGCTAATGATGTGGGCATGTCTCTTTTTCAAGAATGTTTGCCCAAATTAATTAACTCAGAAATATTCTATGATTATTTTGAGAAGTCACCCAAGCCATAGTTAAGTACATTCCTTATAGGTAGGTGTCAGATTAGATCTTGGAGCATACATGGCCATTAGATTATGAGTTTGCAGAGTGGCTGAAGAAGTACAAACCATCAAATCTAGAAGATTCACCACCAATGAAGCAATAGTCTAAGAATATTTTAGAAGAAGGAAAAACACCAAAAAAAAAAGGATATGAGATCATGTGACTACAAGATATCACGTCAACCTATTTTGAGGTTTTTCTTGTTCTGAGCATTTTTGTGAAATCACATGTCATGTTAGATTATGACATGTGTAAAAATCTCTATGGATGAAGCTTGTTGTAACTCACCTTATATAAGTGAGTTCCCAAGTCTAGAGAAGGGTCCAAAAAAATTAGCTAGAAAAATATATTATCTTTGTTCAAGTTGGTCCATGACTATATAGTGTATCTAGTGTCTTTTGAAAGAGATCTAAGAGAAAAAGGCATTGAATTCTTTTAAGTATTTCTATTTGAAGGTTGATTCTGAGTTGTATGTCTTTCAAAGCAAGATAATACAAAGTGTTGGCATATTTGGTGACTCAATCTAGATTTTATCTCTTGTCTATGTTATTTTCAATTTTTTGAGTATTTGTATCCAAGTTTAATAAATCCTCAATTATAATTCACCTTAGAGTTATATCTTTTTTCATTTTTTTCTAGTAATCAAAATGATTGTGTGAATGCTTGATATTAATTAAGAGAATTGAGGGTTTCATGGAAATATTTTGATGATAATGATATCTAGGATTGGGTTATGAATTCTTCTTTACAAAGTGGGAAGATAGATCTAATGTTATGTATCAATTTTATGAGTAAATAGCCCAATGGATAAAACATTGGCCATATCATTAAGATTAAGATCTAGATATGATATATACAGTGCAAAATTAATAAATCAAATTTCTCAAAATCCTTGTTATTGTTGACCTAAAAAATTTGCATGTTCTTGATTTGAGGTGTGTTAAGGTTGTGAAAGAACTAGCTATTCTTTGTCCCTTTATACAGTCCTTGAATTAGAAGATCTATAGGAACTTAATCTGCTAAGTTGAAGTCACATTGTATAATTGTTTTTAAAGGGCATAAAGGTGATTCTAAGGTATACCCGCTTGAATTTTGTAGGATCCAAAAAGAAGAAGACTGAAAATAGTCTTAATATTTGGTCCTTTTAATTTTCTTTTAGGAATATATATCATGGTTTATAGATAACTCCTAGGTATCCTTTGCATTTTCAAAAGGTAGTTAAAATCTTGTCAAATCAAGAGCCAACAATACCATGGATAAAAAACATATGATATTTGCAAGAAAATAGAGATCTCTGACAATGACTATGATATAGTGACTGGAATTTCTTTGGCATTATTGTCAAAAAGGGGGAGAAAATAGAGAAATAGAGGGAAAAGTAGATGTAGCAGTTACATGGATAGTTGATGAGACAGATGATGTAGAAGGAGATGTATGATGGCTAAAGCAAGAGGGAGTGGTACATAAGATGATGGGAACATGAAGCTAATATCTAGAGGGAGAATATTTGAGATGATGGATTAGAATTATGATGAAACTAAGGATATTCATGAAGATCTACCTACTTGAACATGGAGGGAGCTAAGCACTGAAACATTTGAGGTGTTAGTTACTTGGTTACTTTTTAGATTGCATGGTGAGTTAGAAGATGTTAATTAGAATGTGTTACATTTAGAAGGTGTTGTCATCAATCCCAAAGAGGGAGATTATTGGAACTACAACTATGTAATAATTTTTATGTTGTCATTGATGTCAAACCTTACTAGTAAGACATTTACTAACAGTGTAGAGTGCCTCATTATTTGATTGATTAAGAGGATTTGAAAAAGAAGAGATCATGGGATGACATAGTGAAAGGTTTTGATGAGATGTGAAAGTGTGATGGAATTACAATGGGCACTTAATAAGTTAGTACTCGACAAGATAATGTGTTGTTTATTAATTACAATAAGCAAGGAAGAAAGATCAATTGAGAATAAAAAGAGTTAATTGAAGAAATTGAGCTAATAAATTTGACCAAATATTTGAAGTAGAAGATTAAGGAACATAAGAATTATAGAATAGAAAAATTTTGGTCAAGTATCATTATTATTTAAGTGATAGTAATGATCTTTTCATAGTGTAACACAAGGAAGATAATTTAGTGATAACCAAGTGATCCAGTGATGATCAAGAAATATAATATAGTTATGACTAATATTTTGAGAAAGAATCAATATTTATGGCTGATACACTTGAATTCTCAACATAATCAAAATATGTTGATGATACGAATTGATAAGATGGATCATTTAATGCATGGAAAGGATTAGTTGAGAGATGGCTAGATTTATTGAATCTAATCATAAACCTAAGATCTATTGTTAAGTTTAAGTGCAAAAAGATCAAAGATACCTATTTAAGGAGGCATATTAGATGTTTTATTTTTTTTTGGACTAGAATTTGTGGAGACGGGTGGAGAAAAAGCTTGCAAAGGAGAATTGTGATTTTTTTGATGTGGGAGATTTCTTGAAGATTTTCCAAGAAAATTTGAGTTGTTAAGAAAGATAGGGTCCGGCCAACGAATGAGGATCAAGCCAAATAGAGATGTGAATTTGCAAAGTGAAGATCAACCTTTTGATTGAGGTTGATCTAATAGTCATTAGCAAATCCTTTGACAAGGTGGCATTCCAAGGGAATATTCTAAAGCACTCTAACAAGCCAACTCTTAATAGGGTGATTAAATCCTTTAATAGTATTATACCTAATAGTATGTTGTGTAACCTTTGACAGGGTTGGATCCCAATAGAGCTCACTTCAAAAAAGTGAAAAAGGGGCAGCATGTTACTTGGTGGTTTTTCCCAAATTGGGTTTCAACATTAAATCTTGGTGTCAAACATTTGTGTGGATGTCTATTATGCGTTTATGCTACTTATTGTTTAAGTTTGAAGTTTATTTTTAAGTATGATATTATTCTACTAGTTGGCACATACTCAATAAAGAGCTAAAATGGAATGAATAAGTCAATTGGTGATTAACAATTTTATTTGATATGTTATTCATGAGTTTGATTAAGTTTTTTGGAGTTGTTAAAGGTTGATTTTATACATCTGGACCTGAGGATAACTAAATAACCTTACCCTCCCTCCCTGCCCTTAGTTATTCTAAATATTCTAACATCACAACCTTAGGTAAGTCTTTGATAGAAAAATATAGTATTGACCATTACATTGTTATCAAAGTTGATATGAAAGCATCTCTTATGCCATAACCAATTGTCATCCACTTTAACAACTAAACATGTCATTTCAGTAGGATTCAACTTAAATGCATTACCTCTTGTCCTTGTACTAGTACCAATCAATTTATCATCTCATCCTTGATAAAATAAGTTTTTTTGTACTACAACTGATGTCTCTTGTCAACTTGTAGTTCAACACTCAAAAGATTATGTTTCACACCATCCATAAAGTAAACATCATTAGCACCACTCTTTATATAAAGAGTTATAGTTCATTTCCTTTTTATATGCCATTCTGCATTATTTCCAACTCTAACTACTCCACCATCTATTAGTACCCTTATAATTCCCTTTAAAATATCAAAAGCTATCCCCCTTTGTGCTAATACTAGTAAATTTGTACCATTTTTCGATGAGAGTTGGTTGATATTTCAATGAACAATGGTCAAAAAAAATGTGTCACTATAATTTTGTCAAAATTTTGATGAAATCTAGGGCTATCTATATATCAACAGAGAACCCTGTCAAAAATTATCCCAATCTCTATTACGAGGTGACACTAGAGCATTACCAAGAAAAGTAAAAACTTCAATGATTAGGATACTAGTATCAGTGAACCTTCCATGTCATTGATGATAGGCCTCATCAAAACATTGACAAAATGTCATCAGAATCCTATGAGATTCTAATGACATTTCCATGTCATCAATGACAATGCTTATCTATAGATCCACTAATGGTCATCAAAACTTTAATGACAACCCTAGTTTTTATTTAAATCATAAGAATCCTATTTGTTTCATATTTAAGGAGTTGAGTTTTGAATAGTGACATTGGTAAGGGTAGATGATGTGAGAAGTTGTATCTTATAAATAGTTGATAACTTATCCTTATCTAAACACTATGCGTAATGATCACTTATAACCAAACAATCTATTCTTGGAGGGGTGTGTCTCTTCACATCCTTACAAGATATAAGATGGGATTCAAACTCTTTTCAAGGGGGGATCAACCATATATTTTTATATTACAATATTATCCTTTATAGATTACTACAATTGGAGAAGCCTTAATAACATTCTATCCAATTGGAATAAGAAGGAGAAGATCATTTATTGACATGCCTCATTCAACACCAAACATGTAACAAAACAACATCATGCAAGAATCTTAAAAAAAATTGTCATTGATACTTTCCTTCTAGATTCAAACCATAAATAGATTCACTCCTTACCTGGAATTACCCTCAAATGATGGAGAGATACTTTCTTTACCCTACAACCTCAATTTCTCATTCAGTTCTATTGCTCAGTACCCTGCAACCAAATAAAATAGAATCATGATCAATTAGCATTATAAAAGATGTTGAAAATTTTCAAGATATGTTCCAATTTTTTTTGCATTAGTGAGTGTGTTATATGCATATTAGGATCTATAGTGTTATAAAAACCACTTTAAGAAGACTAAGATTAACATGTTACCAATATAGTTGCAATTAGCAGATATCAATTTTAGTGAATGAAAGCATGACATATGTCAAACAGGGAAACAAAACATTACTTTTAGTAACATGAAAATGTTGAATGTGGCAATAGTCAAAATATGCAACTCAATAATAGAACTACAATGCAAATAGTGAAGAATCATTTTCTGTAGCCACTTAAGCACATATGTCTTTGGTTTTTCTCCCTCCCATCCAAAATAATATTCAACCACTTTGAATCAAGAATGCACATGCAAAAAAAATTCATATGCATGGACAATAGGTGGAGCTGAAAAAATGCACTATGTTTACATTAATGACCTGCATCAAAAATACAAACATGTTGCATTTTTTAACTCCACCTGATGTCATATGCATATCAATTGAGATTGCATATTGAACTAGGACCTCTTTTTTCATTTCTTGAAACCAAGAGATTGACACAATTAACATCTAATATTATCTCCATTAATTTGGTTCACTCAAATATAATATTTTAATTTTTCTTTGAAACATAAATAGTAAATGATATCCAACATATTAATTGCCAATTTCTCTTGAATATGTTCACTAATAGGATCAAATCATAGATAGAAAAAAAAAAAAGTTTTTAATGTAGATACAATGAAGAGTTTAAGTGTTTCTTCAATTACTTTAGATAGCTACAAAATATAAATAGAAGACAAACAAATTATCAGTATTAATTGCAAGATTCTCAACAACTCATGTAAAGTCATCATAGATTATGGTTACATTCAATGTGGTAGATTTAACAATATATAAAGGGCCCTAAAATTGAGTTTAGAATTAATCCTCAACTACTTACCCCTATTGTCCCATGACAATTGATTTCTTTGTGGGGGAGAATGGTGCAGGAGCACCCAAGTTTTGGCTTGCAAGACTCATTTTTGGGTTATAGATATGGAATAAAGGTTTCTCAGTTGACCATCTCATCATTACCAGACTCAAAATTAAAACAATAGTTATTTAAGAGATCTTATTGGAAAAAAGTACCTTCCCATTAAAAGCTTCAATAATGACCCAACTATTGAGATACTTGAAGAAAACCCAATATATCAAAGAAAGTAGTTGGCCTAATTTAGTTAAAGAGGAAAGACTACATAGGAGAAAGAGTGCATGGATAAAGAAAAACAAAAAGAGGATTAAAAAATGGATGTTAACATTCAAGAGTGTTTGATTAGCAATGAAGAAATGAAAAATTTTGTAAATAAAAAATTTAGGAGTATCATATGGTCAAACCAAAACAAATGAAAAAAATTAATATGTCAAAGAATTTAATCACATAAATGATCATTACAAAAAAATAATTTAAAGGAGCAAATATTAAATGATAAGCAATAATTGATACCAAAAGAAAAATTGAAAAATGGCATATACCTATTCTACAATATGAAAGTGGTTGAGACCAAACATCATGGAAGTCTCCAGATGTTTAAAGGATTCAAATAAGGTTGTAGAAAAGATAATGGATCAATTTAACTAGCATTGAAAGGATCTCAAGTGTTTTGAGGATGTTGTTTCCCCTAATCTGTCCAACTATTTATAGAATTGTGACTACTATTGTAGAGTTTTATAAGTCACAATTATGATTAGGTCTCCTATTATTCCATGAATTTTAATGCGATGAACCCTCACAATGGATGGAAATGGTTTTTAAGTTGTTTTAATTCCTTCTATAGAAAAGACATTATCATACTATCTTGACCATGATAGTGACATTCATAGCAATATAATGATTCATTAAAGACCAGATTTGTATGGTTGGGAACAAAACACTATTATTGACCTTGAAGTGCATTGAGGTTATTTATTTGGTTTTAAGTGTGCATTGGGAAGGTTTGGATCCTTTCATGTGTCACTATCATGCAACAATCAAAGTATGACATTCAAATCAGATTGTGAAAAGAAAAAGCCTTTGGTTCCAACAAAGTCTATGCATTCATCATTCATGTTTGAAAGGGTGCAGGGAGAAAATCTGTATCCATATTGAGAAATGTCAAGTTGATTCAAGGGTTGAGAATTAGGTGGATAGAGTAACATTATCATGAACTGCCTAATAGGCCTTATTGTTAGTGTGATCAATGAGTGGGATAGGAGTTGATAGTTCATTCAAAGGATCTAATTCCATTGGGTGCTTTATGAGTAGAAGTGAAGTGAGTTTAAATGTCTGTGGGATTGGGTATTTATATTGCATTCATGGAAGGAATGTTGAGTTAGAGATCCAAATATCCCTTTGGGTTTGTATGATTGAAACAGTGAGGCTTCCATTGGGAGTTTGTTCATAAATCTTTTGTAATTAGCAAATGATTTTGATCCATCTGATCCTATTCAGAAGGTGTTATGATGATTTAGTGAAGGTTTACTTGAGTTTCAAGTTGGCAAGGAATTTGGGAAGAATTGAATGTTATTTAAGGGCCAAAGAGTAGGTTTTAATAAAATATTGGAATGAAAGTTTTAATAAAACATCACGTTTTTAATCCTTCACTAGGACTCCAAATAGAAAGCTCTTATGTCCTCATTCACAACTATCTTGGACTATTCTCCTCAAACTTAATGAAAATCATAGCATATCAGTAAACACATGCCATATCCACCAAGCCATCTTCCCCCTAAAATGGCTTTTCATGTGTACAATATCACAATAGAATATTATCTTCAAGCAGTGAGAATGGCTATTTTTAAAGAAACAACAAACCCTTGTTTGCCATAAAATACTTGCATGAAAGGGTTACTAGGAAGTAACCAACCAATTTAGAAATCAATAGAAAAAGGGAGTTTGGGGTCATTTTGATTGTTCATTATAGATCAAAAACAAGTTTTTTATACCTTATTAAGCTTCCTCTAAGACCTTGAAAAGAAAGGAGCAAGTTCAAGCAATTTAGGATAGAGAAACCATGTTGGGAAAATAAGGCAATTTTTGGGTGTTGTAAAGGGCCTCATTATACAGTTGAGAAAAGTGTGTTAGGTGGAGTTTGGTGATGGCCAAAGGAATCAATTAGACACATCTACATCAATATGGAAGAAATGATAGTCATTAGTGAATATGGTGAAGTTATCCAACCACTTAATGATACGACCATATATTGGTGTTTAGTTTTGATAGGTTTAGTTTGAGCTTCACTCGATTTCAAGAATCCTTTCATATTCTCTACTTAACAAGGCCAACCATGTGAAGGTGGAATCTCATTTGGTCTCTCTCCCCCATAATCATTCTAAATTCATGAGCATATAAACATTCATCAATAATTTATGAACACAACCATCATTATATTCACATAACATTCATTAACATGACATATAATTCATTAATACATATAAGCATTCATCAATAAATCATGAACATGTCAATCATTATAATCACATAAAAATATTAAATAACATGACATAAAATTCATTAGAAAGCAACATTCATAAAAAAATTATCAACACACTCATCATAAAACAAGGTTTTTAACATTCATTTCTTCTTTTATTTTACTTTTTGTCAAAGATAAAGGCTAAGAGACACATTGTGACTATCTTCAACATTATCTTGTGGCTCTTGTGGTTGTGATCTTATGACATGAGGCTTCCTCTTATTTTTTCAAGGGCAAGGCTGATGTACCCCTACAATAAGAAATAAATGGGTTTAATTTTTTAAAAAATTTAAAATGTTACAAGTCTTTCATTAATCTAAAGAATATAACAAGGATATTTCCTTACTTGATAGTGCCACATCATCTACTATCACATTTTTTTTATCCCCAACCTCAATATGCTCAACACTAACATCACACTAGACTCTGTCACCATGACATTTTGCATACTCAAAAATGATCACATAAAGGTTATACCAATTCAATTTAAGATTATAAATTTTATTTAAAATTACATAATTAATTTTCAATAGAAATTGAATATGTACCTCTATCATTGTGATTCACATCAAGGCCTTTGTCATGTGTAGCATCTATGCCTTCATCATCATGAGTAGGATTTGTGTTGGGAGTAGAAGGCTATAGTGAAATGTCATGTGCATTGTTATCATTGTTTGAAATTAATATCAAATGGATCATTTATCATGAAGTTCTCAATTTCTATTATTATTCATTAGGCCTATTTACCTATGCGTGAACTGATGCACTAGAATCATCTCTTTGGACACTAGAATCTATGCAGTGGTGGGAAACCACTTCTTTATAGCCTTCCTTGAAGCCAATTTGTTTGTCCTCTTTTGTGGGCACTAGATTAAATTCAATGCCCTACAGTTTTTGGATAATATCATCAATATTAAATGTATTGCTTATTTATAATATTATATTGAAAAATTGATATGAAATTTTATTTATTGTTACTTACAATTCATGAGTGAATTTCCATATATCCACCATAGCCAAGATGGTATTGACCAATTGTATCTTTCCTAGCTTGTGTAGCCTTTAATGTGTCCTGCAACCTATATATGTAAACTTTGAAATGTGTTAGAAATGTGTTAGATTATATAAATATAAAGGTCACTAATTTGTGCATAATTACATTAATACTACCACATCCCTATTTTTTTGGGTGGTGGGTTAATTCATTTATCTCTTAGCCTTATCTCTTTTGCATCTTCAATGATTTTATACCACTCTACCTCTAGAAGCATAGGAGAAAGCTCATACTTTGGGTTGATCTTTAGAGCCCTTCTATATTTTTTTCTCATAGTATTTAGATGTTTGGAAGCTTTTTTAATAATTTAAAATCTGTTCAAAATATTTTGACGAAAGAGATCCTCTGGAGATTTTATGAGTTGATCTTTCAATTCAGGGCCTTATTCATTGCACCTTTTAACAAAAATCAAAATTGTTAGATAAAAAAAATTAGTTCAAGCTATGTACCTTGAATATATTACAACAAATGGATGAACCAATTATATGAAGCTACATACCTTTTACGTAATGCAGGCCCAAATATCTTTAATGTAAAATCATAAAAAGTTTCATAAAAAATCATTTCCTACAAAATCATCATGGGAACATTAGTCAAAAATGAGTTATGAATAAGTAGACTACAATTACGATCTAAATAATTATAGTTTTAAAGTACCCATAAGCTTAGGAAATTTTAAGGGAATCATATCTTTCTTAGCCATCAACAATGATACCCGAAGAAAGGTTATGTCTTGGATACTCAAGATGATGTAGAGGGGGGTAATGAGAGTTTGAAAAGAGGTTTTGGGTGTAGCTCTCAGAAGAAGAAGAGGATTTTTGAAGGGAGTGGCTCTAATTGTGAAAGTGATTTTGTGGAGGAAATGGTGAGAGATTACCAGAAGGAGGAGTGGTGGTAAAGGAAAGGGTTTTAAGGGTCACAATGATGTTAGGGCTTCTACCCCATTTGATGATGAACCTCTAGCTCATAGAATGGAGAGGAAGTGAAAATCTTTGAGGCTTCAAGAGGAGAAGATTTAGAATGCTATTAAGAATTTGGAGCCAAAGAAAGAGGATGAGGGGGTTCAGGAGAAAAATCCAGATTTTGATGATAAAAAAGAGGGTGTGATTGGTTCTTCCAAAGTTCTATTAGGAAACCCTGGGACCATTCTGAAGGAGATTGGCATCTTGAAATAATAAATGTAATTTAAGGGTAAGGAAGTGGAGTAGGTTAGAAAATTGTCCAAAGGAGAGTGTACCTTAAGTCAACATATTGACTGGCTTTTAGAGGTAATTGGAAATGTTGAAAAGGTTAAAAACCTTATGCATAAGATTTCATAGCTCAAAGTTAAATACAGGGTACTAGAGAAGGCTAATAGTGATAATCAAGGGAAGGTGACTAGACTGGAAGCCAAGATGAATAATATTGAAAAGATGATCAAGAAAAATGGTAGACAATAATAGTAAATCTCTAAAAGCTATGGCAGACAATGTGGGCAATCTTCTAAAAATGTTTGAGCTAGACAAAGGACAAGATTCCCCTGTTGGATTTTGTGTTGTCTTTGATGTCACACAAATATCATATCAGTTGTTAGTTAGTGCTTACCGAGCTCACTTGGTTAGCAAGATAGTTGTCCTTGTCTACCGAGCATTTCTAAAGTTTACTCTATGAAGACGGTGTTTACCGAGCTCACTCAGGCATCGAAGGAAATTATGGCAGAAAGCAATATTAACCAAGTTCACATGGTTAATGAAGAAAAGATAGATAGAGTTAGTGTTCGACAAGTACACTTGGTTACCAAAGAATTTTTGCAAGTTCGTAGTGTTAACCAAGCTTCTATTGCTTAACATAGGAAATCATCTCAAAACCAGTGTTTATCCAATAGGGTCGACTAATAAATGATTTTTTAATTTTTGGCATGAGAAGCTTAATTATTCTAAGTATTGTTTCTAGCTGACAATGATGATGAATATTGGTGATTGTAATTTTGAGCTGACTTGACAATCTAGAAGGTATAAATAAAAGGTCAAGTTGAGATTTCTAGTGTGTGTGCAAGTGTGTTGATTGAATTGAGAAGGAAAGAGTGGGAGTGAACTTAAAGGATAAGAAGGTATCCTTGTGGAGTAGAAAAGTGTTATTTGATCAAGAAGGATCAAGTATGAACTAGAGCAAAGATCTGTAATCAGCAATTCAGTTGCATCATAATCAATTCATTTCATTGTTACTCTCTAACCATTGTAGCAGTGATCTAAAATCTCTTAATAGAGTTGGTTTAACAACTAGTTGTAAATCCTCTAACAAGGCAGCAATTCCATTAAAAAAATTTAAGACCTCTTGCAAGGCCACTCCTAATAGGGTGATTAAATCCTCTAATAAGGTCACACTTAATAGTGTGTTTTGTAACCTTCAACAGGGTTGGCTACTAATAGGGCTCACTTTAGAAGAGTGAAAAATAGTAACTAGTTACATTGGTGGTTTTTTCCCTATTGGGTTTCCATGTTAAATCTGGTGTCTCATTTGTTCATTTTATTTCTCTTATGCTTGCAAGATTAATTAGTATTAATGTCTTAATATTTGATAAAAGTAATTCGCAGTCTGCATTTATCGAGTTATAGCATTTTCAACGTGTTTACCAAGTAACAACAACAATCAGTTTTCCAAGTCTAAATTTTATTGTTGACATCTAAGGGATCTGGGATTTATATTATTGGTAACTGATTCACCCCCCCCCCCCCCCCCCCCTCTCAATTACTCCTATATTTCCAACAATTGGTATCAGAGCTTTTGGTGCTTACAAGGAAGGTTTCAAGGACCTAAGCTAAAGATTAGGATGTCTTACAAGAGAGAGATTCCAAAGCTAAACAAAGATAAATTTTTAGCATGGCAGGGACTTATGAGACTTCATCTGGCCACCATTAGTGATTCAAGATTGAAATACCTTGATGAAGAATACAAAACTCCTACTGGTACATTATCTGTTAGAGATCTTGCTGAGAAAAAGAGCCATAACATCATGATGATTGATATTGCATCTACTCTAATCTATGATGAATTTGATGATATCAAAGACTATGAAACTACTTTTGATATGTGGAACAAGGTAAAGGACATCTATGGTGGTGATGACAATGTAAGGAGAGCCAAATTAGAAAGACTTAGAGGACAGTTTGATTAAATGAGAATGAGAGAAGATGAAAATGTTGCCAAATATGTGGAAAGAATCAAAGCTAGTATCAGTGCAATCAGAGCTTTTGGAGGAGAAATCAAGGAAGAAACTATTATAAGTAAAGTTCTTAGAACATTGCTTCCTATCTATGCAATTAGAGTATCTACTATTCAAGAAAAGAGGTGTGATCCAAATCACAAGTTAAGTTTGGATGCCTTGGTAGGAAGATTGACAGATTTTGAGCTAAACAGCTTTGACAATTATGTTCTAGCTTCCAAAAATGTTGAGTCTTCATTTGAAGCTAAATTGTCACTCAAAGAAAAAGGCAAGAAAATAAAGGACATTCAGTTAGAAAGTGAAGAAGAAATAGAGGTAAGTTCTAACAGTGATCTTGAAGTTGTTGAAGCTTTACTTGGAAAGAAATATTCTAGAAGCAGAGGAAAATACAAAGGTAAGGTTCCCTAATCTATTTTTCATATGAAGAAATTGGTCATATTACTACCAGGTGCCCAAACAAAGAGAGAAAGGATGAGAAGAAGAGTCACAAGTACAAATGAAAATAGGATTTCAAAAATCACAATTCATACAAGGACAAAGGTAAGAAGACTTGTTTTATGGCTAAATATTCCTATAAAAATGAAGATGAGATAGTATACATTACTATAAAAGATGAATCTAATGAAGAAGAAGATAAGATGGCACTTATCTCTCATGTTTGTAAAAATGACACATGGATCATAGACAGTGGATGTTCACATCATATGATTGTAGAAAAGCTAAATTTGAACATTTCTGAATACTATGATGGAGGTAGTGTAAGGTTTGGAAAAAATGAACCTTGTTGCATAAAAGGGAAAGGCTAAATCTCATTAACCAATGAACTTGTATGTGACAATTCCTATTGGGTTGAAGGATTGAAACATAGTCTGCTAAGTGTAGCACAACTAATCAACATTGGATTCAAGATAGAATTCATGCACGGCAAGGCAAGACTGGTGGATGACAAAGGGAATCTGATTGGATTAGCCAAACAAACAAGAGGTAACCTATTTTATCTTGATCTTGGTGATTGCTCATGTTTTACTGCTCAAATGGAAGAAAGTTGGTTATGACACAAAAGACTTTGTCATGTAAACTTTGATAATATGGTCAAGATAAGAAAATTTAGAAAAGTAAGAGGTATGCCTAGTTTGAAGAAACCAGATGTTGGTTTACGTAAAGATTGTTAGATTGGCAAAATGGGAAAGACTACTTTTAAGAGCAAAAACTATCAGTCTGAAGATTTCTTGGAAATTGTGCATACTAAGCTATGTGGACCCCTTGGAATAGAAAGTTATAGTGGAGAAAAATTCTTTATTCTTTTTGTTGATGAATACTCTAGCATGATGATTGTTATGTATCTTAGAGAAAAGTCGGAAGCATTTGAGAAATTCAAATGGTATCTAGCAAGAGTAGAAAAAGAAACTAGAAAAAGATTGAAATGCTTAAGATCAAACAAAGGTGGTGAATTCATCGCTAATGAATTCAATAACTTTTGCATTGAAAGAGGAATTAAAAGACAAGTATCAGCCCCTGGTACTCCCAAGTAGAATGAAATAGCTAAAAGAAGAAATAGATCCATCATGGATTGTGCAAGGACTCTGATGATTGAAAAGAATGTTGCTATCAAATATTGGAAGGAAGCCATCAACACTTCAGTTCATACTTTGAACTGAGTTTAGTTGAAGAAGGACTCACATAAAACTCCCTATGAATTATGGTATGGCTACAAACCCAATGTAAGTTACCTGAAAGTATTTGGCAGTAAATGCTATATCTTGAAAGAGTCTAGAAAAGGCAAGTTTGATGTGAAAAGTGATGAAGGTATATTTTTAGGATATTCTTGCAAAAGTAAGGCATATAGATGTTTGAATTTTTCTACCCACAAAATAATAGAAAGTGCACATGTGAGAATTGATGAGTTTGCAAAAAAGACTGAAGAAGAAAGAAAAAGGGAAACAGAAGATTACAGAAGATTGTCTACTTCAAACTTGATACATTGCTAGGAATATCTAATAATAAGGAGACTTCATCTCCTAAGTCTTCCTCAGCTACCGAGTTGCAAGAACTACAAACTGAGTCACAAGGACCTAAGTCACATTCTAAAGCTACCAAACTAATGCCTACTAAGTCTAAACAACTGGAGCCAGAAGTTGAGATTCAAAATGAAGATAGTGTAGTTCATTCAAAAGGTAAAGAACCTGTATTGGCCAGGTATGTCAGAAGGCATCATGCACCTAATCAAATTATTGGAGATAAATTAGAAGGTACAATGACATGAAGTAAGCTAAAAGGTACATGTTTACTTGTTGATTTTGAACCTAGAAGTGTTAAAGATGCATCAGAAAATGAAAGTTGGATTGTCGCTATGAATGAAGAAATAGAACAAATAGAGAAGAACAAAACTTGGACCCTTGTTCCTAGGCCTAAAGATAAAAATGTGATTGGAAAAAAATGAGTATTCAAAAATAAACTAAATGAAGATGGACAAGTATCAAGAAACAAAGCCAGATTAGTGTGCAAAGGCTATTCTCAAGAAGAAGTAATTGATTAGGGTGAGACTTTTTCCCTTGTTGCAAGATTAGAAGGTGTTAGGACCCTACTTGCATATTTTTCTCACAAAAGATTCAAAGTATATCAGATGGATGTTAAATCTACATTTCTTAATGGTATTCTTGATGAAGAAGTCTACAGTGAACAACTAGAAGGTTTTGTTGATCTAGACAAAAAGGACATGGTCTACAAATTACACAAAGCATTGTATGGTCTGAAACAAGCTCCTAGAGCATGGTATGAAAGGTTACATAACTACCTTATACAGATTGGTTTTCAGAAAATAAATAATAATAGTAGTTTGTATATCAAAGAAGGACCTGATAACAAGATTTTATTGGTAGAGATATTTGTGGATGATACTCTATTTATAGGGAATGATGATCTATGCAAAAAATTTTTAGAACAAATAAACAAAGAGTTTGAAATGTCCATTTTTGGTGAGATAAAATTCTTTTTTGGATTACAGATACAACAAAACAAGACTGGTATCTACATTACTCAATCTAAGTATATCAGGGAGCTACTCAACAAGTTTGGTATGGAAGATTCTAAATGAGTTGGTACCCCCATGTGTACTAGACTAAAACTTACAAAAGATGATGTCTCCAAAGAGGTAGATCAGAACTTATACAAATCAATGATTAGAAAATTACAATATGTAGTTCACACAAGGCTTGATATTTCTTTAGTAGTTGAGATAGTGGCAAGATTCTCAGCTAAACCCAAAGAAAATCACATGATGGAAATCAAAAGAATTTTGAGATATTTGAAAGGCACTTAGACCTAAAGGTATTCATTGATGCTGATTGGGAAGGAAATCTTGGTGACAAAAAAAGCACAAGTGGTGGAGCATTCTTTCTTGGTAAAAGGTTGGTATCTTGGACAAGTAAGAAGCAAAATTGCACATCCCAATCTACAGTAGAAGTAGAGTATGTAGCAGCAATAGTGAATTGCTCTAACATTGTTTGGTTTATCCAATTGTTGGAAGGCATGAAGGTTGAGATCAAAGAACCAATTGTCATATTTTGTGATAACACTAGCACAATTAACATATCAAAGAACCTAGTAATGTATTCCAAAACAAAGCACATTGTTATACAATATAATTTTGTCAAAGAATTTGTGCAAGACAAAGAAATTAGATTGGAATATGTTCATACAAAAGAATAGATTGCAAACATATTCACCAAGCCATTACCTAAGGATGCATTCTTGTATCTAAGAGGTAAGCTAGGGGTCATTCCCCTATATAAAGCTCACTAAATGAAGTTTTAGTGATGCATCAATAGGAACCAATTTGAAGATCAATTAGTTGATGTAGCATAGTCAAGAGAATATTGCATATGAATCAATACTCAAGGTACATTGATACTAATTTGGTATGTGTTGTCCTTGGCATGTATTGTCAAAGAGGGAGAAGATTACTGTAATATCTCTAAAATTTGTTTATATCTTTCTGAGGGAGAAGTATACTATCATAGAAGTTATGTAATTCCTTCATAGAGGGAGATTACTACATGAAAGAAGAAATTTTTGATGAAAATTTAAGAGGGAGAAACTTTCTATCAGAGAAAGTTTTGTTCTCAAATTTCATTGTGCTATGACATGTTGCATTGCCATCAATGCCAAAGAGGGAGGTTGTTGAATTATGTGTTGTCTTTGATGTCACACAAATGTCATATCAGTTGTCAATTGGTGCTTACTGAGCTCACTTGGTCAAAAAAATAGTTATTTCTTATCTACAGAGCATTCCTGAAGTTTACTCTACGAAGATAGTGTCTACCAAGCTCACTCAAGCATCGCAGGAAATTATGGCAGAAAGTAGTATTAACTGAGTTCACATGGTTAATGAAGAAAAGATGGACAGAGTTAGCGTTCACCAATTTCACTCAGTTGCCAAAGGATTTTTGCAATTTCACAGTGTTAACCAAGCTTATGTTGGCTAACATAGGAAATCATCTCAAAACAAGTGTCTATTGAGTAGGATTGGCTAATAAAGGATTTTGTTGTTTTGGCATGAAAAGCTTAATTATTTTAAGTATTGTTTCTAGCTGACTATGATGATGAATATTGGTGATTGTAATTTTTATTGAGCTGACTTGAAAATGTAGAAGGTATAAATAAAAGGTCAAGTTGAGATTTCTAGTGTGTGTGCAAGTTGTTGATTGAATTGAGAAGGAAAGAGTGGGAGCAAACCTGAAGCATAAGCAGGTATCCTTGTGTTGCAAAAAAGTGTTATTCAATCAGGAAGGATCAAGTATGAACCAGAGTAAAGATCTATAATCAACAATTTAGTTGCATCACAATCAATTCATTTCATTGTTACTCTCTAACCATTGTAGCAGTGATCTAAAATCTCTTAATAGATTTAGTTTAATAACCAGTTGTAAATCCTCTAACAAGGTGGCAATTCCATTGAATTATTATAAGACCTCTTGCAAGGCCACTCCTAAAAGGGTGATTATATCCTCTAACAAGGTCACACCTAATAGTGTGTTTTTTAACCTTTAACAAGGTTGGCTGCTAACAAGGTTCACTTCAGAAGAGTGAAAAATAGTAACTAGTTACATTGGTGGTTTTTCCCATATTGGGTTCCCACATTAAATTTGGTGTCTCATGTGTTCATGTTATTTCTCTTATGCTTGCAAGATTAATTATTGTTGATGTCTCGAGATCTGATAAAAGTAATTCACACTGTACATTTACCGAGTTATAGCATTTTCAGTCTATTTACCAAGTAATAGCAACAATCAATTTTCTAAGTCTAAATTTTATTGTTGACATCTAAGGGGTCTAGGATTTATTTTAGTGGTAACTAATTCACTACCCCTCTCACTTACTCCTATATTTCCAACATCCCCTTCAGTGTTAGAGAACCACAGTCCTAGCTAATGTACTCAAGTTCACTCTAAGAAGAATGAGGAAGTGAACAAGATGGAAGACATGAAGGCCATTGCAGAGGATATGCAGATTCTAGAAGACTAGGATGTTGACCTGATAAAGATTATTTAGTTGGTCAGGAACTAGTATTTTGCAATCTTTTTGATGTCCTTTACAGCTTTGTTTTTGGTTGGCCTCCTGTTTGCTCTTTTTGGAGGCTTGTCTTATGTTGATCAGTGCTTTTATACTCTGTTGTTAGCTTTTCACTTAACTTTTCAGAATTCTATTATTATGTAAAAGGTCTTGGGTCCTTTAAAACTTATTATTACTTAATCAAAACAATGATACCTCCAATGATCCAGTAGAAGTAACAGGGGTTGCTCCAGGAAAGGTTGGTTAATTATCACTAGTACCAATATCTATTCTATCATCATGAGAAGTTGTACTAGTACCAATATCTATTATATAATCATGAGAAGTTGTACCTATCAATTGCACAAAATTTAATCAATGCCATACTATGATCATATGAAAAAGAAAGTACAAACCAGATCATATTTAATACATAAAAAATTGTAGCAAAAAAAGGATTTAGCAGCTCTATTTTTAGTAGATGTGGATGTTTTCATGCTCCTTTTTGTTGATCATGTAGTTGACAATCTCAAAGTGTTGGATGACCTCATGGAAGGAGGCATATGCATGTCATCATAACCTAAAAAATAATAATATATATACAATATATTGTCTTTTTAAAGTATGGATTGCAAAAACATGACAACAATAATATAAAACTATCAATAATAATCATGAAGAAAATAATGTCCCTTCTAATGATTAAAAATTGAAATCACATACCTATAGGAGCTACACTAGTACCCTCATTAGGTGGAACAACTTAATAAGGTCTCAAAAATTGTTGTAACAATACATACATATTTTGGTTCATGATCCATATATTAGTACAAAACATAAAATTTTATTGAAGTATTGTCCTAGAAAAAGATTCATTGTTTCTTACTTTTAGACAACAAGCACTCTAAAACAATTCATTCCTTGTTGCCTCTTTCTCTTCAGTTGGATTTGGATCCATCTCACACATGAGCATTCATAAATTGATTTTTTTTGGCTCTTTTTACACTTGCTTATAGGGTCACTGGTATATACAATGTCATTTTCACATAATACTGTGACTGTGATATGAGCAATTAATTGTTCTTGTGTAATACATGTTCTTTTCCCTTTCCCTAAGCATCAAATTGTGACAAAAATATTAGTAAAACAATCAAAACAAGTCCAAAACCTTAAAAAATATAACATAGTATTATTACATTTTGTAAAATTACAATTACAAAAAAAATTATACAAAAGGTTTACTTGCATTGAAGAAGGGGTGGGAAACATCCCTGCCTCTATCATCTAATGGATTGGCCATGTCACCCTATGACAAAGAATGTATATAAAAACATCAACATAATGAAAGGAATAGTTGCCTTAGTAAAAACCTTATTAAAAAAATGGTATATTGTATATTGGATCTATAATTGGAAGTAATTAGTTTAAATATTACATATATAGTACTTACAAGTCCCATGATAGTAACTTTCTTTGTATCTATGTGATTCAAATTGTAATCTATTAAAAGCTCTTCTCCTGAACTTATTGATTTTATCACACATACAAAAACATGATTTCCCTCATATGCTTCAAAAATGCAATTGTGTCACTTATAAGTCTACCCAGGAGACATACTATTTATAAAACATATAATGTTCCCTATTACTTTTGGCCTTCCATCAATGTACAGAGCAAGTCTTTTACTTTGATCATTTTCTTTCCATTGTAGATAATTTGTTGATAGTGCATACCTATGCATACTTTGTTTATATTGAACTATATGCATCCAATTATTGTAATTGTAAAAGGGTCCTACATACTTCGTCAATTCAATAACTTTTCTATAACTGACCTTTATGCCATCCATAAAAAATAGGTCTAAACCATGTAATGATAATGGAGCTATGCGATATATCCTCTTGTTAACACAAAAATCTTGGAATTAATTCCTTGGGTACCCATTCTTTATGAAGATATTTGTACCTCAAGGGAATCTTGATGTCACCCTTTCTCTCATCATCATAAGAACATGATCCCCCTTAAGCAAGGAAAAATTGCATGTGTTTATTGAATTTTCTTCTAATCTTTTGACCTCTAGTTTGTCTCTTTCTATTGGAATATTCAAATGGGAAAGAGTACTTTTAAGAGAGCGGGGTGGTGAATTAGAAGTACCACACCTTTTAACCTCTCTTTTTTATCCTTTAAACATATAACTAAAAAAAAAAATTGCATGCATGTAAACATATAAAAGAACATAAAATCAATCACATGTAATAACACATAACACTAGAATTGATAACCTAAAAACCCTCCATGAATAAGAAGGTAAAACAGGGGTTAGGCTGATACTCACAAAAATCACTACAGCAACCAATGTTCAACCACTTCTGATGGTCTACCCTATGAAAGGCCTGCCCTACTAAAGGCTTTACTCTATGTCAATAGTGACCTGGTTAGAGGATTTACAAACACTTATATGAAGTGCTACCTTGTTAAAGGATTTATAATAGGTTGTTAAACCCACCTAATTTAATAGGACTTTCATGACCTTCTCCAAAGGTTCTCCTACCTAGTTGTTAAGCTAACCTATCAACATAGGATTTCAACCTCTAATACAATTGTGAGAGAGTATTAGAACATTTGACCTGATTGAATGCAATCTCAAATTACTGGATTCAGGTACTAGATATGCTCTTCTCGTTCTAACCCCTGCTTGATCTGATCTCTAAATGTATCCCCTACTCTATTCTAATCAACTAGATGTATATTTGCAGTCAATTTCACTAAGTCCTTGACACCTTTGTTGATTGCTTTGTTCTACAATTTGATAAATCCATCAATAACCTTCTCAACTCTTTTCTTAGCGATCTCAACAACTTCTTCAACTACTTCAATATGGTGTCATGGTCTCCTTTTAAAGATATTGTGGACTTAGGGTTTTCTATGCACTCACAAACTTGAAATTCCTGATCAAATCCTTTGTTTTCACCTATTGGTTGCATGCTATCTCCAATTTTCTAATTGGTTGCATGTTGATTTCATAGGTAATTGCAAGGATTTGATCTTATCTTCTTATCCTTTCATGAGTCATGCAAAAACTATTTCACATCTTAGTTTGTGATGGTAGAAACTCTTATGATGGTCCTGAGTTACTCAACACATATTGTATTCTTGATGCTTAGCACATATTGTTTCTAGATTGCTTAGCATCTACTACATTTCTGGTTTGCTTGGCACCTATTATATCCTAGTTTGTTCAGAACCTATTATATCTTGGTTTTCTCAGCACCTATTATATCTTGTATTGCTTAGCACATGAATGTTCCTAGATCACTCAACATCTAAACAATTCTAGATCACTCAGCATACATTGTGTACTCAGTATATATAGTGAAAATGGTTAAGTGTGTTGACACTCAATTATCAAGACTATTCTTTTGACCAACAATCTCCCCCTTTGACATGAGTGCCAAAAACACTTAACTAAGCATTTATGAACTTGACCTTATTGAGTACATTCTTTATTTTCTTGACATTCATGTAAAATTTCAAAAATATTGTGAGTAACAATATACCTTATGACTCCCCCTGAGTTGATTATGCATTTTCCAATCTTGAAACTGAAATTATGTGCTTAAGTGCCTAATCCTCTCTATCCTTTGTTGTGTTTCTGCCTTCTAAGCCTATATCCTATATTTGATCTGTGTGAAGTTCAAAATTTTGCATCTCCCCCTTTCTCCTTATTACTTGACTCCCCCTTTTTGGCTATTTACAAACTTTCCACTCTATTCTCAAAATGAATGAAAGAATGTAATAAAAAATGAGCAAAATTTTCAAAAATTTGGTATTCTCCCATATTTCTATATACATATTTCCTTATTTCTTCCCTTATACATATTTCTCCCCCTTTTTGACACTGATATCAAAGGGTTCTATAGACTAATACCATGTTTAGCCAAAAATGTACTATTTACCTCTAGGAGTATCTTTAGAGCTGCATCCCAATTTGCTAGTGCAATGTCCAATGACTTATGCTGGATGGTAATCTCTACTGCTAGATGTACAAGTCCATCTGAGGTAGAAAGATTTGAATCTTTCTTGAGGACTATTTCTGCATACATTTGCTCCTTATGGAGTACCTCCAAGTGAGGGTTTATAGAGGATTGGATTTGCATCAACTTAGCTTTTGTATTAGCCTCCTCTGCTATTAATACAACTAATTATCTTTGAGTGTGAAGCATTTGAGAAAAATGCTTCTCACTTTGAGCTAGATTGGTGGGTAGTTGCATACTAGAAATTATTAGATTTCTTTCCAAGTTCATTATTCTCTAGCTAGTCTCCTATGTGAAATTGGAAAAATCACATAACTTGTTGTACAGGGAGAATATATTCCCAAGTACAATCTTTACTCTTTCCAATTTCTTAGCCAGCTCAACTTGAGATAGTGCTATATCACCAAATATCTTCTCATTAACTTTACCTTGGAACTTCCTTTCTGACCATGCCATTAATTTGGCATTTGTATCATGATCTTCATTTGTCACCTGGTCAACCATGTTAGATAGTTTCTCTACTATTGGCCTTGACTCATAGGGTGTCTGCAAGCTAAAGGCATCCATAAAGATGTCCTTTATCTCATTTAGTGCTTGGCTATAGTTATATTCTTTTCTCAATACCTCTTGTCTCCTTCTTCTATCCAATGCACTTTGTATCTCATTAATCTTTTCCTCAGTGAGGGTGTTGGATTCATAGTAGGGTATTTTAATTTCTAAATCTAGCTCAAGAATTCCATAATGAAGTGTCCTAGCTACCCTTGCTGAGCTCAAGCCTGGTGTTCTAATTTGCAATGCTAGCATGTCAGTGCTCAGCTTCTGAAGAGTTTGAGTGGCAGTACCTATTTTGGATAGTTGAACCAAATTTTGTATTGCAGATTCCTCATCATCTCTTGTTTCTTCCTTCTCTTCTATTTGACTTTCTTTTTCACGATCAATGGTTGGGGGTGTACCTATTAACTGTATTGATTTTTCTTTGTCTTCCCTTGCTACTGCACTTAGCACTTGAAGTGCATTTGTGACTACTTTTGGTGGAGATGGTGGAGAAAGGAATAGGAGTCCAGTAGTTTGAGTGGTCGAAGGTGGTTCTTGTGTTTTCACCTTGACTTCCATTGATTTTACTACTACTTTTTGCAACTCATCAACACTGACCAATATAGAACTTGTGCATAGTCTAGTTGCTTGGGTTGATTGATCAAGGATTTTTGTGATATCCTCTATAGTCAATGGATTGATGTTTTGAAAAGAAGTGTCAATAACATCCTTTATTTTGATACTCTCTGTAGGTGTGATAATAGCATGAGGAGGGCTAGGAGGTGATAATTGTGTATCTTGCACACTTTTTTCTTGCTGCTCATCTGTACCCTTTTCTTCCTCTTTCTCCTCTTTATTCTCCTCTTCATCTTTCTTTTCTTCTTACACTTTCTTCTCTTCCTCAACCTTCTTCTCTTCTTCCTTCTTTTCTTCTCCCTTCTTTCCTATTGTTTTTATTTCTTTTATCTTGGCACTTTCTTTTGCCTTGTATTCCTCATCAAAAACATTTCAATTTTCTTATAAATTATTTTCCACAACTCTGTGGATTTGCTCACAACATTTTCAATTTTATTCTACAAAATACCAAATGCCCTATGCTTTGGAGTAAATATACTATTGTGCCTCTTGACTATATTAGTTATTTGACCCTTAGTCAAATTAGGCAACAATCTAGCTAAAGTAGACTCCCTTATTTCCTTTTCCATTTGCAAGAAAAAATGCCATTTGTCTTTTACTATTTTATAAAACTCTTTGGGCATTGAGCCATCTAGCTCTAGAGGTGTGTGCTTGTACTCTGCCATCATTGTATCAACAGATTCCTCTATTTTATTTTGCTCTTCCTTTGTGAGCTTATTGAAATCTAAATTCTTCAAATCTTTTAAGTCTCCATTTCTAATTTTTGCACATAATTTATCAATTGAAGACTTAGCTGGACGACTTACCACTTTGAACTGACTATTATCATCTGACTATGTCTTTTCTTCATCTATGTCAAGTTGAGCTACATATTTTCTTCTCTTCCTTGCCTCCTAATCAGTCTTCTTAGTGGCTTTCTTCTTCTTTTTTGCCTCTTCTTTAGCCTTTTGAGTAGTGGCTCTAGTGGTGGCTCTAGTAGTAGGCTTCTTTGCTACGGGTTTTGCCACTTTCTTTGCCTTGGGTTGAGGAGCAAGTTGAGCTTTAGCCTTTCTTTTCGTGACCTTGGTTCTGATAGGTGCTTCCTTGGCTTCTTCTTCCTCTATGCCTTCTTCCTTGTCCTCACCTAGGCCTTGTGTTAGTTGTAGAGGCTCTTGTTTAGGCTCATCTTCTTCATTTTCACTATCAACCTCTTCTTCATCTACTTCCTCTTCCTCTGTTGTGCCTGCTACTTCAACACCAAATCTCTTCTTGATCTTCTTAATTAGTTTGTCCTTCTTCTTCACTGTAGTGGCTATTTTAAGGTCTGTAACCACTCTAGATTTAACAACATCATAAGTTCCAAAATGTTTTGTTGCCTTGTCAGTATCTTCTGCAAGTAGTGTTGTTATTATTGTTGAGGTCTAATCAACATCAAGTTCATAACCTAGTGGCCTAAGCCATCTCACTCTAGGTATGACTACTTGTATATAAGTGTAATCGATATCCACAAGAAAACAATGTCTGTTACATGTTGCTCAACCAGTGAGAATGGTATCAACATCCTCTATTTCATGGACTTCTTAAAGTCCTCAAAGTAACTTGTCATTTGAGCATCAAAATTGTCTCCAATTTGATCAATGATGTCATTGATTTGCGTGACAATTGTCTTGTTAGGATCCCATCTAACCTTTCCAACTAATGGAAATTCCTTCATAACATAGAAAAATATGCAGACCAACAATGATCTGAATTTGCACTGAGCTCCTTTTGATTTCCTTATGGCTCCCAAAATTTCATTGATTTTTTGTAACATGAGCTCTGCTAGATAATATGTGTGGTCTTTCTTTACAAGTTTATATGCAACATCCAATGCTATGCATGGCACACTATTCAATCTACTTAATTGATAGAATTTGTGAGATATGACTCTAACAGTGAAATGAAGTAGTGGATCAGTAATGGTATCGATGGTCATTCTCCTATTATTCCATTTGGCACCAGTGTTCTTCTCTATGGCCTCCTTTTTATCACTTCTCAAGGTCTTGGGACAATCTAGGGTTGGGAAACCAGTAACCCTATGAACAATTTTCTTTGTAACCTTCACTAGCCCTATTTCTTACCAGAATGACCCATCATGAATTTGACTCAACACTATATGAATCCATTCAGTCTTAAACATAGTGGGGAAAATTTGGGGCTTTAGTTAAACCCTTCTTTTCAACAATTTGAAACTTGTCCTTCAATATACTTTTGTCACATAGCTTATCAAAGGCATCAAAAATTTCTAAGTCACCTATGGCTCTAATCTTATAGTTATAGCATTTCCTAATGTCTTGGACCATTACAACTTTGTCTAGAATGACTGACAAAGCACTAGGAAGGTCATTTTTAAAGGCAAGTTTAGGGATGGGCTTAAACTCTGGTTGTTTGACTTTATTACTAATAAGTTGAATTTCATGACTTTCCTTCTCCTTAGTGGCTTTTGACCTAGATTCCATCATTTACCGAACTAGGGTTTAAAATTAAATAAAATTTCAAGTTCTACGTAGCTCAGCACTTGAGTGAAATATCTGTTGATTGATGAACTAAAGTTGAATCGTGGTTGGAATCACTGCAAATTGCTGCTAAATTGTTCTGTGATTGCCTATTCACTTTATTTGACTTCGCTCTTTATTAAAATGGCTTAAAAATGAACAATTTTCACCTTTATTAGGTTCAAAAACCTAGCATTTATTACATTTGTGCTTACAGTTGTACACTCAACTTCCAAAGATTTCATCAACTCAGCTTCCACTGAAGTTCAACTACTTGGCAGCTACTATCTAATTTCACTCATCATCAACTGAACTTTTCAATTGCTTGGTGGCCACTAACATCTCTTACTTGGCATCCACTAGTCTATTCAACTCACCATGTACCGAAGTTTTACTTGGCAACCAAAGGTAGTTCGGCATCATCTTCTAACTTTTAACTTGGCATGTTTTCTCATGCATATTTCTTGTTTGTAGTACTTCTATATTTTCTTGGGCTGATGTATGATACATCTTTATAGGTATCAACCACATGTATTTGTCTTGTGCTTAATTGGATGAGGTGTGATCACTTGACCTCTTGGGTGAAGTGATCTCTCCATTTGATGTTGCATTCACCTTTCTTCTTCCATGTCTTTTTCATTTGTCCTCTTATTTGTTCAACATCAATCTTCTCTTTTCCTTTGTTGACTTCAATCTTTGCTACTTTTGTTTTTGTAGGATAGTTTCTACTAATATGACCAGTCTTCAAACAACTAAAACATGTAGTTCGGTTTAGCCACCTGCTGTAACTTCCCTTGAAATGTTTCCTTATGCAATTTTCAAGAATATGTCCATACTCGTGACAATAGTGATAGCTATACCTAGTATTGTAATCCCAATTATAGTGATGTACATGATTGATTCCTATTGCAGGTTGATTAGGTGTCCACATAGGCTTTGATCTGCATTCAAATGCTCTATGTCGATACTTTTTTCAATTGTAGCAGTGACCTTCAAATCTTGGTGTCCTCATGGTCTTGATTCTATAGTCTTGTGTTGAATGTCCTTGCTTTTTGCACTTGTGACAAAAGTTTGCATTTGTACACTTATCATGTTGATGACTATTCTTACTTCTATACACATTAGAGGTATGTTTCTTTTTACCATAGAAATGACAAGTAGGTTTAGTGTTCTTACCTTTTAACCTCTTTTTTAATCCTTTAAACATATAACTAAAAAAAAAAATTCCATGCATGTAAACATATAAAAGAACATAAAATCAATCACATGGAATAACAAATAACACCAGAATTGATAACCCAGAAACCCTCCATGAATAAGAAGGTAAAACTGAGGTGGGGATGATACCCACAAAAATCATTGTAGCAATCAATGTTTAACCACTTCTGATGGTCTCCCTTGTGAAAGGCCTACCCTGCTAAAGGTTTTACACTATGTCAATAGTGACCTGGTTAGAGGATTTACAAACACTTATATGAAGTGCCACCTTGTTAAAGGATTTACAATAGGTTGTTAAACCCACCTAATTTAATAAGACTTTCATGACCTTCTCCAAAGGTTCTCCTACCTAGCTATTAAGCTAACCTATCAACATAGGATTTCAACCTCTAATACAATTGTGAGAGAGTATTGGAATATTTCACCTGATTGAATGCAATCTCAAATTGTTGGATTCAGGTACTAGATCTTGTCTTCTCATTCTGATCCCTACTTGATCTTATCTCTAAATGTATCCCCTGCTCTATTCTAATCAATTAGATGTATATTTGCAATCCAATTCACTAAGTTCTTAACACCTTTGTTGATTGCTCTATTCTACAATTTGATAAATCCATCAATAACCTTCTCAAATCTTGTCTTATTAATCTCAACAACTTCTTCAACTACTTTAATATGATCTTGTGGTCTCCTTTTAAAGATATTATGGACTTAGGGTTTTCTATGCATTCACAAACTTGAAATTCCCACTCAAATCCTTTGTTTTCACCTATTGGTTGCATGCTATCTCCAATTTTATGATTGGATACATGTTGATTTCATAGGTAATTGCAAGGTTTTGATCTTATCTTCTTATCCTTTCATGAGTCATGCAAAAACTATTTCACATCTTAGTTTGTGATGGCACAAACTCTTATGTTGATCCTGAGTTACTCGGCACATATTGTATTCCTAATGCTTGACACATATTGTTTCTGAATTGCTTAGTATCTACTACATCTCTAGTTTTCTCGGCACCTGTTATATCCTGGTTCGCTCGATACTTATTATATCTTGGTTTTCTCGGCACCTGTTATATCTTGTATTGCTCGGCACATGAATGTTCCTGGATCACTCAGCATCTAAACAATTTTGGATCACTCGACATACACTGTGTACTCAGTATATATAGTGAAAATGGTTAAGTGTGTTGACACTCAATTGTCAAGACTATTCTTTTGACCAACACTTTCATAGACCTATTATATGTCTCACTATCTTCTTCTATTCTTGCATTTCCCTCACTCGAGGAAGACAAATCTAATAGATATATATTTGGTGGTACCTATAGCCTATCTGTTAGTGTAAATATGTATTTAGTATTTACACTTTACTTAATTTTACTTAGGTTAAATGCATTATTTAATTAATTATTTGTTAGTCACCTAGGAGTATGCGTACTCTTATGAGTTGTCATGTTGACAACATAGGAGTTGCCACTCTAATTATGCACATGGTGTCTACAACATAGGAGTTAGCACTTTATTTGAGCACATGGTATCTACAACATCTCTACATGTGAGACACCTTGTCATACTTATCCTCTCATTGATGCTCTTATATTCATGCACAATGGAGGACACGTGCTTAGTTGTCACGCTTATCTCCTAGTTCTTTCTAGAACCATTCTAGATGAATCTTGGAGGCCTTTATATACAAGCACTCCTAGTGTGTATGTACATATTTTTTGAGATATTCATTTTCATATTGATCATACTCTTTTGGTCTATTATTGTGCTTGTGCTTGAGTTCCTTGATTTTGGGTAATTTTTCCCTAAGGAAAATTCTTACATGGTACCAGATCTTGGGGAATTTCTCTTCACATAGTCATTTAAGACCATTCTTGTTTTAGTACTTTGACCCAGATCCGAAAAATCCACAAGTATTGGATGTGTCTAGAGCTAAAGAAAACCTTTCCATTGCATCCAGAACATCGATTCAATGAACTTTGAGTATAAATTCACCTACCCTAGGTAATAGTCAAAATTGAGGCAACATTTTTTTTGCAAACTAGCAACCCAAAGACCCAATTTGTAGAATTGGTATGATCATTTCAAAGCTGTACAATTAATTTTCAGATCTGGATTTTTCATTTGCATCTCCTTTCATATTTGCAATATTTTTTGGATTTGCATTATTTTTTCAGAAAAATTGGCCATGAGGCCTGTAGGAGAGATATTTTTTAGGTGAGTATCAGAGCTTGCTAGTGTAAATTAGATATTTGCATCACATTCAAAAGGTCAAAAAAATCCCAAATTGACTTTTGTTTCACCAAAATTGGACATCTGAGGTGAAATCTAGAGTCATTTGATTTTTGGAGGTGCGACGACAGTGACTCAAGAAAAATAACAATAGAGGTGATTTTCAAACAACGATATCTCCCTCATACTAACTCTTTTTTTTGAGCAATTTTTTTAATTTTGGGGTAGAATTTTGTGATCTACACATTGGTGCAAGAAGTTTGACATCTCTATGCCTGAATTTTTATACAACTCAAAAATCCCAATTTTTGCCACTTTAAATGCTTAGTATGGGCTCATTTAGACATAGAATCAAGTTCTATTTTTTTTGAAAGTTCATAATTTTTTGTGTACTTTCTAGATCTACAATTAGATTAAAGTTTCTATGGACAAAAATACTACTTTTAGAAATAGGCCCTAAATTGGCTATTGTAATCGCACTAAGTATAAAGTGCCTAAATCATACATTGGGGGGGTTTCTTTGATTCTCTCTTGCATTTTGGGGAGTGCATGTATTCATTGATCTCATGGAGGAGTTTTTTTCTCCATGTCAGGGTGTTCTTAAACCAAGGTTGACAAAGAGGAACTATTAGAAATGGAGTGTTTCACTCATTGATCATCTAAGGAGGGAACATTTGGAAGTTTTTCCTTACTTATGTTCCAAAAAATTGATCTCTTCCATTGGTCACATAACTGATCTGCCACCTATTAAAATACTTTTTGATATCATTTATTTCAATCTCTCTTCTTCTCATTTTTATAAGGTCATTGACAAGTTATGGTATCCTTACGACATATGGATGTGTCTTTGCGAAACATATGGAGATCCAAGAGTCCCTCCATTTCAAGAGGACATTCTATCTTTAGTCACTTCGGTAATTATTTCTCCAACTCTAGATGAGATCTCACCTCCTGATGCTCCTGTTGATTCTACTGATCCAATACCAACCTCATATGCTTCTAATTTAGTGCAGCAGGATGCATTATGTCTTCCTACTTCAACTTCATGGGATGACTTCCTTCCAAATATTGCAGGTATGTTCATGGAGTCTCACATTGAAGATGTGGGAGATATCATCAGTGATATTCATCTTCTCTTTGTTGAGGCAAATACTTCATCCATTTCCATAGTGATAGGTCTAGCACAACATGGTACACTTTGTCTTCTAGCTACAACATTAGTGGATGACTTCTTGATTAGTATTTCAAGTTTGTTTGTGGAGTCACACATAATAGATTTAGGAGACATCATTGATTATATACATCTTCTCTTTGATGAAGACAAATCTTCTTTAGTTGTCACTAGGGATCACTCTAACCCTCCTATCCCTTCTCTACATGTTTGATCTTCAAAAGTTGGTGTGATTGTGGATCCTTATGAATAGTAGCTACAGGAGGTCTCTTTATCATTTGAGGAGACAGTAGGTTCTTTGAGACAAGTACTACATTCACCCTTGCTAGATCTGCACTCATTCTTTTTAGCAGTGTTGGAAGGGGTGACTATTAGTATTGACATAGGGATAGTTGAGCAGGTTTCAGAGCCACCATACATCTTCGAGATTCTTTCTACACATAGGGGAAGCATCTCACCTGTACCTCTACCATTATTTCTTCTAAAGGGGAGGAACATTATTCAACATTGGAGCAGCTATCATTGATCGACACTTTTCATTGGGGGTGGAGGAGACTACCTTGTCTCTCTTATTCTTCTCTTTTATGAGGGGACTTTTTCCTCTTATGGGGTTTTGTCCTTCTCCTAATTCTCTATTGTATATACTTGATGTATTTCGTAATGGGGGGGGGGGGGTGTGGTCTTTATTACTCCATGCATCCATGCTCTTGTCTTTAATCTCTCTTTTTGGGGGAGGGTTTTTCCCATGAGCTTTTCCCTCTTTCTCTACTTTATGAGAGATTGCATTTCATTATGTACATGGATACCTAACATGGCCTAGTAGCTGGGACCCATTTTGCATTTCATCTTAGCTTTTGTAAGCTTAAGTGCATTTCCCTAAGTTGCACTTAAGCAAGGGTGTTTGTGTAAATACATATTTACTATTTACACTTTACTTAAGTTTAGTAAGGTTAAACACATTATTTAATTATTTATTAGTTAGTCACCTAGGAGTATGCATACTGTTGTGAGTTATCATGTTGACAACACAAGAGTTACCACTCTAATTATGCACATGTTATCTACAACATAGAAGTTAGTACTTTATTTGAGCACATGGTGCCTACAACATCTCTACACATGAGATATATTTTCATACTTATTCTCTCGTTGATGTATTTATATTCATGCACAATGGAGGATGTGTGCTTAGTTGTCATGCTTATCTCCTAGTTCTTTCTAGAACCATTCTAGATGCATCTTGGAGATCTTTATATATAGGCACTCCTAATGTGTATGTACATTTTTTTTAGATAGTCATTCTCATATTGATGATACTCTTTTGGTCTACTATTGTTTTTGTGCTTGAGTTCCTTGATCTTGGGTGATTTTTCCCTAAGGAAAATTCTTTCACCATCAAATGAGAGATATAATTGAAGGAGAAAAATATTTTGCCATAAAATGAGGCTAGTATTTATGAATTTTTCCTAAAGCTAATTTTGAAGGTAAAGACAAAGAAAGCATATAATAAACTTATACCTCTCCATCCAGGTCACTATGTATGATCATCGTCAAAGGGGTATAGTTTCCTGCATATGTAAATCAGTTGTCTTAAGTTAGTTACAAATTACATGATAATTATGCTACAAATTACATAGAACATAACATGAACAATATGCATACATCATAATTATTGTATATTAATTCCTCACCTCTACAAAAAAACATATTATAAGTAATCAACATCAAGAATTGAGCACCGTAATAAATATTTACACCTAATCAGCACCTAATACATTTACATTGATCATCTTCTTTGTCCATCTCATCATCATGAATGTCATCATTATCACCATCATCATGCAAATCATCACAATTACCATCGTCATCATCATGATAGTCACTATGACCATCATTTTCATTGTCATCGTCATCATCATCATCATCACCATCACCTTCACCACCATCATTATCATTGCCACCACCACCACCATCATCATCATTGTCATTTTCATTGTCATCGTCATCATCATCATCATCATCATCATCATCACCATCCTCACCACCACCACCATCATCAATAGCATCACCATCATCATGAACATTTTCGCCATCATCATCATCATCTCCTTCTTCATCTTTTCCATCATCATCATCTACTTCATCTTCCACTTCTTCAATATATTCTTCTTCAATCACATTATATTTTACTGATCTTCCTCTTGGATCATGTCTAATGACAAATAACCAACCTAGTTTATGTAGAATGCCAAAGTAAATCACTTGCTCACATTGGCTTGGAAGAACATAGGGCTCATTTCCAACTGGCTCAAATGACCTTATATTAATCATTATAAATTCATTATCATGTTCACTAATAGTTCTATTAGGATTATTTTGATTTAGTCATAGCATGTACCATTTGATAATGAATAGAACTAGTTTGAAGGAATTAAAGTTGCACTGAATTATATCATCCAAAATGCTATAGTATTTATATTCATATTGTTGAGGATGCATGTTTTTTCTAGATTAAATATTGATGACCTCAAATATTGCAATTAGCCCAAAATCACAAGTTCTCTTAGTGTTGTCCACCTTTTTTATGTAACATTTATGACCATTGTAGTACATAGCTTTGTAGTGCTTGACTTGTTATTTATCAAACATGTAAAAATTATACATCCATCTGTGAGTTGATATTAAAGAAATGGGTCATTATAGATTAACTGATACGTACCTTTCCACCTCTTAAGCCATTTTCTAGATCAATTATCATTGGGATATCATTGGGATCTCCATTATAATGAGCTTCTTTAACCAATGAAACAAGACCTTTCCATGTTACTAAGTGACCATTTTGTTGAGATCATTTAATCTATACCATTATCCAATCAAGATTGTTTGCAATATACAAATAAAGTGCATCGCACTCACAAGAAACGATATAAAATAAATAGGCCAATTACAAACAACTTATATTAATGATGGATAAGAATTAATTTACTAAAATAACATCTTATAATTACCTCTCACTTTCTTTAATCCACCTTTCCCCATCAAGTACTCCCCTTCAAATTTGTTAATAGAGTTGGGATCCAAAATGCAATCTACATGGATCTTTGATGTAAAATTGAGAATATATTCACTAATGTACACCATGGTTTGGTATACCATATATCCCTCGACCATGGAACCCTCAAGACATGCTCTTTTTCAAACCAAAACCTTCAAAAATTTCAAGTAACTCTCAACCACCCACATTGACCTAGTTGGTATAGATCCACACAATTCAATCTCCTCAACTACATGTATGAAGTAGTGTTCTTATGCATTGAAAAAAGCTGAAGGTAGACACTTTTGCATCTCACACAAAAGCTAAGGAATTTTTCTCTTCGAATGCTTTATATTTTTTTTATATCAATTTCTTTAGATGACAACTAACTAGAAGATATTCATCATGCAAAAACATATTAACGAGAATCTACAAAAAAAAATACAATAAATTACAAAAAAAGAAGAGCAAGATGCAAAAATAATATCTATACAAAAAATCTAACAAATAACACTTCTAACATCATGTATTTCCCAAGATCATATATAACTTGTTTGACATTCATGTTGTTGAAGTTGTTTGGGAGAGATAGAGGCAGAATGTGCTACAATAATAATAAAATGATCTTTTAATATTATAAAATAAGATAATGAAAAGTACATGACTTAACTTGATGAACGTATGGCAATCATGTCTTTTCAACCCTGACCCAAAATCATCTGTCTTTGATATGAGACTTCTTATATTTAAAAAAAATCCTATGGGAAATTTAGTTTTTTTTTATGGCTTCAAATATGGCATTAGTTTGTTGTTGCACTTATAACCAAGGAATGATACTCGTATTAATCCAGTTTTCATTTCTATTTGATTCAAGGAAAAACTTCAATGCATGATTAGATTCATCAATGCCATTACAAATTTTGACCAATTTTTCTTTTTCATGCTTTTTGTCCAATATCTTCCATAGTGTCTCTGTTACATTCTTTCCAATATGCATAGCATCAAACAAATGCATGATTAGGAGGTACTTGTTGTATGATAACCTACTAAGTTGTCTAGGATAACTTTTAAGTCCTTTTGAAAGTTACTCATCAATTCCTTGATGACCTTCACAAACATCAATTACATCATTACTAAACAAAATATAGTATCCAAATTTTATTTTTTGTACAAAAACCTGCATTAGATGGAATGACATTACCTCAACGATTCATTTTATTCTATTCCAACTTCCATATGTGAGGTGTCATTATTCATGGCTTTGATGTTGTCTCTTCTTTCCCATTGAAAATATATTTTTTCAGTAAATTGATACTTATGATTTTTGTGGAGAAAGTGTCTATGCTCATCAAACACATGCTTTCCTAAACTTTTTGAATGACTATATTTCATCTTTGGAGCACAAATTGGAAATGCAAATTTTCCCTTTGTTTGAAGACCTACAAGATAATGTATAATTGGATGACATATGTACTAGAAGATTCATATTTACAATTATCACAGGTAACTTAAACATACAACAAAAATGCATTAGCACTATTACATACCAAAAATGTGTATCAACATTTTACATACCACAAAAATGTGTTAGTCCAGGGGCATCATGTATTCTCCATACAAGCATTACATAGAATTGAAATTGTCTTTTACCAATTAGTCTAGAGATGTCATAAATAGTGACCTCATACCATACATCAAACAACTCATCAATCAAGGGCTCAGTATATACATTCATATCTTTTACTTGGTACTTACCTAGTTGAATGAACATTAACAAAACATAATTATTATGGTCATTTTTTATACTGTGCTTATAAATTAATTTTGATGACTATTAAATGGAAAAATAATTGGTAAAATCATTGCCAACATTATGTGTTCCCTCTTTACAGACATCTAAGGAGGAACGTTATTGTTAATAACAAAAATAGGCTTGACCGAGTAAACATATCTCATCTCTCCAAATGGATTGACAATGTTTGCTACCAATGAAAGCTTTAGATTAGAAGGTTCTTATTTAAATACTGGCCACCTATCTTCTGGGTTCTTAAATACAAAACCTTCTGCAAGCATTCACATAATGTCATCTTGACTTATATTTCGTACATGGTAATCCATAAATTGTGCCAAGCTAGTTCACCTAGACAATCATTGTAGACATGGAATAATGGGAATGTATTGAAGAGCCTTGTGGGGCGCCTTTTTGGTTATTTGATCTAATTGATATCTACAAATGTGACAATTAGGGCATTGAGTTGAAAATTCATGTTGTTTATGATATAATAAGATCATTGGGACATGCATGTATTGTTTGATACTCCATTCCAATATTTTTCATAATGGCCAATAATTCTCGATAAGAGCAAGGTAGAATGTTTGATGATGGTAACAAACACCCAACTATCAACCTATGGAATTTTTTTATTAATATAAAGAACATTAATGGTACACTAACATAAAAGATGACAAAAAAGACACTATACCTTAGCATACATGAGATTTCTACATTGGATATACCTTTCATAACCTTGAAGTTTATCGAAAATAATATAGAAGTGTTCTTTGGAATCCTTGGTATAGGGGCTCGTATTCCTTTTTAGTTACAAGTATATCAAGGTTCTCTTCATCATCATGATCATTAGATGTGTTACTATCCTTGTCTTCATCAGCTTCACTAGTTGTGCCAACAACATCTTCTTTAATCATGTTCTCAGGCACATTATTAGCTACACCAATACCAACATCTTCAATTGTGTTCTTTTCCTCATGATCATCTTCTTTCATGGGAGCATTACCTTTAGCCAGTTGGAAATCCACATTCACCAAAGGAAAAAGAAACTTTTCCCCCTTCAATGTGATCATGTTGCCTACAACATCTTTGAGTTGTTGTGCATTCTTCAATTCATTAAGCCCTTGCATTTTTTGCAAGGACAATAATAGTTTCCATCACCTTTTCTTTTGAATTGATACCACAATCTAGAAATTTTTTTCCTTATTTTGTTGTGGGTTCATATTGTTATGCGTGGACTTTCTTTATAGGAAAATATTCAAGCTATAAAATTATATTAAATATAAACATACAAGAATTAGTAGTATCTTGTATAGAATAAAAATAATTAAATAATTAAATATTACTATCTCTTTAATAAGGGTGGAATCTAAACAAATCAAATGAATTATGCAATTTAACTATATATATTTATATTTATATATAGTATATTTAAACTGAATATGTGTGGAATAAATTATTTCAACACAAATGCAATATTTTTCATCATGCTAATTAATGGCTCAAAATTGATGTCTTGGGTTAATTTGTGTCGATGGTGTTGGAATTCTTCAAAATAACTGAGAGGGGGGTGGGGGGTGAATCAATTATCCAAGGTCCATATGTACTAATTAAAAATGAAACATAATAGATTTAATAACACATTTAACACATGAATTTTACATGGAAACTCAATTTGGGAAAAACTACTAGTAACATGCTACTAATTCTAATTCTTCTAAAGGTTACAATACACACTGTTAAATGTGACCTGGTTAGAAGATTTCAATCACCCTGTTAGGGGTGAGTCGTGTCAGAGGACTTTAGATCATTCACTTGGAATGTCACCTAGTTAAAGGATTTACAAATTATTTTTAGGTCAACCTTAATTTAAATAATTTACCTTAGACTGATATAATGATTAGAAAGTAATAGTAAGGCTTGATTTGGTAAAAAATTACAACTCACTTGTAGATTATAGATCTGTGTTTTAGTCCTCAATTCTCCTTGGCTTTCACATTCTTTAGCTCTAAAAGCTTGTTCACCCTTCAAGGATTCATATTGTTAAGCCTCCTTTCTTTGTTTTCCAGTAATAGTCTCTTATGCTCAGGCAGTGAATGAAGAAAATACCCTAGAGTCCTTATCTTCCTTAGGTTCTCGTACATGAAAACCTTTGCTTCTAACCAACTCTCTCTATAAATAGAGATTTAGGATCCTTTTTTTCTTAACCACAATCATCCATTTTAGGGTTAGGTAGGATTCAATGAATCTACCCACTTTTCTATTTGGTTCCTCTAGAAAATTCTTCTACAGTCCTCCTTGAATTCACCACAAAATGGTTTCCCTTGAATTTTGTGCCACTAGCCCATCATAGTTATCTTCCACATGCTTCACACAATTCAAGAAAACAAAATAGTCAGTTTAGATTTATCAAATCTATGATTTAACATTAATACTGGCACTCGGCATCAATATGTTGTCACTCAGCTTTCATACTATTCTTCTACTAGTTAACTCAGAAAATTCTAAACTTTACTAATGCTCAACATCAACTAAAATTTTTTTCAACTTACACGAAGTTCACTTGGCATATGTTGAATCTTTAGTTTTCTTGGCTCCAACTAATTTTTTGCTTTTCTTGCACTAACTTTTCTTAGCACCTACTATGCACTCAGTTAAGCTTGGAAAACTCAATCCTTCTTACTTGTTCTTCTAGTCTTAATCAATGTATCCAACCTTTACATCCTTAAGTAGATAAATAATACACTATATCATTACTATCTTAACTAATCTTTGTACTCCTTTTTCATATCATAACTCAACCATTCCTCTAGGTACTCTTGTTATCACATTTGATCAAATCCTCTTCATCAATCAAACAAATGATAGTACTCAAATTAACTAAGCAGTTGTCTTACCAAAAAGTACCAAGTTTGACATCAGTGACAAAACAATGATTGAAACACATCCCCATACTTGTATCAATATTTTCTCAACAATCTCCCTCTTTGGCATTGATGGCAAACCAATACCAACAACAAAACCAAAAAGAAAATAGTTCCTTGTATTGAAATTTCTCCTTCTATCATCAGCTTTCACCTTTTGTATAGGCTATAAAGTTTTATTCTGATCTACATACAATCAACTCTTCCTTATTACTCCCTTCATCTATCATCTTCTAGGGTTTCTTCTTCTCTCTGTACTTATTTCTCCCTCACTACTTTCTCCCTCTTACTAGGTAGATGTATTTCTTTTTGCTATTACTCCTTCTTTAGTAAACATTAGGTACACTATCTCTCTCTGAGTAGATATTTCAGGTATTTCTCCATCTTTCTTACTTTGTTTGGTATTCTTTATTTCTCCCTTACTATATCTCTCTCTTTCACAACAATGCCAATGACTTGTGATCTCCTCATGCCAATGTTAAATATTTTAGTTTCTCCCTCTGACGCCTTACTTGTGACTGATCCTCTATTCCAACTCTTTGATTACTTTAGGCAGCTCCTAAAGTAATATCTACTGCATCAAGTTGTAAGATACAACATTCAACTTGATTGATGTAGGGCACTACTCATTCTTCTTAAGTAGCTTTGGATAGGGTTATCACCCCTAGTTTACCTCTTAGATACTCATGAGCATCCTTAGGTAAAGCTTTTGTGAAGATATCATCTATCTTCTCTTTTCTATTCACATTTTCCATCTTCACTTCTTTGTCTTGAACTAACTCTCTCAAGTAATGATAATTGATTGTAATGTGCTTAGTCTTTGTATGAATCATAGGGTACTTTGATATATTTATAGCACTTATATTATCATAATAAAGTAACATAGGTTCAATGATTTCCTCCTTCATAACTTTGAGTAGCTATTTGATCCATCCAATGTTTGTACAATTTACTACAGTAGCCATATATTTAGCTTTCAAAGTAGATTTAGATTGCAATTTTGTTTCTTTCTAGTTCAAGTTCCTAGAATCTCTCCTAAGAAAAATGAAACTCCACTAGTGCTCTTTATGTCATCAATGTTTCAAGCCCAATCAACATTAGTGTAGGCTCTCAACTCGATCTTCTCACTTTTCTTGTAGTATAGACCATAGTCTTATGTTCTTTTCAGATATTTCATAATTCTCTTAACAACCATAAAATGATTCTCCTTAGGATTAGTAGAGAATCTTGCAATAATCCAAACATATATTGCAATGTTAGGTCTACTATGCACTACACATTGCAATTTTCCAATTATAGACTTGTGTAGTGTTCAATTCACATCAACTTAATCATCATTCTTTGACAATTTGTGTCTTGTCACCATAGGTGTGCTAACTGATTTTGAATCTTCCAATCCAAAAAAAATCAATATCTCCTTCCCATATTTAGACTAAGTGATGTATATACCATATTTCATCTAATATACTTGCAAACCAAAAGAGAACTTGATCTCTCCAAACATAAAAATCTCAAATTCTTTCTTCATTTCATTTGTAAATGTCTTACATAATCCATCATGACCTCCAAATATGATATCATCAACAAAAATTTAAGCTAGTAAAATACCTTTATCTTCTTTTGTCTTTGAGTATAGATTGTTTTTATCATCAATCCTCTCAAATCCAATCTTCACAAGATAATTTTCAAGGCTTCATACCTCACTCTTGGTGCTTTCTTTAAACCATATAAATATTTGTGTAGTCTAAATACCATGCTTTTGTTCTTAGCATCAAAAAATCCTTCTGGCTATTCTATATAGAACTCTTTTTCTAATATGTCATTCAAAAATATAGGTTTCACATCTATTTGATAAAATTTGAAACCTTTGTATGCATAGTAAGCAAGCAGAGTTTCTACTCTTTCTAATCTTACAACATGAGAAAATATTTCTCCATAGTCTATCCATTCTTCTTGTGCATACTACTTACAAACTAATCTTGCCTTATGCCTTTTGACTTCACCATTTTCATCTAGCTTGTTTCCGTACACTAACTTGGTTCCTATCACATTCTTGTCCTCTACTCTGGGAACTAGAGACCATGTCTTGTTCTTCTCAATCTATTAAATTTCTTCTTTCATAGTTTTACTCCAGTCCACATTTTCTAAGGCATCTTTCACTATCTTAGGCTTATACATACTCAAAAAACATGTATCACTTCTCAGCATGTTCCTTGTCATTACTCTAGCATTTCTATCTCCAATAATTTTTTCAACAGGGTGATGTCTCTTGACATACTTTGACAATCTTGGTTCTACTTTACTTTCCTCATTAGGTTTGTCAACATATGAATCACTATGTACTTCTCTATCAGGTAATTTAACATTTATTTTGTCATGTCCCCTTTTCAAATAATTTTAAAAAAAGAAAATCTTTGCTAAGGCAGGCAGGCCCAAGAAAGTGAAGTTTCGGAAAAAGGGAGTTAATCTTTGGAAACCGTTGGACTAATAAATGATAATTATTATTAAAATATGTTTCATTAACCTCTCTTGGACGTGAGTTACAGTTATGCCCTTTTTAAAGAGGTTTGGAGGCATTTTGGGGGATTCCAGACTTGATTTTCGCTCATTCTTTGTTATTCTTCAGAGGCTGCCAAACCTGTGGAGAAGGAGACCCAAGAACGGGAGTTTGCAGGTTTCCAGGGAGACCCAAGAACGGGAGTTTGCAGGTTTCCAGGAAGGCTAAGGACGGGAGTTTGAAGCCATTCCATGTGCATGCTCATACAGAGTTTGCCTTTGTGCTGAACAGTGCAGATTTGTGAGTTTCCGGGTGTATTTTTGTAAGAGTTTGGTGTTTCCGGTTGAGTATTTCATATCAGTTTTGGTTGCTGCTGTATTTTAGACTTTAAGCTATTAAAATAGATCTGAATATATATATTAGGACGTGATTAAACTTCTGAGATAGATTATTAGTGTTCTTGTGGTGTTTCCGGGCATATTTTGTGCTATTTCGGGAGGCCGATGAGCATAGTTTTGGTCCTACATTTTTGAGCTGTTGTGTAAAGGCTATACGGATCTGGAAATGTCAATTTGTAGGCTGTTATGCTGCTGAAAGTTCTGTAAAAATTTCTATTTTCAGATTTATTAGTAATTGGTGAAGCTGTGAAGCTTTTGGCACAATTTCTGGCATACCCGATTTGGGGTCTCTTGAGAAATTTGGAGGATCTTTGTGATATTAGTTGTTTGATCTTAAAGATCTGATTAAAGGTTGGAAATATCATGTAAAATCAGAAAAGGGACATTTTAGTGGTATCAGAGCCATGATCTTGCCAGCCTGAGGGTTTGTAGAAGTTGCAGGTCAGTTTTGACAACTACCCAGATCTTGCATTTCAGTTTTGAGAACTACCCAAATCTTGCATGTTGCTTCTAATCAGTTGCATGTCAAAATTTATGGTTGCATGCTACTTCTAATCATTTTCATGTTAGTTCTTGGTGAATTTGGTGGTTGTAGAAGTTTGCATTTCAGTTTTGACAAGTACCCAGATCTTGCATATCAGTTTTGACAACTACCCAGATCTTGCATGTCATAATTTGGTGGTTGCATGCTTCTAATCAGTTGCATGTCCAAATCTATAGTTTCATGCTACTTATAATCATTTGCATGTTAGTTCTTGGTGAATTTGGTGGTTGTAGAAGTTTGCATTTCAGTTTTGACAACTACCCAGATCTTGCATGTCATAATTTGGTGGTTGCATGTTGCTTCTAATCAGTTGCATGTCCAAATCTATGGTTGCATGCTACTTCTAATCATTTGCATGTTAGTTCTTGGTGTTTGAAGAAGTTATATCCTATTGGGGTTACACTCTACTTTATCCAGAATGGACAGGTATAGTACAGAGTCTCAGAGGGAACAATCTTGGACAATTGATAGCCAGAGTCAAAATAATAGAAAGGATGGTTATTTAGACATTCGAGATAAACTTATGAAAATAAGCCATGACATGTCTAAACAGTTGGTTGAGCACCACCGTATAAATGACATGTTATCTGACCCAGCTAAGGTGGATAAGTTGATTGGATTTCTATTTGGCAAATTTTCTCACAGGACAGATGACACAATTTCCAAGAACTTGCATGAGGAGTTTGAGAAACTAGCTGATAGCCAGGTAGAGGTCTCAGATTCTACTCTGCCACAGGAGGTGGTGGGAAAGGATATTACACAAATTGATAGTAACAGTCAACTTGATACTCAAATTGAGACAATTGTTTACAGGTTGTCAAAGGGTGATGCCACAGGTATTCAGGATGGTATAGTTACAACAGGCAGTGACAACAGTGTAGTGGGTTCAGATGATGATTATGAGGATGTTGTTGTGCAGGATGGTGAGATACCTGGTAGAGATGAGCAGACATTGAGCATTCATGACTTTGCTGAGAAAGAGTACCAGGCACAGTTAGATGCTTCATCACATGAGGTTGAGGCTGGTAGTACTTCACATGATTTGTCCAGCCAGCTGAAGGTGAACCAAGATAGTATTGTGACTTCATTATCTCATCATGACAGGTATGTGGAGTTAGTTGGTATTGGTCATATTACTCAGGTGAGGAGTTTGCTTGAGTTACCAGTTGATTCTAGTTTACGGATATGGACTCGAGATTGTTATATTGGCATTTGGGATTCAGTTGACTGGATATCTTTAACACTTTTTGGTAGCAGTGTTTGTTTGGGTGCTATCATGGATTTGATTAGCAGATTACATGGTGTTGTCTTTTCTTGTGCCAGTATCTTGTCTGATGTTGGTATTAGTTTTTATACACCAATGTTGGGCCTTGTTCATATATCCAGTCGGCCATACTTGTTGGAATGTGTTGATGATATTTCATATTTGGCAGTGTGTATAGATGAGTCCCAGGATCATATTGGCATTGATGACATCCAGAAGGATGCAATGGGCAATTTTGAAGACTTAGTTTCCTTGGGTATAGAGGAGTTGGACAGAAATGCTAATGTTTTTGATACTCTGTATGTTGATATGAGTTTTAGATTTGATTCACAGGATATGGATGGTAATACTCTAGAGACTAGTAACTTTGAGGATACTCCTTTAGACAGTGCATCAGAGGAGGTTTGTAGGAGACAGTCAAGCCAGTGCCATCATGTGTCTAATCAGTTGAGAGTTAGTGACCAAGACATTGCTATCACTTGCCAGCATTTCGATGCTGCTCGTCAGTTGTTAGCAGTTTATGGATGGGGTTCTCCTACTAGTGATGAGCAGGGAGGCAGTTATCTTTCCTTGATAGAGTTCCACTCTTTATGGGAGGCTATCCAGATTCTGAGACAGGATTATATGCAGTTGGTAGCCGACAGAGATTATCTTATGAAGTGGGGCAGTACAGCATATGATGCATTGTTGGCCAAGGAAGATGAGGTGAGTGAGATTACTGAGCAGCTTGTGGTGACTTCTGAGATTCTTGAGAGTACACAGTTGGCTTTCAAGGAGTCACAGTTTCATTTGGCTAAGGTGACCATGGAGTTAGAGCGACTACAGTCTTCACCTGATTCTATACAGTCACAAGCAGTGGTGTTTGGTGATCCGAGGATGTCCATGGCCGAGATTGTCAGAGACAGTGGAGATGGGGATGCATCCATTCTTGATACTAACATTGGAATATCAGGTTCATTCCCACTAGAGTTAGGTTCAATTGAGTTGGGTGTTGTAGCAGATTGTTGTATGCCTGACATGGTGGTGACCTCTAGTACTAATGGCACGAAGACTAGAGATGTTGTATCAAAGACCATGTGTGACATTGGTGAGCTGATAGTTGGCATGGTTCCTACTAGTAATACTACTCCCTTCGCAATGTCTTCAGAGGTAGTAGTCAGTTCCAATTTGGTTAATGATCGATTGCAGTTAGTTACATCTGGATTGCAGTCTGAGCCACTGACTGAGATTGGTGCATTCTATCGGCATTACACTGTGAGGTATGCTCATCTATCTACCTTTGATGACCATGTTGATGAGATGATGATACAGAGATGTACTTTGGTTCCTAGTGCTTATCATCAGTTATGGGACAATTTGATGCCTCAAGATGAGAGTTGTGATGGGCATGACATGGCGATAGGTTCTACAGTTGACAGCTTGATAATACATGACTTAGAGCAGGAGTTTCAGAGTGATGCTTCAGCAGGTGTTGTTATTGATTCTACTCCTTTGGCTATGACATCTCTTGACTTAGCTGGTGATCAGTCACAGTGGGTTGTATCACTTCTTCATGGTGAGCTGTTGACTGAGGTTGGTTTTTTTTATCAACATTATATTGCAGGGTATGTACATCAGTTAGCATTTGATCCTTGTGCTGAGGAGTTGATGGTAGACAAATTTGGTTTGGATTCCATTTCTTACTCTTTATCTTGTAATGTCTTTTCACCATCAGCAGTGTATGGGAGTTATGGTTATGACATAGTGGCCGATGATTTGCAGAGTTGTGTTGACTGCAGGAGTTGTACAGTGTGTGGATTCTCCATACTTGGTACAGTTTCATTCAAGAGGGTTCACCATTGTTTCAGAGTTGGATTGTACATTCCATATAGGCCAGTGGGATGCGTTGATGGTATTTACTGTGTTGGTAGTTTGATTTGTCCACTTTACTTGGGTTCTGATGTTCTAAGAGTTTGTGCCTCATGGGTTTTTGTTTGTGGTAGTGGTGATTTCGGAGTTTGGTTGAGCTATAATTGTCAATTTGATTATGGATTCCTCTTGGTCATATTGCAAAGGATATTGCAGGAGCCTATGTTAATTGGTAGTAGTATAGTTCATGACTACATTTGGGATCCAAGTGGATTGATTGGTTTATTGTTCATCCATTGCTTGAGGACAAGCAATGATTGGGAGGGGAGGACTTGTCATGTCCCCTTTTCAAATAATTTTAAAAAAAGAAAATCTTTGCTAAGGCAGGCAGGCCCAAGAAAGTGAAGTTTCGGAAAAAGGGAGTTAATCTTTGGAAACCGTTGGACTAATAAATGATAATTATTATTAAAATATGTTTCATTAACCTCTCTTGGACGTGAGTTACAGTTATGCCCTTTTTAAAGAGGTTTGGAGGCATTTTGGGGGATTCCAGACTTGATTTTCGCTCATTCTTTGTTATTCTTCAGAGGCTGCCAAACCTGTGGAGAAGGAGACCCAAGAACGGGAGTTTGTAGGTTTCCAGGAAGGCTAAGGATGGGAGTTTGAAGCCATTCCATGTGCATGCTCATACAGAGTTTGCCTTTGTGCTGAACAGTGCAGATTTGTGAGTTTCCGGGTGTATTTTTGTAAGAGTTTGGTGTTTCCGGTTGAGTATTTCATATCAGTTTTGGTTGCTGCTGTATTTTAGACTTTAAGCTATTAAAATAGATCTGAATATATATATTAGGACGTGATTAAACTTCTGAGATAGATTATTAGTGTTCTTGTGGTGTTTCCGGGCATATTTTGTGCTATTTCGGGAGGCCGATGAGCATAGTTTTGGTCCTACATTTTTGAGCTGTTGTGTAAAGGCTATACGGATCTGGAAATGTCAATTTGTAGGCTGTTATGCTGCTGAAAGTTCTGTAAAAATTTCTATTTTCAGATTTATTAGTAATTGGTGAAGCTGTGAAGCTTTTGGCACAATTTCTGGCATACCCGATTTGGGGTTTCTTGAGAAATTTGGAGGATCTTTGTGATATTAGTTGTTTGATCTTAAAGATCTGATTAAAGGTTGGAAATATCATGTAAAATCAGAAAAGGGACATTTCATATTTCATGTACACTAATCTTAGAATCAGAATGTACCTCAACTTCAGTCTGTAACTCAGCTCCTAACTCTAGCTCAGTTCCTGAATGCAACTTGACATTTAGTATATGTGACTCGACAGCCACTAAAACTTTTTGTTGATTTGCAACTTGATTTACAACATATTCATCAACAAAAATACCTTCTTAAAACTATACAAAATATTTCTATTACTCTGGTTCTTTCATAGGTTCAGCCTCATGTACCTCTGTATATTCATGAAACTTCACATTTGCACTTTCTACAAAAATTTTAGTGTTAGTATTTAAACACTTATAAGCTTTAATTCTTGTGGAACAACCAAGGAATATGCCTTCTTCACTTTTAGCATATCATTTACCATTCCTAAAATCTTTAAGAATGTAGCACTTGCTTCCAAATACCTTAAAATATTTTACATTGGGTGATTATCCATACCATAATTTAAAAGGTATTAAATGAGTACCTTTCTTGACTTGCATATGGTTCAAGGTACAGGTAACTATACTTACAACCTTTCTCAGTTATTTCAAACAATATTCTACTCCATCATGAGTGTCCTATCATAGCCAATTATAGATTTGCTCCTCCTTTTAGCAATTTAATTTTGTGGAGGGGTCCTAGGTGCAAATGTCTACCTTTTGATTCATCTGTCATTACAAAACATTTCAAACTCATTTGATTTAAATTCTCCTCCTTTCTTAGATATTAGACATTTCAAACTTTTTCCTATCTCCTTTTCAACTCTTGCTAAGTACCAACTTAAACATTTGGATAGAAACAAATTTTTATTTCAAAAACATAACCGTCATCATCCTAGAATAATTGACAATGAATAGGATAATGTACTTCTCACCCTTGTAGCTTTGCACATTAATTGGTCCACACAAGTTAGTACAAACAATCTCAAGAATTTTTTTAGAGGTGTGAGTCTTACTCTAGTCTTAAAACTAGATTTTTGTCATCTTTCCTAACTAACATTGTTTGCAAATTATATTGTCAAGTTTCTTAAATTTGGGCAAACCTCTAACTCTCCTCATGTTACTGATACTAACCAAGATATCAAATTAAAATGACATAACCTCTTGTGCCATAACCACATATTATCAAATTCTACAACAAGATAAGTAGCATCATTCATATCAAGATAAAATAGTTTAGCTCTAGTTTGATCACCTTTCTCAATTAGTTTACCATCAGTATCATAGATCTTAGCTATCTTGTTTTCAAACTCAACCTTGCAACTTAAACTATTCATTTGTGACACACTGAACAAATTATATTTAAGTCCTTCAACATAATAAGCATTGTCACACATAATCTTTTTTGTGAGTTTGATGGATCCTTTACCTTTTATCAGATAGGGTGCATCATTACCAAATCTTACACTATTTTCATCATGATAATTTAGGGTGATGAACCTACTTTTATCTCCAGTCATGTGATGTGAACACCCACTATCAATGATTCATCTGTCACTCTTGTCACATATGACACCAGTGTAGTTGCCTTATCCTCATCAGATTCAATTGTAAGACTTCTTGCCTTGTCTTTGTAATCTTTTTTGCCCTCATCTCTTTTACTTCTGTATTTATCTCCACTTCTATTGTTCTTCTTTTTTTGACATCTAGCAGCAATATGACCAACATCATTATAATTAAAACACATGATAGGTAACTTACCTTTAAATTTTCCTTTGCCTCTATGAAATCTCCTTGCTAATAGTACTACAAGCTATTCTACATCGTCCTCATCTATATCACTTTCACTAGAAACATATTTGACCTTTTTCTTCTTCTCCTTAGGCTCCAATTAATGACAACTTAGCTTTGAAATAAGGTTAAACATTTTCAGGTTTGAAATTATCAAAATTAGAGAGCTCAAAGGCAATGAGCTTATCTATCAAACCTTCAAGAGTCAAGTTAGAACCTAGTATACATCTCAATTCTTATATGGCAGAAACTCTAATAGCATAGATGGGTAGTAGTATTCTCAATACTTTACTCAATATAGTATCATCATCAATAATACCATTAGCTCCTCTTATAGCATTAACAACATCTTTTATTCTAGAGCAATATTGAGCAACATTCTCACCTTCTTGCATCCTCATGTCATTGAACTTACCTCTAAGACTTTCAAATTTGGCTCTCAAAACATTTGTGTCTCCTCCAAAAATAATGTACAAAGTATCCCACATCTCCTTTGTAGAATCAGAACCCTTGATTTCATCAAACTCATATCCATATAACCCATATCCAAATGCACACATGCACACATAAAATTCTTCATAGATTAGTGAACCCATATCCATATAACCTTATTATGTATGCATCCATTAGATCATATAATACTTAAACTTTGTAGGTTACTATCCTAGGTCAAAATAACTTTGTAGAAATGTAAACATGAAAAATAATAGATTCAATAACACATTTGACATGTGGATTTTTATGTGAGAACCTGATTTGGGAAAAACCACCAGTAACATGCTACTAATTCTCACTCTTCTAAAGTGATGCCCTGTGAAAGGCCAACCCTATTAAATGTTACAATACACACTGTTAAATATGACCTAGTTAGAGGATTTCAATCACCATGTTAGGAGTGAGCCTTGTTAGAGGACTTTAGATCATTCAATTGGAATGTTACCTAGTCAAAGGATTTACAAATGACTATTAGGTCAACCTTAATCCAAAGGATTTACCCTAGACTAATATAATGATTAGAATGTAACAATAAGGTTTGATCTAATAACAAATTACAACTCACTTGCAGATTATAGATCTCTATTTCAATCCCGCATTCTTCTTGGCTTTCACACACTTCATCTTTGATAGCTTGATCACCCTTCAAACATTTATACTCACATGCCTTCTTTTTTTCCTTTCCAATAGTAGTCTCTTCTGTTCGACCATTGAATGAAGAAAACACTCTAGAATCCTTGTCTTGCTTAGATTCTCGCACATGACAACCTTTGGTACTGACCAACTCTCTCTATAAATATATATTTAAGATCTTTCATCGCTTAACCAAAATTGTCTATTTTAGGTTAGGTAGGATACAATGAATCTACCCACTTTTCCATTTGGTTCCTCTACAAACTTCTTCTAAAATCCTCCTTGAATTCACCACAAAATGGTTTTCCTTGAATTCTATACCACCAGCTCATCATAGTTATCTTTCACATTTTTCACACAATTCAAGAAAACAAAATAGTTGGCTCAAACTTGTCAAATCTACAATTTAACATGAATACTGGCAATCGGCATCAATATGTTATCACCTAGCTTCAATACTATTCTTCCACTAGTTAACTGAACAAACACTAAATTTTACTAATGTTCAGCATCAACTAAACTTTATTTGGCTTACACTAAGCTCACCTGACATATACTGAATCTTCACTTTTCTTAGGTCCAACTGATTTTGTACTTAGCTTGCACTAACTTTGTCTAGAACCTCATGTGCACTCGATCAAGCTAGGTAGACTCAATCCTTCTTACTTGTTCTTCTAGACTTAATCAATATATCCAACTTTTACAACCTTAAGTGGATAAATAATACATTATATCATGACTTTCTTAACTGATGTTTGTACTCTTTGTTCATACCATAGATCAATCTTTCCTCTGTCTACTCTTATTATCATATTTGATCAAATCTTTTTCATCAATCAAACAAATGATAGTACTCAAATAAACTAAGCAATTATCTTGCCAACAAGTAGTAGGTTTGACATTTGTCATAGAAGAGAGAGGTAAAAAGATATGGAGGCAAGAATTTCCAAATCTATATACAAGACATTCTTGATCAGCAAAAAAAGAAGATCCCTATAAAAATGAATTGATGTAAATTGTTGTATACTAGGAGAGCCTGTATATAAAGGCCTCTAGGATGCTTCTAGAATGAGCTAGAAAGAGCTATGAGATAAGCATGAAAACTAAGCATACATCTGTCAAAAGTGGATTATCCTCCATGTAGACAAGATGATAAGTATGACAAGGTAGGTGCAAAATCCTATGTTGTCAACTAGACAACACATAAGAGTACACTTACTTCTAGGTGACAAACTAATAAATAAATGCATTTATCCTAGGTAAACTTAAGTAAAGTGTAAATAATAATAATTTACACTAACACCCCCCCTTAAGTACAACTTAGGGGAGTGCACTTAAGCTCACAAAAGCTATGATGAAATGCATAATGCGTCTTGGCTACTAGGCCATGTTAGGTACCCATGTAGAAATGCAATGAAATGCAATGCAATCTCTATAAACTGGAGACCATAGAGAAAACCCAATGGGAAAAACCCTACTCCAAAAAGAGATAGCTAAAAATATAGTGAAGGACTGAAGAAGCCTCCAACTAGAGGAATGTCCCAGAAAATAGAAACAAAGAGAAGATCATGCAGAACATCATTGAAGCATGTAGAAGCTGCAAAGCTCAGCCAAAAGTAATTGTTGATCTGAAGAACGTCCATTAAAAATAGAACCTAACTAGGTAGAGAAGACTGTAATCTACATCGAATTAGGAGATAAACAAATGAAAACAACTGAAAGCAAAAAAGTAGATGGCATAAAACACCAAAACTTGAAGAGTTAATCAATCAAACCAAGGAAGGTTGCAACCAAAGTAGGAATGAAAAGAAAAGTTTTTATATGGTAGATGATCCATCTCACTAAAATGAATAGGTAACCAACCACTACAATCACCTAGTACATAGGATCAAATACTGAATACATAGCTCACTCCAATGAACCAAGGAAGCATGAGAAACAATAGGAAACCCCCCCCCCCCCCCCCCTAATGCAGACAGGGTGAGGTGATAGGCAACTGAAAAAGTGGGCCAAAAGGAACTACAAGTCAAGGAACCACAATCAAGATGCTTAAAAGAGTACACGTGTGTACTAAGGTGATCAATCTCAAACACATCATGTGGCTAATGTCATGGAAGGGACACTCATTAGACAAAGGAAGATGACAAACAAAGGCAAACATCAACCCCTCCATGGCACTTTATTAGAGTAGTACATGTACAATAAGACATAAGATATAATGAATCCCAAGAATATAGTAATCTATATGAGTGTCCTTAGATGACACTACTTGAATTAGAAGGAAAAATAAGGCAAACAACTAAAATTAAAAATATAGATGCAGTATGGTACTTTATCTCAGTGCATTTGCAAGAATGCATACAAATGATGTGTACAAAGATCAAAAAAGTCATACGACTAATACAAAAGATAGTACAAGTCATGATGAACCATCTAAAGCAAAGAAATCGATCCTCGAACCTAAAACAACCAAGTTATCAACCAAAATGCAAAAATTTAGAAGACTAAATAGAATGTGCCTAGAGCAGAATCTAGAAAAACAACTAGCATCATTGGAAAGAACTTGGAAAGATCTTTCCAATAATATAAAGAATTCCCAAATTGAAAATTGAATTCTCAAGATATGCCTCCCAGAGTGCAAAACTATACCCCTAAATTTGATAATAGAAAGAGCTATCAAGAATGCACCAAAACTATAAAAAAAACTATACCACTATGATGGGCTCTGAACCAGCTTTCCAATGATATCTTGTTTGCTTAAAATGGAGTACATATGCCTAAGATATGAGCAAAAAAGTGAAGATAGGTCCAAACAGAGGCCAAGGAGGTGACAGGAAGTAGTGATGTAGTGCTGACATGATGTTGATGTTAGTAAATGATGAGCCCAAAGTTAATAGTCAAACAGTTGTTGAGGCAAAAAATTGCCATAAAATGACCCCTATCAAAAAAAAATCTTACTGTTGGAAACACAATGTCGGACAAAGGGCCAGTGCCAAATTAAAATCGATGGCCAAAAGTAGTCCTCCCCCTCAAAAACAAATCTGGTTAAAGAAAAAATTCAAGCAACTAGACGTGAAGGCTCAATGGCCATACGGGTGGAGGGTTGCACAAGAGGCCGGATTGCATGAGGAGCCACCTAAAGTGAAAGGCCGCAAGGGCAGCAAATCTGGGCATGAAAGTAGATTGGAGTGGATAGAGGCATATGTTGACAGAAGGAAGATCAGTTGCATAGTGGTGAGAAGGTCACGAGAGGTAGATGTAGGGTCGCAAGGGTGGTGGAAATACTGGCCGTGGTGGTCACTCTAACTTGTGGCACTTTGGTGGAAATTTGGTGGCCCTTGTAGAAAATGAAAAGATTTTTGAAAAAACAAGGAGGTAAATTTACATTTTTTTGAATTTTTTTTGTTATATATATATATATATATATATATATATATATATATATATATATATATATATATATTACAAAACTTTCAAAAAAAGTGTAAATACAAAACTTTTTTTTTTTGAAATTTTTTTGCCTCAGTCTACTTGCAAGGGTAGAAAAGGCCCTTTAGCAAAAAAATGTCTCCCTAGATCCAAACTCTGAAAAATTGCTCCTTCACAAATCAAACCCAAAAAAATGTTCAAAGCTCAGATCTGAAAACCATTGTTAGATCTGATACCAAATCTCTCACAAATAGAAAAAGGGCATAAAGATCTAGAGCTCTGATACCATGTTGAAGTTAATGAAAGATCAACCCCACAACTCTCAAGAATCACCTGCATGCAAACACCTATCACAGAAGAGAGAGGAAAAAAGCTATGGAGGCATGAATTTCCAAATCCATAGATGAGACATTCTTGATGAGCAAAAAAGAATATTTCTATAAAAAATGAATTGATGTAAATTGTTGTACACTAGGAGAGCCTGTATATAAAGGCCTCTAGGATGCTTCTAGTGTACAACAATTTACATCAATTCATTATCCTCCATGTAGATGAGAGGATAAGTATGACAAGGTAGATGCAAACTCTGATGTTGTCAACAAGACAACACGTAAGAGTATTCTTACTCCTAGGTGACAAACTAATAAATAAATGCATTTATCCTAAGTAAACTTTAAAGTGTAAATAATAATAATTTACACTAACAATCCTCATATTTGTATCAATCATTTCTCAACATGTGGGGCTTCCTTGGTTTCTATACGTGTATTTTGTGTCATCACAATGAGGATTGTGTTTCTCATTTTTTCCTTTGATAATCTTTGTCTATAGAGATTTCACATTTCTATTGGGGAGTTAGTTATTAGGCTTGGTGGTGTCTCCTTTTTAGCTAAGCTTTGGGTCTACTAGGATCTCTCGTTAAAACTTTTTCTTTATAGATTGTTGATGGCTAGTTAAGACAAAGTGAAAATGTGATTGATGTGAATGTGAGTGAATTAAATAATCCTACAACCTATATCATGCACAACATAATTGATGAAGAAGGAAGCCCCGATGTCTTGTATTTTATCCATTGGGTTGATAATAAAACAAAAAAATTCTCTTCATGACCTCCTATAGAAATCATCATTTTGCATTTTCAGGTGATCCTAGAGGATTGAGTCCATAAAAAATCCAACACTGCAAACTTTCTCACCCTCTATTGATTTTCTACTAAAAAATGAAGAAAGTAGCATAAATGCCATAAAAATTCAAGAGATGTTTTTGTTTGGTGGCAAAAAATGTACAACATTGTGATAATTCTTGAAATCAAAAGTCAAAGTTAGAGAAGTATTAAAAAATCAATGCTTCTATTTTTATGGTGAATATTTATGCAATTCTTTTTCAAGTTGGTGAGCCATACTTGATATCTCGTGTTTTGGAAATAATGATATATATCCTCATCAAATTTTGACTCAATAGGACAAATCAATCAAAAGTTATGACCCTCAAAAGTCCCTTCATTACAACTATATTGAATGTATTCGACACCAAATAGGAACTTTTCTCTATTGCCAGAGTTTTTGTTATTGCAATGTTTAGGGATCTTTGCTCAAAATGTTGGAAATGTTCATTCCATATTAATCCAAACACAAATATGTCATCCAAATAGACCAAAATAAGGGACAGTGAAAGGCCTAAGTTAACTATGTTATTGGACATTTTGACAACTTAAACATCACACACTAAGCCTTTTACATTCATACATAAGTGGACTTGTACATGGATAAAATTATTTGTTAGATATTATCCAAACTATTTTGGTTTTGGTGGTGTGCACAATCTTTTTGGGACCCTAAATAAAGGTTGAGGTACTTGAAGAAACAAGAATTCATTCTTTCATTAATAAGTCAAAATGTGTCTTGCAAAGATGAGTACTCAACAGTGGGCATGGAATGGTGTTTCCATCAGTAAAATACTATAGCTTCTAGTCCTAGTAGGAGGATAAGAAATTCTTAACTCCCTGATCTTAATTCTTAAAATATTTGATTCATGACAGTAGCTATTTTGTTTTAACTATGTCTTTGCTAGTCTATCGTTATACATTTTGTGGTAATAGGTCACATTTTTTGGGTTGATAGGTATATTGCACACATCATAGTGGGCATAGATTTGTTGTTCCAACCATTTATAGGGTGAACAAACTTGTTGGATATCATCCAAACATTTTTGTGGTTTTTTAAACTTTATTCCTTCTAAGTATTCTATTATGTTATTTAAAAACTTGCAAAATATCCATCATAAGGAATTAGATGGGAACATATACACACACAAAAAAACCCTTCAAATTAATGATCCAAACTTGTTATTTGAATCTTATATTTAAATGTTATTTTTTTATGTATATATTATTTCTCAAAAATTGCATTTAACTTGTGTGTGTGTGTGTGTGTGTGTGTGTGTGTGTGTGTGTGTGTGTGTGTGTGTGTGTGTGTGAGAGAGAGATAGAGAGAGAGAGAGAGAGAGTAGGGGATGGGAGAGAGTGTGAGAGAGAGTAGGTAGTGGTAGAGAGAGCTTGTATGGGATGGGAGAGAGAGAGAGATATTAGGGGATGGGAAAGAGTGTGAGAGAGAGTAGGGGATGGGAGAGAGAGAGTGAGAGTAAGGGATGGGAGAGAGAGAGAGTAGAGAGGGAGAGAGAGAGAACTTGAGAGAGATAGATAGTAGGTAGTGGGAGAGGAAGTGGGAGAGGGAGAGAGATAGGGGGGATGGAAGTGTGTGTGATATATCTAGAGAGTAGGGGATGGGAGAGAAGAGAGAGAGGGGATAAGAGTGTGTGTGTCTATGAAAGAGAGAGAGTAGGGGATGGGGGATAGAAAGTAGGTGGTGGGAGAGGGAGAGAGTGAGAGTAAAGGATGGGAGAGAGTGTGAGAGAGAGTATGGGATAGGAGAGAGTGTGAGAGAGAGTAGGGAGAGGGAGAGAGAGAGGGGGGGATGAGAGTGTGTGTGATAGATCTAGAGAGTCAGGGATGGGAGAGAAGAGACAGAGGGGGGATGGGTGTGTGTGTGTGTGTGGTGTGTGTGAAAGATAGAGATTAGTGGATGGGAGAGAGTGTGAGAGTGTGAGAGAGAGTAGAGGGTGGCAAAGAGAGAGAGTATAAAATGGGAGAGATAGAGTGAAAGGATAGGAGAGAATGTGAGAGAGAGTAGGGGATGGGAGAGGGATGGGAGAGAGAGAGAGTGAATGAGAGAGAGAGATATAGTAGGCGGTGGGAGAGGGAGTGGGAGAGGTGGAGAGAGGGGAGATTGGAGTGTGTGTGAGAGATCTAGAGAGTAGGGGATGGGAGAGGGGAGAGAGAGGGGGGATGGGAGTGTGTATCTATAAAAGTGAGAGTTTAGGGGATGGGAGAGGGGAGAGAGAGAGTAGCAAGAGAGAGAGAGAGAATAGCAGATGGGAGAGAGAGACGAGGTGGTGGGAGAGGGAGAGGGAGAGGGAGAGGGAGATAGAGGGGAGATGGGAGTGTTTGTAAGAGAGAGAGTAGGGGATGGGAGAGAGTGTGAGAGAGAGTAGGGGGATGGAAGATAGAGTGAGAGTAGGGGATGGGAGAAAGAGAGTAGAGAGAGAGAGAGAGAGAGAGAGAGAGAGAGATTAGGTAGTGGGAGAGGGAGTGGGAGAGGGAGAGAGAGGGGGATGGGAGTGTGTGTGAGAGATCTAGAGATTAGGGGATGGGAGGGGAGAGAGGGTGAGAGAGAGAAGATGGTGGGAGAGGGTGAGAGAGAGTAGGCAATGGGAGAGGGAGAGTGAGAGAGAGAGAGTAGGAGATGGGAGAAGGGGGAGAGAGAGTAGGGGATAGGAGAGGGGAGAGAGAGAGAGAGAGAGAGAGAGAGTAGGGGATGGGAGATAGAGAGTAGCCTGAGAGAGAGGGGGGATGGGAGTGTGTGAGATAGAGAGAGTAGGGGATGGGAGAGGAGAGAGAGTAGGGGATGGGAGAGGATAAAGAGTAAGAGAGTAGGGGATGGGAGAGAGAGAGTGAGAGAGAGTAGGTGATGGGAGAGGGAGTAGGATAGGGAGAGGATATAGAGAGAAAGAGTAGGGGATGGGAGCAAAGAGAGAGTAGGGGATGGGAAATGGTGGGATAGGGAGAGATGTGTTTCGGCATAGTGTGTACACACTATAGTGCGTATGCACTATACTGCGTATATGCTATAGTGCATACACACTATGTCAAATCACCCAAAAATGGTCACAAAGCAAGTTTGAGTCCCATTTCATCCATTCTTTGCTTTTGGTCTATTGTCCATTCTATTGTTCTAACAAAAAACACAGGTTTTAACATAGCGAACACTATTTGAAGACTTTTTGAATGTAGCAAACACAAAATTCAATCATTGGATAAGCTATTTGAAGGCTTTTCAAGTATTCTTTGTATAGAAAAGGTTAGTCCAATCCTTTTTAAATATTGTTGATATATAGATACAAATTTGATTATGATTTGATATGTTGTTTAATATATAGTGAATTCATTGAAATTTGTATGTTTGAATGAAATGTTATTTCGAAATGCTTAGAAATTTGACAATTTATTTGATATATATTGTGTATTCATTGAAATAAGTGTAATTTTTATATGTATTTGAATGATTTGTAATTTACACATTGTAAGTAATTCAGATGTTTGAATAATTTGACATGTAGAAATCATCATCATGCGAAGGAAGAAACCAAAAGCTTAAGCAAATGAAGATAAGGAGAGAGATTTGGCAATTAAAAGAGATAAAACGAAACTACTACATAAACAAAGAAAATTGCAAAGAAATAATGAAGAATTGACTTTTGAAGAGGATCAAGAACCACTAATACAAAGAAACAAAGAGAAAGAATTGGAAAGACAAAGAGAATGAATGAGACTGTTATGCTCAAAAGACAATTGAATTGTAAAGCTACACCATCTTCCAATGTTGGAGTCATATCATCATCTCATGTTGAAGAGACACTAATTTGTAGATTTGACAATGCATACACTCCATCATGTCATGTTGAAGGCACAACATCAATATATCAAGTAGGTGATACTTCATCTTTTGCATCTTATTGCCAACGCACATCATCTTTGGTTCAAGGTACGCAATACACTCAACCTTATGTTGATGTTCAAAATGTTGAGGGAATGGAAGAGATTATAACACCTTCTAGAATTCATTTTAGAAGACCAAAATATTTGGTTGAAAGTGATACTAACATTTTGAAATCAATGCCTAGCAAGATTAGCAAGTGTACTTGTCAAAGAAAAGTTAATCGTATGTGGAGATTATTTTTTGAAGAATTAAATATTATAAGAATTTGGCTTAGGCCAGAATTCACCCAAGAACTAAAGAACTCAACACAAGCACATAGTAGACCAAAATAGACAGAGTATGATCAAAATGATGATGTTCATTCAATATACTAGCTTAAGAGTACACTAGGAGTGCCTGTATATAAAGGCTTCTCAGGAAACACCTAGAATGTCTCTAGAAACAACTAGGAGATAAGACAACTAAGCACCTTATCCAACATTCTAGATGAATGGATAAGAATGAAAAAGTGTCATATGTGTGTAAAAGATTCTTGTATTGTAGAAAACATGTTCTTAAAAGAGGTGCAGACCCGTTTAATGTCATCATGACAACTCGCAAGAGTGCACATAGTCCTAGGTGACTAATAAATAAATATTAATATAATGCATTAACCTAAGTAAATTTAAGTAAGTGTAATAATTAAATACTTATTTACACCAACACCCCCCCTTAAGTGCAACTTAGGGGAATGACCTTAAGCTTACGAAATCTAGGATGCAATGCAGAATGGGTCCCAACGACTACGCCATGTTAGGGACCCATGTACATAATGATATGCAATCTCTCATAAAGCGGGGAAAGAGGGAAAACCTCATGGAAAAAAACCTCCCCCAAAAAAAGAGATAAATAAGGATGCATAGATGGATGGAGTAATCAAGAACCCCCCCCCCCCCCCCCCCCCCCATTATGACATACATCCAGTATATACATAAGAGAATGATGGGAAGAGGAAGAGAGACAAGATAGGCTCCCCCCCCCCCCCCCCCCCCAAAGAAGAATGTTGAACAGTGACTGCTCTGATGATGAAGCTGATCCAAGACTACAAAATGGTGTTCCTCCCCTTAGGAAGAAACAATGCCAAGGGTACAAATGAGATGCTTCCACTATGTGTGGAAAGAATCCCATGAATAAGTGATGTCTCTAAAACCTACTCAACTGGTTGAAGAACTTGTCCCAAAGAACTATCTATCTTTGCAACTAATGAAGAACCCTACTACAACTGTTGATCATAAGTATCCACAATCACTTCAACCTGTGAGGATCGATCATGTAGAGAATGAACAAGAAGGTTAGATGGAACCCTCCTAACAACTGAAGAAGGTAATTCTGCATCAAGAAGAAGAGGCAGATCATCAATACTTTCTCCCAAATCTGTCACTGAATATGTATCTGGAAGACTGGATGTATCCTGTTGTTCTGGACCTATCACTGTGGTGATGTATGCATGTGGATTGAATTGATGAAGTGACCTCTCATTGCAAATGTCGATAAAACCCCATGTGTTTGAATTTTTTGAAGCACTATCGCTGGTGTCACTATTAGTTTTCACACTGTATGATGTGCCAAGAGGAGTAGAGGATAAGCTGGGTGAACTTTCCTCAAAGTATACATCCTTCTCCATAAAAATTTGTTGTCTCTGGATCTAGAAGTCTATATGCCTTCACACTATATTCATAACCAATGAAGGTACAAGGCCGAGATGACTATGCCTTGCAACCCCTAGAAGATATCTTTGCCCATGCAGGACAACCAAAAACTCTGAAGTGTGTTACAATGGGTTTTCTTTTGCACCATGCCTCAAAAGGAGTTTTGTTGTATAAGGCTGGATGAGGAGAACGATTAAGAATTTTAGTGGCACCAAAGATTACTTCAACTTCTAATGATGGATCTAGAGACTTGGCATGTATCATGCAACTTGCCATAGACTTAAGAGTTTGGATCCTCAAAGCTGCAACATCTGTCTTATGTGGACTAAAGGCTAGTGGATTCTGAAGATCAATGCCCTCAATTCTACAAAAGTCCATAAGTCTTCTATTCACATACATGCTTCCATTGTCCATTCGAAGTACTTTGATGGATTTCCTAAATTTTTGTTCTATATGAGTCTTGAAGGCTAGAAATTTGTCCAACACTTCATTATTGTTATGCAAAAAATAGACCCAAGTGAACCTTGAAAAGTCATCAACGAAGGTAAGTATGTAGTGACCCTAGCTGAATGCAAAAGGACCTACTAGTACCATGTGAACCATTTGTAGAACACCTGGTGCTCTTGAAGACTTCCCTCTTTGTAACTTCCCCTCTAGATGCATATCCACTGAATTTGTTGAACATTAACCCTTAGAAAAGTTGATTTGAGGTAGACCTTTCACCATTTGGTATGTGCAAAGTTGCTAAAGGTAGCGGTAGCCAAGATGACCATACCACTCATGCCATAATTGCATGTTTGAATTTGATTGTGTTAACAAGGCCTTTGAAGGAGACTTGGGTACAAAATGAGAGAAAGAGTATAACCTTTTGTTATGATTCCCTTTCCCTACTGCAACAAAGGAATCGTCTTTGATACTGTGTACTTTTACTGAGTCTAGAAGGAACTCAACTCTATGTCCATCTCCAAGGTGAGTGATTTGGTAGATTGATAGGAGATTTGAACTTAGCTTTGGAACATAGAGAACATCTTAAAACTCTCCATTTTCCATCTCCATGTTTCCTTTCCCTTCAACTTCCATTTTTCTATCATCTCCCATGAAGATGTGCAGTACCTTGGACTGCTTCATTGAAGAAAAATCATCTTTTGAAGAACCCATATGATAAGAGGCACCTGAGTCAAATATCCATTCCTTTGAAGAGTTCAAATTTTCCATGAGTACTTGTCCTTTTCCCTTTGAATCTAAAGATGACCCTTTCTCCTTATAAGCATTAGGCAATGGAACATGATGTCTCTTCATGATGTTGGTCAACTCATCAATCTTTTTAAGATAACACTCATGCTCTTTATGACCCAATTTCTTACAATAGGCACACTTCTTCTTCTCCTTATTGTTGTCTCCCTTCTTATTGGAATTTGAGGACTTGCCTTGTTGATTGGATTGTGGTGTTTTCTTTTCTACATCCTCTGATTTGTTCGTCCATTTCTTCTTACCCTTTCCTTTATTTGAAGATTGTCCATTTGAATTTTGAGAATCCTCATTGGCCACCAATGCTTTAGACTGAGGTGATTTGAGAATCCCCATTGATTTCAATTGCTTTTCTTCATCATCAAACAGTTTAGCATATTCATTAAAAGTGACTTTCTTATAGGAAGACCCTAAGGTAGTCTTTGAGGTGTTAAAAGAAGATACAAATGTGGAATATTCTAATGACAGCTTGTTATGAATAAGATAGACTAGTTTGTCATCTTTGATAGAACTGCCACGATCAGTAAGCTTTGTCCTTAATTCATTCGCCTTGATGATGAAATCATGTATTGAGTCATATGACTTAGGATCTAAGGAGACAAGCTCATCTTCAATTTTGAATACATCCTCTTTAGACACTTTACCATAAAGGCTTTCGAGGGTATCCCAAGCTTCCTTGGATGTAGTACATTTCTTGATTCGATACATGATCTTATTACCTACCCCCAAACATGTATCACCTAGAGCTTTCTTATCCATGGCTACCCAAGCTAAAATATCACTTGCTGATACATTATCACCTGCTGGTTTAGAAAGAGTACTATCTACATATTGTGAAACTCCATTATGCATTAAGTGATACCACATTTTGATTGACCATGTAGCATAGTTATGAGGAGTTAATTTAGGAAACTTAAAGTTGCCCATAATGGAGAAAATTATAGAAAAGTGCAGAAAAGAGAGAACATAACACCAAGACCACCCCCTCTTTTCACTAAATCAATAAACCCCCCCCCCCCCCCCCAAATAGATGCTTTGGGCACTTTATCAATAGTGCAATCATAATGGGCCACTTGCCAATTTTGGCCTTCGTGGACTTCTAATTTTTCTTGTTACAACCTCTTGATGGAGTACAAATCTGAATCTTTACAATGTGCTACAATTCTGAAGCATTACAAAGCTAAGAAAGGCCCTATTGCTGAAAGTGACACTTTTTTCCACACAACCCTACAATTTAATGGTAGATCTAGAAAATAGACAAAAAATAACGCACTTCCAAAAAAAATAAAACTTGTTTTCGACTCTAGATGTGCCTGGACAGAGCGTTTGAAGTTGCAAAATTTAGGATTATGCAAATATAGTTGCTAAAAAATGAAAATTCTAAAAAATCCTTGCACCAAAACCAGAAAAGAGCTACACCACTAAAAAGTTTAGAAAATTCTACCTAATCTCAAAAAAAATTGCACCTAATTTGGAGTCTAGATGTCTTAGTTCTGGCCTCCCAAAGTCGGACTGCAAAAACAAAATTCAATCTAGAGAGGGGTTACATCAGCAAATGACGGAGTTACATTTGACAGTCATATGATCATCACAACAGTTCAAATTTTTCTTGAAATGACATCCAAATGGCCATCAATTTTAGGCCATTGATTAGATGATGTTAGCGAAAAATCCTACACTATGATGATGTCAACAAGGTACGAAAAAATATGGCTAGGTTGACTGTAGTGTTGTACAAATTTTTTTGACATATCTGCTAATGGGGCTGTACAGCTATCCATGTGGATTGTGACATGGCTGAAAGTTGGGTCCACTATCTATGTGGGCGATGCCACATGTCCTCCATAGATTGGATCGTGTGGACGTCTGTTGTCTGTGGCAGTGAATGGGAATGCATCGCATGTCTACAACTATTGATGACTACGTGCACAGAGGCTTGGATTGGCTTTCGTGACACTAGAATTTCCTTTTTTGTTGCCAAATTTTGCACAGTGCAGGTTGTGGGCTATGGAGTATATTTCGACACCTAGAGCTTTAGACGTGCCAAATTTCCTTCCACGGTTGCTAGAGGTTGCACTTTGCATTCCTGAGTTTTGAGAAAAGCAAGGGCCAGTTCTACCTTTTCTATCACCAGAATTTGAACAATTGTCCCACATGCATGGGACTACAGGTTGGGAAGTGGTTAAAACCCTTCTGCCGTGGGAATAAAACAAAAGAGATGGCTCGCCAAAGTTGTGGTGGAGGTTGCCCGCTGGTAAAGAGGTTGGCCTTTACTACTCTACCAGAATCCGGTGTTGGGTGCCCAGAAAATATATAGGTCGAGCCTTGCCCAATATATATATATATGTGTGTGTGTGTGTGTGTGTGTGTGTGTGTGTGTGTCTGTGGATCTACGGATTTATTGAATGAACCCGATTGTGAAGAGGTGCACATATGCAGTATAGCTAGATTTAAATGCCTACTAAATAGTATATAAATACCCTACGAAATAATAAATAGAGAAATATTCCTCCACAATTACAAAGCTGAGCCAAGGTCTCAACAAAAACAAATTCTCTGCCTGGGATTAAATTTTGAAAAATAATTTTGAAAATCACAGAGAATGAAATAGAATTCAGATCTAAAATTCAATTAAATAGATTCAAAATTGACCATACTCAATCTGCAAATCGGGGCCCCTGAGATTTGATTTGCAAAAAAACAAAATTGCCTCACAATCAACTTTCACCCAATATAGGAAAATTTATAGTTGATCTTCACCAAATCGACACTCTGGACATAATGGTGAGGTCAGATATAGCTTTTCATGCTCCCAATTTCTATGAATCCTTCATATTCATGTCGAGGTGCTAAAGCATGAACAGTCTTGAACGTCTATATGATGAGAATCTCCCTCGGCTCTAATACCATGTAAGAATTTGGCTTAGGCCAGAATTCACCCAAGAACTAAAGAACTCAACACAAGCACACAGTAGACCAAAATAGATAGAGTATGATCAGAATGACGATGTTCATTCAATATACCAGCTTAAGAGTACACTAAGAGTGCTTATATATAAAGGCTTCTCAAGAAACATCTAGAATGTCTCTAGAAACAACTAGGAGATAAGACAACTAAGCACCTTATCCAACATTCTAGATGAATGGATAAGAATGAAAAAGCGTCATATGTGTGTAGAAGATTCTTGTGTTGTAGACAACATGTGCTTAAAAGAGGTGCAGACCCATGTGATGTCATCATGACAACTCACAAGAGTGCACATGCTCCTAGGTGACTCATAAATAAATATTAATATAATGCATTAACCTAAGTAAACTTAACTAAGTGTAATAAGTAAATACTTATTTACACCAACAAATATTATAGGTCAATGCCAATTATTTGTTGAAATGATGAGGAATTTGAAATTTAGGCCTATCATGAAGATTCTTACGCTAAGAACGATGGATGATTCAAACGAAAAAAATATTGTAAAGAATCTAATGAGTACTTATGACAAAGTGGGTTCTAAATCACACACTAAAGATAGTAATAGCACAAGATGAGTACTTAAATTGACAATAGTAAGTACCCAAATGAAGAAAGCTCAACTCATGAGAAAGACAAGAAAAACATTAAAAATTGGTAGAGGTACTCTAAGGAGAGCCATGCTAAGGTGTGAGAGATTGGAAGATCCAACAAAAATGAGTTATGAACATTTAGCGGTAGACTACTGTGAAAGGATAAAGAAATTAGTGAAGCTTTGAAATCACTGATCGAATATTTTTGAAAAAATAACACACGTGTTTCCCCTAATCAAAGAGATGTTGTAAGAAGGAGGATTGGTAGCCAAAATCATGACCCACATGTGAAACATTTTTTGGACTCAACTTAGACACAATTTTTTGCAAAATTTATTGGTATGTATCCTCAAGTTCGAATAAGTCAAATATTTTTTGAGATGGGTAAACCTTTTTATGTCAAGATAAATCACACACACATAACTTGTTGTTGTAAGATACATATTGAATTTTCTAACTATTTTGATTTTTTTAGGCATATATGTGTGTTTTTGCATTTTGAGTTTGTTTTGCAGGATTGTGACATGAATGAGCCACCAAGATCTTCAAGGGAATTCATATCCAACATTTTATGTGAAATAGGGGATGGCCAACAATTTTAGAAAACATCGTGCTTCGATGGTACATGCTTATTTTGTAGTTCTTTGCAACTTTTATCAACTTGTGAACATATGGATAGTACACATGCAATTGGAAATGAAATAGTAAGTTACAAAAAATTTAAGACAGTGACATATGCTCTAAAAGATGGGAAACTGGGTAAAAGATGTGATTTAGTCATTGAAAAGATTCCGGTGTATGATTTCATGAAGATTTTTTGTGAAAAGATTATTTATGAGTATGCAAGGTATACACATAGATCTTGATGGTTGGATTTACGATTCAAGTTGTGCAAGGATATGTTTCCACTAGATACCATTGTTTTGATTGTAGACTTTGCAGAGAACTACACACTACAACCACAAAATAAGGTGCAAGCAAAGTATTACACTTCTAAATAGGTTTCCATATTTTTTCACATAACATTCATGCATTCACCTACAAGTACAGAGGACGATAGGAAGATTTTGAGGGAGTACCATTTTTACATCAACAATGACCGATCACATTTTATGGAGTTTATACAAGGTTGTTTTCAACTATTTTATGGAGATTTGGCTAACAGGGCATAACATATTGTCAGCACATTATTTGGTTAGACAATTGTGCATCTCAATTCAAGAATATACAGATGTTCTATTGGTTGAGCAGGATACACAAGTTGTGTAGAATTCAATATATGTGGAATTTCACAGAGGCTGGTCATGGAAAGGGAGAGCATGATAGTGCAGGCACATGCATCAAAAGAGCCTTAGCTCATGAAGAACTAAAGTAAAAAGATGGAGCAATATTGACAGATGCAAAATCTATCATCCAATGGTGTAACGCTACAATGGGTCCAAGTAAGGAAGGTGAGTCTACGGTTGGTAAATTTTTTTGGTTAATAGATAATACTAACATTGCACCATATGAGGATTGTTGCACACTAATAGGTCCAATGAGTTACATTCTTTTAGAAGCTCTGATGTAGGTTCATGGAGTATCCACACATGAAAAATGGCATGCTATTCTCCATCATGTGCAGAGGAAAATTGGGATGAGTGTGAGTCGACTAAATGGGTGGACAAATGGGATATACGGGTTTTAGATCCAAATGACAGCTATCGTCCCCCACAAGCACTGGAAATGGTAGAGATGGATTCGTCTATTGAATTTGACCACTTGTCTAATCTAGTGCAACATGGTAATATATATATTTATATATCTTTGTAATTTCAATATGTAACTTTATAACTATTACCTAAGTATTTTTTGAATTAATGACTACATATTGTACATTTGTCACTACAAGCCATGTTTTTGTTGTTATTGCACTTGAAGATAATGAAGAAGGGACAGATTATTATTTGTGTCATTGTGTCCAAGCCAAACAAAAATTGGATCACTTGGTTATACATGGTGAAGGTTTAGAGTACCATGTCAGTGTGGTGGTTGTAACTGGCACATGGCTTAGATGATATTCTATGAAGAACCCTAACTTGTGGTTTATTTGAGGATTGGCAAACAGAGAGGAAGATTTTTCATTATTCAAACCTTGTTGTCGCATCAAATGTCCACTTGATAAAATATGGCAAAAAACCACAAACTAAGATTCTTTGAAAAGTTCACAAGTCAGACCACAAGGCAATACTTGAGACATTAAAATGTAGAGCAGATCTAGTTGGCTCATAGATTGAATAGGGAGAGAGGGAGAGAGAGAAAGAGTGATCAATTGGATCCAAATACAATGTTGCAACCTCTCCCCCAAGACTATCCACATGACAAAGTGGGTATTGTTATTATGTGTAAGTGATGAGATAAGTTTAAATCAAGATTTTATGTTTTGATTTATTTAGAATTTGAATTTATATTAGATTCTTTAATAGGACCCATTTTTAGATTAGTCATTTGAATAAGTGAAAGTTTAGAATTTTTTCTTTAGATCAAAATTTAATGAAAGAACATGAAAATTGTTAGAATGTGAATGCTTTGTGATGTAAAGTCATGATTGTGTGCATGTAACCAGAAACTTCAAACTAGCGAAAGCAACGATACAATGAGAGAAGTTTCCAAGACTCATCAAGCCATTTAGTAAGCCACTTGATCATTGGTAGAAGCTCAAACAAATAATTCTTTGCATTTGGAACATTGTTACCAATAATGATATTATGACTAGCATGCTTTTGTCTTTTATTTGTTTTGTCATCTGTAATTATTTTAGATAAACTCCAAAAAAAATTCATATCCAAATCATAAACTTATAAAACCCTTCTTATAAATTTTTAAGATGTTATCTATTTGGAAGCATTAAGACCAAAGTGTATGATCTTTGGTTCACTCATAGTCACAAGAACTAGTAACTAAGTGTTCTTACACACATCATGCATAGGCATTATTAATAGTGATCATAGGATCTTTACTTACAACAAAAATTTCATCATTCATTTTTCTATTTCATTATTCCTATGAACTATTACTAAGTCGATACATCCAACATTTAAACACAATGCAATGGACTTTAAATGACTATCAACACAACACAATGTCAGCCATAGAGGATTTTCCAAGCTTATCTCAATCAGCAACCCCAAGGATGTAGAGTAGAAGAATTTGTAGCTACCATCACTTGGGAGTTGGAGTGGATGATGTCAACATGTAATCTACAATCTACACTTTATAGCCCCCTCTATCCATGTCTTGGCTTACCCAAACCTCCACCTGCATCCACAGGGTAATTCAACAACACTGGTACCCTTCTTAACATATAGCATTATTATCATAAAATTGGAATGTTGGAAAGGGTTAATACTTGATTATGTATATTCATCCCACGTGTGTTCCATGAGGTTTTTACTATTGTAACATTTTAAGATTTAATTTTGTGAATTTGTCCCTCATGTTGTACATGATAGGTTTGTTCAAGTGACATATGATGAGGTTGTCTATACAACGCAATGATTAAGTTGAAGTGATTTATGAAGTAAAGGGCTATTTAATGTAGCTATTTATATCATTCATATTTGATGGTCATTTCCCTCTATTTTGCGGTCCTTTTGCACATCACTATTTCTAACATGGTGTCAATTGTTCAAGTTCATGAATGATCACAATATCCATGACTATACAAAAAGTGTGTGTGTTCGCCAACAATTGGAACATTTGTGTTATCGATTGAGCTACTAGATATTGTCATTTTCATTTTTTTCCTTTAGAAAATTCTTACACTTACCATAGCTACTATCTTTCAAAAGTTCTTCCTTATCCTTATAAATATTGGATTTGAGTGTAGTTTCAATATTTGGTAGCTTATTACCAAGAGTAGTCATCTCATAGAAAAAAAAGTCTTCTAGCCTAAGCTTCACTTGAAACTTGTTTTATAGTTCTTAATTTCTAAATAGATATGACTTTTTCATTGTAACATGTAGGCAAAGATATTATAATTTTACTCATGTTCATCACCATCGCTTAATGGTGTAGGGGCACCAAGGTCATTCTATGAAGATACATAAACACACCATCAAGGTCAGAGGAGTGAGTAGGACAAGGAGATATGTAGACAATTCAAATGGACAAGAAATAAAAGTTATAATGATTTTCATTACAAAACAATGTAATCAAATGTGTTTATTTTGTGATGTCCTCAAAGGACTAAAAGTCATACTTGTAATGTCCTTAAAGGACCAAGAGTTTGTTTGTATTAGATTAATGTTGTCCAAAACCTAAGTTATGTTTACAAGAAGTTTAGAATGGGCAGGGGATAGGTCTAGGTATTAGAATAAGGGTTGAATATCAAATTAAAGCCATTTTGTTATTTAAAAAATTGAAATATTCAAAAACAAATAGCTATGAAAGTATTTGGAAGGAATTAGTGTTTAGGATGTCTTTAGGCTTAAACTAAGCCTCCAACCGATAAGAGTTGGTTGTAACAGTTAGGGGAAGTCTATTAAAGCATATATGCATCTATTGTAAGGGAGATATCTGGCTGTGTGTAGACTGTACCCATCAAAGGACCAGTAAAATTCAAATTTTCATCATTTTCATTACTTCTTGGGGGGTCTTTTTGAATCTTCTAAGTTGAGAAGCATTTCAAATGGATTGAGTAAGACCTAGCAGCAATTTCCAATTCCTTTTGAATGTTTTAAAACTTAATCAAAGTCACTGTTTTACACATCCACATAACAATCACAATTTTCAATACTTTTACCTAACAGTTATACTGATCTATTTAATGTAGAGGATCCATTTCATGGAATCAAGGGCCTTGAGACCATGAAATGGAAATGATTAACCTTGTATCATATAAATCTAACATTTTATATGCAAAGAAATGGATGGGAATGTGATCACAATCTTAAATAGTGAAGAAATTAGCATGGAAATGGTGGTTAGGTACAATAGCGAGAGTTCTAACCATGTGAAAGGAGTATTTTGTGATTTGGATCATCTTATATGACCAATGTAAAGGTGTATGATCAACCAATTTTATCTAGAAGTTTGGGGAAGGGTGATATTGGTGATATCCTAGATTTGAGGGTTTGAAAGAAGGTAATTTGGAATTTTGGGGTTCTAGTAGGTTTGGGATAGATTGCTTATGGAATTGGGGGTTTTATGCCATGAATTATGACTATTTAAAGTTACAAGGTTAGGGAGTCTATTATACTAGGAGTTGCTTTGTTAAATTAGCCATTTTCATGCTAAAAAATAGGGCATCGGTCTAAAATAGGGGTGTTGGTCCAAAATGACCATATGAAATATTTTGATATGTTTTAGTAATTTGAAAAGGGTTTCCAAAAATGTAATTATCTTGTCAATTTTTTTGGACAAAGTTTAAGTTATTTAGACTTTTGTGTTGCTGGAGGGCTACTGATTTGTCAATTAGGTCTCTTAAGACATCTTGGAAGAATTAGGCATTGGGATTTGGGTCTAGCCAAGTGGATGGTTAAATCCAATTGAATACACATTATATAATTCATAAAAGTCTTGTTTAACCCTTGGTTAAGGCCTTTGCATATTTGGAGTTATTTTGAGTCATATGGAGTTTGTATGTGTTTTTGGCAACTTGGATAACTTGCTTGCTTGAAGAAGGTTTGGAAGTGGAGTTAGTCTTGTGGATCCAAAGGTGTGGAGTTCAATGGGTTAAGCCTTTTGAATGATTATCCTCTGATAGAAGATTGAGTGGGTTGGGTCATTGTTTTAGTTACACTTGAGGAAGATATAAGGGCATTATTTCAAAGCAAAGGGATAGTTAGTCTTTTCTACATCAAATCATTGGTTGACCACTGACCTCTACATCACTTAAAGTGCCATCTCTACTTATAATTAAACAAACTATATCATTCACTCTCTACATAAATGGTTAAAAAGTTCACTTTTACTCACCCTTATATCTTCATACTTCCCTTAAAGACCCTAAAACTCAAATTGCTTAACATACCCATCACCTTTACAAATAGTTTCTAGCTTTTTCCATGCCTCATGGGTTATCATTGATCCATAGATGTGAGAATACTCTATATCAGACAAGGCACTAATCAAATATTAACTGTCATGTTTTTTTTTTAGTTGCTTCATTTGATTTGTAGTAGCATTTGATAGATCATTTGGTATATCATAAGGCTTCTCACTAATATCCCAATATTTATCTCCCATACATATCATATAAGTAGTCATACCATTCTTCCAAACTAGGTTGTTAGTTCCATCAAACTTAGGACCATCATTTTGTAAACTTTCCATGTCAAATATCACATTAAGTGATCAAGCATCTTTAAAAGGACTTGGCTATAATACCAATTTTTATGCCCAAGAAGAGACAAGCACATCTTAGGGAGGGGGTGATTAAGTTGTATGCCAAATATAATAATTCAAACCACTTAAATAAATCAAATATCTAAAAGATAAATAATAATACAAGATTTGTAACACATAGTACATAATACATAACACATAACATCATATATTGGTGCAGGGGCACCAAGTGGACACACGGAACTACAAGGTACATCAAGAAATATGAAGGAGACCATGAATGTACCAAGGGTAATCAATTCCTAATGAAGATATGTAAAGTCATTTGATGATGAACCATGGCTATTGAAGCCATCAAAATGTAAGGGAAGCATGAAATTGTCAAATTTGTAATACATTGCCAAAAATGGGCAAACTTAGGCCAAAATGGCACAAGTGAGGTTTAAGGAGTTAAAAGTCATTTAATGTTAATATCATAGTCAAATGTAATGTATTCGGTTCATCAAAGTCCTAGTATGGACGAGTCATAGGTCATTCAAGGTTAAGATACAAGATATGCATAAATAGATGTAAATTGCAAAATTGACAAAATGTTGTCAAGAATGCCAAAAATGGCTAAGAGAAAGGACTAATGGATATGTTTAGAGTTTTATAGTGTAAATAAGCTAAATATTCTTTATATTAGTATAAAAATGTTGAGTTTTCGAGTTGACAACATTGTTGTCAACTTGACAACATTTTCATATGTTAAGTTAGTACACTATTGCAGACAGTTACAAACAGTTAAGAAGTTGTTGTTTGGTTTGTGGGAGAAGATAGGGTCTATTTAGAAGTTCTTCCATGTGATTAGAAGGGAGAGATGATCCATAATGATAAAATATGTAATGGAACCAAAGATGGAAGTTTTATGAATAGAATTCAAATTTTTTGCATTTTATGAAGCTTACTATCCTATGGGTACAGTCCCAATAACAACAAATTTGTTTGAATATATAAACATAAACTTGGTGTAAATACATTTTCTTTTATTTATCTTACATGTTTATGCATGAACTTCAGTGTTTTGTTTGGTGATAAAGCGAAGGAAATCACTGGTATAAAGTGACTGTGCATGTATTGTGACTATAGATAGTGCAAAGACTTTATTAAGTGCCTTGACTCACCTACCAATGGGTTTCCAGTGATTGGTGTGGTGAGTCAAATGAATTATAGATCATTTTAATATAGTGAATATATGCAAGGATTTGAGATGAAGTCTTTGAAGAACCCAAAAAGATGGGAAATTGTTGATTAAGGGAAACCAGTCCCATACCAGTCATGGCTGGGAATGATCCTGATGTGACAACCAATCTTGCTCACAAACCTGAAGCTTTATAGGGTATTCTTAGGTATTTTACCTAATAAAATAGGGCTTATTTCACACCCTATGCCTCTAAGGATTATATCAAAGAGATCCCACTTCTTCAACTAGTGCACATCAACAAGTTAGTACAAGATTGCTCAAACTTCCACAATCACACAAATAACCCCAATGCTCCTTGGACCTTTCCATTAGGTCAAATGAATAATTAGGCATGCCTTAGGTTACTCATAAACATACTACACCCAAAAAAAGTGCAAAACCCTATGCAAATTGAAATCCATAGGTTAATTTGTACTTAGTTGCTTGGAAAAAGGCTACAAGAGTTAGCCCTCCAATTGCACTAAAACTGAGATATTCTAAAAAATCCCTTAACAACGGCCAAAAAAATCACATTTCTGGATACCCTTTTCGAAATACTTGAATATTTTGTAACTCTTAAGCCCCCAACTTGTCTGTACAACCCAAGCATAATTGTAGGCTTAATTTGAGGGTTTCAAGGATTTTGGTGTTGTTTGGGGTTTAAACCTCCTTAAACTCATCACCAAGACTCCTCCTTTGGATGTGAGTTATCCCTCACCATATAATTACTCACCACATTCTTGGATTGAAGTATCAGACCTTTCAATCCACTCCAAATGCTCTTTTTTAGATTTGTGATCCCTAACCAAACATGGTTTACTTGCCTAGGGCATCATGCTAAAAATGATTGTTATGCTTCCCATGGGCTCTCATTTTCTATAAATAATTTAGAAGGAGTCTAGTTCCAAATCCCAAGAGGCCGTACATTTTATATGGTGGGAAGTGGCCTTAAGACTCCATTTTATTTTGGCTGCCCAATTCAGAACAACAACCTGCTAACTTTCAAAAGATTTTATTTGAACACACCAAACTCTCTATAACAACACAAAAAATTTAAAAAGAAATGAAGGAAAAAAACCACTAGAACTTCCAACTCAGAAAACCCTAATTTTGATCTTTACAAAGCATGAAAAAAAACTCAAAGCAAGTGACTGTTGTAATAAACAAATGTTGATTACAATCCGTACATTGTCATTTTTCCTTCTTCCAACCCCTTGAAAAGGTTGAGTTCAACCTTATATAGGATTATAATATAAATTTAAAACTACTTTAAGTGGTTGAAGGGCTCCCATGAAGAAGTTTCTCTTTTTGCATAAAAGTTGCAAAAGTTGTCAATGACAACTTTGCAAGAAATGAGCAATTTTTGCAATTTTGCAAATTTTTGACCCAAACTTGCTCTACTTGCTACCAAACTTTCCAAAATGCCTAAGATGGATTGAAGACACCTAATAATGGCCCTAAAACAATTGATTACCATATTTGGCCCTCAAAACCCAAAAATACTCTATTGAGCCAAATGAACAATTTTGAGCAATTAGGAGCAACATTGCATTGTGGGGATCTTCTAACATATCTAACCTCACACTAAGACCAAGTTAATCCTATTATTACTCTAGTGATGTGTCTAGCATCACTACAAGCCAAAAATACCAAAGAAGCCCTAGGTCTACCCTTTAGCCTACCTAGGTGCTCCCGCACCAGATCTGAGAGATGGATAGGGTAACCAAGATTTGGAAAGGTCTTTTTAGATGGATTGTAAGGTGTTTGAACCTTTTTTAGAGTTGTGAGTGAATTGGAGGGGTATTTTCTACAAAACCCTTGGTTTCTTGTTCAAATAGTGAGGGTTTGTTGATTTTGGAGTTTGATGAATGGTGATACTTTGGGAGTTTGATAATATAGTGTCTTAAGAGGTCTCGAAAGACTATTTTAGTTTGGGGAGTCTTGGAGATTAGTAGAGTATAGGGTTCCTTTGTTGGGGTAGGCTAATTAGGCCTAAATGCATGTGCAATCAGCAGTAGACAAGTTCACCAATCAAGAGGTGAAGGTTTGAGATTGATAGGTGTTTTATAACTCCCAAAAGGGTATTTAGAAAGTTAATTACTTACTAGGTTGTTTGAAAAAATTTCATGAAATTTTCAAATTTCTATCTAACAAGGCTACTAGGTAGGCCTAGGAGGGCTAAAGTGTGAAATGGTGAAAGATGAGTTGGTTGGAGTTGGTGTGATGTAGAGATAGCACAATGGAAGCCAACAAATAAGCCAAATCTCACACAACCTTCAAATTTGCTCCAAGGGTTGCACTGATGTTATTTTCTACTCTCACAAGGGTATATCCCTCCTAGGAATCACTAAGAAAAGTTTCAAGTCTCACCACTCCAAGCAAGACACAAAGCTAATTTGAACCCAACTTGAGCAAATAGAGCCAACTCCCTCAAAATGGGCAAAATAGGGATTTTGTTGTTCTAGGCTTTACAACTTCTAGAAAAGGCTTGGAACAACTTAGACTCAACCTAAATAAGTTAAATCCACTGTTGATTGCACTCCCAAAAACCCTTAACCAGACTTGCAAGATTAGGCCTAGAAGCCTATTAGGTCTCCTAATGTTGATTTTGACTAATAACTCTAAAACTGACCAAAGGACCTAAGGAATAAATTATAGATTTAAGCACCCTTTACCTAGTTCTCACTAAATCCAAAGTTGCAAGGACCAACTCCACTCCAACATATCCTAACCACAACCAAGTACATAGACCTAATTAGCTACTTTAGGCTTGGTTTTCAAGGCAAGTGGTCAAAAATGGGTGCATGGAATTCAATATCCACTTCTATGTTGTTCTTCAGGCTAAAACAAGGGCACTTTGTTCAAACATCAAGCAATCAAACCCTTTCCATCACTCTGTCCACTCGAATTTCTCCAAAACAAAGGTCAAATACATGGGAATATTTGACCTAGGGCTCGTCCCCAAAAATCACCAACACAACTTCCTGATCCCAAACTACCAAAATATAATAGAGTACATCCCTAACTTGCTCCATACCATGGAAGAAGGAAATCCACTAGTAGGAACTCAAGTTAGGGTCATTTTTATGACCAAACCCTGAAATTAAGGGTTTCACAAACCAACACCCTAAAAAATTTGATAACTTTTGCAAGGTAAATGATGAAAAATCCAAACCAACACCAAAATTTTCTAAAAATATAGCTTCAACTTCTTAGAGTCCAAATATCATATTGTAGACCTTATATTCTGTACTGTACGGAAAAAACTAGTGAATTGCACAGGAAATCAACAAATTTTATTGATTTTGGGAGAAAAATACAATTGAATCTTCACACCCTCACCATCCTTGAATTCTCTGAGCCTAAATAGGCCATTTACAAGAGGTTTAACCACCCCTTTATAGTTTTGAATTGTTGGAAGTTACATTTCAAAAAGTTGTCAAAAAAAATGCAAAAGTTGCCAAGCAACTTTTTAGCAATTTTGTGCTTATGACAAGTTTTATTGCAAGAATGTTTGCAAATGGACTTTACTCACTCCTAAGAACCTTATTAATGTTCTAAACACCTAGAAATACCTAGAAAACATAAAAATGACAAAAAATCCACTTATTGGACCAATTGATGTCGAAGGCTTATAGTTGCACCATAGGGTCTTGTGTTCATTACAAGGTGGATGGGTCATAGGGAGATCCTTATTACGTCATGAAAATAAAGAGGGTTAGGTTCTCTGCACCATGGTGAAGAGTTGGATTATGGTAGATAGGCCTTGAAAAGGTTATCAAAGGTGTTAGGGTTAGTGTGGGAAGCTTGATTGGATATTTGGTATGTTGGAGGCACTAGGTGCACTAGGTAACCCAAGAGAGTATTGGAGTTCGAATAGATTGGATTGAGACAATGAGATGATGAAATCATGAGCATGGTTGAGGAAGTTGCCTTTAGTTGAGGAATTTGTCTTTAGTTGAGCACATTTCTTACAATAAATCTTAGATTTTTCCTTTAGTTGGGTTCATTGATATAATCTTGATTACAAGAGAGTGGACATAATGTCCACTACAACCAAAAAGATAAACATCTCAAATACCAAGACAAATCCAATGAAGCACAACTTCTATTTATTCATAAAATGCATACAATATATTTTCTTTGCACATCCTTTGCATACTTAACATACTCTCAATTATAGAAATGTTATCTCATTTATACATGTTACAAAGATTAAATATAAACAAGGTTAGCTAATGCCTATTACAATAAAAGATATAAATATTATGTTTAATTAGTAATGTTATCCAAATCAAGTCATCCAAGACTTGGATAGAACCCAAATGAATAACCAAAAGCATGCAATGGTATCACCAAAGTAGCACCAAGAATCACAACTTATTGCTTCATCAAATCAGTTAGACCCTAAATAGAGAAACACCAAAAAACCACCAAATAAATAAAAATTTGGTCTCCTCAATCAATGTGAACCATTAACATGATCTAAGAACACCAATAAGAAGTATGAATACCATTTAGAGCCTTCATATCATCACTAACTCAAATCCCAAGTCATTTTAAACACTAATCAACAAGAACACTAAAATATTAAACTCAATCATAACAAAAGATAGATTATTATACTCTAACTTATGAAAAACACTAGCTAAGGAAACAATAATAATTCCAATACAAACACTAGCATAAAATTTTCTCCTCTTTCATTTTTCTCCACATTTTTCCATAACATCAAAAAAATAAATTGAAGATTAGGATACCCATTTCGCTCCTCTATAACGTATCAAAAGATGAGGCATAATTGTTTTGGACCAAGTCTCTACTGTTACACTATGGGCCACTTTTTAGGCATAAAAATGAGTAATATAGGTGATTTTTCAAGGCAAAAAGATTTTTATATTTATTAAAAGGTTACAAATGTCCTTAGGGTCATTAGGTTTAGTTTTAGGCGTCTACGAGTTAAGATGTCAAAAATTGCAAAAAATTGCAAAAGTTGTCAAAGCAAAGTTGCAAAAATGCTGACAACTTTGCAGGAGTTTGGGAATTGGTGAAGGGCTGAACATTTGGAAATAAGTTATTTTAGTGTTTTAGTGTTGCCAAACCTTTTCCAAGTCGTAGAATTGGAATCAAGTGAAAAATGTAAAAATTGCACTTTTTGTGCAAAGTTGCATTGTTGAAAGTTGTAAAAGTTGCTCAAATTTGCAACTTAGTGGAAAAAGGGTCATGGGATCGAACTGTTTGTTTCTTTAGCTCTGGGTGGTTGGTTAAACCATATCCCAACCCTATTTTTTCTCATTGAATGCTCGAATGTGCCAAACTGAAACATCCCTAAGGGTCACTAAATGCCATAGGGCAGCGATCTTTAACAGGGCATATCTTAGAGCTCGTACGAGGTATGGATGTGATTCTAGTTCCTATAGGACTGTGTTGTGGAGACCTACAATAACCTCTCTCTATTTTTTGATATCATGCTCTATTTTTATTTTGTGATGCCATCTCGGGTGATGCTGAAACTTGTAGTGTTGGCTAGTACAAAATTTCCAACTGCCAAATCTCTATCACCTTTTGCCATGGGATCAAACTATCTATTCTGTTAGCTTGGGGTGGCTGAGTAAATCCTATCTCCAACCTTGTCCTATCCTGTTGAGTGCTTGAACATTCTTTAGCATGCCACATTGAAACGTTCCTAAGGGTTACTAAATGCCATAGGGCAGTGATCTTTGATGGGGCATATCTCGAAGCTCGTTCGAGGTATGGATGTGATTCCAATTCCTATAGGACCATGTTGTAGAGACTTATAGTAACCTTTCTCACTTTTTGGAGATCTTACTCCATTTTGATTTTGTGATGCCATCTCGGGTTATGTTGAAACTTGTAGTGTTGGCCAGTACAAAGTTGCCAACTGCCAAATCTCTCTCACCTTTTGTCGTGGAATCGAATTGTTTATTTCATTAGCTCTAAGTGGTTAGGTTAACCCTATTCCCAACCTCATCTTGTCCCATTGAGTGCTTGAACATTCTTAGGCATGCTGAACCAAAAGGTCCCTAAGGGTCACTAAATGTCATAGGGCAATGATCTTTGATGGGGCATATCTCAGAGCTCATGTGAGGTATGGATGCAATTCTAGTTTCTATAGGACCATGTTGTGAGGACCTACAATAACCTCTCTCACTTTTTTGAGATCTTCATTTTAATTTTTTTATGCCATCTCAGATGATGCTAAAAATTGTAGTGTTGGTCAGTACAAAGTTACCAACTACCAAATCTCTCTCACCTTTCATCGTGGGATCAAACTGTCTATTCTGTTAGGTCTGGGCAGCCAGGTAAACCCTATCCCCAACCTTGTCCCATCTCGTTGAGCACTCAAAAATTTTCAAGCACGCCGAACCAAAATGTCCCTAAGGGTCACTAAATGCCATAGGGCAACAATCTTTGATGGGACATATCTCGGAGCTCATGTGAGGTATGAATGCAATTCTAGTTCCTATAGGACCATGTTTGGAGACCTACAATAACCTCTCTTGATTTTTTGAGATCATACACCATTTTGATTTTTTGATGCCATCTCGAGTGATGTTGAAACTTGTAGTGTTGGCCAGTACAAATTTGCCAACTACCAAACCTCTCTCACCTTTCATCGTGGGATCAAACTATCTATTCTATTAGGTCCAGGTGGTCGGGTAAACCCTATCCCCAATGAGCACTTGAACGTTCTTGAGCATGCCAAACCAAAACATTCCCAAGGGTTACTAAATGCCATAAGGCAGTGATCTTTGATAGGGCATATCTCAGAGCTTGTGTGAGGTATGGATGTAATTCTAGTTCTTATAGGACCGTGTTGCGGAGACCTATAGTAACCTCTCTCACTTTTTGGAGATCATACTCTGTCCTAATTTTGTGATGCCATCTCGGGTGATGCTAAAACTTGCAGTGTTGGCCAGTACAAAGTTACCAACTACCAAATCTCTCTCAACTTTTGTTTTGGGATCAAACTATCTATTTTTTTAGCTCCAGGTAGCCAAGTAAACCTTATCCCCAACCTCGTCCTATCATTCTCAAACGTTCTCGGGCATGCCAAGCCAAATCTTTAGAATTTAACATGGTATCAAATCCAAACTGCAAATGTAAACAACTATTTGAATAATGGAAGCTTGCAAACATGGTGTGAAATTAGGTCAAAACAAAGAGGAGAACGGTGACAGATTTGGAACAATATGTAAACACACGTGCAAAACATGGAGTGAATTATTTACTAATCAGATAGAATGGGAACAATGGAAGAACAAAATGAAGTCCCTATCATAGAAATGATGATTAGCCAACATATTTTATCAAACATTGCCCTTCCCTTCTCAGTTTATGTTGACATAATGGATTGGTGAGTAAATTATGGCAAAAATCAGTAGTGATTCAACAATAGCTATTCATCATGGGGCAGAAAGATCCTGTGCTAAGGAGATGTAAAATGGCCAATGCTAAATGCTCACCACTTGCAAATTTTGTTAGATAAGAGAACAACAACTATAGTTTTTACCGATGAATATGGACTTGGGAAACTTATGTTGTTGAGTTGCTAATGAAGTCAAAGTACCATCATCTCTAATCAACCCCCCGTGTTTTTGAGACACCCCCACACTGCAATTTGGTCATTGATGGCCACAAAGTTGATCTACTTCCTTCGGTAAAAAGATTAATATTGCACCTTCTTCAAATGTACTAATTCAAGAAGCACACATGGGATGGAAGCCTACTTTTCATTAAGCACAACTATGAAAAAGGTCTTCCCAACTCTACAAACCACAACCCTTTCCATGTTACTCCAATTTCAACTTCTATAATTAAATGACAGGGCTTATCCCATGCTACTATCCTTAGCATCAATTACTCTATCTTAAGACAAAGTTGACAAGGCTATTGAATTCATCACACAAATTAAACAAATACAACAATATATGCAAACCATTCCGTAGAACATAACTACCAAGTACAGGCAACACCACAAGCTTGTCCACTGCATTGTGAGCCCTATAACATCACCAAGTAATTAAGATTAGACACCAACTTTGAGCTCAATCTTCTTTCCTAGCTTGTTATGCACCTTTTTTTGAATTCAAAACTCTCACGCCATTACTAGCCATCTCTATTGAAATCTATAATGTTGCAAAGGCTCTATTTTCAATTGAACTCAATCCTCTATGTGCCACCCCAACCAATAGTAACCAGATCATCAACAATCAACATCTAAGTTTGCCAAAAACAAACACCCTCTTCCTAATGATGGAAGCACAACAAGTTCCTTCCAAAGGACAGGGGTAGACACTCCACGTCTCATTCTGCAATTGGACACAATGGGTATTAATGCTTCTCAAGGGTTTGGGGGACTCAGGGATACATAACTCTTTCTATACTAAGATAAGCCCTCTGTTGCTCTATCAACAACACAATCATCAACTACAGAATACATCAAAGAAACACGACAATGTAAGTCTTCTAAAAACTTGCCACACACGTCCAGTGGCACCTGTCTTGACATATTTCCTAACTAGAAATAGTTGCAGTGACATCTCTGGCCCTGCCATTCTCTAGGAGCTAGCTTAGTGGTAGATTAGGGGAATAGATTAGGCACCAATAGGTATAACATCTTAGATTGTACCTCTTGGATAATAATATTGTGCATTGCAGTTAAAGTTTAACATCTAACCTATTCAATTATTTGTTTTCCCCTCATCTTCTCCAACTTGGTATGGTTCTAAACCTCTGTCATTCATAATTACTTTTGCTAACATTTAGTCCACTCAATGTGCATGTCCTTGAGGCACTATCCTTGACCCCAAATAAAATAGGGGTATGACAAATTTGCAGCATCTGCTCAAATGTTTGAAGAGTTTTTTCCCATACAATAACTTTGGTGCAATAATGTTTTTCAGATAGAATTTAACTGATGATTTTGGTTGCAAAAGATTGAAAATTGTTGCAGGAGGCTTGAACGTTGTGTGGAGAGATTAAGAAACCTAAACTAAGCAATGTTCCCATGCAAGCGGGTGCACAATAATTTTCTTAGTGGGTGGTGCTGAAAATAAAATTAGTTGGATGCATTAAAGGGTCCTCATGAAACATAAAACTTCTATCTGACAACTGCAATGTCCCAAATCTCGTATTCATTAAAAATTAGTAAACATAAGCTTCCATTTGAGGAGGTTGAGCAAGGTCAACGGATGTTCTAAGTAGCAAGAGATCCTAAAGACCACAAGGTGTATAGAAAACACCAAGATCCAAATATAATATACAAGGTTGCATGGGGACAGGGGAACTTGGGGTACTTAAGGTACGTGTATGGGTACGGGTATGGGTACAACTATTTTTTATAATAGGGGATGGAATTACTTGGGTATGTCAAACTTTATTCTTAATTATACTTTTATATTTATAGAAAACTTGAATTTATGAGTCATGACATTGATTTTTCAAATCAAGAACAGTGATAAAGTTTGCAAATGTAATGTATTGTTTTCAGTTTTAGATTTGTTATATGTTTGTAATAATAATTTATGATAAATGTTTAGATGCATAACATAGAAGGCATGCTTTAAACACGAACAAGAAGATCATAAATCATATGACAATGACATATTGCCAATGATAAATTTTTGGTTTTAACACTGATAAAGCTTATTGCTGATCAATATTGTATCAAAAATTTAAATTGATTATGTATTGAATTAAGCTTGATAAACAAATAACAGAGAAGGAAAACTTTAAACATGAACAAGATCATAAATCATATGATGATGACATATTGGAAATGATAAACTTATGCTTAAATAGTGATAAAGTTATTGTTAATCAATATTCTATCAAAATTTTGAACTGATTAGGTATTGAATTAAGCTTGATAAGCAATGAGTTGATACACAAACAAAAAACCAAAAAACATAATCCAAAATCTCAATCAAGGTCCTTAGCTATGATGCTCTCCACCGAGTACCCAGTACTTGGGTACATGGGTACAAGTACCAAGGGTGTGGGTACAAGTACCCATGTAACCTCATAATATATTATGATAACCAATAATGTCATACATGAATGAACATATAATATATTATGATAGCCAATAATGTCATACATGAACGAACATATAATATATTATGTTAACCAATAATGTCATACATGAAGGAACATATAATATATTATAATAACCAATAATGTCTGATGAGTCCTGATAGTGCCCTATTTTTGTTAATCTTTTGCCTCATACATTTCCCACTTCTTTGGCATAAAATTCCCTTTTTGCTAAACTATTGATAGGAAATTAGAATATTTAAGTACTTCTCTAAAGAGGGAAGAATAGTTCCTAAAAGGTTATTAAGTTTATGAAAATGATATATTGTGATTGATGCTGCTACAGGAGCTAAGTAAAACAAGGATGCGTAAGAGTGGAGCTAGCCATTGAAGTGGACGAACAGTTTGAAAACTATAGTTTTGCTATGATATTTTCAGCAAATAGTTTGAATGTTTAAAACAAAACAGTTTTTGGCTGTATGTTATTTTAGCCAGACAGTTTTATAAATTGTTATGTGTGGCCAGCGGCCAAAACAAACTATTATCCATGTTTAGGAAATAGGCCAGCGACCATTCTAGATAGTTTTTAATATGGTTAAAGATTTTAGGCTATATAAGTGAATGTGAATTAAAAGACATCTCATCAATAATCTATAAAAAATACTTTGTTCCAGATTACCTCTGAATTCTTAAAGCACGGTTTTCCCCTCTAGGGAAACTTGGTGAGATTCCAGTAGATTACTTTGTAAGTATTTTAGTATTATTGATTGCGTGTGTTTCTCTTAATTATTGATTGCGTGCATTTATAATAAGGTTACTATATATGTTTGCTAATCAAATTCACACAGAGCTTGTTGATTAATCATGAATTCAATTGTTTGATGGAATTATTGATTGCGATAGTCTTATAAAGGAATTGTTTGATGTTAATACATAAATCTGCTATATAATACTTTTCGTTCTGTTCTTCCTACCGCCCCCATTCAGCCTTGGTATTCATAATATCATCCTTTGTATTCCCCTTACTGTATCCTTTCAGTTGTTAAACCATAATATGTATCATACTCACAACTCTCCATCGCCATTACAATATCCCCCGTCGCCCTTTATCAACTTCCTGCCGCACCTTGTATTTGAAACCAGCCCGTTGGAAACAACTTCCTGTCGCAGTCTAAGCAGATTACATTAGACAAAAACTCTGCAAGAAGCATTTATTAAGATTAATTTTTTAAAATATTGTAATTGATTGTTAATAGTATTTGGGATTAATTAATTAAAGGAGTGTTAAAAGTATTTGTGATTAATTGGTTAAAGTGAGTTGATAATATTCATAGCATTCATAAAGACATTATGTTTTGTTTCCAGGTGTGAACTTTAGATTAGAATTCATTTGCAAAAGTAGTCTTAGATGTATGGTAATTTAGATAGTTCAATTTATCGACAAGTATTAATTGCATTCATAAACCTCCTGATTTATTATCTTCACCCCTTGAGCAAATAGCCGTGATATCTCTCGCAAGTCCATGATTCCCAGATTGACATTTTAGGGGAAATTTTTGATTCAACTATATCCATATAAAGGCCATCCAATTGAACCTCTTTTTTACCCAACATTTTTGGTGTTGTTGCCGAGGAGAGATATTAAAGGCATGAAACTATAATAAGTCAAGATAGGAACAGTGAGCCCTTGAGAAATCTTGAGCAATTGTCGACCTTGCTTAGGATAGTACCTTTGGTTTCCACTGTAGTAAATCATTTAGGTGCATGAATAGGCCTAGAGATAGTCAAGGTAGATTTGTTAAGAAGGAATCCATAGGTAGCTCAAATAATCAAAAATCACAAAAAAGAGAAAAATCCATCAACTATTGAAACCAAACCAAGCGATGAAGTTAAAATCCAGCCATTCTCTCAATTCACCTCTCCTACCATTCTCTCAATTCACCTCTCCTACTACGCCCTCTGAAACTGCTGAAGAGTTTGCAAAATCATATGAAATTAGGTGTAGTAAGCCTCCAGAGCCTCAGGAACAACCCTTTAAAACATATTTTACACCTTAGGCAACCGTTTTGGAAGAAGTCATGGCCAACAATGTTGAAAAACATAATGTAGGGGGAAATAATGTTGAAAACAATAGGAATGAAATTGTTCAACATAATACAACCTTTGAATTTCCTATTCAGCCTCCCATTAATGATGCCCCTATGAAAAATATCCCTCACTCAACACTTCCCATATTTCAAGGGTCAACCTCTGAGGATCTTGATATGTTCCTGTTTGAATTTGATGTCCTTTGTAATGGGTAAGTGCACCAAGTTGTGGTGCCAAAAGGGTGGTATAAGTGGACACCTTTTTCCTGAAATCAGCAAATTTTGGACTTCAACAAGAATTTGAAGATAGTTACGCTCAAAATTTTAAGATATGACAAAAATAAAAGTCGTAGTCCTTTGAATCTAGTTTCTAAACTACTAATTTTTTTTCAAAATGGTTTAGTTTTAGGTCCTCAAAAAAGGGGGCCATAGAAAGTGGTACTGTTTATTCCAAAAAAAATAACATAGTACAAAGTGTGGCCCCCCTAAAATTTTAACTTTTTTTTTGAAATTCTTTAATCGCTCCAGTCAAAAGTTACCTAACACTATGTAGTTTATCCCAAATTTTTCGGGTAATTTTATAATGTGTATTTTTTTTTTAATGAATTTTTAAATTAGACCCATCCCAAAAACATGAAATATCTGTGTGCTCCCCCTAGAAATGATTGAAAACTAATCTAAAATCAAAATTTATTTTTTTCAAAGTGTGTAGAATGGAGTCTAGTTTCTAAAAAACTAAGTTGTTACAAAATTTGATGAATGAGCTAAAATCTACAGCCCAATTAGTACATGGTGGTTTCTGACAAAAAATGAACATACATTCAAAAGAAATTATAGATGAAAGACTTAAAATAGTTCAAATTAAAAATAAATTATATGGTTAGATAGCTAACACAGAGACCTATAATGTTATGTAACCTGATCTTATCGATACCCAACCACAAGGAATCTTGAAGGGGAGCACACAAGAAAAATCAATCACTTTTTGTATGTTTGCTGGAAAACACATCTCAGACCTGTTTATAAACTCCAAACCTTTGGGTTGGATCTCCAAGGAAAAACCAAGCCTTAGGCTTGGTTTTAATGCAAAGCTTTGAATAGCGTGTGTGCCCTATAGCGCGCGCACGCTATTAAAATGCTAGTGAATTCAAGGTAGTGCACACGCGCTATAGTGTGCACGCACTATTGAGACCTAAATTGCAAACCAAAACCAAGAGAGAGCTACGGGGGGGTGGGGTGAGGGAATGGCTATTTGTGTGTGTGAGAGAGATAGAGAGAAAGTAGGGGATGGGAGAGGGGAGAGAGGAAGTGAGAAAGAGTAGGGGTGGCAGAGAGAGTATAGGATGGGAGATAGAGGAAATGTGAGAGAGTAAGGGTGGCAAAGAGAGTACAAGATGCAAGAGAGAGGAAGTGTGAGAGAGAGATTAGAGGTGGCAAAGAGAGAGTACGGGATGGGGGAGAGAGATTGAAAGTAGGGGATGGGAGAGAGAGGAAGTGTGTGAGAGAGTACAAGTTGGGAGAGAGAGATTGAGAGTAGGGGATGGGGGAGAGAGAGAGTAGGTGGTGGGAGATGGAGTGGGAGAGGAAGAGCAAGAGAGAGGAGGATGGGAGTGCATGTGTGTGAAAGAGAGAGAGTAGGGAATGGGAGAGGGGGAAGATAGAGTAGCTTGAGAGAGAGTAGGGGATGGACGAGAGAGTAGGGGATGGAAGAGAGAGTAGGTGATGGGAGAGGGAGTGGGAGAGGGAGAGAGAGAGGGGGGATGGAAATGTGTGTAAGAGAGAAAGAGAGAGAGTGTATGAAAATGTGAGAGAGGGTAGGGGGTAGCAGAGAGAGAGTAGAGAGGGAGAGAGAGAGAGAGAGAGAGAGAGAGAGAGAGAGAGAGAGAGAGAGAGAGAGTAGGCAATGGGAGAGGGAGAGTGAGTGAGAGAAAAAGTAGAGGATGGGAGAGGAGAGAGGGGGGATGGGTGTGTGTGAAAGAGAGAGAATAGGGAATGAGAGAGGGGAGAGAGAGATAGAGAGAGTAGGGGATGGGATAGAAAGAGAGTAGGCAATGGCAGAGGGAGTGGGAGAGGGAGAGAGAGGGTGGATGGAAGAGAAAGAGATTAGGCAATGGCAGAGGGAGTGGAAGAGGGAGAGAGAGGGGGGATGGAAGTGTGTGTAAGAGAGAAAGTAGGGGATGGGAGAGAGTGTGAGAGTGTGAGAGAGAGTAGGTGTGGCAAAGAGAGAGAGTGAGAGTAGGGGATGGGAGAGAGAGGGAGAGAGAGAGAGAGAGAGATAGTAGGTGATGGGAGAGGGAGTGGGAGGGAGAGAGAGAGAGGGGGAATGGAAGTGTGTAAGAGAGATAGAGTTGGGGATGGGAGAGAGTAGGCAATGGGAGAGGGAGTGTGAGAGAGAGGGGGGGGAATGGGAATGTGTATAAGAGAGATAGAGTAGGGGATGGGAGAGAGTGTGAGAGTTTGAGAGAGAGTAGGGGGTAGTAGAGAGAGCTTGTATAGGATGGGGGTGAGAGAGAGAGAGAGAGAGAGAGAGAGTAGGGGATGGAAGAGAGTGTGAGAGAGAGTATGGGATGGAAGAGAGAGAGTGAGAGTAGGGGATGAGAGAGAGAAAGTAAAGAGGGAAAGAGAGTACTTGAGAGAGAGAGAGATAGTAGGTGGTGCAAGAGGGAGTGGGAGAGGGAGAGAGAGGGGGGATGGGAGTGTGTGTGACAAATCTAGAGAGTAGGGGATGGGAGAGGAGAGAGAGAGGGGGGGATGGGAGTGTGTGTCTATGAAAGAGAGAGAGTAGGGGATGGGAGAGGGGAGAGAGAGAGTAGGGGATGGGGGAGAGAAAGTAGGCAGTAGGAGAGGGAGTGGGAGAGGGAGAGAGAGAGGGGGGGAATGGGAATGTGTGTAAGAGAGATAGAGTAGGGGATGGGAGAGAGTGTGAGAGTGTGAGAGAGAGTAGGTGGTGGCGGAGAGAGCTCGTACGGGATGGGAGAGAGAGAGTGAGATTAGGGGATGGGAGTGTGAGAGAGAGTAGGGGATGGGAGAGAGAGAGAGTGAGAGTAAGGGATGGGATGGGAGAGAGAGAGAGAGAGAGTAGAGAGGGAGAGAGAGAGATCTAGTAGGCGGTAGGAGAGGGAGAGGGAGAGAGATAGGGGGGATGGGAGTGTGTGTGATAGATGTAGAGAGTAGGGGATGGGAGAGAAGAGAGTGGGGGGATAAGAGTGTGTGTGTCTGTGAAAGAGAGAGAGTAGGGGATGGGAGAGAGTGTGAGAGTGTGAGAGAGAGTAGGGGGTGGCAGAGAGAGTACGGGACAAGAGAGGCAGAGTGAAAGGATGGGAGAGATAGAGTGAAAGGATGGGAGAGAGTGAGAGAGAGAGTAGGGGGCGACAGAGAGAGAGTACGGGATGGGAGAGACAAAGTGAAAGGATGGGAGAGAGTGTGAGAGAGAGTAGGGGATGGGAGAGAATGTGAGAGAGAGTTGGGAATGGGAGAGAGAGAGAGAGAGTAAGAATAGGGGATGGGAGAGAGAGAGTAGAGAGGGAGAGAGAGAACTTGAGAGAGAGAAATAGTAGGTGACCTGGGAGAGGGAGTGGGAGAGGAGGAGAGAGAGGGATGGGAGTGCGTGTGACAAATCTAGAGAGTAGGGAATGGGAGAGAAGAGAGAGGGGGGATGGGAGTGTGTGTGTGTGTGTGTGTGTGTGTGTGTGTGTGTGTCTATGAAAGAGAGAGAGTAGGGGATAGGAGAGAGTGTGAGAGTGTGAGAGAGAGTAGGGGGTGGCAAAGAGAGAGTACGAGATGGGAGAGATAGAGTGAAAGGATGGGAAAGAGTGTGAGAGAGAGTAGGAGGTGGCAGAGAGAGAGAGAGAAAGTACGAGATGAGAGAGACAGAGTGAAAGGATGAGAGAGAGTGTCAGAGAGAGTAGGGGATGGGAGAGAGTGTGAGGGAGAGTTGGGGATTGGAGAGAGAGAGAGAGAGAGTAAGAGTAGGGGATGGGAGAGAGAGAGAGAGTAGAGAGGGAGAGAGAACTTGAGAGACAAAGAGATAGTAGGTGGTGGGAGAAGGAGTGGGAGAGGAGGAGAGAGAGGGATGGGAGTGCGTGTGAGCGATCTATAGAGTAAGGGATGGGAGAGGGGAGAGAGAGAGGGGGATGGGAGTGTGTATCTGCAAAAGAGAGAGTTTAGGGGATGGGAGAGGGGAGAGAGAGAGAGTAGCCCAAAAGAGAGAGAGTAGCGGATGGGAGAGAGGGGCGGATGGGAGTGTGTGTAAGAGAGAGTAGGGGATGGGAGAGAGTGTGAGAGAGAGTAGGAGGTGGTAGAGAGAGAGAGAGTAAGAAGTGGGAGAGGGAGGATGGGAGTGTGTGTGAGAGATCTAAAGAGTAGGGGATGGGAGAGGAGAGAGGGTGAGAGAGATAGAGAGAGTAGGCGGTGGGAGAGGGAGAGCGAGAGAGAGTAAAGTATGGGAGAGGGGAGAGAGAGAGTGTGTAGGGGATGGGAGAGCGGAGAGAGAGTAGGAAGAGAGAGAGAGTAGGGAGAGAGAGAGAGTAGGGAGGGTGGAGAGTGATGTGTTCTCATATAGTGCGTATGCGCTATGTGAAATCACCTAAAAATGGTCAAAAAGAAACTTTGGGGCCCGTTTCATTCATTCTCTACTTTTGTTCTATTCTGCACTCTATTATCCCGACAAAAATCGTGGGTTTCAACACAACAAACACTCTTTCAAGGTGGCAAACACTATTTCAAGCTAACAAACACTATTTCAAGGTGGCAAACACTTTTGGAAGCTAGCAAACACCAAATTCAATCATTGGATACACGATTTGAAGACTTTTTGAATATTCCTTGTATAGAAAAGGTTAGTGCAATCTATTTTAAATATTGTTTGTTGATATATAGATACAAATTTGATTATAATTTGACATGTTGTTTAATATATAGTGAATTCATTGAAATTTATATGTTTCAATGAAATGTTATTTCGAAATGGTTAGAAATTTGACAAGTCATTATATATATATATATATATATTGTGTATTCATTCAAATAATTATAATTTTTATATGTATTTGAATAATTTGTAATTTACACATTTTAAGTAATTCAAATGTTTGAATAATTTGACATGTAGAAATCATCATCATGCCAAGGAAGAAACCTAAAAATCAAACAAATGAAGATAAGGAGAGAGATTTGGCAATTAAAAGAGATAAAATGAAATTACTACGTGAGCAAAGAAAATTGCAAAGCAATAATGAAGAATTGACTTTTGAAGAGGATCAAGAACCACCGGTACCAAGAAACAAAGAGGAAGAATTGGAAAGACAAAGAGAACGAATGAGACTGTTACGCTCAAGAAGACAATTGAATTGTGAAGCTACACCGTCTTCTAATGTTGAATTCATATCGTCTGCTACGCCATCTTTCAATGTTGAAGTCATATCATCCTCTCATGTTGAAGAGACACCGATTTGTAGATCCAACGATATACACACTCCATCATGTCATGTTGAAGGCACAACATCAACACATCAAGTAGGTGATATTCCATCTTTTGCATCTTATTGCCAAGGCACATCATCTTTGCTTCAAGGTACGCAATACACTCAACCTTATGTTGATGTTCAAAATGTTGAGAGAATTGAAGAGATTATAACACCTTCTAGAATTCATTTTAGAAGACCAAAATATTTGATTGATATTGATAGTAACATTTTGAAATCAATGCCTGACAAGATTAGCAAGCGTACTTGTCAAAGAAAAGTTAATCGTATGTGAAGATTATTTTTTGATGAATTAAATATTACAGGTCAATGCTAATTATTTGTTGAAATGATGAGGAATTTAAAATTTAGGCCTATCATGAAGATTCTTGGGCTAAGAACGATGGATGATTCAAATGAAAAAAACATTGTAAAGAATCTAATGAATGCTTATGACAAAGTGGGTTCTAAATCACGCAGCAAAGATAGTAATATCGCAAGACGAGTACTTACATCAACAATAGTAAGTAGCCAAATGAAGAAAGCTCGACTCATGAGAAAGACAAGCAAAACATTAAAAATTGGTAGAGGTACTCTAAGGAGAGCCATGCTAAAGTGTGAGAGATTCGAAGATCCAACAAAAAATGAGTTATGGACATTTAGTGGTAGGCTACCGCGAAAGGATAAAGAAATTAGTGAAGCCTTGAAATCATTGATCGAAGATTTTTGGAAAAATAACACACGTGTTTCCCCTAATCAAAGAGATGTTGTAAGAAGGAGGATTGGTAGCCAAAATCGCGAGCCACATGCAAAACATTTTTTGGACACAACTCAGACACAATTTTTTGCAAAATTTATTGGTATGTATCCTCAAATTCGAATAAGTCAAAGATTTTTTGAGATGGGTAAACCTTTTTATGTGAAGATAAATCACACGCGCACAACTTCTTGTTGTAGGATACATATTGAATTTTTTAACCATTTTGATATTTTTAGGCATATATGTGTAATTTTGCATTCTCAGTTTGTTTTGCAGGATTGTGACATAAATGAGCCACCAAGATCTTCAAGAGAATTCATATCCAACATTTTATATGAAATAAGGGACGGCCAACAATTTTACAAGACATCATGCTTGGATGGTACGTGCTTATTTTGTGGTTCTTTGCAACTTTTATCAACTTGTCAACATATGGATAGTACACATGCAATTGGAAATGAAATAGTAGATTATGGAAAATTTAAGACAGTGACATATGCTCTAAAAGATGGGAAACATGGTAAAAGATGTGATTTAGTCATTGAAAAGATTCCAATGTATGAGTTCATGAAGATTTTTCATGAAAACATTATTTACGAGTATGCAAGGCATACCCATAGAGCTCGATGGCTGGATTTGCAATTCAAGTTGTGCAAGGATACGTTTTCACTAGATACCATTGTTTCAGTTGTAGATTTCGCAGAGAACTACACACTACAACCACAAAATGAGGTGTAAGCAAAGTATTATACTTCTCAACAGGTTTCCATATTTGTTCACATAACATTCATGCATTCACGTACAAGTACAGAGGATGACAGGAAGATTTTGAGGGAGTACCATTTTTAATCAGTGATGATCGATCACATTCTACGAAGTTCGTACATGGTCGTTTTCAACTATTTTATGGAGATTTGGCTAACAGGGGCATCACATATCGTCAGCAGATTATTTGGTTAGATAATTGTGCATCTCAATTCAAGAATGCATAGATGTTCTATTGGTTGAGCAGGATGCACAAGTTGTGTAGAATTCAATACATGTGGAATTTCACAAAGGTTGGTCATGGAAAGGGAGAGCACGATGGTGCAGGCGCATGCATCAAAAGAGCCTTAGCTCATGAAGAACTAAAGTACAAAGATGGAGCAATATTGACAAATGCAAAATCCATCGTCCAGTGGTGTAACGCTACAATGGGTCCAGGTAAGGAAGGTGATTCTACGGTTCGTAGATTTTTTTGGTTGATAGATAATACTAACATTGCACCATAGCAGGATTGTTGCACACTAATAGGATCCAGTGAGTTGCACTCTTTTAGAAGCTCTGATGCTGGTTCATGGAGTATCCACACACGAAAAATGGCATGCTATTGTCCATCATGTGCAAAGGAAAATTGGGATGACTGTGAGTCGACTGAATGGGTGGACAAATGGGATATACGGGTTTCGGACCCAATTGACACCTACCGTCCCCCATAAGCACTAGAAATGGTAGAGATGGATTCGTCTATTGAATTTGATCGCTTGTATGATCTAGTGCAACCTGGTAATATATATATTTATATATCTTTGTAATTTCAATATGTAACTTTATAACTTTTACGCAAGTATTTTCTGAATTAATGACTGCATTTTGTACATTTGTCACTGCAGGCCATGTTTTTGCTGTTATTGCACCTGAAGACAATGAAGAAGGGACAAATTATTATTTGTGTCATTGTGTTCAAGCCAAACAAAAATTGGATCACTCGGTTATAGATGGTGAAGGTTTAGAGTACCATGTCGGTGCGGTGGTTGTATCCGGCACATGGCTTAGACGATATTCTATGAAAAACCCTAACTTGTGGTTATTCGAGGATTGGCAAACAGAGAGGAAGATTCTTCATTATTCAAATCTTGTTGTCGCATCAAATGTCCACTTGATAAAATATGGTGGAAAACCACATAATAAGAATCTTTGGAGAGTTCGCGAGTCAAACTACGAGGCAATACTTGAGACATTAAAATGTCGAGCAGATCCAGTTGGCTCATTAGATTGAATACAGAGAGAGGGAGAGAGAGAAAGAGTGATCAACTGGATCCAAATACATTGTTGCAACCTCTTCCCCAAGACTTTCCACATGACTAAGGTGGACCGTATTGTTATGATGCGTAAGTGATGAGATTTAGTTTAAATCATAGATTTTATGTTTTGATTTGTTTAGAATCTAGATTTTATGTTTTGATGTCTCCAATTTTTTTAAAGCTAGAACAATATTTTTAATATTTTCTTATTGTGACGATATTTTTCTTTCATTGCATGTTCTCTTGGATGACAGGAGGGAGAGAAGAAAAATAAGTAGATTTCCAAACAGCCAGCCACCCTTCTTCATGTAATTTATTCATTTAAGGTAAAAGTCTCATTTCCTTTGTTTGGCTTTGGTATTTGGTTATTTAAAGTCATTATTCTAGTTGGACCTTCGTATGTTTGAATTTGGGATTGTTTAAAGTCTATTTGTTATGATTATACTGAATTATTAATTCTACGATGTTTCTATTATTTAATTATTTAAAATAAATTAAAACTTTTTGTATAAAATTATTATTTTTTATTTCTATCTATTTTTTATGATTATTTCTATTATTTAAAATAAATTAACTATATAATATCTCTATGATGAACTATTTATATTTCTAAACTTTACATATTTTACACCATGACCAACAATCAAACTATTATAACAATACAAATACATTTAAATAGTAATGTAAGAATGGTTTAGTTCACATAAAAAATAAGTCTATCTTAGATATTCTAAATTCATCACAAAACTTTATCGCTTCAAAAAAATTGGAATTTCTCCCATCTACTTGAGTTCCCATCAATTGTCCATAAAACTGGGAAAGGGAATAGGTTCCAATATTGATTTGAGGGTTCCTAGCCAACCACATATTCCAAATATGTTTTAAGTAAGATTTAATGGTGATAAAAAACTAACATCCAATGATTGACACCTATAGATGGTATACGCTACAAGTGACACACAATCTATGCCCAACTTCTTTGCTTTATCAATTATTTTCCATGTCATATGGATTCCATGATCATCAAATACTAGAAGACACCTTTTTGAGAGAAACACCCCACATGGAATTGTTCTTACAAAGTGGTCTAGCCAATTCAAGAATAATTATTTCATCATCCATCCATGTACTTGGACTGCCATGCAGGCCTTGAGATCATAATTGAAAATGTAGTTTTTTATATGTCTCTTAGCCTTGAACAAATAAAAATTGGAATTCTCTAACCAATAGTAATGTAAGGAGACCCACCCTGCTAGTTTAGGCCACTATGCCCAAACTAACCAATGACTTCTTCTGATCCTATAGGGTTCTTCTTGACCCTATTCCCAAGAGGATATCTCCCAACTATCCCCTTCCCTAGGATCTATGCACACCAATTGACTATGTGACAAAGAACTCATGGTGGATAAATCTGAAGGAATTTCATAGGAATACCTTTCTTTCCAAAATCACTCTCATCTATCCATGTTACTTCAGATTCTGGTTGATCCTTCCATTTGATAAGATGCTCCATATAGGTGCCATGACAAGTCTTCTTCTTGATTCTTGAATCCATAACCTTTTCAGCTTTTGGCTGAGATTATAATGGGATAGTGACTTCTTCAACCTTTGATTTTGTTTGTCCTTCTATGAATGTAGGCCCTTTATATTGAACTTAGTCCTTGACATTAAAGATAAGGTAAATTTCCAAGTTTGGTGGGAGTTCTATTTTTTCGGCATTAGAACCATAATTTGCAAGTACCTTACAAGGTCCTATCCTATGCATTTGTAGCTTGGTTGGAACACCCTATGCAAGTACCAAAACTCGTCCTTGGCATCATATCATGGCCTCAACACCTTGGATCATCTCAAAACATCTCATCTAACATGTTCCAACTCCTTGCACACTCTCAGCAACTCATCTCTTACACTTTCTCAATTTTGCCTCTTATAGGCTTGTTCCAGCTAGCCCTTGCCAGTCACTAATTTGTTGTTTTCTCCAAAATTTTCGACAGAAATTCCTAAAATATTGGGTGATTAAAATACCCTTTTCCTCACTCTAAAATATACTCCAAAACCAACTACACTTGTTTTGTAAAATATCACTCAAAACTGGCTATTTCAGTCTGCCAACTAGGCCTAGTTTGAGGCCATTTACAAAGAAACTCACAATCCCTTGACTTTTGGAACTCCCATGACCCAAAAAAGTCTTAAGACACGACTCAAATGCAAGGATTCTTCTATTTTTTTGGTCTCATGATCAACTTTACAATGGTTTTTACAAAACCCTCCTTTCTAGCCCCTTTACCCTAGGGCTTTCTAGAACTCTTACTTTGCAACGTCTCTAGAACCCAAAAATGGTTCAAACACCTTTACTTTGGTTATATTAGATGACTTCAAACATAAAATTCATCTCTTGTTTGGAGAAAACACTAAATCCACCTTGGGAGCAATCACATACCCCTTTTTATGCACTCAAATTTTAGGGAAAACTATGCAAATACTTCTTAAATGGTTTCAACACTCGACTTTTCAGATGGAAATGGTTATTATAGACTCAAAACAACAAGAAAAATCCCAAACTTGAGGTTTCTCAACACTCAACAATCAAATTTCAAAACTATTACCAGCACTTACTACTAGGACAATTTCTAGTTTTAATCGTCAAACTCCCAAACCATACAAAGGACCCCCAGTTGTTTTTGCATTTTTAAACACTCTTTTTGGAGACCTACAATAATCTCTCTCACTTTTTGGAGATCACACTCCGTTTTCATTTTACGATGCCATCTCGGGTGATGCTAAAACTTGCAATGTCGGCTAGTACAAAGTTGTCAACTGCCAAATCTCTCTCACCTTTCCTCGTGGGATCAAACTGTCTGCTCCGTTAGCTTCATGTGGTCGGGTAAACCCTATCCCCAACCTTTTTCTATCCCCTTCAATGTTCGAACGTTCTCAGGCACGCCAATCCAGAATGTCCCCAAGGGTCACTAAATGCCATAGGGCTGTGATCTTTGATGGGGTATATCTCGGAGCTCGTGCGAGGTATGGATGCGATTCTAGTTCCTACAGGACCGTGTTGTAGAGACCTACAATAACCTCTCTCACTTTTTGGAGATCACACTCCATTTTTGTTTTACAATGCCATCTCGGGTGATGCTGAAACTTGCAGTGTGGGCCAGTACAAAGTTGCCAACTGCCAAATCTCTCTCACCTTTCATCGTGGGATTGAACTGTCTGCTCTGTTAGCTCTAGGTGGCCAATTAAACCCTATCCCCAACCTCTTCCTATCCCCTTCAGTGCTCGAACGTTCCCAGGCATGCCAATCCGGAATGTCCCCAAGGGTCACTAAATGCCATAGGGTTGCGATCTTTGACGGGACATATCTCGAAGCTCATGCGAGGTATGGATGCGATTCCAGTTCCTATAGGACCATGTTGTGGAGACCTACAATATCCTCTCTCACTTTTTGGAGATCACATTCTATTTTCATTTTACAACGCCATCTTGGGTGATGTTGAAACTTGTAGTGTTGGCCAGTACAAAGTTGCCAACTGCCAAATCTCTCTCATCTTTCATCGTGGGATCAAACTGTCTGCTCCATTAGCTCTAGGTGGTCGGGTAAACCCTATCCCCAACCTTTTATTGTCCCCTTCAGTGCTCGAACATTCTCAGGCATGCTGAACCAGAATGTCCCTAAGGGTCACTAAATGCCACAGGGCTGCAATCTTTGACGGGGTATATCTCGGAGCTCGTGCGAGATATGGATGAGATTCAAATTCCTACAGGACTGTGTTGTAGAGACCTACAATAACCTCTCTCACTTTTTGGAGATCACACTCCATTTTCATTTTACAACGCCATCTCCGGTGATGTTGAAACTTGCAATGTCGGCTAGTACAAAGTTGCCAACTGCCAAATCTCTCTCACCTTTCCTCGTGGGATCAAATTGTCTGCTCTGTTAGCTCTGCATGGTCAGGTAAACCCTATCCCCAACCTCGTCCTATCCCCTTCAGTGCTCGAACGTTCTCAGGAATGCCAATCCAGAATGTCCCCAAGGGTCACTAAATGCCATAGGGCTGCAATCTTTGATGGGGTATATCTCAGAGATCGTGCAAGGTATGGATGCGATTCCAATTCCTACAGGACCATGTTGCAGAGACCTACAATAACCTCTCTCACTTTTTGGAGGTCACATTTAGTTTTCATTTTACAATGCCATCTCGGGTGATGCTGAAACTTGTAGTGTTAGCCAGTACAAAGTTGCCAACTGCCAAATCTCTCTCATCTTTTGTCATGGGATCAAACTATCTGCTCCATTAGCTCCAGGTGGCCGGGTAAATCTTATCCCCAACCTTGTCTTGTCCCCTTCAGTGCTCAAACGTTCTCAGGCACGCTGAACCAGAATGTCCCTAAGGGTCACTAAATGCCACAAGGCTGCGATCTTTGACGGGGCATATCTCAGAGCTCGTGTGAGATATGGATGAGATTCCAATTCCTACAGGACTGTGTTGCAGAGACCTACAATAACCTCTCTCTCTTTTTGGAGATCACATTCTGTTTTCATTTTACAACGCCATCTCAGGTGATGCTGAAACTTGTAGTGTTGGCCAGTACAAAGTTGCCAACTGCCAAATCTCTCTCATCTTTTGTCATGGGATCAAACTGTCTGCTCCATTAGCTCTGGGTGGCCGAGTAAACCCTATCCCCAACCTTTTCTTGTCCCCTTCAGTGCTCGAACGTTCTCAGGCACGCCGAACCAGAATGTCCCTAAGGGTCACTAAATGCCACAGGGCTGCAATTTTTGACGGGGCATATCTCAGAGCTCGTGCGAGATATGGATGAGATTCCAATTCCTACAGGATTGTGTTGCAGAGACCTACAATAACCTCTCTCACTTTTTGGAGATCACACTCTATTTTCATTCTACAATGCCATCTCGGGTGATGCTGAAACTTGTAGTGTTGGCCAGTACAAAGTTGCCAACTGTCAAATCTCTCTCATCTTTCGTCATGGGATCAAACTGTCTACTCCATTAGCTCTGGGTGGCCGGGTAAACCCTATCCCCAACCTCTTCCTATCCCCTTCAGTGCTCAAACATTCTCAGGCACCTTGAACCAGAATGTCCCTAAGGGTCACTAAATGCCATAGGGCTGTGATCTTTGATGGGGCATATCTCGAAGCTCGTGCAAGGTATGGATGTGATTCTAGTTCCTATAGGACCATGTTGCAGAGACCTACAATAACCTCTCTCTCTTTTTGGAGATCACATTCCGTTTTCATTTTACAACGCCATCTTGGGTGATGCTGAAACTTGTAGTGTTGGCCAGTACAAAGTTGCCAACTGCCAAATCTCTCTCATCTTTCGTCGTGGGATCAAATGGTCTGCTCCATTAGCTCGGAGTGGCTAGGTAAACCCTATCCCCAACCTTGTCTTGTCCCCTTCAGTGCTCGAACATTCTCAGGCACACCGAACTAGAATGTCCCTAAGGGTCACTAAATACCACAGGGCTGTGATCTTTGACGGGACATATCTCGGAGCTCGTGCGAGATATGGATGAGATTCCAATTCCTACAGGACCGTGTTGCAGAGACCTACAATAACCTCTCTCACTTTTTGGAGATCACATTCCATTTTCATTCTACAATGCCATCTCGGGTGATGCTGAAACTTGTAGTGTTGGCCAGTACAAAGTTGCCAACTGCCAAATCTCTCTCATCTTTCGTCGTGGGATCAAACTGTCTACTCCAATAGCTCCGGGTGGCTGGGTAAACCCTATCCCCAACCTCTTCCTATCCCCTTCAGTGCTCGAACATTCTCAGGCACGCTGAACCAAAATGTCCCTAAGGGTCACTAAATGCCACAGGGCTGCGATCTTTGACGGGGCATATCTATGGGCTATCAATACTTCGACTATACTTTAAGTCAACGATTATCAATATGTGAAAAAATGGAACTCGTTGTATTTTGAAGTACTGAGAAGATGGCCTTGCCCTTCCCCAGGAGTTTCAAAAATGGGAGACATTAGGTAAGAGAGTGAAAATGTTACTATCGCTTCAACGCACATGACGCAATTGGAAATGCAAATTTTGATGGTAATCATTTTGTGATAAGGGAGAGACTAGGGATGATCATTCTTACTATCTCTTTAGTAGTGGAATTTTGTTTTCTCTTGAATTTGGTGGTGGGGGATCAATGGTAAGACTCCTTGGATATTCCTTCTTATGATGTTAGTGACAAGTGTTGCTCTTTGAAAACACTTGTACAATCTTTTTTAAATTATTAGATAAAAGCAGAGAATTGTAAGTATTAAACATGATTAGCCTTTAGTTCCTAGAAGATCTTTATTTCCCCAACAATGCATTTAGAAAGTTAAGTTTTAAGAAGATCATAAATAGAAAAAATTAGAGAAGCGATTTAAACATTTATATTGATTGGAAACATGTGAGTCTTGAGTTTCCTCTACCTTTTAAAGAACATTCCTTAGCTAGTAGACCTAATTCCACATTCCATAAGACTTTCATTGTGCTAAAGATTTAGGAAACCAACTGCTCTAAGATAAAGCTTCCCGGTCAATAATAATCTAGCCTATTGAGGTACATAATACTTCTCAATTAAACTTGTGTTAATTCAGTATTAATTTTGTAATTAACTACGATTTCAGTATCTGTGTACAGGGGGTGACTGAGAAAACTATTTGAGGTCCAATTTGAAAATATATTTGTAAGGATCTCGACCAAGGTTCACAACTTCGATGATTAATACATTCATTCAGGCAAGAACCTCACTACAAAAAAATAATATATAAAAAAGGTAGTGAATAATGTCATGTCTAGACCCAAATCAACCAATGAAAGTCAAATTAGCATAATGTGGAACAACAATATATGCATTGAGTGGGTTGTCATAAAAAAGCTTCATAATAAAATTCATGTCTGGAATTAAAAGAACTTAAAGAACATTTATGCTTGTAACACAAATGGCCATTCAAAACTGAATATGATTACAATATGTGAAATAACATTACAAGAACTTGTAATGCTCTTGTGAACATCGTGTTAATTCTTGTAAGAATCCCTAAGATGCTTGTTATACTCAAAATTTTGTTGAAATTGAATTAATTTTTATCCTGTCGGTTAATTGGCTTAGGGTGATATATGCTTCTTGGATGGAATAATGAGTTCGTGATTAACTCTGTATTAAGATTCATAGCATCTTCTAGTTATTTGCAAAGGAAATTTATAAATTACTTGCTAATGTCATATGGCTTGCTTGAGAAAGATGTTCGTGTTCTTATTGATGGGTACTAATGACTATCCACATTTAGCTCTTCAATATCCTATTTGACAAGCTTTCCATAGACATTTCTTTTCCATACTAAGTATTTTTGAAAACATATTTGAGTAGAAGGACTACAGTAGATACTACATGATGTTTTAACAAATAAAGTAATGGGTTAAAGACTATTATTTCCAAGTTATTATGTCATAGTATTTTAATTGTAATGATCTTAGACTAATGATATTCTTGAAGGTAACTTCGACATGCAACAAGAAAGACAATCTACAACCAAGGCTATATTGTGCCTACAACAAAAGCCATAAATGCTCACAGCCAAAGCCACTAGTGCACATAGCCAAAGCCATGGATGCTTATAGCCAAAGTTACAAGTGTTCGCAGCCAAAGCCATGAGTACATGAAGTCGATGATCACAATTGTTTACAACTATTCACCAGAAACAGCTTCTTTGCAGTTTTTGAGAAATACTAATAAAGCAAAAAAGAACATCTACTAGTTGGTAGACATAATGGCAACTCTCTAGCAATTGAATTTAATTTCATACATGCACATATCTAATTTAATGTCATACACGAACATATCTAATTTAACGTCATACATGAACAAACATATAATATAAAATGATAACCAATAATGTCATATACATTAACAAACACATAATATATTATGATAACCAATAATGTCGTATATGAACAAACATATCATATATTAACCAATAATGTCATACATCAAATATGTCATACATCAAATATAGAATGTCATATGTACATCAAATGTGTATCGAATATGTCTCTCAGATGCCTTTATATATACATGGGGAAGGAAACAAGTCTCTCTCTCTCTCTATATATATATATATATATATGTATGTATCAAATATCTCAACTACATCTTTTCCTTCCCATGAGGGGAAGGAAACAATTCTCTCGACATCCTCTGCCGTCGTGTGGAGGGAGACAGTGGAGATGACGAGGCCCTCCTGACACACTCACTTGACCTCTTGTTGAGGCTCTTCTCTAGGTCCAACTGATACAAAGAAAGTAGATATGAATCAATATTTATTATACGTTGAAATCAAATATATGTACTCACAAAATCAATTATTTTCTTACCGCCAACAAATAGTCACTCTGTAAGTCCACCTCAAATGCTCGTGGATGATCAGGCATGACAAGACCCTACAACAATTCAATAAATATAATCACTTATAAATAACATTAGAAATTTTGAGATTAACTATTATAAACAACAACTAAAACGAAGAAAATTCTTTCATACCTCTGTCAGTGGCTATGAGCTAGCCACAGTTGCGGCCACTCCACTATCAACAGACTGTCGCAGATGAGGAGGTGTGTCTGACATCATGAGCTGCATGTCATACAATACATGTTATATCTAACATGAAACATGGAATAAATATAATCAAATGAATTAAATTAACATGAAACAACTGTACCTGTGTGAAGCTCGTATGATGTCTCTGCTCTGCGTCTGTGGTAAAGGTTGAGGGTCCTATGGAGAACTGATGCACATGCATTTTTTTTTGGTCAATCCTTAATATGATTACGTAATACATATATGTATTAATTAAAATGATTAAATTGATACATACCTCAGGACTCGTCGAAGGGACAAAAAATGGGCCTGGAGGATTGCTGCTAGGCCCAGGAACACTTTGACCCTAAATTTTGAACAATGTCAATAAATCCTAATTAATTAATCATTCACTATACGTATGAAATGTGATCAAATTAGTAATTTACCTGTGTGTCAATGCCAAATGTCTTGTTCAGGAACTGATCGGTGACAAGCCCATCATCTGCACCATCTCTTACATGAGTGCCAAATGTGCATAGGGATCCACATGAAGTGCACATGTGACCACGATGTATAGAAGGATCCCCCTCAACTAATGGGCTTGTGGAATGGATGAGGGTCTGCGTCAAAGCATTAATGGTCCCTAGAGTGCTGGCCTCTACATGTTCCTTCACAACTGAAGGAATAATCACATGCTCACGCTGTGGATGGACCACGGGTGCCCTAACTACATTAGGGTCATGACGTGCTCCGAGCCTCTCAAATGATGACCCCCCACCTCTACCCTGGGAGTCTAACATATCAAAATAATTGGGGATCTCCCCAAGGACAAAATCACAATATAATTTCTTCAAAAAATACATGGGGACCTCGTGATTGTTGCAAGGAGGGGCATCAAAAACCATCCACCATCTATCTCAAAAATTATTTCTAATAGCATCATGTATGCACCAATGGATGGGGAATCATTTAGTACCCTCTCTAACAGTATTTTGCTCACCGGGTTTTCTAAATAATGCACATATACTACCTTTTGGTATTTCATTTTTTCTAACATCTTCATATGACAATTTATTTGCATAAAATCTTTTTTGTTCATCCCTCTTAGCCCGCCAAATATCTAACTGACCACTAACTGAGGCTATCTGAGTGTTAATGGATTCAAGGGATGATTCCAATTGAGCCCTCATTGGATTGGTTTGTCCGAATTCTTTCAACCGAGCAATGATTCCTTCTAATTGAGTTTTGCCTCTCTCTATTTCATTTCTTATATTTTCTTGTGTGCCTGGTGGAGGTCTTGCAATCGGTTCGGGTTGTGGAATTTGTTCTTCTTCTTGAGGAGGGTTTTGGTTTTGGGGTTCTTGAGGGTTTTGATGTTCTTGTGGATTTTCTGGTTGATTATGAACATTTCTTGATAAAAAATCAATTGAAATTCAAATAAATAAACAAATCTAAATGAAATTTGTAAAAACCCTACAAAAGAATATAAAAAACTTACAAAACAATATGAAAAATATATCAAACAATGCAAAGTTAGGTTTATATCACTTACGACGTCGTCGTGGGTGTGCTTGTGGTCTTGGATTTCATCGACAAGGAGGCATTTTGGCAAATGGTGGTGCAAATGTTGAGTCTTCAACTCGCGTACGCGCTGCTCGCTGTAGGAGTAGAAGAAAATGCTGATGAAAATGATGGGTTGTGGGTTTGCATCCCATCATATATACTTTTTTTTTTTTTTTAAAGCGCGTACGCGCTATAACGCGCACGCGCTATGGCTTAGGTTGCCGAAGCCATAGCGCATGCGCGCTATAGCGCATATGCACTATTTAAAATAGGAAAAAAAAATTTCCTTGTCACCTTTTTGGCACCACAACTCAGTGCATATGCCCTAATAGCTATGATTATCAAAGTGATGCACAAAAATTAAAACTCTTTCCAGCTACTTTGAAAGATGCTCCATTATGATGGTTTATGAGTCTTAGGGACATTAGGACATGGAACCAAATGAAAGATGCTTTTCTATCAAAGTATCAGGAGTATTATAAGACCAAGGAAGTATGGGATGAAATCTTTCGCATGAATCAACGAGAAGAAGAGTTAGTTGAAGATTTCTTGGAACGTTTTGCCTTTAGCTTACAATGCTTATGACGTCCTGATTTAAATTTAGAAACCATCAAGATGCTTTTCCTAAGAGGAATTCATGATGAAACCATGGATGCCTTAAATTTGATTGGAAAAGGTGATATTTCTAAAATTTCCTTTGAAGATATTTGCGATATATGCAAGAATTATTCACGGTCTCATCGATCTATTCGTAGGAATTCAAGTAAGTTTTCTAGTATGGGTAATGCATCAGGTATTTCCAAGCGTGAAATTGGTAATTTACTTGAAGATCTTAAAACTGACTTATTGAACCATATGGGCAAACAAATTGACACATTGTATTCTCGTAGGAAACACGAGGAAGCTGAAAAGGCCTTGGCAGTATATTGTCCAACTTGTCGTAAGAAGCATGGACAAGAGGATTGCCCTTATAATTGGACTCATGTAGCATCACTTGAGGAAGCTAGTAAGACTTCAATGCTACGACCTCTTCCTGAAGGGATGATTCCTATGGAATATACTGAAGAACTAGTTTATTAAATGGCTCCACGACGCCAGTTTTTACCTAAAGGGTTCTCCAATGAATTTTTTTTTGGACCACCTCAGCAATTCTCTAACCAAGGCCCATGGTATGGAGGTTATCAACAACCCCAACTTTATCAGCAATGGCCCCAAAGCTTTCGGCCTAGTACACAACCATGGCATCAAACATGGAGGCTGCAACCTTCATATCCAACTCCTCCATCATCATATCAACCTTATATGCAATCCTGTTTTCCACAACAGTCTTTTCCTCTACCACCATTAATAAGCCCCTACCAACAACCTCAACAATTCCTTCCTCCCATACCTTTATCTTCTTCGAACCCACCTTCAAATCCACCACAACCACCTAAACCCACATCCATGCCAACTCAACCAAATCTGAATCCCAATAATAAACTTCCTTAACCAATCTATCATAGTGAAGTGACTAATCTACCCACCTATCCTATTAACTCGGTTGAGTTGGATGGTGTATACCTTAAATCTGGGAAAGCTCTTAAAGGACCTACTATCACTAAGGTCCCAGATGAACCTGAAGAGGAGCCAAAAAAAGAACCACCTTTTCCTGATCGATTCATTCATAAGCTAGAGCCTAAAGAGCTGGCACATCATGAGTTTGATATTTTAAATGAATTACGCAATGTTAACATCAAACTTCCTCTTTTGCAAGCTCTTAAGGATGTACCAATATACAACAAGACAATACGAGAATTATGTACCAGGCGTCAGAAAAAGAAGGATCCAAAAACTGTTCAATTTATTGGACAACTTGCAGAATCAATGTTGGGGAATATCAGTATTCCAAAATATGTAGATCCTGGTAGTCCTATCATCTAGGTAAGTATCGGTACAATTGTTATTCCTAATACACTAGTGGATTTAGGTGCTGCCATAATGTAATGACAAATGAAACAAAAATAAAATTATCCTTAGAGGAACTTAGACCTACTCCTATAGTGCTTCAAATGGCTGATTGCTCCTTAGTCAGACTAGAAGGGGTTATAGAAGATGTTATTCTTTCCATTGATAGTTGGGATTATCCAACCGATTTCATGATCCTTAAGCCTAAAGCTAAGTTGGGGGGATATCCTCTCATTCTTGGAAGACCTTGGCTAGCAGCAACCAATGCCCACATTAATTGTCGATTAGGTAACATGATTATTTCTAATGGTGAACAAATAAAAGAGTTAACCTTATATCCTCGTGCTCAACCATTTTTAGATACCAAGGATCCAACCTGGGTCGGCAGTGATTCAGATGACTATGTTCCAGTCCTCACCATTGGGCAAGAACAGTATTTTGAAGATCCAACTGATGAGGCCATTTTAGTAAATTTTCTTCAGAATAGGTATGAGTCTAATGATATCCTAGAAACTATGGTTTTTCCTTCTCATGTGACTGTTGACTGTCCTTTTGGGAATTTTCCTTTAGTTGGAAATCCTCGATCCATTCAGCACTTCCTCACATTACATCAACTTTTACCACATCAATGTTTATATAGTCCATTATTATCTTTAGAAAAACCAGAAACATCATCAAGACCTACCTCATTGGGCATACCCTTAATATTAATCCACAATTAACACCAGCTCAGGTTAAGGATCTCATAAGTATGCTTAAAGAACATAAAGATGCTTTTGCATGGGAATATCAAGACATGCATGGTATTCATCTTGACACTTGTACCCATCATATTTATATTGAGGAGGGAAGTCACCCAGTCCGACAACCGCAACGCCGACTCAATCCTGCCTTGCGTGATATTTTCAAAGAGGAACTCCAAAAACTTTTGAATCTTGGATTTATTTATCCAATTTTGGATAGCAAGTGGGTATCTCCCTTGGTTGTCGTTCTAAAGAAAAATGGTAAGTGGCATATTTGTGTTGATTATCGAGCTTTAAATAAGGCTACTAAGAAAGATCATTTTCCATTACCTTTTATTGATCAAGTCTTGGATACTCTTGCAGGGAAGCAATTCTTCTCCTTTTTGGATGGATTTAGTGGTTATAATCAGATCCGCATTGCCCCAAAAGATCAGGACAAAACTACTTTTACTTGTCCATGGGGAACCTTTGCATACAATGTTCTTCCTTTAGGGTTATGTAACGCTCCTGCGACATTTCAACGTGCAGTATTAAGTATCTTTGCCGATCTAGTTAATGATTGTGTAGAAGTCTATATGGATGACTTTACTATTCATGGAAATACCTTTGAAGAAGCCAAAGATAACTTAGAGAAAGTTCTTAAGTGATGTATTGATACTAAAAGTCATGAGAAATGTCATATATTGATGACAGAAGGAATTGTCTTAGGTCATTTAATCTCATCAAAAGGTATAGAGGTTGATCCCAAAAAGATCCAAATAATTCAAGATCTCCCCACACCTTCGACACAAAAAGATGTTCGGAGTTTCCTATGTCTTGCCAGATACTATAAGAGATTCATTCAGAACTTTAGTAAAATTGCTTCTCCTTTGTTTTCCTTGTTAGCTAAAGGTGTTGTTTTCACTTGGACCCCCGAATGTCAAGAGGCCTTTGAAATCATTAAGAACAAGTTAGTAACTACTCCTATTCTTAGAGGTCCTAACTGGGGATTACCATTCCATATCCACACTGATGCTTTTGATTTCTCAATGGGAGCAGTACTTGGATAAAAGGAAGACAATCTCTTCTATTCAATCTATTACATTAGCAATAATTTCACTAGTGCTAAGGTAAACTATACGGTAACTGAAAAAGAATTTTTAGCTGTTGTTTATGCTATTAATAAATTTTGGCACTATATTACTAGTTATAAGGTGTTTGTTCATACTGATCATTCAACAATTCAATTTTTGATAAATAAACCTGTGGTAACTAGTAGGGTTATTAGATGGTTGCTTTTATTACAAGAATTTGATGTCACTATACTTGATAAGCCTAGTTGAGAAAATGTGGTTGCAGATTTCTTGTCTCGGATACCTCAGTCAGATAATGAAGTTGTTCCTGTTGATGACTCATTCCCTGACGAACACCTCTTTGCAATCTCTGCAAAAAGTCTGTGGTATGCCGACATTGCCAACTATTTGGTTACATGCAAATTTCCACTGCACTTCTCCCCTTGTGAGCATCGTATGTTGGTGGGCCTCAGTGGACAATATACTTGGATTAATGGTCTTCTATTCTAAACCGACATTGACAATATCATGCGCCGTTGCATTCCTGAGGAAGATGTCTTTGACATTCTCTGTGCTTGTCATACTGAACCTTGTGGAGGACACTTTGTTGCTCGATGAACTGCTCACAAGATTCTGACTACTAGTTATTATTGGCCTACGCTCCATAAGGATTACAGACGTTATGTTCAACATCGTGACCAGTGCCAATGCATGGGTCGTCCTACACAATTAGATGAGATGCCACTTTACCCTCAACTTTTTATTAAGCCTTTTGAAAAATGGGGCCTTGATTTTGTTGGACCTATTAAGCCACCTTCGAGAAACAAGGAATATATTCTTGTTTGCACAGATTATGTCACAAAGTGGGTTGAAGTAGTTGCACAAAAACATGCCAGGGATACGAAAGTTGTTGAATTCTTATATTTTGAAATCTTCACTCGCTTTGGTGTTCCACGTGAAATCACTACTGATCAAGGACCTCAGTTCACTTCAAACTTTATTTCTGCATTAATCAAGGAATATGAGATTCGCCATAGGAAATCATCACCTTATCATCCTCAAGCGAATGGACAAGTTGAGGTGACTAATCAGGAACTGGAGAATATCCTTACCAAAATCATTGCACTTCATAAGCGTGATTGGGCCACACGACTTCCTGAAGCTGTGTGGGCCTATCGTACTACGTGGAAGACCACCACTGGTCTAACCCCTTATGAATTAGTTTATGGTAAGAAGGTTGTACTTCCTATTGAGTTTGAGATTAAGACTCTTCGAATTGCACTTGAACTCAGATTGTGTCTCTTTGATGCTCAAAAGAAATGACTATCCCAACTCCACTCCCTTTATGAGTTACATCAAGAGGCACTTCTTCATACCGAACTTGTTCAAAATCAACAGACATTGTGGCATGACAAACACATTCGTCAACGTTCTTTTCAGCTTGGCAATTGGGCACTTTTATACAACTCTCGATTCCAGGATTTCAAAGGTAAATTTCATACAAGGTGGCTTGGACTTATGAAATTGAACATGTCTATGACAATGGTGCAGTCCAACTCTGCACTGTGGATTCTGAACGTCGCAACCTTCTTGTTAATGGTCATCAATTGAAGCTATATAGGAGGCCTCTCTCAAAGGAAACTTTCTTTCTGGAGATTGCCAAGGAACTCACCATGGTTCCCTTTGGTCTCCTTCAGCATTGATAGTATGTATATATATATATATATATATATATATATATATATATATATATATATATATATATATATATATATATATATATATATATATATATATATATATATATATATATATATATATATATATATATATATATATATATATATATATATATATATATATATATATATATATATGTATATAAACTAAAAAAAAGAAAAAGATCCAACAATGAAAACTAGATCTTTGGCATTGTTGGCCAACTACTTGTTGAAAACTGGGTAATCCAGTGACTTGTAGTTGTTAGAATTCCTGGACATGAAAACTGGTTCGCCGGCACTTCCAGGCGACACTGGGTTGAAAATCGATTTTTCGGCAATCTTGTGTCGTAATAAATTTATTAAAAAAAAAAAAACTAAACTAAACTAAACCAACCTTGATGGTTGTGATAGGAGGTTTCCTTGCTCCTGTCGCCCTTTGCTTTTCATGCCCATCCTTCTTGGTTGGATGCGCTAGGAGGTTTCTTAGATCGTGTTGCTCTGGCCTTTTCCAATACCTGCCACCGCTCTCCTTGCACGTGTCTCTGTTTGTGATCTTCTCTCTTAATGATCATTCTTTTCAAATCTTTCTGTTGTAGGTTTCATGTGCTTCCTTCATATTTCCACGATGCTCCTTCGATTTTCTAGCATAATTACTCCATATTTGGCTTGTGCGGCATGGATATTGCTCAATCATCGTTCCGACATTGCCAATCCATCATTCTGCTACTTTTCAGGGAGTTTTCTTACCCTTCTTTTTGGTTGTACTTTGTTTTCTATTTTTCTATTTCTAGTTTTAGTGAAAACGAGACGTTTTCTTGCCAAAGTTGGGGGGGTGTCATACCTTCACATTCCCATTAATTATTGCCATTCCTGCCACTTTCTCCTTACAATTTATTCACATAGGTTGGAGCCCTATTACCATTATTTTACCTCTGCATTTTCCATTAAAACGACGAATTCTGATCAGCCCTCCATTCCTCTCTGTTTGCCCTTTTGAATTCAAATTTTTCTGTTGTCATGGGTGGAAAACGTAAGCAGTTTGAACTAGACTCCATGGACAAGCTATTGGCAGACAATGAGGCCTACAAGATTTTCTGCCATGCAAGATGGCATCGATTTTTTTGTCGACTGCAGGGTTATGACCTTACCATTGCTGAAGAATTCGCCCATGCCTTTGATCAAGACTCTATGACAATACGGGGCATCACCTTTCTCGTGATGGTGCAGGCAGTGGCCGCTGTAACAGATCTTCCCCAAATTGGTGAATTATATTTTCCCACTACCAATACACGGGTTATAGAATTAAAGACTAGCAGAACCAATTTTCTGTAGTGCACTGAGTCTGTGGAGGTTGTTAAGGGACAAGGAGCCAGATGCAAAACGCTTCCTTTGCCATGGGATTCGGTAACCCAATTTATAGGTCAGTATATTACTTATGAAGGTCGCTTTAATTTTGTTCATGCACATCATTTACAACTCATGGTTCATTTGAGGACAGGGCAACTGGTTAATCTTCCTTAGTATTTGTATTACTCCTTGAAGAGAGCTTGCACTCAGTTTAGAGAAGGTCATGAAAATTCCCTAGCACATCATGGTTTAATCAAGCTACTGGTCATACATGGTCTTCAGCTCCAGGAAACCCCCATAGCATGGGATGCATTTATTGACCCTGCATATAATGCCCTTCAAACCCAACAAAAAAAGACTAAAACTATGATTGCGGAACAACCCTCTCCAGACCATGACCCAGAAAAAAACCTTGTTGCTAAATCTTTGCAAACACCCAAAAATAGCCTATGCATTTCCTCTGGTACAAAAACACCTAGCCCCTCTCCAATACACCATAATCTGCCACGCTCTGCTAGCCGCTTAGAAAACCTAGGCAATGTTGCTCAAGCTACTATAGACGCTGAAGTTGAGGTTTTGACCAGTGGTTCTAATAAGAAACAAAAAGAAAAAGTGGGTAGGGAACACCGCCATCAAACTAGACACACGAAGAAATAGAGGAATGCACCATTCATAGAAAGTTTGTTAAATCCTGCTAACAAAGAAGATAATTCTCATAAAGGTGATACTACTGCAGACCAGTGTGACCCTCAAGATGAATTGGAAAATCTCGACACAAACAAGGAAGGAGAAATCCTTGAAAGTCAAGCCAATAAGGAACCTAAATGTGAACCCATAGAACAAATGAGCCCTGATAAAGCCACATAATCTCCAAAGAACTATCTTGATCAAGACATAAGTCAATAGACACTTGATGCAGGAGGTGAATTTGAACCAGGTGTTGTATGGCAAGATGATATAGTGCAAAATACCATCCAAAGGGCTTATGAACAAGGTGAGGATCATTTAAAGAAAAATGTGCAAGACAACCCTAAAACACCTTAGAAAGAACCCCTTCTGGGAAGTGCTACAGGAAATATAGAGAGTTCTTGTCGCCCGGTGACATCATAGTCTTTGATTGTTCCTGAGATGCCTCCAAAGGATCTATCGGGTGCCTTTAGTCCTCTTCTTGATCCTATTCCATTGACAACGACAATACCAAGCATTCCTATGGTTATTGTCAATGAATTTCTACATACTTTTATGCAACTTTAGCAGGAGCTTCAACAATTCAGATCTAGGGTCATACAACAGGATAACATTAACAGTCTAGCTATAGTTTCAAAAGAGTCCATGGAGCACCTTGATAGCAATGTTCCACCTGGTTTGTATCCTTTGTTTGCATGAGAACATGAAAATCCTTTAGTTGGGGGGAGATGATGAGTCCTGATAGTGCCCTGTTTTCATTTCCCACTTCTTTGGCATAAAATTCCCTTTTTGCTAAACTATTGATAGGAAATTAGAATATTTAAGTACTTCTCTAAAGAGAGAAGAATAGTTCCTAAAAGGTTATTAAGTTTATGAAAATGATATATTGTGATTGATGCTGCTACAGGAGCTAAGTAAAACAAGGATGCGTAAGAGTGGAGCCAGCCATTGAAGTGGACGAATAGTTTAAAAACTATAGTTTTGCTATGATATTTTCAGCAAATAGTTTGAATGTTTAAAACAGAACAGTTTCTGGCTGTATGTTATTTTAGCCAAACAGTTTTATAAATTGTTATGTATGGCCAGCGGCCAAAACAAACTATTATCCATGTTTAGGAAATAGGCCAGCGACCATTCTAGATAGTTTTTAATATGGTTAAAGATTTTAGGCTATATAAGTGAATGTGAATTAAAAGACATATCATCGATAATCTATAAAAAATACTCTATTCTAGATTACCTCTGAATTCTTAAAGCACGGTTTTCAAGTAGTAGTTGGTGTTTTATCTCTCACCTCGCGAACCAGAGGAGGGCCCCCTCTCGGGAAACTTGGTGAGATTCCAGTAGATTACTTTGTAAGTATTTCAGTATTATTGATTGCGTGTGTTTCTCTTAATTATTGATTGTGTGCATTTATAATAAGGTTACTATATATGTTTGCTAATCAAATTCACACAGAGCTTGTTGATTAATCATGAATTCAATTGTTTGATGGAATTATTGATTGCGACAGTCTTATAAAGGAATTGTTTGATGTTAATACATAAATCTACTATATAATACTATTCGTTCTGTTCTTCCTACCACTCCCATTCAGCCTTGGTATTCATAATATCATCCTCTGTATTCCCCTTACTGTATCCTTTCAATCGTTAAACCATAATATTTATCATACTCACAACTCCCTGCCGCCATTACAATATCCCCCATTGCCCTTTATCAACTTCCTGCCGCACCTTGTATTTGAAACCAGCCTGTTGGAAACAACTTCCTGTCACAGTCTAAGCAGATTATATTAGACAAAAACTCTACAACAAGCATTTATTGAGATTAATTGTTTAAAAGATTGTAATTGATTGTTAATAGTATTCAGGATTAATTAATTAAAGGAGTGTTAAAAGTATTTGTGATTAATTGTTTACAGTGAGTTGATAATATTCATAGCATTCATAAAGACATTATGTTTTGTTTCCAGGTGTGACTTTAGATTAGAATTCATTTGCAAAAGTAGTCTTAGATGTATGGTAATTTAGATAGTTCAATTTATCGACAAGTATTAATTGCATTCATAAACCTCCTGACTTATTATCTTCGCCCCTTGAGCAAACAGCCGTGATATCTCTCGCAAGTCCATGATTCCCGGATTGACATTTTAGGGGAAATTTTTGATTCAACTATATCCATATAAAGGCCATCCAATTGAACCTCAATTTTACCCAACAAATGTCATACATGAAAAAACATATAATATAAAATGATAACCAATAATGTCATACATCAACAAACACATAATATATTAAGATAACCAATAATTTCATACATGAACAAACATATTATATATTAATCAATAATGTCATAAGTCTAATAATGTCATGCATCAAATAAATGTCATACATCAAATATGAAATGTCATATATACATCAAACGTATATCGAATATGTCCACTGACATAAAATCCAACATATATGTCCGTTGATTCCTATACATGTATGTCTATCAACTATATCTTCTCCTTCCCACGAGGGGAAGGAAATAAATCTCTAGAGGTCTTTGGTCATCATGTGGAGGGAGACGGTGACGATGATGGGGTCTTCCTCACACACTCACTCGTCCTCTTGTTGAGGCTCTTCTCTAACTCAAGTTGATACAAATAAAGTAGATATGAATCAATAATTATTATATATTGAAATCAAATATATGTACACACAAAATTAATTATTTTCTTACCGCCATCATATAGTCACTCTGCAAGTCCACTTAGAAGGCTCGTGGACGATCGGGTGTGAAAAGAGCCTACAACAATTGAATCAATATAATCACTTATAAATAACATTAGAAATTTTGATACTAACTATTATAAACAACAACTAAAATCAAGAAAATTCTTTCATACCTTAGTCAATGGCTGTGAACTAGCCATAGCTGCAGCCACTCCATGATTGACAAACTACCAAAGATGAGGAGGAGTCTCAGATGTCAAGAGCTGCATGTCATACAATACATGTTAAATGTAACATGAAACATGAAACAAATATAATCAAATGAATTAAATTAACATGAAACAAATGTACCTCTATGAAGCTCATTCACATATAGGCTCGGAGTCTATAGTGAATGTCAACGGTCCTGTAACGAACTAATGCACATGTATAATTTTTTTTGTCAATCCTTCATATGATTACTTAATATATATATGTATTCATTTAAATGATTAAATCGATACATACCTCTAGCCTCATCGATAGGACAAAAAATGGGGTCGAGGGATCACTACTAGGGCCGCCAACACTCTAACCTTGAATTTTGTACAATGTCAATAAATGCTAATTAATTAGTCATTCACTATACATATGAAATGTGATCAAATTAGTTTATTATAATTGTAATTTACCTATGTGTCAATGCCAATTGTCTCATTTAGGAACTGATCAATCACTAGCCCATCATTCGCACCATCTTCAACATGACTGGCAAATGTGCATAAGGATCTGTATGATGTGCAAATGTGACTGTGATGTACAGAAGGATCCTCTTCAACTAATGGACTCGTGCAATGAATGAGGGTCTGTGTCAAAGCACTAATAGTCCCTAGAGTGTTGGCCTCTACATGTTCCTTCACAACTGAAGGAATAGTCACATGCTCACCCTATGGCTTGACCACAGGTGCCCTAACTACATTAGGGTCACGACTTGCCCCTGGCCTCTCAAATGATGCCCCCGACCTCTACCCTAAGAGTCTAATATATCTAAATAATTGGGGATCTCCCCAAGGACAAACTCACAATACAATTTCCTTAAGAAATACATTGGGACCTCATGATTATTACAAGGAGGGACATCAAAAACCATCCACCATCTATCCCAAAATTTATTTCTAATACCATCATATATGCACCAATGGGTGGGGAACCGTTTAGTACCCTCTCTAAAAGTATCTTGTTCATTAGGCTTTCTAAATAATGCACATATTCTACCTTTTGGTATATATATATATATATATATTAACATCTCGATATGATAATTTATTTGCATAATATCTTTTTTGTTCATCCCTCTTAACCCGCCAAACACCTAATTGACCACTAACATAAGCTATGTGGGTCTTAATGGATTCGAGGGACAATGCCAATTGAGCTCTCATTGGATTGGTTTGTCCACAAGCTTTCAACTAACCAATGAGTACTTCTAATTTAGTTTTGCCTCTTTCTATTTCATTTATTATGTTTTCTTGTGTGCCAAGAGGAGGTCTTGCAATTGGTTTAGGTTGCAAAATTTGTTGTTCTTGTTGTGGAGGGTTTTGGTTTTAATCTTCTTGAGGGTTTTGATTTGGATCTTGTTGAGGGTTTTGGTTTTGACCTTCTTGGGGATTTTCCAATTCATTATTCACATTTCTTGATAAGAAATCAATTGAAATCTAAATAAATAAACAAATTTAAAGAAAAATTGAAAAAAAACCTACAAAACAATATAAAAAACATATAGAACAATGCAAAAAGAAAGTTAGATAACATGCGGCGTGCTCGTGATCGCGAACTTCAATGGCGAGGAGGCATATTAGCAAGGCGGGTGGGAAAAATCTTGTCTTCTCTCAATCTGCGCACGCGCTGTGTAGATGGCAAACTGGAAAGTAGAGGAGAAATGAATGGGCTATGGGTATGCAACTCATTTATAATATTTTGGTTTTTTATAAAGTGTGTACGCGCTATAGCGCGGATGTGTTATTTAAAATTAGAAAAAATAAAATAAAATGTGTCACCTTTTTGGCACCACAACTTGGTGCACTTACCTGTAATTCATATATTTTACACATATTGTCATTTTGAGTGGATGAACCTCAAATGTCTTGTCCAAGTTCAGATTTACCTGATTTTAGAAAAAAGGTGTCCACTTATACCCCCTTTTTGTACACCATCTTGGTGCACTCACCCAAGTGTTTCAATGCATGCCAAATCATGATTACTTCTTTTCAAATATCTATTAAATGATAGAAAGGTATTCAAATATAAATTTGAAATTGAGCTTATAAAGTGACAATTTTTTTAATTAAGCATCCAAGACTCTTGACTAGGTTGAGGGATCCTATCCCTAAAAACCACCTCATAGACCACATTATAATTTCTCATGTCTCAATCAATGCCCTCCTTCATATACTACAAGATCCTTCTATCAACTCTTCCTTGCCTTGATCTTTGAATTTGAAACTCCAATTTTTGGCATTAAATATTTGTGAACTCATTCCTTTCTCTTAGCACGTGGGTCACCTTGAATTGTACATAAGATCCCAAAATAGATTTAATTAGAGTAAATGCTTATTAAGGCACCAAACTCCAAAATCCCTTTTAATAATTGCATTAACTATTATTAATGAATTAACTTCTAGATGAAGTTTGTCGACATCCAAAAAAACTTTACCACTTTTATGGCAATAAGAGTAGCATGTACATTTGTCTTGTTATTAATTTTATCCATCAATCTTCTTTCACCAATCACCAAGATGTTGCTTGTCCAGTCTTGCACTACAAAACCTGCTCTAGATGGTCTCAAGTTACCCTTTGAGGATCCATCAAAATTGATTTGTATCCACTATATATCAGGGAAAATGCATGACATCACCTTGAATCATGAAGAAGGGTGAGCCCTTGTATCAAAAAAACATTATCTTGCACTCTTTGATTGACATTATATTCCACCCATACTTTCTCTTCTTCATTCCCATAATACTTGACTATATTGGTCTAAATTATGTGACATCCCAATACCAGGTTGGATGGCATAAGTATTTGATTGACATTATATTCCACCCAAACTTTCACTTCTTTCTCACAACTACATTAGACTAAATTATGTAACATCCCAATACTAGGTTGGATGGCATAAAGTATTCTACCAAAATGGGTTAAAAAATTTAATGCCCTAAAACAAACCTTTCCTTAAAACCTAAACTTTCACTACTTCATTTATCACGTCATTTGACTAAAATAAACTTGTGACGTTCCAATACTAAGTTGGATAACATGAACTAATCTACCAAAACAAATTCAAAATTTTAATACTATAAAACTATCTTCTTTTCAAAATAGTTATTACCTTAATGGACCACTCACCAATTATTTCAAATTAAGAACAAAATCAATTTAATATTTCTTCAATCTTTCTAACAAATCTCTTTTTCAAATCCATTTTAAATTAATTTTTTAGTTATAACATCAGAATTAGTAAGGGACATGCTAATCTCCAAACATTGTGCACTAAAGACAATTTTTTTTTTCCTAGATTCACGAAAATGTACTATTTTTTTCCAATTTTTTTAAAAATAATTTTCAACAACAAACTATGCAGATCATGAAGATCAAATGCTGAAATTTCTAAAAAAATTCACGATGTTTTTAATTTTTTAAAAATTGGTCAACTGTACAGTTTGTAGGGAAGATAGTTGTGTTTAAATTAACAAGGAAACAAAGCGTCTAATTCCTATCGATTGAAGAAAATAATATAAATTTTGTGCAATAATAAAATGCATAAAATCTCAAAAATAATATGTTGCATTTTGTGTATAAATAATTAAAAGCGCTACAAAACAACAAGTTAATTTGTCAATAAATATATTTTTTATGAATTATTTCAAATATAACATAGATGAACTCTTTATAGTTGCAAAAATAATTGAATAATAAATTATTTTGATTGGACATACAAATAAAGGTAAATATATTTTTATGAATTATTAGTTCTTTCAAATACAATATATAATATGAATGAAAACTTTAAAGTTGCCAAAAAGTAATTGAATAATAAATTGTTTTGATTGGATAAATAAAGAGCATCCTATTTAACACAAAGCAACCACAAAAATTAGTTCAAAAAGTAATTGAATAATAAAAGTTCTAATTGAACAAACAAATATAAAAGTAAATATATATTGAATGCTATAATTTCCTTGGTACCTACAATCATATGCATACAATTGATGACTACTTATTTTACTCCAAACCAACCACACATCCATCTACTGATCTTATGGGGTAGAGTTTCACATCATTTATTCTTCTATGTAGAACCTCGTGATACATCTTCCCAAATAAGAAAGAAGCTCACCCCAATTAATTGCTTTATAACAAAAGAGTTGCAGTTTCCAATGTAACCCATACCCTATTCTGACCATCGTAGGTGACAAAATAATTACACCACCTTCTCTAAACAGATGGAAACATTAAATATGGCAGAAGAGGTGTCTCATACTCAGGCTGCTCAAAAAAAAAAAACTTACATATATATTTTCATCCTCTGCCTCCACTCCATACAAGAAAAAGTGACCAATATGGAAGCTTTGAAGCTGCTTTCTCAGGGTGTTCCTTCCTTAAACTCTTCATGTAAGAAGCCGAGTTTGGAGCATAAGCTCTCAAGGCATGGCATTCACTTTGCTAGTCATTCTCTATGTTTATATCAGCAAAGAAGAAGAAATACATTGAGATGCCTTCCAATTAGAGCTACAAATTCTCATGTAGCCATCAAAGGAAAAAATGGGTCAGTTAAGGAGCATTCAATGTACAAAGGCCTCGGTATACTTGATTTTCTCAAGTCCAAAAATATTCTAGTCACTGGTGCAACTGGATTCCTTGCTAAAGGTATTTAAATTCATGTTATGTTTTATGTAAACATGTTTAATATTGTAACTTCTACTCTTCTATATCATTTGATTTCATTACAATGTACTTTCATTGGTTCTTTGTAACTTCTACTCTTCTATATCATTTGATTTCATTACAATGTACTTTCATTGGTTCTTGGTTCCATCTGAAAAGATGAACTATTTTGTTTTTGGATGATACCAAGTATTTTGAGCTAGATTGCAATTTCATTGTTTATCTGAAAAGATTGACTATTTTGTTTTTGGATGGTACCAAGTATTTTGAAAATTAGGATGCAATTTCTTTTCTTTACACCGGTTGGGTTTAGATCTAAATTGATGCATGATAAGAGTATAGGTTATAGAGCTGAACTTTGGATTAATTCTCTTGTAGAGAGCATTTCATTGATACAATAATCATTTGGTTTTTTCAGCTCATCTTGTTTTCCTTTGGCTTAGTGAAATAAGGTTTTGATTTGGCTTAGAAGAAGTTTGTGATGTGTGGGAATGTTTGGATTGATGCATTCTCTGTAAAATGGATTTGTTTCCATTGATTTTTTCTTTTGTTTTTGTTTTGGGTGTTGGAAGATTTGTACCATTTTAGAGAAATCTGAAAATGGATTTGTTATTTGCAGTGGTGATTGAGAAAATTCTAAGGACACAACCACAAGTTGGAAAGCTCTTCTTGATCATCAAAGCCAAGGATTCAGAGGCTGCATTCCAAAGAATGATGAATGAAGTAAGTATTGATGTGGAGTATATAATTCCATGGTAATCTATGTAAGATGAAATGAACAGAAAAATGTGTTGGTTTGTCCGATCAATTCATTCCTTATTGATAATAATTTCTAAAGAATAAACAAATGCGTACGCTCTAAATGTGTTTTGATTCTTGCAATGTCTATCTATAACATAAACTGAATGGTTTTGAGAGACAGAAAGATAATCATGAGTGTGTGGTCTGCAAGATTATTTTTCTATCTCTTAATAAGAGTCTTTAGGACAACAGGTGTTTTAAAATCTAATCTTCACTAAATGATTATAAACAGTTTTGCTGATGAGTTTTCCTGTATTTCCAATGTTAGAAAGTTATTTCAATACTTATTTTGGTAAAGAGATGGTTTTCCAAATTTTGTTTTCCAAATTTTTATTTAATGATTACTAATGATTTTTTGAAGAATTTTAAATTTGAGTTTATATGAAATAAGTTCAACCATGTAAAGACATTTAATTTTTTTCAGATTTTTAATCATAAGAAAAAATTAATACTTATTAAAATCAAAGATAATTTAAGAACTAATATATTTTGTTTTTTGATATTTTTATTAGCATTGTAGAATACATAAATTGAGTATTATGTAGATACAGCTATGACATCAAATAAGTGGTTCTTCTAGTACTTCTACAAAATGTCCACAAGATATAAGATAATTATAGAATGATCTTTTTTTGGACCATTTAGTATGACTATCATTAATCTAAACAGTATTTGACATTGTCACCAATTACTTTTACTGAATCAGTTTGACTTTCTCACTCCTTAGATTAAATTGAATGTTTATTTATGAATTTACTGGAGTCAGTACTTTTGACAGCAGCAATGCTTTAGATCAAACTTGTGTAAATTTTGGTAACTTATTTTTCCTTAACATGTTCCTCGAAACAAATTTAATAATAAAATATTTAACGAAATAAATTACAGAAAAATCTACAAACTTAGAAACTTTGTTGTTTTCTTGTTTCTAAGAACTCTATAAAGACATTAAAATTTGATGTTTTTGAAATTTTATTTTTTATGTAAATAGGGGAGATGACCAAAAGACAAATATATATTTTTTTGCAATGGAGGTGAATGAAGAACTTAAAGCTATAAACCCTAAGATTCTAAAGTTAACCAATTCTATAATACTTTCATATTTAATGCTTGAGTAGAAAGTCTATAAACTAATAATATATGTACAACTATCAATGCACATGGTCCAATAAATAATATACTGGTTCAAAAAAAAAGTGATCAAATTTTCAGACCTGCCACTCCATTTAATACTTGACCAGGCTATAGTTCCCAAACATCTATAATAGGAAGTCTGAAACTTATGGGCCATTATTTTGACCTAAAGTAGGATGTTTTGTTTTATGGCTTTACCAGATAGTATGTTTGGAGTTATTCAGACATTTAAGAGGCATTCATGGAGAGCAGTACGAGAAATTTGTCTTGACAAAACTCGTTCCCATTGCTGGCGATGTTTCAATGGATAATCTTCGAATTGAAGTGAATATGGTGGAGATGCTTGCACGGAACGTAGACATTATATTTAACTCTGCAGCAGTCACTTCATTTGATGCCAGGTAACTTATTTTCCCTGCCTCTCTGACTTGCCAGCAATAAATATGTTATGGTTCGACTTATGGAATGTGACCAGGTGTAGGTATTTAAAGTGCATGGAGCCCTTCAATCTGGCACTCCACTTTTTTATCTTACGGTTGGAACACTAATGAAAATTCAACTGGTCAATAGTCATTTACTCGTACCGTACATGTAGGGTATCAAAACTTTCATTGTTAAGTTTGTTATAAGAGTTCCCTTCAAAAAGAAAATATCATTATTGATACATTTTAGAATGACTATTGAGAGAGCTGACACAAATACTTTATTGCATGACTATTGGTATCAGAACATAGCAAGTATTGGAAGACACTTTAAACTCGTCATTTTTTAACCAGAGATTTGTGAATACCTAGATGTTGGAACCTTGTTAGTTCTATATAAGACAGGGAACTAATGTTCCCATTCCGAATTAATTTTCAAAGGAAAAGACTGACATTTTCTAATCTTTGCAAGGTTTGATTTTAAAATTCGTTTTTGATAGACAAATTTTGATTTTTTAGTGGTCCTGAGCTTTATTTCTATTTTTGTCCGTAAACAATCAGAAAAAATTTAAGGTGGTGCTTAGTAAAAAAATTCTTTTCTCCAAAGAAGTTTCGAGGCTGTTCTTGTTTTAGACACATCACCATCGCATTGTCTTTTTAAAAACATATAATTTTTCATCATAGTAATTTTAGATTATCTTATTTTCATTTTAAAATTTAATTTTCTAGTTGTCTTATGTAAAATTTGTAGACATAAAGTGAAAATAAAAACAGAAACAAAATTGTAGAATATATTTTGTGTTTTTTATCATTCACATAATTTATACTATTTAAAAAAAAAAATTCTATTTCTTTTAATTGTATCTATTTATCATAAATTTTATATTTATTTGTAAATACATATTGAAACATGTTTAAAAGTTGGTTTTGTGTGTCTGTTTTGTAATTAATCATTTATATATTGTTTAAGAAATGCAATATTAAGATGTCGTAAAGTAAAAGTGACAAAAATGAAATGACGTAAATATTGACAAATGAAGATAAAGTAAAATGCAAAAATAAAATTGCATTCAAATATAGAATATTTTTATAAATATTATAATTATTTTTTATTTTTTGAACAATGATATATCAACTAGTTTGACATTTTAACAATTCTTACCACCTATTTCAAAATTTAAAATCTAATATATGTGTTCCAACTTCATCCCTCCTTTCATTTCTTAAAAGGTAGGGACTCCGGCCCATCAAGAGCTCTTGTTAACTCAAGTAAAAAGACATCATAAATCCAACATACACTTTCGAATGTATAGATGAACAAAGTTAGGGTCTACAATTAATGGATCGTTTCCCTTGAATCGAACACTTTTTTGACCTTTTGAATGAATCTTTCATTCATCATAGTTATCCATATCCCAAAGCTATAGATAGCTATAAGCTCCTAAGTTGTAAAAGAAGACCCAAAAAATCGTTGAATTTGATGTATCATTTATGAGTTTTAAGGCATATTAAATTAGCTATTTAAAAGTTAGTGGATGTATCATTTATGAACTTAAAGTATATTAAGTTAGTTATGTAGCTACTTGATGTATCATTTATGAGCCTATAGTAAATTAGCTATAATAACTATCAATTATTCTTAAAAGTGAGAAGAATTAAAATAGTTGTGACAATCAAAGTTTTTTACCATCATTAATGTAATTTTTACAATCAAAGTTTATATTAACCATGTAGATGCATTGATTGCACTATGAGTTGTGGCTTTTCTTTCTTAGATATATAGTGATTAAAGAAAATAAAAAGATTATACTTATTTTAGATTTAATATTTTTACAATCTATGTTTATTTTATGTCAATTGTATTTTATCAACAAAAATTATAGATAATAAAAATAATTGTTAGTAGAAATTAAAGGTAGAAGTCAAAATAAAAAGATATATTCAGAAAAGAAAATAAGAATTAGGAGTTGAAAAATGTTTAAATAAGAATTAAGAGTTGAAAAATGTTTCAATAAGTAGAGAAAAATTGTATAATTCAAGGTCAAATCTGGGGGAGACTAAGAAAGTTTGCGTTGAATTCTAAGACAATCTTGAAAGGTTCGAAGATATTCCAAGGATTATATTTTCTCAAATTTAAGGTAAACTGGAGGTGGATTCCATAGACAGCGATGAAGATTTTGAAATTATTTAGTGATATTTTGATTTCCTGGATGCTGCGTATCAGAGGAAACGACATGAAAATTCAACAAGAAAATAATCGATCATTATGAGAGAATTGAGCAATTTTAAGGTCTAAAAGGTCTGGAGAACAGTGGCAAATTTTCAAGAAAGTAGTAAATATTTTGCAAGGTTTCAAGGGACAACGACGCTCAATGCAAAGGGAAAAATAGAGATTTTTATTTGCTTTCTAGTTATGAGAAAATCGAGTAAAATTTTTGAAGGCATGCTTGCTGTTGGTTGAAAAGGGAGGTGAATTCCAGAAAAAAGCGATAAAGATTTTAATATGATTTAGCGATTTTTATTTTCCTAGATGCTGCGTGGCAGAGGAAACAAGAAGAAAATAATCGATCAAAATGAGAGGTTTAAGCAATATTAAGGTCAAGAAGTCCTGAAACCAGAGTTAAATCCATATTTTGAAAGGTTTGAACGGACGACGGTGCTAAATGCACAGAAAACAATAGAGATTTCCATTTATATGTGCTCTGAGAAAATCGAGTTTAATGCATTGAGAGAGAAGATACAGGAATGAACGCGGCGCACTTTCGGCTGTCAAACAGTGCACACAGCTTCATCCATCGGGGTCTGTGTAGAAAAGATCACAATTTATTGAAAATCTCTGGTATGAAATTCAAATGCTTGTTTTCTGATCTTTCGATACATTTAGTAAAGCAAATTATAATTGCAAACGCAACATATTGTGGTCTACTGTAGCTAATCTGAAATAAATGCTAGTTAATAAATCCTGAGAACCATTGGAGTTTTTTTTTGGAACGATGTGGTGAGAGCAATAATAGGTCAAGACTCGAGATCCGATTGAAACTGTGAATCTGAAGGAAAAATAAATATTGAATATGATATTGTCAATTTTGATAGTTCAACTTCAAACTGTTCAGCTTAATTAGAAGATCAGGATTCAGAAGATTTGAATCTGCGTAAATTAAGCATCCCTTAAGTTTCTAGCAGACAAAATTATCAGATTTTGCTGGAGGAAACTTTCCAGATTAATTGCAAGATCAGAATTCAGAAAGATGAGTTTTTAGCAATCTAGAAAAGTAGTATGTAGGATTACTTTTAATTGTAGTTGTGTTTACTCTTTATTGTCGTTTTCCGTAAAAAACAAGTGGTAATATGAAAACCAGTAAAATTTCACTGTTTGTGGGTGTGTACCTTCAGTATGGTTAAATAAACCATGACTAATAGGTGAATTTTAGATAACTTAAGTGCAATTGGTTATCGGATCTGAGACCGTTTTTATATATTGTTTCCTTTGATTTAACAGGATTGTATAACATTTATTAAAGCCATGCAATAACAAAACCCATTCTCAAACTTCGAGAATTTGAAATCTAACTACAAAGCTGCCATGGATGTTTGTCATTTAGGTATGATGTTGCTTTAGAGACAAATACAAGGGGACCGTCTCGGCTCATGGAGTTTGGAAGAAGTTGCAGAAAACTACAACTCTTTCTGCATGTATCAACAGGTATTCTTTAAATGAAAAATCACACCTGTAAACTTAGTATAAATTAATGAAAGCCCTACATTATTACATTCTGAACATGACACTGCTTTTGTGAACCTGCAGCATATGTTAATGGACAAAAAGAAGGGAGGATAGCCGAAAAACCATTCAAAATGGGAGAAAACCTAGCGAAAGGGCTAGAAGATGGTCCAGCATTGAGCATTCTAAATGAATTGGAATTAGCCAAAATAAATCTCAATTTTCATAAATCCAGAATGTCAGAGTCCAAAAGCTCAATAGCTATAAATGAGGATGGCATTTCCCAAACAATGAAAGACATGGCTTTGGAAAGGTACACAACGAATTCCTGAGCTACTGCTTAATTATTTATATTGTTCTTTTACTGTTCATATTGCTATCAAATTTATTCTTAAAGATGTTCCTAGTTAAAACAAGAAGAAAGCAAATATTCTCAAAGTGTAATTAATAATATACTTTACCTGACAAAATTGTGCAGGGCAAGAAAATATGGATGGAATGATGTTTATGTGTTTAGTAAAGCGATGGGAGAGATGTTTTTAGACCATAACAGAGGAGAAATTCCATTGGCTATTGTTAGACCTAGTGTGATTGAAGGAACCTACAGCGATCCATTTCCTGGATGGATAGAAGGCCTTCGGTAAGAAGAATCTTGAACTTCATGCATTTGTCAAGCATTTACTATTCAAAGACTGGTTTATGGTACTTGTCAAAGTGTCTTTGAACATAATTTGTAGTAAAAATCAAATTTGCCTGTGTCATGATTAATTTCAATATAGCATTATGATATATATTTTAAGAATTTATAGTGTAATTTTTTTAGTACAATTAGTGTCTTCCATTTATTTTTCATGGGAATGGATAATACAGTTAGAACTTATTTATTATGATTCAACTATGTTTAGTCAAGGAATTTCTTCAAAAATTAATTCTACTTAACTTGCTATCCCATTTAAAGTTAGTTTGTTACAGTGAGCTTAATATTTAAGGAACTTTCATGATTAGGTTATGCATGCTTGAGTTAGAATAGCATTAAGATAGGTGAGCTCAAAAGGTCCAATCTTTCAGCCGTGTGAGCATTACTTAAATTTAATCAATGATAAATGTGTTGTTCTTGCTCATAGAAAATTAGTTCTTATTAACTACTAAACTATAAAACAATGATTGGACCTTCTTGGGAGGTCACCTGTTATAGTATTACTCCAACTGTATTGTGCTTAACCATGAAATTTCCCCCAAGATTAAGTTTACTTCGCTTGCTTATATATTTGCTCAAACTAGCTTGCTAGCATAGACTTAATCTTTGAAGAAACTTTATAGTTAGTTTATGCGTGCTTGAATTAGAACAGCATTAAAATAGATGAACTCTTCGTAAGACCATACTTCAACTATATGCTTTAATATAATAAATACTAAATATACCATTCATTCTTAAAAAAAATACTGTAAATTACTATTCCTAATAAAATATGAATGAATATACTCTCCACTTTTCTTGATTATTACAAGGCCCTTGGAAGGCATTTATGTTCTTCAGGCTGGTGGTTCATCTGTCATCACCAGCCTTCCTTTGTTGGTTGATTGTTTCTTCCTCAATATAAATCTCGCATAAATAAATAATCTTGGTAAGCAAGAGAACATAAAATATCCTACAGGGCCTCTCCCTGCATCCTACGACCAATAATTTAATGCTTTTATCCTACCTCATTGAGATATTACCTTTTTCTGGTGTTTTTAATTTTTTATTTATTGAATTAAGGCAAAGTTACAAGAATAACAATCAAATAGCTGAAAGAATGATACATTATTTAATACAAATCAATAATGACAATACAATACAAATGAAACATGAATGAATGTTCTTTTAATGTTTTACGCCGTTCTCAACAGTTTTATAGTTGTTGACTAAATTTTGTACATCAATTCAACTGATTCAGGATGGTTGATCCGATAATTGCCTACTATGCAAAAGGCCAACTCTCTGCCCTGATTGCCGATCCAAATGTGTCACTTGATATAGTAAGTATCAACATCATCACACAGTTTTTAGCAGTGTTTTCGTGAATTGTACTGAAATATTTTTCAACATAGGTCCCAGTAGATATGGTTGCAAACTCAATACTTGCAGTAATGGCAAAACATGCTGGCAAATCTGGCCTGGAGGTTTATCAAGTAGCTTCTTCTGTTGCAAATCCAGTACTTACAGGGGAACTTTTTGGGATGTTTTATCGGTACTTCAAAGCTCATCCTTATGTTGATATTAGGGGCAGATCAATAAAAGTAAAGGATTCCCTCAAGCTATTTGGCAGCATGGAAGATCTTGATTCTCACGCTTTAAACATGTCATTAAATGTAAGTTGCAGTGGATTTTTTTTTCCTTTTACTAACGATGGCATGGATGAACACTTATAGAGCATTTTAGACTATGTTACGGTTTAAATTTTGATGCATGAAATGATTATTACAATATGTGTAATGAAAATAGGCGCATGGGCATTCTTTTGTACAAATGGAAAAGCAAGAGCGCATTGCTATGAAATTAGGAGCCCGTGTCAACAAACATGTAGGCAGGGTATACCAGTCATATCTTACTTGCAGAGCCAGGTAAATCTATTTAATTAAATTTATTTCACTGTTTTTACTTGGTCTTCTTGCATTAATACACTTTCTTTAACAAGTGTTGTATTTATTTTGGCTCTAGATTTGACAACACAAACATAAATAAGTTATTCCAAGAACTCTCCCAAGATGAAAAGGAAATATTTGGATTTGATGTCAATGGCATAGACTGGAACGATTACATTATGAACATTCATATTCCAGGACTTCTTGGAAATGTTATGATGAAAAGAAGATCTAAAGTCATTGAACAAGAGAAGAATCGTGCAGCTCCTCTATTGGTGAGGGCCTAAATCATTGAAAATAAAAGGGAATTAACTTGGTTTCTTAGGGACCACCAGTCCTTATTTGGACGGCTTAAACATCACACAACTAAGCTTCATTCCAACACAAAGTGTTAAATAGTCAAAATTGACTAGAATAATTCTAAGTATCAATATATATTGTAAGGATTTGACATTTATTGACTAGTACTTTTATTTCTATTTGAAGGTGTACTTATGTCTAAAGGAGGTGTAATTGTTATATAGATTGGAGTTTACATAAAATGTTATAAATTTGAAAGTAGCATTAAATAAATAGAGAGTGAATTTGTTGTATTTTTGTTGAATTTTGTAAGTAAAGAGTATTGAGGAATTCTCACACTATGATAGACAAAAGAAAGTAATGAATAATTCTCACTAGTATGGTGGACAGATAAAAATATGAATAAAGAAGAAAATTATTTTGATAATTGGAAAGCTTCAATAAATATAATAAAAACTTAAGAAAATAAATCAAATTATATTAAAATCTAAATTTGAATATATAAAATTCGTCATCTTATAACAATAATATTAAGTTGTTTTTTTATAATATATAATAAATTTACTAAGATGTTTCTAATGTTAAAGCTAGTTATGTTTCTAATGTTAAAGCTAGTTATCTACTATATAAATATAAATCAGTGAAAAATTAGGAATTATATAAGAGTTAAATCCAACTGAATGTTAAAATAATACTATAAAAATAACTTAAATCTTTAAACTGAAATTTAATCTAAATACATTCATGACATAACCAAATTTCTATAAAATTGAATAATTTAAAGAGAATCATTATATTTATAATTCTTTCTAGCGCTAATGAGAATTTTAGCAAAGACAAGTGTGGTGTCACGGTGTCTGCAGAAATACTTTCAGCTGCGTCTTGTCGAGAGTTGCTTATTTGATGAGTACATTGTTTGGAGCCCTAAATGCAATTGTCAGCTGCCAAAATTCAATAATAGTTGATATCAGCAATGAAATCGCTGCAGATTCAATTCACCAAATAATAGAGAGATATGGAGAAACACGTTTCCAATTTGGTATTACTTCTAAGAATTTTAGGACAAATGAAATAATAAATTATACAATATTAAAAATGTGTTTGTTATTGTATTTGCCGTAGGCTGAAATACTATTGTAATCAGTGAAGTTTAACTAGCGATTAATCTTTTCAATTTCTACCAATTAGACAAGTATTTTTATTTTATATTTAAAGTTCAAAAATTTGTAATGTTTATATGTGAGAATTTTAATTTCTAAAATTGCTAAAATTATTTTTCTTTCACTTGATTGGTTCATGAAAGAATGATAAATATTTAATGATTTTAAATTTTAAATTTGAATATTTATTGTAATGTGTTAAAAATTATTTTTATTTGTCTTTATTCATTTTCTTAAACAATCTAAAACCCTATCCCTATGATGAAGTATTAAAATTATATATAAATGTATTCATACAACATACAATTTGGTAATATTTTTCAAATGTTGATTGTATATTTATTTAGTAACATATAAATTTATTTATTAAAAATCAATTATTTGAGAAAATTTATCATTTTAGTTAAAGTTACCTAATTGTTAGTACAACCTCTCTTTTATAAAGCTCACTACCCACTAGCATAGAGTTTTATAAAAGTGTTCAATATCAATATTTAAATATTAAAAATAAAAGTAAATTAAATAATATTTAAGAGCTCAATACAAATTGGAATTTGTAAATAATTTTTTTTATTGAAAAATAGTGAGAAATGTCATTATTATTTGTGATTTTTTACATTTTAATTAATGCAATGTGTCACTTTAACATAATCTATGCATAATTTCTTCCTCAATAACCATGATGAAATTAGAAAGTTTAAAAAATAGACATTTCAAAGTTTTAAATAACACATCTAACATAAAATCTAAATGGATTAAAAGTGTATGATTTGTAAATACATCATTATTTTATTTATTTTACAATAATCCTCTTAGTCTAACCTAACATCTTCATAATAAAGCTTAATTTATATTTGCTAAAAAATATTCATAATATTTTCTAACACAACTTATTAAGTTAATTTATATGAACAATTACTCATTCTCTCTTTCACATTAAAACTTTAGAAGACTAATATTAAAGAAGATTAATATTATAAGCAAGTTCGATAGTAACATTACATTCATACAAAAAATTAGAAATTAGTTTAAATTGTAAAAATTTCTATTAAAAATTATTACATTAAAAATTAAATTATATTAAATATTATTATTATAGCTAATTTATAGATTTTATTATAGCTATTGAATTTTAATATTTACTATATCTAATTTAATTATTACAACTTAGGCAAACACAAGCCACTACGTGGCACTTGTTAGTGGTAGAGCTTATTTTTAAATGGTGATATTGGTGATAGAATGGAATGTATAATTTTATAAAATTAAAAAATTTAATGGAGTTGAAAGGTGGGAAGATTTAAAGATGATGAGGAAAAATATACCATAAATCAAATGAAATATATTTTTAAAAGAGGTAGTTCTATTAACAATTTTTTTTTATTGTTCTATATTTATCAAACACTTTACTTGTTTCATAACTTATCTTTGAAATTAAAAAAATAGCTAAACAAAGGGGTTGATCTATGAAGAATAGTAAAAAATCACAACACATCAAAACAATTAGAAATTAAAAATGTTTATAGGAGATCCCATCCCTTTATTTCAAAAACCCCTCCCTTAAATACCACATAACCATAATAGTGTTTTTTCTAAAAATAAGCAGAGTATTCATTTAAGAAATAAACTAAAAAATAAACTGCAATGTAGATCATTTTTTAAATACACTTTTGGAGTATCTGTCAAAGACATTTTTTGAAATGAAATGTGAGACAAGGTGGAGAATGGGGAAAAGAGGAACAAGTAAAGTAAATGGAAATACTCTTTGTAGCAGGGAATGGGAGAGAAGAGCTTGGGCTCACAATCCACCCTTGCCATTTTGTAGAATTGTTTTGTTTCAATTGATTATATTATCTATTATCTTTTGCCTATGTTAGGTAGATAATTTCGAAATAAATTACACATTCTGAATTAGATGTATAAACTTATATAAAGTACATGTATATTTCATTTGTGATTGATATTTCTAGTGTTGTTTCACACTCTATGCTTGGTGAGATAGCAAATAGATATGTGATTCACATATTTTTAATTTGGTTTGATGTCAGTTGGTTTAGTTACAATTACAAATAAGAGATTCCAAGCGTATTTTTTTTGGTTTTGATGAGATATTGAGATATGTTGAGAGAAAATGTAAATTCAAATTGGAATTTCTAATTGCAAAGAGGGCTGAAGAATTGTACAGAATGTAGCATCAAATATAATTACTTTTTTAATAAATGTAAAAGCTAGCTAAGATTTGAGAAACAACTTAGCAACATTTGTCGTTAGCAATTAAATCTACAACACATCATTAATAATAGTTTTATAAAGTTTTCTATTGATATTTCTTGAATCTCTGTGGCTTCAAGACCATTCTTTGTTGTGGCTGAACAGCTGTAGAGACTATTGTGTGTGATGTGCAAGAAGAAAAATTTGTTTCTATATCTTGTGGAACAACAATCTGTGTAACATCATCTCAGTACAACATGCTTCCATGAGAAGTAGCAGGAAATTTCCATAGATATATCAACGAAATCAATTAAGACACAGACAAAACAGTTGCATGTAATCAAATTATGCAAAATGCAACTATTGGTTATATTCCAATATCAAAGATGTGAAAATATTGATTAATTGTCAAGAATTGCATACAAATGATAGATCACTAGAATGCTTGGATCAAAGGATAAAATATCCAGAGGTCATGAGTTTACCTCTCAATCACTCCCAATCAAGAAATGAGACAACATAGATCAACACAAAAGTAGCCTCAAATGAATGCATGTGGCACAAGTTACACAAGCTACATGAAAACAACAAATAGTTCAAATGCAAGTATCAGTTATATTCAATGTTCCACATGGATGCATCCTGTTAGAAATGGAAAAAGAAATCTATAAATAAGCAATACCAGGAAAGAATCTAAGTGAGTAAATGCATGAAAAGATATTACCATAAAATAGGAGAGAGAAAGCTTCAAGCTCCAACACCATGAGACAAGATATTTGGAAAGGGGAAAGCAAAGAAAACCCCTTGTGACATTATGAATGAGGCATGAAAAGCCTAAGAAGGAAGAGAGAGAGAGATAGAGAGCAATGGTCATACAATATTTGAGAAGAGGAAGAAACCTCATTGTTAAATGAGAGAAGAGGGTCATCTCTTAAATAGAGATGAGAGAGAGGAGTTAGAATGTAACTCCCATGTCTATGAATGCCACCATTCATAAGTGTGTGAGGCCAAGTGTGAGATTCCTCTTAAGGAGGAATAATCTAAAATTAGAAATTACAATATATATTTGTCCTCACATATTCCACTAGATGACAAAATAAGATGTAGTGGAAAAAGGACAAAAAAGAAATATATTAGGATACCTTGGCTTATATCCTAATATATTTCAACAATAAAGAAAATAGTTCTAACCTTGGTTTATAAATACACCAAGGAAAGATTACAACTTCTAACACCCCCCTTTAATTTTAACTTGGGGTAATTACATCAAAGGGTATTAAACCCATAATTTACAAAAATCTGCAACTTAATCTTCAATATGAAATAATTTGATTGTCTTCAAACCATATGGAACATTTCTAGATCCAAGAGAAGTACATGAGTCCTTTGAATGTGATCTTGTGGAAGCATAGACACCTCCAAGAAGGTTCCTTGATGGATCACCTGAAAAAAGAACAACAAGACAAATATCCACAAGTAGAATGCCATCATATATGCAAATTCGAAATCCTTTTGAATAAGGATAATAAAACTCTCATAGAGAAACAATGAGTAAAACATGTTACCACAAAACAATGGAGATAACCTGATATCAAGATAAAGTATATGCTCAAAAAATTGTCAACAAGGACAAATTGAGTAAAAAGCTTGATCAATGCTCTCATGAAAAGTATATTATACTAATGCACAAATGACCACAGACAAGGCCAACTAATGATACTTGCATCAATCTTGCATCAATCACATGGATATAGACAGTCCACTTAATGAATCATCCCACTGCAAGCTAATGGGGGCGTCCCTCCATAACATGCATGACTCATGATCTAAGCAATAATGTATGCAGATCATTATCACATTAATATATGAAAATAAAGTAAAAAGGAGAGACATGCTGATCAAAGTAGAATTATCATGATTTTTGTTAGGATAATCAAAAGAATGGATTATGAGGATATAACAACATATTGCCTTCAAATTGGATCAAATCACCTGAATTTGGAGGGAAAACTCCAATAATAACATCCTCTTTATGAGGAACAAAAAATGGAATAACATGGAGGGAAACTCCATAAAAATATTATCCTATCAAAATGGAACAGATAGGATCAAATGGAGGGAAACTCCATATAAAATGAGTGCATACCAATATAGGATGGAGGGATACTCCATGGGCCAGATAAGGAAACTATATATCAGTTATACTGAGGGGACCTACATAGTTAACCTTGAAAAAATTGGCTCCCTATGCAACTCAAAAAATATCATTTAAATCATGTATATCAAAAACCATAAAGTGCCAACATGGGCATGAAACGATGCTATAAAAGCATAAAACTGCAACCATGTGCAGATAGATCAATAAAATCAAATCATTAAATAATGAAGGCAATAGTGTAGGATTACTCATAATCCAATTAAGTAAAATGATTTAAGGAAGATCAACTAAATATAGATATCAGGTATAAAACTCCATTGAGGGTAAACATGGTTATGAAAATTATAATAGCTTGTATATTTATCTTGGTATATATGTGTGCACCCATATATACTTGAATAAATATACGAAAAGAGATTGGTTAAAGAAAATAATCACCTTTCCATACTTAATATTTTGGAAAGTCACAATTTATAAAAAGTCACAATATTTACCTTGGTTCAAAAATATAACCTCAAAGTAATAAGAACATAAAGTCATGGGGCAAAAAGATCTCCCCATTTTCCTCATACTATGCCTTCAAGATTGGAAGAGATTCAATTTTTTTTTTTGAAATAAAACATTAAGAAAGATATAACTTTAAAAAACTTAGTAATAAATGATAGAGGTCAGATCTGGCAGATAAGAATATACTAAAAAAAGTTAAGAAACTTTTCTAAAAAAAGTTTGAATAAAAGCTTGTAATGATAGAATATTGCACTTGTCTGACAATGAATGATTACATGCCAAAAATAGGTTGGCAAAAGGCAATAATAAAAATAAATGATGCTTCTGTCAAGGGTTAAAAAAAGAAAAAGAATCCTGCATGAAAAGACAGGAAAACGTTACTAAAAATAATAGATTTCAAGAATAGACTGACGAAACCAAATAAAATCATAGCTAGCTAAAAAAAAACCTGCCATAAGTTCTCAGCGACAAGGAAAAATAGGTAATGTAATGGCAATGGAAATCTCAGGAAAAATAAAGGGATATGGATTCATTGACATGCATAGCTCAGCTGTCAAACATAAAAAATTTCCACAATATATGGATAGTAAAAAACATGATAGTTGGAAGCTGACACAAGAAACTAAGTTTTCAAATTTGCAAGCAAGATCACTGTCTCGACATCCATTTGATAATGCTTTGGCTTCAAGAAAATGGCCAAGTGATTGCAGAGAGTTGGAGTGAAAGGATCATTTATCGCAGGTGCAAGGGAAGAACTTAGTCCAGTCAGGTTATGAATATGACACTCTGAACTCACAAAATTCTTGCTAAAATGCTTGAAAGAAGGGAAACATTCGATTCAAGAGAAAATTTATCAGGGGCCCATCTATAATCCGTTCTGTGACCGACTCATCACTTTACTCATCTCTCCGTCAGCTCGCATTTGATCTCATTCAGACAATTATTGTTGCTGATGTAGCAGCTCTGGTCTCCTTGTGGGCAAGGAAGTATAATCAAAATATCTCTTTTGTGAAAACCTCTTGTGAGATTGATGGAGATGATGACGAGCCACAGCCATTTAATGGAGTAGAAGACGCTGATGTTGATTGTTGGGCAGATTTCAATATGGTAGGAAGGTTAACGACACGTGGTTGTGAAGAATGGATTTGTATTCCACTTTTATGGGTGGATGTTTTAGTTGGAATTTCATCATTAGTTTTACCTTTATCCTTTTCAAAATTTGTAATGTGGGCTTTGGCAAGAGCTAAAAAAAGGAAAATAACATAAGAACAGATACCATGTTAGTTATAATTCTTTTCTGAATCTCCCATAACATATGCTTTTCCACCAGAACCAAGCATTCCAAAATACTTCTCCAGATATGCTATTTCCTCAGCAAAGCTACGATGAGGAAAAGATTGTGCTCTAGTAAAGATAAAAGTCCCTCTAGTATACTTCACAGCCTTTACAGAGAGAGACAAACCGCTTGCAGCACACAAGATTTTAGGGATTGAAAGTAGCAGCTTTGTGGTTCCACAAGTCTTCAGAACTATCTTGAATGGGTAGATAAACATGCTTGATTCTAAGAGAACATATGAATCAAGATATTCATTTGATAGCTCAGATACAATGGTGCACTCAGCCAGCTTCAAAATTTCATCTAGTTGAGGACGAGTGAGGGCTCTCAGACCCCTGCCCCCGGGATCAGCAAGGAATAGAGTTTGAGAAAAGTGGATCTCAAGTCTTTTTTCGAATCCTTCAAATCCAATTGCGGACATTGTAGGAGGAACACAATCTCCACAAGATGCGACCATTGTGAATTATATTAAAAATTGCTATTCTTACTATTGCCTTTGTAGGGAAGATAGGATTTGATGACACAGTTGTAACGAAAAACTTTCAAAGCATTGGGTATCCTTGTTATGTTCAATTCAATTATCTTGGATATGGCCAATGAATCAACTGAAACAAACAAATAAATAGGAAGACTTCATGATTTCACCAGAAAAACACATATCACGAAAGCTTAAGGATGCGACAAAGGGCAAATGATCAGCCATCGGCACTCACAATTCTCAGGACAAATCAAAAGCATAACAATATAGGGCCGCAAAAAATAGAATAGAAAAATAAATTTCCAACATCACAGAACAAAATAAGCAACAAAAATGAATAATGCACAAGCGAGCTTAGTGCCTCCGCCAAACAGATAAAACCAGCATCCAGTTGAGTAGTTCATGGGAAAAAGACAAAATCCTGTAAATTTTTTGGGTTTAACAGGAATAAAAGTATTTTGATTGCACCATATATCTAATATACTTTAGTCAAACTCTCTCCTACATTTAGTAAATAGATTCCTTACCTAAAAGCACGATTTATAGTCATAGAGTCATTTCTTAAGCAAAAAGTTTTAGAAGACAAACTATGAACGCTTTCTCTCACTTTGAGCGCGAATTTTTGCCCTCGTAAGTAAATGTTATAACCATAAACAAAGTAGTTTAGACAAAACAAGAGTAAAAAAAAAATTGATATCTAGATAGGAAAACCTTTTGGCGGCAAGCCTGCCAAAGGGGGTTAGATAAAAAAAATAAGAAGTAACTTGCACAAATTAGAGCAAACAAAAGTTAAACGGGTTTGGCAGTAAACCAGCCAAATCCAAAAAAAATTCAATTTCTTCCATCTTAAGAAGATTAAAAAAAAAATTAGTGAAATCTCTCTCAAGAGTCTCCTTCGAATCGTACCTTCATGCAAACACTCAAAACAAAGATTAAACTGCTCTGATACCATGTTAGAAATGGAAAAAAAAATTTATAAATAAGCAATACCAGGAAAGAATCTAAGTGAGTAAATGCATGAAAAGATATTACCATAAAATAGGAGAGAGAAAGCTTCAAGCTCCAACACCATGAGACAAGATATTTGGAAAGGGGAAAGCAAAGAAAACCTCTTGTGACATTATGAATGAGGCATGAAAAGCCTAAGAAGGAAGAGAGAGAGAGATAGAGAGCAATGCTCATACAATATTTGAGAAGAGGAAGAAACCTCATTGTTAAATGAGAGAAGAGGGTCATCTCTTAAATAGAGATGAGAGAGAGGAGTTAGAATGTAACTCCCATGTCTATGAATGCCACCATTCATAAGTGTGTGAGGCCAAGTGTGAGATTCCTCTTAAGGAGGAATAATCTAAAATTAAAAATTACAATATATATTTGTCCTCACATATTCCACTAGATGACAAAATAAGATGTAGTGGAAAAAGGACAAAAAAGAAATATATTAAGATACCTTGGCTTATATCCTAATATATTACAACAATAAAGAAAAGAGTTCTAACCTTGGTTTATAAATACACCAAGGAAAGGTTACAACTTCTAACACATCCCCCACCTAAATCCCCCCATTTTTGGGACAAGAACATTTCCAAGACATCTCCTCGATCTTTGGAGATGGCATGGGACATGGGACACTAAGACATCCCCAAAATGTCTAGCAGGCTCCCAAGTCTCACAACACATGCAAACAACAAATTATTCAAATGCAAGTATTAGTTATACTCAGTGTTCCACATGTGATGCATGACCCACCTAAATCCCCCCATTTCTAGGACAAGAACATTTCAAGGACATCTCCTTGGTCTCTAGAGATGGCATGGGGACACTAAGACATCCCAAAAATGTCCAATGGGCTAACAAGAGTCTCGTGACTATCCATGAGACTAACAAGTGCCCCTTGTGGTGGAGGGATGAAAAAGTCAATATCTAAAAAAATAATAGTTTGCATGCCACAATCCTTCCCCTAATGGTCTATAAGCCTCACCCACACCTTAAGCACTCAACAAAAAAATGTAAAAGGCATCTTAGCTTCATTGCAAATATTCACTCTAAAATTTCAAAAATGTTGGCATGGTGTTACCAAAAAAAGTGAAAATAGTTTAAACAAAATGCCCCCCAACCCTATTAGCAAAAAGGTCCAAACCACTTAATACTACCTCTTGACCCAATTGGTGTCTCTGCCCCCAACCATAATTTGATAGTAGATAATGCCGAGATTCAAACTTGAGATGTGGCTTGTGAAGATAATGTTGAGATTCGAATTTGAACTGTTTACCCTAATTTTACAAACCTCTATGGTTTCAGTAGCAACTGAGTAAGTTTGTTGGAGGTAAAATTGAGGGGCATTTGAAACAATAGAGCAAATGGAAGCTTAATTTGTTCTTCTTGCATCACTACTTCGGTGCACTTTCCAAATTCACTCCTCAAATTCATTGCACATCAAGGAGCGCCCCATATTTCATACATTGCAATGCATTAACTTAAAAAGAACTTACCGCCTTTGTGATGCCAAAAGATTTGTATGCGAACCCACCTCCTCCAGCCCAAAAGCGCTTCGACAAAACAAAACAATGAAAACTGTGTTTCAACTTTCATTTTTTTCTAATATAATCTTGTTTTCATTGTTATTTCGACGTCCCATGTTCATTTCTATTTTGACATTTTCAGAAGCATTAAAAAAAAAGAGTCCACAAGCCAATTTGGCTTTTGTCGCTATTTTGACATCCTGTGTTTGTTGCTATTTCGATGAACACGGGAGCATAAAAAAAAGAAGAAGTTCACAAGCCAATTTGGCCTCTCGTTAAAAACTTTCATCAAAAATAGAGGCCAAATGTACTAGTGTTTTGTGGAGGGGTCCTAGGTGAAGATGTATGTCTTTTGATTCCTCTGTCATTACAAAGCATCTCTAACTCATTTGATGTAAATTCTCCTCCTTTTTCAGATGTCAAACATTTCAAATTTTTACATGTTTCCTTCTCAACTCTTGCTAAGTACCACTTAAATATTTGGAAAGCATTGGATTTCTGTTTCAGAAACATAATTGTCATCATTCTAGAATAATCATCAACAAATAACATAATGTACTTATCTTCTTTGTAGCTTTGCACATCAATTGGTCCACACAAATCAATATGAACACTCTCTAATATTCCTTTAGAGGTATGAGTCTTACTCTTAGAACTTGACTTTGTCATTTTGCCTAACTGACATTGTTTGCAAATTATATTGTCAACTTCCTTGAACTTAGGAAAACCTTTAACTCTTCTCATGTTACTGATACTAACCAAGTTATCAAAATTAGCATGACATAACCTCTTGTTCCATAGCCACACAACATCAAATTCTACAACTAAACAAGTAGCATTATCCATATCAAGATAGAACAAATTACCTCTAGTTTGATCACCTTTTCCAATTGGTTTTCTATTAGTGTCATATATCTTAGCAATCTTATTTTCAAACTCAACATTACAACCTGAACTATTCAATTATAACACACTCAACACATTATAGTGAAGTCCTTCAACATAATAAGCATTGTCACATAAAATTTTTTTTGTGAGTTTGATAGAACATTTTCCATTTATCAGACAAGATGCATCATTACCAAACCTTACACTATTTCCATCATAATAATTCAAGGTAATGAACTTAATTTTATCTCTAGTCATGGGATGTGAACACCCACCGTCAATGATCCATCTGTCATTCTTGTTCACACAAGACACCAGTGTAGTTACCTCATCCTTGTCAGATTCATCCTTGATTGCAACATACACTTCATCATCATGATCATTAGATCCATCTTTTGTTTCTTCTTCAGCAATATAGCAAGACTTCTTGCCTTTGTCTTTGTAATCTTTGTTGTCTTCATCTCTTCTAATTTTGTATTTGTCTCCACCTGTGTAATTCTTCTTCTTTGGACATCTAGTAGCAATATGACCAACCTCATTGTAATTGAAACACATGATAGATAATTTACCTTTGAATTTTCCTTTACCTCTGTGAAATCTTCTTGCTAGAAGTGCTTCAAGTTGATCTACATCCTCCTCATCTGTATCACTATCACTGGACACATATTTTGCCTTTTTCTTCTTCTTCTCATTAGGTTCCTTCAATGACAACTTGGTTTTAAAAGTAGATTCAACATTGTCAGGTTTGAAATTATAAAAATTAGATAGTTCAAAATCAGCGAGCCTACCTAGCAGACCTTCAAGAGTCAAATTAGAACTTGGTATACATCTCAGATCTTGTATTGCTGAAACTCTAATAGCATAAATGGGCAACAATGTTCTCGAAACTTTGCTTAGTATAGTCTCATCATCTATTATACCATTATATCCCCTTATTGCATTAACAACATCCTTTATCCTAGAGCAATATTGAGCAATATTCTCACCTTCTTGCATTCTCATATCATTGAACTTGCCTCTAAGACCTTTAGATTTGGCTCTTAGAACATTTGTGTCTCCTCCATAGATAGTGCAAAGAGCATCTCACATTTTCTTTGCACTGTCATAACCCTTGATATCATCAAACTTGACATAACTTAGGGCAAGGCAATCTCCAACATTTTTTGGTTGTGTTCTTTCTTCTTTTTTAGATCTTCAGCAGTTAAGGCTTTAGTAGGGTCAGCATGCTATATTATATTTTAATTAATGAAACTAAGAATTTAATTTTTATATTAAAACTCACATTTCTATAAGAAAAAATGAAATGTATTGAAATATAAAAATATTTTATAAGTAAAACTAATTGTTTAATTTTACACAATTAGAAAAGGTTTACTATTTAATGTTTTGTATTTCCAAAATTTTCATAAAATTAAGTAATTTTTAATTATAAAATAATATCTATATAATTTAATATGTACATTTGTAAATAATAAATAGATGTAATACATATAAATTTGATGTTAATGAATAAATATGATGTAATAAATAAGAAATAAGATATAACTATTTAATTTAAATACATAGTTTATAAAAACTTAATAATAATTTATACATCTTTTAGAATTGATTTTTTTTTGTGTGGTTATTTCTTTAGTATTTTTTGATATAAAATATAATTATTAATTTAATATTAAAATATATATTTAAGTTTTAAATGTATTTAAACTAAATGATAAATTGTTTAAATAAATAATAATAATAATAATAAATGATATAATTTATAAATTGTAACACTTATCAATTATACATATTACAAACACTATTATAAAATATAATTAAAAAATAATATTGTTTAATTTATTTTTATAAAAGTAAAATAATAGTAATAATTTAACTACATTTATTAAAAAAGCAAAATTTTAAAAAATTAAAAATTCAAATACAAAGATATAACATTTTGAAACTATATTAAAAAGGCATATATACATATATATATATATATATATATATATATAATTTAAACTTATGCATTACATTGAAATTTTAGAAACAAGTTATATCAAATAGTCAAAAATAAGCATCAATTTAAAACTAATAAAAAATATATTTAAAATAACAAATTAAAAATATTTAATAGATTGTGATATTAATATTGATGAGGTGGAAGATAAAATGATTGAAAAAATAAAATCTTATCAACTTGTCATAAATGTGAAAAAGATAAAGTTATAAATAATACATTCATTAATGCAAGATGAAGTTGTTAGAAAATATTTGTATTTTTTGTTGAATTTTCTTCCCCACCAAAAATAGTATGGATCAATAAAATGGAAAAAAAGTGTGATTTGTAAAATAATAAAAAATTAGAAAAAGATATAAACATTTAAAATCTCATATAATCTTTTAAATTCTTTGATTTGATTGGTTAGTTTTATTGTCATATTTGCATTGATGAATGCATAAGTATTCCTGCCTTAGTAGAACTAAAAATGTCATTCTAATACGTTCACCTAAAATCAAGCATGTTTCTTTGTAAAATTAACCAATTTTATAATTCTTTCATATTTAATACTTGAGTAGAAAGTTTATAAACTAATATATGTACGAGTATCAATGCACAAGGTCCAATAAATTGTATACGGGTTTAAAGAGATCAAATTTCAGACCTGCCACTACATTTAATACTATTTAATACTTGACCAAGCTGTAATTACCAAACATTTATAATAGGAAGTTTGAAACTTAGAAGGCCGAAAATATGGTGGAGATGCTTGCACGTAACGTAGACATTATATTTAACTCTGCAGCAGTCACTTCATTTGATGATGCCAGGTAACTTAGTTTCCTGACCAGCAATAAATATGTTATGCTTATTTACGGTTGGAACAGTAAGGAAAACTGCAATAGTCATTTACTCGTACCCTACATGTAGGGTATCAAAACTCTGATTGTTCCGTATTTTATTAAAGGAGCAAAAAGAAGAAGTAGATGATAACACATCAGTAAAATAAAGTCATTTACACATGAAGGGCAATCTTAAATCAGCTCACTAAAAAAACTAAAGGCAGAGGCAATTTCCAACATTTTTTGGTTGTGTTCTTTCTTTTTTTAGATCTTCAGCAGTTAAGGCTCTAGTAGGGTCAGCATGCTATATTATATTTTAATTAATGAAACTAAGAATTTAATTTTTATATTAAAACTCACATTTCTATAAGAAAAAATGAAATGTATTGAAATATAAAAGTATTTTATAAGTAAAACCAATTGTTTAATTTTACACAATTAGAAAAGGTTTACTATTTAATGTTTTGTATTTCCAAAATTTTTATAAAATTAAGTAATTTTTAATTATAAAATAATATCTATATAATTTAATATGTACATTTGTAAATAATAAATAGATGTAATACATATGAATTTGATGTTAATGAATAAATATGATGTAATAAATAAGAAATATAATATAACTATTTAATTTAAATACATAGTTTATAAAAACTTAATAATAATTTATACATCTTTTAGAATTGATTTTTTTTTTGTGGTTATTTCTTTAGTATTTTTTGATATAAAATATAATTATTAATTTTTTGCTTGGTCCTTTAGGTAATCTATCCTTGTTACTTTATCATAGTATTGTGCCTATGGTGGATACTTCATGCAAACTAATTTTGCAAACATTAGATCAAAAGCTAATCAAAGGTCATCGCTTTGTCGCTAAAGAAAAGTGCAAGGTTTTTAAGTTTTGTGAAAAAATGAGGTTATGACACGCATCTAGTTGGGCCGTAGAAATATAGTAGTTTGAATGCTTGAATGAGAGCCATCAAATGCATATTAGATCGAGGATTGTCATATAGTCTCTAAAGGAAGATCTGCTAAGTTTAACTAAAGCGACATAATGACAGAAAGAGATGTGGATATTGTGGGGCCAAAGAATTTGCGAGTTTCAAAAGGATGGTGTCATCAGAGGTTAAGAAGTGTCACAGTTTGATTGGATTATAGCTGGGGGTAAGAAGGCTTTTAAGATGTATTTAAGTCATTGATCAGGTTGAGGATCAATGAATTTTGCATCGTCACTATGAGGAAGTGCTCAATTTTTAACTAATACGACAAAGTGAGGTTACGACACATGTCTTGGTGGGCCTTACCCTATAGTGAAGGTCTTATCTTTCATACCATTTGACAAAGTGCAAGGCAGGAGAATCCCCAAAGGAGATGTCCTAGCCCCTAGAAAATAACCACACAGTCAAATATACACAATAACATAGAGATTTAGATCAACACAATGCCAATTCTCATAATACAATTTTCATTCAACATGCCCGATTGTAAGGCCTTCTAGTTATCGTGTATATTTGACTATTGTTCAAAAAGGAAAAAAATGATTTCACATAAATCAGTTAAAATGCTATAAAATTATTTTTATTATTTTAGATTTTAAATATTTTTTAAAAATGTACTTATAAATTACATTATTATAATTTTTTCTTTTAGAAACTTATGTAAATATTAATAATAGCTCACATAATTAACATTAAAATACTTATGTCTTACATTTATTTTATATATTTTAGAGCTTGTATTTAAGTTTCATACTGGCTCACATTAATAAAAGAGATACATATTACCATTTTCATGTAAAAAAATTATTGTTACTTTCATTAAAATGTGGATTAGCACTTGAGCACTCAATTTAATTGAATATTAGTACAAGATATTGGAAATTTAGAAACAACTTTTGGAATTTATCAAGATATATAAATTTTGAAAATTAAAGCACATCCCTAATATATAAACTATCTATATATTTTCATTGGAAAAATTATGCAAACAAAATTATAAAATTGAAAACATTCTTCTTAATATCTATCTCTTTTAAAATTACAAAATGATGTGTGATTAATTCCCAAGACAAGAATTTGTAAATTTAAAATGAAATTTATAGATTAATGATAATATAAAAATATAATTGAAAAATAATGCTCCTTTTAAAAACTTAAGTTTCACCAACTGCCCTCAACTATGGCTAAAAAGGTTGATGGAACAAAAGTATATAAAGATACATATTAACATAAGTTTATTTCATAAAATTGTCCATTTCATAAGTAACTTACATTGAAAATAAACAACAAATATCTAAACCCCTTTATTTAAAACTAATTAGTTAGGTTTGCTCCTTTAAAAATAAAATGTTTTCAACAATAAAGATAAAAGATAGATATGAAAAAATCATTATTTGAAAAGAGTGATAAATTTTGTTTAAACAAATTACTCAAAAGTGTTACAAATATAGTAAAATAAAAAGATTCTTAATGATTCTACAAATCAAAGATTTTAAAATTGAAAAATTATATTAATATAATTATATAATACATTTTAAAATAATTTATATATTATGTTCCTAATAATATAACTAAACTAACAAAGAGGGATTCTGTTTAAACCTTTCAAACTTAAAAAAAATACTTCATTTTTATCGTCCTCATTCTTCGTATTATTATAGAGTTTATTTAATCAACGGATTTATTTTTCCGTTCAGTCTTGACATGACAGACAGTACGATTAGACTTTAGCTGACGTAGTTACGAAGGAGACCGGGTACAACGCCCGCACGTAAGAGGCCGGATGGATCCGGCATGATGGGGATGGCATAACGATGGGGCATGGCGGGGGCATACCCGAGGCAGTCGATCCTCCTGCCTGGGTAGCCGTTGGCCTAGTGAGGACCTTATAAGTGGAGCCGTCCCATATCATTCATTTCTTTTGCCCAAAAGTACTGAAAAGATAGTTGCAATTTTAAGTTGTCAAAGCTGTAATCTGACAAAACTTAATAAACTCATTGCAGGATCTTTTATGAGACACATTAAATATTGCAGGATGCCTGTTATGAGACACAGCTTAATGCTATATATAGACGTTCGTTTGCCTCCACTTCATATAACGATTCTTAGCCAATATGGAAGCTTTGAAGTTCCTGTCTCAGGCATCATCTTCTTTAAACTCTTTTTCTAAGAAGCCCAGTTTGGAGCATAGCCTCTACAAGCATGGCGCTCACTTTTCTAAGCATTCTCTATGTTTGTATCAACAAAGAAGAAATTCAATCAGCTGCCTCACAGTTAGAGAGTCAAATTCTCATATAGCTATGAGAGAGAGAAATGGGTCGGTGAAGAAGAATTCATTGTATAAGGGACTGGGTGTACTTGATTTTCTCAAGGCCAAAAACATTTTAATCACTGGTGCAACGGGCTTCCTTGCAAAAGGTATTCAAACTTATGTCTGTTTCAAAGGAGATCAACAATATTTTTTTGCGATACCAAGAGGTTTTAGATTTAGAATGTTGTTTCTCTTGTTTACACAACTGATTTTGGATTTAAATTGATCCATGATAGAGTATAGGCAATAGTGTTGAACCTTGGATAATTTCTCTTCAACGTAATCTTTTGAAGAGAAGAAAGAGCCGACTATTTTGATCAAAGTGAAGAAATTTCTAACATTCATCATAGTTAACTTTTGGATTTGATTGTGTTCTATTTTTTTTCGTATCAACGATGCAAAATACATTCTGTGAACTATCATCAAAAGGAGTATAAGAGAGTACAAGAAAAAAATGCAGAAGCACACAATCTAATCCAGAACCTCTTACTTTTGAAGAACATTTGATTTTAACACTAACAAATTTCTATGATCTATCAAATAGAATGAATGTTGATTTTAGATTTGATTGTGTGCAAGCTTTAACAAATTTCTATGAAATGATTGTGGATTTTAGATTTGATTGTTGCAAGCTTTTACATCAACATTTGTATCATCTTTCAATTCTTCTTATCTTGATGATGAATCATAGAATGTGATTTGAAAAATTGATATAAAAACTTGTATAAAATCAAATTCAGAAACAACATTCACACCATTTGATTTTTTTCAGTCCATCTTGTTTTGATTTGTCGTACTGAAATATGAAGTAGTTCAAGTATTGTGATTATTTTGCATTGATGCCTTTCATCTAAAAATGATTTTGTTTGCATGGAGATTTTAGTTTCTGTTTTGGGTCTTATAGGTTGTGTCCCATTTGAGAGTCTAAATCTCATGGGTTTGCCATTTGCAGTGGTGATTGAGAAAATTCTAAGGACACAACCACAAGTTGGAAAGCTCTTCTTGCTTATCAAGGCTAAGGATTCAGAGGCTGCCTTGGAAAGAATAAAGGATGAAGTAAGTTGTCACGTTTATTCTGCCATGAATCTCATATAGTTTCATAACAATATATGTAAAATGAAAGGAACAGTAAAATCTGTTGTCTGTGTGTGTTAGTTTATTCTTTATTGATAATGATCTCTAAAGAAGAAAAAATATCTCATATACGAATACACACTACAAGATAAGAAGATGAATTGCACCGGACGAAGGATGAAGCAGGTAAGCTATGATGGGCATTCTGACATAGTTCATGTTGTCATTAAAATGTCTGGAGGAAAAAATCAGGACTGAAAATGTTTTGAGACATGGAAAGTAAGAACATATGTTTGGGAATAAGATTATTTTAGAAAAGAAGAGTTTTCAGAGGTACAAAAATTTGATAATATTCAATAGATCAAAGATAGCTTTTGAGATTAAGATTCTATTATTTAATCTTTATATTTACACAACAGTTATTAATACAGATTCTCTATGAGACAACAGATTCAATTAGATCGAGCATTATATGACATTTTTAAATATAGAATGATGATTACTAAAACTTGATTATGAAGTCTTTTGACAAATAGAAGTTATTTTAGTTTCTTTGGAGGAAATTAAGTTCATATTTCAGATGGATGGCTGGCTCTAATAAGATCAATAATTTTACTTTTGTGAACATGGCCTAAATGTACTTAATACTGAATCTATCATTCATTCTCTTAAAAGGATTCTTATAAAGAACTGCTCTTAGATTAAGATATAATCAAATCTTGGTAAAATACCATGGAAATGTATTCTTCTTTATGATGAAATAACTCCTTAATAAAAACCGAGATTGAGAACTTTCTTTTCAATGCTTATTACTATTATGCATTACTATAACTATTGGACCATCTGTTTGACATAGAACGTTTCGTTGTTTCCTCCAAACAGATAATTTGTTCAGAGTTATTCAGACATTTAAGAAGCATTTATGGAGATCAGTATGAGGAGTTTGTACTGACAAAACTTGTCCCTGTTGCTGGTGATGTTTCATTGGACAATCTTGGAATTGAGGTTGATATCGTGGAAATGCTTGCACGCAATGTAGATGTAATCTTCAACTCTGCAGCTCTCACTTCATTTGATTCCAGGTCAGTTGGTGTCTGACATGCACTAAATATTACACGGTACAAAGATTGTTTGTTAACTACTTAGAGCTTTTCGAATTGACAGTTTTGTTATTTATCTATGCCCTACCTATATAGGTAAGCAGATCATCGTTGTATAAGCAGCAGAAAATATGCACTACGCAATTTATTAATTAATTTAAAAATCAAGTATCAGTAGCTCTGTGATTTATAAATTAACAAATAAATTGTAGAAACGGTCACATCTGATACATATTTTCTGCTGTTTAGTCAGGGGTGTTATATAAAGGGTTAGGAGAGTTTACAACTAGGGGAAGATACTAGGTAGGTAGTCCTTTAGGCTAACCCTAAGTCTATTTATGTCAATTATTTTGATGTACTTTTATAGGTAATTCTAAAGTTAAAGTCAAGGTTTGGGTTGTGGAGTGTGAAGTGGTCAAAAAGTTCCATTTTAAAACACTTGCTTATATTCACCTCCCATTAGTCACTCATGTCGATACACCTTGTGTTCACCCCCCAATATTTACTTGCCAAGAAACCAATAAAGACCAGATCATCAAGTGCGAAGTGGTAAAAAAAGTTCCATTTTAAAACACTTGTCTGATACCCCCGTTATGTTCACCCCTCAATAGTCACTCAACAAAAAAACCAATAAACAATAGGTTGTGGAGTGCGAGTGGTCGAAAAGTGTCATTTTAAGATGCGCCATATCCATTAAACCCCTAGTAGTTGTTCACCAAAAAAATCAATAAATACCAATACTTGTAGTAAAATGTCCAACAGTCGTTATGAAATTTCCCAATACTGGTGCACAAATGGATTAATCACCAACCAAAAAAGCTAAAAAAATGATAGACTATTAGTACATATGCAATCGGCGATTGGAGGTATCTATCACAATAACAAGATCACCTAACACCTACAAGGTCTCTTCCCCTAGTCATTATAACTATCTTTTTAAATCTATATATTGGAAATGGTATGCTTTCTAATATATGATGGATTAGAAGAGTTTACAACTAGTCACTAAAATAATCTTTTCAAATTTATATATTCAAAATGGTATATCCCATTTTGACTACTCATTTTGTTGTCTTTTTATATGACTTAAGCTTTAGATAATAATGGGGCACAATACAAAATATTTTATGTACAAGAGTCTAAAAAGTGATCATTTTAAGTGTCTTTTCATATCTACCAAAAATTGTCCAAATAACAATGCTCTACAAGTACCTTAAAAATTGTTAATACTTATACACAAGTGTCCAAAAGAGTACAAAGGTGGGTGACAATGATATTAATTAAAGTTACACAACCCCTCCATCACTGCAATTAGGTAGTTTTTAGTACATCTTTTATTGACCTTTTTCCTTGGTCTTAACCAAGTTTGACTTTTGGATAGTAATGAACCAAGTTTGACTTTTGGATAGTAATGAAGCTCTTTTGTGTGTTCATGGGTCTTAAAGTGGCCATTTTAAAGATAACTACTTAAAGGTGCCTTAAAAGTTGTACTCTGACTACATATAAATTTGTCAATGCTTATGTACAAATGTCTAGGTGTAATATCCTCTCCTGATTTGAACTTTGACTTGCAGAAATTTAACTTAAGGAATATTGTCAAACACTTTGTATGCAAACTCATAAAGCTGATTTCCTCAATAAATTGCTTTCCAATGAGTAGATTTATGAACAACTATGAAGTGACATTAAAATGCATAATACACATAACATTTTCACAAACACTTGGCACACATTCAATAGTATATGAAAAATCTGGAAACTCTTGCAATCTGCTAATAAAGGGTGATTTTTAAATGTAGATGTGCACTTACAGCTGCCTTAAAGGCTGCAACAACTTTTCAGACTTGTATTCAACAATTATTATGCAAAAATCAAAATTTGACAGAAGAAACCTGGAATTAGTTGCCGTAGTATTTTGCAGATGTAGTCGGCCAGCCCTCCAAACTTCTAATCAGCCGAAAGAATAAGTAAACTTGATACCAACACTGTTCATGCCGTATTGTAGCAAAATACTGTTCATGCCGACTGTAGCAAAATACTGTTCATGTGGCACTATAGCAATAACTAACTTCAGATCTGCACCTCAAACCCTTGTAAATTTCTTTATGCAAATGCTCCAAATGAAACCCAGTGTGTTTCCTGAAGTGAAAACACCCTTGATCCTCCTGACTGTGTCTTCCAACAACGAAGAGAATGCTAGCAAAGAGGGATTCCGTCCTCCAAGCCCGATAATCAGATATCCAGCAACATAACATTAATCTTCATCCAAGCATACAAAACAAAGAGCTCTTCCATTTCTTTTATAGTGCTCTCACAAGAGCTCAATCCTTCGTTTTCTCAATGTGGGATAAAACATAACTCCCTTTATGTACCTTATGTCTCCAATGTGTTATAAAAATAAAGGGAACTCTTTTAATTTAAATATTTCCCACAAACTATAGTCTATGCATTAATAAAGTTAAACATTTAAATTTAACTTTATAAAATGGCTTTATCAATGCATAACAAATCTTATCAATGATAAATAAGTCTTCCTATCGATTTTAAACAATTACCATCGACATACCACTGTGACTGAATGTCCGGCCATGTCCAAGATGACTTACTATAAATAGTAAGTATGCCCAAAGTTGCCTCAGAACCCCTCAGAAAGACCTGCAACTGAAACTGTCTAGGCCAAATGGCCTCTAAGCCCCTTTAGTGTCCTAGTTAGCCTACGAGACTGTGGGGAAATAGGCTAACGACAACATCATGCTATGAATGCTAGAAAGGGGACATTACAGTCCGCCCTTCCCAAAAAATTTTGTCCTCAAGCAATTTCAGCTCTAGATGCTACAATATCTGCTCATTTTCCCAAGTAGCATCCTCGACAGGTAGGTTCCTCCACTTCACTAGATACTCCCTGATAGTCCTCCTGTGAAGCACCCTCTCCCTGGAGTCAAGTATGGCCTCGAGAACCAAGATAAGCTTCCCCTCATCATCAAGAGGTGGCAATACTACTGAAGGCACCACATTGTGACCCAATGCCTTCTTAAGGCGTGACACATGGAACACATTATGCACTTTACTGTCTGCAGGCAACTCCAACTCATAAGCTACTTCGCCCACTCTCCTGATTACTTTGAACGGTCCATAGTAGCGTGGTTTCAATTCTCTGCTCCACTCTTCTTGAGAGAGGACTGTCTATACGGCTGTAACATGAGGTACACCATATCTCCCACCTCAAAAGACCTCTCAACCCTGTGCTGATCAGCATATTGCTTCTGCTGATTTTGTGCCTTTTGCAAATTTTTCTTCAAGGATCGCATAATGTCCTGACACTCCTACAAAGTATCCTTGGCCTTAGGCACCCTGCTGTCCCCAAATAACAAATCCAAAAAATTAGGAGCATCATACCCGTACAGTGCCATAAAAGGGGACATTTGAATAGACATATGGAAAGAGGTATTATAGCAGTACTCCCCTAGATGTAGCCACTTCACCCAAGCCTTTTGCTCTCCTGCAATGTAGTTTCGAAGGTACCCCTCAACCCATTTGTTCACTATCTCTGTCTGCCCATCAGTTTGGGGGTGGTAGCTGGTACTCGGAGTGAGCTCTGTTCCACATAACCTGAACAACTCCTGCCAAAAGTGGCTCATAAATCTGCTGTCTCTGTCACTGACTATGCTCCATGGTATCCACTGTAGTTTGAATACCTCTCGAAAAAATAGTTCTGTTGTTTGTGCTGTTGAATATGTAGACGAAATTGCAAAGAAATGTGCAAATTTAGTCAATCTGTCTACCACAACCAAGATACAATCCCAACCCTGTGCCTTGGGGAGGCCTGTGATAAAATTCATGGAAATGCTATCCCACTTCTTCTCTGGTATGGGTAGGGGCTGTAGTAAACCACCCGGAAAAGAATGTTCCTGTTTGTTCTGCTGACACACAAGGCATTCCCTAACAAACTGAAGCACCTCTGATTTGAGTCCTTTCCAAGTGAAGCGCTCTCTCACCTGCCGATATGTCTTAAAGAATCCGGGATGTCCTGCCATTGGTGAATCATGAAATGCCCTCAAAATCTTCTGCTTCATAGCAGACCCGGGTACTAAATAAATCCTTTCCTTGTAGATGATCATATCATTTACGATAGTGTATCGACTATCTTGAATAGCTCCCTCAATAATGCTAGATGCCCAACTATCCTTAGCATATTCTGCCAAGATCATCTCTCTCCAATCATCCATGACTATCCCAACAACAAGCAAATGAGGCCTTCTAGATAAAGCATCTGCAACAATATTTTTCTTCCCTTTGACATAGGCTATGTCGAAATCATAGGCCTGTAATTTACTCACCCATTTCTGTTGCCTGTCATTAAGGTCCTTCTGTCCAAGGAAATGTTTCAAGCTATTATGATCTGTTTTTATTGTGAATCGGCTTCCCACTAAGTACTGCCTGAACTTAGCTAGCGCGTGCATCATTGCTAGCATCTCTTTGTCGTAGATGCTGTAGGTTCTCTCCACACCTCGTAATTTTCTACTCTCATATGCGATGGGATGTTTTTCTTGCATGAGAACAGCTCCTATGCCCTCTCATGAGGCATCACACTGCAGCTCAAAAGGCCTGGTGAAATCTGGAATGGCTAAAACAGGACATGTACTCATTAGCTCCTTAAACCTGTCAAAACAATCCTAAGCCCTCTCTGACCACTTGAAACTATCTTTCCGTGTCAAATCTGTAAGTGGTGCTACTATCTGTGAAAATCCCTTCACAAATTTGCGGTAGAACCCACAAAGCCCGAGAAATCCCTTGAGTTGTGAAGTGTTCCTCGGTGGTGGCCAATCCAGAATGGCCCTGATCTTGTCTAGGTCAACCCGAAAACTTCCTGCACTAATAATATGCCCTAGATAGAGCAACTCTGTCATCCCAAACTCACATTTACTCATCTTGGCATATAATGACTCCCTCTCTAGAATACTGAGCACTGTATCAATATGCTTCAAATGTTCCTCCCAAGTACGACTGTATATTAGTATATCATCAAAAAATATCAACACAAACTTCCTCAACTGATTTCTGAAAACTCTATTCATACAGGACTGGAAAGTGGCAGGGGCATTTGTCAACCCAAAGGGCATGACTAAGAACTCAAAATGTCCATAGTGGCATCTAAAAGCTGTCTTCTCCACATCCACCTCTCTAACCCGTATCTGATGGTAGCCGGATCTCAAATCAATCTTGGAGAAGTAGCATGCACCATGCAATTCATCAATAAGCTCATCGATGCGCGGGATAGGGTATTGGTTCTTGATTGTCTTCTTGTTTAGCTCCCTATAATCAATGCACATCCTCATTGTACCATCCTTCTTCTTCACCAATACTACTGACGAAGCGAAAGGACTTTTGCTTGGCCGTACGTGCCCCATGTCAATCAACTCCTTAATTGCCTTTTCTATTTCATCCTTATATCTCTTCGGATGGCGGTAAGGTGTGATGATAACTGGCTTAGCCCCTTCCTCTAATTCAATAACATGCTCGATTCCCCTATCCGGGGGTCTCCTTGGAGGTATCTCACCAAACACCTTAGTATGTTTGGTTATTATTTTTTTTACATCAGGTGGATACTCTAGTTTATGCTGCTCTGTCATCTCAGGCATTACTCTAAACTCTACTGCCCACTGCACCTGATCATGTCTAAAGAAACTCTGCATCCGCTTGAGTGACACCACTCAAAGTCTCCCATCTGACAAACCTCTAAGCACTATCTTCTTACCATTTGCCTCAAACCTCATTTCCATTTTCTCAAGGTTAAATGTAAACTCTACCAGAGACTTCATCTAGTTCATCCCAAGCACCATATCCTGATCACCAATGTTGACCACAAAGAAATCTCCTGTCATGTCATAATCTCCCAAACAAAGCTGCAAGTTGGAGATTTTCTTAGTACATTCAATTTTGAAGCCATCGGCAACCATCACCTTAAATCCCCTATGCTCCTCTGTATGTAGTCCTCTGCGTGTCACAAACTTCTCATCAATAAAGTTATGTGTCGCCCCTGTATCAAATGAGTGCCACAACTCTCTGTCCATCCAAGGTTCCCCTAACTCTGAAAGTGATGGCCTCCTGTATACTTGACAACTGAGCTATCGTGCTACCACCGCGTGCTTCCTCCTGTGAAGAACTATCATCATCTCCATCTGATTCTGATGACTGCTCTAAATCTCCATCTACTGACTCTCCGGCTGAAAAGTAATCCATCTGCTTAGCTTTTGCTTTTAATGGACACTTATGTGACAAATCCCAAGGCTCCCTGCAATGAAAACAAAGCTTCTTCTTCCTGAGATCATTAAGTGTCTCATTGTCCAACCTCTTACTTTCCTCCTTAGTTGGCTAAACCTCTTTATGAAAAGGTTTCCTGTCCTTATCTTTCCTTGAAGGGAAACTCTTTGCTTGGAATTTATTTTTTGAAGATGAAGAGGAATCCATGTCACGAGCTTTCTTAATGGCTTCTTGCAAAGTGGGAGGGTTGAGAGCTTTAATCCACCCTCTCAACGAATCAGCTAACCCATCCATAAATAGAACTAGTATCCTCCGTTCAGATACATCTGTTACTAACACTGCAAGTTTCTGAAACTCTGAAATGTATGTTTCCAATGATCCCCACTATTTAAGCTGAGCTAACTCCTTGAAATGGAGTTCTCAATCCTTCCTATCAAAACATTTAATCAGCCTCTATGTAAACTCCACATATGAGGTAATGTGTGCATGTTCCATAGTGACCATACCATGATGCCACCACTCGTGTGCTAACCCATCCAGATGAATTGCTGCATACTTAATAGCTTCTTCCTCAGGCATAGGATTCAATTGAAAGTATGTGTCAAGCTTTTGAACCCAAGCTCTTGCTGTAGACTTTCCTGAGCCATCATAATATGGTAACTCAAGTCTCCCTACTTTCTTCCGTAGCTCATAGCTTTGGTTCCTGTCATGTCCACGTGGCATATGTTTCATCCGCACATCCATATACTCCCTAAAGGTAATTGCAACAGTAAAATCTGGCCCTCCGGCTTCCCAATCTCTCCTCAACTAGTCTTGTATATCAGTAATCTGGGGCTCTGGTACGAGCTGCTCTGGAGCTCTAGGAGGAAATGTAGGAATCATGGGCCTTGAACTCACTGTCCTAGCTCGTTGGGGTGCATGACCAAAATTGTTCCCAACTTGTTCATCTCCATTATTTGTCCCATCCTGATCATTTCCATTCTGATTGTTACCATTCTGATTATTTCCTCCACCCATGTTAGCATTCAACCCCATTTGACGAGCCATCATCTGCATCATAAGATCCAATCTCTGATTCTGTTCCTGTGCCCTTTGTTCTGCTACTCGTTGACCCTGTACCAAGGTCTCTAATAACTGTAAGAATCTTTCCTCTCCAGGCTCTGGACCGGCATTCCCACCTCCACCTAATCTTGTATTCTTGTCATCTCGGTCACCCATATTGCTGTCTTGATCAAAGAATACCTCCGCTGTGTCTGTATAACTAGATTCTATACCCCCCTGTACGGATGAACTAGACTGTTTGCTTTGCAAGTTTGAACTCCTACTTTGTCTTGCTCTAGTATTGCGGAAATTATAAGGCCCCTGTCGCATGCTCAAACATAAATGCTCTGATTTTAGTGTTTTGACATTTCATCAAACACTTTCCCCTCTATCCGCCAGTTCCAAATTTCCTATAAGACCTCCACAGGATGGCAGGACTTATAGCTCTGATACCACTGTAATATCCTCCCCTGATTTGAACTTTGACTTGCAGAAATTTAACTTAAGGAATATTGTCAAACACTTTGTATGCAAACTCATAAAGATGATTTCCTCAATAAATTGTTTTCCAATGAGTAGATTTACGAACAACTATGAAGTGACATTAAAATGCATAATACACATCATAACATTTTCACAAACACTTGGCACACATTCAATAGTATATGAAAAATCTGGAAACTCTTGCAATCTGCTAATAAAGGGTGATTTTTAAATGTAGATGTGCACTTACAGCTGCCTTAAAGGCTGCAACAACTTTTCAGACTTGTATTCAACAATTATTATGCAAAATATCAAAATTTGACAGAAGAAACCTGGAATTAGTTGCCGTAGTATTTTGCAGATGTAGTCAGCTAGCCCTCCAAACTTCTAATCAGTCAGAAAAATAAGTAAACTTGATACCAACACTGTTCATGCCGTACTGTAGCAAAATACTATTCATGCGGCACTGTAGCAATAACTAACTTCAGATCTGCACCTCAAACCCTTGTAAATTTCTTTATGCAAACACCCCAAATGAAACCTAGTGTGTTTCCTGAAGTGAAAACACCCTTGATCCTCCTGACTGTGTCTTCCAACAGCGAAGAGAATGCTAGCAAAGAGGGATTCCGTCCTCCAAGCTCGATAATCAGATATCCGGCAACATAACATTAATCTTCATCCAAGCATACAAAACAAAAAGCTCTTCCATTTCTTTTATAGCATTCTCACAAGAGCTCAATCCTTCGTTTTCTCAATGTGGGATAAAACATAACTCCCTTTATGTACCTTATGTCTCCAATGTGTTATAAAAATAAAGGGAACTCTTTTAATTTAAATATTTCCCACAAACTATAGTCTATGCATTAATAAAGTTAAACATTTAAATTTAACTTTATAAAATGGCTTTATCAATGCATAACAAATCTTATCAATGATAAATAAGTCTTCCTGTCGATTTTAAACAATTACCATCGACATACCACTGTGATTGAATGTCCGGCCATGTCCAAGATGACTTACTATAAATAGTAAGTATGCCCAAAGTTGCCTCAGAACCCCTCAGAAAGACCTGGAACTGAAACTGTCTAGGCCAAATGGCCTCTAAGCCCCTTTAATGTCCTAGTTAGCCTACGAGACTGTGGGGAAATAGGCTAACGACAACATCATGCTATGAATGCTAGAAAGGGGACATTACACTAGGCGATGTCTATATAGCAGAAAATTTACACTCGATTTTACATCTAAATTTATTAGTAGACTCTTAGTTATCATTGTTTTGCTTGCTTTTAAATTGGCAATTGGGGAATTGGGGAAGCAAGAAATTATTTGTATTTGGATCATTTATGGTACGTGTACTCTTCCTCACTCTTCCTCTACTCTTCCTCCAATGTGGTTAATCACTTTAATGAATTTATTTTTTAATTTTTTGTCTAATAGAATAGTTATAATGTACTATTTGGGTAAGTAATGATATATTGTTCTTCTAATGTGGTTAATCACTTCTATCTAATATAATGTAATATAATAGTTATATGTTCTATTTGAGTAATTGATGGTATTTTGTTCTTTTAATATGGCTAATTACTTATGCCTAATGTAATAGAAAAAGTTAATATTTAGAATATTTGACGATATGAATTCTAAATATGAAATCATTTTGAAAGTTGATAACATTAGTCCTTTAATTGAAGAGGATAATATCAACCAAACTAGTGGCTTATTGATTAATATTAAATATTTCTAAGAAAATTTTCAGAAATGCAAACAGATTGTTAAAAAAAAAAATTGATCTCAAGCTTGTGTGCTTGCAACAATGAGCTGATAGGTGCTTACTTTAAGTAAAATAAAACTTAAAATTGTAATAAAACAAATTAATAATATTTTTAATTAATTAATTTATTATATACTAATAAATTATCATCAAAAAAATATTCCTATGAATTCAAACTAATAAGAAAAAAACATGAAAAATATAACATGTACAAAGTGGAGTAAAAAATATAAATTGAAATAATTATAAAAACTAAAAACTAGATCCAATGACTACCAAGTGTTCTACTTATTATCATGAGAGATAGATTCTTGTAAATCATTACTCATTAAACATGAGTCAATGAGTTTGACTCAAAAACTACACATAACAATATCAGAATTTAACTTGTTTCGGAAAAATGTCTCTACTTATTAATTTAAAGTCTATTAGCTTAAATATATGAATAAAATCATTTAAGAAAAATTAAAAATTAAACTGATAGATACATGCTGGGATGGAGATGAGGAGAAGCGTTGGCTGCCGACTGGGCTAGGGCTCTTTCCCTAGCCCGCTATTGTTGTTTGATCTCTACTATTTTTTCCTGTCCTGTTTGGATTGCTGGTTGTTGGTCATAGTTTGCGTGGGTGTTTTTGGTAATCTTTTGTAGTCAATTTTGGATTGGGGTTTTTATTGTTTGCATGGCAAGGCCTGGGATTTCTTTTGCGTTGGTGAGAACAGATGGTTCTTCTCCAACTATGCATGCAATGAGATCTGAATCGTTTTATTCAAGGGAGAGCTCCAAGTTGAAAAAAGTTAATGGTTGTTTTCCTCGTAGCCATGATCACCCTGTTCTGGTTATTCCTCTAGCGGTTGTTATGGAGGACATTGAATATTGGACCAAGCATGCTTTGATTTGCAAATTTCTTGGAATCCGAATTTCCCTATCAGCTCTTGAGGCATGGATCTGCCACTCATGGCAAGTCGAAGGTGATATGGAGATTATGTTGGCAGGGAATAGTTATTTTTTTGTTTTCTTCTCTTGCATGTCTGATCGTGATCGTGTTTTTGAAGGAGGCCCTTATTTCTACAACCATGTGGGGTTATTTGTCAAACCCTAGCATTCAGGATTTAATTTTTCTGAGGATCTCCCTTCAACAGTGCCAGTTTGGGTTCGCTTGCCTCGCCTTCCCTTGGAATTTTGGCGTGAGGACATCCTTCGACAAATTGTTGCTTTATTGGGGAAGCCAACTGCGATCGCACATCAATCCCTCGATAAAAAGGTTATTTCTTATGCTAGAATTTGTGTTGAAATTAATTTGAATAACCCATTACTAGATTCTTTGGAAATTTTTCTTGGGGCTTCTTCCTGGGTGCAACAGTTAGATTATGAATCCCTCCCTTTTCGCTGTCGAATTTGTCATGGGTATGGTCATCTGCAATGTCAGTGCCCCCATAACTTGACTTCCAAAGGAATAGATAGTTCTACTGCTAGCAATGGTGGTTTGGCAGATAATCTCAGATGGCTAATACTACCAAGGGGATGAAACCAAAAGATGTTACAGGTAAGGGTAAGGCTCAAATGCAAGATAAGGATGGATTTATCCCTACTCGCCCTCGAGCTAAGGAGCATGGTCAGAAGAGGCCTTTGAAAGAGAGATTATCTGATTCAGGTTTTAATCGCTTTGAGGTGCTGGATAGTATGGTTCTAGAGGAGGGTATTCCTCCTCCTATCTCTTCTAATCCAGTTTTCCCAGATGAGGGATTTGTTCCTAATGATGCTTGTGGGGCATCCCAAGTTGTAGTATACCAGAACTGTGAGGTCCCTGTAGCTCCTGTGACAGAGGCTCTGGTGACTCTTGCGGTGTTGGAGGATAATGATGTTGTTCTGGCTGACCTGGTTAAGTATGTGCTACCATCAGGTAAAGGCAAACGGTCTCCTCTCCCCTTGGGGTTGATGCCTAGACCCTTTAAGCGGGTTTATTTGACTCCCCCTCTAAGAAGTGGGTGCAAAATAGACCAAGAGAAGATTAAACTCATAGGAGATATATTGATTGAGTCTGGTTCAGTGAAAGCTTTGGATGCTCATTTTCCCAATTCTACCCAATGATGATTATTCTCTCATGGAATATTAGGGGGTTGAATAGCATCCCTAGACAAAAGGCTATTCATAACTTGGTGGTTGATCATAGTCCTGATGTTTTTTGTATCTAAGAGACTAAGCTCTCTATGGAGTCTATGGTCCAACATGCCTCCAATATTTGGTCTCATGGCCAATGCCAGTGTGTTGGGGAAACAGGCAGTGCTGGTGGTTTAGCTATATTTTGGGATCCACAGAAAATTTCTCCCCTTGGCTGGGTGTCTTCACACTTAGCTCTCTCTATGGTAGCTTCTGCTCTAGACTCAAGAGAGATAATCATGGTTACTAATGTGTATGCACCTGTTGATCTTGTGGGAAAGGAGGAACTTTGGAACCATATTCAATATGTTAGAAATTGTCACCCTTATCATCCTTGGGTGTTAGCAGGGGACTTCAATTCAATTTTAAGTTTAGAGGAGAAGCATGGTGGTTTGGCTAGACTGGGGCCTTCTTCTACTCTTCTTCGGCACCACATATCTGTTTTGCATCTCTCTGATGTTAAGCCTTCGAATGGTCTATATGCTTGGAATAATTGAAGGACTAGAGCTAATGCTATCTCAGAACATTTGGACAGATTTCTTGTTTCTTGCTTCTGGGTTAGTGGCACTCTTACTCTCTTTGGAAATCCTTGATTGGAGGGGTTCTGATCATTGGCCAATCAAATTTTCTGCTATCGGGGCTTGTGTTCCAAAGCATCCTCCTTTTAAGTTCCAGTTGATGTAGCTTCGTGACTCCTCTCTTTGTGATTTTGTTTTATGTTGGTGGCAAGATGGTGCTCCTGCATATGGTACTACAATGTACTCATTTTCTAAAAGGCTTCAATATGTTAAAAGGCAGCTCAGGATATGGAAAAGGCAATGCTTTGGGCACCTTCACTCTATGAAGAGGCTTTCTCAAGAAGATCTTGATGTCATCACAAGGGAGATTATAGATCACAGTTTCTCTGAATATCTCGGCAGGGCTGAATCCCTTGCTTCTAGAGCTCTAGAAGAATGGGAACTTCGAGAGGAAATTTTTTGGAAGCAAAAGGCTAGAGTTGATTGGCTCCAGGAAGGTGATCGAAACACTGCCTTCTTCCATAAAATAGTGCAATCTCACCGAAATCGGAGCAATATCTCTTCTTTGGTTAATTCTCAAGGTATCCAACTGAATTCCTTGCCAGGTTTGTTCTAGGAGGCTACTCGGTACTTTTCTACCCTCTTTTCTGAGGACTCTCCTCCTGCTGATAATGAAGAAAATATTATTTTGTCTTGTATTCCTTCCTTTATCTCTCAGGAAATGAATGATTCTCTCATGCATCCAATATCTTTGGAAGAGCTGGAGGAGGTGGTCTTTGGCATGCCTAAGGGGAAGGCTCCTGATCCTAATGGCTTTCCAGTTGAGTTCTTTCAGGAATTTTGGGACATCATTAATCATGATTTGTTGGAGTTGGTTAAGGAATCCTATTCTAGCAAGCAGATGCTTCGGGCTTTGAATTCTACATTCTTGACTCTTATTCCTAAGAGAGAGGGTGCTAATCAATTGGAGTTTTTTAGACCAATTGCTTTATGTAATGTGGTTTACAAAGTTTTTACTAAGTTGATTGTTGAGAGAATTAAAAAGTGGCTTCCGATTATTATCTCAGAAGAACAAGGTGGTTTTGTTGCTAGAAGACAAATTTTTGATGGGGTGGTTATTGCTACTGAGGCTATTCACTCTATGGCTACTTCACGGGAGAGAGCAATGTTTGTTAAGCTGGATATGGCTAAGGCCTATGATAGAGTTAAATGGAGTTTCCTAAGGAGTATTCTTCCTTCTTTTGGATTTAGCTCTGACTAGGTTATTTGGACTATGAGTTGTGTTACTTCTGTCTCTTTTTCTGTTCTTATTAATGGGCAACCTTCTCAGCTATTTGGTGCCTCTAGAGGCCTCCACCAGGGTGACCCCCTCTCCCCATATCTTTTCATCATTATGGCTGAAGGCTTGGGTAGATTCATTGAGTATCAGGTGTCCCATAATTCTATTCAGGGGTGGCGGTGGGGTAATGGCTTACCTTCTCTTTCCCATCTTCAATTTGTTGATGATTCTGCTCTTGCGAGTCTTGCTAGGATCAAGGAAGCTGAAGCCTTTTGACATGCTTTGGACATTTATTTGGTAGGTTCAGGCCAGAAAGTTAATGAGCACAAATCTTCCATTTACTTGTTTAACACTCCTGATTCTATTCAGCACAGGATTGTTGGTATCCTGCGGTTTCAGATTGGGTCACTTCCTTTGACTTATCTTGGCATTCCTATTGCTGTTTCTAGGCAGCCACATCTCTTCTGGCAAAATTTGATTACCAAGCTTCAAGATAAGGTTAATCATTGGACCCATAGATGGCTTTCTACTGCTACCTGAGTTACTCTTCTTCAAGCTATTATCCAAGCTCTTCCTACTTATAGATGTATGGTTCAAGCTACTCCTATTTACTTTTTCAAGGAGTTTGATGCTCTCTCTCGGCAATTCCTTTGGAGTGGTAATTTGCGTAGTACTAAATGGAGCTTGATTAGTTGGGCAACTGTTTGTAGGCCTAAAAAGGAGGGTGGTCTTGGTCTTCGATCAACTCTCTTGAGTAGTCAAGCATTGGCTGCTAAACTTTACTAGCGATGGTGCTTTGGACAACATCAACTTTGGGCTCGTATTATCAATCATAGATATTTTCATGGTGCTGATCCTTGCTCTGTTTCTACAATTCCTCTTGAAGGTTATGGCTCAATGGTCTAGCATACTTTGAAGACAGGTGTAGTGTTAGTCTAGAGGGGTTTGTTCAAGATATGTAAAGGAGGTTCTTAGGCTTTGTTTTGGTCTTATGCTTGGGATGGATTCCCTTCTATTTTATCCATGTACCCTCATCTTCAGTCTCTTTGTGACTCTTTTCATGTCGCTAGATGGGATAAAGTGGCTCATTACAAGACTCCTTATCAATTGGAACCCGTTGTTGGCTACAGATGGAAGCATTCTTCTAATTGGCCTCTTGGAGGTACAGATGTGGATCGTCAGCAGCTTTCTCAGATTCTAGCCTCTAGAGAGTGTTCCTCTTTGCTCGGTCCAGATGTTTTGGCTTGGGGAGGTACCTTGTCTGGTAAATATCATGTCTCTATTGGGTATCAGGAGATAACTAGACAATTATTTGGGGATGTTGAGGTCCCTTGGTGGAAGCAAGTTTGGAGTAAAGTCTCCGTGTCCAAGTGCAATTTTTTCATGTGGCTAGTGGCTCACAACCGCTGTCTTACATGGGATAATCTTTGTAAACGTGGATTTCAGGGCCCCTCTTTTTGTGTTTTGTGAGGTAATGGGGAGGAGTCTATCTCCCATATGTTCTTCCATTGCTCCTATTCTCTTCAGCTATGACAACTTTGGTGGAGTGCTTGGGGTTGCTCTTGTAGGCATGCTTCCTTTTTGCCTGAGTTTTGGGCCCGCTTGGGAAGTGCTCCCTCCAAGTCTTCTCCTCTCCATGCTGCTTGGATTGCTGGCCCATCATTCTTGCTTTGGCATATATGGTTGGAGAGGAATCGAAGAATATTCCAAGATGTTTGGCTTGGTGTTTTGCATCTTTGGTGGAAGATCTTACATTCTCTTCAGGAAACTATTCTTGTGAAGTGTGAGCTAGATGGGGGTATGGATCCGGTTGATCTTGCTATTTGCAATCTCCTCAATTTTCATCTTCAGGATGGGCCTATAGCTCAAAGGTTTCCTTCTATGTCTAGGCAGCTTCAACATCAGAGGAAGGGTTGTGTTAATCGGGATGGGCATTGGACTCCTCCTCCCTATGGAGTTCTGAAAATTAACACTGATGGTTCTTCCCGGGGGAATCCAGGCCCTGCTGGTATTGGGGGAGTGGCTCGTTGTAGTTTTTGTGATGTTAAATTCTTTTTCTCGGTTCATAAGGGTGATTTCACTAACAATCTCATGGAAGCTCAAGCTATTTTATATGTTGTCAAATAGTGTTGCTTGCGGGGATGGAGTAAGATTATCTGTGAGTCTGATTCCCAGGTGGTGGTGAACTTGCTTTCTTCGCAGGAGCTTGAGGATGTTAGTTGGCAGCTGGCCACTGTTGTTAATCAGATCATTCTCTTCTCTACCTCTTTTCAATTCATTAGGTTCATGTATATTCCTCGTGAATGGAACAGAGTTGCTGATTGTTTAGCCAAATGGGCTTCTAGTCATGATCCGGGTTGGAATATTATGGATCAGAGGCAACTTTCCTCTGAGCTGGTGCGAGAATTTGATGATCTTGTTGCTCAAGATCGAGCTCCTTATTGAGCTCTCCTTGTTGTATTCCTTTTTGCCTTAATAAATTTTTACCCCTCTTTTTCAAAAAATTAAAAATTAAACTAATTTAAAATCTAAGCTTAAATATATGAAAAAAAATCATAACAATTCTCACAAATATTGACTAAACTAAATATCCATATTTAAATGAAAAACTATACTAATTTAAGAAATAAATTTAAACAATTTAAAAACTATAACTTCAATCATACAAATATCCTATCTCTAATCCTATTTGCTAAACTCAAAATCAACATTTAAAGTGAAAAACTAAACTAATTTAAAGTCTAAAATATTTATTTTTTAAAAAATCTCTAACAATTATTAAAACATATAGTTAAAATATAATAACTCCTCCTCAATGTATATTTATAAATTAAATACGAGAGATAAAAATGAAGATAAATAAATAAATAAGGAAAAACATATTATCTTAAAAAGCAGGGATAGAGCCCCTCTAGGAGCCAGTTTCGCCATAGAAGCAGTAGGGCTCGCCCAGGTTCGCCATAGAAGCCATAGGGCTAGCGGAGATCAAGCAGGGAGAGCCCTCTTAGGCATCTCATCATTCTACTAGAATTTCGATGAACCCATCCAGTTTTACGCAGCATGGGATTTTACGGCCAAAAAATTAAAAAATTGAAGGTATTTTCAGTTAAAATCAAATACAATGAGAAATTACGGTAGTCAATATGGGCAAGAAATGAAATGAGATATTAATCGATGAGGCTAAAAATTTGCGTGGAATTGAATGAAAAAGGAAAATTTAGAATTTTTAGAAGCACCGAGTAAATGGTGTTGAATTCTGGAGAAATCAGTAAAGATTTTGCATAATTTTTAGTGGTAGGCATTAAGTTTTCCTGGAATCAGCGAGGTAGTAAAAACAACAGGAAATTTGACCAAGAAAATATAAATTATTATGAGAGACTGTAAGCGATAATAAGGTCTTGTAGGGTTTCAGACGACAGCGTCGCTGAATGCAAAGAAAACAGGAGAGATCTTAACTTAGTTTTTAGAGTTTGAGTAAATGGAGTTGAATGCACAAGGGGAGAAACCCTGCCGCCTGGACGTCTATGCGAAAATTCGCATTGTTTTCGACCTCTGAGCTTTTGAAGCATCAAAAAGGGTTTTTTGTTCTTTTATTTTAACTGAGGGATTAATTTTTCCTTTGATTTAGTAGACAAATTTAAACTTTTTCTCAAGTTCGTGCAACAACAAAACCTATTCTCAAACTCTCTAGTTTTTAGATTTGATTGTAAGCTTTTTAAAATTAATATTTAGAATCACACTTTTTTCTTTTTTTCCCTCTGTGTCACTCGAAATACTAATCAAATAATAAATAAATAAATAAAACAATTGCAGATCTCATAAATTGTAGAAATTTGTTAGATCTCGAAGATTTTGGATTTTAAACCTGGCATTTATATTTATTATTTAGGTATGATGTCGCTTTGGAGACAAATACAAAAGGGCCGTCTCGGCTCATGGAGTTTGGAAGAAGTTGCAGAAAGCTGCAACTCTTTCTGCATGTATCAACAGGTAACCTTTATGTCATAATTTATACTTCTTGCTTAATGGAAGCAACACATTATTTACATTCTGAACATTACATTGCTTTTGCTTTCTTAACCTGCAGCATATGTCAATGGGCAAGGAGAAGGTAGGATTGCCGAAAAACCGTTCAAAATGGAAGATTGCCTAACCAAAGGGTTAGAAGATTCTCCAGCTTTGAACATTCTGAATGAATTTGAACTGGCCAAAATTGTTCGACCTTTTCATGATGATGGCATTTGCCAAACAATGAAAGACATGGGTTTGAAAAGGTACAGAACGAATTCTTGAGTTGCTTCTTGATTTGTCATATTCTATTTCAATCTTTATAATCTATGATCCGATTTATCTTTAAGAGTGGCCTATAAGTTGTTTCTGAGACGAGAATTCCCAATATTTTAGTAAATAATATATTTTTACCTAATGAACTTTGCAGGGCAAGAACATATGGATGGAATGATGTTTATGTGTTTAGCAAGGCGATGGGAGAGATGTTTTTAGACCATAACAGAGGAGAAATTCCATTGGCTATTGTTAGACCTAGTGTGATTGAAGGAACCTACAGGGATCCATTTCCTGGATGGATAGAAGGCCTTCGGTAAGAGCAGACTTAAACTCATGAATGTATCAGTTATTTACTACTATCTGGTAAGAACAATCTTAAACCTCATGAATGTGACAAGTATTTACTAGTTTCTGATACCTGTCAAAGTGTCTTTGAAGATAATTTGTAAGAACGATTCAAAGTTGTTTGTGCCATTTATATCAATTTGGGTTCACTTCATTAGGGGAGAGGATTCAGTACTTGAACATTCTAACTTCAAATTGCTCCCAGTTTTTTTACAGCAGGTTACTTGGTGAGTCGTCTACTTATAACTAAGGTTTCAAGTCCACATCACTTGTTATGATGCCACATCAACATGCTTTTTGCCAAGTTGTCTAAAACATCCTAACTTCAAATTGCTTATCAAAATCTTGCTTAAAATTTTCAAATTGCTCCCAGTTTTTTACAGCAGGTTACTTGGCGAGTCGTCTACTTATAACTAAGGTTTCAAGTCCACATCACCTGTTATGATGCCACATCAACATGTTTTTTGCCAAGTTGTCTAAAACAACTCAAAAAAAAGTGAGACCAATGGTCATGCATAAAGGGTACCCATAGTTGAACAACTGATGTGGCATCATATCATTGGTTAATTTTTATAACTCAGGGTATATTTTATTCAATTTTGGGTAGTTACAAGTATCGGTACAATGTTGTCAAAAAAAATATTGGACATTAAGTCAATAAATATAGGTATTAAGTGAACAACTTTTATCACAACTATTAGAACGTGTTCAATTAGTGGGTCCTCCTCCCCTATAAGATTGTTTGAAAAGTATTAAGACAAATCTAATTCATTTTAGTTAAAAGCTTAATACATTAAATTGTTTAACTTCAAATATACCAGGCAAACTTTTCTGGATTGTTTGATTTTCTGATTTGCTATTAGTTTGGAATTCCCACTTTCTTTCCTCCTTTTCTATTTGGCTGCTAGAGGGCCTTAGTTATGTTCATTATGAGCGTTTTTGGTTGGTTGATTCTTTCTTCTTCAATGTAAAAATTGCAAAGGTAAATGATTAAATGTTGTATCATGTCAAATTTATTTGTATCAATGTTTTCAATCATATTCAATGATTTATTATCAAGATGTAAGAGAATTATATGAAGGCAATAATCTGCAATTTTCTTTGACAGTTTAATTCTGGACATCTCAAATTATTTAGCCTTGAAATGGAGTTCCCTTCTGTAAAGGGTTTCAATTGTAGACATTACATTTCTACAGTCTATAGTAATTATGTTGTATGTTTCTAGATTCTATTACTACAATATAATTTGCATCAACTTTTGAGGAGGATAGTCAATGATCTATTATCAAGATATAAGACAGCTATACAGAAATTTCAAAAAATGACTTTTATGTCAGACAACAATTTGATATTATTATTCTATACTAACATTATAATCATTCAATTGATACAGAATGGTGGATCCAATAATAGCCTACTATGCAAAAGGCCAGCTCTCTGCCCTTATTGCTGATCCAGGCATGGCTTTTGATATAGTAAGTATCACCACACACTTTTAACAGTGTTAATTGAATTGTTTTGACAAATATAATATTAGACATAATTTTCTTCATGTGTTTATAAATACAAATAATAAAATTTTCAGGTTCCAGTAGATATGGTTGCAAACGCAATACTTGCAGTAATGGCAAAGCATGCTGGTAAATCTGGGCTGGAGATTTATCAAATGGCTTCCTCTGTTGCGAATCCAATATTTATGGGAGAACTTTTTGAAATGTTTTACCAATATTTTAAAGCCCACCCTTATGTTGACATGAGGGGTAAACCAGTAAAAGTAAAGGATTCTCTCAAGCTGTTTGGAAACATGGAAGATCTCTCTTTTTATCCCATAAACAAATCATTAGATGTAAGTTGCACTAGATTTTTTTATATAATTCATGATTATATAGTTTTTTAAAGACATATTTGGAGCAAGTTTGATGTGCACATGTATGAATTATATAGTTTTTTAAAGACATATTTGGAGGAAGTTTGATGTGCACATGTTTTCTTATTTAAAAATAGTTCAAAGTTGTTATTCAGTTGTCTTAATTGATACGAGTTTATATGAATTGAAAATTTGAATCTCATTTAATGATTCATCCATAGAGGAGTCATTCTAGTGAAACATATATCAAATTAATTCTATTTTTCTTAATTTAGTCATTTTACTTAAAATTTTAGAACATTGATTACTACAATGTGTGATGATAATAGACAAATGGTGGGCACCTTTTTGTTCAAATGGAAAAGCAAGAACGCATTGCCATGAAAGTAAGAGCCCGTGTGAACAGACACATTGGCAGGATATACCAGTCATATTTTACTTGCAGAGCAAGGTATTTGATAAAATTCATTTCACTCATTTTATTGTTCTTCTTATATTAAGAAATTATTTCACAAAAATTGTATTTATCTTGATTTCAGATTTGATAACTCAAACACGAATAAGTTATTCCAAGAACTCTCCCAAGAGGAAAGGGAAATATTTGGATTTGATGTAAATAGGATAGACTGGGATGATTACATTATGAAGGTTCATATTCCGGGACTCCTTGAAAATGTCATGACGAAAAAAAGATCGAAAGCCATCGAAAAAGACAAGAATCCTGCAGTCCCTCTATTGGTGAGGCCTTAAGACTTCAAGGATAAAATAGGTTTGATAAAATAGGTTTATCAGGTAGTGCTTGTTTTTATAGGTTGTCTTAATTTTTTTTTAAATTGTTCAAATATGTTATTTATATTAAGCATTCTTAGCAAGTTTGAGGGAGTTGTTTATGGAAAATTCTGTGTGGCAAATTAAAATCTATAGAAATATTTTAGAGAATTTTTTTATTAAGATTCTCTACTATTCTTAGTAGTTAATAGTAGTTTAATATTCATGGTGGTATTGATTAACTACTTGAGAGGATGTTGCTTGAGAAGTTTTTTAGATGTATTTATTAAAGGAAATATATGATTATCAAATTTTTGTTATCTATTAAAAGAGCAACTGATAGAAGTTACTAATTATTAAAAAATATATTTATTATTTTACTTTTTTTTTTTTTTTCTATTAGATATAAGAGTTTCAGAACAAAAAGAGCAACCAAAGTACCACCACAAAAATCAACAAGGAGGCCAAGCCTCACTAAGGAAGAACAAATTCAGCTGTACAACATAACAAAAAGAGGAGAAAGACTAGCTAACTAAGAACATCATAGTAATTGACCACCTAGGTAGTCCAACCTAAGGGACCCTCCATCCAAACCACGCTTTTACGTTCCTGAATCTGCATTAGCCTGAATAAATCATCCTTTCTAGCATTCACTTTCTTACGGATTTCTCTATTTAGCCCAATGCAAGCTTGCTCAAAAGCTTGTAGATCATCCAAGGTTCTACACCTTTGGTATCCATGCTTAAAAGCAGCATGCCCATCATGAAGGAACCGTCTCATCTTGTCTCGCTCGATCAGCATAGTAGCTTCCACCTGCAAAGAAATTTTAAAATAAGTGAGCTTTCGAAAAAATTCAGTAAGGTCCCTTGGTTTACCTTGGTATCTTTCCTCATTCCTGCATTTCCAGATCTACCAGAGAATGTTAGATGACAATATATTCCAAAATAAATTGGTATCTTTAGGAAGAACATTAATATGACCAGTGATAATATCAAGAATATTAACATCAATAGGATAGACAATGCCAAACATTCTCCATATTTCTTTAGCAAAAGTATAATCTAAAAGAATATGTCTACTAGTTTCAGGAACTCTGCATAAATTACAAAAATCAGAATTAGATAAATCTTTCTTAATAGGTAGCTTGTCCAACATGATTAACCATCTGAAGCATCTAATTTTAGGCTCAACAGAATTCTTCCACAAGATATCAAAGTATTTTTTCCAAACATCAGCATCATAAGAAGAGTACCAAAAAATATTGACATGATCAATAATATTAGTATTACAATCTAGGATTCTGTATATATTCTTGGCCTTAAGTAGATTTGTGACCACTCCACCAGGCCATTTACACTTTAGGTGCCTTTGAGAATCAACATGGCATATAGTGGGAAGACCATTTACAGCTTGCACAATCATGTTATAAGTTCTTTTATGGGAATCAGGGATATCATATTTATTTTTAAGCTCATCCCAAGGAGTAATTTGGTTCTGCTCAAAGAGATCTATGAACTGTTTAATACTTTTCTTAGCCCACAATCTGGCAGAACACCCTTGGGTAAGGGCCAAAGGTTTACCATTTAGGTGAAGATTCCACCAAATTGATCTTTCACCATGGAGTTGATCATTACAATGAAAATCCTTGTTAGTGATGAATTTCCTAACATGGTCCCAAGCCTTCCAAATAGATCTAAAAACTATGGAACCTTGGACCATGACAGGAAAGTTACCAATAATGAGGTCGCAAAAGGGGAGATTAGTCCAAGATTTGGCTTTCTTAGGCACACCCCTTTCAATGTTATTTCTAACTAACACTTTCCAAGGACAGTCACCCTCCATGGATTGAAAAATCCATTTGGCAGATAGGGCAATACCTTGAATTCTTAAGTCCTTCAGCCCAAGTCCCCCAAGGGCCTTGTCAGTGTGGCACCAAGCCCACCTAACAGAATGAATTTTATTATTACCCTTTCCATCAATCCAAAGAAATTGTCTAATGGACTTTTGAATTTCAGCAATCTGATAATTGTTAAAAAACCATGCAGAGGAATAGTAAATGGTGTAGGTGGACAACATCTTCTGGAAAACTTGAATTCTGCCTGCCATAGATAATGCCCTATTATGCCATTTGTTAAGTTTCTTATCAATCTTCTCTTTAACCCATGACCACATGTCCTTGATGGCAGGATCCATTGAGAAAGGGATGGCAGGATCCATTGAGAAAGGGATACCAAGATATCTAGTGATCTAATTGGGGCCTCCCCAAAGAAAATTGTATTGAGGAAACCAATCCGGGGGCTGCACATCCCACCCCAAACAAACTAATTTGGCTTGAGATATTTTAGCCCCAGATATAGAACAAAAGAAACTAAGTTTATATTGCAAAGTCTTAAATTTGCTTTCTGAAAGCTCAAAGAACAACGCGGTATCATCCGCAAATCGGCAATTGATGAGCTCTTCATCATTAGGAAAATAGATACCTCTGACATCAAAAGATAAAGAATTATCTCTGAGAATATAGAAGAGAGCCTTCGAAGCAATCACAAAAAGAGATGGTGCCAGAGGGCACCCTTGTCTAATGGATCTCCCTAGAGAAAAAGGAGCAGAAAGAACACCATTAACTTCAACTTGAGCACAAGCATCACTAAGAAGCACTTGCACAGTATTACAAAAGGAGGGAGGGAAACCGAAGGCCTCTAACATCATAAGAATAAAACTCCATTCAACCTTATCATAAGCCTTTTCAAAATCCAAAAGAAGCATGGTCGAGTTTTCGTGTGAGCATTTAGACCACTCCATGGCTTCCCAACTAGTTATGAGATTCTCGAGAATATATCTACCCTTGATGAAACCAGTTTGGGTAGAGTTAACAAATTTAGGAAGAATATTGACTAACCTAAGAGCCATAATTTTAGCTAAAATCTTATAAGACACATTAAGAAGGGTAATCGGCCTTCAATTCCTAATGAGGGTCTTATCTCCATCCTTGGGGAGGAGCTTAATGATCCCTCTATTAACATCCTGTCCCAAGGAGACAATAGACAAAGCTTCAGAGTATAAGTCATGGAGATCCTTACAGATCCAACTGATATTGGATTTATAGAACTCAACAGGAAAACCATCAGGGCCCAGGGCCTTATCATCATTGAGAGCCTTGATAGCTCCCTCAATCTCCTCAATAGAGATATCTTTAGCAAGCACAACAATATCCTCCGAGTCCAACTTTTTAGGAATAAGCATTTTGCATTTATTTCTTGAAGACTCAGCCTCAGAGGAGTCCTCTAAAGTAAAAAGATTCTTGTAATAATCAGCAAAAGCCTGAATAATAATCTCAGGGTCTAAAATGTCTTGATTATCAATCGAGAGTCTATCAATGGACTCTTTAATATGTTTATGTTTAAGAAGATTGAAGAAAAATTTCGAACCCCTGTCCCCATGTTGGAGCCAATGGGCTCTAGATCTGATCCTAGCTCCATGAATCCTAACTTGTTGATGCTTCCTAAGAGCATCTTTGGCAGCCATAACACGGGAGAAAAGATCCAAATTGGAGGAATCCCTTTGGATGTTGTTCTCAGCTATTTGCAATTCAGAAGATAATTGTTTTTCAACAAACCTGTAATCCTTAGCCCTTTTTTGACCAATGGTTTGAAGAAAAATCCTCCATGAAGAAAGGTTAGTTTTCCATCTATCAAGATGGGAAATGTGTTGAAGGTTAATTTTATTGATACCTCTAATAATCTGCACAGCAGCAAGAACATCCTCATCCATGAGGAGACTAGTGTTTAAGATGAATTTACTACTTCTAGACTTGTGTTGAAGTAGACTACTATTAAAATTAACCTTAGACAAAATAGGGTGATGATCCGACAAAGTGGTGGCAATAACCCAAACAATATTTCCAGAGATGTCTGGAGGAAAAGAGAAAAAATACTTATTGGCATAAAGCCTGTCAAGCCTGGAATAAATCCTAGCATTTCCCTGTTGAAAGTTGCACCACATGTGCCATAATCCAGGGTTGGTTTTCAAGTTACCAGCAATAGGATCAAAAAGATAGTTAGAATTTAAAAATCTATTCCAATAGAATTTTTCATTATCCTTCTAGTGAAAGGGAATGCCCCCCGACTTGTCATCCTGAGATTCAATCATGTTGAAATCTCCACCAAAAAGCCAAGGCATATCTGGGAGGTCTATAAGCCATTTGTAGAGCTCAATTATTTCCTTAGGGTCATTTGAAGCATAAATAGCACAGACCCCAAATTTTTTGTCATCATATTGCAAAGTAACCCACACCGCTCTCTGACAAGGAGAACATCCATTATTAGTAATATGTTTTTTCATATTTATTACTAATAAGTAGGGCAATTCCCCCTCTACCTCTCTCATGGTTAGTGCAAAACTTAATAGCATCTTTCCAAATAAAATTGAGATAAAGTAAAATGATAAAGTAAAATATAATTCAAGATAAATTTGTAAATACTTTTATATATTTAAAATGTATATATAAACATCTTTATGAAGTTGTTTTAATCAAGAAATTATATTGTATTTTGATAACAATGAGTTAATAAAATTCAGAATGATTGCCCACACATTTAGGAAGACTAGTTAGCTTCTACTTGCCCCTTCCTCTCCTCAACTTGGGAGTTGGTAAGACCAAGGTAAGGAGGGTTTAGGTTACCGTACCTATAAAAAGGTTAGCAAAATATAATAATTTTTTCCTATTAGTAACAACATAAAACTATGTTGTATTTTATATTGAAGTGTATGGTAGAAGTAAAACTAAAACTCATTTATATATACATGTCAAAGGTAATCATGCCATATTAAATTGTTTTTTAAAAATGATATTGAAAAGTGCATAAAAAGTGGAGGCCAAGATTAATTATCATGTGAATAAATTTGAACCCAAGACCTCTTCGATAAGAGGCTCACAATTTACCATTGTGTTATAGGCTCATGCCTATAATTCAAGTTCATGTTATAGGTAGGACTAAAAACTAAATGAATTGGGGTTTAAATTAGGGTTGTGATTTGTCTTAGGGTTAGAGTTGTTATTAGTATTACGATTAGAATTAGATTAAGTGTTCTTATTAGAGATGGATTTAAAGTTATCATTAGGTTGGGTAAGATTTAGATTTTTTTTAAAACAAGATGTAAAATATTATTTATCATAAAAGAATCATTACATAGCAAGACCAAAAATAAATTGCGACAAATTAGATAGCATCTAAACAAATATCCTATCAAGGAATCCAATGGGAACAAACATAAACTTTATCATGTCATCCATACTAACCTCTCTATTGTTTGAGAATGTTCTAGGGGCAAAACTCATCAATTACCAATGTTTCACCCTTCATATGCCAGGGGATCTATTAACCAAACAACTAGTCACCCTATTCTATTCCTTAGGAATGTAGAAAAATAAAACAAAAGTTTAAAGAGTTACTTAAACTAAGGGTTTACTTGAACACTAAAGCTAACTACCAAGTCACTACCTGCACCCTTTACTTTTTTAGCAAATCAACCAAAACCTAGGAATTTGACATAGACAATTTTTCTCTAGCCTACGTAGTAAGAACAAGAGCTTCCATGAAATTATTCATTTGTTATCCTTTATAACTATGAAAAAGAAACAAGACAACCATAGAGAGATCTCTCAAACTCTCTCATATCCTAGCATGTTGAATATTCCTCCTAGAAGAGTTATGAGTGTTAATCTTCAAAATTATGAGAAAAATAATCTACCTTGGACTTGTTGAATATTCATCCTAGCATACCTACAAATCATTGTCATAAATGTTTTATTACCACATTTGAGTAAGTTCAAATTCATTATAATAACAATATCACTAAGATCTATATTAGCAAAATATTGCACTTTAGATAAGGTCTCCTAAAGTATGTAGATAACTCTACCATAGTGGATATGCCATCATTTTCTTATCCTAAAAATTCTTTCAGTTTCTTTTCAATTAAAGTTGCCAAATAATGAATGTGGGCCCTATAAACAAGGAAAATTAGGGATTTAGAAATAAAAATGATAAGCTAACCATAAAAATGCTATAACATCTTTCAAACGAAAAAGAATTATCTCATGAATAAAGTTATGAAATCAAAATTGCATAAATTTAACATAAAACACAAACAAATTCTATGCAAACCCTTCATCCCACTCCATTATTTTCTTTCTCCTCTAGTTAACAATTTTTCTGAATGTGAACAAGTGCAAAAATATGATTAAGCAAGGATAATTCAATGGAATAACAATAAGGATACTAGAATATTGTAATTTGTGGCTAGTGAAAATGAAGATTGAGAGCACAATTTATAGATTTTTAGTGTCACGTGAATAGACACAAATAAAAGGATGTAAGAGGATAAGGGTGAAGGAAAGGAAACGTCAAGTGAGAGCCAAAAGGAAAAGGTAGAAGAAAATAAATAATGCAAGTGGGATTACAAAATGGAGATAAAATTATAGATATATCAATAAATATTAATTTATTAATTCACCTTCATATTGATAATCAACGAATTAAATAATATTCATTTAATTGTGCCAAAAGGATAAATGAGATTAATAGATGTCATATTTATTTATCTTCTAGAGGACCTATTAGGACAAGGGGTATAATATTTAAGTTATTATATGTTAGAATGTTTAGAATAATTGGCGGGGTGAATCAATTATCCAAGGTCTGGGTGTACCAATTGAACAAACAAACAATTAAATAACTTCAAATCTTAACATTCAATAGCTTGGTCTCCATAGTCAACTTTCAGTAAACATAAATTAGCAATCCATTGTCATAAATATTACACACTTTGTAGAATGTAAACATTAATAGTAGATCACGAAATTTAACATCCACACAAGTTTGACACTAGTATTTGATGTGAAACCCCAATGTGGGAAAAACCACCAACAACATGTCACCAATCTTTTCACTCTTATGAAGTGAGCTATGTTAGGAGCCAAGCCTATTAAACATTACAAAACACATTGTTAAATGTGACCTTGTTAAAAGATTTAATCACCCTATTAGGAGTGGCCTTGTTAGAAGACTTTAGAGTATTTCATTAGAATGCCACCTTGATTAAATGATTTACATATGACTGTTAGGTCAACCTCGATTAAAGTATTTTAATACTACATCAATATAGTGGTTAGAAAGTGTAGATGCTTAATATCATCCCTAAAGACTATATTAATTTATTAATATTGCTCGTGACATTGTAATTAATTATTAATTAATTAATAATATTGCTCACATTTTTTTACTTATTTGATTAAATTATTTTAAGAGTTCTGGTTTCTGGGTTAGATTGTGTGCAGTTTTTTAATCATCAACGTTTCGGATCATGCTACATGATCCATCATCAGGATGCCAGAGAACAAGAAGAACAAAAAAAATGAGTTCATTCTCCTCAGTATTTTAATTTAATTTAAATACTCCTAGCTTTAATGTGTTAAATTAATTTAACACATGACCCTCCATCATCCCTTTTTTTAAATAAATTTTGTTTATCCTCATATCCTATTAATTCCTCTAAACCCATGATTAAATTAAATTTCATTTAATTTAATCTTAAGCATAACCTACAGCCTAGCCTATAACCATCATTTTCATCCTCTTAAGCCTACTTCTTCTCTAATCCCACTTAATCATTCTTAATCTCTTTCCTAATCCCCCTCGTTAGCCTAAGAGTGTGCTCACACATGTGTGAGATGGCATGCCTACACACTCCCCTTTGCACTCTTGTCTTGAATTTTTGACTACTTGCATGGCTTGCCTATCACCTTATGTGGCATCTACATGGATGCCACCTCACCAAGCCCTCTCTCAAGCCTATAAATAGAGGCCTTGTCTCAAGCATTTGTATCTCCCATTATTGCATTGTTACAATGTCATTTTGAGCCTTGAGTTTTCATGCTAGGGTTTTCATTGTAGTTTGAGTTTTCATAGAGATTTCTAAGAGAATACTAACCATTTGGTAGCTAGTTTAGCTTTGCATTTGCATGGTTTAGTTAGTTTGCCTTTGCATTTACATTTACTTGTTAATTTAGCTTGCATATCTTATTAGTTTCTTTGTTGCATTTCACATTTTCACCATTGAATGCTTTCAAGTATGGCTTTCTCCATAGCCATTTCTTGAAGTATTCTTCATTTCATTGTAGCTTGGGTTCATATTTCATCATTACTTACATTTGCACATCCACTCAAGAGATTCAATACTTTGTTGTGTTTGGGAGAGCACACCAAACATACCCCTCATCTTAACACACCAACAAAGCCTCTCATGGGTGCCTTTGTTGAGCTATAGAGTTAGTTGGAGGATTTGGTTTGTTGGATGCATAGAGTTGAAAAACTCAAGCAAGCATTAGTTAGTTAATGGTCTTTCATTTTGTTGAGTCTTTGATGCATATTTGAGATTTTTTAACTAATGTTTGTTTGTTGATTCGTGCTCCCAACACGTCACATTTTCTAACACATAGAAAGTAACAATAGTTTTTGATCTGTCAAGTACTACTCACTTAAAAAATTCGGATCTGATTTCGGCTCACAAGTTGATCCATTGACAGGCTTACATTGTTGCCTCAATCTCTAATTCACTTGGAAACCCTTCAAGAAATTACACTTCTCCTCTTCTCAACTCTTCTCAGCCTTTTTCTTAAGTTTTTCAGTCAATAGCATCAACTACTTCTCCAACCTTCAATGTCTTGATAAGGTTAGCCCTTGCACTTCCTTAAATAAGTAATTGTTATGATCCTAGTGGGTGGCCTTTGCTAACACCTCATGGTTTTGGTGCAATGGTTTGTACCATGTGGTATTAGAGCCTCCACCTAGGTTCGAGTCTTAGAGTGGGTGGCAATGTTTAGTGTTTGTCTAAGACTCATATGGCCAAAGGAGGGCCCACCGTATGGGTGCACATCTAGCCTAGAGTCTAGATTGTGGAGCATGGTGGGATGTTATGATCCTAGTGGGCAGCTTTCACTAACACCTTGTTGTTTTGGTGCAATGGTTTGTATCAGTAATTCTAATATTTTGTCACTTAAAAACCACTGTAAATCTTAGGGTTACGATTATATTCAACACATACAATGAATTTGTCAACCTTCTTGTTCATCCTCTTCTTTTCTAGAAACTTCTTCACAAATCCTTACATAGAAACAAGCAATCATTATTTCCTTTGATTTAAATGTTCATATCTTCAACATGCTTTCCATATTCCAAGAAATCAACTTTGTCGGCTAGAAATTACAATTTCTCATAAATTGTTAAAATGTTGTTCCTCGACAATCACTATGTTTTGACACTCAAACATCACTGGGTTACTTGGTCACTACTAGATTTCTTGCTCAGCACATATACTATCACTCGGTCAATACGGATGCTCAATCAACATTAATTGTGGCTCGGTTGACACTACCATCACTCAAGGTATGTGCAGGATCATGGTGTACCAAACTATGGCCTTAAGTGGCAGTGAAAAATTAGCAAATTAGGGTTATGTCAACTTGACACATAATTTTAAAGTGGTTATGGACTTTATATCAAAAATTTGTAAGAAAATAATCTGTAGGAAATTGAATGTAGTTTCTAAACTACTAGGCCTTATTAGGAGAAAAAAATAATTGATTGGTCAAAAGTTTGGATTTTAATGCAGTACTACGAAAATTTTAGGGCAAAAATTAAAAGTAGGTGTATGTCTAACCACCTTAATCAAAATCAAATGATAATATTTTTTTAATATAATTATAGATATAAAATGTAGACTCATGCCCAGATGTGACGCATATTTTTTAATATTTTTATTCCAAATAAATAATTAAATATGAATTTTCTACTATAACTTTTTCGAAAAAAAACTCTCGTGTCTGACCACCTTAACTAATAGAAAGTTTTACCAAATTTAATAATAATTATTATTTTTCTTATACTAGGTGAAGAATAGAATGTGACGCAACTTTTAGATTTAAAAAATGTTATACCGTTTGAAAGTTATAGCTATTTTTAAATCAGTATGTCAATCAACACTTTACAATAATCTTCATTGAAAATTAGCTAATAAATACTTATCAAACTCAAAATTTGATAGCAATTATATCGATCGAATCTCGAGAGTGATATTAAAAAACCCTTTTCATTTCAGTCAATTTCAATCAAAATAACATTGTCAGATAGCTACCCGAAGTTTGAGTGTCACTGAAACCCTCCTTAAACACATTTTTTGGGTTGACCGGGCAGGCTTGGTAAATACCAGGCCTAATCAGATATCCGATTAGCCGTGGTAATTTCAAACTCATTTTTGCTGGGAGATTTCAAAAGGGAAGTTTTTTTAAATTTAAAATTTGGAGGGAGATAAATTTAAGAGAATAACTTTAGACAATTTTAAAGCAAAATATATTTCGTGAATGTGTGAACATTAATATTATTACATTATAGTAATATGTATGATTATTATTATTAAATATAATATAGTGATATATATTATTATTAAATATATGTAGTAGTATTATATGAAAAAACTATTCTATATAATAATATATATTGTTATTATTATTAAATATATAATATAGTAACATATATGATTATTATTGTTATATAATCTAATAATATATTATTATTATATTAAAATATACAATATAATATAATTATTAAATATAATATTGTCCCTTCGACCCATATGAAGCATTCTAATATGTCCCTAGGGACATGTCGTAATTTAATTCATCAAAGGGAGTCATAAGTAAAATTATGACCCCCTTCGACTCATACAAAGGATTCTAATATGTCCCTAGCGGTCCTAGGACCCCTAAGAACATATGTTGTCAAGTAATGGGTTGAAGGGGCCCCCCTTCAACCCATATGAACGATTCTAATATGTCCCTAGGGGTCCTAGGACCCCTAGGGACATATGTCATCATGTAATGGGTTGAAGGGGATCATAGGTCACCCTATGACCCCCTTCGACCCATATGAATAATTCTAATATGTCCCTAGGGGTCTTAGGACCCCTAGGGACATATGTCATCATGTAATGACTCGAAGGGGGTCATAGGTACACCTATGACCCCCTTTGAACCATATGAAGCATTCTAATATGTTCCTAGGGGTCCTCGGACCCCTAGGGATAAATGCCATCATTTAATGAGTCGAAGGGGGTCATAGGTCAACCTATGACCCCATTCGACCCATATGAAGCATTCTAATATGTCCCTACGAGTCTTAGGACCCCTAGGGACATGTCATCATTTAATTGGTTGAAGGGGGTAAAAGGTCAACCTATGAACGCCTTCGACCCATACGAAAGAGTCTAATATGTCACTAGGGATCCTAAGACCCCTAGGGACATATGTCATCATGTAATGGGTCGAGCAGGGTCATAGGTCACCCTATGACCCCATTCGACCCGTATGAACAATTCTAATATGTCCCTACGGGTCCTAGGCGCCCTAGAGAAATGATTCTAATATGTCCCTAGGACCCCTAGGGACATATGTCATCATGTAATAGGTCGAAGGGGGTCATAGGTTGAGGTCATAGGTCAACCTATGGCCTATGGCCCCCTTCGACCCATATGAAGGATTCTAATATGTCCCTAGGTGAACTAGGACTCCTAGGGACATATGTCATCATTTAATTGGTCGAAGGGGGTCATAGGTTTCTTTCGACTCATATGAATGATTCTAATATGTCCTTAGGGGTCCTAGGAACCCTTGGGACATACGTCGTCATGTAATTGGTCGAAGGGGGTCATAGGCCAACCTATGACCCCCTTCAACCCATATGAACAATTATAATATGACCCTAGGGGTCCTGGGACTCCTAGGGATATATGTCATCATGTAATAGGTCGAAGGGGGTCATAGGTCAACCTATGACCCCCTTTGACCCATACGAAGGATTCTAATATGTCCCTAGGGGTCCTAGGACCCCTAGGGACATATGTCATCATGTAATGGGTTGAAGGGGGTCATAGATCACCCTATGACCCCCTTCGACCCATACGAAGGATTCTAATATGTCCCTAGGGGTCTCATCATGTAATGGATCAAAGGGGGTCATAGGTCACCATATGACCCCCTTCAACCCATACGAAGGATTCTAATATGTCCCTAGGGGTCTTAGGACCCCTAGGGACATATGTCGTCATGTAATGGGTCGAAGGGGTTCATAGGTCAACCTATGACCCCCTTCGACCCATACAAAGGATACTAATATGTCCCTAGGGGTCCTAGGACCCGAAGGGACATATGTCATCATGTAATGTGACCTATGACCCCCTTCAACCCATACGAAGGATTCTAATATCCCTAAGGACATATGTCATCTTTTAATTGGTCGAAGGGGCTCATAAGGGCTCATAGGCCAACCTATGACCCCCTTCGACCCATACGAAAGATTCTAATATGTCCCTAGGGGTATTAGGACACCTAGGGACATATCTCGTCATGTAATGGGTCGAAGACCTATGACCCCCTTCGATCGGACCCCTCAGGATATATGTCATCATTTAATTGGTCGAAGCGGGTCATAGGTCAACCTATGCCCCTCTTCGACCCATATGAACGATTCTAATATGTCCTTAGGGGTCCTAGGACCCCTAAGGACATATGTCATTATGTACTTGGTCGAAGGGGGTCATAGGTCAACCTATGACCCCCTTCAACTCATATGAACAATTCTAATATGACCCTAGGGTCTTAGGACCCCTAGGGACATATGTCATCATGTAATGGGTCGAAGGGGGTCATAGGTCAACCTATGACCCCCTTCAACCCATACGAAAGATTCTAGAACCCCTAGCGACATATGTCGTCATGTAATGGGTTGAAGGGGGTCATAGACCTATGACCCCCTTCGACTCATACAAAAGATTCTAATATGTCCTTAGGGGTCCTAGGACCCCTAGGGACATATGTCATCATGTAATGGGTCGAAGGGGGTTATAGGTCACCCTATGACCCCCTTTGACCTATATGAAGGATTCTAATATGTCGCTAGGGGTCTTAGGACCCCTAGGGACATATGTCATCATGTAATGGGTCAAAGGGGTAATAGGTCATCCTATGATCCCCTTCGACCCATACGAATGATTCTAATATGTCCCTAGGGGTCGTAGGACCCCTAGGGACATATGTCGTCATTTAATTGGTCGAAAGGGGTCATACGTTGACCTATGACCCCCTTGGACTCATATGAATGATTCTAATATGTCCCTAGGGGTCCTAGGACCCCAAGGGACATATATCGTCATGTAATTGGTCGAAGGGGGTACTAGGTCAACCTATGACCCCCTTCGACCCATATGGACAATTCTAATATGTCCCTAGGGGTCCTACGACCCCTAGAGACATATGTCGTCATGTAATGGGTTGAAGGGGGTCATAGGTCAACCTATGACCCCCTTTGACCCATACGAAGGATTCTAATATGTCCCTAGGTATCCTAGGACCCCTAGGGACATATGTCATCATGTAATGGATCGAACGGGGTCATAGGTCACCTTATGACCCACTTCAAACCATATGAAAGATTTTAATATGTCCTTAGGGGTCCTAGGACCCCTAGGGACATATGTTGTCATGTAATGGGTCGAAGGGGGTCATAGGTCACCCTATGACCTGCTTCGACTCATACAAAGGATTCTAGTATGTCCCTAGGGGCCCTAGGACCCCTAGGGAAATATCTCATCATGTAATGGGTTGAAGGAGGTCATAGGCCAACCTATGATCCCCTTCGACCCATATGAAGCATTCTAATATGTCCATAGGGGTCCTAGGACTCCTAGGGACATATGTCATCATGTAATGGGTCGAAGGACCCATATGAAGCATTCTAATATGTCCCTAAGGGTCCTAGGACCCTCAAGGACATATGTTATCATGTAATGGGTTGAAGGGGTCATAGGTCACCCTATGACCCCTTTCTACCCATACGAAGGATTTTAATATGTCCCTAGGGGTCCTAGGACCCCTAGGGACATATGTCATCATGTAATGGGTCGAAGGGGGTCATAGATCAACCTACGACCCCCTTCGACTCATACAAAGAATTCTAATATGGCCCTAGGGTTTTGACAACCCCTAGGGACATATGTCGTAATGTAATGGGTCGAAGGGAGTCATAGGTCAAGCTATGACCCCCTTCAACCCATATGAAACATTCTAATATGTCCCTAGGGGTCCTAGGACCCCTAGGGACATATGTCATCATTCAATGGGTCGAAGGGGATCATAAGTTACCCTATGACCCCCCTTCAACCCATATAAAGCATTCTAATATGTCCCTAGGAGTCCTAGGACCCCTAGGGACATATGTCGCCATCTAATGGGTCGAAGGGGTTCATAGGTCACCCTATGACCCCCTTCAACCCATATGAAGGGTTCTAATATGTCCCTAGGGGTCCTAGGACCCTTAGGGACATATGTTGTCATGTATTGGGTCAAAGGGGGTCATTGGTCACCCTATGATCCCCTTCGACCCATACGAAAGATTCTAATATGTCCCTAGGTGTCCTAGTACTCTTAGGGACATTTGTCATCATGTAATGAGTCAAAGGGGCTCATAGGTCACCCTATGACCCCCTTCGACCCATATGAATGATTCTAATATGTCCTTAGGGGTCCTATGGCCCCTAGGAGCATATGTCATCATTTAATGGGTTAAAGGGGGTCATAGGTCAACCTATTACCCCCTTCGACCCATACGAAGGATTCTAATATGTCCTTAGGGGTCCTAGGATCGCTAGGGACATATGTCATCATGAAATATGTTGAAAGGGGTCATAGGTCATCCTATGGCCCCTTTCAACCCATATAAATTATTTTAATATGTTCCTAGGGGTCTTAGGACCCCTAGGGACATATGTTGTCATGGAATGTGTCGAAAGGGGTCATAGGTCATCCTATGACCCCCTTCAACCCATATAAATGATTTTAATATGTCCCTAGGGGTCGTAGGACCCCTAGGGACATATATCCTCATGGAATGTGTCGAAAGTGTTCATAGGTCATCCTATGACCCCCTTCAACCCATATAAATGATTCTAATATGTCCCTAGGAGTCTTGGGACCCCTATGGACACATCTCATCATGGAATGTGTCGAAAGAGGTCATAGGTCATCCTCTGACCCCTTTCAACCCATATAAATGATTCTAATATGTCCCTAGGCATCCTAAGACCCCTAGGGACATATGTCGTCATGTTATGTGTCGAAAGGGGTCATAGGATGACCCATATAAACGATTATAATATGTCCCTAAGGGTCCTAGGACCCCTAGGGACATATATCTTCATGGAATGTGTCGAAAGGAGTCATAAGTCATCCTATGACCCCCTTCGACCTAGCTAAATGATTATAATATGTCCCTAAGGGTTCTAGAACCCCTAGAGACATATATCGTCATGGAATGTGTCGTAAGGGGTCATAGGCCGTCCTGTGACCCCCTTCAATCCATATAAATGATTCTAATATGTCCCTAGGGGTCCTAGGGACATATGTTGTTATGGAATGTGTCGAAAGGGGTCATAGGTTATCTTGTGACCCCTTTCGACCCATATAAATGATTCTAATAGAAATAATATAGTAAAAATAATAATAATATAGTGTAATAATCATATATATATATATATATATATATATATATATATATATATATATATTTATATATATATGTATATATATATATTTATATATATATAATATTTATAGATTATAATAATAATATATTAATAACATATATATATATATATATAATATTACGTTATTATATTTAATAAAAATATAGTAAAATTAATAATAATATATATTATATTTATAGATAATAATAATAATAACATAAGATATTATTATATATTAATAGATTATATATTATATCTTTACGTTACGTTATTATATATATGATACATTATATAATATTATATTATTATATGATATATAGATTATATAGTAAATTATATATAATGTTTATATTATTATATTATATATTTATAGATTATATATTATATCTTTACATATTTCTTAACTCAAATTAGTCATATAACTCACAAATTTGTTTTTCCCTCCAATTTTTTTGCTGCCAGTATCTGATATCTGATTTGATATTGGATATCGGATCTGAGATCAAATCGGATATCCAATCTTAGATCGGATATTCGATAAGGTTTGGGCCTTACTTTCCAAGTTTGGTACCTGGATAGGTGAAAAAAAGTTAGAGCAAATTTTGAAGCGCTTTTAGACATTTTCAAACTCTATTTTTTTCACATCACCACTTTTTGGCACACCATGATCCTGCACATACCCTCAACATATACTTCAAATTCCTTAATCTTATGCTTTGTTTCTTGGTGAAGCCTATGCATGAGATCTATCTTTGATCTATTCTTCAAGGCTTTATTGTTACTGTCTTCTCCACTTGTAACATGATTCAAGCAATCACTTTATCTTGTCAAAGCCTAGCTAATTAGTTGTCCATTTGTAGTTTCCTCTCCATAACTCAATCTTTCCTTTAGGTGCTTTTGTTATGACCAACTTCTCAAAATAAATCAAATAGATATGACACTCAGATCAGATAGAAAACAATCTCATGAATAAGGTTTGACATCAATGGCAACATAAGAATTGGTCCAATTGTAATTTCCAACAATTATATACCCCTAAAATGGACCAAGGACAAGAAGATGAGGATTAAATGACTGACAAAACCTTAATTGGACTAGTGAAAAATGCCAAAACTGATAAGACATGATGATAACTCAACAATTAATTAAATAATTGTCATTATTTGATTAATGTGTGAATGAAAAAATTTGACAAATTATAAAGACCAACCATGCAAAAAATATGTTAAAAGGGAGAGCCACAAGCATTGACCATTTCTACATATTTACATTTTGCCCCTCTGTGATAATATGATTCCTAGTGTTGCTTAGAAGAAAAATTGTGAAAATCATACCCTAGTGGACCAAGGGATGGAGATAAGACACCCCCTTAAAATAACTTGGGTAAATTTTTATGACAAAGGACGATTTTTTTCAAATGGTTGCAAGGACCAACAAATGAAGAATTTTATGGAAGAAGAAATTAGACAAATGAAAATTAGTAGTCATGAAATCTTTTTTTTGCATGTGCACTTTATCTTTAGAGGGCCTTATTTGATGTATTAAATGGATTCATTGCACCATGATATATAAAGTTAGAGCAAGAATGTGATCCCTTTATAGAAAATTGGCACATTGTAGACAAGGAATGTGGAAATATTGAAGCATTGGACATACTTGCCCTATAACTTCAAGAAAAATGTAATGCCCCACTAAGGAACCCTCAGAACATAGGGTCAAATAAGAACTTAACATTTTTCAGTAAAGGTATGCATCATACATGCAAGTGCATTAATTAACCACAATACATATAAATAAAGGTGAGACCTACTAGAAGTAAACCACAATCATTACACGATCATGCACAAGTGGTAGACTCAAATGACTTCCAAGGGTTCCAAGATACTCCAAACACTTAGGAAAGACAAACAAAAACATTTGAGTCACCTTGTGTTAGTATAAACCGAGTCCATGAACCTCATGGAATAAGACCAAACTAATTTCCACGGTTTCCAAACAAGGCAACCAACTCATCCTCGATGCAAAATATTGTAAGGTTTATTTTAAGCCCAAATTGAAAAGTGAACTCAACGTCATATGCCAAAATAAAAAATGGGAAGTGATGTTCAATACAATTTTTCAATTGTGTGTTGTCTTTGATGTTACACAAATGTCATGTCAGTTATCAGATAGAGTCTACCGAGGTCAGTGGGTCAGCAAAGAAAAAGAAAGAGTCTACCGAGCTTAAATGGTCAACAAAGTGAATTATAGAGTCTACCAAGCATTTCGAGAAGTTAAACTGTGGAGACAGTTTCTACCGAGCTCACTCGGGTGTCGAAGGTTTTTGTAGCAGAAGTTAGTTTCTACCGAGCTCACAAGGTCAATGAAGGAAAGTTTTTATTTGCCAGGTTCACTCTGTCTCCAAAGGATTTTGCAGAGTTCGCAATGTTTACCAAGCTTTAGTTGGTTAACACTGGAAATCATTTATGGAGTAGTGTTTACTGAGCAGGGTCAACCAATGAAGGATTTCATTATTTTGAGAAATAAAGTTCAGTTGTATCATGTAAAGTTTGTAGTCGACTGATGTAATGATTATTGGTAATTGTAACTTGTAAATGAGCCCACTGGATAATTTGTAAGGTATAAATAGAAGGTCTAGTAGTGAATTCAAATGTATGGATGAATGAATGAGTGAGCATGCAAGTGAGTTAATTGTGTGAAGAGGAAAGTGTGAGCAAATTTTGAAGAAGGATCATATATCCTTGAGGAGCAGCAACAATGTATTTGATCAGACAGGTTCTAGTGAAGTAGAAAAGATATTTGTAACAACAAAGTTCAGTTACACCTCATTCAAGTCACTTCATTGTTACTTTTTCATCATTGTAGCAGTGATTCTTAAATCTCTTAACAGAGTTGGTTTAACAGCCATTTTTGTAAATCCTCTAACAAGGTGGACAGTTTTAGTAAATTGTTCTAAAGTCCTCTAGCAAGGCCACTCCTAGTAAGGTGATTAAACCCTTTAACAAGGTCACACCTAATAGTGTGTTTTGTAACCTTTAACAAGGTTGGCTCCTAATAGGGCTTTTACTTCAAAAGAGTGAAAATTGGTAGCTAGTTACTTGGTGGTTTTTCTCATAATGGGTTTCCACGTTAAATTTGGTGTCTCTTGTGTTGATGTTATTTATTTTATGCATGCATGTTAAATCTTTGTGAATGCTTAGGATCAGTAATACGTTAATATACATCTATTGAGTTATAGCATTTTTTTTGTGTGGCTACTGAGTTACAATAGTAACTAAGTTTATAAGACATCTCAGGGATCTATGGATTTATTTTTGTGGTAACTGATTCACCCCCCCCCCCCCCCCTGTAACGCCTTCTGGTACACTATCTGTCAATGACATTGCTGAGAAGAAGACTCATAACACCATGATAATAAACATTGCATCTACCCTAAGCTATGAAGAATTTGATGATATCAAGGACTGCAAAACTGCCTTTGAAATGTGGAACAAGCTGAAAGATATCTATGAAGGTGATGATAATGTGAGAAGAGCCAAAGTAGAAAGTCTGAGAGGACGAGGATGAAAAAATTGCCAAATATGTTGAAAGAGTCAAAGTAGTCATCAATGAAATCAAGGCTGCTGGCGGAGACATTGAGGAGGAAATAGTTGTCAGTAAAGTTCTTAGAACATTACTTCCCATTTATACAATTAGAGTTTCTACAATTCAAGAAAGAAGATGTGAGGCAAATCATAAGATAAACTTAGAAGCAATAGTAGGAAGATTGACTACATTTAAGCTAGATAAATAGGACAACTATGTTCCAGCTTCCAAGAACATTGAATCAACATTTGAAGCCAAGCTTTCACTCAAAGAGAAGGGAAAAAAGATAAAGGAATCTCAGTCAGTAAGTGAAGAAGAATCAGAATAGAGTTCTGATAGTAATCTTGAGGTGGTTGAAGCTCTACTAGCAAGGAAATATTTTAGAGGCAGAGGAAAATACAAAGGTAAGTTTCCTCTAATATGTTTTTCATGCGAGGAAATTGGTCATATTGTTGCTAGGTGCCTAAACAAACAAAATAAGGATGAGAAGAAAGGTCACAAGTGCAATGGCAAGAAAATTTTTGATGATGGTGAAGATGAAATTGTTTACATTGTTGTGAAAGATGAATCTGATAATGATGAGGAAGATAGAAAAGTACTTATCTCTCATGTGAGAAAAAATGATACATGGATCATAGATAGTGGTTGCTCTCATCATATGACTGGTGACAAAACAAAGTTTGAACATTTTGAAGACTATGATGGTGGTAGTGTGAGGTTTGGTAATAATGAACCTTGTTGCATAAAAGGAAAAGGAAGAATCTTACTAACCAAAGAACTTGTATGTGATAATGCCTATTGGGTTGAAGGACTAAAACACAATCTGTTGAGTGTGGCACAGCTAATCAATAATGGATTCAAAATGGAATTCATCCATGGAAAAGTAAGATTGCTGGATGACAAAAGAAAGCTGATTGGATTAGGCATACAGACAAAAGGTAACTTGTTCTATCTTGAACTTGTTGAATGTTCATGTTTTATTGTTCAAGTTGAAAAAAGTTGGTTATGGCACAGAAGGTTATGTCATGTGAACTTTGATAACTTGGTGAAAATAAGAAAATTCAAAAAGTAAGAGGTATTCCTAGTATAAAGAAACCTGAGGTTGGTCTATGCAAGAACTGTTAGATTGGTACGATGGGAAAGACTAGCTTTAAAAGTAAGAACTATCAGTCTAAAGAAGTTTTGAAAATTGTGCATATTGGTTTGTGTGGACCTATTGGAATTGAAAGCTATAATGGAGAAAAGTTTTTCATTCTTTTTGTTGATGATTATTCTAAAATGATGATTGTCGTGTATTTGAGAGAGAAATTAGAAGCATTTGAGAAGTACAAATAATATTTAGCCAGAGTATAGAAGGAAATAGGGAAAAGACTGAAATTCTTGAGGTCAAACAGAGGTGGTGAATTCATCTCCCATGAGTTCAATAACTTTTGCATTGAAAGGGGAATCAAAAGACAAGTATCAGCCCCTGGAACGCCCAAGCAAAATGGAATAGCTAAAAGGAGGAACAGATCTATCATGGACTGTGCAAGAACTTTAATGATTGAAAATAACATTTCTATCAAATATTGGAAGGAAGCTATCAACACTGCAGTTCATACCTTGAACTGAGATCAACTAAAGAAGGACTCATTCAAAACTCCCTACAAGTTATGATATGGCTATAAAACCAATGTAAGTTACCTAAAAGTATTTGGAAGTAAATGTTATATTCTGAAAGAATCTAGAAAAGGTAAATTTGATGTGAAGGGTGATGAAAGAATATTTTTGGGATATTCTTGCAAGAGTAAAGCATATAGATGTTTGAATTTGTCTACTCACAAAGTCATAGAGAGTGCACATGTGAAAGTTGATGAGTTTGCAGAAAGGACTGAAGAAGATAGAAAAAAGGAACTAGAAGATTATAGGAGATTTGTTTTCATTGAACCTTAATACAGTGCTAGATACATCTGTCAATCAGGAATCTTCTGCTCCCGGGTCTTCAGTCACTGAGTTGCAAGAAGTTCAAACCGAGTTGCAGGTACCTAAGTCATAGTTAGATGCTACCAAGCCAATACCTACCGAGTCTGAAGGACCTAAGCAATAGTCAGATTAGCCAGAACCTAAAGTTGAAATACAAGAGGATGACAATGCAATTCGTTCAAAAGGCAAGGAACCAGTATTAGCCAAGTATGTCAGGAAACATCATGCACCAGAATAGATTATTGGAGACAAATATGAAGGTACTATGACAAGAAGTAAGCTAAAAGGTACTTGTTTACTTGTTGATTTTGAACCTAGAAATGTCAAAGATGCATTAGAAAATGAAAGTTGGATTGAGGATATGAATGAAGAGATAGAGAAAATAGAGAAGAATAAAATATGGACTCTTGTTCCTAGGCCTAAAGATAAGAATGTGATTGGAACTAAGTGGGTATTCCAAAATAAGTTGAATGAAGATGGTAAGGTGTCAAGGAACAAAGCTAGATTGGTATGTAAATGATACTCTCAAGAAGAAGGAATAGACTATGGAGATACTTTTGCTCCTGTTGCAAGATTGGAAGGTGTCGGGACCTTATTTGCATATGTTGCATACAAAGTATTTAAGGTTTATCAGATGGATGTCAAATCAACATTTCTCAATGGTATACTAGATGAAGAAGTCTACATTAAACAGCATGAAGGTTTTGTTGATCCAGACAAGAAGGACATGGTCTGCAAATTACAAAAAGCATTGTATGGTCTAAAGCAAGCCCCTAGAGCATGGTATGAAGGATTGCATAACTATCTTATTCATATTGGTTTTCAAAGAACTAATGATAACAGTAGCTTGTATATCAAGGAAGGACTAGATAACAAGATTGTTTTGGCAGAAATATTTGTGGATGATACTTTGTTTACAAGAAATGATGATTTATGGAAAGAATTTTTAGAGTAAATGAACAAGGAATTTGAGATGTCAATGTTTGGTGAGATTAAATTCTTTGTTGGTCTTCAAATCCAGTAGAGTAATAATGGTATCTACATTACTCAATCTAAATACATCAAGGAGATACTAAAAAAGTTTGGGATGGAAGATTGTAAACCAGTTGGAACTCCTATGTGCACTAAACTAAAGCTTACCAAGGATAATGAATCAAAGGAGGTAGATCAGACATTATATAGATCAATAATTGGAAAGTTGCAGTATGTAGTTCATACAAGGCCAGATATTGCTCTTGTAGTTGGTATTGTAGCAAGATTTTCAACAAAACGAAGAGAAAATCATATGATGGAAATCAAAAGGATCATGAGATACTTGAAAGGCACTGAAGATTATGGATTATGGTACAAATTTGGAGGTAATATGGATTTGAAAGTGTTTACTAATGCAGATTGGGTAGGAAACATTGATGACAGAAAGAGTACAAGTGGAGGAGCATTCTTTTTTGGAAAGAGGTTGGTTTCTTGGACAAGTAAAAAGAAAAATTGCACATCTCAATCTACAGTAGAAGTAGAGTATGTTGCAGCAGCAGTAAATTATTCTAATATTGTTTGGTTCAAAAAATTATTGGAAGGCATGAAGGTGGAAATTAAAGAGCCTTTTGTTATTTTTTGTGACAATACAAGTGCAATCAACATATCTAAGAATCCAGTAATGCATTAAAAAACCAAGCACATTGCAATAAAATATCATTTTGTCAGAGAATTGGTGCAGGATAAGGAGATCAGATTGGAATATGTCCATACAAAAGAACAAATTACTGACATATTCACCAAGTCGTTACCTAAGGATGCATTCTTATATCTAAGAGGTAAGTTAGGGCTCATCCCCTATCCAAGGCTTACTAAAATGAAGTTTTCGTGATGTATCGACAGGAATCAAGTCACAAATATTTTTAGTTAATGTAGCATAATCAAGGGAACATTGCATATGAATAAGTACTTAAGTTATATTGTTACTCATTTGGCTTGTGTTGTCAAAGAGGGAGAGTATACTATCATATCTTTCTAAAATTTGAATTGATTGTGGAGAATCTGCTATTTGATAAGAAGTTATGTAATTCCTTCACAGAGGGAGATTACTATATTAGAGAATTTTGTGGCATAAAATCTAAGAGGGAGAAATATTTTGTCAGAAATAGACTTGTTCTCAAATTTTATTCTGCTATGACATGTTGTGTTGCCATCAATGCCAAAGAGGGAGATTGTTGGATACAATTGTTCATTTGTGTGTTGTCTTTGATGTTACACAAATGTTATATCAGTTATCAGATAGAGTCTACCAAGCTCGGTCAACAAAGCAAAAGACAGAGTCTACTGAGCTCAGATGGTCAACAAAGTGAATTAAAAAGTCCATCGAGCATTTCTAGAAGTTACACTGCTCGCTTGAGCGTCGAAGTTTTTTGTAGCAAAAGTCAGTTTCTACCAAGCTTACAAGGTCAGCGAAGGAAAGTTAGTGTCTACCGAGTTTACTCGGTCTCCAAAGGATTTTGTAGAGTTTGCAATGTTTACCGAGCTTCAATTGGTTAACACTGGAAATTATTTATGGAGTAGTGTTTACCGAGTAGGGTCGGCCAATGAAGGATTTCATTGTTTTGAGAAATAAAGTTCAATTGTTTCATGTAAAGTTTGTAGCCGACTAATGTAATGATTATTGGTAATTGTAACTTGTAAATGAGCTTACTGGATAATTTGTAAGGATAAATAGAAGGTCTAGTTGTGAATTCAAATGTATGGATGAATGAATGAACGAGCATGCAAGTGAGTTAATTGTGTGCAGAGGAAAGTGTGAGCGAATTTTGAAGAAGAATCAGATATCCTTGAGGAGCAACAAAGGTGCATTCGATCAGAGATTTGTAATAGAAAAGTTCAGTTGCATCTCATTCAAGTCACTTCATTGTTACTTTTTCATCATTGTAGCGGTGATTCATAAATCTCTTAATAGAGTTGGTTTAACAGCCATTTTTGTAAATCCTCTAACAAGGTGAACAGTTTTAGTAAATTGTTCCAAAGTCCTCTAGCAAGGTGATTAAATCCTTTAACAAGGTCACACCTCACAGTGTGTTTTGTAACCTTTAATAGGGTTGGCTCCTAATAGGGCTTGTAATGCCCCGCCCGAAGATCCTTGGAAACAAGGATTCAAATCAAGCCAAGATATATATATATATATATATATATATATATATATATATATATATATATATATATATATATATATATATATATATATATATATATATATACCAGTATGAATGCACAAGACAACATCATACAGGGATCACAACGATCGCAACGGAAGACTTCAACACAATCCCGACAACCAACGAATCTCTGAACGCCACTACCCAACTAACACACCCAAACAAAAGCCAACAACCACCACAACAAGATGAGGGCATAAGAAATGACCACTCATCAACAAAACACCAAGCTGGGGTAATATGCAGAATCCCAAAATTTGGCTAAGCCTGAAATCCTGAAGCCCTAAAAATTGGCTAAGTCTGGATTTTTGAAGCCTTGAAATTTCCTAGAATCCATAACTTATCTCTGAGAGGTTTGAAACCTATCTCAAACGATTTGTTGCATATATTAAAATATATCTTAAGTATAAGGAATTAAATATACGTCAACTTATACTTAAACGATGTATTTTAAACCCCAAAGGACAACAACAAAAACCCAAAAATTGAATTTCAAAAGAAACCTCCTGAATTCAAAATGCAACAACATAGGCTCGAAGAACGCCCAAAAGGGTATCCAAAACCACTCTCAAAAAGATCCGATCATGAAGAAAAGTGTCCACTGATGGCACACGCAGGTTTTTCACAAAAATCGTGCGACACTTTTTACTAAGGGAGGGTGACACTTCTCCCTTACTGCGTGCGACACTTCTCAAGAAGGCGTGCGATACTGGAAAAGTATCGCGCGACATTTCTCATAAAGCCGTGCGACACTCTTCTACTGTCGTACGACACTTCTCCAGTAATGCATGCAACACTTTATAGTATCGTACGACATTCTTTCTATGGGCGTGCGATACTTTATCAGTGTCGCACAATGCTGAACAAATGTCGCCCATAGAAAGTAAAAACACTTCTAAAACTCAAAAACGGGGAAAAACTGACAAAAGAAGCTCCACACCAGGGAGTACCGGATCCACAAAGGCTCGAGGAATGAACACTCGACTGCAAGAACAACACAGAATGAAGGACATCAAACCATCTAAACTATAGCAGCATAGAACACACTAAAAATAAACATCGCAGAGAACAAAAGCAACATCGCAATGTACATAAATACATCTCAGGAACAATACAACCAAACTAAGTACGCGGTTCCTCCCAACCGTCAATAGCATCATAAGACCATCGTGGGTCCTAGCCATCCCCCGCGCATAACATCCCAAGCCACCGACCAGATCGTCAGTACTGTCGTAATAGGGACGTCACTACTAAAACATGCAACAATATAAGCATAAGGAAATCTAACATGCTAGTAGTAAAGCATAAGATAATCCTACAGTAGATAACATCTCCTATTACATGCTAAATAGCAATAAGCAACAGATATACTACTAAATCAAATAATATCATTTAATTATATGCTAATCATCATGATAAGGGAATGCGTCAAATAAACTAACATCATCTAAACATGATATCCAAGAATTCCAATGAAAGCATAAATCACAAGAAAGCATACTCCAGAACCCGAAGTACCAAGTGAAGACATCCAACAACGGTCGCACTAGGACAAAAGATCGTCTCTATACACCAATCCCTAGCAGTGGTGAAGGTAGCTACGCCTCCCAACCACGTGGCACCCGTAGGTCCACACCCGCCATGCTGATGGAGATAATGACCCAACCAAAAACACACATAAAGCACAACATCCAAGGCTAACACTCACGCCAGACAGTATGATGGCTGCAACCAAGAACCTAAGACAATGCAAGGAGTACAGGTCTTGGTCAGACACTCAAAAGGCTGCTAAGTAGGGGCTGACATCATGGAGAGTCGGTTGGCATCGACAAGCCCAAGCTAGTATAGGCAGCTACTCTTCTCAACAGAAGGCGCACAACCTAGGGCAGCTACTCTTCATGACGGAAGGCACACAACCCACACATTTTAATTATCGTGTATTTATTACCACCCAAAGTTTTAATTTAATTATCACTTATATAAAACTTCCTCTGCCAACTGGGAAGTAGTCACCAGGTTACAGGATAGAAGCCCCCTCCATATGCTACCCTACCCTACCCATGCTCATCCTACGACAAGTGCCCGTGGGCATGCATACTCCCATCCCAACCCCAATGATCATAACTTTCGGCAAATCCACGAAAGATCGGGCCTCGCAAGTCACCCAACAAATGTACGCGTATGTACTCGTGTGTGGCGCACCACCATCACGAAGATCATAACACAAGGACAGGAATGAGAACACAATGAAAAGAAAACACCCAACTGAAAGCAACATGGGAAGGATGGATTCTACACGAATCCCAAAGCCAACAAAACCATACATCATAAAATCACTCAACCGGCCTCAATCCGAGAGTATGGACTCTACATGAATCCCAATGATGTAACAAGACCAAACATCATGAACTCACTCAATCGGCCTCAATCCGAGAGTATGGATTCTACACGAATCTTAGCGTTCACGAAAAAAAAGCAAAGGTCTAAAGGAAACCATAACACCAGGTATAAAATCACTCAACCGAACACAACGTCGGGAGTACGGATGCGACACGCATCCCAATGCAACATAAAAGTGCAAAAGTGGTCTGACTGATATCCAAACAGATCATCAAGGTCCACGACCCACATTGTGCCAAGAAAACTCAAGAAAATAGGGCAGCACGCAAAACGAGGTAAAAACTCCCAAAATTGGAAAACTTCAAAATTAAAACCCATTTTGCCTTTGGGTTCAAAAACCCCAAAAATCCAAAAATAAATGAAATCGGACACCGTATGCAAAAACGGCCAGCATAACGGCGTAAAATCCCAAACCCTCATCTCAAAAAATAGAGAAATGTTCATACCCGCCCAACCGGGTAGAACTAGCATACAGAAACGAAGGGGAACACTAGTTCTCAGCCTCCAAACAAACGGCTACCAAAAACAGAAGCTGAAACGGAGCAGAAACAATAAAACGGGAAAGCCCTACCTCACAGCCAAAAGGGCAAAACGGGAATCTGAACCATAAAATAAATACCTCGCAGAATTAGCTGAAAATCGCGGCAATCCAAGGTTTCCCCGAGCTGGATCCAACGAGCTCAACCTCGCGACGATACCACGCTCGTAGCTCCCACAACGAACAAAACAGTAAATCCTCATGAAGAGGATTTTGGGTTTTACTCTCCAACTTTCCAATTTGAAAGTGAGAAGTGAGGAATTAAATTCCTCTTTGGATACTTATTCACTTTTTGCGTGAATAATCGATTAGGGCATTTAACCAGCCAATCTAGTTAAACCCCGAATCGACCCAAACGAAAACAAGCTATTCCTATAAATAGGAATTCATCTATGGCAAAGCTGCCAGAAATTAAAATTAATCAATTAAAAAGCCCGAAAAATCAAAAACACATAAATCTCCTGAACAACTTTCGCGACAAAGTGAAACTCTAAATGCACAGACACGCTTACTGGTCTAATCACATAATGCAAATGAGTTCGGATTTAATAATCACCGAAAGGTTTAAATTAAACATTTAATTAAGGATACGTCGACCATACAAGGGTGACATTGGTAAAATATGAACGGCTGAATCACTAACTCCATGTGCCAATGCCAGGGATATAATCCTGCACACTAAAAAACACGATCAAGTGCAATTGCATGTAATAATATAGCCGAAGCAATAAATGCATTAAATCATCTAATTTAACCATTTATTTAATTATATTAAAATAATCTATTTACATCACTCACGTTCGCATAAAGCATAGCAACGCAGGAATGAAGTAAATAACCATAGCATTAAATCCATCATATAGCAAAAACAAAGGTATGTCCAAATACCAGATAACCAAATAACATCGTAAAACACACTGTCATCTCAAAATGGCATCATCATGCAATATGATTAACTGAACAACATAGTAGTATAACATCTATGATACTAGAATCAAAGAGTAACGTTTGACCCTCAGGTCATCTCAAATGTAAAACATCACATAAGAACAGATATCTCTCAGATCAAAATAAAACAAGGTAAATGTCCGCAGCACATAACCAAATAATCCCACATGAACAATCCATTTCTAATCATTAATGCATTTAATAAAGATTGATTACTTTGCATAAAAAGGGCATTTAAAACATATAAACGAACACAGTCATAAACATGACTAACCACTGCTACAGGAGCCTAGTCCAGTGTAGCATGGTAAAAGTACATAGTGCAATCTCTGCACACATCTCAGGGTAATCATAGAACAACCTCATGATACCACATCGATCCTGGTAACCACTGGCACAAACCTCAGTGAACCAAAAATCACATCAAAATCTCAAAGATCAGTCAAAAGCATAAATAAGGCAACTGATACAAAAATATAAATCCAAACACCTCAACGGTGTAGACCACTCAGGGTCACAATCATGATCCATCACAACAAAAGATCAGCAAGGGTGCATCCATCAGGACGACTTATAACAGTCAAATGGGAGAGGCACTACAGGGCTCACTTCATAAGAGTGAAAATTGGTAGCTAGTTACTTGGTGGTTTTTTCCATATTGGATTTTCACGTTAAATCTGGTGTCTTTTGCGTTGATGTTATTTCTTTTATGCATGCATGTTAAATCTTTTTGAATGCTTAAGGATCAGTAATAAGTTAATATACATCTACCAAGTCACAACATTTTTTGTGTGGCTACCGAGTGACAGCAATAACTAAGTTTATAAGACATCTAAAGGATCCATGGATTTGTTTTTGTGGTAACTGATTCACCCCCCCAAGTTACTCCATCTATATTTCCAACAAGTGAATGCATGAAAAGGTCCCATAGACAAGGGGAAACCAATAATGGAATTTAATTTTTTGATAGACCTAGGAACAACTCTCTAACATAGATACACAAAGTTGTTTCAAAGACATATGTGCAGAAGCGAGATTATACATTGCTAGTCTTGAAAAGATGCACAAATTTGATTAACATATGTGAAACTTTGTTGAGTACATGTACAACTTTTATGAACAAATGCATAGCTTTGAGGGTCATACGAGTAGGTTTAGAAAAATATATGCAAAATTTTCTTAAATACATAGCTAAATTTAAAATATAAGTCTATTGGACCCAACACATAGCTAAAATGAGTACAAATCCACACTGAGGAGTATTGGAATGCATGATTTGAGGTTGTTCACACTAAATATCATGAATAACATCAAAATCTAATAGATCAAAGGATGTAAAACAAGTATAAATGTATAATGTGAAAATAACAAGTAGGGATTAAAAGAAGCACATCATGCTCAAAACTCTATCGTTGGAGTAATTTTGACATCCATGCACCAATCCCAACAACAATAAATTATAACTCCACCCTACTACATGGAACCCTGGTCCCACCTAACCATGCTCATGGAGATAGTCACCCAACCATTATCATGAGGTATATGCATATGCCAAGAAGTTTCATAACCCAAAGGATAGTACATAGGTCTAATACAATACATAGGTACAAATACATATATCATAGTGCAAGTAGTTCAAGGTCACTACTCAAAATTGGATAGGGTATAGTAATAAGACTTAAGAATGGAGTGTTATTGCACAACTCAAGGAATCCTGTGTAATATGTAGTGTTCCTTTTCTCATGAAGCAAGCTTTACTATGTCATCTCAATGTTTGCATATGACCATGACTATGCCAAATCAACATCTATAGGAAGTCATGGCTATGTTGTCTCCAGTGATAACTTTAAGAAACCCCTCCCAAAAAAAAGCCTAAAATGCTAGTGAATCCAACATTTTGTGGGCAGGAAAATTTTAATGTCGAGGGCAATTTTTTTGTTTCATATAGAGAATAAAATATTATATGTTGGCAATTTTTTTCTTGCCCTAGCAAAAATCATTTTAAATGTGGTGAATTAATGTTTTTTCTTGCTAATAGATAAATAAATGATGGCTATTTTTTCCCTTTTGAAAAATGAATTAATAATGTCAAAGGTGAATTACTTGTTTTGTAGAAAAATGAATGATAATGGTCTTGGCTAATCTTTAGTGGTAAAGTGAAAAATTGTTTAATTTGAAAGTGAATATGCACATGTATTGGCTGGTGACTGTACTAACTACGAAGTAGTCACTTCAAGTTTTAACTTTTGCGTTGTCTTAGGTCTATTATTAATAATGTCATAATGTCGTTATGTCAGTGTCACTATTACCAAATCGACTACCATCACTTTTGTATTGTTAATAGTAAATACAATAATTTTATTGACTGTTGATTAATTATAGATCAATGATAGAAGATGCATTTCGGGGCCACTCGCTTGAAAAGACTTGGAGTCGCATGAAATTCTCTGGAATGGAGACACGTGGAAAGTTTTGCATGAAAACCATTAACTGGAATGTACTCAATGCCAGACACTTTCAATTGTCTGACATTAATGCTATTACATTTCAGCATTTCATACACTTGAAAATTAATAGGAATACGAAAAAAATAAGATATAACAGATTGCGAACTCAAAACAATTTAATGCAATTTCCATTAAATAATCTCTTTAATTCCTCTTTCATTATCATTTCTCAAATTCTTCAATATGTATTTGGTTTATAGAGTTTCTTGAATCTTAGTCATGGATACACCAATTCACCTTAGATGCACTACAATGGCTCTGCAAAAGCCCTTTTTGGGCAGGATTCCTGACGATGTCCTTGCCATGGTTTGAAAGCCAAATACCCAAAGTCCTTTTATTCATCATGCTATATTCATGGTCCTCAGCCATGAATGCTTAAGAAACAATAAGATGTAGTGTGTGTCCATAGTTATTACCTCCCACTTCCTCGCGTCTCTTCTCAATCTTGGACGCAGTCAAATAGACATTCTGATGCTTTTGTGTAACGTTTTTAAGGAAACATTTTTAGAAGATGATGTTAAAAGTCTTGTATTGATCGAGCAGGTACTGGGGTCGGGTATTGGCATCCCTTTTGCAGATGTAGCAGACAAGTGGTGGAAGCAAGCCATAGGGAGCACTGTACAAAAGCATCCTTTCCTGTTTGGATTGAATGAATGGCAATTGACTCGTCATTGGAAGTGGGTGTGGCTTGGGTAAAATATTTTCTTCTTCCAACCTCTTTAGTTTCTCTTCTTAATCTTTTACAGTTTTTAAACATTTCTCTTTTAAATTCAAATCTTTTTCTTTTCATATCCAATAATTATCCTTGCATAATCTCTATCTCAAAAATTAGATTAGTATTTTCCTTCACCTTATTTCCCATTGAAATAAATAAATTCAACTCACCTAAAGTCATTCTATGTCTTGTATCCATTTTTTAGTACCTTCAAATTTTATTAGCAATGATTGCAACCAAACTACTCATAATAGATATGGGACATACTTTTTTCCTCTTTACACCAATCTTACTCCATACACCTGATGCAAGAGCATCCAGAGGTATAAGGGCAATCCCGTGTCACCCAAAAAAATATACTTAGACTTAGTTTTTATTTCATGTGTTTTCATTTTTGGATACCCATTTGGGTCAAATAAAGGTTCCAACTCTCATAGTTCCACTATCAGTGTTCGTGTAAATCCCAAAAAAATAGGAGTATGTAATTGAGCCATCATTTTGGTGAACTAGGAGGTGTAAATTGGCTAGATGAATGTAATTGTAAATTAGAGCATTCCAGAAAAAGAATCAGGTCAAAAGGCCCCACGGTTTGAAAGTTATTGCAATTTTTTGAGTTGTGGAGACCTCTTAAGAATGCTTCAAAGTAAGGTTAGGGGCATTAAATGACCTCGAAAAGGGCCAAAAAATGGGGGACGAGCAAAACTAGTCCATAGGGCTATAGAGTGCTTCGAGAGCTTTTCGAAAATGTAAACGATTCGTCAATCAGAGCTATGGTTCAAAAGTTATGCCTCCCGGAAGTTCGATTACCATTTCTGCATTCTTCTAGATTTGCGTCAACTTCTAACGCATCTTCTGGAACCTTCTATTTGGTCGGTGGATGCCTACTTCTAGAATGTACTCCTAGTCCTTAACCCTCCGGGGTCTATTTAAGGAGATTTCTGGCATTGTAAAAGGCAATTCGGAGTGGAGTTTGAGAGGAGGTACTGAAAGGAGAAATTATCTCCACATTTATGCTATTGTAAGCCCTTAGGGCATGTTTTGAAGTTTATTTTCTCTGTACTGAATGTACTAGCTTATTTTTCAGTTAATACAATTTCCCTTTTCTATTGTGTCCATTCTGCTCTTGGGTTGTGTCCCCATCAAGTGGTATCATAACTAGTTTTCCTGAGTGTGTAGACAGAGCGCTGACTGTGAGGCAGCTTGCACCAGGACTGTGTGGTTGTGGATTTGAGTTAAGAAGATGCCTCCATGAAGAGAGCGTGGTGGAAGGGCTAGAGCTATTAATCCTGAGGAGGTTAGAGCCCTCCAAAGGCAAGTACAAGCATTGTAGGAGGAGCTCCGTAGAGGAGCAACTGTGGCTGCAGGTGATGAAAGTGAAGATGACAATGAAGAAGATGAAATTGGACCAGAAGGGGAATTTGACGGGAAAGTTTTGAATCATGCAAAAGAAAGGCTTTTTAGGGCCATTACTAAGTTTGAGAAAAGACCTACAATTGAAGTGGGTGTATTTTCAGGAAATCTAAAACCAGATGAGTTGATCGATTTGATCAATGAACTGGAAGAATACTTTGAGTATGAGGATATTAGGGACCTAGATAGGGTTAAGTTTGCAAAGGCCAAAATGAAAGGCCATGCCAAAATCTTGTGGCAAGAGGTCCAATTGGAAAGAAACAAAAGAGGAAAGGAGAAGATCACAAGATGGGATCACATGGTGGACAAATTGAAGAAGCAATTCATTCCTGTGGACTATAAGCTTGATTTGTTTAAGAAGATGCATGGGTTAAAGCAAGCAGAAAGATCAGTCCAAGAATATATAGAGAAATTTTACCGACTCTTGATTAGAGCGGGGCATGCAGAAGAAAATAAGGAGAAGATTGCTCATTATATCAGTGGGTTGAGACCTAGCATCTAGGAGGAATTAAGTTTGGTAAGAATGACCAGCGTTGAAGAGACATACCAGTTTGCCCTACGAGTTGAAGAGAAGCTGAATAAAAGGTTTGAAGGAAGAAAAAGAGGGCGCGATCAAGGAGGAAGGGGAAGCGGTAGATCATCTGGAGGCCACAATGAAACCCAAAAGAAAAATGAAGATGTGGGTACTAGCAGGAACCAGAGGAATTAGGGTTTCAAGCGTTCCTATGATCAAGACTTTGGAAATCAGAGAGGAAGAGGTAGAGGACGTGGACAAGGAAGAGGAGGCTTCCATGGTACCTATTTCCATTGCAATGAAGAAGGTCATCGTGCCTTTGAATGCCCTCAATGACAAGGAAGGACAAATAGGAGAGTTGAGGGCCAAGCTAGGGTTGCTCATGTGGATGAGGATGCATAATCATCACATTCAGAGGATGCAGAAAGAGGAGAGACCTTGGTAAATGAAAGAGTCCTACTAAGTGGTGAGATTAAACCAGGACAACGAAGGAGTTTGTTCCATACCAGATGCAAGTGTGAGGATAAATGTTGTGGCGTGATCATTGATGGTGGTAGCACTCATAACTTGGTATCAGAAGAGGTGGTCTCTAAGCTGAAGCTCCAGAGGGAGAAACATCCCCAGCCCTATCAGATTGCTTGGATAAAAGATGATCATAAGGTCCTGGTAAGTGAACAATGTTTAGTGAAATTCAAAATTGGGAGTTACCATGATGAAGTTCTTTGTGATGTTATTTCGATGGATGTTTGCCATCTATTGTTGGGTAGACCATGGCAGTTTGATAGACATGCAGTACATGATGGACATGCAAACACATACTCTCTGACAAAGGATGGAGTTCGCCACAAATTGAAGCCCATGAAAAAGGAAGGTGAAATGGTATGTAGCAGTGCTAGGATTTGTCTTGTTGATGAAAGGAAGTTTTTAGATGGCATGAAACATCAGCATATGTGCTATGCTTTGATTCCTAGGAAAGATAAAGAAGGTAGTAGTGAAATACCACTTGAAGTTTCAGATTTACTAGGGGAGTTTGGAGATATTATCTCTGATAATGTTCTAGATGGATTGCCACCAGTAAGGCAAATTAGTCATCAGATAGATCTGATTCCAGGAGCTAGTTTTCCTAACAAGGCCGCTCACAGGATGACTCCTAGTGAAATAGAGGAGCTAAATAGACAGGCTCAGGAGTTGTTGAGGAAGGGCTTGATTCGAGAGAGCCTGAGTCCATGTGCAGTACCTGCAGTACTCGCACCAAAGAAGGATGGAGAGTGGAGGATGTGTACAGATTCTTGAGCTATAAATAGGATAACCATCAAGTATCGGTTTCCTTTGCCAAGGATGGATGATCTTATGGATTGCTTGAGTGGAGCTCAGTACTTGACAAAGATAGATCTCAAGAGTGGCTATCATCAGATACGGATTCGAGAAGGAGATGAGTGGAAAACAGCCTTCAAGACCAAGGAGGGTCTTTATGAGTGGTTAGTCATGCCCTTTGGATTGACGAACGCCCCAAGCACCTTCATGCGGCTCATGAATGAGGTACTTAAGAAGTTCTTGGGAAAAATTTTTATTGTCTATTTGGATGATATTTTAATTTTCAGCAAAACTTTGCAAGAACATTTACTGCATATTCGTAGTATCCTTGAAAGGCTAAGGGAAGAGAAACTGTTAATTAATCTGAAGAAGTGTATCTTTGCAAAAAGGGAGTTAGTCTATTTGGGGTTTGTTATATCACCCAAAGGTCTCAAAATGAATCCGAAGAAGGTAAAAGTCATCTTGGAATGGCCTACTCCAAGGTCTGCTACTGAGGTAAGATCATTTCATGGTCTGGTTAGTTTTTACAGGAACTTTATTAAGAATTTCAGTGGCATATGTGCACCCCTAACTGATACAATAAGAGGGGATAGAAAAGAGTTCAAATGGACTGCAACAGTTGCGAGAAGTTTTGAATTGCTGAAGAAGAAGGTAACAGAACAACCTGTGTTGGCACTTCCAAATTTTAGAAAGGTTTTCCAGGTGGATTGTGATGCCAGTGGCAACACTATTGGGGTTGTATTAGGCCAAGAAGGTAAGCCTATTGCATATTTTAGTGAAAAATTGAACGATGCAAAGAAGAAGTATTCTGTTTATGATCAAGAGTTCTATGCAATAGTTCAGGCCTTAAAGAAATGGAGGCATTATTTATTGCCAAAGGAATTTGTTTTGTATACTGATCATCAGGCATTACAGTACCTAAATAGCCAAGGTAAATTGAACCAGAGGCATATGAAGTGGGTAGAGTTCTTGCAGAGTTATACATTTGTGTTGAAGCATAGAAGTGGAAAATCTAACAAGGTTGCAGATGCACTAAGTAGGAGACAGTTTTTGCTTATAGTAATGCAGGTTGAAGTAGTTGGGTTTGATGAACTCAAAAATTTGTACCCCGAGGATCCTGATTTTGCTGAAGCATGGAAAGCTTGTAAAGAACCTGTTGTTGTGGATAGAACCAAGTGGTTAGACTATTTGAATCAGGATGGCATTTTGTTCAAAGGTAGTCAATTGTGCATTCCAAGGAGTTCCATGAGGGAAAATCTGATTAAGGAGAAACACAGTGGAGGGATGGTAGGACACTTTGTTCGAGATAAGACCATTGCCATTCTTAGAGAACATTATTTGTGGCCTCAAATTTCACAAGATGTGAAGAAGTTTGTACAGAGTTGCTAGGTTTGTCAAGTTGCCAAGGGTTTTAGTCACAATACTGACGTATATCAGCCATTGCCTATTCCATTGAGGCCATGGGAGGACATAAGTATGGATTTTGTTCTTGGATTTCCAAGGACACAAAGGGGTAATGACTCAACATTCATGGTGGTTGATAGGTTCTCCAAAATGGTACATTTCATTCCATGCCACAAAACTCATGATGATGTCCATATTGCAGACTTGTTTTTTCAAAGAGGTGGTAAGACTACATGGTCTTCCAAGGAGTATAGTTTCTAACAGAGATACTAAATTTGTGGGGTATTTCTAGAGGACATTGTGGAAAAAGTTGAGAATAGACTTGAAATTCAGTTCCACGCATCACCCACAAAATGCCGGCCAAACAAAAGTTTGGGCAATTTGCTGAGATGTTTAGTTGGGGATAAGCCCAAGGGATGGAATTTGATTTTACCACAAGCAGAGTTTGCTTACAATAACTCTATAAATAGGATTACTGGAAAATCACCATTCCAAATTGTATATGGAAATAGCCCAAGGAATGCACTAGAATTGAGGAAGATAGAGCAAAGGGAGAGGACAAGTGTTGAAGCGGAAGAATTTGCTTAATATATCAAGCGTCTACATGAGGAGGTTCAGGCACACATTACCAAGATGAATCAAGAGTATAAAGCTAGGGCTGATCAAAGGAGAAGACATAAGGAATTCCAAGTAGGGGATCTAGTCATGGTGCACTTATGAAAAGAAAGATTTCTAGCCGGTACTTACAACAAGCTGAAAATGAAGAAATTTGGCCCTTGCAAAATTTTGAAGAAACATGACTCAGGAAATGCATATGAGGTGGAGCTGCCAGATGGTATTCACGTTTCTCCCATTTTCAACAATACAAATTTAACAGAGTATCATGATGATGGTGCAGATGAGGATCTGGTGTTAGAGCCATGTCCGATTCCTACTTCTAAGAAGGAGGAGATAGAAGACATTCTAGATCATTGTGTGGGTAGGAGTACCAGAAATAGGCAGTATGAAGAGTATTTGGTCAAATGGAAAGGACGACCGATCGAGGACTCAACTTGGATTTCAACAGCTGAGGTTTCCCATTTGGGATTTCCTCTACCATTCATAAAGTGACAAGGTCACTTTTCAATCTACCCTAGGTGTCTGATGTAGGAGCATCTAGAGGTATAAGGGTAATCCTGTGTCAACCAAAAAAAATACTTAGACTTAGTTTCTGTTTCATGTGTTTTCATTTTTGGATACCCATTTGGGTCAAATAAAAGTTTCAACTCTCACAGTTCCACTATCAGTGTTCGTGTAAATCTCAAAAAAATAGGAGTATGTAATTGAGCCATCATTTTGATGAACTAGGAGGTGTAAATTGGCTAGATGAATGTAATTGTAATTTAGAGCATTCTAAAAAAAGAATCAGGTCAAAAGGCCCCACGGTTTGAAAGTTATTGCAATTTTTTGAGTTGTTGAGACCTCTTAAGAATGCTTCAAAGTCAGGTTAGGGGCATTAAATGACCTCGAAAAGGGCCTAAAAATTGGGGATGAGCGAAGCTAGTCCATAGGGCTATAGAGCGCTTCAAGAGCTTTTCGAAAATGTAAACGGTTCGTCAATCAGAGCTATGGTTCAAAAGTTATGCCTCCCAGAAGTTCAGTTACCGTTTCTAGATTCTTCTAGATTTGCGTTGACTTCTAACGCATCTTTTGGAACCTTCTATTTGGTCGGTGGATACCTACTAGCACTTTCTAGAATGGACTCCTAGTCCTTAACCCTCCGGGGTCTATTTAAGGAGATTTCTGGCATTGTAAAAGGCAGTTCGGAGTGGAGTTTGAGAGGAGGTACTGAAAGGAGAAATTATCTCCACATTTATGCTATTGTAAGCCCTTAGGGCGTGTTTTGAAGTTTATTTTCTCTGTACTGAATGTACTAGCTTATTTTTTAGTTAATACAATTTCCCTTTTCTATTGTGTCCATTCTATTCTTGGGTTGTGTCCCCATCAAGTGGTATCAGAGCTGGTTTTCCTGAGTGTGTAGACAGAGCGCCGAATGTGAGGCAATTTGCACCAGGACTGTGTGGTTGTGGGTTTGAGTTAAGAAGATGCCTCCACGAAGAGAGCATGGTGGAAGGGCCATAGCTATTAATCTTGAGGAGGTTAGAGCCCTCCAAAGGCAGGTACAAGCATTGCAGGAGGAGCTCCTTAGAGGAGCAACTGTGGTTGCAGGTGATGAAAGTGAAGATGACAACGAAGAAGATGAAATTGGACCAGAAGGGGAATTTGACAGGGAAGTTCTGAATCATGCAGAAGAAAGGCTTTTTAGGGCCATTACTAAGTTTGGGAAAAGACCTACAATTGAAGTGGGTGTATTTTAAGGAAATCTGAAACCAGATGAGTTGATCAATTGGATCAATGAACTGGAAGAATACTTTGAGTATGAGGATATCAGGGACCAAGATAGGGTTAAGCTTACAAAGGCCAAAATGAAAGGCCATGCCAAAATATGGTGGCAAGAGGTCCAATTGGAAAGAAACAGAAGAGGAAAGGAGAAGATCACAAGATGAGATCACATGGTGGACAAATTGAAGAAGCAGTTCATTTCTGTGGACTATGAGCTTGATTTGTTTAAGAAGATGCATGGGTTAAAGAAAGCAAGAAGATCAGTCCAAGAATATACGGAGGAATTTTATTGACTCTTGATTAGAGCGGGGCATGCAGAAGCAAATAAGGAGAAGGTTGCTCATTATATCAGTGGGTTGCGACCTAGCATCCAGGAGGAATTAAGTTTGGTAAGAATGACCAGCGTTGAAGAGACATACCAGTTTGCCCTACGAGTTGAAGAGAAGCTGAATAAAAGGTTTGAAGGAAGACAAAGAGGGCGTGGTCAAGGAGGAAGGGGAAGCAGTAGATCATCTGGAGGCCACAATGAATCCCAGAAGAAAAATGAAGATGTGGGTACTAGCAGGAACCAGAGGAATGAGGGTTTCAAGCGTTCTCATGATCAAGACTTTGGAAATCAGAGAGGAAGAGGTAGAGGATGTGAACAAGGAAGAGGAGGCTTACGTGGTACCTGTTTCCATTGCAATGAAGAAGGTCATCGTGCCTTTGAATGCCCTCAACAACAAGGAAGGACAGATAGGAGAGCTGAGGGCCAAGCTAGGGTTGCTCATGTGGATGAGGATGCACAATCATCACATTCAGAGGATGCAGAAAGAGGAGAGACCTTGGTAAATGAAAGAGTCCTACTAAGTGGTGAGATTGAACTAGGACAACAGAGGAGTTTGTTCCGTACCAGATGCAATTGTGAGGATAAATGTTGTGAGGTGATCATTGATGGTGGTAGCACTGATAACTTGGTATCAGAAGAGATGGTCTCTAAGCTAAAGCTCAAGAGGGAGAAACATCCCTAGCCCTATCGAATTGCTTGGGTAAAAGATGATCATAAGGTCCTAGTAAGTGAACAGTGTTTAGTGAAATTCAAAATTGGGAGTTACCATGATGAAGTTCTCTATGATGTTATTTCAATGGATGTTTTCCATCTATTGTTGGGTAGACCATAAGATGACTCAGGAAATGCATATGAGGTGGAGCTGCCAGATGGTATTCACATTTCTCCCATTTTCAACATTGCAGATTTAACAAAGTATCATTATGATGGTGCAGATGAGGAGCTGGTGTTAGAGCCATGTCCGATTCCTGCTTCTAAGAAGGAGGAGATAGAAGACATTCTAGATCATTGTGTGGGTAGTGTAGAACAAGAATCTTAGTGTGCAAAGAACATTAACATTAAAGAAAACATTCACAAACTAAAACTATATTCACATATGAGATTAGACAAAACAAACAAATTAAAGAATGCAAACCCAAAAAAGGAAACACTCCATGCTTTCTTGATTCTGTAGATGTGTCCTTTTGCTGTGGATGTATGCTCAAGATGCTCAAAAGATGCTTCAATGGAGATGGGTAATGGCAAATTGGTAGCTTTGTGAGCTCTCAATTTGGCATTATAAGGGTAAGATTGATGGCTTTGGTTCTCAAAATAGCATGGTAACTTTAGGTCAAAGATTGTTGATGAAATGGCTTTGGATGGGATTCAATTTATAGGCTAAGGGGTAGAGGGATGGAGGGCTTAGATGCAAGGATGGATGAAGGCTTAAGGAGGGATAGGATGCACTCAAAGGAGAGCACATGGATTGTGCTTGTTTAGCACCAATGGGAAGGTGACACTTGTCACAAGGAGGATGAGTGTGAGAGGGTAGGGTAAAGGGTTGGTTAAAGGCATGATGAGTGGGGTTGAGTATGTAAGAGGGATGTAAGAGGAATGAGTGTGGAAGAGGGAAGAGTGTGGAAGATGGGTGTAAGAGTCATGAATGGGCTTGTAAGAGTCTTTTATGTTTTGTAAGAGCACTCATGACTTAGTGGTTGGTTTTTTTGAGGGGAGACTTTGGTTTGGATTAGGAAAGTCTTAAACTTGTTTAAGGAATGTGACAACATTAGGGGGTGGATTAGGCTTGGGTTTAGGATTAGATTAGGGATGTTAGAGATGTGCAAGTGGATGGCATTAATGAGGGTGGGTGAGTTAGTGGCTAAGTTTGGTTAGTATGGGTGGATGGGGTGGATTAGGCTAAATGGAAGATTAGAGATAGGTTAGGGGTTTTTGAATTTGAGGATTTCATTTATCAAATAGATTTATTTAATAAATGGGGATTTTTGGAATTAGATAGGAGAAAAGGATTTAATTGATAAATAATAGATTATTTGATTTATCAATTAGGACTATAGATGATTAATTAAATTAATCAACTAGGGATGGAAAAGGATTAATTAAATAAGAATTTAATTAATGATGCCTTTAGAGATGGCTAAATTAGATTACCAAAGCAGTGCAATCAAATTTAGGTGTCTACAGGTAGGAGTACCAGAAATAGGCAGTATGAAGAGTATTTGGTCAAATGGAAAGGACGATCAATCGAGGACTCAACTTGGATTTCAACAGTTGAGGTTTCCCATTTGGGATTTTCTCTACCATTCATAAAGTGACAGGGTCACTTTTCAATCTACCCTGAGTGTCTGATGTAGGAGCATCCAAAGGTATAAGGGCAATCCTGTGTCACCCAAAAAAAATACTTAGACTTAGTTTCTGTTTCATGTGTTTTCATTTTTGGATACGCATTGTGGTCAAATAAAGGTTCCAACTCTCACAGTTCCACTATCAGTATTCGTGTAAATCCCAAAAAAATAGGAGTGTAATTGAGCCATCATTTTGGTGAACTAGGAAGTGTAAATTGGCTAGATGAATTTAATTGTAATTTAGAGTATTCCAGGAAGAGAATCAGGTCAAAAGGCCCCATAGTTTGAAAGTTATTGCAATTTTTCGAGTTGTGGAGACCTCCTAAGAATGCTTCAAAGTCAGGTTAGGGGCATTCAATGACCTCAAAAAGTGCTGAAAAATGGGGGATGAGCAAAGCTGGTCCATAGGGCTATAGAGCGCTTTGAGAGCTTTCCGAAAATGTAAACAGTTCGTCAATCGGAGCTACGGTTCAAAAGTTATGCCTCTCGAAAGTTCAGTTACTATTTTTGGATTCTTCTAGATTTGCTTCGACTTCTAACGCAGCTTTTGGAACCTTCTATTTGGTCGGTGGATGCCTACTAGCACTTTCTAGAATGTACTCCTAGTCCTTAACCCTTCGGGGTCTATTTAGGGAGATTTTTGGCATTGTAAAAGGCAGTTCGGAGTGGAGTTTGAGAAGAGGTACTGAAAGGAGAAATTATCTCCACATTTATGCTATTGTAAGCCCTTAGGGCATGTTTTGAAGTTTATTTTCTCTGTACTGAATGTACTAGCTTATTTTTCAGTTAATACAATTTCCCTTTTCTATTGTGTCCATTATGTTCTTGGTTTGTGTCCCCATCAACACCTCCTTGATTTCCTAGAATGAACCTTATACCATACAAATCTTTGTTGGCATATTCCACAAGAAGAGTTGTTGGTATTTGTTAACTAGGTCAAGTATATACTCTCGTATTAAAGTGCATTGTCAAAGGAGTGTTAAAAATTAATTCTAGTATGTGTTGGTCAAACTATTGGGGACAATTTAGATGATATGGATATAATGTTAAGTAATCTTTATACAAGTACACGTATAGATATGTGTATAGATGGGATTCACTATGTCAAGGTATTTTGAAATGTGATGTTGTGAGTTGATGTAGGTATAGTGTGGTATGAGTTCATATATTCATGAAATAAGGTGAGTTTAAATGGAATAAGATTCAATATAGGAACATGTTTGAGATTTTGATACATGCATATTTGTTGAGTTTATATGTTATTTACAAAAGGTTGATGCAAGTCAAAAATGAGTTAAATACTTCAACATAATGTTCCTTATAGTCTTAATATAGAAAAATAATTTAAGGTTTGGAGTTAAGTTATTACAATATAAGTTTCTAGTTCATGTCACCAAATTGACAAGAATTTGTAATAGTTCATGACACTAGTGCTCAAGAATTTTTATTTGCATATTTAATAGAAAAAAATGACATGAACTTTATTTGTCTCACTTAATAATGTATAGTGTTGAGTATTCTTCATTTTATTCATTGAGGAATACTAAAGACTTCTATGTACTTTCTATGATACATGGGTGAGTTATTTGAAGTTTCAAAATATATTTTCAAATTCTAATGGTGAATTGTTTTGATAGAAATTGATGAGATGTTCTCTATAAAGGAAGGCAAAGAATAATTAATAATAAAATGAATAATACACAACAATATATGTAACAATTTTATATACCCAGCATATATGAACTTGATGAGATGAGAGTTTATGATAAGACAAGGGAAGAATAAAAATCATATCTAAATGGTGAGTCTATAGATTGTATCATTGCAAAACAAATATGTATTCTTTAGATTTTGATATGTTTGTAATTACTGATCAAAATTTTGATGAAAATGATTAGGGAAATTTGGGAAAGAGAACATTGAAATTTTGGAAGTGTTTATGACCAAGTTGTGGTCTCTAGAGTTGATATGTGTATGCGTAGATAGGTCATTTTCAATTTGTATTGCAGCTAAATACAAAATGATCAAAAAATATTAGAGAGAAAAAGTAAACCTTTATATTTTCTTTGATTTGTATTTTTTTTTTAACTCAAGTTGGCACTCCTACCCTTGTAAGGGATTCATGGTCCTAAGGTTGGTGCCTAAATGTAATCAATGAGACTTTTATATTGCTAGTGATGTTTGGAATTGGTGGTCCTAAATTGTAACCAGTTAAGGTTGTTGCAAGTGAGGCTTAAAGAAGTTGATCTTTAGAGTGGTTTTTTACCCTTCAAGAATTTTCCACTCAAATTTTTAAATGTTATGTGATGTGTTCATATTGTTCTACTTTATTGTGGTTTATTTTATGCATTTATGTTCATAATATTTCTAACTAGTTAAGGTTTTTGCAAGTGAGGCTTATAGAAGTTGATCTTTAGAGTGGTTTTTTACCATTCAAGAATTTTCCACTCGTATTTTTAAATCTTATGTGATGTGTTCATATTGTTCTACTTTATTGTGGTTTATTTTATGCATTTCAGTTCATAATATTTCTACTACAAACAAAGATATGTTGTGACTCATTAATTTTAAGTTTTACTAGGTAAAGAATTTGATTATTATAGACTAATGATTCACCCTCCCTCTTAGTGGTTTGAGGTATTCCAAAAATCTCTTTACTTTATTTGACTATGATTTTTTTGTTCTTTAACTTCATGTGCCTCCTCTTCTTGAATTTTTTTTTACCACAAATTATCTATCAACATGCATGTCCTACTCAAATTTGATAGTCTCTTTTATTAAATTGTCCCAACAAATTCTATAAAAAAATGCAATCTATCCAAACTTGTTTATAAGTTTACAAAAAAATTGTTCCCTCTATGAAGTTCCTTAAGAATTAAAATTAATTTAGAAACTTAAATTCAAAGACTACGATTAAAATGCTCTTTCAAATATTTAATAAAAAGGGTGATCTTTTTGAAGATCTCAAAATAGGATGTTAGTGAAATATTTAGTAACCAGTATCTTTATTTAGATGATGGTGTGATATATTTGGTAAATTGTTTCCTTTCCATATAGTGGGCCTTCTTCTATTTTGAGATTTCATTGCCTTTGGCAGATGGCTAAACAATGATGAGAAGTAGATTTGAAACTGATGATGAATTAATGTAAGATAAAACTCTCCCCAATCATAAAGGAAGAAAAACATGCATAAAGGGATGCTCATCTTGGACATGCTTAAGGATGAAATACAATAGTGGGTCTAATAAGACATTGTGTGAGTTTAGTTATGGGTAGGGTTTGGTATTATTATTTGTCTTGTTGGTCTACCCAATTTTGTGTGTTTGGGTTTTTTGATGAACGGTAATGATCTTGTAATTTAGATGGTTATTTAGTTGCTCTGGTTTGGGGTCTTCTTTTGTAGTTTGATGAGCATGGTGAGAGGTTGGGGTAGAAGTTGATTGAAGCCTTTCAATCCAATGTAGTGGATATTGAAAACTTTTTGTAACATCCTTTTACAAAATAACAAAAATACGAACTATATTACTGATCAAAAGAAAATTAATCCAAAAGTAAATAGCAAATTTGAGTGATCACACACTTGGCGACTTACTCTATATAATCTTCTAACATTGGAAATATCAATTTTATTCATCCATTTTCAACCTATTATCCCAACTTTTCCATAACTCAACCATCGCCCTCCCCTTTTTTTACTTCACAATCTTAAATTCCTTGTAGTAGGAAAACTTTATAGAAATTTTCAACATATTACTAGCACTTTAGCCAATAGGAGGTGCAAAGGATGTGCCGATAGGTATTAAATTTTAAATCATAATGGTAAGTTTCCATTAATAAAATCAAGTGTCTAATACTCTAAATGGGAAGAGAACTTAATCAAGTACATCAAATGTCTAGGAATTCATAAAATGTGTGAAGTGTATGAAGCTAGAAGAGGTAAAAGAAATTAATTACCCTAAATAGTATATTGATGGTTGAGATAAAACGTTATTTTTTAAGAAAGAAAGTAGACTTATATAATATTGTTTTGAGGTATCATTTTACATACATACTTAATGGTAGAAGGAAGCATTGTATACAACATAACTCATTGTGGTATAGTTGAACATAAAGTGTTGTCACACTTTATTCATGTACAACTTCCCAAAAATTTAAAGCATTGGAGTTGATTGGAACTTTATAGTGAATGCTCTATATGTAGGAATATGTATATTTTGTTTCCTCTCACTACAACAACTAGTGAGCCTATGGAAGAGAAGAAGATCAAATAGTCAAGAAATAAGTAGTAATCTTTATTGACAGAAGGAAGAAAAAAAAAGTTGAGAATTTGGAAAGAGAGATGAAAGTAATAGTGCATACCCAAAATCAATGTGAGATCACAAGTAGTTTAGCTTCTTCTTTCTTTCTAATAATGTTGTAAAAATCCATTTTCATTTTCATTGATGTTCATTAGTTTAAGCATTTCATGATTGATTTTAAGTTTATCTATGGAAGATATAAAGCCTTATAGGTATTAATGGGCTTTACAATAATGCCCCTAGAATGAATCCTTGCAAAATTAAAGTTACTCGCAAAATTATAACATGTTTATATAAGAGTGTATCAAAGTGACATTTATGATTCTATCCAAAGGAGGTTTTAATATTTTCTATTTTAACATATTTATAACCTTATGGAAAGATATAAAGCTTAAGAATTCTTCCATAATTTATAGTAACACGTTAACATGTAATCTATAATAAGACAATTGAAAAATATGGTCTCGTAACTTCTTTTATTTATACCTATTATCTTATGTAAGCAACTATTGGGAAAAGATAATTAATACTCTTATACGAAGATAGCTGAGTTGAATTAAGTTTATTAGTTCCTACCTATATACAGGAAGGGAACTAATGTTTTCACTAAACCCTCCCAATTAATTTTTAAAACAACGAAAAATTAACATTCTGAAGTATAAAATGTTTTATTTTTTAAATATATTTCTATACAAACATTTATGATTTTTTATTGGTTGATACCAATTTTCTTGGGACAATGTTTTTTTTACACAAAAAATGACAATAATAAAATTCTAGAATCCAAGTTCTAGTATTTCTTTGCCTAGTGTCTGGGAAATGTTGATCAAAACGACCACCAAAATGGCACAAATTGCTCTATTTGGTCGCTTATTGTCTATAAATGTTTTTTTTCTGAGAGATTACTAGTGTCTCTAGGGTTTAGTGAATAAATACATTAATTATGGAGATCAAAGATCTATTTGATTCAATGGAGAATGGGGAAATAAGTCCATTTGCATACCATATGATGTGGGTAGTGAGGTTTTATGCCATTGATGGCTCTATTGAACCCCAATTTCCTCAATTGTTGGACTTGATTCTTCACAATCAGTCGGTAGATGGTTCCAAGGGTGTTTTGCTTGCACTATTGAATGAAGCTAGACATTTTGGTTTGGATCTTCCTTACAAGCTACCCATCATCTCACAAATAAACGAAAAGAGGGACTTGATATTAAAAATTAGAATTCTACCTCATTTTTTGTTGTAACTATTAATGATGGATCTTTCTTTAAGGCACAATTATAAACCAAATGATAAAATTCATTGAATAAGATTATGTGAATCAGAGCATATGTTGAAGAGCTCCTTATATGTCCCACATGTTGCATTGTCTGGAAGGTATACAAGAAATAGCCAATTGAAAAACTATCCTACAATGCAAGAATTATTTTATTGGACTGTGAGAGGCAATGACTTTTTTTAATCGAAGCTTGAAAATCAAGAAAGTGTGAGGCAAATTTCTTATGTGAAAATTTGATACATAATAGAACTACATATTCTTACAAATTCAAAATAGACTGAAATGGATGTAGGGGTTTCTAAAAGCCTTGGAAACTAGAGGCATTGAGAATAGTGATGATGGAAGAGGGGAGAGATCACTTTATGTAGTGGGTCTGGCCCTATTTTTCTACCTTTATTCCAATGTCACTTTATATTTTTGAGCTTGAAATGTTAAGATCTTAGAGACATGGATAGTTGTGTTTTATTTTCCCTTTCAGAGTAATGACATATTCTAGCTTCATGAATTCCAACTTCATTCTATTGAAGAGAATATTTTTATTTTGGCTCGGTCTAAGGCCATGACTTCAAGATTTTTTGAGAATGGGAATTTAATTAATTTGTTATCAAAAATTATATAGCATAATCTTTACCAAACTCTCAACAAAAGAATTTAAAATTTGGAAAAGTTAAAATTTAATTGCTCAAAGCATAAATTTATCTTGATAGAGAAAAGCTTCATCTTTATCAATATTTCTCAAAGGATTAACCAACAAACTTGCAAAAGTTTCATTTATTCATAAACCTAAAATAGAATATTTTAAGTGAAACATATATTTTGAAAAGACAGAAAATTTAAATTATAAGTAAAAGTTATATTTTAACAAAAATGCTATAAACAATTTGATTATTAATTTCAATATGATTGTATTAGAAAAAATTGAGAACAATGTTAATTATAATGACAATATTTTCATATTTATTAATTACTTCTATTCAAATTTTCATCATTACTTTATTAAAATAAAATTAATTAATAATGAATTATTTCAAATTATTTTTTAAGCATTGCTATGTTGGATTAGTTAGTCATTGTCCCCCATTAAATATTTTTTAAATTACTTCATTTAAAATAACTTATTTAAAATTTACTTCATCTTTTTCTTATAAATTTAATACTATATATTATTAAAAATTAAAATATACTTCATCAATAGCATAAGACGACTCAAGATCTCCTAGGACTCTTGCTATACAATGGAGATGCTTTACTAATTTCCTTGTAATTAAGATGTTTTTATTAACAAAACATTTAGAGCTTATTATTCCTAAGCCAAGAGTGATAGTTAACTCTAATTTTTAACTTAATTCAACTATGACATGATATCATGTCTATGAAAAATGTAAAATAGTAATATAAATCTAATTTCGTCAGTGTATAGTTGACTCTTTCTTTATACCCATAATATAAAAGTATAGATAAAGCTTTACATTTATAAACGCATGACTATGATTTTTTAGAATCTACATAAGATCCATTATTGAATAAATTTTTCTTGTAATGAATTATAAAGAGCCATGGTTGAAGTAAGTCAAATATATATATATATATATATATATATATATATATATATATATATATATATATATATATATATATATATATATATATATATACCCATAATATATTATAAAGTAGATTCTAGAGAGGAATCAAAATATTATTAATTTTCTCATATAAATATTCATATGGTTGTATTGCTATTTTTAATTTAAGCATTTTAACTTGAAGATATCTTAATTATACAAAACTAAATATAATACTCTTAATTTGTTTGTACTAAGATTTTTTTACAGTTCTTAAGTCATTTACATTAGGTACTATTTTTGTTACAGTAGGAATATTATTTATTAATTAAATATTTATATGTATTATTATGATTCTTTAGTCATTTATATTTTATGAGCTTGCTTGCTTTGGTTGTTACAAAGATTACGTTAGTTTTATATATAATATCCAAATGTCATTGCAAATAGAAATTTGTTATCTAAATTTTAACAATTAGATAGATTTCTTCAAAATTTCTTATATAATGATAAAAAGGATAGGGACAATTAGCTAATATTGTAATTGCTAAAATTAAGAAAAACGGATATCTTAAACTTAGAAAGCTATGTCAACATTTCTAAAATGTGAAAGTCACCACAAGATAATAAATAGAAAACTTGTCTATCACTTGAAATATTTCACAAATTCTCATTAAGGTAGTGCCATTTTTTATACCCATAAAGGTATTACAAGTCAGTTTTATGGGATAGTTTTTAACACTTTTCAAACAATTTAGGTACTCACCAAAAAATAAATAGTAATTATTCATAGGCATGATTAACTTATGTAATAATTTTTAAAAATAATAGAATAACCTACCTAGAAACATGTCTTGCTTCTATTTCCCTATGTGTAGTACTTGCATCTCAACTCTTTTGATATCTTCAAACTCTTCACCTATTTTATGGTAGGCATTAGAATCAATCAAGAAAGGCGAAAAAATAGGCGTATAATTTTGCAGTTAAATTTGCAAATCAAATTAGATATCATTGAAAGAAAAAAGAAAAAACTATAGATAAAAAAATAGAAAATAAAAACTATAGAATAAATAATCTATTAATCATTGACTATGCATTTACAATCTGCATAACATGGCATTCTTTATACAAAACACAAATCTTATTTGAAATATTAAACTATGGTGAGGGTACTCCTAGTTATCTCTAACGTAGGCAGTAAACTAGCCTTACACTCAAGCTCACCATAGAAAGACACATGAACTCCAGAACTTATGGAAAACATTTAGTTAGAAACATGCAATTGAAATTAATGTATGTGAGTTGGAATCAATCACCAACACCCCCATTAATTCTAACTAAGGAGAAAGAAAATCCTAATAAAAAATGAAGAGGAAAGAGGAGGAAAGAGGCAAAACACAGTGAAAATAACCCTTGTGCCCCCCGGTCCCCTCGCCCTCAAAATAGATGTTAATAAAGCAAGAGATCTATTGTACTATAGTTTCTTTCAACCAAAGAAGATCTGTAGGAAAGTGAAATGGAAGAAAAGATAGATCCCTTCCTAAGCTTGTAATCAATTGTAGATACTTGAAACTTGTGCAAAAGATGGTCCATGAGCTTCAAATAATGTTCTCACATTTAGGAAGAAATAAAACTAAAAATATTGAAACCTCAAGATATATAATGCCTTTGAAAACTTCTCCATGGTCTCGTTATTGATCTTGAAACAACTACAATATGTTAGAAACTGATGTAGAACATAATCATAAGACATATTTATCACCTTAGAATGAAAATAGATCTCCTCAAAATACTGTGCAAATTTATCCAAACTCATATCAATCTGTAAAGAATGACCATGTAGAGAAGGAAGAAGAGGGTCAAAAGGTGTTGGTCCCAACCAGTACTAAGAGGGGGGTTGAATCAGTATTGAATCTAAAGCTAGTTACTATCTTAGACATTCTTAAAAAACTAAACAATATTCATCTAATAGTTAAAGCAATGATATATACAATAAAATAGAAGTATATAAACTCCTACAAAAAAAAATTCATCAAATAACACAAATTTTTATGCAAAAACCCTCTATGAGAGCATGAAAACCACGGTGGGGATAATATTTCCACTAGCCTTTTAGTGCAGCTAAAAGGTTTCCTAGTTAAGAGCTACAACTTGTTCCTTGTGAGGACACATCCAGTTAAGAATGTTTGTAACATTTTAGGATTACAATTAGCCTGTTAAGGCTACCATGTTAAAGGATTCTGATACTCCTTCCGAGAGGTGTTGTAACGCCCCACCAGGGAACCCAAAATAAATTAACCTAAACTTTCACTAAGTTTGCCAAACATTTTTTTGTAAAGATAATAACATCAACAGATAAGATAGCAGAAGCAATAACAACAAGAGATAAAATATAGCGGAAGCATTAACTCACATAACCAACAGGTGGATCATAAATAGATTACAATTCTTAAGGTTACGTGACTTTGAATCACATTTAAGTCTTATTAATATTAAAACCAAAACCAATATATACCACAACCATATAAAAGAATACATTTAAATAATATACAATTATATAAGATGTCACTTGGGATAAATAAAATGCACAATCATCCATTGTACAAGTCACAGGGTATGAAAGGCTGAAATAATATACATCATGAAATAGATTGCATCTTCTTGTAAGATCTATGAAATCAAATATAAAACCATATATCATAGAAATACAAGATCAGATAAAAAGGAACATCTGAACAAACACATCCAGCAATTACATCCAACAGTCGGATCTCAATGGTATAAGAAAATGCACTACCAAATGACCTCGTGGAACCTAAATGGCCCACTCCCACCATGCTAAGGAGATAAACTCAAGTCCGAATGGATAACAAAAACAAAATTCAAAACCAACATCTAGGTTCAAGGAATCACTTGAAAGAAAACTATCTCAAAGGGTACCAAGGCACAAGTATCAACTAATCCTAGAGGCAACATAGACACGCAAGAAATCTACTATGCAAGTGGGAAGGGGTCATCACATGATCCAACTCTAAGGTTACCATGATATCCTTTTAATACTTTGGATCCCCTAATTCCTCTATGTGGAATCGATATCCTTTCGTATTGACAAGGCAGACTAACAAGTTAGCTCTAAGGTTACCACGGTAGTCTTTTAATACTTTAGACCCCTTAGTGACTTTCTGTGGTACCAATATCTTATTAATTCATTTTAAACCTATTTAATGAAATGTTGTCACTTATTAAAATAACCTGCTACAATGGGTTACCTGTTAGCCGCTTTAGGGCTTTGGCATCCATTGCAAGCCAATTCCCAATATGACATACAAAAAACCTACCCTAAGCTCAACAAAAGAAAAAGATCTCAAATGACTATAAACCATACACCAGTTCTTTAAAAAGCAACTGGAAAGGACTAAAATGTTAATGATCATAATCACAAATTCCACCAATACAATCATCCTAACAGGACTGATCCAAATTCAAGTACACATAAATCAAATCCATGTCATAACATGACATCACCAAAAAAATCATTTAATCGCCTCAATCCTATACAAGAAACTAGGAAGCAATCCAAAGATAACCGATCAAAGACTCAAAAGTTATATAAGGAAAGTCACACCATTCATCTCAGTTCTACACAAGAAACTAGAAAGCATATCAAAACATCTGGTCAAACTCATCACATCACACACATCACACATCACCATGGTCAGGTATAAAAGATCATAACCAAAACATCATCATGACATCACAACACAAAACCCCCAAGCCTTAGGTAAACATCCTAACTAGCCAAAGCTAAGTCAAACCTGAAACCCAACATCAATAAACCACACATTGCATATAATACATATAAAATTACTTTCATATCTCATTAGGTTTTGGAAAACACACAAGTTTAATTTTCACTATAGGTTTTCAAGCTTTTAGTTTCATTTTCAAAACACAAGGATTAAATAACAACTAGGGTTCAATTTTCTTTTCCAAGTATGACTCTTTATAGAATTTTCAATTTTAATCAAGGTTCATGTTTCCATTTCTCTAGTTGAAAAATTCACTATAGTTTTTAGGTTCACTAGAATCCCAGACGATTCAACAATTCATATAAAGTCATTTAAACATTGTTTCATAGTTCAATCAATTTACAAAACAAAAGAGTTTGGTAAACAAAACACAAGAGTTTGGTAAACATACACATTGTTAATTACTATGGTTTCAAGTTTTTATTTTCTAAAGAAAAAACAAGGTTTGATATACAATTAGGTTTCAATTATCATCTTTTCAAAGTATCAAGATTTATAAGATTTTTGAATAATAAAATCTCCCTAGAATTAAACTCGTTTTCATATAAAATTGTTCCGTCAAGTGAAACTTGTTTTACCAAAATAATCATTTTTCTCAATTAGAATTATCAATTCTACTTCCCAAATACATTTTCACAATTAAATCTTTAGTTTAAAAGAAAATTATTAAAATTAATAATCATTATTAAATTATCAAAGATCATAATTATTTATTTATTAATAACTTATGGGTATGTGCGGGATCATGGTGTGCCAAAAAGTGGCGATGTGAAAAAAATAGAGTTTGAAGACGTCTAAAAGCGCTTCAAAATCCACTCTAACATTTTTTCACCTATCAAGTACCAAACCTGAAAAGTAAGGCCCAAGCCTTATCAAATATCCGATCTCATATCGCATATTCGATCTCATATTGGATATCAGCTACTAGCGACAAAAAAATTGGAGGGAAAAGCAAATTTGTGAGTTATATAACTAATTTGAGTTATGAAATATGTAAAGATATAATATATATAATCTAAAAATATATAATATAATAACGTAACTGTTATATATAATATAATATTTAATCTATATATTATATAATATATAATATATATAATAACGTAAAGTAAAGATATAATATATAATCTATTAATATATAATAATATATTATGTTATTATTATTATTATTATCTATAAATATAATAAATATTATTATATTATATTATTATTATTACTATATTTTTATTAAATATAATAACGTAATAAATTATATATATGTTATTAATATATAATAATATATTATGTTATTATTATTATAATCTATATATATATATATATGATTATTACACTATATTATTATTATTTTTACTATATTATTTCTATTAGAATCATTTATATGGGTCAAAATGGGTCACAGGATCACCTATGACCCCTTTCGACACATTTCATGATGGCATAGGTCCCTAGGGGTCCTAGGACCCTTATGGACATATTAGAATCATTTATATGAGTCGAAGGGGGTCATACGACAACCTTTGACCCCTTTCGACACATTCCATTACAACATATGTCTTTAGGGGTCCTAGGACCCCTAGGGACATATTATAATCGTTTATATGGGTCGAAGGGGGTCATAGGTCCTTTCGACACATTTCATGATGACATATGTCCCTCCTTAGGGACATATTAGAATCATTTATATGGGTTGAAGGGACCTATGACCCCTTTCAACACATAACATAATGACATATGTCCCTAGGGGTCCTAGGACCCCTAGGGACATATTAGAATCGTTTATATAGGTCGAACGGGATCAGAGGATGACTTATGACCCCTTTCAACACATTCCATGATGACATATGTCCATAGGGGTCCTAGGAGCCCTAGGGACATATTAGAATCATTTATATGGGTCGAAGGGCGTCATAGGTCATGGGATGACCTATGACCCCTTTTGACACATTCCATGACAACATATGTCCCTAGGGGTCCTACGACCCCTAGGGACATATTAAAATCATTTATATGGGTCGAAGGGGGTCATAGGCTTTTGACACATTCCATGATGACATATGTTCCTAGGGGTCCTAGGACACCTAGGGACATATTAGAATCATTTATATGGGTTGAAGGGGGTCATAGGATGACCTATAAACCCTTTGAACACATTCCATGATGACATATGTCCGTAGGGGTCCTAGAACCCCTAGGGACATATTAGAATCATTTATATGGGTTGAAGGGGGTCATAGGATGACCTATGATCCCTTTCGACACATTCCATGATGACATATGTCCCTAGGGTCTTAGGACACCTAGGGACATATTAAAATCGTTTATATGGGTTGAAAGAATTCATAGGTGACCTATGACCACGTTTGACCCATTACATGATGACATATGTCCCTAAGGGTCCTAAAACCCATAGGGACATATTAGAATCATTCATATGGGTTGAACGGGGTCATAGGCTGACTTATGACCCCTTTTGACCCATTCCATGATGACATATGTCCCTAGGGGTCCTAGGACCCCTAGGGACATATTAGAATCATTCGTATGGCTTGAAGGGGGTCATAGGGTGACCTATGACCCACATTGACACATTCCATTACAACATATGTCCTTAAGGGTCCTAGGTCACCGTATGACCCCCTTCGACCCCTAGGGACATATTAGAATCGTTCATATGGGTCGAAGGGGGTCATACGGTGACCTATGACCCCTTTCGACCCATTACTTGATGACATATGTTCTTAGGGGTCGTAAGACCACTAGGGACATATTAGAATTTTTCATATGGGTGTAAGGGGGTCATAGGGTGACCTATGACCCATTTTAACCCATTCCATGACGACATATGTCCCTAGGGGTCCTACGACCCCTAGGGAGATATTAGAATCATTCATATGGGTTGGAAGGGGTCATAGGGTGACCTATGACCCCCTTTGACACATTCCATGATGACATATGTCTCTAGGGGTCCTAGGACCCCTAGGGACATATTAGAATTGTTCATATGAGTCGAAGGGGGTCATAGGGTAACTTATGATCCCCTTCAACACATTCCATAATGACATATGTCCCTAGGGGTCCTAGGACCCCTAGGGACATATTAGAATCATTCATATGGGTTGAAGGGGGTCATAGGTCACCACCCATTCCATGATGACATATGTCTCTAGATGTCCTAAGACCCCTAGGGACATATTAGAATTATTTATATGGGTAGAAGGGGGTCATAGGATGGTCATAGGTCATCTTATGACCCCTTTCAATAAATTCCATAATGACATATGGTCGAAAGGGGTCATAAGATGAATTATGACCCCTTTGGACACATTCCATTATGACATATGTTCCTAAGGGTCCTAGGACCTCTAGGGATATATTAGATTCATTTATATGGGTCAAAAGGGGTCATAGGTCGTCAGACATATTCCATGACAACATATGTCCCTAGCGGTCCTACGACCCTTAGGGACATATTAAAATCGTTTATATGGATCGAAGGGGGTCATAGAATGACATATGATCCATTTAGACACATTTCATGATGACATATGTCCCTAGGGGTCCTACGACCCCTAGGAACATATTAAAATCGTTTATATATGTCAAAGGGGGTCATAGGCCATTCGATACATAACATGACGACATATGTTCCTAGGGGTCCTAGGACTCCTAGGGACATATTAGAATCATTTATATGGGTCGAAAGAGGTCAGAGGATGACCTATGACCCTATTTGACACATTCCATGATGACATATGTCCATAGGGATCTTATGAACCTTAGGGACATATTAGAATCATTTATATGGGTCGAGAAGGGTCAGAGGATAACCTATGACCCCTTTCGATACATGAACATATTAAAATAATTTATATGGGTCGAAGGGGGTCATAGGATGACCTATGACTCCTTTTGACACATTCCATAATGACATATGTCCCCAAGGGTCTTAGGACCCCTAGGGACATATTTGAATTGATTATATGGGTCGAAGGGGGTCATAGGATGACCTATGACCCATTTCGATACATTCCATGATGACAATTGTCCCTGGGGGTCCTAGGACCCCTAGGGACATATTAGAATCATTTATATGGGTCGAATGGGGTCATAGGATGACCTATGACCCCTTTCGACACATTCCATGATGATATATGTTTATAGGGGTCCTAGGACCCCTAAGGGCATATTAGAATCATTTATATGGGTCAAAAGGGGTCATAGTGTAAACTATGACCTCTTCCGACCCATTCCATGGCGACAAATGTCCCAAGGGGTCTTAGGAGCCCTTAGGACATATTATAATCATTTATATGAGTCGAAAGGGGTCATAGGATGACCTATGACCCCTTTCAACACATTCCATGATGACATATGTCCATAGGGTTGTAGGACCCATAGGGACATATTAGAATCATTTATATAAGTCAAAGTGGGTCATTTCTGACCCATTCCATGATGACATATGTCCCTAAGGGTCCTAGGACCGCTAGGGACATATTAGAATCATTTATATGAGTTGAAGGGGGTCATAGGAGGATGTATGTCCCCTTTCAAAACATTTCATGATGACATATGTCCATAGGGGTCCTAAGACCCCTAGGGACATATTAGAATCATTCATATGGGTCAAAGGGCATCACAAGATGACCTATGACCTCGTTCGACACATTCCATGATGACATATGTCTCTAGGGGTCCTAGGACCCCTAGGGACATATTAAAATCATTTATATAGGTCGAAGGGGGTCACAGGATGACCTCTGACCCCTTTCGACAAATCATTGATATGGGTCATAGGGGGTCACACGATGACCTTTGACCCCTTTCGACACATTCCATGATAACATATGTCCGTAGGGGTCCTAGGACCCCTAAGAACATATTCAAATAGTTTATATAGGTTGAAAGGAGTCAGACGATGACCTATGACCTCTTTCGACACATTACATGATGATATATGTCTTTAAGGGTTCTAGGACCCCTGGGGACATATTAAAATTAATGATATGAGTCAAAGGGGGTCATAGGATAACCTATGACCCCTTTCGTTATCTTATGACCCCTTTTGACAGATTCCATGATGACATATGTCCCTAGGGGTCCTAGGACCCCTAGGGACATATTAGAATAGTTTATATGGGTCCAAGTGGGTCATAGGATGACTTATGACCCCTTTCAATGCATTCCATGATGACATATGTCCCTATGGGTCCTAGGACCCCTAACGACATATTAGACTTGTTTATATAGGTCTAAGGGGGTCATAGGTCTTTTGATGCATTCCATGACGATATATGTCCCTAGGGGACATATTAGACTCCTAGGGACATATTAGACTCATTTATATAGGTCGAAGGGGGTCATCGAATGACCTATGACCCCTTTCGATGCATTCCATGATGACATATGTCCCTAGGGGTCCCAGGACCCCTAAGGACATATTGGAATCTTTTATATAGGTCGAAGGGGGTCATAGGATGACCTATGACCTATGACCCATTTCAACACATTCGATGATGACATATGTCCCTAGGGGTCCTAGGACACCTAGGAACATATTAGAATTGTTCATTTGGATTCAAGAATTTGATAGGGTGACCTATGACCCCTTTCGACCCATTTCATGACGACATATGTCCCTAGGGGTCCTATGACCCCTAGAGACATATTAGAATTGTACATATGGATCGAAGGGGGTCATAGAGTGACCTATGACCCCCTTCAACACAATCCATGATGACATATGTTCCAAAGGGTCCTAGGACCCCTAGGGACATATTAGAATCGTTTATATGGGTCGAATGGGGTCATATGGTGACCTGTGACCCCTTTCAACCCATTACATGATGACATATGTCCCTAGCAGTCGTAGGTCCCATAGGGACATGTTACAATCATTCATATGGAAACCCTATGACCCCTTTCGACCCATACCATGATGAGATATGTACCTAGGGGTCCTACGACCCCTACAGACATATTATAATCGTTCATATGGGTCGAAGGGGGTCTTTGACACATTCCATGACGACATATGTCCCTAGGGGTCCTAGGACCCCTAGGGACATATTAGAATCATTCATATGGGTCGAAGGGGGTCATAGGGTGACCTATGATCCCCTTCGACACATTCCATCAAGATATATGTCCCTAGGGGTCCTAGGACCCTGAGGGACATATTAGAATCATTCATATGGGTTGAAGGGGGTCATAGGGTGACCTATGACCCCTTCCGGCCTATTCCATGATGACATGTGTCCGTAGGGTTCCTAGGACCCCTGGGGAGTTATTAGAATCATTCATATGGGTTAAAGTGGGTCATAGGATGACCTATGACCCCCTTCGACCTTTTACATGACAACATATGTCCCTGGGGGTCCTAGGACCCCTAGGGACATATTAGAATCGTTCATATGGGTCACCCTATGACCCCTTACATGATGACATATGTCCCTAAGGGTCCTAGGACCCCTAAGGACATTTTAGAATCATTCATATAGGTTGAAGGGGGTCATAGAGTGACCTATGACCCCTTTTGACTCATTCTATGATGACATATGTCCCTAGGGGTCCTAGGACACCTAGGGACATATTAAAATCATTCATATCGGTCAAAGGGGGTCATAGGTCACCATTCCAATACAACATATGTCCCTAGGGGTCCTAGGACCCCTAGGGACATATTAGAATCATTCATATTGGTGGAAGGGGGTCATAGAATGACCTATGACCCCCTTTGACCCATTACATGACAACATATGTCCCTAGGGGTCCTAGGACCCCTAGGGACATATTAGAATCATTCATATTGGTCAAAGGGGCTCATAAGTTGACCTGTGAGCCCTTTGAACCCATTACATGACAACATATGTACTTAGGGGTCCTGGGACTCCTAAGAACATATTAGAATTGTTCATATGGGTTGAAGGGCGTCATAAGGTGACCTTGACCCCTTTGGACCCATTCTATGATGACATATGTCCCTAGGGGTCCTAGGACACCTAGGGACATATTAGAATTGTTCATATGAGTCGAAGGGAATCATAGGGTGTCCTATGACCCTGTTCCACCCATTACATGACGACATATGTCCTTAGAGGTCCTAGGACCCTTAGGGACATTTTAGAATCATTCATATGGGTCGAAGGTGGTCATAGGTCACCCTATGACCCCCTTTGACACATTCCACGATGACATATGTTCCTAGGGGTCCTACTACCCCTAGGGACATAGTAAAATTATTCATATGGGTCTAAGGGGCTCATAGGTCACCCTATGACCCCTTTTGACCCATTACATGACAATATATGTACCTAGGGGTCCTAGGACCCCTAAGGAGATATTAGAATTGTTCATATGGGTCGAAGGGGGTCATAGGGTGACTTATGACCCTCTTCGACACATTCCATGATGACATATGTTCCTAGGGGTCCTAATGTCATATTAGAATCGTTCATATGGGTCAAATTGGGTCATAGGGTGATGTATGACCTTTTTTGACCCGTTACATGATGACATATGTCACTAGGGGTCCTAGGACCCCTAGGGACATGTTAGAATCGTTCATATGGGTTTAAGGGGGTCATAGGGTGACCTATGTTCCCTTTCGACACTTTTCGTGACAACATATGTCCCTAGGGGTCGTAAGACCCTTAGAGACATATTAGAATTGTTCGTATGGTTTGAAGGGCGTCATAGGCTTCGACACATTTTATGATAACATATGTCCCTAGGGGTCCTACGACCCCTAAGGACATATTAGAATCGTTCATATGGGTTGAAGGGGGTCATAGGGTGACCTATGATCCTTTTCGACCCATTCCATGATGACATATGTCCCTAGAGGTCTTAAGACCCCTAGGGACATATTAGAATCATTCATATGGGTGGAAGCCCTATGACCCCCTTCCACCCATTACATGACGACATATGTCCCTAGGGGTCCTAAGACCCATGGGAAGATATTATAATTGTTCATACGGGTCGAAGGGGGTCATAGGGTAACCGATGATCCCCTTCGACACATTCCATGATGACACATGTCCCTAGGGGTATATTAGAATCATTCATATGGGTCAAAGGGGGTCATAGGGTGACTTATGACCCCTTACGACCCATTCCATGATGAAATATGTCCCTAGGGGTCTTAGGACCCCTAGGGACATATTAGAATCGTTCATATGGGTGGAAGGGGGCCATAGGGTGACCTATGACCTCTTTCGAGACATTCCATGACAATGTATATCCTTAGGACCCCTAGGCACCCATTGGGAATGCATCGAAAGGAGTCACTAGGGGCCCTAGGGACATATGTTGTCATGAAATGTGTCGAAATGATGCATTTTATGACAATATTATATTTAATAATTATATAATATTATATATTTTAAGATAATAATAATATATTATTAGATTATATAACAATAATAATCATATATATTACTAGATTATAGATTTAATAATCATAATAACCATATATATTATTATATATAATAATTTAGTCATATAATACTACTATAGTTATTTAATAATAATATATATCATATATATTACTATATTATATATAGATATAATAATAATAATAATATTTATAACTATATTATATTTAATATTAATAATCATACATATTACTATAATATAATAATTATAATAATAATATATGATATTAATAGCATTAATGTCCACACTTTCACGAAATAAATTTCACTCTAAAACAATTTAAAGTTTCCCTATTAAATTTATTTTCTCTTAACTTTCTCTCCTGCCAAATTTAAAATTGAAAAAATTCCCCCCTCTCAAATTTGCCTCCAAATTGGTGTGGAAAATTGCTGGGCTTGATCGGATATCCGATTTGGTCAACCCAAAAAATGTGTTTGAGAAGGGTTTTAGTGACACTCAAACTTCGGGTAGCCATCTAAAAATGTTATTTTGATCAAAATTGAATGAAACAAAAAGAGTTTTTTTATATCACTCTCGAGATTCCATCAATATAATTGCTATCAAATTCTGAGTTGGATAAGTATTTATTAGTTAATTTTCAATGAAGATTATTGTAAAGTGTTGATTGATATACTGATTGAAAAATAGCTATAACTTTCAAACAGTGTAACATTTTTTAACTCCAAAAGTTGTGTCAGATTCTTTGGTTCACCTAGTATAAGAAAAATAAAAATAAAAATAAAATTGGTAAAATTTTCTATTACTTAAGGTAGTCAGACACCGGCGTTTTTTTTTTTGAAAAAGTTTAAGTAGAAAATTCATATTTAATTATTTATTTAGAATAAAAATAGCCAAAAATATGCGTCACATCCGGGCATGAGTCTAGCTTTTATATCTATAATTATATTAGAAAAATATTATCATTTGATTTTGGTTAAGGTGGTCAGACATACACCTACTTTTTATTTTCGCCCTGAAATTTTTTTAGTACTACATTAAAATCCAAACTTTTGACCAATGAATTATTTTTTTCTCCAAATAAGGCCTAGTAGTTTATAAACTAAATTCAATTTCCTATAGCTAATTTTCTTACACCTTTTTGATATAAAGTCCATAACCACTTTAAAATTATGTGTCAAGTTGATATAACCCTGATTTGTTGATTTTGCACTGCCACTTAAGGCCATAGTTTGGTACACCATGATCCTGCACATACCTTTATATTAAATTATGAATAACATAATTATTAATCTAATACTAAAATAATAACTTTTTTTAATATAGGTAATATTTGTATTGTATTGATAAAGAGAGTACATTATGGGAATATGGCTGAGAGCCTTACAGTTTAAACTACCCTTACTCTGCCCATACAGATGCCATTAGATAAGCAAAAAATAGAGTATAAATACTTTGAAATTAAAAAACACCCACCCATACCTTAAATCGATCAAACGAGACAAAAAGAACCACCACCACCCCCATTGTCAGCTACTTCTTGAACCAATTCGTCACTTCCTCACAAGTGAAAGTTGGAGTTGAGTGGTCATCCATCACTGAGATCCCCTGGCTCACCGTGTGGCACTTTCTACTGCCCTTCCCGACATCGACAAGCAAAGAGGCATCAACCCAAACTCTCTCTATTGTAGACGTGCCCTCATGCAAGTGAGATTTCTTTACAATTTGATTACAATCCAACAAGTATTTACACTTTGATCAAATCCAACAAGTTCTTATAGCCCTTTGATCTCCAAAGTTTTGATCATGGGAGCAATTGAAACCCTTGTTCCTTTCGTTTCGTCTAGTACCCACATCTTCATTTTTCTTCTGGTTCTCATTTCAGCCTCCAAATGACTTGCCACCACCCCTTCCTCCTTGACCGCACCCTCTTTTCCTTCCATCAAACTTTTTCTTTAGCTTCTCCTCAACTCGCAAGGCAAACTAGTATGCCTCTTCAATGCTAGTCATTCTAACCAAACTTAACTCCACCTGAATGTTGGGTCTTAACCCACTAAGGTAACATGCAACCTTCTCCTTGTTTTCTTCTACATATACCACCCTAATAAGGACTCAGTAAAATTCCTTTGTGTATTCTTGGACAGATTTTCCCACTTCCTTTAACCCTTGTATCTTCTTGAACAAATCAAGCTTGTAATCAATAGGAATGAACTGCTTCTTTAGTTTCTCCACCATGCGATCCCATCTTGTGATTTTCTCCTTTCCTCTTCTATTTCTTTCCAACTAAATCTCTTGCCACCAGATTTTGGCATGGAATATCATTTTGGCCTTCATGAACTTAACCGTATTAGGGTCCCCGATATCCTCATACTCAAAATATTCCTCTAGCTCATTGATCTAGTCGATCAACTCATTCGGGTTTAGATTCCCTGAAAACATGCTGACGTCAATTTTAGATCTTTTTCCAAGCTTGGAAATGGCCCTAAAAATATTCTCCTCCACCTGGTTTAGGACTTCTCTATCTCCTTCCCCTTCTTGCCCAATATTTCCTTCTTCATTTTCTTCCTCAATTTCATCACCTATGGCAACATTCATCCCTCTGCGGATCTCCTCCTACAATGCTTGGAATTGTCTCTAGAGGGATCTAACCTCAGGAGTAAAACATATAGCCCTTCCATCATGCTCCCTTAGTGGAGGCATCTTCTTGTATCAAACTCGCAACCACACAATCCTAGTGCAAACTACCTCACAGTCAGTGCTCTATATACACACTCAAGAAAACCTACTCTGATACCACTTGATGAGGGCACAAACCACAACCAAAATGAATGCAATAGGAAAAGGGAAATATTATTATCATAAATGATATGATATTACATTTAGTACAATGAAAATAGACTCAAAGACATGCCCTACAGGCTTACAATGGCCTAATTCTAGAGAAAAACCCTCCTTACAGTACCCTCTCCCAAATTCCACCAAAAACTACCTTTACAATGCTAGAAATATTCTTCAATAAACCCCATTTAGGTTTAAGGTTATGAATACATTTTAGAATATTCCATTTGGCATCCATTTCCAAAATAGAAGGTTCTAGAAGTCATGTCAGAAGTCGGAGTAAAATTAGAAGAATCCAGAAATGGTTGTCCAATTTCCAAGAGGCATAACTTTTGATCTGGGACTTTGATTGATGAACTTTTACATTTCTAAAAATCTCTCCAAGTGCTCTATAGACCTATGAACTAGCTTTTCTTTTCCCCCATTTTTTAGGCCCATACAAGGTCATTTAGTATCCAACTTTGAAGTGCTCTCATGAGGTCTCCAGGCAACTTAAAACTGTGATAACTTTCAAACCATAAAGCATTTTGACCCAATTCTTTTTTTGGAGTGCTTTAAATTACAAATATAATCATCCATCCATCTCAAACCCTCTAATTCATCATTATTATGGCTCAATTACAAAATTACCTATTTTCTACATTGGCATGTATGCCAAGGTGCTCAAAAACTCTAACCCTGAAAACCAATAGTAGAACTATGAGAGTTGGAACCTTTATTGGACCCAAATGGGTATCTAGAAATAAAAACACATTAAATATAAACTAACACTAAGAATTTTTTTTGGGAGATATAGGATTGCCCTTACACTACTGGATGCTCCTATATCAAGTATTGACTTAGTGTTCCTAACAAGTTGTTATATATAAATATGATAAAGAAGGTTTTGTTGTGAGTTTCAAGTGTATAGATTCTTATGAGAGGCTAAGGGGTGTCTCTAAATGTCAAATGTATGACTACTATCCTTGCATTAATAGTTTGAGTAAGTTATGATTGGATGAAGGTTGGCAGTGCAACTTCTATAATAGTTATTGCTTGACAATGGGTAATTTGATTGATATGTCAAATCTATGTAGAGTTAAGTGGGCCAGTCATAGGAGAAGGTGAATACTCCTTGGATGCCTTGGTTGTGACTACAACTCATTTGGACAACTGGTGAGGAAGTATTACAGTGATTAATTAAGTTTCTAGATAAAGTGCTCATGTTCTTGAGTTAGCATTGTTATATTGAGGATCAATGACCGAAATGAATGATGTGGTGAATGTTATTAAGTTTTTTACAATATGGTGATGTATCTTAATAGTTAGAGGTAATTATATGGCATTCTAGTGATTGATGCAAGTGTCTCATGAAGATTCTAGAACAAGGGTTTGTTTGGAGAGCATATGTTTAACTATTCTTCGTGAATTTGAATGTAAAGTTAAATGTGGCATGATGTACTATAGGAAAATTTTGTGCATGATATGTGTGTTTGGGTGTGTAATATATGGCCACTATGTTTAAAATTCAAATCAAAATGTGTTGGGACAAGTTAAAGGCACTGAAACATTTTAGTATTTGAAGAATATTATATATTCGATGAAGGTGAAAGAATTGTGTGTTGGTCATGTGAAGGTTGTGAGTGTGAAGGTGTGATCAATCTAGGAGGTAGTTGAGTATGAAGTGAAGTGATTGTGTAGATTTTAGTGGATCTAATCAAACAAATGAGTTCTTATTTTAGCAGATCATTCTACCTATTGTTCCCTAATAGTTTCAACAGTCTAAGTCCCTTAACTAGGTAGATCATAAAAGGTCATTTATTGTAAATCATTTATAATTATGTCACTTTAACTAGTGTTCCAATTCCTCTAACATGGCTACTCTTAAAAGGGTAAAGCTCCTAACAAGGCTAAAGGTAAATCCCTTAACTAGGTGGCACCTAATAGTGTCTCAGTAAACTCCTAATAGAGTTAAGCTCCTAACATGGCATACTTCATACAAGTGTACAATTTGTGAGTACTAATCCCCATCATAGTTTTCACCCAAATTGGGTTTCCATGAGACCAAATATCTATATCACTATTGCATTATCTTGTGGATGTGTTTATGTGCTAGAAGTTTTCATTTATTGCCATTAAGTTGAAATTCAAATAAGGATTTAAAGGTTGGCAAGTGTTTTATTTGATAAACTATTGATTCACCCCTCTTAATAATCTAATCCCTTAGGGCTAACAGTCCAAACAATCCATTTGATTGTGTCCTAATCTATCTCCATCAAACCCAACCATGAAGATTGACCAACACATTACTTTTAATTTGAAAATGTCATTTATTTTTTGTTAATAGTCTAAGGGGTTTCTATCTCAATTTGTGTTTCCATGTCTACATCCACATTATTAATTTCAATTTACTTTTTATTATTAATTTTTATTTCTTTATCTTTAGGATAAGTAATATCATAATTTGGTGCTCTCTTTCTCTCTGTGTACACACACACACACACACACACACACACACACACACACACACACACACACACACACACACACACACACACACACACACACACACACACACACACACACACACACACACACACACACACACACACGTACACATACATACATACATCATTCAAAGAGTATCTATCAAAAAATATATGTGGTTGTGAAAGACATACTTGTATCCAAAATTAGATTGGGACATATATTTGTATTTCTTCTTTTATATTTACTTCTTTGACATCTACACCCATCATGGTGTTCCCTTCTAAAATTATTGTAGAACTCGATGCTCTAACATTATGCAATTCTCAAGTTCTCTCTCTTCTTTCTCATTGCCAAATTGCCTCCTCCTTATTTTTTGCAACCTCTTTAGGGGGCATATTCTTCCTTTGCTTCTTTCTACAATTCTTCAATCCCATATTTAATGAACTTAAATCGCACAATGTTTAACAAATTTCAAATTCAAATGACTTTAATCATGTTCAAATCGATAAAAGATGAGAACGTAGACTAATTTGACCAATGAGAAACATGATTAGATAAACATTTGATCTGCTAGTACATATCAGTTGAGAATGATTGAATAATCATTAGACTTTGAGCTTTTTGGTCAATGGTCAAATTTGACAAGTAACAACTATTAGAAATGTGTACTAATTATTTAAATAAAATTTGTATTCATTTTTAAGTGGGTACATGTTTCTAATTAAATAGTAATAAAAGAACACATACGTGTTATTTAAATTTTTAGTAATGCATACTTTGAAATTTTTTATTGGAACCCATGCCTCTACTTCAATTTTGGTTTGGGATAGTCTTGGTGGGACCAAGCATGTGCTTTGGACTTGCAAATGAATGGCTAAGGTATTGGAATCTTAGATATCTACATTGTCATTATTTCATGAAGGCCTTCCCAATTGACTTTTCTTATAAAACAAAATACCATTGAGCTTTTTACAATACATAATTAAAAAATGAAACTTGTGTAGCAATTTGATTAATTTTAATAAACTTCTTCAACTTAAAATGGCGAGTCTGTCCAAAATTTTAACTTCTTTATTTTTGTACTTTTTTGGAAAATAAATTATATGACATCAATCTACACAAAATTTCCTTCAAGATTTTTTTTAAAAAATGATAAGTACGCACATCTATTTATGGTGGATGTACATTAGAGGTTTCCAAAATAGACTTTATAATCACATATAAATGAATAAAAAATTAATAAATAAACAAGTGTCATGTAGTGGCATGTACTTGCCTTATTGTTATTAATTGTATTTGTTAAGTATCAAATACAAATTGTACTTTTTTAATAAATTTAATTTAATCTAATTCAAATATTAGAAAAGTGAAAAAAACATTATTGTGAAAAGTGAAAAAAAATAAAATTATAATTAATAAGTTCTCTAAAAGTGTGATTATAAATGAATAAATAGAATAGTGTAAAAATTATTATACTCTCATTACCTCATTGATAGTTGTAAATATATTTTACTTTGATGTTTCATTGTGAAAACATTCTCATATAGGAAGAATACCTCATGAAACTACAATTTCACCTATGCTATTTCACTTATTTATAAACTCTTTTGATGACATTAATCTTTACAAGGTAAATTAAAATTGACATGTTATTACATTTATTAAGTTTTCAAACATTTATAGTTGTATATGATTTTGTGTAAATTTGCATTAACCAAAACTTATGCAACTATTTAGCAAGTACCGCATAAACTATTTAGCAAGTACCACATAACTCTTATTTTACCTTGAATCTAGCTAAAAATTTTGCATTATGGAGAACCTCTGAAAAAAGGCTCCTATAACACAAAATCAGTTGAACCAATCATATAATTTGTAATTGTGCAAAGTGAAAGCAATAGTACTAGCCTACGACAGGTACAATAAGAAGGAATGTTCATCACTTTATGGTGTCTTAGGTACATTTCTCCAAAAGGGTTTACAAAAAGTCTTTTATTTAGTTCAAAATACTGTAGTCATACATGTGTGTGGTACAATCCTAAAACATGCATTTTGGAAATTAGTTACTGTATATGCTTACTGAAAATATTTTTTGGGCATTTGGGTATTGAAATAAATTACATATTCGAAAATTATACATTGAGTACTAAATTCCCTATCATAGGATTTTTTGACATTCAATCTTTAATTTCTTTATTCTTTGGCATTAATTGAAAGAAATCTTGAAAAGTGGGGAAAACATTTCTACTTTTTACCCAAAAGTGAGACTCGATGTCTTGCGACCACTCATCCATAGTTTTCATCATCCTTTCTATCTAGAGATGACCAAAGAGCCTTATACTTCCTTAACCATTATCACTACACTAGATTTGTTTCACATCCTCTTGGGTCATCCATAATTCATTATGATGTAAGTTATTACAATTTTTTATTCATTAAATTGGTTAAAGTTTCCTTATAGTCCATACAATATTTATTATTGGGCCACAATGAATGTTAAGGTTTAGGAAAATTATGCAAAATAAAAAGAAAAATTAATAATTTAAAACATGTAGGTTTGATATGATTCAACCAATATACTCTACATTAATAGATACACAATTGTCCACTTCTGAACTATTATCTAGCAAAAAACAAATTACAATCTTGTGACTTTCTCGTATTCCATAACCATTTTTTTTATCAAGCCTTCTTAATGATTTAAAAAATTCTATTTATATATAAAAATGAGAGTTGATTCCTTTATTAAATAATAATCAAATTTTACTTTTGAGCACTACACCTGAGCCTCCACTAGGGGGTGTTTCCTCTAGTAAGTCTCGTTGGTGGCATGACCTCTAGATCCCTACCATGAGCTTTTCCCTCAAATCCTTGCAAGGGGATGAGGTTCTAGAGCTCCATAAAAGGGACTATGTCACCCTTAACTAACAATGTCACTGCCATATAAGCTCAGTAGTATGACCGAACACCACCAAACCAACAATGGACACAACCTAGTTTCTATTTGAAATAGCTTCACTTTATTATCTTGTAAGGGGATGAGGTTATAGAGCTCCATAAAAGGGACTATGTCACCCTTAACTAACAAAGTTAGTGACATATAAGCTTAGTAGTATGACTGAACACCACCAAACCAACAATGGACACAACCTAGTTTCTATTTGAAATAGGTTCACTTTATTATTTTTGGCCTACCTTTTTTGGCCCACCTTGATCTTACATTATCATTCCACTTAAAATCTATTAAATAAATACAAAGTGAGATAGATTATTTATCTCATTCCCTCTTTGATTCTATCTAGACCCCCCATGATCAACTGACATCTAGTGGTTTCTCATGTTCATCTCTTTGTTAATAAAGTATGAAGAGGATATTAACCTATGCCAAATGACTCTTTCCCTTCTTTTAGACCTCATGTGGTTACTTGACTTATTATGGTTGAAATATTTTGACCCTCGTTCCTAAAATAGATAGTAAGTGCATATCAAAACATGCACCTAACATACTTGATTGACTCTATTATACAAGTGATGTCTTCATTTTGTCACTTGTGACATCCTTGAACCACCTTATCACCACCCTCTAGACCAATACAATCTCATTCCCTCTTTAGTTCTATCTAGACCTCCCATGATCAATTGATATCTATTGGTTTTGCATATTCATCTCTTTGCTAATAAAGCATGAAGAGGAGATTAAGCTATGCCAAATGACTATTTCCCTTCCTTTAGACCTCATGTGACTACCTGACTTCTTATGGTTGAGTTATGCTTTCCCTCATTCCAAAAATAGGTAGTAAGTGCATATCAAAACGTGCACCCAACATACTTTATTGACTCTATCATACAAGAATTGTCTTCTTTTTGTTGCTTGTGACATCCTTGAACCACCTTGTCACCACCCTCTAGACCAATACAATCTAATCCATCTTTGTGTCCCTCATAAAATATAAAACCTCTCAAATTACCTAAGGAATCCTTTAATTGAGCATTGTGGCTATGGAGACACTAGAATGTACATCCCCATAATATATTTTATATTAATGTTTATAAGAATATATTTTAACACTTTATAGAAAAAAAGAATAAATGATATGAAATAGTTCAATTTTTAGATTCTCACTTAAGAACAATTTATGAGGCCACCAAAATACATGGGCCCATATACATTAGATCATACGTTCTGATGACTTTATATACACTACGCTTTGAATAATTAATTGATAGCCTATTATTGTTGAAAACTCGTTGGTTTCATCAATGTCATATGTTGGGTTTTTTAATTGGTGGTTGTAATTATTCCTTGAAGAAAATATTATAGAATTTCTAGTAGACATGGAAAGAGCATATATAGGCCTTAAACATCACACACAAGGTAAAAATTAGACTTTGAAAAAAAGTCAACTTTGACTGTTTAACACTTTTAGCCTACAAACTAAGCCTTAGTACATGTTGTTTAAGTCATTCACATAGAACTCACCAAAACTTCATTTAGTTTGGTTAAATGCTACTCGGCTAATGGATTTTATAATTATAATTATTGCCAATCACGTGGTTACCTTCCTCGAGATATGCCATGCCAAGAAATAATGTCATTCTCATCATTTTGTCTGTAAAGTTTTCACTTTCTATTTGTTGTAGTGCATTGTATGTGTTTAATTTAGGTAGCATGTTTTAAATATATAGCGATTTATAAGCACTACAGGAGCCATATTTATGGAGAGAGAGAAAATCCATATTTATGGATTTGTGAGGATTTGTGAGAAAAATTCAGGAAAGCATTCATGAAGAGTAGGTTCGGGCTATGATCATTCTGAGCCCATCACGTGAAGAAGCAAGTGTGAATAACTGTGGATCTAATCAAATATGTGAGAAGCTTGGAGACAATGGTGATAAAGTTGAGTGTGTGTTTAAAGTGGAGTCAAGAATGGTCGAATGTGAAGATAATGCCTGTCATGAGGATGTGGACAATTTTTTTATTGATCAATGAGAGTGATATCGGTTTTCCAAGTCAATTCTTAATCATCGTCACTTTTGTAGGATTCAAACAACAGCAGCAACACAAAAGAAAAAAATGATAATATTCAAAACAAGGAAGGCTTTGTTTTAATACAGAGAAAAAAAAACTGATATATTATTCCACCAACAAATTGCTATTCAGCCAATACATTTATTCAAATAAAAATTGTTAAAACTAATCCCGAACACATAGATCAAAATATAGATCAGGAGTTCTGACAATAGTTTTAGCATTATTCCATGCCTATGATTAAGGATGGGAGAATAAGTAACTAAGACTAGACAAAAATGCATCCAAAAATATCATCTAATGCATGCCATATGTACATCATGCTTCTTGTTTAAACTACTCCTAAACTGAAGTATTCTAAAAATTATTTATAGAATGGTGGAAATGGAGCAGTGGAGCTGGAGTTTGAAGTGAAGATCTCAGCATCAATCTTCATACTCCCCCTTGATGCTGAGAGGACTCACAATCTGATCTCTGAGTACCAAAAACTGATCTTTTGTAACTGCCTTTGTGAAGATGTCTGCAATTTGCTCCTTTGTGCTAATGTACTTCAACTCAACCGCTTTATTTTGTACCAAATCTCTAATAAAATGTTGTTTAAGATCAAAGTGTTTGGTCCTGCTATGATGAACCAGATTCTTGGCCAATTTAATGGCACTTATGTTGTCACAAAAAATCACAATAGGCTGAACCTGTATTTCTCCAATTTCTTCAAGAAGCTTTCTAATCCATAAAGCTTGTGTGCCAGCTGAAGTGACCGCAACATATTCTGCTTCTGTAGAAGAGAGAGCAACCATACTTTGCTTCTTTGAACTCCATGTAATTAAACCGGAACCCAAAGAAAAACAATTACCAGATGTAGATTTTCGGTCATCCAAACAACCTCCCCAATCTGAATCACTAAAGCCAACAAGCTCAAACTTATTAGAAGAATAGTGAATGCCAAAATCTACCGTGCTTTTCACATACCTCAAAATTCGCTTGGCTGCCTTCATATGTTCCTCTGATGGATTTTCCATATACCTTGAAACCAATGAAACTGAATAAGCAATATCAGGCCTTGTGTGAGTTAAAAACATCAAACTCCCCACAATGCTCCTGTATAATGTCTCATCAACAATTTTAGCACCATCATCTCTACATAATGTAACTCCATGAGCAATTGGAGTGAAAAGAGGTTTACAATCAGCCATATCAAATTTTTTCAACATATCTTTTGCATACTTTTCTTGACAAATAAAAATTTCATCTTTACCTTGATAAACCTTCATGCCAAGAAAGTACTTCATGAGACCTAAATCTTTCATCTCAAACTCATTCATCATAGCAACTTTAAATTCATCTTTCATCTTTGAACTACTACCCATATATAACAAATCATCAACATACAAACTCACAATGAGAATATCATTACCTTCTTGTTTGTAGTAAAGGGTAGCTTCACTCTTACTTCTTTGAAAGCCATTTTGCTGAAAATATCCATCAATTCTTGCATACCATGCACGTGGTGCTTGCTTGAGGCCATACAAAGCCTTCTTCAACTTGTAGACATAATCTTCTTTGCCTTGAATCTCAAAACCTTGTGGCTGTCCCACATATACCTCTTCTTCTAAGTACCCATTCAAGAAAGAACTTTTCACATCCATGTGATGAATACTCCATTTCTTTTGAGCTGCAAGAGAGATTAGCATCCTAATAGTTTCTTGTCTTGCTACTGGTGCAAAAGTTTCTTCATAATCAATGCCATACCTTTGAGTGAAACCTTTAGCAACCAATCTTGCCTTGTGTCTTTCAACACTCCCATCACTATTATACTTGGTCTTATAGACCCATTTTGTGCCAATCTTCTTCTTCTTATGTGGAAGATCTACAAGCTCCCATGTTTCATTCCTATCAATGGAATCCATCTCTTCATTCATTGCTTGCATCCAAACCTCATTAGCACATGCATCTTCAAAACATGATGGCTCAAAATCAGCTTTAGCACGTAATGCAAAATTTATTGTCTCACCTATTGGATCTTCTTCATGTGCTTGATTTTGACACCTCTCATAAATATCACTCAATATTCTTACCTTCCTTGGAGGACTAGAGGATGGACTTGCTCTTGGTATTGGTGAGGGGTTTTTTGGTGGGCTTGGTGATCTTGAAATAGAACCATTAGCTGGCTGCTCATTATCATTATCAGCAATATCATCATCATCCAAAACTGATTTTGGCTTTCCAACATGTTGTTTTTGATGACCATAAACTCCCCCTTTATCAAAAATCACATCTCTTGAAACAACAATCTTATTAGTAATAGGATTGAATAATCTAAAAGCTTTGCTTTCCTCACTATAGCCCACAAAAATACATGATTCACTTTTAGCATCTAGCTTTTGCCTATTCTGATTAGGGATGTGAACATAAGCCAAACAACCAAAAACTTTAAAATGATTTACATTAGGCTTTTTCTCATACCATGCTTCATATGGAGTCATCTTGTGGAGGGCACTTGTAGGACTCCTGTTGAGAATATATACGGTTGTAGCAACTGAATCAGCCCAATAAGAATTGGTCAAACCCTTGGTTTGTAACATGCTCCTTGCCATTTCTACCACTGTACGATTCTTCCTTTCAGCCACTCCATTGTGTTGGGGTGTGTATACAGTTGTGAGTTGTCTTTTGATGCCATTCATCTCACAAAAATTCTAAAAATTGTTTGAGCAAAATTCTCCTCCTCGATCTATTCTCAAACATCTTATTGTGTTCCCTTTCTCATTCTCTACACGAGCTTTAAACTTCTTGAATGTATCAAAGGCTTCATCTTTAGTCTTCAAAAAATATACCCAACGCATGCGTGAGTAATCATCAATAAAAGTAATGAAATATGACGACTTACCCAAACTTTGTGTTTGCATTGGACCACAAATATCTGAATGAATAAGTTGAAGTGGGTATTGGGCCAGCCATGCATTGCCTTTTGGAAATGATTCTCTTGAATGTTTCCCTTTTGCACACCCTTCACAAATCTGTTTATGCTCTTCAACCTTAGGCAATCCAAGAACTAATGCATTTGATGTTAGATTCTTCAAACTATTGAAATTTAAATGGCCATACCTGAGATGCCACAACCAACTTTTATCCTCATAAGCCATATTGACAAGCTGATTATCATTTTGACCAAACTTCAAAGGAAACATCCTATTCTTTGTCATAGGAACAACTGTAATCACTTTATTTTTTTGATTCTTATCATAGATAGTACAGTGCATGTTCTCAAATACCACTCTATAATTCTTCTCACATAGCTGCCCAACACTCAATAAATTATGCTTTAACTTGGTAGTATAATAAATATCTTGAACACTTTTCATACCTTCCTTTGTCTGAACATCCATGGCTCCTTTGGCCGCAACATCCACAGTTTTGTTATTACCACGGGTAATATTGGATCTGTAACTATCATCAAGCTTTGAAAATATTTCTCTGTTGCCAGACATATGGTTAGAGCATCCAGAATCCAAATACCAAACATCATTCATAGTACTTTCACCTTTCCCATAACACAAAAATAAATTACCCGAGGAAGGATCCTCATCTTGTTGGGCATAATTTGCACTATTGTTACCTGATTTCAGTCTACACTCTCTCTCAAAATGTCCATACTTATTGCAATGATAGCATTGGATGTTCCTTTTATCAAATCTGCCTCTACCTCTGCCTCCTTGAGCACCTCCTCTTCCTCTAGATCCTCTTGAAATTTTTTGATTTTGGCCCCTTCCCGAGCCTTTTTTGTTGTTGCTACTGCTGCTAGCACCATCGTTCTTTGAAATTTGCAATTGGGAAGCAAAAGCCTTCTCATTAACACTGATAGATGTGTCCCTTATTCTATCCTCATGTGATATAAGAGATCCAACCAATTCATCATACTCCATGGTAGCTAAATTTTTGCTTTCTTCTATGGAAATTACTACAATATTCCATCTTTGGGTTAGAGATCTCAATACCTTTTGTATTATTTTCTCTTGAGCAATAGATTCACCCAAAGTGGCCATTTTATGAGTCACATCTTTCACTCTCACATAGAAATCCCCCACACTCTCTGTCTCCTTCATCTTCAAGTTCTCATATTCTCTTTTCAAGGTTTGTAGCTTCACAACCTTGATCTGATCATTGCCATGGTAAGCATCTTTTAGAGTCCTCCAGGCCTCTTTTGCTGTCTATGCATCAGCAATTCGAGGAAACAAGCTCTTATCAAGAGCCATCTGAATGTGAAACAATGCCATTGCATTCTTCTTCTCAGCTTCTTTCTTCAATGTCTTGTCATTAGGTTGGAGAGTATTCCAATCTGCAGGCTCTTCATATCCAGATTCAACGATCTCCCAAAAATCTTTCCCAATCAAAAAAGTCTTCATCTTGATTGACCAATATTGGTAATCAACTCCATCAAACTCTGGGATTTGCAAATTGTTTGCCATGCTGCTGTCTTCCAAACACCTTCAGCTCTGATACCAAATGTAGGATTCAAACAACAGCAGCAACACAAAAGAAAAAAATGATAATATTCAAAACAAGGAAGGCTCTGTTTTACTATAGAGAAAAAAAAACTGATATATTATTCCACCAACAAATTGTTGTTCAGCCAATACATTTATTCAAATAAAAATTGTTAAAACTAATCCCTAACACATAGATCAAAATATAGATCAGGAGTTCTGACAGTAGTTTTAGCATTATTCCATGCCTATGATTAAGGATGGGAGAAGAAGTAACTAAGACTAGACAAAAATGCATCCAAAAATATCATCTAATGCATGCCATATGTACAGCATGCTTCTTGTTTAAACTACTCCTAAACTGAAGTATTCTAAAAATTATTTATAGAATGGTGGAAATGGAGCAGTGGAGCTGGAGTTTGAAGTGAAGATCTCAGCATCAATCTTCAACTTTCAGTATGAGACAAATCAATAAAAAATATGAAACAAATGAATTTTACACGTATCCTTCAACCATAGCAATCCATGACATGACATCTCTTATAGATCTTCTGTGAAACAGTTCATGTGTCTTGTCAGTGCTCCCACATTTGGCATACACTCCTATCAGAGCATTATTTTACACCTTCCAATTGCAATCCACGTGATCACTTTTTTTGGAGGCATCTTGTCAAACACTACACGTACCTTGTACATTTAAACAAATCAATTTAAACACTTTCAGTATGAGACAAATCAATTTTACACATATCCTTCAACCATTGCAATCCATGTCATTATTTTCAAAGAATCGTCACGTTGAAAGGATATGTGTAAAATTGATTTTCAGTTTTTGACACATTTTCTAAGATTTGGAGAAGTAGATGGCTTTTGGTCGGTTGGCTGTACCAATATTGGACATTCATCCAGTGGGCAATGGCTAAAGGGTAAACTTTTCTCTATGTCAATGGTTAGGTCTTCTGCCATGTCCGTACACCATCTGCCTCAAATTCAAGCCCGTGGCTATATAGCTACAAAAATGCACTTTCATACGAAGGAGAGGACTTAGTTAATTTTTTAAAAAGTAAGAAAGGAGAGGACTTGGTTAATTTTTTAAAAAGTAAGAAAAAGCAATGTAAAGGAAGTGCATTTTCGTGGCTGTATAGATGTTGCCCAAATTCAGTGTATAGCCAGTCAGCTCTGCATAATGTCGTTCCCAAAGTCTTCGAATGCATTATTCGACATCATTTTGGGAGCCGTGAAGTCCAAATTGTTTTTTCTTCATAGCATATAATAGTTATGCAAATTATTCATAGTATATAATAATTTTCTTTTTACATAAATTTAACAATTGGTTAGAATGAATTTTAGTTAGTTATATAGTATGAAAATTATTTCATTTTTTAGATTTATTTAGATATAATAATTTTTTTTATAATTGCAAGAATAATATGTAATAATATGAATATGTTAATGATTTTTCAAATATTTTATATGAATGTTTAGAAATATTTAATAATATTTATATGTCCATATATTAATATTTGATATAATTACTTCTAAGAAAATATTAATATTTAATAATAAGATAATATTGAAGTAAATAAAATATATTTAATATTTTTTCATCCAAATAGATGTATTTAAGATGTGTATAAGAGTATTTATTTTAGAAATTAGTTTTGATCTTTAGTTTATTTCCTTTGATGTTTGATTAGATTTATCTTTCTAAAAGTATTTGTTGATTTATTAAAAGCTAACTTTAATTATGTAATTTAACTTTCTTGTGACAATAATTCTAAAATATATCAATTTATGTTAAAAATATATATAAAGATAATAATTTTAATTTTTAACTTTTAAATAATTATATTATAATATATTAAACTTATAACTATAATATTATATTATAATTAATATATTTTAATATAATTATTTAATAATTTAAATTAACTATATAACTATAAAATAATATACAAATTATAAATACACTTAAAAATTGTTATTTAATACATATAAATACAAATAGTTTTTTTTAATATATTTTAATATAATTATTTAATAATTTAAATTAACTATATAACTATAAAATGATATACAAATTATAAATATACTAAAAAATTGTTATTTTACCTTATAGACCAAATCGAAAGATATAGATTCAAATAGCAGCAGCGAACAAAGGAACTCAATAAAACAATGTACAAAAAAAGAAGGAAACTTGTTGATGGGGAGAGAATACTCTATTCCTAAGGAAGGCAGATAAAACTATTTTATTACTGCATACAGCTACAATTATTTAAAAATAATGCTAATAATAAAAACTACAAAGGTTGAAAGAGGTTCACAACAAATCAAAAAAAGGCATAAACTCCTCTCTTTCTAATGCAACTATGACTAATCCTAACTAACATTACTAAACAATGGATCATTTTCATGCCAATGCATGCAAATCAATAAAATTATGGCGGAGACTATTGTAATTAAAACAAAGAACTTCCTATCAACTTTACGAGATATTTACATGCTTTATTCTGTTATAGTCAATTTCAATTATGCTAGTGTGAATTGGACATTTACATTTTAAAACTTCATCCCAACATCAGTTATCTTCTACAAAAGCCTCTAACCAAGTTTGTTTTCTTCATTGAAATCTCTTTAAACAATGTGAAAGGTCTTATTTGAATCAAATATCTAACAAAGACCTGATAACAAATGTATATGGTGTGTCTGCCTTAAATATCCATGGATGTGCCTATTGGATGTAAGGACAACTTCTTTGGTGGTTGTTAATTCTACTATAATTAGCTTTATTTGAAAACACTTAACATTTTCCTATTCTCTCAAACAAATTTTCTCATATGTGGCTCTACTTGATTCACATAAATAATAATAATAATAATTGATATATAATGCCTCTTGATTGCCAAACTTCATGATTGTGAAATTTCATGATTTACACTAAAAGTTGTGTAAGGATGCCACCATATCTAACTTGAATCTAAGGTCTACATGAAAAAATACATCTCCTCACAATCATATCAGATTTTGTTAAATATTGACAACTTGATAGACTAAATAAAGGTTGTGAATTCAACAATAATGGTTTCTATCATAAATCAATATGAAAACTTACAATTCTCAACACTCTAAAGTTTGTTGTAAATAAAAGTTTTCAGTCTTCCTTTTCATAAATGTGTTACCTTATCTTTTGGTTTATTTCCCTTCCCATTTTGTGCATTGTTTTAAGCTTTTAACAAAGGTTGTGTGCATGTTATTCATGACCTCATATTATAGATTGTAGGTTGTCTTGAAAAGATTGTATATAAAAATAAAGATAAAACTCAGATAAGGATAACAGACATGCACATTAAGTTTTGTAGTTTCAAATCTAGTTGTAATTGAATCCTATAATTTCAAATTACTAAACGTATTTAATTTGTTTTAATCTTTTGTTTTAAACTTGCAGGTGGTTGTGACAATTAACAAAATCATTGCTCTTACTTAGAATCCCAAAGAGACAAAGAACCAAGTAGATGTGTACAGGCAAATAATCATGTATCGAGCTTGGTGATTCTTCATAAAGCCATTCGTACAATAAGGTAAGGCATATATGGAAAGCAAAAATTTCAATTTTTATCATACAACAACCTCATTGCAGTCAAAATCATAATTTTTAAAACTGGTAAATGATACAAATAGAAACCATTTTCCCCAAATTTTTGTCTCACTTCATACAATTAATGTGCTTTTTAAGAGAGTAGTTTTTTAGGTAGACCTCAAAGTCTAATTTAGACAGTCATAGATGGCATTTAATTACTTATAACTTAAAGATGCATTGTTTTAAACTTTTCACAAAGCTTGTGCTTGATGCACTATATGCATGTCATGGCCATGCAAGGTAGTTTGCATGTTGCTTTGATAAGATTCTATATTGTTTTAGTTAAAACCACAAATAGAGATAATAGATATGACTATTATTGGGCACATGTTGTGTTCTGTAGTTTTAACTATAGTAGCAACATGGATCGTATAATTTTAAATTACTATATGACATTCAATTTGTTTTAATCTTGTGCTTTAAACTTGTAGGTGGACCTAAAAATTAACAAAATAATTGTCATTGCTCGAAACCCCAACAAGACAAAGAACCAACCATATAGCTAAGTATACAAAGTCTAGTTAGAAAATTAAGTATCAAACTTCCTCACCAATTATTGATACAGTCATTACTATAATAAGGTAAGGCATTTATGAGAAGGGAAAACATAAATTGTTATCATACAACAAAGCTCATTGCAGTTGGAATCATAATTTCTCAGATTGATTAATGATATATATAAATCATTATCCTCAAATTCAAGTCTGACTTCATACTTGTAGTCAACCTCTGACATCTAGTTAGTCAATAATTAACAATAAGTATAATTTGGTAGTCTGGAGTTTTTTTTTTAGGTAGACCTCAAAGTTTACTTTAGACAGATTTAGAGAAATAGGTATCAAGCTTCCTAGGAAATCTACATAAAACCTAGATAGCATTTAATTTGTTTTAAACTTACGACTAGTCCTAAGAATTATGAGTTTTAGACTTGATGACATTCAATATGTTTTAAACTTTCAACCGAACCTAACAAACAACAAAATTGAAGCTGAGTTTTCATGAAATCAATACTTATATCCATTTAGCATGAAATTATATCAATATGTCTTATCAAAATGAGTTCATTAATTGATTACAGCACACAACACTACAAGCTTCTGTGAGTTTTTGGTGGAACTCATTTTCACTCTCCTACCAACCATTCTAGACACTTATACTCAAGAGATCATTGCCATCACTTGTAATCCTATAGAGATGGAGAGCCAAGCTATGTAAACATACCCAATAAGAGAATCAAATACCCTCTTGACAAGCTTATGTGAGTTTCAGATTAGTTAGTAGACCTCAAAGTCAACTAAAAAAGATAAGTAGATAGAGTCCAGTGATAATCACTAGATTCCTACAAAGCCAAAGTACCAAGTATATAGCTAAGAAGACAAAGTCTGATCAAAGAACCAGGTAGAACTCAAAGCCTACTTTAAATAGATTTAGAGAATTAACTACTTGATACTGATGAATTGAAAATAATGTCTCTAATGATTGGTTAACTATACCTAAAATTTTGAATGTTCTTATTGAATTTAATAGGTACCAGTGTGTGTATGGACCAAATGACTATAGGGGGGGAAATGCAACACCTTTTGATCCTTCTTTAGCATCTAGAAAGGGGAAGGGTAGTAGACCTGGTCGTAAGCATACAAAATGTGGTTGCACCTGTCATTTTAGCACACAAATCATAGTTTGTAAGCCAAACCATGTGTTAATATGGTATCACCAAGTTCAACATGTGGATAGTGAAGGAAAACCTTGTCATGGTCAAATAAACAATGAGTTTTTAGAAACAAGGTCCTTTTTGCACCATATATTAGAAAACAACTACATCAATGGGTGGAGTCATTACTATTACCTGGCATGCCCATAGATGCAGTGCATAAAAAACATAAGAAAATCGTGCATGAAAAGATGACCATGTTTGAGGGTCAATCTTGTAGGGATGATTTTCTTACCATAGATGATATTGAAAATATTGATCATAAAATTAAGACAATAATAAGATATGTGTTAGATAGTAATGATGCCCATTCAATGCAACAATGAGTTTTGGCAAATCCTGATAAGTGGTTTGCATATCAACAATATAGTGGCACTATTGCTAATGGAGATGACCATATTCCATTTATTTTGGGAATTCAATTACCAGAGCAACTTGATTGGATGCTCCATTATGGCCATAATGACATATTGGCAATGGATTCTACATTTGGTACGAATGCAATGAATGTATGTTATTATTATTCTATAATAGAATTGAATTGAATATTTTTACACTCAATTAAAATTTAGTATTGATATATTAAACAACATACCTTATAACGATTTCAATTATATACAATCCTTGCATTAGATTCAAAGCATATGGGGTTACCTATGCAAGAACATTATGTCGAGGTCTTATGCCTATGATATTGTATATTGGATGCATATACTTCTCCAACGCGTTCACTTGAAGAATATTGATTGGAGATTAAACGCATTCATGGTGGATGATGTTGGTGTTGAGATCAAAGCTATCAGGGATTTATATTTTCATGAAAACCATATTTTTATGTAAATAGTATATTTCAGTACCATACTATGAATATGCAAACCACTTATCATTATTTCATGACATTAATAGAATTGTCTTTGAAACTAAGACATTGTATTGTGATATATATTTGTATCTCGCTAATTTTTCTTTGATTTAATGTCCTTCTTCTATAAAGAATTGTTTAGAGTTTTTTTAAATCCTCAATTTTTTGACACCATTAGTTGTTTATCACCACTATAATCATTTGTTTTGTTTGCATCACTCTTCTATCCTTCCTACTATTTTGACAGTACAACAGTAGTTTTAACTTATGAAATTTAACATTTTATCATTTAATATATGACTACCCTTTGTCAATATATGATTGTCCTTTAATAATAACATATGATTGTTTTTTTGACATGATAACCATATTTATATCATTATCACCATGTCTATTTGGTTTTCTCTTTACTTTATTAATAATAATATTTTTAAGATTAAATTGGGCTTGTTTCATTAAATTGCATAATACAAAAAATTTTGACCACAATGGCAGCTACAAGGTAAAATTAAGCTATTATATCCACCTTTTATAACATTTTCCAAAAGATGCAAAGTTTCATACTACTTCTCTAAAGAGACATAATTCAGTAAATGGCAGCTCCCGTAGGAGCGACTTCTTCTTTTCCCACAACAATGGCAACAAAAATCCCATTATAGAATGCTCTACACCCACATCAGCGTTGTTAGATTCAACCACAACAACACTCTGCCCATGGAACTTAATCCATTACACAATCTTCCCTTTTTTCATGGTGGAACCCAGAGCATGCATATAAATCTCTTTAATCTTGGTTGTCACAACCAACCTTCCATTTCTATTTCCACTTCCTCCCTTTTTCCCCCTTCTAATAATTCCTCATGCTCTACCCCTTTTCTCATAGCAATAAAAAAGAGAATTTCAAACACATCCAAGTTTGGCACAAGAAATATTATTAGGAGTCACCATATTGGCAGTTCTCAATGAAGTCATTTCTATTTCTGAAAAAACTCTTTACATTGAGTACTACTACAATATTTAGGCTAATTGCCCTATGGATGTGTCCTAATTGTTGATTAAATAAACTAGTCAGTATATTGGTTTGAAAATATAATTATATATTGATTTAGGTCTCGTGTGGAAACAACAATATTTAGGCTAATTGTCTTGTGGATGTGTCCTAATTCTTGATTTAATGGGCTAGTTTCTATATAACCTCTGCATTGTGTCTTAGAACCTAGCCATTACAGTTTGTGACTTTCTCATTCTTAATCACATGACAATGCTTTCACCTTATTTTTAATCTTTGATTTTTTTAATCTCACTCTTTAATGCCTTTATTAGGACAACCCTTTCTTACTTCAGTCTTTCTTAGTTCTATAACACCAATGTCACTTTCTTGCCTCTGTTATGAAATACACCTACAATTTATCTATCATGTCTTTGTAGGCTCAAGTTGCATCAAGTTTTAAATTGCTTATTTCTTCTAATAGGCAGGTTTGCATTATTTCTTTTATGATCTTCTCTTATACAGGAAAGTAGATACATCTTTTTAATAGTGTATGAAACCAACGACTAAATGTATATACATATGATGCAAAGAAGTATTTCAATGTGATGTATATCTATATTCTTGGCATGTTAGATGTACATGGTTGAAAAAATTAATTGCAATGGTCAAAGATAATGTAATTAGACAAGAAATGTTTGATAGGCTCGGATATTTTATGCATCGTTCAATAAATGAAGATTCAATAAGGAATGATGTTCACATGTTTATTAAAGAGCTTAAGGATACACAACCCTCATTCATTGAATATTTTAAAAGTCAATTGTTTGAAAGATTGAGTATGTGGGCTAGATGTTGCCATACACTTAAGAATGCAAGCCAAGAAAAAAATGAAGCCATAGAGTCATACCACTCACACCTAAAAAGGTGATTCTTAAAAGTAGTCAAGCATGCTACAAATCGTCGTGTTGATTGGCTGGTACATCAACTAATAACACATGTTTATGTCTATTATTGGTGGGTAAAAATCAACAAAAAAATGGTTTCTATAGGAAGTTTGAAATTGAGAAGATTGAAAATACATCTTGGGTTTGAGCATTGCAAATTTCAGATGAGAACGTTACATTTAATGCCTTTGATGATCATATAGCATGGGTAACAAGTGAAAGTGATACTTGTTTCTGATATGAGATGTATATCTTGTCACCTGATCTATGTATGTGCTCTTGCAACTTTTCAATACAAGGATACATGTGCAAGCATGTGGTCAAGGTGAACTCAATGAGAAAGAGACAAAATCTTAACAGGAGATGCAATGTGTCAAAGTTCCCGCCAATAATTGGAAAAGAAAGAAAATGGAGATTTATAGGTAGAAATGAAGGATATGAAGAGAGAGCTAAAAAAAAGAGAATGATATGTTATTATATGGACAATTAAAGGTAGAATGATAGAGAGAGTTGAAGGGGATTTTAAAAATATCAATACTTATATTACTTTAAGAAATATATAAATAACAATAGAAATCATATTATATGAATGAAGTAGTCATTTCTACTAATTCAGTTATAAGTTGAAATATTTGATTTAAAAAAATAAATTATTGATTATGTAATTCAAACTACCAAAATATCTAATTAGTTTGAGGGGTAGTATTAGTTTTTCAATTTGTAAAATAGTATAAAAAAATTAGAATAAGATTGTAAAATAGTAGCTAGTAAAATATAGTGTAAATTTAAAAAAATAACACTTTACAAATGACAAAATAAACATCTTGATATAAAACTAATCAATATATTTAAATGAGAAATATAAAACATTTAACTCTATATTTAGAAAAATAAATATTGATAATTAATATTGATTAAACATTTATTTCTGAGGTGGAAGATAAAAATGATTTTTTTTGAAAAGTTAATACAATTGTCACAAATGTGGAAAAGGTAAAGTTGTAATTAATGCATGATAGACTTGTTAAAAAATATTTGTATTTACTTAAAAATGGTAAAAATAAACATCAAAGTAAAACTTGAGAAGTTAATCCACTTGTCACAAATGTGGAAAAGATAAAGTTGTAATTAATGCATGATACAAATGTTAGAAAATATTTGTATTTTTGTTGGAGAAAATTGAATTTTCTCCCTACCAAAAATAGTATGGTCTAATAGAATGAATGAAAAATGTGATATAGAAAATAATGAAAAATTAGAAAAAGATATAAACATTTAAAGTTTATTTTAATCTTTTTAAATCCTATGAGTTAATTGGTCAATTGAATTGAATGATTCCAATACTTTCCTGCTTTTGGTAGGAACTAATAATTTGCATGTAGACTTGGAGTATCTTGCAACTACAATTGATTCTATAGAAGAAATATGCCCCATCAGCAACTCTAATCATTTGGTATGACAAAAATGTTTATTTATTTATCTTGTTGGTATATGATTCTTTAGAAACCATATTTTTAAATGTGTTGCAATATCATTGTAGGAAATTACTGAATTAGATGGGATTGGAGGTAACGAAAAATTGTCAACTATTGGAGGGTCATTTAGTACATAAACAAGTAAAATAATAATTACTTTTTGATAATTTTTATTCTTGTTTCTTTGAATTTTTATTTGTAAAATGTGTTTAACTTTTTGTAGATGATAGACAACAATGATGAGAATGCAGTGATAGAAATACAGTTGGAAATAAAAAGTGAGATTTAAGGAATGACTAATACGTTTGATCTAGTAACACTTTCTTTCATTCAAAATTTTGTTAAGGACTTGTCAAATAAAGTCAAAAGTTGAAACATATCATCCCTCCTTGGATTAGACCATCCAAGTGTGCATCCACTTTGACTCGTACAAGATGGATAGCAATACTCTTCATTGATAAAGGGACTAGATTGAATGCATGAATACAAGGAGAAAAACAAGTATCCTGAACCAAACACCTACGTTTCCACAAATGCCATGAAATATTAAGCGTCAAAATTGGATTAATGATCTTGATAGGGCAAATGAACAAGATAAGGATTGGACTAGGAATAATGAACATATGATTGACATGGCTGATAGCATAGAGTTTGGAAGCACACATGATACTAATGCAAGCACAAAAAAATTTCACTGAAAACACATTAGATAGTGTCATCATATTTGTTTGTCATGTATTGTAAACATTTAAAAGATTTTGTAATGACATGGTGTTATTTTGTGCATGTTGCAAACACAATTGAATTTTGTTAAAATAATTTATGGAATTCCATAAGATGGATTGTCTTTGATGCATTTTGTCAAAATTTTCACATTCCTTGTCCATTCTTCCATATATTTTCACCTATAATATTTGAAAAAGTTCTCTTTATATTATGCTTTAATGGATATTAATGTTCAGTTTCAAATATCCCATTTTGGCTAGTTGTGGTTCTTAGGTAGTAATTTATATATAGATAAGGTATCTAGTTATTCATCATATCAATTGTTTAACAAATTGCACAAGGAAAAATAGAGAAGCTTTGGTAAACTACATTAAGGGGTTCTTGTAGTGGATTCACAACTGTGTTTGTCATCATAACTATTATCTTCAGATGTTAACATTGTCTTTTCCTCTTTTTTATTTTGTTGTCACTACAATAGAGCAACTAAAACACTGAATATAAATATACAAACTCAAACTATTCATTGGCAAGACAGGCCTAAATATAACAACTTGTCAATCCTTGTCTTTCACTATATTCAAAATATCCAATTTCCAAGCCTAACAATTTTGATGGTTCCTTTGTAGGCAGAAAATAGAAGCACGGTCCAACAATGAATAAATAGAAATTATACTTATCATCATAAAAAAGATACAATATGAAAGCCACATGTGAAATCTTTTATGGTGCAAGTTATTGTAAATCCAAAGGAAGCAATAAATGCATTGAGATTTTTGGGGAAGGAAAAAGCATCACATGTGTTGCACTTATATGCAAAAATTTGTGCCTCGTACGCATGTACTTCAGGCAATCCGGCCATTCTATCTTTGATCCATCATCCATATTCTTATAACTCCATTAGAACATCCTGTGACAAGCTCTTCATATGGTAAAAACTTTATATCCCAAACACAGCCAGGACGTTTAATGCTATGAATGCACACTGCATTTTCTATCAAATAAAAAATATATATTAGAAATTAATACTTGTTTGTGAAAGCATGGAATGACTATAGGAAGCAGTAGGGTAAAAGTACAAAGTTGTGTCACCTTTCAGGCTGACTTATCAGAACGATTGAATTTGAGTATTTCTATCTAAAAACCAATTTTATTCAAACATATAATCTAGGTAAATTCATTCTAGATAAGTTATATATGGTGTCACATTTTTCCAACTAGAAATGCATGTTTAATACTAGTTTCTATCCAATTACTAAAGAAATAAAATTATTTTAGAAAACTAACATTTCAATAACTCTTACTATTTTTTATAATATTTTTTAAATAACATGTAAACACCATTTTATAGAGCTTAGAGTCAAGAATATTCTCATATAGATTTTATACTATTTTAATTAGATATAGTCAATTATAATTAAAAAATTCTATAAGTACATATTTTAACACTCAAGAAGATATCAAATTTGAGAAAGAAAAAAATATTAAATCATATAAAAAAAATTTAAAATTTACATGACGTTCTAGAGGAGAGATTCCTCTTCAAGAATGTATAATTTTTCTTTTGGTTATAATAGATTTGTTTTGAAAAATGCAGTGGAAGATGAAAACTATCAATTTCAGGTGAGTTGGAATTTGAATCATTATAAAAGATAAAACATAGGTCTAAAGCCAATTTTTAATTTTGATAGTCCTACCTACATATGTTATCTATAAAATAATCTAAGATTGAAGGGAAATAAGTTTATTTTCATATAGTTTTGTGGTGGGAACTAGACCCCTAATTTTTAACATTTTTCAGCATGTAAAAATTTGCCTTTTAAAATTAGGAAAATATATCAATTCTTATTCTAAATAATTATTAAAAATTATAATCTTAAACTTCATCCATTTCTACACCTTTCATTAGTTTACTTCATAATCAAATTCTAAGTAATACTATCAGTTTTATGTCATTGAAGATGAACAGTTATACTTTTGTTAGCCTTTTCCTTTATAAAAGGGTAAAACAAGTTAGTGCTTTTACCCAGTATAGAAACTAGATTATCATGTGTGCCTTCCATATTCTCCCACATTTTGCAAGTGTCTACCACAAAATTGCTAAGTATGATATCTAACAAAAATTCTCTTTTGAATATTATTTGATGGATGTTTATGCCCTCCTCAAAGCTCCCATTTTGGCATAGGCATGGAGAATGCTAACACAGGTTGTACAATTTATTTTACACTTGTGATTAGATTTTATTGAAAATTTAAACAATTATATATATTGGTAAACAAAAACTAAAAATATTTTTGCGTAAATAGTGTTCTCTCAACTTAGCATCAAAATCAAATATGTTGTTAATTTTTCCTTGAACTAAAAGTTTTAATTGAAAAATAAAATTCAACCTGGCTGCTATAATAATAATTTAGATAGTAGTAAGCTTTGTAAGAATTTGTTATAGCTTTGATACCATGTAAGAATTTTTCTAAGACAATAATTCAACGCTAAGATCAAGAAGCTCAGTAGATAACACAAGAGAGAATAATGATGATCAAATGAGAATGGATATCAGATAATTGGATAATTGAATAATTGAATGAATACATCATAGAGGGTGCATGTGTATAAGGGAAACTAATATGTCTAGAAGTCACACAAGAGATAAGGATTTCAACTTGCACATGTCCACCAAAGGTGGATTATCCTCCATTGAGCATAGGAGTTTGTGCGATGATGAGAGGATAAGTTTACATAGGTGTATCTCATAAAGACATGTTATAGACACCATGTGCTCTACTAAGTTGCTAACTCATATGTTGTCACCAAGACAACTCATATGACTATGCATATTCCTAAGTAAACTTAAGTAAAGTGTAATAATAATTAATTATTTACACTAACAAGCTTTAAATTTCAACTAAAGTTTTTATTCTATGGCTAAACTAACAACATATTGTAGCTAGATGCTTAATTGAGAGTACACCATTTAAGAGAGACATTTTTCGATTTCATCCAATAGTTGCACACTTTTCATAAATCTATATGCAACTCGTTAATAATTGATGTTGATAAAAGAAAATTTGCATAGAAATATATGGATCTTTATGTTTTGTACAAAAGTTGTGGTGTATTTTTATGTTGTCAGGATATTTTAGAGTGAATGTGTTTTTATCAATATTCTACAATGCATGTTAATTTCTCAGCCTAAAGTATTAAACAAATTCATGCCACCATATGCAAATGTTTCATACTATGACTTATTTCATGACTCATTCTTGGAATTCATTGTTGAACCTTATTGGCTCCTGGTTAAGTTCTCAGCTTCCTTTCACCTACAAATACACCTTAGTCCATCCCTTCATATATATCCTTTCCAGATCAAATAGTGGGATTATTTCTTGTGTATCTCTTAGTCTATTAAGGCTTCAATCATTGACACCTTGTAAGATTCCAATTGCTCCTCTGACTTCAACACAATCTGACCAACAAATGAGCAAGAGAACTCTTACTACTTGGTATAATAGTTGGCTTGTAATCATGTTAGTTTTAAGTCTTCAGCATACATAGTCAAGTTCTAGGTACTCCATAGTGATATTGAATATCATATTCTCCCTATGTTGGTGATTATTTTTTGTATTGATTAGTCAATAAAAGATTTCATAATCAATGACATCACGAGTTGAAAGTTGAATATTATGAGTGTGACACAACTCTTCAAGCTTCAAGTCCCAATGCTATATTTACAAATACCCCATTCAAGTGCAGGCATCAAGGGAAAAGAATGGGGTTAAGAAAATCCCCGATGTAGCCCAATACTGAAGTACTATTGGAATATAGGTGCCAAAAGATATATCCTTGATTTATTTGATATTGGATAAAGGAGAAGGGAACTTTAGAGATCTCTCCGTTGAAAGGAGATTATTGAAGTGAAGAAGATTGATAAAACCTATCATGGAACAATCATTATTTTGTCGCTAATGTCAAACCTACTTGTTGGTAAGACAATTGCTTACTTTGGTCTAAATTCTATCAATTGATTGATTGATGAAGAAGATTTGAAAATAAAGAATAATAAGAGAACCTAGAGAAATGTTGAGTTATATAGTGTATAAAAGGAGCACTAAGATCAAGCAAGACATTGATGATATATTGTTTTATTTATCTACTTAAGTCTATAATGAAAGGCTACTTGAGAAAAGACTAGAAGAAGGATAAGTAAAGGAATGTGTATGCTAAGACTGACCTAGAAAATAGTGCAAGATAAGCAAAGTTAGTACAGGCTGAACAAAAAATTAGTTGAAGCTGAGTAGTAAGTTTAGTATGAGCAGAGCAAGAGAAATCTAGTTGGTGCCAAGTGAAGAAATTTATTATGTGTCGAGCACCAGTAAAAACTTAATGTTGGCCAAGCATCAAAAGGAATTGTTTGTCAAGCAAATAGAGTGTTATTGTCGAGTTCTAGTAAAATGAGTTAGATTGAAGATTTAACAAATATGAGCTGATAAATTTGAATTCTTGAATTATGTGGATCATGTGGAAGATTACTATGATGAGTTGGTGGCATAGAATTCAAGATAAATCATTCTTGAGGTGAATTCAAAGAGGATTTTAGAGGAAGTTTCTAGAAGGAAATGAAGTGGAAAGATGGGTAGATTCAATGAATCTAACCTAACCCTAGAATGGATGATTATGGTTAAGTGAAAAAATACTTAAATTCTCTATTTAAGGAGATAACAGACTAGAAAAAAAATACGTCATGTGCAAGAACCTAAGAAAGACAAAAACTCTAGGGTGCTGCTTCATATGGTGAACAAATAGAAAAGTCTACAGTTAGCATACAAAGCAAGAAATTTTAATGTGATGAAGGCTTGAAGGGTGAACAAATTATCAAACACGAAGAGGATGAATGCTAAGTAGAATGGAGGACTCAATGTGAGATTTGTAATCTGTACGTGAGTTGTTTCATTATCAAATCAAGTCCTACTGTTACTCTCTAAAAATTATATCAGTTTGGATAAATCCTTTAGACTAAAGTTGACCTAAAAATTGTATCAGTTTGGATAAATCCTTCAGACTAAGGTTGACCTGACAATCATTAGTAAATTATTTAATAGGGTGACATTCTAACAGAATATTTTTAAGTCCTCTAACAAAGCTCACTCCTAACAAGGTGATTGAAATCCTTTAACCAAGTCACATTTAATAGTGTGTATTGTAACCTTTAACAAGGTTGGCTCCTCATAGGGCTCACTTCAGAAGAGTGAAAATCGGTAGCATGTTACTAGTTTTTTTTCCCAAATTGGGTTTCCACATAAAATCCTTGTGTCAAAATGTGTGAATGATTTTGTGGTATTTCATGTTTACATTTTTGCAAAGTTATTTTGACATAGGACAACAATATGCATAATTTTAAGATATTGAATGATCAATGCATGCATAAGAATAAGTTGCAGCTAAAAAGTCCTATTTGTACATTTGGACCTTCGATAATTAATTCAGCCTCCCTATTAGTTATTCTAAAGTATTCTAAAAATTAGTATCAGAGCACCATGTACTTGAGAGAAAAATTTAATGGTACATAAAGCTAAAAATCAAAATGTATAGAAAGGAGGTGCCCAAGTTAAACAAATAAAACTTTTCTGCATGGAAAAGGTTGATGAAGCTACATCTAGGATGTCTTGGAGATTATACACAGTCAACTATCACCACTGAGCATGTTGATCCAACTGGAGCCCCAACCGTTGAACAATTAAAACAAAGGAAGGAACACAATCAGGCAATGTTGAAGATTGCATTTTCCCTAAGCTACTCAAATTTTGATGACATCAAAGGATGTTATTCTACTAAAATGATTTGGGATGCCTTGCATAAGATCTACGAAGAAGACAAGAATGTGCTGAGAGCCAAAGTTGAAAGCCTAAGAGGAAATTTTGATGAAATGTGAATGCAAGATGGTTAGACTATAGTCCAGTATTTTGCAAGGATCAAAGATATTGGTAATGCAATTTGAGGATATAATGGAAATATTGAAGATGATATTGTGATCAACAAAATATTGAGAACCCTACTACCAATCTATGCTATTAGAGTCTTTTCTATACAAGAATTGAGGTGTACCCATGGTAGTAATCTGACCCCTGAAGGATTGGTTGGTAGACTCACTACTTTTGAACTTTCAAATTTTAATAATTTCAAATCTGAGAATGTTGAATCTTGTTTGAAAGCTAAGCTAACACTAAAAAAACCTAAAGCTGAGAAAAAAGAAAAAGGTCAAACCTACTTCTAGTGATAGTGATACATATTATGAAGAGCTAGAAGAATTGAAAGCATTTCTAGCCAAGAAATTTCATAGAGGCAAAGAAAAATACACAGGTGAGTTACCCATCACATGCTTTAATTGTCATGAGATTGGCCATATTGCAGCAAGATGTCTTGATAAGTCAAACAACAAGAATGAAGACAAATTCAGAGGTAGAAAAGATGATAATAACAAAGGATACAAGGACAAGGGAAAGAAGGCTTATTACATTGCCAAAGAAGAATCCAATGACAAATCTGAAGATCATGATGATGAAGTTGTCTTGTTGCTATGAAGTATTTCTTATGAAGATGAGGCAACTACATTGATATCTTTTGTGAAAACAAGTGATAGATGGATAATTGATAGTGGATGTTCACATCACACGAATGGAGACAAAAGTAAGTTCATTACCCTTGAGTATTACAATGGAAATAGTGTTAGATTTGGTAATGATGCACCCTATCTGATTAAAGGAAAATGATCAATAAGATTGACAGATAAGATCATGAGTGACAATGCTTATTATGTGGAAGGACTTAACTATAATCTGTTGAATGTGTCACCATTGAATAGTTTAGGTTGCAAAGTTAAATTTGATAATAGAAAGACTATGATCTATGACACTAATGGAAAACTAATTGGAAGTGGAGATTAGACTAGAGGTAATATATTTTATCTTGATATGAATGATGCTACTTGTCTTATTGTACAATTTGATGATGTGTGGCTATGGCACAAGAGGTTATGTTATGTAAATTTTGACAATTTGGTCAGTATCAGTAAGATGAAAAGAGTCAAAGGTTTGCCAAAATTGAAAAAATGTGATAATGTGATTTGCAAACAATGTCAATTAGGAAAGATGATAAAAGTTTAGTTTTAAAAATAAGACTCATACTTCAAAAAAATATTGGAATTAGTTCATATTGATTTATGTGGACCAATTGATGTGCAAAGCTACAAATTTGACAAGTACATTATCCTATTTGTTGATGATTACTCAAGACTGATGACAGTAATGTTCTTAAAAGAAAAAATCTTATGCTTTTCAAATGTTTAAGTGGTATTTGGAAAGTTTTGAAAAGGAAACTGGTAAAATCTTGAAATGTCTGACATCTGATTGAGGAGGATAGTTTACATCAAATGAGTTTGAAATTTTTTGTAATGACAGAGGAATCAAGAGACAAACTTCTACACCTAGGACCCCTCCATAAAATGGGATTTCTCAAAGAAGAAAGCATGTTTCTTTGAAATATTGGAGAGAAGCTGTCAATAGAGCTGTCTATACCTTGAACTAAGTACAAGTCAAGAAAGTTACGAGTTCCACACATTTTGAATTATGGTATATATACTCACCCAATGTCAAATATTTTAAATTTTTTGGAAGCAGGTGTTACATTCTTAAGGAAAACATAAATGGTAAACTTGATGCTAAAAGTGAAGAAAGTATATTCCTAGGCTATTTCAGGAGAAGTAAAACTTATAAGTGTTTAAATTCTAACACAACAAAGTTGTGGAAAGTGAAAATATAAATTTTGTCGATGCATATACAAAAATGCATGAAGATGAACCAAAGAAGGAACTTGAAAATTATAGAACCATTATGTACTACTATGAATACATGTCTATTGATGCTGATAATTCTACAAACCAAGTTGTTAATCAACGAGAATCACTAATTGTTGAGTCACCTACAATGGATGTCAAGTTGTATTTAGAAGTCGAGTTGTAATCAAAAGCTGAGGTACATTCTGATAATGAGATCAATTTAAATGAAAGGAATTTTGAGTTACACGATAGATAAGTACATAGTGAATCTTAAATTGAACTTCATGAAAGACCTAATGTAGAAAGGAGAATAGAACCAAGGTTTTCAAAGTATGTTAGAAGACATCACCCTGCCAAATTTTTTTTTTGGAGATAATGAAGATAAGGTAATGACATGGAATAGATTGAGAAATGACACACACTTTTTAATTATACATAAACCTAAGTTAGTAAAGGATGCATTAGAGAATGAAGATTGAATTTAATCCATGAAAGAATAAATTGATCTGATTGGGAAGAACAAAACATGGACACTAGTACCCAAACCTGAGAACAAGAATGTGATTAGAACCAAGTGGGTGTACAGAAACAAATTGGATGAGAATGATGAAGTCACAAGGAAAAAGCCAAGATTAGTTTGCAAAGGATATGCACAAGAAGAAGGAATTAACTATGGAGAGACATTTTCCCTTGTTCCAAAGAAGGAATAAAAACTTTTCTTGCTTACTCTACATACAAAGGATATAAAGTTTATCAAATGGATGTTAAGTCAACATTTCTAAATGATATACTAGAAGAGAAAATTCACATAGAACAACCTGAAGGATTTGTTGATCCAAACAATAAGAACATGGTGTATAGATTACATAAAGATTTATATGGTTTAAAGAAAGCTCCCAGAGCATGGTATGAAAGGCTTCACAACTATCTTGTGAAGATTGGTTTTGAGAAGATTAATGATGAAAACAATATGCACTTGAAGACAAAGGAGGTAAAGGAATTTTACTAGCTGAAATATTTGTTGATGATATCATTTTTGGAGAACAAAATGTATTGTGTAAGACATTTACAAATGAAATGAAGGAAGAGTCTGAGATGTTTATGTTTGGAGAAATTAAGTTCTTTTTTGGATTGCAAGTATATCGGATGAAATATGGCATTTACATCACTCAGTCCAAGAATGTGAACAAAATCTTGAGAAATTTTGTTATGGAAGATTCAAAACCTGTTAGTACTCCTATGGTGAGAGGACACAAACTATCCAAAACTGATGATTTTGTTGAAGTAAATCAAACATTGTACACATCTATGATTGGAAAATTGTAATATGTAGTTCATAATAGACCTAATATTGCATTAGCTATTGGGATTGTTGCAAGGATTTTTGCAAATCCTAAGGAGAATCATTCGATGGCTGTTAAAAGGATTATGAGATACTTGAAAGGAACATAAGACTATGGTCTATACTACAAGAAAAATGACAACTTTGAATTGAGAGCCTATACAGATGCTAATTGGGCTAGAAACATTGATGACAGAAAGAGTACAAGTGGTGGAGCATTTTTCTTAGGAAAAATATTGGTCACCTGGACCAACAAAAGAAACAAAATTGTATATCACAATCTACTATCAAAGCCAAATGTGTGGTTGCTATAGTGAATTGCACAAATATGGTATGGATAAAATAGTTACTCAAAGGAATGAAGGAGAAAATTACTGAACTTGTGGTACTCTACTATGACAATACAAGTGCTATAAACATATCAAAGAACCCTATGATGCATACAAAAACAAAGCACATTACAATAAAGTATCATTACTTGAGAGAATTGGTTCAAGACAAAGAAATGAGAATGGAATATGTGAATATAAAATAACAGATAGTTGATATATTCACAAAGGCTTTACCTAAGGATGCACATGAATATCCTAGAGGTAAACTAGGGGTGATACCCCTATCCAAAGCTTCTTAAGAAGTAAGAGTAGTGCCTTGCATCAACCGAGTTGAATGACATATTTTACAAATTGATACAGTGGATCTTATTTTAGGACTTGCTTGAAGTAAAGAAGGAGAGAAGGAGCTAAAATAGAAGATTTACAGTCACATGAAAGGTGATAGAGGGAGAAATTGAATTGATTATATCTACATGTATAGATGACAAGTCTTTGGCATTATTGTAAAATAGGGAGAAAGATAGAGTTGTACTTGAAGAATATGAGGGAGTGTTTACTAAGAATATATTGAGGGAGATATAAGAGGTATTAGAGAAATTAGAGGAAGGCATACATTCTAATAGAGAGAGATATTTTAATGCAAGGTATAAAATTTCTTTTTGGTATTTTTGTTGGTATTGGTTTGTCATCAATGCCAAAGAGGGAGATTATTGAAAGGAGATTGCTGAAGTGAAGAAGATTGATGAACCTATCATGGAAAAAACATTATTTTTTCACTGAAGTCAAACCTACTACTTGTTTGGTAAGACAATTATTTACTTTTTTCTAAATGCTATGAATTGATTGATTGATGAAGATGATTTGAAAAGAAAGGATAACAAGAGAACCTAGAGAAATGTTGAGTTATATGGTGTATATAAGAAGCACTAAGACCAAGTAAGACATTAATGATATAGTGAAATATTTATCTACTTAAGTCTAAAATGAAAGGATACTTGAGAAAAGACTAGAAGAAGGCTAAGAAAAGAAAAACATCTACCAAGCCTGACCTAGCAAACAATGCAAGCCAAGAAAAGTTAGTACAAGTCGAACAAAAAATTAGTTGAAGTCAAGTAGTAAGCTTAGTATGGGTCAAGAAAGAGAAATCTAGTTGGTTTCCAGTGAATAAAGTTAGTATGTGTTGAGCACCAATAAAGACTTAGTGGATGCAAAGCAACCCAGTGTTGGCCAAGCATCAGAAGACAATGTTTGCCGAGCAAACAAAGTGTTATTTCTGAGTGCAAGTAAAATGAGTTAGATCAAAGATTTAACGAATTTGAGCCAACAAAGTCAATTTATTGAATTGTGTAAAGTGTGTGGAAGATTAATATGATGAGCTGGTGGCACCAAATTCAAGAAAAACCATTTTTAGGTGAATTCAAAGAGGATTGTAGAGGAAGTTTATAGAAGAGAATAAAATGAAAAGATGGGTAGATTCAATGGATCAAACCTAACCCTAGAATGGGTGATTGTGGTTAAGAAAAAAAGGACATAAATTCTTCATTTAAGGAGATATCAAGCCAGAAACCACATTTCATATGTGAGAACCTAAGAAAGACAAGAATTCTAGGGTGTTGCTCCATATGGTGGTTGAATAGAAAAGTCTGTAGTTGGAATACAAAGAAATAAGGCTTAAGGTGATGAATGCTTGAATGGTGAATAAGCTACCAGAGATGAAGAGGATGAATGCCAAGCAAATTGGAGGATTGAATATGGAATCTGTAATCTACAAGTGAGTTTTTTTCATTATCAGACCAAGTCCTACTGTTACTCTCTAATAATTATATCAGTCTGGATAAATCCTTTGGACTAAGGTTAACCTAACAATCATTAGTAAATCTTTTAATAGGGTAACATTCTAATGGAATGTTTTAAAGTCCTCTAGCAAGGCTCACTCCTAATAGGGTGATTGGAATCCTTTAGCCAAGTCACATTTAGCAATGTGCACTATAACCTTTAATAGGGTTAGCTCCTCACATGGCTCACTTCACAAAAGTGAAAATTGGTAGCATGTTAGTTATTTTTTTCTCCAAATTGGGTTTCCATGTAAAATCTTTGTGTCAAAATTTGTGATTGATTTTGTGGTATTGCATGTCTACATGTCTGTAAAGTTATTTTGACATAGCACAACAATATGCATATGCTTAAGATATTGAATGATGTTAGAATTGGTAATCTTTCCTTGGTTGTATTTATTAAATGGGATAAACCAAGGTATCCCTTATGTTGTTTGTCCTCTAGTCCACATGTGAGGACAAGTCTATTTTGTAATTCCTTTATTAAGGAAAATAGTTATTCCTCCTTAAGAGGATTATGACACTTGTTATGCACACACTTATGAATGTGGCAATCATTCACTTGGGAGTTACAAATAACTCCTCTTCTCATCTCTTTATAAGAGATGCTTCTCTCTCTCATTCAAAACACACAATCACTATGTAGTTCTTGTAATGAGCCTATGGCTCCATTTTCTCTCTTCTCTCTCCTTCTTTCATTCTTTAGGCATTTGCCTCATTCATATAATTCACAAGGGGTTTTCTTTGCTTTCCCCTTTCAAAATCCTTGTCTCCTCATTTTGTGTTGATCTTGGAAAGCTCTTATAAAGTATGGTAATTATGTTCATCAAAAACTCTCTTGGATTAAATTATAATTCTTTATTTTTTAGTTCATTTCAATTTTATTATTTCTAACATGGTATCAGAGCTACTAATCCTTGTTTTGAGTTTTATGTGATGAAGGTTGTCATTAATTGGAAGCGCATCTTATTAAATAATCTCTACCAAAGTATCTTTATTTTAAAAAAATTATTATTAAATTTTTTTTTAAAAAAAAATTTTGCTCTTGTTTTAACAAGTAGCATTTATCAATTTTAGTTTAATAGAATTTATTATTATTATTTTTTATTGTTAAATATTTAAAATAAAAAATTACATTATTATTTTCCAAACATTTTATAATGATAATTAATGTTCTTTATACATTATAGTCAATTAGATTTAAATCTATTCATTGTTTTTAAATATAAATATTTTCTCTCATCTATCTTTTTTGTAATATTTAATATCTTTTTAGATCTTATGTGAATTTCTAGTATTTTAAATCTTATTTATATGCAACTCCAATTTCTATGTCAAAATATATTCTTTCTTTTAAAGATTTTTTTTAATATATAATATTGTCACTACATTTTTTTAAAATATAATATTTCTCTCATTCTTTTTAATATTTAATCTTAATATTCTTTTTAGAAACTATGAATAACTTCTAATATGAGCTTATCTTATCTCTTCACTTCTTAGTTTTTTTTAGAAATTCACTTTATTTGTTCTCCAATTTTTTTAGAAATTTCCTATTCTTTCTTGGCTCTCTCAACTATTTAATCATGTCATATTCTTACTTGATTTCTTTGTTGATGAATTTGTTTGATTCTCCTTGCATGTGAACTTTGTGATATATTTTGTTTAGTTGCTACTCTTTATTTATCTTGTCTTCTATTGTTGTGCTTGTCACATGCTCTTCACCTCTTCCAAAAATCTCATTTTGACATAGGGAGGAAGGACACTTGCAAAGAATCTTTCTTTATATGGAATACTAATTTTATTTTATTTATCCAGTACCCATGATTGCCGTTGTTGCCTGCTATAATACATTTTTAAGGTACTGAACAATCTCTGGTTCTCATACCCCTGGATGGTATTGAGACTCATTTTTTTCTACCAATTAAGATATTGTTAGATAGAGTAATTTTTTGTTTCATATGTAAATGAATCTAAGAGTTAAATTGAAGCTACATAAAATTTGAAAGGTTCAGAGCCCATTTTGGGTTTCTCGTATCGCTTATGATTTTTCCCTTGGTTCTCTTTCCTCTGCTTGTTCAGTGTTGTGTTATATTTTTCATCATGGTATCAGAGCAATTCATTTCAATTTTATTATTTCTAACAAATGATCAATGCATGCATAAAAATAAGTTGTAGTACTAAAAAGTTTTATTTGTAGATTTGGACCTTGGATAACTGATTCATCCCCCCTCTTAGTTATTCTGAAGTATTCCAACACTCTTAGGGATGAGAAATACACTTGCCCTGTAGAGGACTTGTGAAGGGCACACCCTCTTTTACACAAAATTGGGAAATGCATAATTATAATTACAGAATTGAAGTATTATTACAAGGGTCTCTTTTCAAAGAAAGTACAAATTGAAAAATTCATTTGAATTTTTCGTCCTTGCTTTCTATTGTACTCATACTTATGAGATCTCTAAGGTCCTAGAGGGTTAACTAATTAATAGCTGATTCACCGGTGCTGATAAAACTTGTTAAGAGAAACCACAACAACCTTTCTCCCTACTAGATGGTTAGATTTACCGTTTGATTCCACATATAAAGATAATTTCCAATATAATAAACTTTCTTTGATTGTCCTGTTTCAATCTTTGAATTTATCCAAGCATAAAAAAATAGAGAAAATAAATTTTGAACTTCAATTTTTAGATCTTCAAATTTAGTTTAATTCATTATTTAGAGCTAAATGAAGATACCACATGGTCAAACCTTGTACTAAATATATTTGAAATCAAAAGACCTACAAAAAGATCTCTTAGCCAGATTGCTCAACTCTCAAGAGCTTATCTAAGTAATATTTCTTAATCTTTGAAGAATTAATCTATATTCATGAGGAGAAGTATATTATAGTTCAAATGGAAGTTTTTATATTTAATATAGAGCATACCTAGAATCATTTTCCCTTTAAATCAAAATCTCCCAGTTCACATGAAAACCTATTCATAAATTTAATTTAGACAAACCAAACCTTGGTATGGCTCAAATATGGGAAACCCATCAATTATTTTAAACACAAAATGTGACCCCTCTTGGTATAGATTACCAACATGCAAATAAACCAAGATAATCTTTACCAGATAAAAAACTAAGACTTCAAAGTTTCATGGAAATTAAAATATGTTTATATTGTTATCAATAATACTTAGTCATAAAGTTCAGTAAAGGTATATTTTGCAAACTAGTTATACACTTGATAAGTAGGAGATGATTTCCACAGCTAGTCAAATTGTGATGTGAATATCAGGATTTAACTGTGTGATTTTGAATCAAACTCGATGACCCTTGTTTCATGAGTAGTGATTCAACATGAATCCATCTCTCATGAGAATAAATGGAACACTTAGCACTCATTGGATCTAGGTGATGGTCACAGGGGTGAAGCACCGGGACTTCCCAGGAGGTCACCCATCCCAATACTACTCTAGCCTGAGCGCGCTTAACTATGGAGTTTCCTCCACAGTTAAACCCAAAGCTTGCAACCCCATTTGCAAAACCTTCACCAAGTGTTGTGCCTTATGAACCATTCATTAGAAAGCCCCTTAAGTTATACACTTCCTAAATGTCCATACTATTATTTTACAAACAAATTTTTTATGAACAAAAAACTAAAGACGAAAAGTTTTCAAAATACAAAACATAGTCCTCCATTATTCTTCCTTGAAAGTTTCCTGTAGGTCTTCTGTGGCTACATGTAAAGACATTTCATGCAAAATCCCCTTTTCCTCAAAGTATCTTTCTACTTGATCCTACTCAATAAGATCCAATAAAACAAATAAGAAGAGGAGAAACTAAATTTTTCTATGGTAAATGTCCCTATCCTCCTGGAAGCATGTACGGTTCTCCATAAAGATGATAGGGTATGTTTGGACTAGTTCTCCCCTTATGTATAACATATTGTAGTTGGCCGGCAAGGGAATCATAAGATCCCCTCTAATGTTCATCAGAACTATGTCTAGACTACCTAGTAGCTTGTTCTCAAATAATTCTTGGCAAAGACTAGCGATAGGGGCATTGTCGACATAGAAATGTCTCATTACTGCAGTGAACATGGCTATTATATCTACATTGGAGTAGAATCTATTCAAGAAACCAATGTATTAAGTGCCTAGGCATTGGAATAATTCTCTCTAGAAAATTTTGTTCCATATAGGGACAAATTGCCTAATCATATCTAGCTTGATTGGGTTGTCAAAGGCCATGAGATGGGTTAGAGTCGTAATCTTGATGGGAGTGTTCATGACTTTCGAGATGTAGAAAATTTCCAAACATTCTTCTTTAAATAAGGAAAGAAAAGAGGAACTAAATTTTATTACTTCTTGAGATGTAAAGGGTAATTAATTCATGCATAAGAAAGAGAGAAACTTGCACGGTAAGGGCACACTACCCTAGTTGAATCCTAAGTGAGATTTTCATGATGGTTGTGTTGAAAAAAACTCTTCAATTGTATATTGTCATTAATGTTTACACAAATATCATCATTAATTGAGCAATGTAGAGTTAGCAGTATAAGCTTTTATATCTTAATATTAAGTAAGCAATCGAGTAAAGAAGACTTTACAATATTAACCAAGAAGTTAGTTAATAAAAGGATTCCTACTTATAGTATTCACTGAGTGGTCAAACATCAAAATGAGTGTAGTATTGACTAAGTAATGAGGCATCAAAAGAGTCATAGTGTCAACTGAGCATTCAAATCTAGTATTGACTAAGTGACAACATAATGCATTTGTCAAATATTTGATTAGTTTAGGCTGACTATTTAGATGTTTATTGATATTTTGAAATGAAATTCAAGCCAACTTTTCCTATTTTATGATATATAAGAAAGATCAAGTTGTGAGGATAAAATGTAATAAGTGGAGAGATAAAATAAGATGGATATTTGAGCGAAGGAAAGGCAAAGCAGGAAGACAAGCTGCAAAGAACATCTGATCAAGAAGAATCCAAAGGTCAAGCAAAAAAAAAAAAAAATCTAAAAAGAAAGTTTCTTTATAAATTAGGTCAAATTTTTTGTTTCTTTCTAACCATTATAGTAGTAAAGAAATCTCTTAACATAGTTGACTTAACAGTCATATTGTAAATCCTCTAACAAGGTGACATTTCAATATTGAAGTTTTTAAAGACCTCTAACTAGGCCACTCCTGATAGGATGATCTAAATCCTCTAATAGGGTTATACTTAATAGTATGTTTTGGAATCTTTAATAGGGTTGGCTCTTAACAGGGCTCACTTCAAAAGAGTGAAAATTATTGTGGCTAGTTGCAAGGTGTTTTTTCCCAAACTGGGTTTCGACATTAAATCTTGGTGTCATCTATGTTCATGTTATTTTCTTATACTTTATGTTTTTGCAACTAAGTTAGTTAAGGTTATAATAGATTAATAAATCTTAAGATTGCTTCATTACCCAAGTGACAATAAAATTCTAATGTTAACTAAGCTAGTTAGTATTACATGATCAGTTGAAGTTTGTTTTGACTTGCTTTGGTTGCTTTTAGATTGACAATTGGGACATTGGGGAAGAAATGATTTGTACTTGGATGATTGATGGTACCTGTACTCTTCCTCTAATGTGGTTGATCACTTTAATGAGTTTTTTCTTTTTTCTAATAGAATAGTTATAATGTTTGAATTGGGTAGGTGATGGTATATTGTTCTTCTAATGTTTCTATCTAATAAAATAAAATATAATAGTTATATGTTCTATTTGAATAATTGATGGTATGATATTTTTTTTAATATAGTTGATATACTTATGTCTAATATAATAGAAAAAGTTAATATTTAGAATATTTGAGGATAATTAATCTAAATGTAGAATCATTTTGAAAATTGATGATATTAGTTTTTTAATTGAAGAGGATCAGATCAACGAAACTGTTGATTTATTGATTAATATTAAATATTTCTAAGAAAATTTTCGAAAATGAAAAATAGATTTTTAAATTTGCAGATCTCATAAAAATTAGAAATTTGTTAGCTCTCGAAGATTCTGGATTTTAAACCTGGCATTTATATTTATTATTTAGGTATGATGTCACTTTGGAGACAAATACAAAAGGACCGTCTTGGCTCATGGAGTTTGGAAGAAGTTGCAGAAAGCTGCAACTCTTTTTGCATGTATCAACAGGTAACCTTTATGTCATAATTTATACTTCCTACTTAATGGAAGCAACACATTATTTACATTCTGAACATTACATTTCTTTTGCTTTCTTAACCTACAGCATATGTCAATGGGCAAGGAGAAGGTAGGATTGCCGAAAAACTGTTCAAAATGGAAGATTGCCTAACCAAAGGGTTAGAAGATTATCCAGCTTTGAACATTTCGAATGAATTTGAACTGGCAAAAATTGTTCGACCTTTTCATGATGATGGAATTTGTTAAACAATGAAAGACATGGCTTTGAAAAGGTACAGAACGAATTCCTGAGCTGCTTCTTGATTTGTCATATCCAAATTTAAAACACTTGGAGTGTTACTCAAGTAGCGTCAATATCCAAATTCAATATTTCTGGCAGCCTTGAAGTAACGTTACCATGCAGATAAAAAAATCATTTTACGGCCAAAAATAGTGCAGATTATTCTTAGCATTGTAAGGAGATTCATATAACTGTAAATGTAAATCAAAATTCGTGAGTCACCTGTCACAAGAGCATCAAAACCACATCCTCCATCACCTACTCAAGCCTTTATATGGTTGAAGTCCAATCATTTTATCAAAATTATCCAACAACATTCTTCTGTGTGTGTTTGGTTTCTTCACTTGTGGACAAAGATTATAAAAACAAGGAAGAAAGAAGGTGAGGCGTTTAGTTTATGTGGGAAGAAACATGAAGAAGAAATGCTTGAGCAGAAGCATCCATTGCTTGTAAATCATGATGAATTTCACAGTGAATTGCACACAAAGAAATAACAGCATTACACTTCATGCAAAAGAAGATTTCTATTCAAACTACATTTATTTTTCCCTCCCTCAGATTCACTTGAGTGTTTGGGATTCCCCAAACCCCCTTTCTTCTTCTCTTCTTCACATTCACTTTTGCATTTTGAATTCTTCTCATCTTCAGATGCATTTTGGTTCACTGTGAAATTCATCATGATTTACAAGCAATGGATGCTTCTGCTCAAGCATTTCTTCTTCATGTTTCTTCCCACATAAACTGAATGCCTCACCTTCTTTCTTCCTTGTTTTTATAATCTTCGCCATTACTCTCCACAAGTGAAGAAACCAAACACACACACAGAAGAATGTTGTTGGATAATTTTGATAAAATGATTGGACTTCAACCATATAAAGGCTTGAGTAGGTGATGGAGGATGTGGTTTTGATGCTCTTGTGACAGGTGACTCACGAATTCTGATTTACATTTATAGTTATACGAATCTCCTGACAATGCTAAGAATAATCTGCACTATTTTTGGCCGTAAAATGATTTTTTTATCTGCATGGTAATGTTACTTCAAGGCTGGCAGAAATATTGAATTTGGATATTTACGCTACTTGAGTAACGCTCCAAGGATTGCCGAAAAACCATTCAAAATGGAAGATTATCCAGCTTTGAACATTTTGAATGAATTTGAACTGGCCAAAATTGTTCGACCTTTTCATGATGATGGCATTTTCCAAACAATGAAAGACATGGCTTTGAAAAGGTACAGAAAGAATTCCTGATTTGTTATATTATATTTCAATCTCCATAATCTACGATCCGATTTCTCCTTAAGGGTGGCCTATAAGATTTTTCTGAGACAAGAATTCCCAATATTTAATAAATAATATATTTTTACCCGATGAACTTTGCAGGGCAAGAAAATATGGATGGAATGATGTTTATGTGTTTAGTAAGGCGATGGGAGAGATGTTTTTAGACCATAACAGAGGAGAAATTCCATTGGCTATTGTTAGACCTAGTGTGATTGAAGGAACCTACAACGATCCATTTCCTGGATGGATAGAAGGCCTTCGGTAAGAGTAGACTTAAACCTCATGAATGTATCATTTATTTACTACTATCTGGTAAGAACAATCTTAAACCTCATGAATGCATCAAGTATTTACTAGTTTCTGGTACTTGTCAAAGTGTCTTTGAAGATAATTTGTAAGAACGATTTAAAGTTGTTTGTGCCATCTGTATCAATTTGGGTTAACATTATTATAAGATTTTTTTAAAAGCACTAAGACAAATCTAATTCATTTTAGTTGAAGTTTAATATATTAAATTGTTCAACTTCTAATGTACAAGGCAAGCTTTCCTGGATTGTTTAATTTCTGATTTGCTATTAGTCTGGAATTCCCACTTCCTTCCCTCCTTTTCTATTTGGTTGGTAGGAGGACTTGAAGGCATTTATGCTCTTTAAAGGAGTTCATATTGATTTTTTTTGTTGGTCCATTCTTTCTTTCTTCAATGTAAAAGTGTAAAGGTAAATGATTGTGTTGACATATGTCTTTTAGATTTAATTGTGTCAAATTTTATTGGCATCAGTATTTCAGATCATATTGAATGATTTATTATCAAGATGTAAGAGAACTGTATGAAGAAAACGGTCTACAATTTTTGAGAGATTCTCAGCATCCCAAATTGTTTAGCCTTGAAAAGAGTTATCTCCCATGAAGGGTTTCAATGGTAGACTTTAGATTTCCAGGGTCCATAGTAATTATGTTGTGTATTTTTGAATTTCAATGTGTTAATTTTATTTGTATCAACATTTCAGATCATACTTAATGATTTATCATCAAGATATAAGAAAGTTGGATAAAAAAACAATCTTTCTAACTAAAACATGAATATTCTTAAGAATCTATCATCTACAAACTACAATGTAAAGAAATTAATAATTTTAAAACTATTCTATTTCGTAAAACTATTTTTTCCACATTTGAAAATAAATTTTATAGAAATTAATAATTTTAAAACCATTTTATTTCATAAAACTAATTTTTCCAGATTTAAAGATAAATTTAATGATGTTAGAAATTTTAATTTTCAAAAATTGTTATGATTTTATGATATTAGAGGTTTTAATTTTCAAAAAGTATTAAAAAAACACTTTAGGTTTTATAATGTAATCAAATTTTATTTATTGCAGACTAAACATTTTATTAAAATTCAATTAATGCAGAATGGTGGATCCAATAATTGCCTACTATGCAAAAGGCCAGCTCTCTGCCCTCATTGCTGATCCAGATGTGGCTTTTGATATATTAAGTATCACCACACAATATTAACAGTTTTAATTGAATTGTTTTGAAAAACATTAATCATAGTCATAATTTTCTTCACGTATTTATAAATACAAATAATATAAACTTCAGGTTCCGGTAGATATGGTTGCAAACGCAATACTTGCAGTAATGGCAAAGCATGCTGGTAAATCTGGGCTGGAGATTTATCAAATGGCTTCCTCTGTTGCTAATCCAATATTTATGGGAGAACTTTTTGAAATGTTTTACCAATATTTTAAAGCCCACCCTTATGTTGACATTAGGGGTAAACCAGTAAAAGTAAAGGATTCTCTCAAGCTGTTTGGAAACATGGAAGATCTCTCTTCTCAACCCATAAACGGATCATTAGATGTAAGTTGCACTAGATTTTTTTTAATGTAAGTTGGATTATAATTTGTTTTAATAATTCATGATTATATAGTTTTTTAAAGACATATTTGGAGAAAGTTTAATGTGCACGTGTTTTCTTATTTAAAAAAAGTTCACAGTTGCTATTTAGTTGTCTTAATTGATACGAGTTTCTCAGAAACATGCATATATTAATTGAAAATTTGAATCTCAATTAATAATCCATCCATAGAGGAGTCATTCTGGTGAAACATATATCAAATTAGTTCTATTTTTCTTAATTTAGTCATTTTACTTAAAATTTTAGAACATTGATTGCAACAATGTGTGATGTTAATAGACAAATAGTGGGCACCCTTTTGTTCAAATGGAAAAGCAAGAACGCATTGCCATGAAAGTAAGAGCCCATCTGAACAGACACATTGGTAGGATATACCAGTCATATTTTACTTGCAGAGCAAGGTATTTGATAAAATTCATTTGACTGTTTTTATTGTTCTTCTTATATTAAGAAATTATCTCACAAGAATTGTATTTATTTTGATTTCAGATTTGATAACTCAAACACGAATAAGTTATTCCAAGAACTCTCCCAAGAGGAAAGGGAAATATTTGGATTTGATGTAAATACGATAGATTGGGATGATTACATTATGAAGATTCATATTCTGGGACTCCTTGAAAATGTCATCATGGAAAAAAAAAGATGAAAAAAGACTTAGATGATAAAATAGTTTTATCAAGACTCAGGTTATTTAATGTTGGGGTGATTTTATGGCACCGTCTATAGTACAACTTATATACACCTCTTTTGAGTATATTCCTGCTGGTGTGCTTGTTTTTATAGATTGTCTTAATTTCTTTTAGATTGTTCAAATATATTGTTTATAAAGATTCTTAGCAAGTTTGAGGGAGTTTTTTATAGAAAATTCTATGTAGCAAACTAAAATCTAGAGCAATATTTTGGAGAGTTTTTTATTAAAATTCTCTACTATTCTTAGCAGTTAGTAGTTTATTCTACATTGGTGAGAACAGATGGTTCTTCTCCAACTATGCATGCAATGAGATCTGAATCGTTTTATTCAGGGGAGAGCTCCAAGTTGACAAAAGTTAATGGTTGTTTTCCGCATAGCCATGATCGCTCTGTTTTGGTTATTCCTCTAGTGGCTGTTATGGAGGACATTGAATATTTGACCAAGCATGCTTTGATTTGCAAATTTCTTGGAATCCGGATTTCCCTATCTTCTCTTGAGGCATGGATCCACCGCTCATGGCAGGTGGAAGGCGATATGGAGATTATGTTGGCAAGGAATAGTTATTTTTTTGTTGTATTCTCTTGCATGTCTGATCATGATTGTGTTTTTGAAGGAGGCCCTTATTTCTACATCCATGTGGGGTTATTTGTCAAACCCTGGCATTCAGGATTTAATTCTATTCAGGATCTCCCTTCAACAATACCAGTTTGGGTTTGCTTGCCTCGCCTTCCCTTCGAATTTTGGCGTGAAGACATCCTCCGGCAAATTGTTGCTTTGTTGGGGAAGTCGACTGCTATCGCACATCAATCCCTCGATAAAAAGGTTATTTCTTATGCTAGAATTTGTGTTGAAATTAATTTGAATAACCCATTACCAAATTCTTTGGAAATTTGTCTTGGGGCTTCTTCCTAGGTGCAACAGTTAGATTATGAATCCCTCCCTTTCCGCTGTTGGATTTTTCATGAGTATGGTCATCTACAGCGTTAGTGCCCCCATAACTTGACTTCCAAAGGAATGGATGATTCTACTGCTGGCAATGGTGGTTTAGCAGATTCTACAGGGAAAGGACAATTGCTGATGGCTAATACTACCACAGGGATGAATCCGCAAGATGCTACAGGTAAGGGTAAGGCTCAAATGTAGGATAAGGATGGATTTACCCCTGCTCGCCCACGAGCTAAGGGGCGTGGTCAGAAGAGGCCTTTGAAAGAGAGATTATCTGATTTAGGTTTTAATTGCTTTGAGGTGCTGGATAGTATGGTTCTAGAGGAGGGTATTCCTCCTCCTATCTCTTCTGATCCAGTTTTCCCAAATGAGGGATTTGTTCCTAATGATGCTTGTGGGGCATCCCAAGTTGTAGTATACCAAAACTGTGAGGTCCCTATAGCTCCTGTGACAGAGGCTCTGGTGACTCGTGCGGTGTTGGAGGATAATGATGTTGTTATGGATGACCTGGTTAAGGATGTGTTACCATCAGGTAAAGGCCATGGATCTCCTCTCCCCTTAGGGTTGATGCCTAGACCCTTTAAGCGGGTTTCTTTTACTCCCCCTCTAATAAGTGGGTGCAAAACAGACCAAGAGAAGATTAAACTCACAGGAGATATATTGATTGAGTCTGGTTTAGTGAAAGCTTTGGATGCTCATTTTCCCAATTCTACCCAATGATGATTATTCTCTCATGAAATGTTAGGGGGTTGAATAGCATCCCTAGACAAAAGGCTATTCATAACTTCGTAGTTGATCATAGTCCTAATGTTTTTTGTATCCAAGAGACTAAGCTCTCTGTGGAGTCTATGGTCCAACATGCCTCCAGTATTTGGTCTCATGGCCAATGCCAGTGTGTTGGGGCAACAGGCAGTGCTAGTGGTTTAGCTATATTTTGGGATCCACAGAAAATTTCTCCCCTTGGCTGGGTGTCTTCTTGCTCAGCTCTCTCTATGATAGCTTTTTCTCTAGACTCAAGAGAGGTAATCATGGTTACTAATTTGTATGCACCTATTGATCTTGTGGAAAAGGAGGAACTTTGGAACCATATTCAATATGTGAGAAATTGTCACCCTTATCATCCTTGGGTGTTAGCAGGGGACTTCAATTCAATTTTAAGTTTGGAGGAGAAGCATGGTGGTTTGGCTAGACTGGGGCCTTCTTATGCTCTTCTTCAGCAACATATATCTCTTTTGCATCTCTCTGATGTTAAGCCTTCTAATGGTCTATATACTTGGAATAATCGAAGGACTAGAGCTGATGCTATCTCAGAATGTTTGGACAGATTTCTTGTTTCTTACTTCTGGTTTAGTGGCACTCTTACTCTCTCTTTGGAAATCCTTGATTGGAGGGGTTTTGATCATTGGCCAATCAAATTTTCTTCTATCGGGGCTTGTGTTCCAAAGAATCCTCCTTTTAAGTTCTAGTTGATGTGGCTTCGTGACTCCTCTCTTCGTGATTTTTTTTTATGTTGGTGAAAAGATGGTGCTCCTGCATATGGTACTGCAATGTACTCATTTTCTAAAAGGCTTCAATATGTTAAAAGGTAGCTCAGGATATGGAATAGGCAATGCTTTGGGAACCTTCACTCTATGAAGAGGATTGCTCAAGAAGATCTTGATGTCATCACAAGGGACATTAGAGATCGTGGTTTCTCTGAGGATCTTAGAAGGGTTGAATCCCATGCTTCTAGAGCTCTAGAAGAATGGGAGCTTTGAGAGGAAATTTTTTGGAAGAAAAAGGCTAGAGTTGATTGGCTCCAAGAAGGTGATCGAAACACTGCCTTTTTCCATAAAATAGTGCAATCTCGCCAGAATCGGAGCAATATCTCTTCTTTGGTTAATTCTCAAGGTATCCAATTGAATTCCTTGCCAGCTTTGTTCCAGGAGGGTACTCAATACTTTTCTACCCTCTTTTCTGAGGACTCTCCTCTTGTTGATAATGAAGAAAATATTATTTTGTCTTGTATTCCTTCCCTTATCACTCAGGAAATGAATGATTATCTCATGCGTCCAATATCTTTGGAAAAGCTAGAGGAGGTGGTCTTTGGCATGCCTAAGGGGAAGGCTCCTGGTCCTGATGGCTTTCTAGTTGAGTTCTTTCAGAAATTTTGGGACATCATTAATCATGATTTGTTGGAGGTGGTTAAGGAATCCTATTCTAGCAAGCAAATGCTTCAGGCTTTGAATTCTACATTCTTGACTCTTATTCCTAAGAGAGAGGGTGCTAATCAATTGGACTTTTTTAGACCAATTGCCTTATGTAATGTGGTTTATAAAGTTATTACTAAGTTGATTGCTAAGAGAATTAAAAAGTGGCTTCCCATTATTATCTCAAAAGAACAAGGTGGTTTTGTTGCTGGAAGACAAATTTTGGATGGGGTGGTTATTGCTATTGAGGCTATTCACTCTATGGCTACTTCAAGGGAGAGAGCAATGTTTGCTAAGCTGGATATGGCTAAGGCCTATGATAGAGTTAAATGGAGTTTCCTAAGGAGTATTCTTCTTTCTTTTGGATTTAGCTCTGACTGGGTTAGTTGGACTATGAGTTGTGTTACTTCTGCCTCTTTTTCTATTCTTATTAATGGGCAACCTTCTCAGCTATTTGGTGCCTCTAGAGGCCTCCTCCAGGGTGACCCCCTCTCCCCATATCTTTTCATCATCATGGCTGAAGGCTTGGGTAGATTCATTAAGTATCAGGTGTCCCAGAATTCTATTCAGGAGTGGCGGTGGGGTAATGGCTTACCTTCTCTTTCCCATCTTCAATTTGTTGATGATTCTACTCTTGCGGGTCTTGCTAGGATCAAGGAAGCTGAAGCCTTTCGACATGCTTTGAACATTTATTTGGCAGCTTTAGGCCAGAAAGTTAATGAGTACAAATCTTCCATTTACTTTTTTAACACTCCTGATTCTATTCAGCACAGGATTGTTGGTATCCTTTGCTTTCAGATTGGGTCACTTCCTTTGACTTATCTTGGCATTCCTATTGTTGTTTCTAGGCAGCCACGTCTCTTTTGGCAAAATTTTATTACCAAGCTTCAAGATAAGGTTAATCATTGGACTCATAGATGGCTTTCTACTGCTGCCCGGGTTACTCTTCTTCAAGCTATTATCCAAGCTCTTCCTACTTATAGATGTATGGTTCAAGCTGCTCCTATTTACTTTCTCAAGGAGTTTGATGCTCTCTCTCGACAATTCCTTTGGAGTGGTAATTTGCATAGTACTAAATAGAGCTTGATTAGTTGGGCAACTATTTGTAGGCCTAAAAAGGAGGGTGGTCTTGATCTTTGATCTGCTCTCTTGAGTAGTCAAGCATTGGTTGCTAAACTTTATTGGTGATGGTGCTCTAGACAACATCAGCTTTGGGCTCATATTATCACTCATAAATATTTTCATGGTGTTGATCCTTGCTTTGTTTCTACACTTCCTCTTGAAGGTCACGGCTCAATGATCTAGCATACTTTGAAGACAGGTGCAGTGTTAGTCAAGAGGGGTTTGTTCTGGATATGTAAAGGAGGTTCTCAGGCTTTGTTTTGGTATGATTCTTGGGATGGATTCCGTTCCATTTTATCCATGTACCCTCATCTTCAGTCTCTTTGTGACTCTTTTCATGCCACTAGATGGGATAAAGTGGCTGATTACAAGACTCCTTATCAATTGGGACTTGTTGTTGGCTATAGATGGAAGCATTCTTCTGAAATGCCTCTTGGAGGTATAGACATGGATCGTCAACAGCTTTCTTGGATTCTGGCCTCTAGAGAGTGTTCCTCTTTTCTCAGTCCAGATGTTTTGGCTTGGGGAGGTACCTTGTTTGGTAAATATCATGTCTCTGCTAGGTATCAGGAGATAACTAGACAATTATTTGGTGATGCTGAGGTCCCTTGGTGGAAGCAAGTTTGCAATAAAGTCTCTTGGTCCAAGTGCAATTTTTTCATGTGGCTAGTGGCTCACAACCATTGTCTTACATGGGATAATCTTTGCAAACGTGGATTTCAGGGCCCCTCTTTTTGTGTTTTGTGTGGTAATGGGGAGGAGTCTATCTCCCATATGTTCTTCCATTGCTCCTATTCTCTTCAACTATGGCACCTTTGGTGGAGTGCTTGGGGTTGCTCTTGTAGGCATGCTTCCTCTTTGCCTGAGTTTTGGGCCCACTTGGGAAGTGCTCCCTCCAAGTCTTCTCCTCTCCATGCTGCTTGGATTTCTGGCTCATCATTCTTGCTTTGGCATAAATGGTTTGAGAGGAATCGTCGAATATTCCAAGATGTTCGACTTGCTGTTTTGCATCTTTGGTGGAAGATTTTACATTCTCTTCAGGAAACTATTCTCTTGAAGTGTGAGCTAGATGGGGGTATGGATCCGATTGATCTTGCTATATGCAATCGCCTCAATTTTCATCTTCAAGATGAGCCTATAGCTCAAAGGTTTCCTTCTATGTCCAGGCAGCTTCAACATTAGAGGAAGGGTCGTGTAAATCGGGATGGGCATTGGACTCCTCCCTATGGAGTTCTGAAAATTAACACTAATGGCTAGTATTGGGGGAGTGGCTCATTGTAGTTCTGGTGATGTTAAATTCTTTTTCTCGGTTCATAAGGGTGATTTCACTAACAATCTCATAGAAGCTCAAGCTATTTTATATGTTGTGGAACAGTGTTGCTTGCGGGGATGGAGTAAGATTATTTGTGAGTCTGATTCCCAGGTGGTGGTGAACTTGCTTTCTTTGCAGGAGCTTGAGGATGTTAGTTGGCAGTTGACCACTGTTGTTAATCAAATTATTCTCTTCTCCACCTCTTTTCAATTCATTAGGTTCATGTATATTCCTTGTGAATGGAACAAAGTTGTTAATTATTTAGCCAAATGGGCTTCTAGTCATGATCTGGGTTGGAATAAATCGAGCTCCTTGTTGAGCTCTCCTTGTTGTATTCCTTTCTGTCTTAATAAATTTTTACCCCTCTTTTCCAAGTAGTTAGTAGTTTAATATTCATGGTGTTGTTGATTAAGTACTTGAGAGGATGTTACTTGAGAAGTTTTTTAGATGTATTTATTAAAGGGAATATATGATTATGAGATGTTTCTTATCTATTAAAAGAGTAACAGATAGAAGTTAATAATTGTAAAAAGATAAATTTGTTATTTTACTTTTGAAAATGATAAAGTGAAATATAATTGAAGATAAATTTGTAATTATTTAAATGTATTTTTTAAAATGTATATATAAACATCTTTATGAAGTTGTTTTAATCAAGAAATTATATTGTATTTTGATAACAATGGGTTTATAAAATTAAGAGTGATTGCCCACATACTTAGGAGGACTAGTTAGCTTCAACTTGTCCCTTCCTCTCCTCAACTTGGGAGTGGTTTCAATACCTAAAAAAAGTTTAACAAAATATAATAATTTGTTCCTACTATTAACAACATAAAACTATGTTGTATTTTATATTGAAGTATATGGTAGAAGTAAAACTAAAACTCATTTAAATATACATGTCAAAGATAATCATGCTATATTAAATTGTTTTTAAAAAATGATCTTGAAAAGTGCAATATAATTTAATGAATTTTTGATAAGTGTTGTTAAGTTAAGGATAGAGCTAAGGATGGAGTTAGGGTTGAGTAATGGTTAGGATTAGGGTTAGGGTAGGTAATATGGTTATAGTTAGGGGTAACATTAATATTAAGAATAGAGTTAGATTTATAGTTAGAGATACAATAAAGGTTGGTGTGAGCAACAAAGGTAAAAATTAAAGTTGAGGTTAGGGTGGGATTAAGACTAGTGATAGAGATAAGATTTAGGGTAAGGTTTTAAATAAGGATTATAAACAATTCACGTTCATGTTATGGGTAGGACTGAAAATTAAATGAATAGGGATTTAAATTAGGATTGTGATTTGTGTTGAGGTTAGAGTTGTGATTAGTATTACGATTACAATTAGATTAAGTGTTGTGATTAGCGATGGATTTAGAGTTATGATTAGGTTGGGTAAGTTTTAGATTTTTTTTGAAACAAGATGTAAAATACTATTTATCATAAAAGAATCATTACATAGCAAGACAAAAAATAAATCTTGAAAAATTAGATAGCATCTAAACAAATATCCTATCAAGGAAGCCAATAGGAATAAACATAAACTTTATCATGTTATCCATATGAACCTCTCTATTGTTTGAGAATGTTCTAGGGGCAAAACTCATTAATTACCAGCATTTCACCTTTATATGTTAGGGGATCCATTAACCAAACAATTAGTCACCCTATTCCATTCCTTAGGAATGTAGGAAAAAAAAAAAAGGTTTAAAGAGTTACTTAGACTAAGGGTTTACTTGACCACTAAAGCTAACTACCAGTTTACTACCTACACCCTTTACTTTTCTAACAAATCAACCAAAACCTGTGAATTTGACATAGACAATTTTTCTCTAGCCTAAGTAGTAAGAAGAAGAGCTTCCATGAAATTATTCATTTGTTATCCTTTATAACTAGGAAAGAGAAACAAGACAACCATAGAGATATCTCTTGTAATCTCTCATATCCTAGTATGTCCAATATTCCTCATAGCATACCTACAAATCATTGTCATAAATGCTTTATTACCACATTTGAGTAAGTTCAAATTCATAATATTAACAATATCACTAGAATCTATATTAAAAAATTATTGCACTTTAGATAAGGTCTCCTAAAGTATGTAGATAACTCTACCATAATGGATATGCCATCATTTTCTTATCCTAAAAAATATCTCAATTTCTTTTTGGATATGCCAACATTTTCTTATTGTCATAAATGTTTTATTACCATATTTGAGTAAGTTCAAATTCATAATATCAATAATATCACTAGGATCTATATTAGCGAAATATTGCACTTTAGATAAGGTCTCCTAAAGTATGTAGATAACTCTACCATAGTGGATATGCCATTATTTTCTTATCCTAAAAAATATCTCAATTTCTTTTGGATATGCCATCATTTTCTTATCCTAAAAAATATCTCAATTTCTTTTTAACTAAAGATACCAAATAATGAATGTGGTCCCTATAAACAAGGAAAATTAGGGGTTTAGAAATAAAAATGATCAGCTAACCATAAAAATGCTATAACATCTTTCAAAGAAAAAAGCGTTATCTCATCAATAAAGAACTATGAAATCAAAATTGCATAAATTTAACATAAAACACAAAAAAAATCTATGCAAACCCTTCATCCCACTCCATTATTTTTCTTTCTCCTCTAGTTAAATGTTTTTATGAATGTGAACAAGTGCAAAAATATGATTAAGCAAGGATAATCCAATGGAATAACATTAAGGATACTAGAACATTGTAGTTTGTTGCTAGTGAAAATGAGTATTGAGAGCATAATTTATAGATTTTTAGTGTCAAGTAAATAGACACAAATAAAAGGATGTGAGAGGACAAGGGTGAAGGAAAGGAAAAGTCAAGTGAGAGCCAAAAGGACAAGGTAAAAGAAAAGAAATAATGCAAGTAAGATTACAAAATGGAGATAAAATTTAGAGATATCAATAAATATTAATTTATTAATTCACCTTCATAATGATAATCAACCAATTAAATAATATTCATTTAATTATTCCAAAGGATAAATAAGACTAATAAATGCCATATTTATTTATCTTCAAGAGGGCATATTAGGATAAGGGGTATAATATTTAAGTTATTATATGTTAAAATGTTTAGAATAACTAGGGGGTGAATCAGTTATCCAAGGTCCAAGTTTACCAATTGAACAAACAAACACTTAAATAACTTCATATCTTAACATTCAATAGCTTGGTCTCTATAGTCAACTTTTAGTAAACATAAACTAGCAATCCATTGTCCTAAATATAACAAACTTTGTACAATGTAAACATTAATAGTAAATTACCACATATAACATCCACACAAGTTTGACGCTAGGATTTAACGTAGAAACCCAATTTGGTAAAAACCACTAGCAACATGTCACCAATCTTTTCACTCTCTGAAGTGAGCTTTGTTAGGAGTCAAGCCTGTTAAAGGTTACAAATGACACTGTTAAATGTGACCTTGTTAAAGGATTTAATCACCCTGTTAGGAGTGGCCTTGTTAGAGGACTTTAGAACATTCCATTAGAATGCCACCTTGATTAAAGGATTTACATATAATTGTTAGGTCAACCTTGATTAAAAGATTTTAATCCTGACACAATGGTTAGAAATTAATAATAGGTTTTGATCTATCAAGTACTACTTAATTTGCAAATTCGGATCTCAGTTTGGCTCACAAGTTGATCCACTGATAGGCCTTCATTGTCATCTCAATCTCTAATTCACTTGGCAAACCTTCAAGCAATCACACTTCTCATCTTCTCAACTCTTCTCAACCTTTTGTTTAAGTTCACCAGTCAATAGCATCAACTATTGCTCCAACCTTCAACTACTTGATAAGGTTAGCCCTTGTATCTCCTTCAATAAGTAATTGTAATATTTTGTCACTTAAACACCACCGTAGATCTTAGGGTTATGATCAAATTTGACACATACCATGAATTTATCCACCTTAGATTGTTTATCCTCTTCTTTTCTAGAAACTTCTTCACAAATCCTTACGTAGAAACGTGCAAACATAGTTTCCCTTGATTTAAATGTTCTAGATCATTCATCCTTATCTTCAACATGCTTTTCATATTCCAAGAAATCAACTCTGTCGACTAAAAATTATGGTTTCTCATAAACTGTTAAAATGTTCTTCCTCAACAATCACTATGTTCCTACTGAGACATCACTAGGTTACTCAGTCGCTACTAGATTTATTGTTTGGCACATATACTATCACTCAATCAATACTAATGCTCGATCAACACTATTTCTACTCGGCACTAAGTGTGGCTTGGTCGACACTAGCATCACTTGACATGTATTTCAAGTTCCTTAATCTTATGCTTTGTTTCTCAGTCAAGCGTATGCATGAGATCTATCTTTGATCTATTCTTCAAGGCTTTATTGTTACTGTCTTCGCCACTTGTAAATTGATTCAAACAAACACTTTATCGTGTCAAACTCTAACTAATCAAGTGTCCATTTGTAGTTTCCTCTCCATAACTCAACCTTTCCTCTAGTTGCTTTTGTTATGACAAGCTTCTCAAATCCTCTTTGTCAATCAAATAGATATGACACTCAAATCAGATAGAAAATTGTCTCAACAATAAGGTTTGGCATCAATGATAATATAAAAATTGTTCCAATTGTAGTTTCCAACAATTATAAACCCCTAAAATGGACCAAGGACAAGAAGAAGAGGATTAAACAACTAACAAAACCTTAATTGGACTAGTTAAAAATGATAAAATTGATAAGACATGATGATATCTTAATAATTAATTAAAGAATTTCCATTATTTGATTAATGTGTGAATGAAAGAAATTGACAAATGATAAAAGACCAACCATGCAAAAAATATGTTAAAAGGGGGAGCCACAAGCATTGACCATTTCTACATATCTTTATTTTGCCCCTCTTTGTGATAATATGATTCTTAGTGTTGCTTAGAAGAAAATTTGAGAAAATCATACCCTAGTGGACCAAGAGATGGAGATAAGACACCCCCTGAAAACAACTGGGAAAATTTTTATGACAAAGGAAATTTTTTTTTAAATGGTTGCAAGGACCAACAAATGAAGAATTTGATGGAAGAAGAAATTAGACAAATAAAAATTAGTAGTCATGAAATCTTTCTTTTGCATGTGTACTTTACCTTTAGAGGGCTTTATTTGATCTAGCAAGTGGATTCATTGCACCATTATATATAAAGTTAGAGTAATAATGTGATCTCTTTGTAGAAAATTGACACATTGTAGACAAGGAATGTGGAAATATTGAAGCATTGGACATACTTGCCCTATAACTTAGAGAAAGATGTAATGCCCCACTAAGGAACCCTCAGAACATAGGGTCAAATAAGAACTTAACATTTTTCCAGTAAAGATATGCATCATACATTCAAGTGCATTAATTAACCATAATACATATAAACAAAAGTGAGACCTACTAGAAGTAAACCACAATCATCACATGATCATGCACAAGTGGAAGACTCAAATGACTTTCAAGGGTTCCAAGATACTCCAAACACTTAGGAAGGAAAAAAAAAACATTCGAGTCACCTTGTGATAGTATAAAGTAATTCCATGAACTTAATGGAATAAGAGAAAACTAATTTCCATGGTTTCCAAACAAAGCAACCAACTCATCGTTAGTGCAAAACATTGCAAGGTTTATTTTAAGCCCAAATTGAAAAGTGAACTCAATGTCATATACCAAAATAAAAAATGGGAAGTGAATACATGAAAAGGTCCCATAGACAAGGGGAAATCAATAATGGAATTCATTTTTTCATAGACCTAGGAACAACTCTTTGACATACATACACAAAATTTAATTCAAAGACATGTGCAGAAGCGGGATTAGACATTACTAGTCTCGAATAGATGCACAAATTTGATTAACATATGTGTAACTTTGTTGAGTACATGTACAACTTTTATGAACAAATGCATAGCTTTGAGGATCATATGGGTATGTTTAGAAAAATATATGCAAAATTTTCTTAAATACATAGCTAAATTTAAAATACAAGTCTATTGGATCCAACACATAGCTAAAATGAGTACAAATCCACACTGAGGAGTATTGTAATGCATGATTTGAGGTTTTACACACTAAATATCATGAACAACATCATAATCTAATAGATCAAAGGATGTAAAACAAGTATAAATGTATAATGTGAAAATAACAAGTAGGGATTAAAAGAAGCACTTCTTGCTCAAAACTCTATCACTAGAATAATTTTGACATCCATGCAGCAATCCAAACAACAATAAATTATAACTCCACCCTACTAGATGGAACCCTTGGGCCCACCTGACCATGCTCATGGAGATAGTCACTCGACCACTATCATGAGGTATATAAGCATGCCAAGAAGTTGCATAACCCAAAGGATAGTATATAGGACCAATATAATACATAGGTACAAATACATATATCATAGTGCATTAAGGTCAAGATCACTACTCAAAACTAGATATTGTATAGTAACAAGACTTGAGAATGGAGTGTTATTGCACAACTCAAGGAATCTCACAATATTTAGTGTTCCTTTTCTTGTGAAGGAAGCTTTACTATGTGTCTCAATATCTACATATGACCATGACTATGCCAAATCAACATCTATAGGAAGCCATGGCTATGTTGGATCAACATTTGTAGATAGGTACAAATGTACCACTCGCCACTCTAATGACCATAATACCAGTAACAAATTATTTTTTATTATGTCTTTCTACCCAAAGTTTTTTAGTGTTATCAGTTGTTTTAATTACCTTCACTAAGGGTTAGCCTAGGACCCCTTTGTGACCTAACCCATCTTGGGAAGACTCTACATTCCACTATCCCACACTTACTATTTAAAATGCAATTTTCTACAAGAACATGAAGCAAATAGATGACATGCAATAATGAGAGGAGACAAAATATGCTCAATTGCACTTGCCAAGATCTCAGATCACTTAGACCTCAAAATAGGAGCACAGATCTACTATATGCATATATGTAGTCTCCTCCATAGATCCATACACACCAATCTTGCACCCAAAGAAAAAATATGGAGGTAAATCACTTCCAAACTCAAGGTAAGAAACCAAGTAAAATAAAACAAATGCACAAACTCATAGTTGCTCAATTGGCCACTACACCAAGAGCTTGTAATTCAAAGGAATCAATGAACCATATTGTGAGGAAATTTCAAAATTGATAAAATGCACCAAAATCCCAAATTATAGAAAAATCTTGTTTGGTGGTAATATTTTCATTTTAACATTGAAAGGTTAGGTTCGAATCGTAATTGAAACTATCCAAATCACTCATAATAGGGTGAGCCCTCATAAAGCATATATGTATGTTCCTAGCAAGTTAACTCATTTACTGTAACAATGAGCATGTGGGTATCATTCCATCTATGGTTTTCACCCTCTAACAAGGGTTTCAATGATATCAATACCATTGTGTTATGTGTAATGGTTGTGTGGTTGTTTAATATTGTTTTTGATTAAGTAAAATAGGTTTTAACAAGTGCCTAAAACCCCACATTAAACCAAAACATAAAGCAAAATATTAAAAACAAGAGATCAAGGAAGGTCGCAAACTAAACCTAAGAAAAAATAGCATCTAAAGGATCAGGCAAGTCTAGCCAAACTAAAAAGAGGGGGGGGAGAGAATATAAAAGCTAGGAGAGCAAATTTGGGCACTATATTGTTGACTAGCTTAGTAGTCTCGAGCTCTAGCTTTCCATGGTCTCTATCACATCAATCATCAATTGATTGTCATCTAGAGTATCCTCCTTGTCCCTCTTCCTCTTGTTCAATCTTGCTTTTTAGTTCAGGCTTTCATCCAGGGGATTGGCATCCGCTTTAGGAGCCCTATTTCCCTCATTAACTATGTCAACTTTCTCGTTGGTACCAACTGTAGAACCAGAATCAGTATGCAAAGAACATTAACAAATGAAGTAAACATTCACAAACCAAAAACTAAATTCACATATATGCTTAGACTAAGAAATAAAATAAGAAGTGCAAACCTCACAAGAGAAAACACTCCATGCTTTCTTGATTCTGTAGATGTGTCCTTTTGCTGTGGATGTATGCTCAAGATGCTCAAAAGCTGCTTCAATGGAGATGGGTAATGGCAAATTGGTAGCTTTGTGAGCTCTCAATTTGGCATTATAAGGGTATGGTTGATGGCTTTTGTTCTCAAAATAGCATGGTAACTTTAGCTCAAAGATTGTTGATGAAATGGCTTGGGATGGGATTCAATTTATAGGCTAAGGGGTAGAGGGATGGAGGGCTTAGATACAAGGATGGGGAGATGGTTAAGAAGGGCTAAGATGCACTCAAAGGGGAGCACATGGATTGTGCTTGTTTAGCACCAATGGGAAGGTGACACTTGTCACAAGGAGGATGAGTGTGAGAGGGTAGGGTAAAGGGTTGGTTAAAGGCATGATGAGTGGGGTTGAGTATGTAAGAGGGATGTAAGAGGAATGAGTGGGCTTGTAAGAGTCTTTTATATTTTGTAAGAGCACTCATGACTTAGTGGTTGGGCTTTTTGAGGGGAGACTTTGGTTTGGATTAGGAAAGTCTTAAACTTGTTTAAGGAATGTGACAACATTAGGGAGTGGATTAGGCTTGGGTTTAGGATTAGATTAGAGATGTTAGAGATGTGCAAGTGGATGGCATTAATGAGGGTGGGTGAGTTAGTGGCTAAGCTTGGTTAGTATGGGTGGATGGGGTGGATTAGGCTAAATGGAGGATTAGAGATAGGTTAGGGGTTTTTGAATTTGAGGATTTCATTTATCAAATAGATTTATTTAATAAATGGAGATTTTTGGAATTAGATAGAAGAATAGGATTTAATTGATAAATAATAGATTATTTGATTTATCAATTAGGACTATAGATGATTAATTAAATTAATCAACTAGGGGATGACAAAGGATTAATTAAATAGAAATTTAATTAATAATGCCCTTTTTAGATAACTAAATAGGATTACTAAAATAGTGTAATCAAATTTAGGTGTCTACATTTTGCCCCTCTTTGACATAGTGTTGAGACAACACTATTTCAAAGAAGTTTGAATGAAGATGACACGAGGAAGATGTTTTAGCAACAAGGTTGCCCCAGTCTCGGATAAGAAGAGGAGAGACTAGACTTAGATTATGCCCCCTCAAGAAGGCGACGGGGAGAGAAATGAGGCTCGACGACTTCTTGAAAAGTACAAGAAATTGAGATGAGCTAAGACACCGGTTGGCGAAGAGAAGGGGCTGAATTAGCTCAAACTCTCACTACGGGAGAATGATAAAGGGAAATCAGAGGCACAATAGTAAAGCAAGCTTAAGACTTTCCAAGATTGGGGGGGGGGGGAGATGGAGGAGCGGAGCGCTATAAAAGGAATCCATTGAAGCTTTTTGAGCGGGGGGATACTTCAAAGAGAAGTACCACCATGTAGTTGAGCACTAGATTTGCTATAGGACTGTTGGTTAATTGCCAAGGTTACCAAGAACATCAAGGCCTTTTCACCAACTATCCAGAGGACTGACGAACTGACTCAAAAAAAACACACAAGGATTGCCCCAGTATCACACATGAATCCCAGAGGAAGCAGCGTGGAAATGACACTAGGTAACCCACAAGCAGAAAAAGAAAACAAGCAAAAGACCTTATCAAGACCTTATGCTCTAATTGCCCCATTCGCAGCATACCATGATATGGAAGATCATGGCAACCTTGAGGAGGGAACAAGGAGATTGCTTGGAAAAGATATTTCGAGACCCAAAAGGGAAGATCCCAAATCAAAAGAAAGTGAAAATCCAAAAGAGAACTGTTTGCCAACGAGATGGGTAGGACGAGGTACTAACGGACCAAGATCAGACATGAGGAAAGCTATATCCTACAAAAATCTATCAAAGAGCACCTAAGCTAATGGATCTGGATGAGTGATGCGTCTGGCAAGCTGAACTAAGAAGGATAACACTTTGGTGATAGGAGATCTAGCTAAAGGATGCATTGAAATATCTAACCAAGGCGTGCGATGTGTGCAAGATGTTGACCAAGGATGAACTAACACGAAAGCCGGATAGATACAATGATACTAAGCTAAAGAGGATGTACAAGCTGACAGACCAAGATATGTTACAAATGTACAAGTTTGTTCATGTTTTGGTTTTTTTGTGATATGGAAATGTTTGTGAAGGATGGGGTGTCTATAATAGTTAATAGGTGGATAGGTAGATGGTTTGTGAAAAGTTTAAGGAAAATGGGATTCTGTGTGTGCATGTGATAGGATACAAGCTAGGATACAAGATCATTTACAAGATGGAATATGGTACAAGCTTTGGACAAGATTCGAATATATACAAGGTATGGTACAAGATTTACAAGGTATAATACCAGCTTTGGTACAAGATTTACAAGCTGTACAGGAGGTATTGACAAGCTCCATCAGATTTTGGATATTTGATTGGAACACCAAGGGAACAAGAAGGTGTTTTATGGGATGGTAGGTGGATGTATGAGGGATAGGATAGTGATAGATAATGGATTAGTCTTTAGCACACAAGGCGCCTGAATTACCAGGTTTTCACCAAGGTACCTATCCAAGGCACTTGAATTGCCAAGTTTTCACCATTGGACGCTTATTTCTCTTTACTATTTTTTTCTTGTATTTTTCAAAAGTTGGGTATACCAAGGATCTTCAAGCATAGAACTTCTTGAGATGAATGATGTTAGTGGGATCATTCAAGAGTTCTCCTTCTGGTGTAGATAATTGATAGGCTCCGGAGCCAAAGGAGGCGGTAACCACATAGGGACCAAGCCATGTAGGTTCAAACTTGCCTTTCTTTTCTCGATCTGCTTGGACTTTCATATTTTCTTTGAGGACCATGTCACCTGGCTGAAAGTGTCGTGGGAGCACCTTCTTGTTGAAATTCCTTTTGAGATGAGTTTGATAGACTGTGAGATGGTCATAGGCTTGTTGTCTCTTCTCGTCTAAGAGATCTAGCTGGGTGAGTCGAGCTACTCTGTATTCTTCATCTGAGATTTGCCCTCGCAAAGATATGCGTAGTGAGGGAAGTTCAACTTCTATAGGTAATACCACTTCGGCACCATAGACTAGGGAGTATGGAGTTGTGCTTGTGGATGTACGAAAGGAAGTTCGATAGGCCCATAGAGCCGGATTTATTTGAAGGTGCCAATCACGGCCGGAATCATTGACAACTTTCTTTAGGATTTTGAGGAGGGTTTTATTAGTTGCCTCTGCCTGGCCGTTACCTTGTGGGAAATATGGGCTAGAAAAGCGGTGATGGATGCGGAGGGAAGTGCATAATTCTTCCATGTTGAGATTTTCAAAGTTACCTCTGTGGTCAGTGAAGATGGTGGATGGGATGCCGAAGCGGCAAACAATGTGGTACAAGATGAACTTGGAGACTTGAACTCCTGTAGCTGAGACTAGGGGGACTACTTCCACCCACTTAGTGAAATAGTCTGTAGCTATTATTATCCATTTATGTCCATCAGATGAGAGAGGTGTGATAGTTCCAACTAGATCAAGGCCCCAACAAGCAAAAGGCCAAGGTGGTGCAATAGGCTGTAGATCCTGTGCTGGAGCGTGCACAAGATTTGCATGCTGCTGACATGGGAGACACTTTCTGACAAAGTCACAAGAGTCTTCTTCAATGGTAGGCCAATAGTAGCCTGCTCTAAGGATTTGTCGTGCTAGGACAATACCACTCGTGTGGGCACCGCAAAGTCCAGAATGTACTTCTTTTAATGCCATCGCGGCCTCATTTTCATCTAAACATCGAGAGAGAGTATCGTGATAACCCCGACGATATAGGGTATTGGCTATGATAACATAGCGAGATGATTTTCGGATGAGGTTCTGGCGTTGGGTACGTGTGAGGTGAGGGGATATGATACCATCGTTAAGGTAAGCGTGAATTTCATGGTACCAAGGGGATTGGGGACCAACCAAGATACAAACACGGTTTGAATCCTCATTCGCATAGGCAGGTGTGAGGAGCTGCTCAACTAAAAACTCATATTGCGTAGCTTCTTGGGGAATTTCCAAGAGTGAGCCGATAGTGGCCATGGCATCTGCTATCTTGTTCTGCATTCGAGGCACTTGTGTAAACTGAAGCTTTGTAAAATGCTGGGTCAACTGATCAACTAGCTCTTTGTAGGGTAATAGCTTTTCATCTTTGGTTTGATATTCATTTAAGACTTGTTTGATGATGATTTGGGAATCACCAAAGACTTGTAACTCAGTGATATTCCATTTTGCAGCTATCTTTAATCCTGCTACAAGAGCTTCATATTCTTCTATATTGTTGGTGCTAGGGAATTGTAGCTTGAAGGCTTTTGGAATGTAATCTCCTTGAGGTGTAACTAATAATATTCCTGCCCCTGATCCATGAGAGGTGTATGAGCCATCAAAATAAAGCTTCCATGGGGGCTGTTCTTCAATTAGGAAGATATGCTCATCTGGAAATTCTGTGAGCAAAGGATATGCATCTACTAGAGGTGCATCAGCTAGGTGATCTGCTATAGCTTGCCCTTTGATTGCCTTTCTATCCACATACTGGATGTCAAACTCACTTAGTAGCATAACCCATTTGGCCAAACGGCCTGTAAGTGTTGTTCTGGAGAGCATATACTTGAGAGGGTCAATCTTGGAGACTAGTTGGATGGTATGACTTAGCATGTAGTGGCGAAGCTTTTGAGTTGAGAAAACAACTGCCAAACAAGCTTTTTCCATAGGAGTGTAATTGAGTTCATAACCAACTAGGGTTCTACTGATATAGTAGATGGCTCTCTCTCTTCTATAATCATCATGTTGTGCTAGAAGTGCCCCTAGAGCAGTAGGTGTTGCTGATATATACAAGATCAAGGGACGACTAGGAACTGGTGGAACCAAGATAGGGGGGTTGGTGAGATACTGCTTGAGCTGATCGAAGCTGCGCTGACATAAAAGATCCCACTTGAAGTTCTCATTCTTCTTTAGCAAGTGTGAAAATGGTGTACACTTATCTGCAAGTTGGGAGATGAAGCGCCAGACAGATTGAAGTTTTCCTTGAAGAGAGCGAAGCTGTCGCAGTGTCTGGGGAGGGGGCATGTCTAAGATAGCCTTAACCTTTTTGGGGTCAATCTCTATACCCCGTTTAGAAACTATGAAGCCTAGAAGCTTGCCAGATGTGACCCCAAAGACACACTTCTTGGCATTTAGCATGAGATAATATTGGGCCAACCTATCAAAGACTTTTTCCAGGTCAGCAAGATGATCCATGAAGGTGTGAGATTTGACCAGGATATCGTCCACATAATCTTCCAAAATTCTATGGATAAGATCATGGAAAATGGCTGTCATAGCTCTTTGATAGGTAGCCCCAGCATTCTTTAGGCCAAAAGGCATCATGGTGTAGCAAAAGGTTCCCCAAGGGGTAGTGAATGCTGTCTTATGCTGATCCTCTTCTGCAATCTTGATCTGATTATACCCAGAAAATCCATCCATAAGGGACAGGATTTCATGTCCAGCTGTAAGATCTACAATCATATCTATGTTGGGCAAGGGAAAATCATCCTTTGGACAAGCTTTGTTAAGATCTCTAAAATCAGTACAGATTCTGATGTCACCAGAAGGCTTAGTGACAGGGACCATGTTGGAGATCCATTCTGAGTAGTCGATAGGTCGGATAACCTTAGCAGCTAACATTCTTTCTAGTTCAGCTTTGACTAGTAATGCCACCTTGGGGTGCATTTTCCTAAGCTTTTGTCTGACGGGCTTGATCTTTGGATCGACTGCAAGATGATGAACTACAAGCTTTGGATCGAGTCCTGGCATGTCCTGATATGACCATGCAAATCGGCCAATGTTCTCTCGTAAAACCTCAAAGAGGAGGTCAGCTTGGTCTTGTGATAGGGATGCAGCAATGTGAACAATTCTAGGGATCTCTGAAGAACCAATGTTGACTTCTCTAGTATCCTCTATTAGAATAGAAGACACCTCTGGTCGATTATCTTGAGGAGGCAATACTAAATCCTCATGTTATGCTTGTGGCTCTGGATTTTCTTGCTGAGGGGTTCTCTTTGTTGCCTTAGCTAGTCCCAGATTTACCTTAGTTCCAGTTTTGGGTGTATCGAAACTAGGTTGGGGATTTTCTCCAAAATACCCCTTGGGATCTAGCTTGTAGATGTAGGCAGAATCTGGCTTTGTCTTCTTATGAGGAGTTTTAGCTCCCATGAATCTTAGAAGTGCTTCCTCTGATGCGAACTCATCAATATGTATGACACTTGGTTGGTCCCAATCTATGAGTTGTGGATGAGCAAGTGGTAGGTCAATGAGATGGATGGATAGTTCTCGGAGAACAGAGTCTCCTAGGAAGATTTGGTCTGGGATATCGTCGTAGGCTCTCTTTTCAACTTCCTCAGGAATGTCTTCGATTTCGACAAGGTCGCGGTGGATGTTCAAAAAAGCGTGACCATTCTCGTTGGCGCCCCCAGTTGTGGGTATGCCAAAGCCAAGACCTGACTTTATTTCCCAATCATGTGCTTCGATGGGACATTGCATGCCCCTTTCTTCTGGTCCTAGTCCACCTCCTTGATAGTTCCATTTTTCAGTGACGAGCTTATGTTGTTGGGGATACTTCTGGCTGAAGTGATCAAGGCATGCTTGATTTCTTGGAGGTGCATCCTTATGTAGCCAATTGTTGATATCTGGAGTGAGCTCCTCATGAAGAGGGGTTTTTGAGGACACAAAGGTGGTTGGGCCAAAATGTTTGTATCGAGGAGGTGGAATCTCCTTAGCTTTGTGATATGTTGGCCGTCCATGGGTATGTGGATCAAGTGGGATTGCTCCAACAGCAAATGCATCTGATAGACTATATTCTCCACATCCTTTGTTGTTGATCTTTACAGTAGATAGGGTGGAGGCAAGGATGGTTTCTGCGTCATTACAAGTGTGGGATGAGCTGGCGATGGCTGTGCCGATGTCTATTCCAGGGCAATGGTTTGTATATGAAGCTTCAACCGCATTGTAGTAAGCAAAGGGTTCTGGATCGGCATGGATGGTTACCTCAGTGCCTTGATGCAGAAATTTGATGCACTGATGGTAGGTGGATGGAACGGCCTTCATAGCATGAATCCATGGGCGACCGAGGAGGATGTTAAATGGTAGGTTTAGATCAACAACATGGCAAACTATCTCTTGAATGACTGGCCCAACCTTGATTGGTAGCAAAATAGTCCCTTCTGTGGTCCTTTCCAAGTTGTCATAAGCTTTGATGGTGATAACCTCACTGATCATATCTGCCTCAGTATACCCAGCTTGTTTTATGAATTTTAGGGTGCAAATGTTCAAGGCTGATCCATTATCTATCATTACTCTTTTCACGGCAAAATTGGATACCATGATGGCTATGCGAAGCGGAAGGGTGTGATCTGGCTCAACCGCGGGTATGTCGGTGGGTTTGAAAGATAGGGCACATGAGGATGAAAGGTGTCCAACAAGATTACGAAAATCAGTAGCATTGATATCAGAAGGGACACAGGATTCTATGAGAGCACTGTCAAGGATGTCTTTGTACACAGGACTAGTACGGAGAAGGTCTAAAATGGATATTTGGGTTGGCATGTTCCCAAGGTGTTCCAAGATATTGTACCGGCTTTTTGATGGAGCTGATGGTGTTGATGAAACTGGTGGGCCTGCGATGTTAAATCGCGCTCTTCGAGTGGTGACCGCACACTCATTGTCTGGTCCTCGGATATTGATAACATTGACTGAAGGCTCTTTCTCAGATATACAACCTATAAGGCTACCGTAGTCTATATAGGATGAAGTGTGGTCATTGTTCTTCCCATGTTGTTGGTTTGGCTGGCGGTTGTTGGTGTTGTTTTGGATAGGTGCTTTTCCAAGATTTTGGTTGTTGTGTGGAGGAAAAGCATTTTGATAAATTTGTAAGCCTGCATTGGGAGAGTTTTGGGCACCAACAGTGATTTCCTTCTGATCAATGAGGTCTTGCACATAGTCTTTCAGTTTCATGCATCTGAGGGTGGTGTGACCATTTACCCTATGGAACTTGCAATACTCATTGTCCTTGTACCATGCAGCTTTGGATTGGCTTGGATCAATTTGCTGGGTAGGAGGAAATTTGATAAGGTTTTCCTTAGCCAATTTCTCAAAAATAACATCCAATGGCTCACCAAGGGGTGTATAGTTTCTAGGTGCAGGTTGGAATCTGGGCTTTTGCCCTGCAGCTACATTGATGGCATTAGCTTGATTGTTAGACCCTTGAAAGTTGGGTCTTGTATTGTGGTTTTGATAGCTTTGGTTATTTCGTTGTTGGTAATTGGTAGCTTGTTGGTTGTTTGTTTGATATGGTGGGTTAGACTGGTTTCGTGAAGGACCAATGATATTCACATGTCTGGTGTCAGTAACCCCATCTGTTGCAACATGCTTGTTTTTGTTCCAATACCTAGACTTGTCATTGGAATGTGATTGATTTTGGTTGGCCTCTTTGTAAATCTTTACCACACCATCTTTGATGAGTCCTTGCTCAAGGATCATTCCTTTCTCTTTGATATCCTTATAGGTCTGCAAACAGTTCATGGTCATGTGGTGAGCCAAGCTGGGATGTGCATTATCAATAAACATTTTCACCACATGGCGTTCTGGCAAGGTGCAGGATATGCGGGTGGTAAGGGTTTGCCATCTTTGTAGGTATTTGGCAAGGCTTTCTCCACCTTTTTGCTTGGTGTGGACAAGATCAACTATTGATAGCTCTGTTTCAACAAGATGGGCATATTGGGCTACAAATGCCTCAGATAATTCAGCAAAGTTCTTAATTGTGCCATAGGGGATTCTATAAAACCATTCAAGAGCTGGTCCAGCCAAGCTTTTGGAAAAAAGGCGCAAGAGGAAGACATCATTGTATGCCACGTCCTGGCAATGCATGTAAAATTCTTTGATATGTGTGACAGGGTCTCCTTTTCCTCTGAATTTGTCAAATTTAGGTACCTCAAAGTGTTTGGGAAATGGTGTTGTGGTAATGGCTCTGTCAAATGGGTAAGGACACACATTCTCAAACTTGAATGTCTTTGGATCATTCCCTTCTTGGATGGCTTTCAGGGCTGTCTTCATTTGCTCCCACTCTGAATTGATAGGTGATGGTTGGGGTGCCCCCAATGTAGGAGTGCCTTGAGGTAGGTATGTGCTGGATGGGGCCATTGAATATGGATGGTTATGAGGGATTTGCTGATAGGGATTGTACATTTTTTAGGCAGCTGCATGGTGGATGACGGGTTGTTGAGGGGGAGGTGGCGCATATTGCTGCATGTGCTGCAAGGCTTGCTGTTGATATGGGATTTGAGGTTGGGATTGAGGAACATAAGCTGGCTGTGGGTTAAATGGATTGCTTTGTGGAGGTAAGGTATAAGATGGTTGTGAGGCTTGGGGAAAGGATCGGAGGGCTTTTGGGGTTTGACCAATATATGTGGGTTGTGCCCCCATTTGGGATGGCATCTGCAAATAATTGGTGGTTGGCTGGGGTGGTGGATTACCTCCTAGAAGTGGCATTGAAAAGTAGTTGGTAAGTGGAGGTAATGGATTAGTTGGTGGTGGAGGTGGTGGGAATTGAAAGCTTGGGAATGGAACTGATGGGGTTTGATAGCTTTGTGGCTGGATTTGGAAGCTTGGTAGAGTGGTGGTGGGAGCTGGGGTCACTTGGGAGCTTGGTAGAAGATTGGCAGTAGCTTGTGGGTTTTGATAGCTTTGTGGAGTGAAGGTAGTAGCTTGTGGATTTGTGGCTGGTGGTATTGAGCTCCCAAGACCTAATGGAAATGATGGAATTGTGCTTTGGGTTGTGGTGAACAAGCTGGGGGCGATGAAAGGTTGATTACTTGGCCCCATGGGTGGCATCCCTGTTGTATATTGCTGAGGTTGGCCAAAGATGCTAGCACTAATTTGGGAGATGGGTGGATTGGGAAGGTTAGGTGTGGGAGCAGCAGCAATAGTGAAGGGGGTGAACGGTGAGATGTTTTGGGTAAAGGGGGTTTGGAGTGGAGAGGTATGAACCAAGGATGGAGTGGTGGTGGCTGGGTTTGCTTGCGGCATGGAGATTTCAACTTGGGTGGATGATGGTATGTTTGGGTCTGTTGGGTCATATGGATTGGCTGAAGGCTCTTCTTTTGGAATATATTGAGGATAATTTGGATCATAAGAGCCTATGGGTGGTGGTAGCTGCCCAAACAATGGGTGAGATGGATCTGATAATGGAGGGGGTCTTCCAAAGTCAAAGGTTCCTACATTGTCCCTTCGAAAATTAGCCATGATTGTCTCTTTGTTTTTGTCTATAATGGCATTTACCAATACTGCATTTCCTGGTTGGTTCATGAAAGCTTCAATGTCAGTAGGTGATGGCATAGCTTGCTCTGGGCTGAAGGATGGCTGAGTGCTCAAGGGGGGTGAGGCTATTCGATCCAAATGATAGGGCTCCATTGTTTCTTTCTTCTTGGCTAAGCGAGTGACGGGTGGCATGAAAAATGCTCCTAGGGATGAGATGCAATAATGCTGATGGATGCAAAAGGGGGAAGGCTTTTCTATGCAAATGATTTCCTAGGTTGAGGCAAAGCTATATGACAAAACCTAAGGAGGATTGGGTTGGGGATTCTAACTTCAAAGATATGTTGTCAAAGTACAAAAGGTTTGCTTTCCTATGTGCAAGCTTGGTGGTGATTGTGTCAACTTAAGGATAGACTGATGATCCTTTAGGAAGAACACGAGATTGACCACTTGCGAATCCCAACCGTTAGCTCAAGGTGATGAGGGATAACAAGTGACAAAGCTAGATTACCCTAGACAAAGCTCTGTCAAAGGGATATCCTTGGTGAGATTGGTGGATTTGGAAGATTTTAGGAATGGCAAACTTTTAGCAAGGTGACAACAATTTTGAAAGCTTAGATGTGCAGATTTTCGATTACTAGCTAGATGGTATGATTCTAAATGAGATGGATGAGCTAATAATGCTTAAGGGGATAAGCTAAGATGGTTGGCTTTTCTACAAAGATGACTCTAGAGTGAAGCTTATCCAAGAAGATGTGGAGAAACAAGGGTGTCTAATCATAGAAATCATGCCTAGTTGGTAAGGCATAAGCAGGATTAACTCCTGGATGTTGGCTAAATTTGATGGTGCGCTCTAACCAGGCCTCTTGAAGTGCTTCATCGGTAGCTTTGTCCTCTGCTTTGTGGAGTTTGGAAATTCGTGGGCTTGGTGTTATTGCTTTTCTCTTGGCTGAAAGTTCTTGGTATGCTAGAGATGGCTTGAGTTTGACCTTGTGAAACTTCTGTTTGGATTTGGGTTGTTCCGACATAAATTCCTGAATCTGCTTGGCTTTGGGAAAAATCTCAGTTGTTTTGCTTCAACTTGTTCAACTTCCAAAATAGGCAGTGACTACGCTAAGTGTGCCCTAAGCTAGGATTGACCAAGTTTGGCAAACATTCATTCAACAAGTAAAATAAAAACAAGCAATAGATAAGAACACCCAGATAGAAGTTTGTGGTTCTCAGAATGTGGTACTTGCGCCAAGGAGTGTGTATGTTCTACAAATGTTTCGATCAGTCACTCCAAACACATTAACATCTTAGATGGTTTTCTGCAAGGCAGACAATTGGTTTAGCTAGGGAGTCCTCGATATACGCAAGGTACGTGAGGCCCAAATCCGTAGATGAGACCAAAAGGATGTCAAACAGCCGAGAGGAGCGGTAACCCACTTCTCCTCTTTCACTTCTCAAGGGTATAAAGTTCCTTGAGGCTTAGCCCGAATGACAAAATCTTGATCCCAAGAGAGGTGTCTTTCGATTCGCCTCCCGATTCTTATACTCCGCCGGAACGTTGGAGTTGAGGTCATCCAAGGGGTGATGAAATCCCCAAGCAGGCCTCCTAAAAAAGAAACAAGGTTTTGGATCCTAATCTTATGCACCCAAGATGGCCTCGAAAGATGACAAGGGGAGAGAAGACTCGGATGACCTTGGGCTAAAAAACACGCTTGTTCTTTTACCAACTGACTCTTATGTGTGCTAATCTAGACTTTGCAAGCACTCATGTTTAAGAGACAATGTTCAATTCCAACTTGAAGCGCCAACAAAAGTAAATCGATCGAAGAATGCACACAATAAGAAGAGTTAGGGTCAACAAAAGCAAACTCGCGCGCCCGGAGGCCCTCCACGTCAAGTATCGATTAATTTTCTTTAAGGCATTCAAGATTGAGTGTGAGTTTGTTTTAAGCCCAAAACAAAAGTGTGTGAGATTCGATTTCAAGCGCGCGGCCGGAGGCTCTCCACGTCAGTTGTTGTTCAATTTTAGTGCCCAAACTCAAAGTGTGATCGATTTAATCTAGAGTTTTGACCATTTAAGAATTTTGATAAAGTTAAAGAAAACATTCAAAGACCAAGTGAGTGAGTTAGATTGTGGAACATTTAACACCTTTTTCAACTAGACCCATCCCCATAAATGGCGCTGAGATTGCAACCAATGGTTAATATTTGATGGGTGATTAGAAAAGAGGTGAGTCCAAGGAACTACTCAAATTGATTTTTGTAAATTTGTATTTTAACTTAACAAAGTTTCTTAAATGTCCAAAAATCCAACTTTACCTAGATTGCATGTGAAAAAGAGATTTGTAATGGTTAATTGATCCTTGGCATTCAAGATTGGATTTTTTTGTTTTAAGCATGCATTCCAAAGAAAGTTGATTTTAATCCATGACATTCAAGAGTGTGTTTTTGAGCAACATTCATTCAATGAAAAATGTGTTTAACCATTCAAGTTTATTTTTTTTTTAGCAACATGCATTCAAAGACAAATGGTTAAACATTCAAGTTCATTTTTTAGCAACATGAAAACTTGCAAGAAACATGGTTAGTGGTTCCATATGTGCTCCAACCTGCAATGAGACAAAAAAAAGCAATTTAGTTAGTTAGCCAAAATCTTCAAAAATGAGAGCTTAACTATGGAAAAAAAAATTTTAACTTTTTTTGTTGTTTTTTCTACGCGTAAAAATGCTTAAAATGGTCTAAATCCTATGGAACCACTAAAAGTCAATTTTTTTTTTTTTTTTTTTTTTTTAGCTACAAAGTGCAGAAATAATATAGCAGAAATGGAACATAAGCAAGCAGAGAACACAGTCTGCCAAAATACAAAGACGCTGAACTACAGAGGCGCCAAAATACGAAAAGGACAAAACAGAGATGTCGATTTTCGCAGACGCGGATTTTCGCAGACGTCGATTTTCGCAGACACGAATTTTCGCAGATGTCGATTTGCGCAGACGCGGATTTTCGCAGATGTCGATTTTCGCAGATGCGAATTTTCGCAGAAGTCGATTTTCGCAGACAGAACAGGTTGCAGACGCCAAAACTGCGCCAAAAAAAGCTGAAAATGCGATTTTTTTTTTTTTTTTTTTAGATGGTATTTCTTCTTCCTAAGTGCGTTCTTTAACCTGCAAAAACAAGCAAAACACCCTCACAACACACTCAAACAACAGCAAACATTAGATGGTTAGAAAAATGACATATAGATGAAAATAGATGATTAAATGACCCATAGTGGGGTCCCACCGGGCGTGCCAAAATGTAGAACCAGAATCAGTATGCAAAGAACATTAACAAATGAAGTAAACATTCACAAACCAAAAACTAAATTCACATATATGCTTAGACTAAGAAAGAAAATAAGAAGTGCAAACCTCACAAGAGAAAACACTCCATGCTTTCTTGATTCTATAGATGTGTCCTTTTGCTGTGGATGTATGCTCAAGATGCTCAAAAGCTGCTTCAATGGAGATGGGTAATGGCAAATTGGTAGCTTTGTGAGCTCTCAATTTGGCATTATAAGGGTATGGTTGATGGCTTTGGTTCTCAAAATAGCATGGTAACTTTAGCTCAAAGATTGTTGATGAAATGGCTTGGGATGGGATTCAATTTATAGGCTAAGGGGTAGAGGGATGGAGGGCTTAGATACAAGGATGGGGAGATGGTTAAGAAGGGCTAAGATGCACTCAAAGGGGAGCACATGGATTGTGCTTGTTTAGCACCAATGGGAAGGTGACACTTGTCACAAGGAGGATGAGTGTGAGAGGGTAGGGTAAAGGGTTGGTTAAAGGCATGATGAGTGGGGTTGAGTATGTAAGAGGGATGTAAGAGGAATGAGTGGGCTTGTAAGAGTCTTTTATATTTTGTAAGAGCACTCATGACTTAGTGGTTGGGCTTTTTGAGGGGAGACTTTGGTTTGGATTAGGAAAGTCTTAAACTTGTTTAAGGAATGTGACAACATTAGGGAGTGGATTAGGCTTAGGTTTAGGATTAGATTAGAGATGTTAGAGATGTGCAAGTGGATGGCATTAATGAGGGTGGGTGAGTTAGTGGCTAAGCTTGGTTAGTATGGGTGGATGGGGTGGATTAGGCTAAATGGAGGATTAGAGATAGGTTAGGGGTTTTTGAATTTGAGGATTTCATTTATCAAATAGATTTATTTAATAAATGGAGATTTTTGGAATTAGATAGAAGAATAGGATTTAATTGATAAATAATAGATTATTTGATTTATCAATTAGGACTATAGATGATTAATTAAATTAATCAACTAGGGGATGACAAAGGATTAATTAAATAGAAATTTAATTAATAATGCCCTTTTTAGATAACTAAATAGGATTACTAAAATAGTGTAATCAAATTTAGGTGTCTACATTTTGCCCCTCTTTGACATAGTGTTGAGACAACACTATTTCAAAGAAGTTTGAATGAAGACGACACGAGGAAGATGTTTTAGCAACAAGGTTGCCCCAGTCTCGGATAAGAAGAGGAGAGACTAGACTTAGATGATGCCCCCTCAAGAAGGCAACGGGGAGAGAAATGAGGCTCGACGACTTCTTGAAAAGTACAAGAAATTGAGATGAGCTAAGACACCGGTTGGCGAAGAGAAGGGGCTGAATTAGCTCAAACTCTCACTACGGGAGAATGATAAAGGGAAATCAGAGGCACAATAGTAAAGCAAGCTTAAGACTTTCCAAGATTGGGGGGGGGGAGATGGAGGAGCGGAGCGCTATAAAAGGAATCCATTGAAGCTTTTTGAGTGGGGGGATACTTCAAAGAGAAGTACCACCATGTAGTTGAGCACTAGATTTGCTATAGGACTGTTGGTTAATTGCCAAGGTTATCAAGAACATCAAGGCCTTTTCACCAACTATCCAGAGGACTGACGAACTGACTCAAAACAAACACACAAGGATTGCCCCAGTATCACACATGAATCCCAGAGGAAGTAGCGTGGAAATGACACTAGGTAACCCACAAGCAGAAAAAGAAAACAAGCAAAAGACCTTATCAAGACCTTACGCTCTAATTGCCCCATTCGTAGCATACCATGATATGGAAGATCATGGCAACCTTGAGGAGGGAACAAGGAGATTGCTTGGAAAAGATATTTCGAGACCCAAAAGGGAAGATCCCAAATCAAAAGAAAGTGAAAATCCAAAAGAGAACTGTTTGCCAACGAGATGGGTAGGACGAGGTACTAACGGACCAAGATCAGACATGAGGAAAGCTATATCCTACAAAAATCTATCAGAGAGCACCTAAGCTAATGGATCTGGATGAGTGATGCGTCTGGCAAGCTGAACTAAGAAGGATAACACTTTGGTGATAGGAGATCTAGCTAAAGGATGCATTGGAATATCTAACCAAGGTGTGCGATGTGTGCAAGATGTTGACCAAGGATGAACTAACACGAAAGCCGGATAGATACAATGATACTAAGCTAAAGAGGATGTACAAGCTGACAGACCAAGATATGTTACAAATGTACAAGTTTGTTCATGTTTTGGTTTTTTTGTGAGATGGAAATGTTTGTGAAGGATGGGGTGTCTATAATAGTTAATAGGTGGATAGGTAGATGGTTTGTGAAAAGTTTAAGGAAAATGGGATTCTGTGTGTGCATGTGATAGGATACAAGCTAGGATACAAGATCATTTACAAGATGGAATATGGTACAAGCTTTGGACAAGATTCGAATATATACAAGGTATGGTACAAGATTTACAAGGTATAATACCAGCTTTGGTACAAGATTTACAAGCTGTACAGGAGGTATTGACAAGCTCCATCAGATTTTGGATATTTGATTGGAACACCAAGGGAACAAGCAGGTGTTTTATGGGATGGTGGGTGGATGTATGAGGGATAGGATAGTGATAGATAATGGATTAGTCTTTAGCACACAAGGCGCCTGAATTACCAGGTTTTCACCAAGGTACCTATCCAAGGCGCTTGAATTGCCAAGTTTTCACCATTGGACGCTTATTTCTCTTTACTATTTTTTTCTTGTATTTTTCAAAAGCTGGGTATACCAAGGATCTTCAAGCATAGAACTTCTTGAGATGAATGATGTTAGTGGGATCATTCAAGAGTTCTCCTTCTGGTGTAGATAATTGATAGGCTCCGGAGCCAAAGGAGGCGGTAACCACATAGGGACCAAGCCATGTAGGTTCAAACTTGCCTTTCTTTTCTCGATCTGCTTGGACTTTCATATTTTCTTTGAGGACCATGTCACCTGGCTGAAAGTGTCGTGGGAGCACCTTCTTGTTGAAATTCCTTTTGAGACGAGTTTGATAGACTGTGAGATGGTCATAGGCTTGTTGTCTCTTCTCGTCTAAGAGATCTAGCTGGGTGAGTCGAGCTACTCTGTATTCTTCATCTGAGATTTGCCCTCGCAAAGATATGCGTAGTGAGGGAAGTTCAACTTCTATAGGTAATACCACTTCGGCACCATAGACTAGGGAGTATGGAGTTGTGCTTGTGGATGTACGGAAGGAAGTTCGATAGGCCCATAGAGCCGGATTTATTTGAAGGTGCCAATCACGGCCGGAATCAACTATTCATATTTTACCAATGTCATCCCTATATGCTCGACGTATCTTTTAAATGTTAAATTAAACCCTCCAGTGATTTGTTAAATCCAAACTCATTTTTTATGTGATTAGACCAATGAACATGTTTGTGCATTTAGGTTTTTGCATTGTCACAAAGTTGTTAAAGCCTTCTCTAATTTTAGTTTTAGGGTTTTTGGTCTTTATTTAATTGATTTTTAATTTATGGTAGCTTCCACATAGATGAATTCCGATTACTAGGAATAGCTTGTTTTTGTTTGGGTTGATTTAGAGTCTAGCTAGTCTAATTGGTTATTTACCCTAATCAATTATTCACTCAAAAAGTGAATAAGTAAATTGAAAGAGGAATTTAATTCCTCACTTCTCACCTTTGTAATTTGGAAAATTGAGAGCTTTTTCTAAAATCCTTTTCTGAAGGATTTGTTTTCTATTCATTGTGAGAGCTACATGCATGTGATCTTCATGAGGATGGACTCATTTGATCCATCTCGAGGAGATCTTGCTTTGCCATCATTTTTAGCTATATTTGTAGATTATTTATTTTACCTGGCTTTTTTCTGTTTTAGCCCTTTTGGCTGTCAGGTAGGGCTCTCATGTTTTCATGTTTCAGCTCCATTTCTAGTTTTATTTCTGGTAGATATTTGTTTGGAGGCTGAGAACCAGTGTTCCCCTCCATTTTTGTTTTCTGGTTTTGCCCGGTTGGTCATGTATGAACATTTTCCTAGTTTTTGGGATGAGGGTTTGGGGTTTCACACCATTATACTAGTTGATTTTTCATACGGTGTCCGAACCCAAACTTCATTGGATTTTTGAGTCTTTGTGCCCAAATATCAAATGAATTTTTATTTCAAAGTTTTTAGTTTAGGGGTTTTTACCTCATTTTGTGTTCCACCCTATTTTCTCAGGTTTTCTTGGCATGATGTTGGTCGTGGACCTGGATCATCCATTTAGATGTCAGTCAGACCATTGTTGCTCTTTCATGTTGCATGAGGATGCATGTCGCATTTTTTCTCCTAAGCTTATTTTTGGTTGAGTGATTATCTACTTGTGTTCTCATCTTGTCCTTATGTTATGATCATTGTGATGGTGGTATTCCACACATAAGTACACACGCATACATTGTCGAGTGACTTGCAAGGCTCGATCTCCTATTTGTATTTTGGTAGAGTTATGATCATTTGGGTTTGGTTTGTGAATATGCATGCCTATGGGCATTCATGTTTGGATGAGCATGGGTAGGGTAGGGTAGCACATGGAGGAGCTTATATCTCGTATCCTAGTGACCATTCCTAAGGTTGGAAGAGGAAGTTTTAAGTAAGTGATAACTAAATAAAAATACTAGGTGGTAATAAATTTAAGATAATTAAAAAGTGGGATTGTGCACCTTCTGTTGGGGAGTGTTGTTCCTATATTGTGCATCTTCCATTGGGGAGTGTTGTTGCAAATACTAGCTTGGGCTTTTGGATGCCAAGCGACTCTCCATGATGTGAACCACTACATAGTAACTCATTGAGTGTCTGACCAAGACCTCTAGTTTATGCATTGTCTCTAATCTTGGTTTTTATCATCATTACTATCTAGTGTGAGTGTTAACCATGGATTGTTGCTTTATATGTGTTTGTGGTTGGATCATTATTTCCATCAGCATGGTGGGAGTGGACCTGGGTTCCACGTGGTTGGGAGGTGTAGCTACCTTCACCACTGCTAGGGACTAGTATACAAAGATGACCTATTGTCCTAGTGCTACTATTGCTGGATGTTTTCACTTGGTACTTTGGGTTCCAGAGTATGTCTTCTTTTGATTTATGCTTTCAATGGAATACTTGTATATCATGTTTAGATGATGTTAGTTATTGAAGCATTCCCTTATTATGATGTTTAGCATATGATTAGATGATATTATCTACTTAGTTGGAGTATTTATTACTTTTGGTTATCATGTTAGATTTCCTCTTCTTATGATGTTATTACACTTTAGTAGTGACATCCTTATAAGACATCTCCAACTATCTAGTTGGTAGTTTGGAATGTTACACGTGAGGAATGGCTAGGACCTTTGAGGTTTCATGATGTTTTAATGGTTGGGAGGAACTGCACACTTAGCTGGTTATTTTAGTACATTGCGATGTTGCTTTCAATTCTTTCCCTTCACTACTATGTTATATGGTTAGATGCAGTTTCCATCTTGTAGTTATTATTCGAGTGTCTATGCCTCAACTGTGGATCTGGTACTCCCTAATGTGGAGGTTCTAACTTCTTTTTTTACCCCTTTATTTGTCCTTGGAGAATTTCTTACTTTTTCTGGGCAACCATGTGTTAACATTGGGCAATACTTTAAAGTATTGCACACCCAAAGACGAAGAATCATGTGATATTGGAAAGTATCACATGCCCATAGGAAAACTATTGTGCGATACTTTGGAGTAGCACATACCCATTAAATAAATATCGTATGATACTTATGAAGTATCACAGAGCTTGAGGAGAAGTGTCACCCAGACCTTGAAAGTATCACATTCCTTCTTTAGAAAGGTTGTACAATATTAGAAAGTATCGCATAATGTTGAATTAAAGTATCACCTGCGTCTTAGGAAAACCTATCTGGGTAGACAGCGAGCACTTTTTGGGTTGACCGCAAGTTTTCAAGAGGTGTTTTAGCCACCCTCTACAATGTTCTTGAATACCTTGGAATTGTGTTTTGATTTTGAAATTTTTTGGATTTGAAATTATTTGCATCCTTTTTGGTTAGTAGTGACATTTGGAGATTTGTTAGTGTCTGGATGTTTTTTTAGTCTTCCATTGTGATCTTTGTGATCCTCATATGTTGTATGTTGTGTGAATCTATACTTGTTTTAAAAAAATATATCTTGGCTTATATTTATCCTTATTCCAAGGATCTCTAGGTGGGTCATTACAAGGCCCATAGGGATATCCAAATAGGTCAAGGGAAGGCTACCTATGCCACATCCTAGAATATCAGCTATCTTCCTCTGTCTCATACCCAAAGTATTGATGAAGAAGATAGAGCTCTTGTTCCAATTGATAAGTTGTCTCATACCCCTGGTGTACAAGCTCAAAATGTTTTTAACCACCTGGCTTCCCCAATCAAGGCCTCCCCCCCCTACCACCAAGATAGTGTCATCCACAAATTATTGGTGAGAGAACACCAAGGGACCTTAAGAAGGTCTAATACCTTTCAAAGCCCCAAATATTCTATTTGTAGAAATCATCCTTCCTAAGCACTCAATCAAAATGATGAAGAGAATGGGCGATAGGGGGTCACCTTGCCTTAACCCTCTTGAGGGTTTGAAGAACATAGAAGGAGAACCATTGATCAAAATAGCCAAAGAGGAAATTAAAATTTGTTGGTTGATAAGCTCACAAACCTTTAAATCAAACCCAAAGGCTCTGAGGACCTTAAAGAGAAAAGACCAGTCCACCCAATCATAAGCCTTGGACAAGTCAAGCTTTAGGAGAAAGCCTTCTCTCTTGCCTTCTTCTAATGAGTGGATGACTTCATGGATAGTCATAATAGAATCCAAGATTTTTCTCCTTGGAACAAAACCAGACTATTGAGGAGCAATAATCAAGGGGAGGATCTTGATTATCCTATTAGCCAGGACTTTAGAAATGATCTTATAGAAAGAATTGTTGAGGTTGATGGGTCTGAAATGATTCATAAAATCTTCCCTTGGAATTTTAGGGATAAGCACTAAAAAGGTAGCATTCACCTCCTTGAGAAAAATTTTAGCTCCAAAAAACTCTTGAACCACTTTGATAACATCTTGATGGACCACTTCCTAGAACAAGTGAAAGAAGAAAGTAGAGAAACCATTCGATCTCGAAGACTTGTCTACAGGAAGGGAGAAAATAGCCTACTCAATTTCCAAAGGGGGAGGAATAGCCTCAATCATGGAGTTATGCTCTAGCTGGATCAAAACTAGAATGTTAGAGATAATATCTTGTTGGTCCCCATCCTCAAGATTGAGGTCTCTAGTCAGAAGATTGGAGAAGAAAGAGATGGCCTCTGTTACAATATCTTTTTCATCCTCCAAAACAATATTCCCCTTCTTGATGCTACTAATTCTATAATGAACTTTATGCTTTAGAGTGGAGATATGGAAGAATCTAGTGTTTTGGTCCCCCTCTCTTAACCAGACATCTCTTAATCTTTGTCTCCAAAAAGCCTCCTCTTGACCAATAATATTGTGAAGATTAGTAAGGATGATTTTTTCCTCCTCTAGCCTCTCCTCATTACATCCCTCCTTCTGAATAGCACCCTAAATAATACTAAGGTCCTCTGAAATCTTAGCTTTGGATTGGAATATGTTACCAAAATCTAACTTATTCCACTTCTTGATATTGAGTTTGACATTCTTCAACTTCTTTGCCACCCTAAACATGGTAGTGCCCTCTATGTGAATGTTCCACCTTTCCAAAATATGAAGCAAGATATCTGGGTGGGAATTCCACATTCTTTTGAATCTGAAGGGGACGTTACGTTTAATAGCAATGGGATCTAAAGTGAGAGAAATAGGAGAGTGATCCGAACTAGTTTGAGCCATTAAAGATAAATTACGATAGTTGGAATTCATCCAATCTAAAGATATGAGAGTCCTTTCCATCTGCACTTGGATGCAATCCCTGCCTATTCTTCTATTAGGCTAGGTATAGAAGCCTCCCTGAAGCTCTACATCCAACAACACCAAATCATTAATGAAGTCCAAAAGGTCCTACCTACTTTCCAGATCTGAAGACAAACCCCCTGTTTCTCATCATCCCTTAAGGGGGTATTAAAGTCCCCCATAATGATAGAATTGGCCACATGGAATCTGGTTAAAATATTTTTAATCTTAAGCCAATACTGCCTCCTACCATTCTTAGACTTAAGAGTGTAAACATTCAAAAGATACCAGCATTCTTTTTTTATATTAATAACTTGAATGATTAGAATATTACCTTCACCATATAGGACTTGAGACTTGGAAATGTTAGAGTTGCAAAGGGTAAGTAGACCCCCTGAAGCCCCATTTAAGTTCGTAGAAAACCTCTCCATACTACTGCTAAAAGAGATTCTATTCACACTCTCCTTTTCCATTTTGGTTTCTTGAATGAGCATAAAATCTGGTCTATGATCCCTTATCATATTTCTGAGAACTACTTGTTTGTGGGCTCCATTTAGCCCACGTATATTCTAGAATATGACCTTCATCTCTTCTTAGCAAGGCAAGCTTCTTGGATGGTCTTTTGACTCCCATCCACTAAATTCCTTCTAGTTTCCTCTTTCTTGTTTTGGTTGAGACTATTCCTTCCAGGAGTTCTAGGTTTTTCTCCAACATCAGGTTTCGTTCTACTCCTGGTAGTAGCTAGGGAAACTGGGGAAGGATCTCTACTCTTCTTTTTCTTTCTCATTGTCATACATTCCCCCTATTGCTCATTTGCACATCTTGCAAATAGAGCCTCCATTCTAGGTAATATGCCTGGCGATGAAGCTCTAACCATTTCCAACACTCTTGAAACCTTCCCAGGAGAAGCTGCCCCCAGGTCAATGTTAGTACTTGATACCTTACAAGAGGGACCACACTGTTGATCAACACCCTCACCCCCTACAAGAGCTTGGGAATCTGGGACCTGAGATATATCAACTCTTGCTACATAATTAGTGCTTAAAATACCTTTCTTCCTAGATAAAACATGCCCCATACAAGTAACCTTTGTCAAATTGAGAAGGATAGCAGGATCCTGAGAATCTCTTCAAAGGGAAACATGCTTAGTACTGACCTCATTTGTAGCCCATCACTCAACTACCAAAGGTTTCAATGTTTCAACTTCCTTAATGGAGATTTATTCATAATCTTCCCTATGGACCACAACAATAGCCGAAGGCAAGGCACCCACTTGGTCCTCTTGTGTCTTCCTAGTCCCTCCTATGCGATTCACAATTTCCTTTTGTCACTAAACCTTTTCTCCCTCACTAGAGTGCTTAATTTTATCTTTGGAAATGCCCTTGGACTTATTCCTATTTTTTGCATGTTTCCTAGCTTTCTCCTCCATAAATCTAGGGCATAACTTAGTCACATGCCCTGCTTTCTTACAATGAAAGCACGCAAAAGGGATGCTTTCGAATTCCAATTTCTAAATTTGGGTACCTAGTTTGGAGTGAAGATATACAACCTCTAGCATATCTCTACCCTCATTGACCCCAATGCAGATCCTTGCATATGTTAACTGACTTCTTGACACTATAATGGGATTAATGGATAACAGCTTCCCAAAAGATTTTGATATGACGTCAAAAACATCCTCATACCAAAAATCCATTGGAAGTTTAGGAAGGTGAACCCAAACAGGATTTTGAACAAAGAAAGAATCATTAAGATCCAATTGTGAGGTTCATTTCTACAAAGAAAGGGTGGATCGGTTGAACGACCAAGACCCTACGCAAATAATCCTCAAGAGATTTTCCAAGAAAGAGAACTCGAAGGAAAGGAATCCCTTGGCCATAGCCACAATCTCAACATGACCTTTAAGGTCCCATTTGTTTCTATTATAGGCCTATACAATATCTATATTCAACCTTGGACTAATGAACTTCCCAACCAGATAGGAGGCCGTAGTAGCAATATTATGGTCTACTAGTTCATCAAGAATCTGTATAGCATATTGCCCCTTTTCTTTATCTAAAACATCCTTTATCTCTGGGAAGGAAGACTTACCTATGGGTTTGATACCAAAAGGAGAAGACCATCGACCAGTTGGAATTGCATTGAGGACTTTTCAAGTAGAGTGTGGACCCAACATTGTTTGTCCTTATCTGAAAGCATCCTTCCCGAGCTCCTACCTTGGTTCATGTGGGCCCTCATTCCTAAAGGCAAGCTTATTCCCCTTTTCCTCCTCCCCTTGGCAAGCCTTTGAACCCTTCCTTGCTCCATCCTGGACAGAACCGCCTGATGCAGAATTCAAATTTTTGATCTCACCAATTCCTGTTCTAACTCTTACTCCCTCTCCATGCGCCATTTTACACATCCATGGTTGTTAATATTGTTATATTTTATCTACTAGCATCAATTATATGCTCTGGATGTTACTATTTCATCTTAACAAATCTATGGTTGGATTTTTGAATTACTTGTTTGTACTAGAATTAACCCCACCCCAACCCCACCTCCAATACTTAAGAATCCTAACATTCAACACCACTAGAAATGTTAAAAAGTTTACTAAGAACTTTTTTTTTTTTTGTTAAAATATAATAGGAAAAATATTTTATTTTATTTTTATCTTTGTAGAAAAATGTTTTTTATTGTACCCATGATTTTATCAGAGAGAGACTCAATTTCCATAGTCCATTATTAAGTTATCTAATTTTTTTTCTAGATTTGAGTATGTGTGATCTATTATCATCAACATTTAAAATCATGTTCTATGATCATTCATCTGGATGAGAAAGAGAGCTAGAGGATAAAGAGATATATTTTTCTCCTGCACTTCACTTTTTAATCTCAATAAAGGATCATAGAGCTTGATCCAAAATATTGATGATAATAAATTGCACACAATTGAATCCACAAATAAATTGGATAACATAATTAAAGATGATAGATTTCCATAGTCCATAGTAATTAGTGTGTACACTTTCGATTTCAATTTTGTGGATATTATTTGCACAAATATTTCAAATCATACTCAATCATCCATCAAGATGAAAGAGAGAAAAAGATTGCAGAGAAGTCCAAATTTGGATAACATTATTTTCTCTTATTTTTCTTTTCTATTTTTCCCCCTTATTCAATTTATGATCAAAAGGGGTCAATTATATATGAAAATTCATCACTTGGCCATCTTAGACCCAATGGTGATTTTGAAGGTGTGTATGGACATGAACCTTCAATGCAAATTCAATATTATAACACACATATTATATGAGAAATAAAACCTTAACACAATTATCTTGATGCATAAATTAATTTCATTGATTCACATTTAATGGTTTATATTTGTCTCTTCTTATTGAGGGCATATAGAAACATCTACAAGTGAATATTTTCAATCAACATATATGAAGAACAATATATTTTACAATAAACCATCATGTAGAAAATTGTATATCATTCTAGTATCAGGGTGGGAGAAATTACATATTCCAACACATTTGCTAATTCGACCATCAATAATGTTGCATTCAAATTATTTTTCTCTTGACTACTATCTTATTTTATCTTTTTCTTATGAGCATTAACAAGTCTTCAAATAATTTTCCTTGCTAGATGTCTTTCTCTCATTCTTCAACAACTAGTGCACGATAGTTTGTCAAAACTTAAATACAAAACTTCATATAATTTCTATTCCTAGACAATACTTTCCTTTGACTTTAAACATCCATTCCTTTCAAAACCTTGATTGAGTGCTTTTAAATTTCACATACAACTTGTTGTACTTGAATAAATTCTCAATTGTACTTTTAATAGTTTTCTAACTCCATCCATAACTCCATCCACAATCCATTTTCATGCAACCTGTCATAGAATCCTTCTTGTACTCTCTATTTCAACATTTATTTCAAAAATGACTCTTCCAACCACATATTTCATGGATGTAGATCTTAACACTTTTTCTTTGTGCATCATCTTCTATTACAATGTAAACATTACATCTTTGCCTCCCTGGATATAATTCACTTGAACTTGTATCATTATTTCTTTTGTTAGCATGAGGTCGATTGTTGTCCTTGATGCCAACATATTTATCACAACTTCTATTCTATAGGTAGTCGTGTACCAATAACGTGGTGTATCCATTGGTCACATATTAATTATCTTTAAATGATTGGTGTTGTGTGTTATCATTAGCTAAACATTAATTATGTTACCATTTCATGCCTTAGTGATGGTATACATCATTCAAGTTGATCATATTTTTGGGTCAATCCTTTTTGATGTGTATGGTTTGGTTTCAATTCCAGTAGCTTTTTGTAGTGCGTTCATTCATAATTGTTGGTTGCAAAGATCATAGTGGTGTATTGTTATGCTCAAGGATCATTATATTGCTTGAGGTTGTGCGGCCTATATTAAATTTATTCCATGTGAAATTATTTTGGTGTACATCTATATCATTTCAAGAGGGATGCATGCAAGTCCATAAATTCAAGATTTAATACTTAATTCATATGATCTTGTTGCTTATATGTGAGCTATATGTGATACAAGTGCAAACTTACTTGGTTAGTTGATTTGAGGAGGTGTAAGCAATAATATGCATTGTAATTAGAGAGGCTCAAATACTATTTTATGTGGTAACTTTCCTACTTCATCTATCATATATTGGTTATAATCCTCCTAGTAGCAAGCCTTGTTCTATCAATGGCGAGCCTTATTCTATTTATTGGGTATGGCCATCTTGGTTGTGAAGCTCATTAAAAAGCCGTATTATGTTGCAGTGATAATTTTAGGTAGCTAACCATGTTGTATAAAATCACCTTAACTAATCTCTTTCATTTCATGAGGATTAGCTTCTTTGTGGTTTTTCCTAGTTTGGGCTTTTCACATAAATCTTGGTGTTGATGTTTATATTCTTTCACGCTTATCTTTACATTGGTAATTTACTATGCTATAATTGATAAATCTTAAATGAGAATTATTGATTGTTAAGCATTAACCAAAAGATCATTTTTTTTTAATGTGTATGAGAATAATTGATTCACCACTTTCTTAGTTATTTGACCTAGTCAACATCTTCTACCTATCATCTATCCCAAAGCCTTAATATTTTAGCCTCATTTTTTCCTCAATTGGATTCCTCATTCTTTTTTCATGCTTTCCTAGTCATTTCCCTTTGATTCCCAATATTTTCATCATTTTCAAACCAACATTCTATTTATTTCCATTACACACAACATTATCATTTTTATCTTCTCATTTTTATAATAAAATCTTCAACAAAATCATACTTATCAAGTGATAGAGTTAAATCATTTGTACTACATGAATCATTATAAATTAATGGTTTCAATCTAAACATTCATTCTTTTCTTTTAATTTTGTGATTTCTTTTATGCGCAAAATATTTTCTTCTTCCAACCTCTTTTATTTCTCTTCTTAATCTTTTACATTTTTTTAACATTTCTCTTTTAATTGCAAATATTTTTATTTTCATATCCATAATTCTCCTTGTGGACTCTCTATCTAAAAAATTAGATTAGCATTTTCCTTCACCTTATTTCCCATTGAAATAAATAAATTCAACTCACCTTAACTCATTTTATGTCATCTATCCATTTTTCAGTACCTTCAAATTTCATTAGCAATGATTCCGACCAAACTATTCATTAATCTGATAGGCTTTCTCCTATTTGAAGGATAAGCAGAGTATCCTAGTTGAACGAGCTGCAAAGAACAATCTAATCAAGGATGATCAAGTAATCAAGCCACGATAGAAATCTAAAATTAGCAATTCAGTTGCATTAGCAATTAGGTCAAGTCATTGTTACTCTCTAATAATTGTAGCAGTGTATCAAATCTCCTAACAGAGTTATCTTAAGAGCTATTTTCCAAATCCTCTAACAAGGTGACATTTCTAGATTGAAGTGTCTGAAGACCTCTAACAAGGCCACTCCTAACAGTGCGATCTAAACCCTCTAACAAGGTCACACCTAATAGTTTGTTTTGTAATCTTTAACATGGTTGGCTCCTGTTCATGTTATTTGCTTTATGTTTCTACAACTAAATTAATTAAGGCTAATCACACTTAATATCATAAGATCTGCATGCTCAGTATTAACCAAGTAACAATGCATATATTTAGTATTAACCAAGTGTTTATCGAGTGACAGTCATTCTTAGTGTAAATCGAGTTATTGTGTTAATCGAGTGATTTAGTGCTAACTGAGTTACAAAAAAGTTTTGATTTTGGTTTTGTATTTACATCTTAAGGGACTTGGATTTTTTTTTTGTGGTAACTAATTCACCCCTCCCATCTTAGTTACTCATCTTACATTTCCAACAATCAGTATCAAAGTGTTTGGAGATTGCAGATAAAGTTTTAAGGACCTAAGCTAAAGATCAAGATGTCTTATAGAAGAGAAATTCCTAAGTTGAATAGAGAAAACTTCAAAGCATGGTAGGAACTCATGAAGCTACATTTAGCAACCATTGGAGACTTAGGCCTGAAATATTTGAACATCAAGTATGTGGCACCTACTAGAACTTTGGTTGTGGGAGAAATTATAGAAAAGAAGAATCATAACATTATGATGATCGACATAGCCTCTACTCTCAATTATGCTAATTTTGATGAAGCCAAAGATTGTGCTACTGCTCATGAGATGTGGATCAAGCTGAAAGATATCTATGGAGAAGATGTCAATGTGAGAAGAGCCAAGGTAGAAAGTCTTAGAGGTCAATTTGATCAAATGAAGATGAGAAAAGATAAAAACATTATAAAATACAATGAAAGAATCAAACCAAGTGTATGTGCAATCAAAGCCTCAAGAAGAGAGATAGATTATGTAGCAGTGTTAAGAAAGGTACTTAGAACTCATCTTCTTATTTATGTAATTAGAGTTTTAGCAATTGAAGAGATGAGATGTGATCCCAAAAATGATATAACTTTGGATGCACTAGTGGGAAGGTTGATAGCCTTTGAGTTAGATAACTATGATAACCATGTTCCTAACTCTAGTGATATTGAGTCTGCATTTCAAGTTAATCTTTCACTCAAAAAGAAAAGTGGAAAATCTAAAGTCAAGCAATCTAAGAATGAAGATGAAGAAGATTCTGATGATGATCTTGAAACCATTTAAGCATTACTTACAAGAATATTTTCTAAAGGCAAAGGAAAGTACAAAGGAAAATACCTCTAATCTATTTTTCTGGTGAAGAAGTTGGTCACATTGCTGCAAGGTGTCTAAACAAAGAAGGCAAAGAAGAAAAGAAGTACAACAAGTACAAAGGCAAGAAAGATTTCAAAAGCTACAAGGATAACAAGGATAAAGGTAAGAAATCTTGTTACATGGCTTAAGATTCTGATAGTAGTGATGAAGATGAAATGGTTTACATTACTATCAAAGATGAATCAAATGATGAAAATGACAAGATAGTCCTCATTTATCATATTAGCAAGAATGGCACATGGATCATAGATAGTGGTTTCTCTCAGAATGTTTTGAAAACTACAATGAACCACCACAGAATCAAGATGAGCCAAAATGTGTTTCAATGGTGTCAATCACATTAGGAAGCCAAAGAAAACTACCACTCACCATGTCATGGGCTATCACAATACACAAATTCTCAGGACTCACGCTACAAAAAGAAATGGTTCATATTGGTGGAATTGAAAGACAAGTACTCACTTTTATAACTAGATCCAGAGTAAAAACATTAGATGGTCTTCCTACTCGACCTGCTTCCACATTTGAAAGATACTCAAAAATGAAAAGTAATGTATATACAATTACATGCAAAAAAAGAGGACCACCTATATCAGATAGCTCTTCAGACAAAGTTTTTGTGTTTTGAGTGTAAGAAGAAATCAAAATGCCACAACTGAATCAAACATATTACATAAAAAAGCATACTTAAGCAAATACTCAAAATTACATAAGACTATCGGTGTAACCCCTTGCACCATCAAAGGTGCAAGTGCTAGTAATAGATATGGGACATACCTTTTTCCTCTTTACACCAATCTTAGTCCAAACAGCTACTTGATTTCTAGAATGAACCTTATACCATAAAAATCTTTGTTGACATTTTTGACAACCATAGTTGTCGGTATTTGTTAACTAGGTCAAGTATATAGTCTCATAAAGTGCATTGTCAAAGGAGTGTTAGATATTAATGCTAGTATCTGTTGGTCAGATTGTTGGAGACAATTTGGATGATATGGATATAATGTTAAGTAATCTTTATACAAGTACATGTGTAGATATGCATATAAATGGGATTCACTATGACAAGGTATTTTGGCATGTGATGTTGTGTGTTGATGTAGGCATAATGTGGTATGAGTTCATATATTCATGAAAGGTGAGTTTAAATGGAATAAGATTCAATATAGGAACGTGTTTGAAATTTTGATACATGCACATTTGTTGAGTTTATATGTTATTTACACAAGGTTGATGCTTGTCAAAAATGAGTTAAATACTTCAACATAATGTTCCTTGAAGTCTTAATATAGAAAATTAATTTAAGGTTTGGAGTTAAGTTATTAGTCCCTACCTTATATAAGGCAGGGAACTAATGTTCCCGTTGGTGCAGCCCAATTAATTTCTACCAGACAAGTGAATATTATATTGTAAAGTTTATAAGGTTCGATTTAAAAAATCAATTATCATAGTTTAATTTTAATTTTTTGATTTCTCTGTAGCTATTTTCTTGGGGTTTATTCCTATTATTAAACGTAGAAAAATCACTAAATTTAAAGGCAGTGCTCTACAGAAGTTTCTAGAGCCATATTTTCTCCATGCACACTCTCTAGTGAAGCCTATGAAGAGGCTTGAACTTCTCTTCTCTACAAATGATCTATTTCCTACAAATAATCCCTTAGAAAATTGGCAACATCTCCTTTAGCTTGTTAAAATCAATTCCTCCAAACAACTTAACTGCCCAAATGGTTTTGGCAGATTCTTCAAAAAATTGCCTCCAACGATGCTCAATTTACATAATGAATACAATCCACATTTCCTGCATCTCATCTTATTCATCCACTATCAAAACACTGAGGCTAGTTAAGTGGTCAATGTTGGCAGGCATGAACTCTTGCAAATTTCTAGACTACTCAAACTATGACTAGTATCTTTCATCACCCCTATCCTATTGGATAACTGTCACACAATCCTTAAATGCATGGCTGTGGAACATAGCCAACCAGTTAAGAGACTATTTTAGTAGGAGGAATCTTAATTCTTTGAATTTGGGTGTCTTGCAACCTAATCATGTCTAGACTTTGATACATTCGTTCTATTTTGTTCTTGGGTAGATGGGAAAAATTTAGCCTTCACCAACACCAGTAGTATGTGGTCTTAAATCAGTAGTGTCAGAATTTTTAATATTTACTGTTTTGGTTTGGTCTTAGTGGTCTTTGAGGCAGTGGAGACTTCTAGTAAGTGGTTTTACACCATCACTATTTGGTTTACATATCTAGTAAAGTAGCTCATTTTTCAGTACCAAAATTCCATATAAATTATGTATTTATCTATCATATATATATATATATATAAATAATATATATATATATATATATATAAACAATGTATATATATATATATATATACATATATATATATATATAAACAATGTATATATATATATATATATATATATATATATATATATATATATATATATATATATATATATATATATATATATATATACATTGTTTATCCAACAAAACAACAATGTTGATTTAGTTCTTTTGGGTGTATAAGTAACTATGCCTGCAAGAACCTTTCTATAGCTTTTGATGATAGCTTAGCTTGTCTGATATTTGTATATAGGACAAACAAAAATAGTAGAAAATTAGTTTAACTTAATTTTTGAATAGATTTTTTCTTTTTTTTTACAATTAAAAAATTCTAATTACTTTTATTCATAATCTAAGTATACTTACAGATTTTTTCCATTTTTTTATAATTAAAAAATTATAATTACTTTTATTCATAATCTAAGTATGCTTATTATCAGTTTTTACTTTAATTAATAATTAATATATAAATTATGTATAATTTATTGATACATTTATGCATTATTAAAATTTAATTCTAAATTAGAATTTAGTGTTTATTTATTGTTTTAAATTTTACATTTGTTATTTTATTCACTAAAAAAAAATTAATTTTTGAATTACAAATGATGTATTTAAGTTTCTTTTTAAAAATGTTTGAAACTAATCTATTTATTATATGTTATATGCATTTTTAAAAATAAGTATATCTTTGTATTAAAATCAATTTATTTTAAAATATAATCATGTTATTTTTTTCTCATCTATTGAGTTCAATATATACTTTTTTTCTATATTACTTCCGAAATTAATTTAAAAATCTTGTTAAAATAATTTTGACAAGGAAAATCATTAATTATTTTTTCTTTTTCATTTCTATTTTTTTTTTTAAAACAAAATCTTCCATTCGGTGAATTTTTTTAAGTGATCTACTTTCTAACAATTAACAAAAACACAACGTAGGGACTCCAACTCAATAGAGCTCTTATTACAATATATAGTTCTATTTCATGGTACCAATGTGACAAGAATTTGTAATAGTTCATGGGACTAGTGCTCAAGAATTTTTAATTGCATATTTAACTAAACAAAATGACATGAACATTATTTATCTGACTTAATAATGTATAGTGTTGAGTATTCTTCATTTTATTCATTGAGGAATACTAAAGACTACTATGTACTTTATATGATACATGGGCGAGTTATTTGAAGTTTCAAAATATATTTCCAAATTCCAATGGTGAATTGTTTTGATAGAAATTGATGAGATGTTCTATACAAAAGAAAACAAGGCATGATTAATAATAAAATGAATCATACACAACAATATATGCAACAAATTTATATATCCAACATATATGAACTTGATGAGAGGAGAGTTTAGGATAAGACAAGGGAAGAATAAAAAGCATATCTAAATGGTGAGTCTATAAATTGTATCATTGCAAAGCAAATATTTATTCTTTATATTTCTATATGCTTGAAATTATTGATCAAAATTTTGATGAAAACGGTTAGTGAAATTTGGTAAAGAGAACATTGAAATTTTGGAAGTGTTTATGACCAAATTGTGATCTCTAGATTTAATATGTGTATGTGTAGATTGACCATTCTCAATTTGTATTGCAGCTAAATACAAAATGATCAAAAAATCTTGGAGAAAAAAGTAAATCTTTATATTTTCTTTTATTTGTATTTTTTTAAACTCAAGTTGGTACTCCTAACCTTGTAAGGGGTTCATGGTCCTAGGGTTGGTGCCTAAATGTAATCAATGAGACTTTTATATTGCTAGTGAAGTTTGGAATTGGTGGTCCTAAATTGTAACCATTTAAGGTTGTTGTGAGTAAGGCTTAAAGAAGAACTGATCTTTTGTCACAACCCACTTCATCTAACTTCCAAATAAATCAGAATTTCTTTCATATGTGGATTCATTTTCTTGAACTATGAAATTATATTAAGAAATGAGTAGTTATGGATTGGAGATTATGTGACAGTTAAAGAAAAATAGTTACATAACTAAAACAAAAGATACATGTATTCTAATTAGAAAAGGGAAAAAGGAAGTTGGTTGTTTTTATTCTACTTTGGCGACATGCAAAGTAAGAAGGAAAAAAAAAACAACAGGGAAGAGGAAGAATTCTTTGGACGACAAGAAACAGAGGACTTGGGCATAAGGTGGATTGAACTTCACAACCATTAAATAGGTTCTTTCCTTGTTTTGAATGAATAAGTGTTACTTGCAATTTACAATATAATTGAAGTGTTTGTCTCTCTCTTACTAAGTGTGGAAGTAAGTCATATGGTAATGCACAACTTGGTTTTACGTGTTGTGTTAGCAAATGATCTCAAAATCCTACTCTTGTATGTCTACTAGAATTAAAACCTGAGAGGTGTCTTCCATGTTGTCATAAAACTAAAGTGGAGTATTCTTTAGTGTCTTGGTAATCAAATTAGATTATGAAAGGGGTTCGATATAGATGAATACCAGTTGAACAGGGCATGATATGTATTTTTCTATTGAGCAGATCATTAGGATTAAAACCCAATGTTGTACATAGACTATTTATACATAAATAAAGTCTTACGAGAATGTTCTTGGTATGTGAATGTCTTTCTTTTGATATAATTTATAGGTTCTTTTGTTGATGGCAAGTTTTGTGTATTCGTGAGGGATAAGGGCAGCTTTCATGCTTATTATTTGTGCAAGAGAGTTTGGGAAACCATCTGGCCTTTAATAGCTCATCTAATATGTTATGTGCATTTGGGTTCCTTTATTTTATTTTTCATAATGGAGTGTATAAAATGAACTATTTTGATAGTAGCTATCGATGTGTAAGGTCTATGCCAGATGGGGATGATGCTGATTATATCAATTTTTTTTATAACAGTTAACAACAAAATCTTTGTGTGCAAATGGGTTGGAGAGAAAGGGTTGAATGGTTTTCAGATGCTCACACCAGAAGAAGAATTTCATTTGATAGAGATGCAGATGCCCATGGGCCTTCATGAATTTGTTATGGAGGGTGCTATGCTAGATCTTTGACTATTTTATTGCCTTTTTTTAATGAATTTGTTATTGTTGTTGTTAATTCTTTGGATTTTTGAAACTTTTGAACCATTCACATCTGGATATCTAAGAGCATGTCAATGGACAATAATAGGATATAATTCTAAAGGAAAACATTATTCTCAGGAGTAATTGCTCTTTTTACTCTCATCCATTTTGAATGTATGCATTGAGCTATGCAATAGCTATTTGGTCTCTTAGCATTATGAATTATTGAAGCCTAGTGAAATTGGGAACTAATGTTTTATCAACACTTCCTATAAACTTATCGAATTTTGATCGTACTCTTTGGTGGTTTTGGCTAAGTATGTAAGCTTTCTATTTACTTGAGTTGGTTGCTAATTATAGTTTGGGCACTTAGGAGTTCCCTTGGAAAATAATAATTACATGGTCATCCTTTTATATATGATCTAGGGGTTAGTTTTATGGTCATTTCATCATGCGTTAGTGACATTTTTTAGAAAAAGGCATTATTGCATTTTCAATTGCTTCCTACATTATATATAACCTATAAGTTGGGGGAGAGAATATGATCCCATGATGAATGGAAAGTAATGGTGTCATTCTTGTTACTTAATATACATCTTGTATATTTATGTTTTATGAGAGAAATTCTAGATAGGATAACATTCTAGGAATATTAATTGATGGAGAAAGAGTTCCATTATTGGCTATGTGATTGGCTTAATATATGCATATTTATAACATGTGTCAATAGAGAATTTATGGTAGTACTTGTATGCCATTTTGGAAGTTGGACTATTTTTCTTGCTAGAGATGAGCTAAGATGATGTAATTAATTGATCCATGATTACTAGAATTTATGGTTTTATCCTTGTATGTTGATGGGTATATGGAACTCAATGTTGGATAGAACATGTTTTTTTTTAATTTTATTTTTTATGTATTTATTATAAATGATGGAGATGGGACTGTGATAGTGAAGTGATAACTAAGAAAATGTTGTTTGTTATCTTGTTGACCAATTAATGTTCTTGACATTATTTGTGTAGAACATTTGTCCATTACTCCTCTAAGTTTTACTTGTTTAGACTATCTTGTTGTTGGGCTGGGTATCTTTTATGTTAGGAAAGATTCTGAGGAAGCTTAACAACTTCGTGGTAGGGTGCTAAAGCACTCCTACAATATTCTCACCCTTGTGTTCTTAGACAAGTTCTGGAGTTCTATCAAAAGGTCGACATAAATGGTACATCTTGGTATTTTGTAATGAAATTATGGTTTCTTTTAGATTTGAGCATATATGTATATGTATCATTTTTGTTTAAGTTAGTGATAGTTAATCAACTAATGTTGACTAGTCAACCTTCAAATTACTTTGACTCTCGTTGAATTTTCCATGTTTTATGGAGATTGTTGATGTGGCATTGGTTTTGCAAGGGCGGTCTTTACGTATGGTATTAGAGCTCTTGGTTCCACACTTGGGCCTTGAGTTCACTATATTAGACACACAACTATAAGTCAACTAGCTTACTTTATGTTGTATGAGTTGATGACAAGGGTTGTGTGTTGTGTCTCTCAGTTATAATCACTTTTGACAAAGAAGTATATGATGCTCCTTATGCATGTCATGATTTTGATTTGAAATTGCATTCCTTTAAAGATTGTCAAAAATGGAAAGTTTATGGAATGATTGGTAATTATCTTATCTTACATGGTTATGATAATACTTTGATTTAAATTATGTGGTGGTATAATATGCATAATTATGTATTACACCTGAAGTATTTGTTTCTTGCAAGTGTGATGCAAGAAGAGTGTAAAATTTTGTTAACTGTTGAGATAGTCAAATGATGGTTGACATTTGCACTAGGCCATGAGTGCCTACCAAATGAAGATTTGGCTATAATAGCAACGAAAATATCTTTATATTGCTTAAATGACATGTGATGTACATGTGATGCAAGAATTAATTCTTATTCATGAGGTTCATTAAGTAACCTATTACGATAAGTAGGAAGAATATGGATTTCATTTGAAAAAGTATTGCATGTTCCATTATGCATTTAGAAATGTGTGATTATCAAGATAAATTGCATGTGATGCATGTGTAGTTTGGTTATGTTCTTAGTGACCCTTGGATGCAAGGTGTTGTTAAACATCTACTCCTTCTTGGTGAATAGTAAGAGTCATTGTGCTTTAAGTGAATTGGGTTTTCATTTTATTATGTTCAGTTTCATGAACTTGGATGTGATGAAGGACTAGCTTGACATTTTATGTTCTTTGTGACCACCAAGACACCATCTTCTTGTGACCTATTACTGTGACTCTTGTTCACTTTTATTTTGGTTTTGTATCTCCTTTCTAGACTTTGACTTGAGAATTATGAATCTTGTTTTCAAGATTTCCTTGATCTTGAGGTGGCTAGGGTGTGTATGTGTATTTTGATGATGCTAGTCCTATGGTTTGAAAGTGATGTCATCTATTATGTTCAATGTGGAGCAATGATAGGATGTATAAGGGAGTAGATTGTGAAGAACATGCCATTCTTCCTTTTGCATTTTTATTTTATTTATTTATTTTGGAAAGCTTACACTTTTGGTGTGGGTGGAATGTGGACAAACAAGGAAGGGTAGTAGTGCTACTTTCATTTTCCACTCTACCTGCCAATATAATTCTGGCACTACAAAAATGCTTTGGCCAAAGCTACGTTTCCCTTGTTTCATCTCCCTACCACATTCATGATTATGGCTATTTGGACATACGTGGGAAGTAGTATGTTTCATGGCTGCACTAGATACCTCCAGCCTTTGGTACTGTATGGGCATTCCATAATTGGGAATTCTACATGTTAGGTGGGATCCCACGAAAGTACCTTTTGTGTTACTAGGGCACTTCTAGGTTGGGTAATTCTATGAGCTAGGTAGGATCCCAAGGAAATTCTTATTGGTAATATTTGGGCATTACAGGGTTGGGTATTCTATTAGTTATGTAGGATCCCAAGGAAGTGTAAGGCTTCATGGTTAGGCAGGAAAGCACCTTGACCATATATTATGTGATGATTGAATGGCATGAAGACCATACATCAAACTTGTGCTTATATGTTGGTTAAGCACGCTATGGTGACAAGATGGGCTTGAGGGCCTGAGGTTACTAAATTGATAAAAATTGGATTTATTGATCCTTGTAGGTGATTGGTTAGCATACCTAGATGGTTTACTTAATGGTGTTGATCATTGGTAGATGATATTGCACTTGTATGATGTGCTTGTTGTTCCATGTCCAACATGTAGGTTGACATTTTCTATGATGCCCATTGAGGTCTAATGATTTAAATTATACTTCGTGTATTTATTAAATCATGCATTTTGATGGATGGATGACGTGTAGTTCAACATCCTTGGATAATGTCATGTGTTACATTCTTAAATGGATAATTATTTATTAATCCTTGATTATGGTGATCAAAATAGTTGTTGACTATTCAACTAGAGTTTTGCTTTCTTACTTATGCATTCTTGCAATTGATAATGTGGCAATTGCTTAGCAAGACATGGTTTTTACATATGATAGAATAAAGTTGGACATGTAGGTCAACTTCTTCTGATACTTTCCTTTATGGCATAGTCATGTGATGATATATTGTGTTTAACAATTTGGTCAATAATTGGTTATGAAATATAATATTTATTGCACCTATCATTTCGACATGTAAGTTGGAAAGTAGAATGAAGTTGCAAAATTAATTGGAAGATATTGTATCTACTTGTTGATTCTACTATTTGTAGATGATTTTTGACTAACTTGACTTGACTTTTTGGCCTATGTGGAAAGTTTATGCAAATGGGGTCTTCCTATGAGAATACAAAAGGGTTTGTATAGATTTATTTATTTATTTATTTTTGGAAATATGTTGCATTTATGTAATGTATATGTGATGATCCACCATGTATGTGAGTTCTACTTTATAGAAATTGTTGACCCATTTGATTTAGTCAACCTAGTCAATGAACATCAATTGAAGATTTGGTCATCTTGAGTTATCTATTTGACTCCTAGTCTTGATATGGTGTTTGACATAGACTAAGCTATTATGCACCCAACTTAGACCCTTTGGTTGACATGAGTGTTTTTAATTTGGTTGAATTATCTATTGATGTAGAACTTAGGTCAATGTTACTTGACACATTTGATTGTGTGACTTTCTATCATTTATCTTTCTATTATATTGGTTAAATGTATGTTGTTAATTTGGAGCTATATGATCAATTATGATGTAATTACATTGTATATCAACTTTTGCAAGCATATGTATGCATTATGATGATTAAATGTTAGTGATTACATTAATGATGGTATATGTGCATGTCATTATATTTCATGATGATTCAAATGAGGATGAGTTAGATGTAATGGGATTGCATTACTTGATTATGTTTTGTGGACACTGGTCTATTGATGCGGGCAATTACTCACTTAGCAAGCACCACATGTTAGATGGTGTATGGTTGATTATTTAAGTTGCTCATGATTAAGATGTGATTAAGAGATGAGTTAAGAAGTTGTAAAGTTAAAGGAAAAATGTTGACTCCTAATATTTGAATACTAATATTGCAAATGAGCCAAAACCACTATGAGTGTATGTGTATAAGTATGGAAAAAGTGGATATGAAGTACCTACTTGCGGGGTCAAATCCATGTGTTCCAAGGTATGATGAGTAAGCACGGGTATGGGTGTGATATCATAAAATTGTAAGGTAATCTATTACTAGAATTTTGAAAATCATGGATATAAGGAAGTATTTGATTAGATATTTCATTTGATATTTGATTTGGTTTATGATATATGATGATTGATACTTTTGTGTTGTTCCTGTAATGCAATAGAGGGAACAACACATCATAAGAAAGGGGGAATATTATCAAAGAGAGGTAGTCTAACTTTGTAAAACTATAGAGAAGTAATAGAATTCACACACTCACATAGAAAGTTGTTCTTGAAATGATTAATTGATTCAAGTGCTTGCTTCAAATGTGTATGTTATCTTTAACTGTGACTTCAATATGTATTCATAATGTAGTTGAAAGATTGTGTATGTTAATATTTTTAGAATGCATTTAAAATGAAAAGTAGATTTCATTTCAAGAAATTAAAAAAGTTGACTTTGAGGAGTACATAAAAACAAATGTTGTTGATGAAATTGAATGTAATTGTATGCATTATTACAAGTAATGGAAACTAGGTTATTAACCATGCTACTATATAATTCTTACAATTTTATGGTTATGATTGTGTTTTCTAACATATCTGCATCGAGACGATGCATTTTCTAAGTGGAAAGGGATGTCACAACCCACTTCATCTGACTTCCAAATAAATTGGAATTTCTTTCATATGTGGATTCATTTTCTTGAACTATGAAATTATATTAAGAAATTAGTAGTTATGGATTGGAGATTATGTGATGGTTAAAGAAAAACAATTGCATAACTAAAACAAAAGGTACATGTATTCTAATTAGAAAAGGGAAAAAGGAAGCCGATTTTTGTTATTCTACTTTGGCTACATGCAAAGTAAGAAGGGGACAAAAAAACAATAGGGAAGAGGAGGAATTCCTTGGACGACAAGAAACAGAGGAGTTGGGAAAAAGGTGGATTGGACTTCGCAACAATTAAATAGGTTCTTTCCTTATTTTGAATGAATAAGTGTTACTTCTAATTTATAGTATAATTGAAGTGTTTGTCTCTCTCTTACTGAGTGTGGAAGTAAGTCATATGGTAATGCATAGCTAGGTTTTACGTATTGTGTTAGCAAATGATCTCAAAATCCTATTCTTGTGTGTTTGCTAGAATTAAAACTTGAGATGTGTCTTTCATGTTTTCATAAAATTGAAATGGAGTATTATTTAGCGTCTTAGTAATAGAATTAGGTTATGAAAGGGGTTCGATATAAATGAATACCAGCTGAACAGGGCATGATATGTATTTTTCTGTTGAGCAGATTGTTAGGATTATAACCCAATGTTGTACATAGACTATTTATACATAAATATACTCTTATGAGAATGTTCTTGGTATGTGAATGTCTTTCCTTTAATATAATTTATAGTTTCTTTTTTGATGGCAAGTTTTGTATATCCGCAAGGGATCAAGGTAGCTTTCAGGCTTATTATCTATGCAAGAGAGTTTGGGAAACCATCTAGCCTTTAACAGCCCATCTAATATGTTATGTGCATTTGGGTTCCTTTATTTTATTTTTAATAATGGAGTGTATGAAATGAACTATTTTGACAATAGCTATCAATGTGTAAGGTCTATGCCAAACAAGGATGACATCGATTATATCAATTTTTTTGATAGTGACCTTAACAACAAAATCTTTGTGTGCAAATAGGTTGGAGAGAAAGTTTGAATGGTTTTTATATGCTCACACCAAAATAAGGATTTCATTTGACAGAGATCCAGATGTCCATGGGCCTTCATGAATTTATTATGGAGGGTGCTACGCTAGATCTTTGACTATTTTATTACCTTTTTTTAATAAATTTGTTATTGTTGCTGCTAATTCTTTGGATTTTTGAAGCTTCTGAACCATTCACATCTGGATATCTAAGAGCATGTCAATGGATAGTGATAGGATATAATTCTAAAAGAAAACATTATTCTCAGGAGTAATTGCTCTTTTTACTCTCATCCATTTTGAATGTATGCATTGAGCTATGCAATAATAGTTTGGTCTCTCAGCATTATAAATTATTGAAGCCTAGTGAAATTGGAAACTAAGCGCGCTCGGGCTGGAGTAGTACTGGGATGGGTGACCTCCCGGGAAGTCCCGGTGCTTCACCCCTGTGAGCATCACCTAGATCCAATGAGTGCTAAGTGTTCCATTTATTCTCATGAGAGATGGATTCATGTTGAATCACTACTCATGAAACATGGGTCATCGAGTTTGACTCAAAAATCACACAGTTAAATCCTGATATTCATATCACAATTTGACTAGCTGTGGAAATTATCTCCTACTTATCAATTGATGAGCTTAAGGGGCTTTCTAATGAATGGTTCATAAGGCACAACACTTGGTGAAGGTTTTGCAAATGGGGTTGCAAGCTTTGGGTTTAACTATGGAGGAAACTCTGTAGTTAAGCGCGCTCAGGCTGGAGTAGTACTGGGATGGGTGACCTCCCGGGAAGTCCCGGTGCTTCACCCCTGTGAGCATCACCTAGATCCAATGAGTGCTAAGTGTTCCATTTATTCTCATGAGAGATGGATTCATGTTGAATCACTACTCATGAAACATGGGTCATCGAGTTTGACTCAAAAATCACACAGTTAAATCCTGATATTCATATCACAATTTGACTAGCTGTGGAAATTATCTCCTACTTATCAACTAATGTTTAATCAACACGCTGCTAATTCTTTGGATTTTTGAAGCTTTTGAACCATTCACATCTGGATGTCTAAGAGCATGTCAATGGATAGTGATAGGATATAATTCGAAAGTAAAACATTATTCTCAGGAGTAATTGCTCTTTTTACTCTCATCCATTTTGAATGTATGCATTGAGCTATGCAATAATAGTTTGGTCTCTCAGCATTATAAATTATTGAAGCCTAGTGAAATTGGAAACTAATGTTTAATCAACACCTCCTATAACCTTATTGAATTTTGATCATACTCTTTGGTGGTTTTGGCAAAGTATGTAAGCTTTTTGTTTACTTGAGTTGGTTGCTAATTATAGTTTGGGCACTTAGGAGTTCTCTTGGAAAATAATAATTACATGGTTATCCTTTTATATATGATATGGGGGTTAGTTTTATTCAACATTAATTTTACCATGACTTTTTTAGCTATGTTTAGGAATTGGTAACTCATGGAAGGATGTTGACCTATAAATTATCACATTACATAGATGTGGTCATTTCATGATGCATTCATGAAATTTTTTAGAAAAAGGCATTATTGAATTTTCTATTGCTCCCTACATTATATATAAAACCTATAAGTTGGGGGAGAGAATATGATCTCATGATGAATGAAAAGTAATGGTGTCATTCTTGTTACTTAATATACATCTTGTATATTTATGTTTTATGAGAAAATTCCAGATAGGATAACATGCTAGGAATATTAATTGATGGAGAAAGAGTTTCATTGTTAGCTATGTGATTGGCTTAATATATGCATATTTATAACATGTGTCAATAGAGAATTGATGGTAGTACTTGTATGTCCTTTTGGAATTTGGACTAATTTTCTTGTCAAAGATGCGCTAAGATGATATAATTAATTGATCCATGATTAATGGACTTTATGGTTTTATCCTTCTATGTTGATGGGTATATGGAACTCAATGTTGGATAAACCATTTTTTTTCTTTAAAAAAATATTTATTATAAATGATGGAGATAGGACTGTGATACTGAAGTAATAACTAAGAAAATGTTATTTGTTATCTTGTTGACAGATTAATGTTCTTGACATTATTTGTGTAGCACGATTCCATTACTCCTCTAAGTTTTACTTGTTTAGACTATCTCGTTGTTGGGTTGGGTATCTTTCATGTTAGGAAAGATTACAGGGAAGCTTAACAACTTCGTGGTAGGGTCGTAAAGCACTCCTTCAATATTCTCACCCTTTTGTTCTTAGACAGGTTCTGGAGTTCTATCAAAAGGTCGACATAAATGGTACATCTTAGTATTTAGGTAATGAAATTATGGTTTCTTTTAGATTTGAGCATATATGTATATGTATCATTTTTGTTTAAGTTAATGATAGTTAATCAACTAATGTTGACTGGTCAATCTTCAAATGACTTTGACTCTCGTTGAATTTTTTGCATTTTATGGACATTGCTGATGTGGCATTGGTTTTGCAGGGGCAATCTTTACATCTCTAGAGTGGCTTTTTACCCTTCAAGAATTTTTCCTCATATATTTAAATGTTATGTGATGTGTTCATATTGTTCTATTGTATTGTGGTTTATTTTATGCATTTATGTTGATAATATTTCTGCTACAAACAAAGATATGTTGTGACTCATTAATTTTAAGGTTTACTAGGTAAAGAGTTTGATTATTATTGACCAATGATTCACCCTCCTCTTAGTGGTTTGAGGTGTTCCAACAATCTCTTTACTTTATTTGACTATGATTTTGTTGTTCTTCAACTTCATGTGCCTCCTCTTCTTGAATATCTTTTTACCACAAATTATCTAACAACACTCATGTCCTACTCAAATTTGATAGTCTCTTTTACGAAATAATCCAAACAAGTTCTCAAAAAAATATGTAATATATCCAAACTTGTTTATAAGTTTACAAAAAAATTGGTCCATTTATGAAGTTCCTTAAGAATTAAAATTAATTTAGAAACTTAAATTCAAAGACAAGGACTAATATATTTTTTCAAATATTTAATAAAAAAGGTGATCTTTTTGAAGATCTCAAAATAGGATGCAAGTGAAATATTTAGTAACCAATATCTTTATGTAGATGATGGTGTGATATATTTGGGAAATCTTTTCCTTGTCATACAGTGGGCCCTCTTCTATTTTGAGGCATCATTGTCTTTGAAAGATGGCCAAAAAATGATGAGTAGATTTGAAACTAATGAAGAATTAATGTAAAATAAAATTCCCCCCCAATCATAAAGGAAGAAAAACATGCATAGAGGGATGCTCATCTTGAACATGTATAAGGATGAGATACAATAGTGGTTCCAATAAGAGATTGTGTGAGTTTAGTTCTATGTAGGTTTTGGTATTATTATTTGTCTTGTTGGTCTACCCAATTTTGCATGTTTGGGTTTTTCAATGAATGGTAGTGATCTTGTAATTCAAATGGTTATCTGGTTTCTCTTGTTTGGGGTCTTCTTTTGTAGTTTGATGAGCATGGTAAGTGGTTGGGGTAGAAGTTGATTGAAGTCTTTCAATCCAATGTAGTGGATATTGAAAACTTTTTGTAATATCCTTTTACAAAATAACACAAATACAAACTATATTACCAATGAAAAGAAAATTAATCAAAAAGGTCATAACAAATTTGAGCGATCACACACTTGGTGACTTACTCTATATAATCTTCTAACATTGAAAACATCAATTTTATTCATCCATTTTCAACCAATTATCCCAACTTTTCCATAACTCAACCATCTCCCTCCCCTTTCTTTACTTCACAATCTTAAATTCCTTATGGTAGGAAAACTTTTCTAAATATAAATTTTCAAATTATTACTAAAACTTTAGCCAATAGGAGTTGCAAGGGATGCACCAATAGGTATTAGATTTGAAAGCATAATGGTAAGTTTCCATAAATAAAATCAAGTGTCTAATACTCTAAATGGGAAGAGAACATAATCAAGTACATCAAATGTGTGGGCATTCATAAAATGTGTGAAGTGTATGAAGCTAGAGGGGGTAATAAGAAATTAATAACCCTAAATAGTATATTGATGGTTGAGATAAAAAGTTATTTTTTAAGAAAGAAAATAGACTTATAATATTGTTTTGAGGTATCATTTTACAAAAGTACTTCATGGTAGAAGGAAGCATTGTATACAACATAATTCATTGTGGTATAGCTGAATGTAAAGTGTTGTCACACTTTATTCATGTACAAATTCACAAAAATTTAAAGCATTGAAGATAATTGGAGCTTTATAGTGAATGCTCTATATGTAGGAATATATATATAGTTTGTTTCCTCTCACTGCAAGAACTATTAAGCCTGTAGAAGAGATGATGATCAAATTGCCAAGAAACAAGTGGTAATCTTAATTGAGGGAAGGAAGAAAAAAAAGTTGAGTATTTGGAAAGAGAGTTAAAATGTGAGATCCACAAGTAGTTGAGCTTCTTCTTTCTTTCTAATAACGTTGTAAAAATCCTTTTTCATTTTGATTGATGTTCATTAGTTTAAGCATTTCATGATTGATTCTAAGTTTATCTATAGAAGATATAAAGCCTTATAGGTATTAATGGGCTTTACAATAATGCCCCTAGAATGAATCCTTACAAAATTAAGGCCACTCGCAAAATTATAACATGTTTATATAAGAGTGTATCAAAGTGACATTTATGATTCTATCTAAAGAAGGCTTTAAATATTTTCTATTTAAACCTATTTATAACCTAATGGAAAGATCTAAAGCTTACACTCAATTAGAATTCTTCCATAAAACTTATAGTAACATGTTCAACATGCAATCTATAACAAGACAACTGAAACATATGGTCTTGGAACTTCTTTTATTTATACATATTATCTTACATAAGCAACTATTGGAGAAAGATAAATAATACTCTTATATGAAGATAGCTGAGATGAATTAAGTTTATTAGTCCCTACCTATATATAGGAAGGGAACTAATTATTTCACTTAATCCTTTCAATTAATTTTTAAAACAACAAAAAATTAACATTCTAAAGTATAAAATATTTTATTTTTAAAATATGTTTCCATACAAAAATTTATAGTTTTCTATTGGTTGATACCAATTATCTTGGGGTAATGTTATTTTTTTTACACAAAAAATGACAATAATAAAATTCTAGAATCTAAGTTCTAGTATTTCTTTGCCTGGTGTCTTGGAAATGTTGAGCAAAACAGCCACCAAAATAGCACAAATTGTTTTACATGGTCACTTAGTGTCTCTAAATGTTTTTTCTGAGAGATTGCTAGTGTTTCTAGGGTTTAGTGAATAAAAGCATTAATTATGGAGATCAAAGATCTATTTAATTTAGAGGAGGATGGGGAAATAAGTCCATTTCCATACCATATGATTTGGGTAGCGTAGTTTTCTGCCATTGATGGCTCCATTAAACCCCAATTTCCTCAATTGTTGGACTTGGCTCTTCACAATCAGTTGGTAGATGATTTTTTGCGTGTTTTGCTTGCACTATTGAATGAAGCTATACATTTTGGTCTGGATCTTCCTTACGAGCTACCCATCATCTCACAAGTAAACGAAAAGAGGGACTTGATATTTGAAAAGCAAAATTTTACCCCATTTTTTGTTGTAACTATTAATGACAGATCTTTCTTGAAGGCACGATTATAAACCAAATGATATGATTCATTGAATATGAGTATGTGAATTAGAGCATATGTTGAAGAGATCCATAACCGTCCCACATGTTGCATTGTCTAGAAGGTATAAAAGAAGTAGTCAGTTGGAAAACCATTGTAAAATGGAAGAATTATTTTATTAGACTGTCAAGGAAAAAAAAAATTAATTGAAGCTTGGAAATCAAGAAGATGTGAAGCAATTTTCTTATGTGAAAATTCATTGTAACAAGAGCTCAAATAGAGCTTGAGTCCCTGCCAATTGAAAAAAATGGACGAAACTTTCTTTCTTATATGGTTAAAACATTATGACTAGATTGGAAGCAATAGATTCTTTTATAATTTATTTTAAAATGTAACCTTATATGAAAAGAATATTTGATAATGAAAATTTGAAACCATTTGAAATAAGGTGCCTATATATTATAGTTGTGTGAATAGAATTGTTAACGCTTTAAAGCTATAGTTTTTTTAATGATTTGAAGACTGTGTTTTCAAAACCGTACAAAATTAGCAAAATTGGGACAAGTTGCTTAGTACAATGCATTGCAAGAAAAAAAAAGAGATGATGTTCTTTTGTGACATTTTATTCATGTTGAAACCTCCTAAAATAAAATAAGAAGATGAAATTTTATTAGTAAAAGATAAATATTAAAAATCAATTATTGTTTCCTATCAAAAGTATATGTGTTTGAGTTCCTATTGAAAAGCACAATTGATAATTTATTTCATGGTAGTTATTAAAGAAGGCACATTCAAAGTTAAATAAGTTAGCAAATATATTAAAACTATGGTATGGATTACCATTGGTTGTCACGACAGTAAAGAAAGCTTTATATGCCTCATTTTATTTTTCATCATTGGAAGTAACTTGCTTAATAGTCAATGAAATATGCTACATGGTTATAAGTTAGTTTTATTCCAACTAGCTTGAAACAATATTAGGAGTTAGGACCTTTAGTGGGGAATGTTGAAACCTAAGCCGCTAGGCCCTAGCTTGTAACCTATGATTATTTTTGTGAGGGAGATATAATCCTAGGAAAACCTAATAAAATTGCAACCATTAGAACATTGAACCTCCAATTTGAAAATTTATGCATTATAGATGATGCATTAACAAATAGTTCTCAAAAATGAAACGTGACAAGTTAAATGTTCATCAACTTAAGTGACAAAACTAATTCCAATAGTCCTATATATAGGATTCAAACATTACGTTTGATAAGTAAAAACATGACAAAAATATTTCCAATGGTCCTATATATAGGATTCAAACATGATTTCTCATAAGTAAACACAATGTTAAGAGATTTCTCTCAAGAAAGAATGCAATTTAGAATATTATAAGAGGCACAAGTCTTCATGTCAAGGTAGAGCCTTTAGAATCTTAAGAATCAACAACTGTTAGAATGGAATCACGTTGTGGTGACTGATTAGCAATATGCATAAGGCAATTCATGAAACATTATAGAGGGTGAATAACAAGTGACACTATTGTTTATAAAAGTGACTCAACATAGGCATATATGGAATTCAAATCAAGTAGATGTCAATGAAGGGGCCTCACCATGGTTTGTACTACACAAATTTCTTATTTTCATTTATGAACCTATTAGTAGTTTAATCTTCTTTTATAATCTTAGTTTTCTTCAATATGCTAAGAGACACAATTTTATATCACAACTATAGCCATGTGCCTAGTATCTCTAGTTGACTGTGAAGTGTTCATCTTAGAATCTATTATATACACATTAAAAAAATCAAGTACATTTATTCATAATTTTTTAGCTAAAATAACTCTTATTGTTATCTAGATTTTCCTTACAAATAATTATGCCAAATTTTTAGATCTAATTTGGATAAAGAATAAGCTAGAGGCAGGTATCATGTCCATATCTTTTTGTCTCATTATAAGAAACCTACATTACTATCAGTATAATGTTTTTGTTGTTCTAGATAAGCAAACAAAAATAAATATAAGATTCAAGTATCCAAAAATATTAATATTTATAATCTTTCTAATAAGCAATTATTCTTTTTAAATAATTTAAAAATTAAAACCAATGAAATATAAAATACCAAATAAAAAATTTTAAAAGGAAAATTTGATCTAAAATAGATTTAAATAGAATTATAAAGTTAAACAATAATAAAATAAGGATCTGAGATTTACAAATGTCCTTTTAGACTTGCTAATTTGGCATCTTCTTCTGTTAGTTTATTTATGTTTGAGATTTTTACAAAACTAAATTTGAATATCTATATATACTAAAAAAATTACATATCACTTTGTACACACTTCCATTGAAAAAAGTCTACTAGATAGAGAAAAAGATGCAAACATTTTTGATGGCAAGAACACAACACGTTTTGTATCTTATTAAAAAGAAATATAAAAGAAGCTCTAAATGCATTTGGAGGCTAACATTTTTGGTTTTGGCTATGGAGGGGCTAAAATGCACCTCCACAATCAATTCATTTGTATTTTATAATAAATTAAAATTCATAAAACTCTTATACAAATTTTTTAAATTAATTAGTAAAATTGCATTTTGGTCCCTGTATAGACAGTGCCGACAATTTTTATGGCAAGAACATGACACTTTTTGTATCTTATTAAAAAGAAATATAAAAGAAGCTCTAAATCCATTTGGAGGCATTTAAAACTCAGCAAATAGTAGAAAAACAGATTAAGAAAACATTGAGAAATATTTATATTTATTGCAAGAAATATGTCAAACTATATGGTTCAATAACCACTCCAAATTAATCGATTGGGAAAACAAACCAAAGCCAACCAAAGAAGAAAGTATTTCACATTTATCACAAATAACCTTTCTCTTGTAGAACTATAATAAATTAGTGCTCATGATTAGTATGCCAATTTTTCATAGTGAAGAAAAGTTAAGCTTGTCATTTACCATGATATATTCACTATTAAATATACGTTTGAAAATTTAAACAAAACCTTAAAAATCCAAACTTACAAAGTTTTCAGTAAAATAAAATTCAAATAACAACCTTATAAAATACTCAATATTGCTCATTGTTTCCTTTCTATCTCTACAAAAAATATAATAAAAATACCAGTGTACATTATTGTTGTAATTTACCTAATCCATTTACAATATGTACATACATATGGTATTTGGTTTTACAACCCGTAAATTATACAACATCCTCTATGGGCAATTAATTAAGAATCATCATTACAAGTGCATGGCCTAAATGTTCCCTCGTGTATCTCTAATTGAATAACATGTAGAATGTAATACTACCTTATTATAAATGAAATAAAATAAGGTGAATTATTTTATAGAATCTATTTACTAAAATAGTTTTTAGAAAGAAAACCCTAAGACATAAATCAAAAGGGACCTTATGGTGAGCCAGAAACTTCCCTCCAACGTAAGTATCATCACAAATTGATATGGTCACAAAAATAATCAATGCACAAATAAATATTAAAGGTATTTTAGGGTCATGGATTGTGTCTGGCCATTATTTTGCTTCAAATTGATTAAGTGTGATTCAATTTACAAATGGCAATCTGCAATGACAGGAGCACATTAGAGATGCCTTCGGTGCAAATAGCTGAGCTCTACTAGCTTTGCTCATTTTTATCTAAAATTTGTGTAGTGATAAACGTTTGTATTTTAAGTAAAGAAACAATTGATTCAAATTGGATCAGACTTAATTTGTTTTAGGCAAAATAATGGCTTTAACTTGCATTATGAGAGAGGCAGACCACCCCGCAACAATTTTTTTATTTGAGGGAAACCTTATACACCTACACATCAACCTCAAATAAGTGTATATAGCCTTACACTTCTCATTTATACAAGTTCAATTTCTCATTATATTCTCTTTAATTTATTAAAGCATGCTACTTACTTTAATAATATATTTTCCTTTATTAAAATCCCATAGAGTAGTTGTTTTTTGACTCATTTATTACATTTATTCCATGGATTAGACCTTCTTCACTTTTGTTTCCTTTTAGTTTATCTTCAAATACATTTTACAACCCAGTGTCCTATTTATATTGTATACCCACTAAGAGAACCCTTCTAACTTTTCTCCATTTAGATGTCACAAGTTCTCATTATATTCTATTTAATTTATTGATCAATGCTTCTTAGTTTTTTGCTATATTGCCCTACACTTATCTTGTAATTTAATTGTTATTTATCCCATTTAGTTACATTTACCCCATGGATTAAATATTCTTCACTTTAGTTTCCTTTTAACCTATCTTCAAATACATTGTACAACCCAACGTACTATTTAGGCTGTCATTATTGTATATCCACTAAGAGAGGCCTTATAACTTTTCATCATTTATATATCACCATTTTTAGAGACCTTGATCATTAGTTATACATTTATTTTTAACATGATATGAATTTTTGTCTTCCATTGCTTGGGTCCTTTATACCCCTCTAGATAAGTCATTTTTTTGAGTGAATTTTTTCACTTAGGTCATAACTTTCCTTAAAAGTAATATCTTCCTAATTCCATATTATGGTTTACTTGATACATTTTCACGCTCTTAATTTTCTTCTTTGAATTCTTGTTTGACTAAAGTCACACCTTTAAAAGTTCAATCTTCTAGCCAAATGTAACAATAAATTTCTATTTAAATTTAGAATATAATGCAACTTGTTCATTAATCCCATTTTTCCACTTGAAACACATGTTTATCAAATATACACATCATTAAAGTCATGTCAATAGAAAAACTACTTTTCCAAATGAATGTCTCAACAATCTATCCAATTCTCTATTTTATTTATTTATTGATCTCACCTCTTGATCTAAAACACAAATTTAACAAGGGGCGCATGCACGAAAGTTCCTATCTTCATGTTTTTATGGTTGACTAAAGTAGTATTGCATAAAGGGGAAATTAAATTAGTTACAATTTTTAGAAAAAAACTTGTTGACGATAAACTTTTTTAGGTACTTAAATAAAAAATAAAATTGTTGATTACTTAAATCAAAGTACCAAAATATGTAGTAAGTTTGAGGGGTAGTATTAATGGTATTAAAAAAAATTGAGAAAAATTGTAAAATAGTAGCTAGTAAAGCATAGTGTAAACTTTAAAAAAATAACATTTTATGATTGTCAAAAATAAACATCAATATAAAAATAATAAGAAATAAAAAACATTTAACTCTATATTTGAACTTGGTAAAATAGTTAGTAAAATATAGTGTAAACTTAAAGAAATAACATTTTACAATTTACAAAAATAAATATCAATGTAAAACTAATAATAAATATATTTAAAATAAGAAATATAAAAAATTGAACTCTATATTTGATTAAAATATCTAAATTATACAACTTAAAATACATTTAACTTTATAAATTCATATGATTTCTTCTTCATAAACTATCTTAAATAATAAATGTATTTAAAATAAGAAATATAAAACATTTAACTCTATATTTGGTTAAAATATAACTAATCATAAATATATTTAAAATAATAAATATAAAAATTTTAATTCTATATTTAAACTTGGTAAGGAAAATAGATAGGGATAATTAATATTGATTAGACATTCATTTGTGAGGTGGAAGATAAAAATGATTGGTTTTAAATTTTATTTTTTACTATCGGTAAACGACCAAAGCTTAAATTAATTATTGTTATTTGTTGTAATTAATTATTTTTATGTGTTAAGGGAATTCAAACCCAAGACCTCCCACATGAGAGGCTCACAAGTTACCATTGTGTTGTAGGCTCTTGCATATTTTTTTAAAAGGTTAATCCACTTGTCACAAACATAGAAAAGATAAAGTTGTAATTAATGCATTCAGTAATAGACTTGTTATAAAATATTTGTATTTTTGTTGGAGTAAATTGAATTTTTTCATTACTTTTTTTAAAATCATGGGCCAATACAATTTTCAAAAATTTATATTTTTCAATTTCAAAAGAACATTCAAATTAATATAACTTTTGCAAATATTAGTATATCTTCAATTTTTTAGATTTATGTAACTAATATGGAATCTAATGATTCCATTAGTTTCCTGCCAAAGGGAGGAACTAATAAATATACACATCACTTAAGTGGCAATACAAATTAGGGATCACTTTTCCAACCTAACATCTTAATAATTTATGAAACTCTTATTTTATAACAATATGTTGATTTTTTTTTAATTGAATTTCCTTTTTGTTTATACAAAGTGATCACTTCATCATTCAACTAGATAAACTTCTCAAACCTATAAAAAATAATCCCTAATATTATACTGAACTTAAACATCACAACTTTTATCTCACCATGATTTGATTTCTTCAACATTTTGGGATTGAGATTAATGGTGAATTTTCCTCCCAACCTCAAAGCTAGGAGGGGATTTTTTTACCATCCTTAAAAAATGAATTTCTTGTATTCCCACCTCAAAGAAAAAATTGAACAATAAGTTTTAAATTTTACAATTAAAAATATGAAGCTATCAATTAGACTAACCTGAAAGAGAGCCTCGACCCAATTGTCCATTCCCAAAAAGGAATTTGACCTCATGAAAACATAAAAGTTGAAGCAAAGCATGATTCTTAATGATAATTATTAGTTCCTGCCGATAGGTAGGATACTATAGCATCCATGAGATGTTTATTCTATAGTTTATCTAGCCAATGAAATCTCTAAATTTTTACATCTTTCTATTTAACTATAATGTTTCTTTATTACATTTGTTGTTCGTATAGTGAACAGTCAGTGTTCAAGGTTTTTTAAAAGCTTGTAGTTGATCAAACAATGAAACATTTCTATTGAATTTTATTGTGCTCACGTACAACACAGTGACAACTATTATTGTCAAATCTAAAAGAGTCAAAAAAAGAACAAGTATTACTGCCAAATCTTGCCAAATCTAAAAAAGTCAATTTTTTTAATAAATTTGTACTAAAACCCAAGATATTTGCTATGATTCTTCTGTGATCAATGTTAACATTTAATGTAGTTTTTAGAAGAGAACTATCTGCATTAAATGTGCATTAGCCATTGGGATTTTTAATTCCACAATCTATAACATTCACATACTTATACAATCTCATGTCTTCTTAGAAGCCTCTCCTAAGTGAGGTTGCACATCAGGTGTGTGAAGCTTTGAAGCTCCGAGTATTTTGTTACCTCTATTTTTTAACAAATATTGAGGTAAGAAATTTGCCTCCCTTCAAGTTATGCTTCAATTTATCCCACATCTTCTTCTTATTTTATTTTCTAATTTGTTCAAGTGTTGTTCATTCTTATGTGCATGGTATGATATTGAGTGGTAGTAAAACAAATGGATAAATTGTTTAGTCATTTTTTCTCTCTTCATTCTACTCCTTAGCATAGTATGGTTGTCTGTTGAAAGAGATGCCAATAAATTTGATCTGTGCCATGTTTTGATTTGCAACATGTAGTTGATTCTTTGTGGGAAGGACACAATAGACTTTACTGGAAGATTTTGATAGTTCCTTCCATATATGTTCTTAAAACTGTTGAATTATTGTTATCTTCATTTACAATGCTCTTGTGCAATGATTGTATAGTTATATAAATTAGAATGGAGATTTTTGATTAATTGCTTTCTTATATTCCCCTGGTGCATAGGACAACATGAGTTGGAAATCTCTAAATCTTGAAAATCCTTTTGTATTTATGACACAATTCTAAGTGTTATAGGTTCATGCTACAGATCCAAATTAATTCATAAAAATGGAATATTACTGACTTGCTATTATTTTTCATGAAATTACTACTTTCTTTGCTATTTATATTTTTGAGGATCTTCTAGGATTTCTGAAAAATATTTCAAGGTTTCTAATGTATTATGCATTTCTCTTCTCCCTCTAGCTCAAAAATTGAATAAGTTACTGAAACCAAAACAATGTTTCATGGAGTGTCACGGGGATCTAAGATGTGATTCTTGCACCCCATCATTTTAGGGAAAAGGAGATGTGCTGGACATGCCTTTCTTTTCTTTTCTTTGAAGTGTTGGGAATGATGTGGGGATATTGATCCTTTATTACTAATTAGGAGTCAAATATTATGTGAAGGATACACAACAAAAGAAAATGGCAACCCCCAAGCTGATGTTCATTGTGATAGTTTCATTTTTCAATTGTTATTAGTTTTGTAACACGTATAATGGATGCAGGATGTGGCAGAACACATGCAAGTGAAAAATATTCTCTTTTTCTGTTCACTTTCGTACTTCTTTGCAGATAATGCTTTTATATGCCGCTGAGAAAGCTGGCATCAAAATTCATTTTTAATTCTAGTATTTGATTGAGCATCCAATTCAACCAAAGTCTAGTTGAGCTTCCATATGCTAATAGTTGATTTTGATATCTTGCTTACCTAAGCTATCCTTGGTTAGTTTATGATCATTATTCAGTTTGTGATTATATATTTTTCTCTGTTATGGACTCGCAGCTTCCAAGCCTGGAGGCTTGTTGGTAAACAAATTTGTCACAATAGAATTTTCCAAATGGAGTGTGTGGCAAATCGTTCACAACAGTTGGATAGGCCCTTGTTATGTGGCCTTCATCTGCGTTTGGAGGGGCAGCTCCCTCGTATGATATGATTTTGATGCTTTTCGAATAAAGAATCTAAAACTAAAAGGTGAGAAAGCTCATGATGACAAATGCACCACGCGACTTCAAGGCTTTCCCGAACTACTAAATTAAAACCGCTAATAAAAACAATCAAGATCTACACTTGAAAACTATTACTAACACAATGTTGATCCATAGATTCATAAACATCTACACCATACCATGAGAATACTCACTACAAAGAGAATCAACATTTCTAACAATTTAGATTTAGAAGAAGAGAACTCAAATTGCACGTTCCTTTATTTTCTTGCAACAAGAACTCAAGAGGAATTTTTGATTACAAAGACAAAATTTGTACATACTTTCCAAATATCATCTCCTAATCAAAATTTTAGCTTAGTGCTCCCTTTTTCCAAAGCCAAAAGGTCCCTTTACAAAGCCCAAAAGAGCCCTTATATAGACACAGAGGTTAATAACTACCCTTTTGTGGTTAGTAACTACCCCCCACATACGTGATTTGGATGAGGTTAATTAACCTCCACAAAAATAACCTATACAAGGAAAGCTTCCAAAAACAAAACTTTAGCTAGAATTACTAAGAATGTCTACACTGGAGATGTTGGTTGTGTATTAGATAACTAGTTTTGCACGTGGAAGCTATGTTGGAGCCAACTATAATTTGCAGCTTTTCCAAATCTATTAAAGAAAGAAGAGCTCTGCTCATTTTCCAGAACAACTAAGTGGAAGATATGAAACTGAATGAACCTCTTCAAGGCTAGTGACTAACTTTGTTCCTGTGTCCTTGGAAATTGAGGGTGACTGTGATAGCAAATCAAAGAACTTGTACATTGGGGACTATTCTCTCCAGATGTCTTTGATCATTTTCACAAAATAGCTCATCTTTGGACGTAGGTTTGGAGAAAGAGAGACATAAACCATAGCAATCTGAAGCATGCCAAACAATTCTTCATCAATGTTTTATACCACATTAGCTCTAGATCAAACACCTCTGTTGTGAACAAAATTTATGTTGTTCGGAAGCTCTGCATCTCCTCTTTCGCACTGAATACTTAACTCTGCAAACAAACTCCCTTTTGAACATCATTTACACTACTCGAGAGCTAGATATCTCATATTTAGCTATTCATTCTGTTCAACCTCCAAACCATAATTTTAATAAATTTATGGTCAAATGAACTCCGTTTTGGACATAAATTGTGCTGTTGAAATGCTCTTCTCGTCCTCCTTCACATTATCTTCAAGATTAGATTGTGGAATTCTCTCAATCTTCGACGGTGGGCTCAAATTTATTCAGTTGTGTAATGTTGTTGGGACCTTTCTAATTGCCAGATTAATTTACAAAGCCGCCAGTTGAAGCCTATTATTTGGTTAAACAATTCAACCATAATTCAATTGTGCATTCTGTCAAACAAGTCACATTCAGTCCAAAAGATATGGCATCTGCAGGAGCTTTATATCAATTTGTACAATCACTATCTTGCAATCATTGTGAAGGGATGATAAAATGTGAGCTGTGTGTATGGCAATTTTGTGACAAATATCTCATCCTATAATTGGAAGGGGTTTCATCCCATGCAATACATCATGTAAATTCCCTATTGGAAATGTACCCATATAGAATGAACCTGCGATCTTTCATGTCTCCAACATTTCAACCAAGTTCTTGTGTCGGATTTGACAGGCTCTTGAACTCCCTTCTTATGCTATTCCCTTCAGTTTGTTTAGAGTTTAACTGTATCACCCTCAATGTGAACAATTAACCAAAAGGTTGCTGCACTTTGTAAACAATGCCTTTGCCTCTTTACAAGCATCAAGTAAGCATGTCCATACAAATGTATTAGGTTTTATTGGCAATTTAATGATAAAAATTTAGAGATTGCTCGAGATGGCCAAAAAGGCTAATAAGACCAGTTGTGCCTGCATAGTGATCTATCTTGGGGGTTATATTAGACTTGGCAATGTGATTGAAGTACCATCATCAAGTAGGCCTACATGACTATATGAAAAAAAACAAAAAACAAACAAAGGTTATATGATTGAGCTCAACTCCAGAAAGCTTCATTACTTCAAAGAGTTCAAGAAAATCCTTGTTGTTTTCACTCCTATGTTGCTGATCTCCAAATGTGCAAGCTAGGTGGCAGATAAATTTTGTCAATGGAATTCTGAGCCGAAGTGATCTTTTCAAACCTGATTCTCTTTCTTTGCAAAAACGTTACTCCATTTGAATCACATATGGAATTTTAAACTTTTGAACAATGAGGTTAATAACTATTTCAAGGAGGTTAATGAATATGTGTTTTTGGAGAGGTTAATTAACGTACTCCAAAATACGTAATTTGAAGCTTATCATTAACCTTTTTGAGAGGTTAAGAAATACGTGTTTTTGGAGAGGTTAATTAACCTACTCCAAAATGTGCGATTTGAGAGTTATCATTAACCTATTTGAGAGGTTAATGGTTAATGATAAACTTGAAAATGCGTAATTTGGGTCTCTCCATTAACCTGTGATAACTTGTGGCTCAGAAGTCAGATTTTGAAAATTTTAAGTGCTGGGCAGAGCTGGGAATGAGCTGGAGATAGTAAAGGACAAGATCTTTCAAAAACTGAAACATGAAAAGACCAATTTAAAGCTTAAAATGAGGCAAATTTCAAAAATAACTATGGCTCAGAAATTGAAACAATTTTATAACTAGGCAACAAGGCTAAAGCAGATTCATCCAAAAGCTGATTCGGATCTAGATGCCTTGTGGATGCTCACAAGAAGTGAATGGAGGGCACTTGGATGGTCTCTGGATGTGCTCATAGGAAGCGCATCCAGGGCACCTAGATGCTCTCTTCTTGTGAGCATGCACAGGGCATCTAGAAGCCTCCATGAGAATCTGTGCACCCAAACATCAATTTTGACATTTTTTCAGGAAAAACTTCTTAAGAGCACTTTATAACATGCACTTTATATCGTATATTTATCATTTCTTGATTTAACATTGAATCATGAACTAAATATTGATTTTTGTAATTGTAATGATTTTCTTTTGCATTAGAATCATGAACATAAATGCATATGAAATGACTTATTTAATATTTATCAGACATCTTGGTCAATGGTGAAGTATCATACTATTGAATGATTTAATTTTGTATATTTCTTGCATTTCTTTGCATATACATAAACACATCTAAATACATCCTAAATCCTCCCAAAAAATTGCACATCCGTGCACCCAATTCACACATCCACATCTGCGGTCTGAATCGATAACTTAGATATTTTGAGGCTCACTTTCACTATGCAACCAACTTGGATATTTTGAGGCATCTAAATTTATTTGCTGAAACAAGGAAATTGTACAGGGTTTGAAGACGCATAAAAATTGCACTATCATTTTTTAGACCATTAAGAGGAGTATAAACACTATCTTCACAACCTCTTCAAAGAAAAAACTACACCCAAAACACACAGTTGCATTTGCATGAAAAGTCCAACAGATGTCAATACTAAGAAACCAATTGTCAAATAGTGGCAGTGGTTGGAGTCCTAAAATTAATATGAAGAAGAGAATTTTTATCGTTGTTCAATATTACATGTTCTATTATTTTGGGTTAATATTGAATTGCAAGTTGAATTGTGACTATGATAACATTCTTATTGACTATAACAACCAACTAATTCCATTACATATTTCTCAAAATGTTCATTAGAGGACATAATGAAGAATTACTGAACCAAATATACCATGCAATTAAAGCATAAGCATAATTCTTAAGTTCTTTTAAAGATATTTGTGAATTTTAATACACTAATATGAATATTCCTAATTATTTGTCAATGAGTCCAATATTTTTAATTATATTTGAAAGTAAGTCTGAGATAAAATTATAAAATTATAGAAATAATTTATAATTTAACATTAAACTTTTGCTTAAATTTCTTTTAATAATGTATAAGATATTAATGTATAAATATTTTTATTTTATTTTCACTTGACATTCTCAAAACTTTTTTTTGTTAATAATTTTTTTTTGTTATTGCTTATAACTATATAAATAGTCAAACATTATGTCAATCTTTTAAGTTAAACAAGTATCACTAAGGTAATGTGCCTCTAAAATGGCAATTCATATATTACTTTTGAGTTATTTTTATTTTATGTTGGCATAGTAAAATATTTTCAAAATTATGCAGGGAAACAAACCGATGTTCTATTATATGTTTTTTCTCTATTATCTACAAACTCTTATTGTTGTACATTTGTAGGCTAATACTAAACATTCTAAACATTTGTTCTTATATGTTTTTTTTCTATTATCTACGAACTCCTATTGTTGTACATTTGTAGGCTAATACTAAACATTCTAAACATTCGGTTCTTTTGATTTATTTAATTTAAAAGTATGAAGATTACTAATGAATTGAGAATAAAAAGTATTTCTTTCTTTAAAATTCTCCTACGATACTTTATAATTAATATTATATTAACTTTTTTATTATTTATTTAATTTAACATTTAAAAAAAAAAAATTTGGCAAATGTGGACGGAGCCACAAACTATATATAAAAATAGCTAGTTCGATAACTCCATGGGGAAAGAACTAGAAAGAAAACCCCATTTCCCCGTTGAAATACAAAAGAAATAAGCAGAAGAAAAGCAACCCACAAAAGATTTCCCCTACGACAACACAAACTACAAAGGGCTGCAATTGGAGACATTAATTTGAGTCTTGGATAAAAAGTTCTGCTAGAACAGGAAAGGCAGACAGAATAATTGGATGAGAATTAAGATTGGGATGTGAAGCCGAGGCAACAAACTCTACACGTTGATCATCACATCCCATATTTGCTAAATAGTCGGCCACAGAATTACCTTCCCTATATATATGAGATATCTGATACTCTCGAAACGAATCCAATAACCCCCAAATTTGTTTTAGGATATAAGTAATTTTCCAATTGAAAGAATTTTTTGAGAGACATGCTTTAATTATAATCATTAAGTCACCCTCAATATGAACTGAATGAAAACCATTTCTTCTTGCTAGTATTAAGCCAGCTAGCAAAGCGCGTGCCTTTGCCATATTATTTGTCCCTGGAGGTAAAGGTTGAGATTTAATTGCTAAAACCCTTTCACACTCATCTCTAATGCAAGCTCCAATTCTTGATTTGCCTGGTCAAAGCTAATCTTAACAAAACCAGATAACGGAGTCCACTTGACATTTGATCTATCAACTTTGCTGGATAATTTTGGATTTGAATGAGTACCCATAGGAATGCGAATAGCTTTCCAATTCTGAATGATACTACTATCCCAAGCTGATAAATAGTGATTAAAACTAACAGAAGCAATTGAAGAATTAATGCTTTCGGATATAGATTTCTCAATCTGATCTTGCACCTTGCTCATATGTGAAGAAACATGACAAAAGATATGCTTGTTTCTTTCCCACCAAAGTGAAAATATATAATTTAACATTTATTTTAACAATGTCTGATATTTTTAGAATACTCTAATTATACATTGGCAGGCAGGAACTAGACGCAATGCGTCCTAATTTATTTATTGTTAGAGCAAAGCATGATTCTTGGAGGTGATGATGTAGCTCCTGTCTGAATAATGCCCGTGGTCAAGCATGTTCCTTCATAGTACCGATTTGATCCCTTTCTGACCACATTCATTGAACATACAAAATCTGTAGTCTCTAAGTTACATTAGGATGCTCATTCCTCGACTGTACAAAGTTTAGTCTGTAGATTGCATCACTGAATTAATAATAACTTCTAGTCGATAATCCAGTCCGCTTCGCATCCAACTCCCTTGCAGAAATGAGTAGCAAAAAATTTGAAACCTTCTTCGCATTGGATGGAATAGGAAGCCTTATAGATTACATTAACAGCACACCTACTTTAGCTCAAAAGACAGGACACAAGAATGCCGAAGAGCTTGAAATCAAAGAAGTGGGTGATGGCAATCTCAATTTTGTTTATATTATCAATGGACCTAAAGGATCTTTTGTTTTGAAACAGGTATTTACATTTCTTTTGCTCTTTTATTCCATTCAATTATTGTTATTTTTTGTCAGATTGAAGAAACATAAACTAGTACTCTGGCGGGAATTTTATCTATGTTTTGAATTCGTTTACTTGGTTTTAGGATTAACTCTCTTAGTGATCAGATAACTTTTCTGTGTTCCGCTTTACGTTACGTGGCTTTGGGATTCGTTCTGTGAGTGATTAGAGCTCATATACAAATAGAGATGTGGGCACAAAACAATTATTTTATTTTGAAATATTCTTTTTTTTGTTTAGCCTCTTATTGAAATTACGTAAATTGAAACACGTTTTTTGCATAGTTACTTATGTGCTGCTTTCATTTACTATATCTCTGCAGATCCATTCTGCTCTGCTCTGTTTATTATCAGAATAGAGCATGTGAAAGTGTGTACGTGGGTGCGGGCAAGGATTTAGTCATTATTTATTGCTTCAAATTTTATTACAGATAATAGAGCCAATTTTTGGGTATTTGACCTTTGAAACTAAACACTTTTAAAAGAATTTTCTTCTAGTCGTCGTAGTAAACACTCTTGTTTCAGTGTGATCGATGACTTTTACAGAAAAAAGCAGCACAGCTCTTGATCTTATCTTTTAGGAATTAGGTTTCAAGGCTTGAATTCTAGGGCTAATGGTTTATGGATTCTACTTATTACCGAGTATATAAAATCTTAAATGAGGAGAATCAAGCTGCCTTTGTGGAAGAGTGAGCAACAGTTGTTTGCTTGTTTCTCCCTAATGTTGTGGAAATAGGTCCCAAAAGGAAAACAAAACCTAAAGCGGACTTCTGTCATTCACAGAACTTGCATATTTTGCATGTGTATATTCGTGTGAAGAAAATTGTAATCTTTTAGTAGTCTAGGTCATATTCTGCTGTGACCATATCCATCTCAAAACAATCTTTATTGCTTTCCAACAGGCACCCGCAGTTGCTGCAAAAAATTTAAAAACACTTGCTGACAACATAGTTGATATTGGACCTTTTGTAGGTTTAGGTACATGAGACTGTCAATTGGTGATTAATAGTACCATTTAACTGAACTGATGAATCATTGTGGGAAAGTTGCATTCCTATTTCCATGGGGTTTGGCATAGGCTTGCACTCTTCAATCTTGAATTTCTCAAGCAATGCCTTGGGATATTTCATTGTAGAGACCAAATTTTGATTCTTTTATTGCAACACTCGAGGTCCAAGACAATGATGCAGGAGTTGGGAGATTTGTCATATCAGTCGATTGTTTGAGATCATTCTTTATTGTTGCATTTATCTGTGGAGAACTCCCTATGATGATTGAATTGTTGACATATACAATCAAAATCGTAGTCTGTCACATTGCTTTTTGAGTTAAGAGATTAGGTTCTTATGGATTCTTCGCGAATCCATGTTGAAGGAGATTCTCATTGATCACGATGTATCAAGGTGGGGGAGCTTGCATTAGAATTTAGAAGGATATCACAAGTCCAATTACATTTTGCTACTAACTAGGTGTCCCTACAGTAGACTGAATAGTGGATTCATTGCCCTTAGGCTCCTCCACGTGTCTAGTCCACTTGCTCCTACGGGTGTAAAGTCAAAATCGGACCATTCAAACACATCCGATCCTTATTCTTCAGGTGCCTCCCCCTTACCTTGATCTGTAGATTCATCAACGTGAATTAGTTGTTCCTGTGCATGAGGGGTCTGTGTCTGGAATCTCTCTTCTTAGCCTTGGCAATCGTGCCAATACGAGTTCTCCTCATGAGAGGAACATTATCTTCCAGAGCCTCTGCCTCTTCTTTTGGTGCCTTAGGGATTGCCTTGAGGGTGGTGGGCGAAATGTAACTACTCTTCTTTCTATTGTATACCTTCCCCTTCACAGGTCCAGGTTCTATCATTACTGGTACTGTCCTTTGGGTGTAATTTGTTCCTTTGTAGGTGCCTCTTCCTCTTCCACGATGAGAAATTTTCTTTTCTTCCCCTTTCCCTTCTCCTCCTGGCTAAGGTATGCCACGTCCCTCTCATGATGGAACACTATATCTGGCTTAACCAGTGAGGAAGATTTTTAGGTAGGAGCTGTAACCTTAACTCCTTTTCCTTTCTCTGGTCATGTCGGCACTACCAAAGAAGGTATGTCTGGTACTAGATCTAATGGGTAAGGTTTGTTGACCCATTTGTTGGTCAACTCCACCACATGCCTTGCACAAAACTGAATATCATCATTCTTTGTCTTGTCCACTGCGGCGTTCAAAATGGGCTGGTAAAAAATCTTGTTAGTTTTGTACAAGGGATCCAAAACATCTAGAGAATCCTTATTCCAAACCATAGTAACATGGGGACGCACCCCCCCTTTTTGCCCCATGCATTGGGAATGAGGACGCATCGTGTACTTGGGGACTTTGTTCCCCTATCCCTAGCGGTACTTCCAGATTCCACCACATCCGTCGAGGATGGGGGGCACATCCCAATGTTAACTATTTGCTGATTTGACTATTTATGTTCAATGTACGATGTTCCAATTCAATGCAATGTTCAAGTATTTACTCTTTTACATCTTTATATCTTATAGTGCAATACATCTTTTCATAACTAGCATTTTAAGTACCATATGTACAGTATATACAACCCCCTCAGTCCCCTACTGCCGTTCCCCCCACCGTCCCCAAATTAAGGCCCCTCTGTGCCCCTGTCCTAGAAACTTGTCCCACCGTTCCCCTGTCCCCCCATCCCCCAAGGTGGTGTGACTATGTTCCAAACCTTGGTAGAAATTTTGAGGCCAATTGCTGCCTTTGGGAGGGGTAGGATCATCTGGCAGTGATCACAAATTCTCACTTCATAATCATTTGTGCAATTGAGCCAATGATCTTCCACGGTAGCATCAAGGGTGAACTCCCGCCTCATCACATTGGTGTACATTCCAATAGGATCAAAATAGGGATGAGTAGTAGGGAAGTCCTCTAATGGGTATTGTTCCTATTCTAACTCAAAAGACTTAATGTCTTTATATTCCTTAATTAATAGTGTATGGCCCGATCGAAATAGGCTAGTCCCAAGTCTTCCAATGCTTTAGTCTGCATCGCTCATAAGCTGTTATCAATTGTCGGCTGATCTCCAACAGTATCAACTTGTCTGAATGATATCTTGGAAGCTTCTTGGAATGTGAAGTTGTCCCAACTGCTCTAATGCATGTGAATGTCTTGAATTGGATGAAGTATGCGCCAATCTATGTCACACACTCAACGACCTCAACATACAATCTCTTTACATAATCTCCTTCCACAAATCTTATAACTGCAAATTTGAAAGCATAATTGATAATCTAGTATTTATTTGAGAGCTTTTTTGGCACTATATGAGGGTATACAATATAAGGTCAACTATTTATGTTCTGCAGGCTTCCCTTCTTTGACAAACTTGGATATTCTACCTGAGCAACCAACAAATAATCCAAGTAGGAAGTCATGTGGAAACGGGATTTGTCTTCACCAGAGTGAGTTGCTCATCAAGAGAGTCACTAATTATGGTACCGCAATCTATCCTGTTGCTCCTGTTTCCGATCTTCTCAATGAAATGGATCATCCACGTCTCTAAATGACTCAAGACGGGCAATCCCTCGACTCTACTCAATAACGCAACACAGTAGCCAATGTCTGCTATCATATAACCTCAACTCAAATCCACCCTGCTAGCTCTACCATGTGGGGTTAGAGTGATTAGATATTTTGTTTGGACCAATTCATCAACCTCCTTATTGTCCTTGTACCACCTTTGGGCACTCTCGAAAGAGATGGCATAGTACTCATCGGATATGGGGAGATGGAAGACCTTCTCGATATTGTCTGGCCTTATGTCCAACACAATCTCTCCAGTCGCACTTTTTACCAACTTTTCATCCGAGACATAGTGGTTGGCCAGTTTAAAGGTGAGTTCTAAGGATTGAACTGATGTTGGGGGTGAAGCAAAATTTACTAAGCCTACCATCACCGTAGAAGATATCATTTCTGATCTCTCCTGGGGGTTGTTACAGATGCCGAGGAAGTGGTTTCAATCAATATTACCAAGCTCTGTGTCCTTTATCTTAGAGTCTGGATCCATAAACTTGGATTTAGAGGCACCACCTTGAACTTATACTTTATGAGCCTGAGAGATGCGACTTTAGCCCGCGCTGTTGATGAGGATGCCATTGTATTACCTGCATAAAGACAACTTGTCAGTACCAAGTTACAAGCCCATACATGAAAAATAGCCAAAAAAGACGAGAACAAATTGAGTGGTGAGGCGGAAAGGCTCTAAAACTGAAAAAAGGGGATCCCCAGGGCTGTGCACCTGTGCAAGTGTGCAGAAATGCATTCCAAGGAAGCAAAAATTGCATCTACGCACCTGTGTAGGTACACGGTTGAGCAAAGCCTAAGATTAGGAAATCCCTAGGGTTGCAAAAGACAAGTAGAAGGACATATGTGGCATGTAGAGGCTACGGACCTGCAGGTGTGTAGGTAGAAATAATGGATTTTAGCAAAAATGATTTGAAACGTGGGTGGAGGAAGCCATGTGCGCCCCTGCACACGAAGACAAAACACCAAGTACGTAAAGGACTAGAGACTAACTAGGATTAGAGCTCAGAAGTGCACAAACTCGAAAGCAGAGAGTAGTAGTGCACAAATGAGGAGGGTCAACGCCCTTCTATAGGTCCCTGGGCTGCTAATGTTAGCATCGAGGAAGGTGATCCCCAGGTAAGCGTTGGAGTTACGCACTTGCGCAACTTCATAGAGGCATCCGTGCTTTAACCAGTTCCTTAAATCTTCAACGACCGGACTTCGCGGACTTTACACAATTGGAGAGCTCTGCAAATGCACAACATGCGCAAGGATTATAAACAAAGCAAAAACACTAAGGGAAACTTCACACTTTACACAGATACACACTTGCGTATGGTGCATAAGTGCAAAGAGCACTAAGGCTAGCCAAAAGACTAATCTAGAAACCTACTAGACATAACCCCGGAGCTTCTCGATTGCCAAGGTCCCTTAGAAGAGATCGTAAGTTGACAAACCTAGAGGACGGAGGATGCAAGACCAAGGTAAAATGTAAAAGGGGGCCCCCCTTTTGTGAAATCGCAAAAAGGGGTGTGCGTTGTGGAACCACAACACGTAGTTTCCTTTCTGCCTCAACAACTAAAGAAAGGGATAGAAAAAACTACAAAGAAATAATCAACATATGGAAAAACTTATGAATGGTATGAATGACTTCATTCAAGCTTTTTTAAAAATATCAATCGGATATGTCATTATTTTTAGAGAAATTACTTTTGGAAGAAGCTAAAAAGATGGATAAGAGGCATAATAACAATAAACGTCTTGAAGTCATTGACGTCGAGCATGTAAATCATCACAATGGAGAGAATCCATTTGAAGATGCAACTAATTTTTCACTTTAGCCATATGAGGGTTTAAGCAAAGATGATCCTAGAAGAGAGATGAACATGACTTCTCTTAATCTTAAGCATGAGTTTGATATGGACAATAATTGTATAGATCCTTTGAGTGATCTTCTAGTGTGTTAGTTGATTCCTATAATGACACAACTCCTACACATGAGGAAAAATCAAAACATGGATTTCTAGGATACTTGAGAAACTTGGCGCACAGGCCCTCGATATGGGAAGATGATATATTTGAGACACTACCACCTTTAATTATTTGGGAAGAAAATGACTCAAACCAAAATTTGGTGGCGATTGATGATTTTAAAGAAAGCAAAGAGGTCAAAATTTATGATTTGGGATGACGATAGTTTACTTTCTCATTCGCACGTGTTTGTAGTACTTACATGAAATAACTAATGTAGAGAAGTCTAGAAGTATTGAGTATGAAGTTTTCAATGAAGAAGTGCTTGTCTGGTTGTTATAACAAAAGTGATATATCCCATCCTCAAGATAATGTAGCTCATAATTATAGAATTCATCCTCAAGATAATACAACCCATAATCATAGAAAGACAATGTTATGGGGTCACCTAATGTTGACATTTAAGTTTTGGTAGATAAGTCACGAGACATGGGTTGATGATGCAACTGGTAAGGGGCAAATTTTGTGCATCATAGCATAGAAGATGTAAAAAGGATCCAAAGCATGTTGCTTCACAACGTCGGGTATAATGTTGTAACTTGTTATTATTAGAGTAGCACAATAGATTGGTGGAGCTGTGTACCTAAAGTTGATATGGGATGTGTAATGTCTTGAAGGTGATCTTGGCTCGAAGGCAATCTTAGCTCAAAGGGGATCTCTGTCTAGAGGCACTCTTGATCCGAATGCAATGTCGGCCCGAAGGGGATTTTGACGATCTCGGCCCAACTGGGATTTCATCCCGAAGGGGATCTCTGTCCGGAGGCAATCTCGATATGAAGGCAATTTCGACTCGAAGGGAATCTTGTCCAAAAGGGGCTTTCTATCTTGAGGCAATCTTGGTCTATAGGTGATCTCAACCCGAAGGTGATTACTTCTCGAAGGGGATCTCGACCTGAAGGTGATGACTTTTCGAAGAGGATCTTGGCGATCTCAGGCCGAAGGGGATCTCTTCTTGAAGGGGAACTCTGTCCAGAGGCAATCTCGACCTGAAGGGGATGTCTATCCAGAGGCAATCTCGACCTGAAGGGGATCTCTGTTCAGAGGTAGTCTCGATCGAAGGCAATTTCAGACCAAAGGGGATCTCAACCCAAAGACAATGACTTCCCGAAGGGGATCTCGACAATCTTGGCACGACGGCAATTGCTTTGATACCATTGTAATGGTCCGAAGGAAAACTTTGAGATACTCTGACTTAGCGCACAGGTTGCAAGTTGAACACACTTTGAAACAACACTCAATGTTGTTCATACGGTAAATGAACAGCCCGTACGATAGAGCCAAGGCAATTCCTATGGTGTGGACTACAGGCCATACGGTAATGCAAAAGGTAGTATGATAGGGTGATCCTGTGCGGTGTATCAGGAGGGTATAAAGTAGTGAAAAGAGTACGGTGTTGGGCGAGTCCGTATGGAAGTGATTGGTAGTTTAGTGAAGTATGTGGAGCTGTACGGTGCCTTTACACCAATGAGTTCTCCAATACTGATTTTATGCACAAATGATTCCAAATGATCAACGATATTAAATATGTACTCTAGATTGCAAGAACAAATAGATGCCAAAAGAATTGAGGAAGTTCCACAAATAATATTTATAAGTGCAAATGAAGATGGTGCGTGGATTTGTTAGATCCGAGCGAAGTAATATAGAGAATCGGAATAGGGTGAGGTTTGAATCCCACCGAAACCACACTAGCCAAGTAGGGAAGATCTTTCACTTTTGAAATGACAAACAATAGAAACTCCAATAGGAATTCGCAGTACAAAGAAAATAATTCAAATCGCATGACATCTACTACCTACATGTTGTGCTTAAATACCCTTCGGAGGAACTTCCGAGGGCTTAACTTTACAACGATAGCCGACAACAACACCTACATAAACAATTAAAATTAAAGGGGTCTGAGATATACTAAATCAATCGGTCCACAAATACAAATATTATTAACTTGGGCCCCATATATATTAATTAAAGTAACTAATTAAAGGTCATTTTATTATATTATTTAAATTCTAGGACCATTTAATTAATTAATATAATTAAATTATTACATTAAAATTTGGGAACATGACAGGATGCATGCATTTGGTTTCAGTATTCAAGTGCAGATTGCTTAAGGACAAACAATCTCTGAGAAGGGTGGATTTTAATGCCCCCTTTTTGCCAAGCACGTCAATAAATAAATAAAGACTAATGCTAGCTTATTATCTATTCTCCCCATAGGCTAAAATGTTAAGTTAATAAAGGGGGTTAAGTGTTTAATTAAATAAAAGGAGAAATCGGGGGTGAATTATCAAATGCGAGACAAATATTATTATTTACGTAAGTTGCCAAGTAAAAAAAAAATAGGAGGAAATCAATAGCTTTTTGGCTATGGATATATATAAAAGGTTAGATTGGGGTTTTCAGTCTCAATTCTATTATGATAGGTTGATTTAATACTTGATAATTTCTTCATTGTTGCTGGTTTGTCAGTAGCAGCCATATTTGAGGATGGAAGCCCTTGGATATTTGTAGGTTGGACAGAAATCCAATGCTACTTGAGAGTTGGGCTCACTCAGGATTCATCATTAAGCAGATTTACATCGTATTAAACAGGTTTTGGAGGAAAACTTATGGATGTTCTATCATTATAACAATAATATATTCGATGTAACAGCCATACATATTTTATATCATAATCATTATCAATAGATTTGAGTTTGTAATCACTTTTTTTTTGGAGATCTATATTGTTTCTTTTGCACGTTTGTAAGTTATTATTTTGTGATGAAATGAAGCAAAACGTGAAAAAAATTGAAAGCTCAAATCAGATTTGAAATATCCTAGTTTGGAATATTTTAGTGGGTTCATGGGGCAGTGTCCCTAGTGTGGTTGAGGGGCAGTGACCTTGTGGGGGTCTGTGAGTAGCACCTCTATTGGAGTCGAGGGGAAGGGCCCCTCCTGGGGTTGAGGGGAAGCACGAAGCACACTTTTAGTCACAATATAGGTTGGGGTGGAGGGGTGGAGCCCACATTGCCAAATACCAAACTAAGACCTTTAGAACCACATAGAGTTCAATTGTACACATCATTTTATTAATTATTTAAGATGCCATAAACAATTTCAATAAAGCTTGAAAATAGAGACTTTGGAGTGTTTAGCCTGTTGGTTCCCAAATCCATAGATTGAAATCCTATGAGCCTTGCCAATCTCAATGCTGGGATATACAATCGGTTATGGCCAACATGACAGGAGTGATCAACTTGATCCACATCCTCTGTACTTCTAGTTCTTCAGGACCAAGGCGGGAAAACCTATTCCTAAGCCCACTCCTTCAGCTTTAGGCTTTTTATAGCAGATTGTTTGATTTTTGATGCAATAAAGTTCTCCAAATGGCAAGGATATGAAGAGCCTTTAGTCTCGACCACTTAGAACAAATATGTGTAAGTATTGGAAATATGTTTACTTCAAAACTCTTAATGATAGCTTCAAAATATAGATGCTTTAGATAAAATTGCATTAAATATCAATGTTCAGAAATTAGAATGCTTGTGTAGTTTAGGAGAGAACTGAATTTATGCATGTAACGAAGAAATGCAGAAATGAGTCACTAATTCCAATCACAAAACAGATGACAATCCTTTAATGGCCTTAAAGATCAGTTCCTTGTTTCCTTGGGTTACAGAGTCTAACACAGTGCAAATTTTTAAATGCAACTTTGTAGGACGATATATTTATTCAGATATCATCAATTGCTCCAAATTTAACATGTAGAAGATTAAATCACATATGCAATTCAATGTTAGTCTAAATGGAGTTTAACTTCTTTGAAAGGAAGATCAATCAGACAATGATGAAGAAAAATATATATCTTTCACAGAATCCTTGATTGTCAAACAATGAATGCTATTAAAAATCTTACTGTACAAATTAAATCAGAGATACTTCACCAACTGTTTTGATGACTACAGAGGATCAGCTTTGCCTGCAAATAATCTCTATGCCTTCAATGAACAAAAGACACAATATTTTATTTTTCAAGAAATGGATGCATTAGCTGTGCTGCAAATCGCGACTCTTTTCCACAGTCCACGTTACAAAGAAGAATGTCCCAATAGTGCTCTCACCGAATATCATATGTTGTGTTTGTTTTTACATCTCTTATTTGTATATGTATGAAGAGGTGCATATTAACCTTCCAACTTGCATACCGCTTCATAACAAGTAACTAATTGTTTCATATTGCAAGCTTTCATAGAGTGGAGATATATCATACTTGTAAGGCTCTAAATACACACAACCGCTGTGTCAGCCAATAATTAGTTTTTTGTTATTACCAAATCAAGTAGCGCCGATCCATAAACTAATGAATAGATCAACCAATGACATGAATGAACAGGCGGCTTGAGGACTCATTTTAATACACTTCAGGTCTTCCATGGAGACTGGGAAACTATCCCTATGCATTTGTGACTTCTTCCTTGTTCTTGATAGTAGTAGGTGATGTGCTGTATGGGCTCTTGTCAATTAATGATGTCTTGGCCCTTTGTCTGTTGATGAACTGTGTCCTATCAGAAGGATCAGTGGTTGGCAGTAAATCGATATAAATATAGTCTATAGACATGTATTGCTATTTTTATATTCTGATGATTAGAATGTTCTCTCAGGTGATATGATCGCAGGCTCTGTCGAATTATTCATTGTAACCAATGAGTGTATGTGCTGCTGTGTATGTATTTGCTTGTCGAGCTCCAAGACAGCAATTACGGTGCTTTGAATAGAAAGCCCACACATAGAGTAGGATGATAAGATCCTAACCAAATTGTCTGAAATGATGATATTTCTAGATCACATAAATGTCATGATGCCACACTTTAACAGTTGATAGTTATGTTGATTTTTCTGGTCGATAATGTTTTGCTCGCATGTGATTATCATTGAAACTCATGTCAATGGGACCAATCCTTTGATATAGATACCAATGAATTGTATGAATAGAGCCGCACACAAGTGGTATGATCAAGCCAAGAATTGATGATGCTAGATGACGACGAGTATCGCTTTTGAGTGATCCATTGAATAAATCAAATATAATTTCAGACTATTAAATATCGCCGAATAGGCGATGGTCTGGTTTTGAACTGGGTTCACTGGTTTTGGATTGTTCATGCCAAGCTGTGATCGCTGGTGGAGAGTCTTCCGGGTTGAATTCCAAATCCCTCAGTGACATCAATGTTCAACATATTGCTGATGATCTATCTACAAAACACAGACTACTAATGGGATTACAAAAAAAAAAAACAGAGAGGACGCTCAAATGGAGGCGCTAATTTGCAAAAATCAGGCCTCCATCATAGCCAACGTTTGCAACATGGAAAAATCAATATTTCAAGAAGAATCCTCTTCATCGAACTATGTAATGATGGAATGGTTGTCAAATGCCTCTAAGAATCTATTGTATGCTGGATAAGAAGGGCATAGGTTGTACATATTGAAAGTCGATACTAGGTTGATGTTGTACACAAGTTTGAAGCTGTACTTTGTATTTCTGTACATGGTGTACAATGTAAAACCAATGCCAAGGCCAAGGGACAAGGAGGTGCTGAAGTTGTATGGCCACAAGGTGAAGTTGCCATATGTAGCAATTTAGGCATACAAAATGACAAAGGGGGCCATACGGAAAGAACAGGAAACTCTCTTGAGAATGATATTGTTGTGCAAGGAAGAACCTGTTGCACACAATGTGTAGGATGAAGCTGTTGTACTGATGCAATGTGAAGTTGTTGTATACTATGTTGCTATATAGGGAGTTGGTGTACACAATGGAATTGTTAATGGGACCATATGTTGCAAATAGAAAAATGTGATGTGATGTAAAGTGAAGTTGGTCGTACTATTAAAAATGTGGTTTGTAAAAGTCTAAAAGATAAATTACTCTATGTCGTCGTACAATGCAGAGTGGGGTCCCTTTGAAAGTAGTCCATACTTTGAATAAGTAGATCATACATTGGAAAATGCCTTCACAAAGAATCAAGTATGATGCCTTTGCCATCTACTCTTTCTTTTCCTATTTATTTCTAGTGAAGTTTGATTTCCCTTGACAATTATTTATATGCTCCACATTACATATTCCTCTCTTCATTACGTTAGATGTATTGTCCATAACTTTACATGCTTCCATCGGTTGCTCTATGATGACCTCGATTAGGAGGGTCGTCACCCTTCTATTTTCTCATGTCTATTTTATAAATAACCAAATAAATTATTAAATAAATATAAGTAGTAATAAAGTTTACTATTAAATAATTTCATTTATAGGTCACCTGGTGATGCTGACATAAGTTTAGGTGGTTTTGTTTAGTTGATTTTTTTTAGCCGACTTGCTTAGGTGAGGCTATATAAGTAGGCATGAACTGATGATTAAACATGACTGACGAAGAATTTTAAATCTTTGTATGGGTACAAATTAGCCCGAGACACAAACCTTAGTGCTGATTAGTATAGCTACTTTAACGGCGCCGTTGGAGTCTTTACCACAACTTGAGCAAAATAGGCATTTGAGCATGCCCAATAGCCGATAAAGGAGTTCAAGATCAAACATCTTCAAGAAATGTAGAGGCAAGTTTCACAAACTTCTTTGCTTAGAATGAACAAAATTTTACTTTACACGAATCTTAATCGAGTACTTTAGATAATTTAGCGTCTACCAGTAGTTTAGATTATGGTGAAAGATTTGCTTATAAAGAATTTAGAGTTCCTAAAATTAATCCTTCTAAGATTTGTAGGGATATATCTAAGGGGCTAAGAGAGTTCTTTTCTTATAAGCGTGCTAGTAAATACACGGTTGCCGAGTTACAACACACCGTAACAAATAGTTAAGAAGGGGTTTGAAACTATTTACTCAATCTGAAATAAGGGAATTAAAAAGACAAGCAAGAGTGGATCCTAAAAACTTTCAGTTAATGCACATGTCATATGTGTGTATAGGGATCTTAGGTAATCATAGGCAAGCTTTGCCCATAATAATTACGATGCTTCTTAAAGATGCTCGTATGACTCAGACATCTCAAGCCTTGTTAGGAGGAGTCTACTATTCAATGGAAAATGGCCAATTTATATTGATTTTTCATTAGACTATTATTTAAGTCTGAAAGATGCAAACCTAAATGATGTTCTGACTTGTGAGTTTCATGTTCATGAAGACTTAGTTAGTAGATCATACACTGACTTTCCTTATTCACTATTGCTTGTACAAAAAATCTCTCTTTTTGATGATAAACCCATAGAGAGTAATGTTTTCTGAAGAAGTTTTGTCCACCATTTGGAAATTCACAAATCCTACTACTCAGTTAAGAGACCAAAACATAGTCAGATACAAAGACATTAAAATGCCTACTCAATGGGCATTGGAATTATGGAGTAAGGATGCTCACCCTGGAAACCTCCACAGTTGTAAGGGATAAGTATTGAAGAAATAGATGATCAAGTAGTATTAAACTTTTGCAACTCTTGGTGTGAGTGAACCCAAATTATGAGATATGCTTCTTCCAGTAGTCACTCTGGCCTAGTCATCTGACCCATATTTACTGTAGCTTCTCAACAACTAGTTATAGTTATACCTAATACAAGATGGGAGTCTTTCTTTTCTTTTCCTAGTATGTGTTTTAATCTTTCGAGAGAGCCAATATTTGGTCTCAATCCTACTTGTTCACATGTACATATTTTTGAACTTGAGGATGGACAATTGAAATGTGGAATTTATAGCTTCTTTCTATTAAAGAACTAAAGATTTTTGCAAATGTAATGACGCTATGTTTTTATGTGTTTTCTAACTATAGATACAAATGCATATATATAGGAGTAGAAGAGACATGTCTCTATGTTAATCAATATTGGTTTTTGTAAGTTAATTTCCATTATACATTATTAACAACAATATATATATTTATATAGACATATAGATATGTAAACATATATCTAATTGATGATTAATCAAATGCAATAATGTTTAACCAATAACTATAGGGGATCAACTCTAGATCAATTCAATCTGATTGAAGCTACACCATAAACACTCCCTCGTAGCAAGGGAGGATTGTTATAGAACACATTATGCTCTCAAGCATAAAGAGTGATATCATCTCAATATGATATTCTTGGAAATAACATATTTAAGGATATCAAATCATACCCACCAAATTAGATTTTATCTTTCGATATTATTAGAAGTATAATTCTACATGGAATATCAAATCATATGATATATATCATACTTATATTTTCTTGGTATGTGCATAGGCATCAAGTCCATGATATCTACCAAGAGAATATTTGCATATAGTGTAAACACCATGTCATTTCCAAGTCGAATACATGTTATTAGATCTCCGAGACAACAATTGAATGTAGTCCATCAGAATAATAGGTAAGTTATCATGATCTCCAGGACAACAACTTAACGTAGTCCATCATAATAACAAGTAAGCTATCATGATCTCTAGGACAGCAACTTAATGTAGTCCATCATGATCTCTGGGACAACCACTTAATGTAGTCCATCATGACAACATGTCACACCATTGTTAAGATCATTACCTTACAATAGTGACCATAAACAAACATCGATGAAATATTATCACCTCTCATGATGTTTTCCAACATAATCATGTAGTAACTCACATGATCTCCACCATGAACCATGTCAAAGGGTGGATCCACCATAGTTGCTCCTAGAGAGTGGAACAAGGGTTTTCACCTCCAACTTCTCCCTCTCAACTGTTGACTTTTTCCGTCCAAGGTTGCTTTTGATGGAATGTTAGTCCCCCTAAAACTGGTATCGGATTCCCTCTTGGTACAGAAGGATACTCATAATCTCAATCATCAAAGATATTCACTTTAAGAGCCTCACTTTATCCAGACCGATCATCAGTTGACTAATGAATTCTAGATCAAAACTTCTTTGGAGCTACTGTCATAAGATTGAGTCTACACAATATTTGGTAGCATGTGTAAAGTACCAACCTTCTTTTCCTGTAGGAACTTTGTCAAACATAAAGGAAAAGATCAAGGCAAATAACTCTTATAGTATGCATAGAATTACAAATAAGAGAGAGACTTCAACGAGTAGATAAATGTAATACTCAAGGATAAGAATACTTATCTGCACATGAGAGTCCATAGACATTTAAGAATGGAACATCTCCTCTCTAAAGATGGTTTAAGTGGGAATGGAACATTGTTTATTATTTTCCCTCCACAATGTAAAATTCCCTCTCTTATATTGTTGAATTTTTTCGCATCACATTAAATATGGAAAACTTCTTATTTTCACCATAGCTCACAACCACCGAAAAGTTGAGTATACCCAGCTGCTTGAGTCTTGGAGAACACGTCATCGAGTAGTTGATGAATGCACCATGTTGAAGTGAAAACCTCAATGAAACTTTCTGTAGGACAATCACATAAACTGATAATCCAATCACAGACATATGCAGGTAGAATACGGAGCATCAATTCATAAGCTGTACCAACAAGAGAAACCATCTTATCTATATCATAATGCCTCCTCGACAAAAATATAATTTGCTTATAGCAACAGAGCATGTTGCTGTAGATATGGAGCTATTGGCCTCGATTTCTACTGCATTATATTTCTTTCAGTTTGCGTTCTCTTGCTGCTGATAACAAAGGTACAACATGAATATGAATCGGGAATAATGACTACACCAATAGTTATTGTTCCTGAATAAGTGTAGTGAAATTACTGCCAAGAAGATCAGTCAAAGATGTCTGGAGAAAACAAGAAAGCTCTTCCATAATAACAGACTATTCATCTGATGATGAATGTATGTGTATGTTTCACTAGCCTCCTCATCGATGGCGTCTTCTACTGCTGAATGTTTCCTTTGAGAACAGTCTTTGGCTACTTATTCTGTCTGCATCCAGTCAATCTTCTGCAATCATCTATAACAGCAGATCCATTAGCTTGCACATTCAATCCTCTATTTGACATTTGAACTTTTATGAACACCCAAATATGTGAGAATGAAGGCAGTTACCAATACAAGTCCAGAAGAAACTTATTCGATTAATCTGGAAGTGAATCTTCATGTAAGACTGGGATTTCACTCTTCAACAGGGAATAATGATCAGCAGGTGAATATTGACATTCAAAACAATAGCAATCTTTATTGAATCAGTGAATTCTAGTCTCTAATGGAATGGCCAAACTATTGATTCCTTGAGACTAGTTCTTATGATATTCTAGTGTCTGTATCTCTTCCATATGTTTCTCGCTAAGTTCGGAAAATAAATGATTATCGTTGAGTTTGGAAAATGATATACTTTCCCCTCCCATCCTTGAGGATTGGTCTGTATATCTCGCCTTAGTTTGTTGTTACTCAAATGTCTATCGATGACTGGCCTCCATTCTACTTAGCAGCTCATTGTAGGATTCAAAGCGTTAATTTGATTGGTGTTGTGGATTATCTTTTCCTTATCTCCACTGACTTCTCCATCTCTTTTTGTCTGATGATCCATTATTCCCTCTGCACATGCTGAGGTAAATCTTGTGCAATCTCCCTGTTTATGTGATGTCTTATTGGATGCTGACCAGGCTGAAACTATTTTGTTCCATATTCTTTTCCCACGGTAATGATCCCTTAGGATTCACCCTTATTTGATTCTCGTTCCAATTTAATATTTGAAATATTTTGAGTCACTTATAATATATTTTGAAAAATCCTTCATCCTTATGTCCTTGATGGTACCCTTATTTTTTTCTTATCTATATATTTCTTTATATTCACTCAGCTAATTCATTTCATATGCTATTCATTTCTTCCAATACTCATTTTCTTATTACACTTTTTTTGTTTAATTATTAAACTCTGAAACTCTTATTTGAATCTATTAAATATAATAATACGAGATGCTGGAAAAATTAATATTCCCTGTATCTGTTGGCAGCTCCTTATAACTTTATCGTCGTTATAATTCTCTTCACAATAATGATATATTTTGGTAGGGAGGTGGCAACCAGCTATATGGCTTGCCCTAGATTTTATCAACTTCTATTTTAGTTGTCCTTTTCAATGCATAGATTACATCAACACATTAATACTCCAGCTCCCAATCTGATAAAGGGATTTTGCGACAAATACCTGAGTGTCTTTGATCTGGTCTAGTGAATTCAGCGATAGATATTAGTTCAAAGGTGCTGCTTTATCCTTTGTGTTAACTGTTTCACCTTTTATGTCTCTGCTATTAAAAATGGGCTTAAGGATTGTGTTTGAGGTGGATGTCTCTGCCACATACTGTATAGCTGGTCCGTCCATACCCTGCACCTAAATACTATGCGCGGGACTCATAGAATGATTTGGTGTTTGATCCTTGTGAATATGTTAATGCCTAAGTTTGCCGAACACTTTGGCGATCTTGTCTTCAATGTGTTCCACCACAGAATCTGGCCCCACCCACCATAACTTGACTGCAGACACCTTGTCTTGCTTGGACATCTTATGTCTTGGACGGTTGGATTGATGTGCATGCCTCACAGTGATCGGGGGTCTGTCTGTCTTTTGGGTTTCGCAGATTGTGGCATTACTATAACTATAGACCCCCAACACAAATGTGGATTGACACACTCTTTTTGTATGCTGACTGTGCGCCTTGTTCTCTCCTTGTCCTATCTGACGGTGGACTAGCCTGGTTTCACCAAAAATATATTCCACCAAACAATATAAAACCTTGTGGTTGCCAATATTGAAAGTCTCACATACACAACACAACTTTCATCAGCACTCAAGCGACGTCCAAGAGACGCCAGTCAAGTCTCAACATTCCCTCAAGAATGAAGGCATCTGACAATTTCCCAAGTTGGTACTCCCAAACAGCAATTCAAGAGGTAGTTATTTGAGAGGCAAATCCCAATTCTTGTCGTTTCCTACATACACGTAGTCTGACATACTTTGAAAATGATTGTGAATCTGACTGGAGTTCTTGTCTCTAGAATTATATTTGCCTTAAATATTCGACTTAAAATTAATACTTATTCATGTCATCCAATTATAGTTCCGCCAAACATTTGCAGCCTGCTCTGATACAATGTTGAAGAATTCAAGATCTCTGCAAATGTAATGGCACTATATGTTTTTATGTGTTTTCCAAGTGCAAATACGAATGCATATATATAGCAGTAGAAAAGACATGTCTCATGAAGAGATATGTCTTTGTGTTAATCAATATTGGTTACTGTAAGTTAATTTCCATTAGACATTATCAACAACAATATATATATATATATATATATATATATATATACTGTTATACACACACACATACATACATACATATATGTATATATAATTGAGGATCAATCAAATGCAATAATGTTTAACCAATAAGCATAGCGGGCTGACTCTCGATCAATTCAATTCGACTGAAGCTACAACATTAATACTTTTTCCCCACTCACAAAGTCTGGACAATGTTTAATAAAGCAATTTCTTTTCCCGTTCCTAATAATACCAATATTAGGGAGACTCTAATTGATAGTTTTGTTGGTAATTCTATCATTTCAGGCCTAGTTCCTTCATTCAAAGATTTTATGCAATATGACATGATAGGAAAATTCCCAATAGTGTTTCAACATTCCCTCAATAATGAAGGCATCTGAAAATTTCCCAAGTTGGTACTCCCAAACGACAATTGAAGAGGTAGTTATTTGACAGGCAAATCCCAATTCTTGTGGTTTCCTACATACACATACTCTCACATACTTTGAAAATGATTTTGAATCTGGCTGGAGGTCTCATCTCTAGAATTATATTTGCTTTCAATATTTGACTCAAAATTAATACTTATTCATGTCGTCCAACAACAGTTCCGCCAAACATTTGCAGCCTGCTCTGATGCCATGTTAAAGAATTGAAGATCTCTGCAAATGTAATGGCACTATATGCTTTTATGTGTTTTCCAAGTGCAGATACGAATGCATATTTATAGTAGTAGAAGAGACATGTCTCTGTGTTAATCAATATTGGTTATTGTAAGTTAATTTCCATTAGAGATTATATATATATATATACATATATATATATATATATATATATATATATATATATATATATATATATATATACATACATATATATATATATATACATACATATATATACATACATATATATATATATGTATATATATATATATCTGCTGCGACCCATATCCCTGCTCCTGCTAGAGAAACCACTTTTGCTACCTATTGTTAGAATGACAACCCTTAGAATGATAGTAGGGTCCACCCATCAAAGGGTTCCCGGTGTAGTGTTCAGGAGGAGATAGTGGCCCAACATGCACTAAGGCATATATATGTATATATAATTGAGGATCAATCAAATGCAATAATGTTAACCAATAACCATAGGAGATTGACTCTCGATCAATTAAATCCAACTGAAGCTACAACATTAACACTTTTTTCCCTCTCACAAAGTCCGGACGATGTCCAATAAAGCAATTTCTTTTCCCATTCCTAATAATACCAATACTGGGGAGACTCTAATTGATACTTCTGTTGGTAAGTCTATCATTTCAGGCCTAATTCCTCAATTCAAAGATTTTATGCAATATGACATGATAGGAAAATTCCCAATAGGTTCATGGCTTCAACATGGGTCTCCAGTAGGTGAAAGCTAACTTTCCAGACAAAGTAAACTTCTGAACTTAGTCTAACCGATGTATGCATAGACATATGTTGCTTACCAAGGATATTTGCTATCAACAGCAAGCCGATACCCTTGCCAAAGATAAGCTTTATGCTAGCTATCAAACCAATAACAATTCTATTCTTTCTCATTTGCAAATTCTTGAGTCTCGCCTTACTGAGGAATGGTGAAAAGCTATGCTCAAAGAAGTTGCCCAGCTCTGTGTTGAGTGAGTACATTCAAGCAGCAAGAAGAGGCCTGTTGGATAGCCCAATAAACAACACAACATACCTATGAACAAGATCTCAAAATGCTGAGATTTGAAGTTCTGTCTCAACACATTAGCTAAACAACAGTGCACGTAGAAAACAGTCATAAGAGAATCCACTAATATTAAAACTTAAGTTGAGAACATCAAGACTCAGGTAGTATATGTTGGATCTCAAGTTTCCAATATAAATGTCCAAGTAGCTCAATTTGTTAAAAGATTGAATTTTCCTACTTGTTCAGCTGGTTATCTAAAAGCCCAACACAAAGGGAAAAGCGTTAAATCCTAATTTACCTGAACAAACTATAGAAAAATCTAGGATACAACTACTGGAACAATGAGAGATGCCACACCTGAAGAAAACAAAGGGGTTTAATGCATATGGCCTGAGGTGATGGCAATGACAATGGATCTGGTTCACCTTATAGAAATCTTCAAAACTATAAGGCTCAGACACCACTGCTTTTTAATTTTGCAGGTTTGATGAAATAAAAAATATGAGAAGCATAGATGTTACAAGGGCATGGAATACAAATTATATTGCTACTAGTACAGGGGTGAGTGAAGAAGATGTCATAAAACAAACCCTGAATTCAATTTTTGGGACAACAAAAAGAGTCTGGGATTGTCTAGTTGACACCTACAAGAATGAACTTATTTAATAGAGGACTAGATCAAGTGTGTTCCCTGCTGATAAGAATGTTCCTAGGCAGAACAAATTCAATTGAAAGAATGGCCCACAATAGATTGATGAATAATAATGCTGTGATGCAGGAGCATCCAGAGGTATAAGGGCAATCTTGTGTCACCCAAAAAAATGTACTTAGACTTAGTTTCTGATTCATGTCTTTACATTTTTGGATACCCATTTGGGTCAAATAAAGGTTCCAATTCTCACAGTTCAACTATCAGTGTGTTTGAAAATCCCGAAAAAATAGGAGCATGCAATTTGGCCATCATTTTGGTGACCTAGAAGGTGTGAATTGGCCAGATGAATGTAATTGTGATTTAGAGCATTCCAGAAAAAGAATCAGGTCAAAAGGCCCCACGGTTTGAAAGTTATTGCAGTTTTTCGGGTTTTGGAGACCTCCTAAGAATGCTTCAAAGTCAGGTTAGGGGCATTAAATGACCTCAAAAAGGGCCGAAAAATGGGGGACGAGCATAGCTGGTCCATAGGGCTATAGAGCGCTTCGAGAGCTATCCGAAAATGTAAACGGTTCGTCAATCGGAGCTACGGTTCAAAAGTTATGCCTCTCGGAAGTTCGGTTACCGTTTCTGGATTCTTTTAGATTTGCACCGACTTCTAACGCAGCTTCCGGAACCTTCTATTTGGTCGGTGGATGCCTACTAGCACTTTCTAGAATGTACTCCTAGTCCTTAACCCTCCGGGGTCTACTTAAGGAGATTTCTGGCATTGTAAAAGGTAGTTCGGAGTGGAGTTTGAGAGGAGGTACTGAAAGGAGAAATTATCTCCAGATTTATGCTATTGTAAGCCCTTAGGGCATGTTTTGAAGTTTATTTTCTCTGTACTATTTGTACTTGCTTATTTTCTCAGTTAATACAATTTCCCTTTTCTGTTGTGTCGATTCTGTTCGTGGGTCGTGTCTCCATCAAGTGGTATCAGAGCAGGTTTTCCTGAGTGTGTAGACAGAGTGCCAACTGTGAGGCAGTTTGCACCAGGACTGTGTGGTTGTCGGTTCAAGTTAGAAGATGCCTCCACGAAGAGAGCGTGGTGGAAGGGCCAGAGCTATTAATCCTGAGGAGGTTAGAGCCCTCCAAAGGCAGGTGCAGGCATTGCAAGAGGAGCTTCGTAGAGGAGCAAATGTTGCCGCTGGTGACAACAGTGAGGATGACAATGAAGAAGAAGTAATGGGACCAGAAGAGGAATTTGACGGAGAAGTTCTGAATCATGCAGAGGAAAGGCTTTTTAGGGCCATTACTAAGTTTGGGAAAAGACCCACAATTGAAGTGGGTGTATTTTCAGGAAATCTGAAACCAGATGAGTTGATTGATTGGATCAATGAACTGGAAGAATACTTTGAGTATGAGGATATCAGGGACCCAGATAGGGTTAAGTTTGCAAAGGCCAAACTGAAAGGCCATGCCAAAATTTGGTGGCAAGAGGTTCAATTGGAAAGAAACAGAAGAGGAAAGGAGAAGATCACAAGATGGGATCGCATGGTGGACAAATTGAAGAAGCAGTTCATTCCTGTGGACTACGAGTTGGATCTGTTTAAGAAGATGCATGCGTTAAAGCAAGCAGGAAGATCAGTCCAAGAATATACAGAGGAGTTTTACCAACTCTTGATTAGAGCGGGACATGTAGAAGCAAATAAGGAGAAGGTTGCTCATTATATCAGTGGGTTGCGACCTAGCATCCAGGAGGAATTAAGTCTGGTAAGAATGACCAGCGTTGAAGAGGCATACCAGTTTTCCCTATGAGTTGAAGAGAAGCTAAATAAGAGGTTTGAAGGAAGACAAAGAGGGCGTGGTCAAGGAGGAAGGGGAAGCGGTAGATCATCTGGAGGCCGCAATGAAATTCAAAAGAAAAATGAGGATGAGGGTACTAGCAGGAACCAGAGGAATGAGGGTTTCAACTGCTCCCGCGATCAAGACTGTGGAAATTAGAGAGGAAGAGGTAGGGGATGTGGACAAGGAAGAGGAGGCTTCCGTGGTACCTGTTCCATTGCAATGAAGAAGGTCATCGTGCCTTTGAATGCCCTCAATGACAAGGAAGAACAGATAGGAGAATTGAGGGCCAAGCTAGGGTTGCTCATGTGGATGAGGATGCACAATCATCACATTCAGAGGATGCAGAAAGAGGAGAGACCTTGGTAAATGAAAGAGTCCTACTAAGTGGTGAGAATGAACCAGGACAACGGAGGAGTTTGTTCCGTACCAGGTGCAAGTGTGAGGATAAATGTTGTGAGGTGATCATTGATGGTGGTAGTACTGATAACCTGGTATTAGAAGAGATGGTCTCTAAGCTGAAGCTCAAGAGGGAGAAACATCCCCAGCCCTATCGGATTTCTTGGGTAAAAGATGATCATAAGGTCCTGGTAAGTGAACAATGTTTATTAAAATTCAAAATTGGGAGTTACCATGATGAAGTTCTCTGTGATGTTATTTCAATGGATGTTTTCCATCTATTGTTGGGTAGACCATGGCAGTTTGATAGACATGCAGTACATTACGGGCATGCAAACACATACTCTCTGACAAAGGATGGAGTTCGCCACAAATTGAAGCCCATGAAAAAGGAAGGTGAAAAGGTATGTAGCAGTGCTATGATTTGTCTTGTTGATGAAAGGAAGTTTTTAGATGGCATGAAACATCAGCATATGTGCTATGCTTTGATTCCTAGGAAAGATAAAGAAGGTAGTAGTGAAATACTAGTTGAAGTTTCAGATTTACTAGGGGAGTTTGGAGACATTATCTCTGATAATGTTCCAGATGGATTGCCACCAGTAAGGCAAATCAGTCATCAGATAGATCTGATTCCAGGAGCTAGTTTGCCTAACAAGGCTGCTCATAGGATGACTCCTACTGAAATAGAGGAGCTAAATAGACAGGTTCAGGAGTTGTTGAGGAAGGGCTTGATTCGAGAGAGCCTGAGTCCATGTGCAGTACCTGCAGTACTCGCACCAAAGAAGGATGGAGAGTGGAGGATGTGTACAGATTCTCCAGCTATAAATAGGATCACCATCAAGTACCGGTTTCCTTTGCCAAGGATGGATGATATTATGGACTGCTTGAGTGGAGCTCAGTACTTCACAAAGATAGATCTGAAGAGTGGTTATCACCAGATACGGATTCGAGAAGGAGATGAGTGGAAAACAACCTTCAAGACCAAGGAGGGTCTTTATGAGTGGTTAGTCATGCCCTTTGGATTGACGAACGCCCCAAGCACCTTCATGCGGCTCATGAATGAGGTACTTAAGAAGTTCTTGGGAAAATTTGTTATTGTTTATTTGGATGATATTTTAATTTTCAGCAAGACTTTGGAAGAACATTTACTGCATATTCGTAGTGTCCTTGAAAGGCTAAGGGAAGAGAAACTGTTAATTAATCTGAAAAAGTGTAACTTTGCAAAAAGGGAGTTAGTCTATTTGGGGTTTGTTATATCACCCGAAGGTCTCAAAATAGATCCGGAGAAGGTAAAAGCCATCTTGGAATGGCCTACTCCAAGGTCTGCTACTGAGGTAAGATCATTTCATGGTCTGGTTAGTTTTTATAGGAAGTTTATTAAGAATTTCAGTGGCATATGTGCACCCCTAACTGATACAATAAGAGGGGATAGAAAAGAGTTCAAATGGACTGCAGCAGCTACGAGAAGTTTTGAATTGCTGAAGAAGAAGGTAACAGAACAGCCTGTGTTGGCACTTCCAGATTTTAAAAAGGTTTTTCAGGTGGATTGTGATGCCAGTGGCAGCGCTATTGGGGCTGTATTAAGCCAAGAAGGTAAGCCTATTGCATATTTTATTGAAAAATTGAATGATGCAAAGAAGAAGTATTCTGTTTATGATCAAGAGTTCTATGCAATAGTTCAAGCCTTAAAGAAATGGAGGCATTATTTATTGCCAAAGGAATTTGTTTTGTATACTGATCATTAGGCATTACAGTACCTAAATAGTCAAGGTAAATTGAATCAGAGGCATATGAAGTGGGTAGAGTTCTTGCAGAGCTATACATTTGTGTTGAAGCATAGAAATGGAAAATCTAATAGGGTTGCAGATGCACTAAGTAGGAGACAGTTGTTGCTTACAATAATGCAGGTTGAAGTAGTTGGGTTTGATGAACTCAAGAATTTGTACCCTGAGGATCCTGATTTTGCTGAAGCATGGAAAGCTTGTAAAGAGCCTATTGCTGTAGATAGAACCACGTGGTTAGACTATTTGATTCAGGATGGCATGTTGTTCAAAGGTAGTCAATTGTGCATTCCAAGGAGTTCCATGAGGGAAAATCTGATTAAGGAGAAACATAGTGGAGGGATGGCAAGACATTTTGGTCGAGATAAGACCATTGCCATTCTTAGAGAACATTATTTTTGCCCTCAAATTTCACAGGATGTGAAGAAGTACGTACAAAGTTGCCAAGTTTGTCAAGTTGCCAATGTCGTCGGTAGAAATTCTGTATCGGCCGACGGGTTCCTTCGGGAAAGTTCTTTGTATCGGCCGACGGGTTCCTTCGGGAAAGTTCTTGTTATGTAGCCGACGGTGAACAGTTTGTAACGGGTATAATGTACTTAGCCGACGGATACCTTCGGGAAGGTTCGTCGGAAAGTATTTATAACCCCTTCGGGAAGCATTGTAATTATCTTATCATTACCATATCATATGAGAAAAGCATAATGTACTGTTGGCATATGCGAATAATAATAAGAGTTCTGCTGGTTGCTGTTCATGTTCGTATTCCTTGTTTGTGTGTGCTGCTTAATTAATCCATACGGTAAACATTTGGCGCCGTTGCCCGATGGATCTGGCACGCAGGCAGGCGGAGATGAATTAAATGCCGAATCAGTTGAACAAAGACAAGAGTAAGCTAAAGGAAAAAGATGACATACGCGTTGCGCAGGAAAATTTAATTTTGGCTCAGCAGATAGAGCGTCGAAGGAGGTTTCAAAAGATTTCCGACGGAAGCAAGAGTACGGAAGGATTGTTGAAAGAGACTCGACAACGGCTTGATTTGGTGGAAGAAGCGAGGGAGGAGTTTCTGAACCTGCATACGCCACGGGAAGAGAATCCTGACGGAAGCAGATCGACTCGCACGGCTCGGAGTGCAGAAGGAGCACGAGCGTGGAGTGACCTCTTCGTCCGAGATATACTTCCGGAACGGACAGCTACGGTTGACAAACCTTCTTCACCAAATAGCGCGGAAGCAGAAAACAGCGCGGGTGTTGAAAACAGCGCGGAAGCAGAAAACAGCGCGGACGCAGAAAACAGCGCGGGTGTGCAAAACAGCGCGGGTGTCCAGAACAGCGCGGGTGTTCACAACAGCGCGGGTGCTCAAAACAGCACGGGAGTGCAAAACAGCGCAGGTACACAACAAAACCCTCCACATACAGTAATAATGGCAGGTCCGAAGGAAAAATTGCCTAAATTTGATGGTGATGAAGCAGCTGATCCCATTCAGCATTGTAAAACATGTGAAACGATCTGGAGGGCGAATGGCATCACAGATACAAACGAATGGATCCGACAATTTCCCGCAACCCTACGCGGTGTTGCTATTGATTGGTTTACTGATGCCGATCCACAGAAATTAAATAGTTGGGATAACATTAAGAAGGAGTTCATCGCAGAATTTCAACTTTTGCGGGATGACAACGAAATTGTCGCAGAGATATTCAATACCAAGCAAAAGAAGAATGAAACTGTACGGGTCTTTGCCAGGAGGTTGAAGGACTTAATCAGTAAGATGGAGAATAAACCAGCTGACGGGTTACAGAAACGATGGTTCATTGAAGGCCTTCACCCGAAGTTGCGGAAAAAGATGAAGATCGTGCCGCCATCCACATACAATGAAGCTTACAACCGAGCAATGAACCTCGAAAGTGATCAGAAGACAAAGAAGCAGAAGAAGACCAGCTCGTCCGATTCAGATGACGATGCATCCTCCGGAAATGATAGCAGCGATGACGAAGGAAGCAACAAGAAGGTTCGTGCCCTTCAGAAAGACATGCTTCGGATGATGAAGGAATTCAAGAACATGAACAAGGAACCTAAGGGTAATGACTTATGGTGTACGGAATGTAAGAAAGAAGGCCATACGAAGGGATCTTGCCCAAAAGAGCAATTTTGCGAGATCTGCCAGATTATGGGACACTCAATAAAGGACTGCCCTTTCAATTTGAAAACAAGAACACCACAGCAGGTGTTCCTGACACAGGAGGCCTCTCCGTCCGGAGGGAATGGGAACACCAGTACGGAAGGTGCCACATCCGGCGGATATCGAAACAACCGGCGCGGTCCAAACAACAACAGCACTAACAACAATGCTGGCAACAGCAACAATGGAGGAAGGAGTCGCATTCAGTACGATGCAAATGGTCGGCCAATTGTTCAATGCCGCGCATGCAATCTGTGGGGTCACTTCGCCCGGGAGTGCACAACACCAAATACACCGAAGTTACTATGCCGCTGGTGTGGACCTGGTGATCATGATGATACCAAGTGCCCAAAGTCCGGAGTAAATCTGATTACTGTAGGAACAGAGGAGGAAGAAGTTCTGGCCATCACTCGGAAGCAAGCAAAGCTTTATCCTGACCCAGCAGAAGAAAAGAGGAGACTGGAGGAAGCAAGGGCAGAAATCCAGAAAGCAACACAGGCAGAAACGACACACCTGAAGGACACGCCGAGTACTTCCGTACGGAACTGCGCAGAACAGAACATTGTCCGGCAAATTTTGCAAGCCGAGATACCTGTCAGGATAAGTGATCTGTTGCTCACTATGCCTCAGCTCCGATCGGCACTCACAAACATTGTTCCCGCTGCTCAACTACCAGGAGAACATGGAAGGAAGCAAGAAAGTGGAGCAAGTACAGTACACAAAAAGGAGAAGGAAAGTGGCGCAAGTGCAGAAGATCCAATGTTGTTAGCCCTCTCATCCGGACGCCATCCAGCAGTCGTCGAAATGGGAATTCTCGGGACTGTATTGACGGAAACCATTGTGGACGGAGGGTCCGATGTCAATGTGTTGCCTGAAGACATTTGGAAAAAGTTGGGACAGCCGACATTATGGCCGCCTACATTCCAGCTGCTAACGGCCGATCAACATGGAATCAAGCCATTGGGAGTCCTGACAGCACAACCAGTGACGATTGGAACACAACCGTTCCTGTTGGACTTTGTCGTGATCCCACTGAAGCGGAGAGGATATGATGCCATTCTGGGCCGGGGGTGGCTGATACAAGCCAAGGCAAAGCACGATTGGAAGAAAAATACTTTATCACTAGAAAGCAAAGGCCGAAAGTATGTCATCGATCTACACACTCAGATGGTTGGAGAAGAAGCTCTATCCTCAGATTCCGAAGGAGAAGATGATGAGCGGAGGCAGAGTATGGAACCCGATCAGGAGGGAGTCCTACGATTGGAAGGAGATGACGATTTGGATTCAGTACATGGTCTGTACCATTGGCAGATAGAGGATTATGAATTGTTTCCAACCTGCAATATACTAACAATAGAAGAAAACAAGATCAATGCCTTCCCAAAAGAGTTTACTCAAATAAAGGAAGGAGATGCGTCACTCGATGTCACCCCGGCACATCAGTTCCCTGAAGGAGAACCCATCAAGTATAATGAAGTCGCGTTGCAGACCATGAATTTGGGAGATGACGCTGAACCACGGACCATATTAGTAGGGGACAATTGGGACCCCGTACTAAAAGCAGCTGCCTTCAAAATATTTTTAGAATATAAGGATGTCTTTGCATGGACATATAAGGACCTGAAGGGCGTACCACCCGAATTATGTGTGCACCGCATTCCATTGATCGACGGAGCAATACCTGTACGGAAAAGGCCTTACAGAATGAACAAAAATTATGCGGCCCAGGTTACGGAAGAAATCAATCGGATGTTAGAAGCTGGAATTATTTTCAAAGTACAAACCAGTGAATGGGTCTCTCCGATCGTGATCTCCCTAAAGAAGGACTCCATTCAGATACGCATCTGTGTTGATTTCCGATGTCTCAATGCGGTCACCATCAAGGATCCATTCCCGATCCCATTCACGGATAGCATTCTGGAGGAGGTAGCAGGACACGAGATCTACTCATTTATGGATGGTTTTTCCGGCTACAATCAAATATCAATCGCAGAAGAGGATAAACTGAAGACGACATTTGTCGTAGAAGATGGAGTCTATGCCTACAATCGGATGCCGTTCGGCCTATGCAACGCGCCTGCTACATTTCAGCGGATCATACTACACATTTTTAACAAGATGTCCGTCGGAAACTTTGAGGCGTTCCTGGATGACTGGTCCGTATTCAGTACGGAGGACAAACATCTGGCAGCCCTAGGCGAATGTATGGAAAGGTGCCGTCGTGCACGGTTGGCCCTGAATCCGAAAAAGTGCCGATTTATGGTCCCGCACGGAAGGTTACTCGGACACATCGTCTGTAAGGAGGGCCTAAAGACAGATCCGGACAAAGTACGGGTCATATTAGAGATGCAACCGTCCACCAATGTGACAGAGGTAAAATCTTTCCTTGGACATATCGGGTATTACAGACGGTTCATCAAAAATTTTGCCAAAATAGCATATCCATTGGATAGATTAACTTGCAAGACAGCATCATTCCGATGGGACAAGGAGCAGGATGAAGCCTTTGAGGGACTTAAGGTACGGCTGGCTACCGCGCCTATCCTAATATATCCAGATTGGAAGGAGTTTCACGTGCATGTGGATGCATCGAACTATGCAATTGGAGCAACCCTCGCACAGACGGGAAGCCATGGCTTGGATCAGCCGATCTATTTCGCCAGTCGGTTACTATCAAAAGCTGAACAAAATTATAGCACCACCGAACGGGAAGCCTTGGGGATGGTCTATGCTGTACAGAAATTCCGACATTACTTGCTGGCCACTCCATTTGTGTTCTATGTAGATCATCAGGCCCTATTGTATATGATCAACAAACCAGTCATTCAAGGTCGAATCAGCCGATGGCTACTTCTGTTGGAGGAGTTTACTTTCAAAATCATTGTCCGACCCGGAAGCAAACATGTAAGCGCAGATCATTTATCCCGTCTCCGCACAGGGGAACCGGCAGACGGTGTAAACGATGACTTCCCTGACGCACAGCTATTTCAGATCGCTGCACTCCCAGAATGGTATACAAGCATCGGCGAATACTTGTCCACAGGCCAGTTTCCAAATACTATGCCACCTAATGAAAAACGAAAGTTGGTGATCCGAAGTGGAACGTTTCAGCTGATTAATGGATTGTTGTATAAAATGGGACCCGATCAGATCCTGAGGCGTTGTGTTCTGAAGGAGGAGATTGCACGGATACTGCAGGAAGCGCACGAAGGACCGGCAGGAGGACACATGGGGCCGGACACAACTGCCCGAAAAATACTTTTAGCAGGCTTATGGTGGCCAACCGTATACAATGACGCCAGGGAATGGGTTGTCGCATGCGATACATGCCAGCGGGCTGGAAAACCCTTGAAACGAGATTTCATGCCTTTGAATCCTTCTCATGCTCGGGAGCTTTTTGAACGATGGGGTTTGGACTTTATAGGACCCCTGAAGACCAGCCGAACCAGAAGATGCCATTACATTGTGGTTGCCACGGAATACTTGACTAAATGGGTGGAGGCGCGTGCACTACCAGACAACTCGGCGGTAAGTACAGCACAGTTTATTTATGAGCAGATTATTACTAGGTACGGCATTCCGTTACAATTAACAAGCGATAGAGGAGGGCATTTTGTAAACCATGTAATCCGGCTGCTCACCACGGAGTTCAAAATTTACCATTCACTGTCCAGTCCGTACTACCCAAGGGCAAACGGACAAGCCGAAGCTACCAACAAAATCCTGGTATCAATTATATACAAATCCTGCGCCATCGAAGGGGAAGATTGGGAAGAGAAATTACCTTCTGCTCTGTGGGCTTACCGCACGGCATACAAAGTCACAACCGGCCACACGCCGTTCCAACTGATGTTTGGACAGGAGGCCGTAGTACCAGCGGAATTTATGATACCAAGCTTGCGGATAGCACTAGACAACAAGTTGGGCGACATGGAAAGCTTAAGAGAGCGGTTGTATAAACTGAACAAGTTAGAGGAAAAGCGATTATTGGCACAGTGGGCGACTGAAGTAACACAGAATAGGCGAAAGGCATGGCACGATAAGCACCTGAAGCTAAACAAGTTTCAGCCCGGACAGTGGGTATTAAAGTACGACGGTCGAAATGAGATCAAACCGGGTAAGTTCAAGGTTAAGTGGGTTGGGCCGTACCAAATTCGAGAAGTAGGGGATAATGGAGCAATCAAATTATGGACTTTAGATGGACATGAAGTGCCTCAAGCAGTGAATGGGTCAAAGTTGAAAATCTATTACGCCCGAAAGCCTTCTGCATCACAAAACGGCCTTCGCAAGACCCCTCCGTCACTGCAGACTGATGGTGACGACGGTCGAACGGCAAATTTATAATATAAAAAAAAAAAAATAAAAAAAATAAAAAAAAATAAAGACAAAGGTACCGTACGGTTTTTACACCGTACGGATTCCTTAAAGGGAGTACGGGTTTTAAAAGGTACCGTACGGATTTCTTACCGTACGGATTTCTGGCGGATTAAAAGAGACCGTACGGTTTTGCATCGTACGGATTTTCCAGAGGAACACAAGTGTGAAAGACGTACGGTTTTTAAGTACGGAAGTTGGGGAATGGTACGGTTTTTAAGAGACCGTACGGATTTCCTACAGTGAAGTACGGTTCACAAAACGCCTTAATTCTCACCGTACGGACTTCTCTTGCACTGTACGGTTTATAACTTTTGTATGCACGGGAATTTCCACAATTTGTACAATTTTCAGGCAGTGCGGATTTCATCAGAAATACAGTCTGTGGTGTACGGCTTTCAGGAAGAGAGGAACTGAAGGGATTCTGCATTTTTCACAGGCAGGTAATAAAAACAACCACCGTACGGACTTGAGGAGGGAAACTTTGGTACGGATTTGGGAGGTACGGCTTCTTATTTTATTTATTTTTTCTTCCAACTTCTACCTTGAGCAGATTTTTTCCTGCGTGTACGGATGGGGATTTGCCATACATATTTTTGAAGGAACTCTTCACCGTACGGACTCATTTCTCACTGTACGGATTTGGGGAGACCATTACAAAGAGATAATGGAGTCTGCAGGTAAACGGCAGTGGAAAAAACAATTAGCGCAGGCCAGACTTGAGGAAACCAGGAGGAGCATGGCAGGTACAGGCAAATTGAATGTGGGTTCGAGTAGCAATAAGGAGAAGCGTAAGCCGGTAGCACCTCCAGCAGCAGAAGTCACACCACAGACTATACAATTTGAGGGATTAAATGGCACAGATTGCCGGAAATGGTGGCAAGAAACCCCTGAGGACCATCCAGTTAAAGCAAGCATCAGAAAAGCGCAGGTGGAATGGGCCATTCAGATGCCTGTTTTTTGCATTCGAGATTATGAAGGGTATCTGCGTACCATGATTGAAACATATGACAGAACCTCTTGCAGAAGCACATTTCAGTATCTGGGACGGAACTTAGTGGTATCATTCAAAGCCACAGATTTCACACGGGTTTTTGGCATTCCAGGGCAGCAGGGCAGAAAGATTCAGCCGAAAAAAATTCCAAAGGATGGGAAGCTATTTTTAATCAGGTTAGTTTGTGGGGATTTGACTGAAGCAGAACAGGCGGCATTAGCCGAGACATCCAAGGGAAGGGGTTTAAAGAAAACTGACATTCAAGAAGGGCCATGGCGGTGTTTAATGGACTTGGTTAAAAGAAGGCTTACGGGATCCTCTAGGGCATCGGATATCACATTTCCGCAAGTATCTATGATGAACGGCATAATGACTGGAAAAGTGTATAATTGGGCGTCTGTACTAGCTGAGCGGATGCATGAATTCATGACTCTCCAGCACAAGACATTCTATATGCCTCATTACGCCATTGGTCTATTTTTGGATGCTATAGCACGGGTGATTCCATCAGAAGAGTTAGAGGCGAAGTCTGGACCATTGGTTCCAGGAGAACCTCCTATCATGCAATGGAAGCACTTGGACACAATCCCTGGGCAGAAGGGTTCAGCAGGTCAAAAGAGGCCACGGGTAGACAGGGCAGGAGATAGTGATAGTGGCCGACAGGAGACATCTTCTGAGCAAGACAGTATGGAAGAAGACGAGGGGGAGGGCGAGGATGATGAAGAGGTTCAGATCGTCACGGCTACTCCCTTGCTTTTTCCGCGTACTACAGTCCCTATGTCTTCCGCATTGACACCTCGGGGTCTGCACATCGCTCACATTCCAGCGTTTGGACAAACTCGGCAACCGATATTGATGACTGGAGGATCCCACCAGGCAGCTACACTAGCCGTACCGTGGCAACATGGGGTACGGCCTTCTCCTGTCCGACCAGGGGCAGGATTTGCGGTCGGCTTCGCCCACCTGGCCGCACCTGTAGACCGTGAGACTTCGTCAGCTCCTGAAGCTCTTCCGGTAGCACCACCCGGGGCGTCTGCCCTAAGTCAGCCAGCAGCAGTTGTTACAGTAGCACCGTCAGCAGAAACCCAGATACCCCCAGTAGAGAACGTATCAGATGGAGGAGCACAGGACTGTACGGATCCAGCACAGCCAGAGGTTATGGATAGAGCCAGTATTTTTCTGAGGCAGCAGTTCCAACTCGTCCCTGACAAGCGTGGCCCATCCATTCAGTCTCCCAGCTATTCTGAAGTAACACCTATTTCACAGCCCCAGTCTCAGGAGGAGGGAACGCCACATGCCGGGATTGCACCAACAGCAGCAGAGGTGGCACCAGATGTGGGCGTGACTCCCGCCGATAAGGAGGACAATAGTGACTCCGAGTGGTCATTCGAGGACTTCGCCAAGGAGGATTATGGGTCGGATGAGGACAGGTGCAGGGACTACCTCAGGACCATGAAGTCTGCATTGAAGAAGGGGCATGATGTGGCCATTCAGGCTCTCACTCGGCGAAGGGAGTGGCATTTGATTCGAACGTATATTCGTAGGATTTGTCCTGAACGATTTCAAACTTGTTTTGGAGATAGAGGGTGGCCGACCATTGAGACACCCGAGATGTTGGCAGACTGGGCCACTGAACCAGAGCTGGGACCGAGTGACACTCCAATGATGAAGCTGGCACATGAGATCGTGGGACTGTACAAAGAAGTTTACTATGCACGGCAGCGTGCGGAGGCGGATAGGGCCGCAGACAGTGTTGCAGCTCAGAGATCCCTAGCAGTTGAAAAAGAGGCCAGAGAAAAGTTAGCCACTGATTTTGCCGACCAGCAGGCAGCATGGGTAGCAGAGCGGGCAAAACTCTTGAAGGATATGGCTGCAGTGGTACAGGAGAAGGACGCAGCTATCCGGGATAAAGAGGCAGCAGAGCATGAATTACAGTTGGCCAAGAGACAAGCTATGGATGCTGCGCTTCTCCTGAAGGAGGCCGTAGAAGTTAATTCACAGATTCAGACAGATCTGCGCCTCCGGACTGACCAGGTGTATGAGTTGCGTCGTCAACTACACTCTTCTGGGACTCCTCCTTCTCTCTAGTATTTCTTCTCTTCTTCAGTATGGATTGTCTCGTAATTTTGCTAGTCGTCAGGAGACGACTTTTCTTTTTGGGGGGGATGATGTCGTCGGTAGAAATTGTGTATCGGCCGACGGGTTCCTTCGGGAAAGTTCTTTGTATCGGCCGACGGGTTCCTTCGGGAAAGTTCTTGTTATGTAGCCGACGGTGAACAGTTTGTAACGGGTATAATGTACTTAGCCGACGGATACCTTCGGGAAGGTTCGTCGGAAAGTATTTATAACCCCTTCGGGAAGCATTGTAATTATCTTATCATTACCATATCATATGAGAAAAGTATAATGTACTGTTGGCATATGCGAATAATAATAAGAGTTCTGCTGGTTGCTGTTCATGTTCGTATTCCTTGTTTGTGTGCGCTGCTTAATTAATCCATACGGTAAACAGCCAAGGGGTTTAGTCACAATACTGGTCTATATCAGCCGTTGCCTGTTCCATCAAGGCCATGGGAGGACATAAGTATGGATTTTGTTCTTGGATTGCCAAGGACACAAAGGGGTAATGACTCAGTATTCGTGGTGGTTGATAGGTTCTCCAAAATGGCACATTTCATTCCATGCCACAAAACTCGTGATGCTGTCCATATTGCAGACTTGTATTTCAAAGAGGTGGTAAGACTACATGGTCTTCCAAGGAGTATAGTTTCTGACAGAGATACTAAATTTGTGGGATATTTCTGGAGGACATTGTGGAAGAAGTTGAGAACAGACCTAAAATTCAGTTCTACGCATCACCCGCAGACTGATGGCCAAACAGAAGTAGTAAACAGAAGTCTACGCAATTTGCTGAGATGTTTAGTTGGGGATAAGCCCAAGGGATGGGATTTGATTCTACCACAAGCAGAGTTTGCTTACAATAACTCTATAAATAGGAGTACTGGAAAGTCACCATTCCAAATTGTATATGGGAATAGCCCAAGGACTGCACCAGAATTGAGGAAGATAGAGCAAGGGGAGAGGACAAGTGCTGAAGCGGAAGAATTTGTTGAACATATCAAGCGTCTACAGGAGGAGGTTCAGGCACACATTACCAAGATGAATCAAGAGTATAAAGCTAGGGCTGATCAAAGGAGAAGACATAAGGAATTCCAAGTAGGGGATCTAGTCATGGTGCACTTACGAAAAGAAAGATTTCCAGTCGGTACTTACAACAAGTTGAAAATGAAGAAATTTGGCCCCTGCAAAATTTTGAAGAAACATGACTTAGGAAATGCATATGAAGTGGAGCTGCCAGATGGTATTCACATTTCTCCCATTTTCAACATTGCAGATTTAACAGAGTATCATGATGATGGTGCAGATGAGGAGCTGGTGTTAGAGCCATGTCCAATTCCTGCTTCTAAGAAGGAGGAGATAGAAGACATTCTAGATCATCGTGTGGGTAGGAGTACCAGAAACAGGCAGTATGAAGAGTATTTTGTCAAATGGAAAGGACGGCCGATCGAGGACTCAACTTGGATTTCAGCAGCTGAAGTTTCCCATTTGGGATTTCCTCTACCATCCATAAAGTGACAGGGTCACTTTTCAATCTACCCTAGGTGTCTGATGCAGGAGCATCCAAAGGTATAAGGGCAATCCTGTGTCACCCAAAAAAAGTACTTAGACTTAGTTTCTGTTTCATGTCTTTACATTTTTGGATACCCATTTGGGTCAAATAAAGGTTCCAACTCTCACAGTTCAACTATCAGTGTGTTTGAAAATCCCGAAAAAATAGGAGCATGCAATTTGGCCATCATTTTGGTGACCTAGAAGGTGTGAATTGGCCAGATGAATGTAATTGTGATTTAGAGCATTCCAAAAAAAGAATCAGGTCAAAAGGCCCCACGGTTTGAAAGTTATTGCAGTTTTTTGGGTTTTGGAGACCTCCTAAGAATGCTTCAAAGTCAGGTTAGGGGCATTAAATGACCTCGACAAGGGCCGAAAAATGGGGGACGAGCGAAGCTGGTCCATAGGGCTATAGAGCGCTTTGAGAGCTTTCCGAAAATGTAAACGGTTCGTCAATCGGAGCTACGGTTCAAAAGTTATGCCTCCCGGAAGTTCGGTTACCGTTTTTGGATTCTTCTAGATTTGCACCGACTTCTAACGCAGCTTCCGGAACCTTCTATTTGGTCAGTGGATACCTACTAGCACTTTCTAGAATGTACTCCTAGTCCTTAACCCTCCGGGGTCTATTTAAGGAGATTTCTGGCATTGTAAAAGGTAGTTCGGAGTGGAGTTTGAGAGGAGGCACTGAAAGGAGAAATTATCTCCAGATTTATGCTATTGTAAGCCCTTAGGGCAAGTTTTGAAGTTTATTTTCTCTGTACTATTTGTACTTACTTATTTTCTCAGTTAATACAATTTCCCTTTTCTGTTGTGTTGATTCTGTTCGTGGGTTGTGTCTCCACATGCTGTGACCTGAAAGTTTGATCAGTTTTGTGCTGAACAATTTCAAAAGATTAATCAGTCAAGGTAAGACCAAAATCATGAAATTGTGTACACAACCTTCATTTGAAGGTCGAAGAGAATATTATCATAAAAGGGTATTGGAAAATCTTATTACAGAACATTTGACTGTAGGCGAAATTACATTTTCTCAGCTGATTCAGTTTTTAACTGAGATCAATGAACAAGTGTGTAAAGAAGTCAAACAACAAAAGGAAATAAAAGGGTAAAACTTGTAATTTCTCCTACTGTGTAAGACATTAACTCCAAGTTTTGGTTGTGGAAAGTGTTACCAAAAGCACAAATTTAGATATACGCAATGTATCGAGTGCTCTTATAGAAAGGAAAATTTTCGAAGAGAATGAAGTTCTTTAGGTGAAAGGGTATTTTCGCAAAAAAGACAAATTCAAGGGGAAAAAAGGTGGAAACCAACTTGCTATATTTGCAAAGCTCATATTTTGCCAATAAGTGCCTTGAAAAGAATAAAGACAAACACAGAGGTAAGCATGGATGGTAAAGGAAGCTGGATTAGAAAATCTAGAAGAATTTGTATATATTCATGATTCTGAGGGTATTGTTTTTTCTGATAAAGAAGAAGATGAATTTGAAGAACAATTTGAAGGTACTGTGGAACAATAACCACAATCAGAATTTGATTCTGATCTCTCAGAAGTATCATTCTTTTGTAGAATGGTAAAAGGAAGGACTTCTTCAAGTCAACAGTCTCTTGAAAATATAATTTAGGAAATTTGTAACTTAGAAAGAATTCAGAATGAAATGAATATTGGTCTAGAAACACGGAAAAAAAAAAAAAACTCAAACTGGCCAATCTAGAAGAACAAAAGCATCATTTTCGAAGACAGTAACAATAGGCATCCTCATCCACTACACGATGATCTAGATATTCCGAGATCCCACTTCCTACCGGGCAGTAAAGAGGAAGCCCCCGCCACTGGCAGTATGGCTAGACAACTATGGTGTCAGCACATAATAGAATTTCTTCAGAAAGTTATCATTCCAACAAATGAAGAAATACAAGAACTGGAAGATGAAGAAAATGAATAATTTACTGAAGAACTCAGTAAGGGAAAAGAGATGGAATAATTCATCTCAAGATAGAATTGAGTATTTCAAGAAAATTCACTTTAAATTAATCCAGTAACTATTTCTCTTTTTTGTCAAGAAAAGTCTTACAGTTCTCAAATGAAGCAGCCATTCAAGCAGATGGAATTGGTCCAGATGCTGGAGATTCGGAGAACCACTCTCTTGACAACATATCAAATCCTATCTATTATCATTCTTATGGGATATTTTTGCAGAATTGAATATTGCAAGATGTAACTCTTTTCTTGCTAACCAATGGATAGAAGCAAACACAAAGATTACATTTGGTAATGGTAAACATGCATCTCACCTTGTGTACAGAGCTCCAATTGAATTTTCTAATGGTCATATTGATGAAATCATATTTGTCCATTATGAGATTGATGGATTTGATGGAGTGATAGGTAGCAAATCCATGCAGAATTGGGAACCAATTCTGATTACTAGAAATACTATCAGCTTAAATTAGCATGAAGTACCCAGGTTACTAACAAAACAAGCATAAGTCCGCCTTTGCACACTAAAAAGAGAAATACTATCTGGATGACAAAGCAAGCACTTGCAATTGAACCTGAAATTAGGGAAATCAGAAAACAATTTGCAGACACAGTAATGATAATGGATTTGAAAAAGAAACAATGCAATTTGGTCAACATATTACCTCTCGACTAGGACTTTGAAGGTAATGAACTATTACCTAAAGCCAAACCTAACTATATTTTGACAAGTCCTCAAGAATCAGAATCGTGTAAGAAGGAAATTGAAGAAATTCTTACCCTGGGACTAATTTTACCTTCTTCCTCACCATTTTCCTGTCATGCCATGTAATTCAAAATTTTGATGAAAATGGAAACGAATTGCAAGAAAAGAAGTTAGTAGTTAACTATAAACCTCTAAATAGTTCTCTTAGACAATCAACATTCTTTGCCAGGAAAAGATCATATATGGAAAACTATTCAAGGGAGCAATATTTACTCTAAATTTGACTTAACCAAGGAATTCTGGCAAATAGCGTTCCATCCAGCCAACTGTTATAAAACTTCTTTCTCTGTTCCTCAAGGTTTGTATGAAAGGAATATTTTGTCATTTGGTATTAAAACAACTCCTATATTCCTACAACACATGGACGTAATTTTTTGTCAGTACTCCAAATCCATTTTACCTTACTTTGATGACATCCTTGTGTTTGGTCAAAGTCCATCTAGTCATCCCGAGCACCTAATGTCAGCTCCTTCAACTTGTCAACATGGTCTTGTTGTTAATCCTACTAAAACCCACTTTGCTCAGGATTCCATTATTTTCATTGGCATTCGTCTTCTTCCTAGGGGGAGAATGGAAACACAACATATTTTATCACAAATTGTCAATTTACCAGTTACAAATCTAAAAGAACTTAGTGATTCTTAGGTCTTGTCAATTACATTTCTGGTTTCTACTCTAATATTGCTCAAGACAGGACCGAGATGAATAATTTATTTAAGAAGAATCCTCCAACTAGGAAAGCCAAGCATGATGCAATAATAGGGAGAATTAAAACAAAATGTGCAGATCTGCCAGCTCTTCGGCTACCAGGATCGAGCCCCAAAGTAGAGACAGAGGCCAGTGAACACAAATGGGCAGGTAACTTAAAGGAATTAGCCACTCAAGGCCAAGAAGAAATTGTCAAGTATACCTCTGACAGTTTCAAGGGAAGTGAAATCAACTATGACAGTACTCATAAAGAAATTCTAGCTGTAATAAACTCTTTAAAAGCTTTTCACATGTTTTAGCCTTTAAGAAATTACTGATAAGAAGTGATTTGCAAAACCTTAAGGGATTCTTGAAGAGAGAATTAAAAGATAAAGTAATTTTTGGTATATGGAGATCTGCCAGCTCTTCGGCTACCAGGATCCCGCGCCATAGTAGAGACAGAGGCCAGTGAACACAAATGGGCAGGTATCCTGAAGGAATTAACCACTCAAGGCCAAGAAGAAATTGTCAAGTATACCTCTGGCAGTTTCAAGGGAAGTGAAGTCAACTATGACAGTACTCATCAAGAAATTCTAGCTGTAATAAACTCTTTAAAAGCTTTTCACATGTTTTAGCTGATAAGAAATTTCTGATAAGAAGTGATTTGCAAAACCTTAAAGGATTCTTCAAGGAAGAATCAAAAGATAAAGTAATTTGTGGTCGTCTGTTGTGATGGGTTCAATTCTTAAATACTTTTGATTTTGACATAGAACATCTAGGAAAAAAGAATATTTTTGTTGATTTTATTTCTAGAGAAGGCACTGTATTTGCCACTAATAATGTTCATGTCATAAAAATCTGTGAAAAAAGATGGTACGAGAAAACCTATCTAGAATTCTATAATAACCCATTCCAACGAAGTGACTAAAGAAATTTTTGATCTGGCTAATGACTATCTCTTTGATCGCCATAAAGTGTTGCAGGCAAAGCAAATCCTAACAATCCCAGGAATCTGGTACCAAAGATGATTTTTCCACATACCCACACAAGATGACCCAGTTGATGAAACAATCAAAGAGGTGATCTTGTCCCTAGAAATTCCATTTCAAATCCCTATCAAATTTTTGAACCCTCATATTCAGAGACCTGAAAGATGGACGAATCAAGAAAATGGAATGCAGTATATAAGGGATTTACTCCAGGGACCATATCCACGAGATCTTCAATTTTATATCTCAGGATATAAAGGAGGCCTTTTGCCCTGGATCATTTCATGCTAACTTATTCAACCGGTATGTTTACCATCAGTATGGACTACTTGGATCAGAACCAATGGTCCAAAATTGAACTAATGGAGCCAGATATTGCCATCTTCACAATTCACAGCAGGCAATCTGGATTTACACTGTCACTTCTCAACAAGAATTTGGAGAGCCCAATAACCAAGCTTAGGGAATCTACGGCAGCTGCAAAACCAAAACCATGAAGATTATGTGGAAAGAACCTGATCCTCCAGCACATACATGATGACTGTGTTTGTCCAAGATGTATTGAAGGAATAGTTGATAGTGATGGCTAATGAGTGGGTCTGTCACTCATCTGAGCCATCAATCTCTTGGTTAGCAAAAGGTTGACGTAGACCAGACCACAGATTAAAGGGTAAGGCTACCACCTCATTGTAACAACAGGATAGACTTCCTGTGATCAAAGAGTTTTTGCCATATCTACTTTCGGATGTATAGCAACGCACCACATGTTCCAGTCCCACATGGTTGTCTATTTGTCAATTGTGCTTGTCTTGCATTTGAGATATTGGGGTCTACCCTTTAGTGGACATCTCATCTGGATAAGCCTTTCCAGTTGCCAAGTATCCTCTTTCTATGGGTGGATTTCAAATCCTAATTTATGACAATGCATGAAAAGGTGGTGATGTTTTCCTATATAAGCGAGTTACTTTCTTAACTCGACATAAGATTTCAGAGTGAGAAATCAGCCTGGGTTGTTAGAGTATTGAGTCTTAGAAAGTCCTTAGGAGATCTCAGAGAGCAAAGAAGTATGCTCTTCATTTTTGTAGGGAACCAAAAACACAGATTTCTCTTGGATCTTTAGACTTTAGTGTTCTGTAAATAAACGCACAATTTTAAGTAACAAAAGCCGGTCCTCTTTTGTTCTTGCAGCAAGAATATATTCATAAGTTGTCTCATAGAACACAATTCTAAAGACCTGAAGAAAATAGGTCCCTTGCAATTGGTTTTGCAAGAAAATTGTCCCGAATTCCAGATTATCCCTAAATGGGACATTAGAAATGAGCATCTTGCAGATTCACATCAATTGAACAATTGTGTAATTTTTTTTTATAAATTTGCCCTTTATTTTTAGTACAAGAAAATGTCCACCTAACCAATTGTGTGCTTTAATGTTTCCCACAACAACTGCTTTAAGTGATTACAAACTTTGGATCTCAATTAGATACACATATTGGAGAGGATGACCTTAAAGTGTACCCAAACATGTTGGAAGAAGAGTTTGGTTATTTTAGGTGTGTTAATTGTCTTCTTGCATCAGCCATGATCACCACTTATAATACATGATCAACAAGGGCAAATATAGAGTTTGACTGATTCTTTTTTATTAGCAAGCTAGGCAAGAAATCCATGCTGATAGATTTGCATATCATATGGTCAGAACTGTATTGAAGTTTGATATATACCTTGCTAGCTTATTTTAGGTGTTGTCCTTGCTTTATCTGTTGAACATTAATGTAAATCTCCTTGTAGATAGGGAACCTTAATAGTATTTTACTAAATGTTTCTGAATGAGTTTAAACTTAATGTATGTTTTCGGGACATTTTTATTTACATTGTACCAATGCATGCCTATGACTTTATAGAGTAAAAAAATGTATGGTGGCATGGTTTACAACTTTATTTTGTTCAGTAGGCTCTACCTTATGTTCGCTGCCTGGGGGAGTCATGGTCAATGACAAAGGATCGTGCATATTTTGAGGCTTCTATTCTGAAAGAGCACGGTCAGTTTTGCCCAAAACATGTCCCAGAAGTGTATCATTTTGATTCTACAATGGCTATAATTGCTATGTGCTATGTGGAGCCCCCACACATTATTCTGCGCAAAGGCCTGATTGCTGGCATCGAGTACCCATATTTGGCAGAGCATATATCAGATTATATTTCCAAAACTCTTTTCCACAACTCTCTTCTATATCTTTCTACTAAAGAGCACAAAGCTGCAGGTAAATAATTTTTCCTTATTAGTGCTGTGGTCAATTAGTTTCATCTGTGCATAGATTCTATTTAAAATACTGTATAATATCCTTCAGAGCATATGTATGGAGATAGGTATAGTGAATTTCATTCTATGTTTAATTTAGCTTATCCCTAATTTTTTGTATTTGCATTTTCTGTACAGTTGCTCGATTCTGCAACAATGTGGAGATGTGCAGGCTTACAGAGCAGGTTGTATTATCAGATCCCTATATGATATCTCCAATCAGTCGTTGGACTACTCCTTATCTTGATGAAGATGTTAAAGCTGTACGGGAAGATAATCAGTTGAAGCTGGAAATTGCTGAATTAAAATCAAAGTATTGTTTCACTTTACTATTCTAGAAAAATGTGTGTTCTACTTGGGTTTGAGTAGCATATACAGCGTGAAATATAACTTGGCTTTCTTTAGCTCTTCATTATCCCTTTCTCAAATGTTGGCTATATCTCTCAGCATCTATTACATCATTTACATAGGTTTTGTGAAAGGACACAAGCTCTTATTCATGGAGACTTACATACTGGATCAATAATGGTAACAAGTGACTCAACTCAAGTTATAGATCCAGAGTTTGGCTTCTATGGGCCTATGGGTTTTGACATAGGTGCCTTTCTTGGGAACTTAATTTTAGCTTATTTTGCACAAGATGGACACAGCAGATATGCAAATGAGCGTGAGGCAAGTATAAAATTCAATATATTGTTTGCTATCACTTTCTTCTATTCTTGCGTGCGCTGCTAATGAACTGAAAAAATCTCTGATTTTCTAAAATTGAGAACAGCAGATGAAGACAGTTCAAAGAAGAACACCTTCAAATATTGTAGCTGCCATTTGTCTAGCTTTTAATATTTGGTTTTTAAATTGTTTGTATTTATTTCTATAGCTTTGTGAAAATGTATAAATTAAATTATTTAGAGGTCTAATCCCTAAACAAAAAAGTAAATGTTGGGTTTTGAGTCTCACCTGGTTTGGGGTTCGGACTCAAGGTTAAAATTTGCATTCTGAAGGTTTCTCAAAATGAACCCTAGATAAATGTTAGAAGAGAATTGTAGAATTGAAGGATTTCCCTGTACAAAACGTATATAGATGGTAAAAAACTAAAGAAGGGAGAAAAGTAGAAATGCTAAGCTAACAATGAGGTGATTCTGAAAGTGAGGAAATGTCTGCAGAAAATCAATGAAGCTATATTAGGGATAATTTAACAATCACAAATATAGATATTGCTACATTGATTCTTCCTATTTTCATTGAATCTTTTAAAACCTTTTTGAAAACTTTTTTGCTCCCTTGATCCTGTCAATGTTGCCTTTTATGAATCTGGTTCTCTATTTCATACTTTCATTCTAACTTTTTCCCCTAATGTATGTAATTTACGTGCACATTTGACATAGCTCAACACCATCGAATCTAGGCATTGAAAAGTCAAACTTTAGCCTGCATTTAGACATGTTAGGTGCATAACCAGGCTTCTGTTCTATTATTTCTGTTGTTTTTAAATATTTAGGTTATCTACTGTTTTAAATATTTCTAGCAAACTGATTATAGTTCAACTGATACTCACTTATGCTCCATATCATGCCTTTTATCCACATTATGGCTTATATTGGTTTTATGTATGCTATACTATATGCTGAGGAATTGGATTCTTTGTGATAATGATTTTTCAGGGCTATAAACATTGGATTCTGAGGTGCATACAAGAAACATGGAACCTTTTTGAATCAAAGTTTATTGCATTATGGAATAACAACACAGAACACTGTGGAGATGCTTATCTAGAAGCCGTATACAACACCCCTGAACTTAAATTGATTGTGCAGCAGAAGTACATGAAAGACCTATTCCATGACAGCCTTGGCTTTGGTGCTGCAAAAATGATCAGGTTATGATGGCAACTATGCATAATTTTACATTCTTGTACTATTTAACTTCGTAAGTTTTGTCTGTCTTAGGTGTAATAAAAAATGAAAGAATAAGCTTGTTATTTCCAGATTTATTTCATGTTAGATGCATGACATGCATGTCAATACAAGTTTCTTTTGTAATATTGTCATCTACATGTATTCTTTTTGCATCTCTTTGCAAGTATCTGTTTTTTTTCAGTTGTCAACATTGCTTATATCCTGACAGCATGTTGTTACCGCTCCATATGCTGATTTCAGCTAGTCCATATTGTAGCTCACTTTCTACATTCAGAAGTTCTGTACATGGTCAACCCATTTGGAGAAAAGAATCTGACAAATTGTGTTCTGGAGTGCAGGCGAATTGTGGGGGTGGCTCATGTAGAAGATTTTGAGTCAATACAAGATGCAAGCAAGAGAGCAGAATGTGAGCGCCAAGCTCTCAATCTTGCAAAGAAGATTATGAAGGAAAGACGTAACTTTGATACAATCAGCCAAGTTGCACAGGCTATTCAAGGAAAATGATTAGGCCTTCTATATATATATGTAGGGAGAGAGAGAGAGAGAGAGAGAGAGAGAGAGAGAGAGATCTCCTTCAGTGTTTGGACATAAATACACTAGAAGATTGCCTTTCTGAAACAAGTTTGATGCTTTTTATGTGATGGTGAACTTTTTTAAGCATTGCAAAAATCCAGTATTACATAATGGTATTTACTACTATTGATGAAACAGAAACAAGTGTTACACTCATCCAGAAGCTTACCTGTTAATTACAACAGACTGTGGAAGCTTGAAGTCTCTGAAAGCAGATAGAACCAAACCTACTCGAGGGCATTGCTAAGGTATGATTAACGTTCCCTTAAAAATTGATCTGTCATTTTGTTTTTATTCAGAATAATCGTCTCAGGATTTGCAACCAAAAAAATAAGGAAGAGTTAGATTTAAAGGAAGCCCTAAAACACAGATTTTGAGCAGGTCTGGTATATTTTTATGGTCTAGGGCTGCAGCTTTGTCAATTGAACCTTATTCTTTCAATTGGGTTGTCTCATCTTTTTGCCACACCCCTAAAGGCATCCTTTGCCTTACTAGCTGTACCTTTTGTCTAATCAATAGTTTTAACATATACGTCAAAGGACATTTGGTCTAATGATGAAGTCTATGTTCTAGGAATGTAGATGGTGCTGAGTTTAAATCTTCTACACTACCAAAAACAAAAAGTTCTGAAGAAAACACAATGAAATTGGAAGTTTGTTAATCATGCCTTCATAATTTATTTTGTGGTCTCATAATTTTGACCCATATGTTTTTTTTGATGAATAGTCCTTTTCAATTAATAAAATTTACTAAGATTACAATTCACAAAAAAGGGCTGGGAAATACAAGATCACCCCGCGAATGAGTTCAATCGGCCGAAGCCGGAGTAAACAACATGGCCGCAGCTAGCAACTATAAACTATTCATCAAAAAAAACATTTGAAACAACCTTATGCTGCCAAGGTAGTACCAACAGAGGGAGGAGGATCATCTTTATCAAAAAATCCCCACGCATCAGTGGGATTGTGAGGCGGACTAGGAACAGTCCAGCCGTCAGCAGCATCTGCAGGATCTGGGGTAGTTGCAGTCTCCGCATCCTTCTTGTCTGGCTGCGGAGGAGAAATTGCCAGGGCCAGCCGGGGAAACTTGCCAGAGTGTGCCCGTCCAGAGGGAGGAGCCGGAGACCGGCCAGAAGCCCGCCCAGGGGGGGGAGCCGGGGACCAGCCAAAACCACCACGTGGTGGGGAAGCGGAGTGGCGCCTCCAACCGCCATGACCACCGCTGGGAGAGCGGTGGTGGGGACCTTGGGAGCGCGGCGTGTGTGAATGGCGACCAGAGGACTGGCGTCTGGAACGGCGACCGCGAGAGGAGGCATCAGCCGAGGCATCCAGAGGCACTTTGGCAATGGTACAAGGAGCATTGCCCCAGTGGTTTAACAATTCCTGTAAGTGGGCAACTTCCAGGGCAACTTTATTAGCTTGCACCTGTATCTGCATAATGACATTGTTACAAATGCATGCCTTAGTGTACATTGCAATGTTAACATCCAAAAAACTGTGAGTGAATAAAACTGCATTCCTATCTTTCCATAGAGAAAACAAAATTTCCATCCTGAAGGTATGCCAAATCTGGGAAAACTTCTGAGGAAATCTGGGGGAATCACCCAGCAGGATCATGTGCCATGAAAAAGGTTCGAGCCTGAAAGGCTTGAAAAAATCATGAATCCAGTGCCAATAATTCTGAGCACGCTTGCAAAACCAAAAAATATGCAAAAAGGACTCAGGTTGGCCATAGAAGGGGCATCTGGGATCAGGAACCCCAATGTGCTTGAGCCGAGGCCCCAGGGGAAGACCTTGGAAAGCAAGGCACCAAGCAAAGTGAGCAATCTTGGGTTCTGTAATGGCACTCCAAATGGTGTCAAACCGTTTTCTCCATTGAGAAAGCGAAGAATGCAAATGCCACCGTTGATTAAGCGTGTCCACCATCGGAAGGTGGGGCGAAAGCCATTTGTATCCCATATTGGGCTTATAATTGGTAAATGAAGTGGCAGGAAACCACTTCCAATCATACCACCAAGGTCAAACAGACTAAATCCCCACTTTATGAAGTAAGTGCACAGGGATGGAAGACAACAGAAGCTCATAAGTCTGGCGATCAGCACGTACAAGGCGGTATTGAACTTGCATATCCTCCCAAAACCTGAAATTCATGGTGACTCTTGAAAAAATGTCCTTGGTAGTGCGAATGCCACGTTTATAGAAACGCAGAGCACTAGCACCTTGAGTCTTGGCAAGAGCAATACCCTGGAAGGCAAACAGGGTAGACCACCAAATGTTCTGCTGATTTAAGGACAACCCATTGCGAAACTCATCACCACCCCAACAAAGCCAAGGTTTAACAGCTTCCCAGGCTTTCCAGATGCTCTTTATAACTAAAGAGCCCTGTATGACCATTGGTTCACGCATAGTGAGAAGGGTCTGAAAACCAATTCCCTTCCACGCCGGTCTGTTAGCAGGGAAGCCGGAAGAGATGCAATGCTTGACAAGAATTTTCCAGGCTTCATCTCCAAAAATAGCTCTGATAATCCATTTAGCACAGAGGGCAAGGCCCTGCTTTCGAGTGGAAAGCAGGCCGAGACCCCCAGATTCCCTTGGGAGACAACAAAAATCCCAAGCAACTCTGTGAAAACCATGATGGTCAGAACTAGAGGCCCAAAGAAAATCTCTGAGCAAATGTTCTAATTTGAGATAGGAAGCTTTGGAGGGAGCCCAACAAGAAGAATAAAACACATGGGTGGCAGCCAAAATCTTAGAACAAATCTGGAATTTACCAGCAAGAGAAAGCGGCTTAGTGATCCAATAATCAAGCTTTTTGGTAATCTTTGTAAGCACAACATTCCAAAGTTCCACAGGGGAAGCCTGGAAAGCAAAGGGAATGCCAAGAAAGCGAAAAATTTCTCCATGAGTAACCCATTTCCATTGGAATTGGCTGAGCCAAGGAGGAGCTGGCAAAAAAGACTGTCGATAACAGAGCGTTTTATGCCATTGAATGGCAGAGCCAGAGGCTTGACAAAAAGTGTCAAGACAATTTAAAGCATTTTTGATATTTTCTTCATCTTCAAGAAGAGTAAGAAAAGAATCATCAGCAAAATGACCATTGACTAACTGGGAGGAAGAATCAGGGAAGGAAATGCCACGGACCAGCCTTGAAGACACAGAGTGAGCAAGTAAATAACCAAAACCTTCAGCAGCAAGGACATAAAGCGCTGGAGCTAACGGACAACCTTGTCTGATGGAGCGAAAAAGTCCAAAAGCTTCAGATTGCGAATTATTGATGGTGATGCAAGCATTAGCGTCACCAAAGAGCATCTCCACGGACTGAAGGAAATTGGGACCAAAACCTAGAGCCTGGAGCATAGCCAAAATGAAAGGCCATTCAATGCGATCATAGGCTTTAGCAAAATCTATCTTTAAAAAGATAGCTTGCTGCTTGGACTTATAGGCCCATTCCATACCTTCCCAGACAGCAATGATGTTGTCAAGAATATACTTGGATTTGATGAAGCTAGTTTGTTCAGGCCGCACAATTAGAAGAAGCATATGGCAGATTTTGAGAGAGAGCGCCTTAGCAATGATCTTATAAGACACATTCAGGAGGGTGATGGGCCTCCAGTTGCAGATGTCCTCAGGATCACCAGCTTTAGGTATGAATTTAATATTGCCTTTATTTATGATCGCTCCTAAGCTTTTAGAATGGTATGCTTCAAGATAGACTTTGCGCAGATCAGGACCAATTTTCTCCCAAAGATGTTTGTAAAATTCACAGGGAAATCCATCACACCCAAGGGATTTGTCATCCGCCATGGAGTAAACTGCCTTTTTAAGGTCTCGGAGGGAAAGAAGTTGCTCACAGAAAGCGCGTTGCTCAACCGCGAGGTGGTTTGGAGTAACAGTAATACACTTTCTGAGAGCCTCCTCTTGAGCAACCAAATGGCCCTGCAAAGCAAAAACGTTCTCATAGTGAAGAACAAAAGCTTGCAGGATGTCTGGTAGATTGGAAAGAACATCGGTTCCCTATTTTATCTTTTTAATCCCAATATTGGTATGACGGGCTCAGAGAGCCTGGAAGAACTCCTTCGAGGCTTTGTCGCCAACCTCCAACCAGTGGAGAAGGGCTTTGATTTGAGCTCCTCGGGTAGCATAGTTATCAGCAATTTGCTTTTCATGGCGAAGCTTGGTAAGCTGAAGTTGAAGATCCACATCAAAGGGGTTGAAGGTGAGCACTTCAGAGGCTTTTTTGAGGGCAAGGGTGTTGGCTTCATAAGATCGTTTTCTGAAAATTGCCAGCTGACGCCCGTAGATGCGCAAAAAATGAGCCGTTCTGGTAATGGCATCATTCCACCATTGAATCCAACCTCGATGGGAATGTGGACGTGGTTCCAAATTCCAGACACGTATGTGGGAGATGGTGGAGGCATGCAAAAGCACAAATGTTTTGAGGAAGAATTGGGACTTAACCACTTCGGGGACAACTGTTTGCTAAGAAATGCCAAAATAAATGGGATAGTGGTCTGACAACGTCACATCTGTCAAGGGAATGACAGGTAGATCACGATCTTCAGAAAAATACAAAAAAGATTGCGCCGAGATCATAGCACGATCAAGACGTTTCAATATGCGGTCAGGACCGGCTCGAAAATTGGACCAAGTGTGCCAAGCCCCATTATCATGATGGCAGCTAGTATTGGGATCAAAGAGGCCCAATTTATGACGCATGTTAAACCAGGCTTCTTTTTCCCCAGCTGTCCAACGGAAAGGCAGAATGCCATCTTTGTCAGAGGCCACTTCAACCATATTGAAGTCCCCACACAAGACCCAAGTAGCTGGCGGCAGGTTGTCAGCAAGCCAAACTCACATTTGCGCCCTTTCCACAGCATCATTGGAGGCATAAACATTAATGAATCCAAAAGAATGATTGTTAATGGAAAGCAAAAGCCAAATAATACGGTGTGTGGGGTCAAAACCGTGCGAAATAATAGCAGAATGAAGGCGAGGTGACAGGAGAGTAACTACACCACCTCGGCCAGCTTCATGTGGAGAAGAAAACATGACGCTATCCTGCCAAATGACGCGGCATGTAGCAGAAAGCATGAAACCAGAAATCTTAACTTCACGCAGGCAAAGAAAATCTAAATTCCCAAGTCTATGACGGGTATCCCGGACATAGAATTTTCTGGGGAGGTCTGTAAGGCCCCGAACATTCCAAGAGAGGAAGTTCATGAAAAATCTTCCATATCATCCTCGTCCTCGAGAGAGGAGTAACTATTCTGTAAAAAGGTAGAAACCGGGTGAAAGTCAGATGGGAAATCCTCTGGACTTACAGCTTGCCGTTTGACCCCTGATATCTCCGCACATCCAGGAGGACTGTGAGAACGCCTTGTTGCTGGTGGTACTATGGAAGAGACTGCAAGAGGAGAACGAGCCCCAGCCAAGGACGAGGTCCTGGCGGCTGCTTTAATCCCCTGCGAGCCAGCAGGGTTTGAAACCTGCGAAACCGAAACAAGTGCAACAGAAGCTGCTGGCGTCTCCACGCTAGCAGGCGCTGACACTTCGGTAGAAGCAGGAGGAATCGCGGTAATTGCCACATAGGATGGCTTGGGGGCCAAAGGATTCAAGGCAGGCTTGCCTTTGCGCCCAACAGTAACCCATTCTGCTTTTTTTCCTTCGACCTGCTTGACAGGCGTCGCTTTAGGCTGGGGTTTGATCTTAGGCGTGGCCAAAGGGCAATCCCTGATCTTGTGTTCCGCAGACTGGCACCTATAACAGGTGTTAGGTAGGTTCAAGTAAAGCACCTTTTGTGCGAAGGTTTGAGCGCCAATCTGGATTTCCACAGAATCCTTGAGATCTTTAGAAAGATCAACTTCAATGCAAACACGCTGCTGAGGGCGAGCATTAAAAAATTTCTCTGGCTCCTTGGTAACAACTTTGCCAAGGGCTTGGGCAATAGACTCAATAAAAGGCCAGTAGGGCAAGGGTAGACTTGGGAATTCGACCCAAATAGGAACCCTAAGCTTTTTATCGTCCGAGACAGATAAGTCTCGCGACCATTTCTGAAAAACAAGCAGAGAGGAATGCACAGACCAAGGGTCGTTGGTAAAAACTGTGTTAGCTTGCAACGGGTTAGCAAAGCGAAATAAAAAAAAATCTTTGGTAAGGTTTTGCACAGTGTCAAGGCGGACGCCATGAGGAGTCCAGCTTTTGTTGACCCATTCTCTGAGCATAGCTTCAGGGGGAGTCCTACCAACAAAATACCCTATCAAGGTATGTTGTTCAAACCAGTCACATGCAGCATCAAATTCTTGTAAAGGCAGGACAATATCAGGATTACCTCGTGGAAAACCTTCGGGACAAACTTGCGCGGGCATTTGTTCGGTGGCGGTGCCATGGCAGTCCGAAGCAACAGCGTGAACACCAGAAACAACTGGTTCACCACTGGCCAGAGCCATTATATCCTAACCTAAAGCTCCTGCAGTAAATGCGGTATGACAAGTGTCGACAGAAGGGGAGTGCAAGCGAAAGGCCGTACGCAAAAAAAATTGAAAGTTCGCATGAAGCAAGAAAACCCTAGCAAAGCGAAAAAACTCCTCCTAACGAAGTTTCTTGACCCATATGTTTAAGTAGTGGTACAATGCCAATTTTAACATGCACCATAAAGTTTGTTGATCTCACCCTTACAATTTGGCTTGTATCATACTTTTGATACATGTTCAACAAGTTACAATGCCAAATTTAACATGCACCATTTCAAGTGTATGTCTTTTCGGTAATTGCTGATAGACATAGACTATTGTATTCAGTTTGGTTAACTAGCTATTAATAAAATTTATTTTAACCAATTAGATCTAGTTTTTTTAACGTCTGAAGCCTAGATTAATTATTATTATTTGTTATAATTAATTATTATTATATGTTAAGCGAAAGTAGATTCAAACCCAAGACCTCCCACATGAGAGGCTCACAAGTTACCGTTGCGTTGCAAGCTTTTGCCTAGTATTCTTAATTTTTATTCCAAAATAATGTGTAAAATATTTAAATAACAAAATGATGAAAATTATTTTTCTTAACTCGTTAGTTAATAAATTTGAGGCCTTAGATTTTACAGAAAGGCTATGTCTATTAGGACTTTTGAAGCAATTTCTTTGGATCCACTACCTCATTAAAATTTCAATAATATGTTATATGTTATGAAAAAATATTGAAGTCATTTTATTTTCCACACTATTACAATAGTATTGCCTAACGACAAATACTAATAATGATTAAATAAATATTATTTTCGTGTATTGTTGTTAAATTAAGTAATTTTAAAACCTACAGAATTTCATAATATTGATACAAAGTTATTTTTTATTTTTTACTTATTATTTATACATAATTTTTTTTAATAAAGGGGTAAAAAATTTATTAAGATAAGAAGAGACACAAAAGGGAGATTTCAACAAAGAGCTCTATCTCGATCAATAAAGTCATCAATTCCATGAGATAATTTGGGGAGTAATTGCCTCCTATCCATAACATTCCAATCTTGCACATGATCAAAAGCCCATTTAGCCAAGCAATCTGCAACACCATTCCACTCTTGAGGGATGTAAGTAAAATTATCAGATTCTAGAGTTCTACAAAAGAAAAGAGTTAGTTTAACAACTAAAGCCAGAGGCCAACTAACATCACCACCAGTTGGGAGTCAAACACAGAGAATCCTATGCCATCCCCTCAAACAACACTGTTCCACAACACGTAAAATGGCCAACTCCTCCATAAGATTGTTAGTATGATAACCCTTACACACAAAGAAAAGAAATTGAACATCACTAGAACTACAATGAGCCACCCCCCCAATGCTAGTAGGACCTGGATTCCCCTTGGAAGAACCATCAATGTTGACTTCTAGAACTCCAAGAGGAGTCCAATAGCCCTCATGGTTCACCTGTCACTTCATCTATCGCCTATGTTGTCTACGCAAACCATGCAAACATTGACCATCAACGCTCGAGACTCCTCCCTGAAGATGAAAATTGAGGCGATTGCAGATGGTAACATCACTAGGATCCATACCCCCATCTAATACACACTTAGCTTGAATTGTCTCATGCAAAGAGTGAGAAATCTTCCACTAGAGTTGTATAACTCCGATCTAGACATTTTGAAAGATTCTCCTATTCCCCTCCAATCAAATATGCCAAAGAATGAACAAAGGATCAACAATCCATGCAACCTGAAGAGGAAAGGCTTTAGTGGGGGCAATCCCCAAGCGATCCTAAAAGGCAGACAAGGAGGAAGCATGTATACAAGGACAACTTGAAGCATTCCACCAAATGTGCCAAATCTAGGTAGAATAGGAACAATGGAAGAAAATGTGGGAGACAGACTCCTCCCTATTACCACACAACACATAGAATGAGGGGCCCTGAAATCCATGTTTACAAAGATTATCCCACATAAGATACCAGTTGTGAGTCACTAGCCACATGAAGAAATTACATTTGGACCATGAAAATTTATTCCAAATAGGTTTCCACCAAGGCACCATATCATCTCCAAATAATTGTCTAGTAAGCTCCCGGTACCCAACAAAAACAAAGTATTTACCAGATGCAACACCATCCCAATCCAAAACATCCGGCCCCAACAAAGAGCAACACTCTCCAGAAGCCAAAATCCTAGAGAGTTCTAGGTGGTCCTCTTTGGAGCCCCGGGTGGCCAATCTAATGAGTCATTCCATCTATAGCCAACAACAAGGCCCAAGCGATAAGGGCCTTATAATGAACCACTCTATCCCATCCAATAGCAAGAAAAAAATCACATAGAACATGAAGATGAGGGTACATAGACAAGATAGGAGGGTTACCATCCCAAGCATCACACCAAAACAAAGCCTCAAAGCCTCCTTTAAATATCCTAAAAGGACCTCTCTTAATTCATTGAGCACCTTTCTTAAGAGTCTGCCATACCATAGAGCCACAACCTTCCAAAGGAAGAGAGGAAATAGAATGCGGATCAACACCCTCGAAATACTTCTAATTGATTATACGAGCCCAAAGTTGATTTCTTCCAAAGCATCAACACCAATAAAGTTCAACAACCAAAGCTTGGCTACTTAAGATAGCAGAGTGCAACCCAAGACCACCCTCCTTAGGCCGACAAATAGTCTTCCACCTGATTGAACTCCATTTAGAATTGTGCAAATCACCACTCCAAAGAAATTGCAAAGAAAGAGCACCAAACTCCTTGAGAAAGTACACAGGAGCAACCTGAAACATTCTCCTATAAATAGGAAGAGCTTGAATAACAAATTGAAGAAGAGTAACTTGAGCAATAGTAGAAACCCATCTACGAGTCCAATTATTTACCTTCTCTAGAAGATTTTTAAGTAGATTTTGCCAGAAGAGACATAGTTGCCTAGAAACAACAATAGGAATATCAAGATATGTCAAGGGTAGCGACCCAATCTAAAACCACAAGATATTAGCAATCCTGCTTTGAATAGCGTCAAGAGAATTAAAAAAATATAAAGAGGACTTATGTTCATTAATTTTCTGGCCTAATGCCACCAAAGAGTATGTTGAATAGCCTTAGCTTCTTGGATCCTAGCAATACTCGCAAGAGTAATGTCATCAACAAATTAAAGGTGAGAAAGTGAGGGTAACCCATTATCCCAATGCCCACCATGAATAGGATAATGAAAAACCTAATACTTGATGAATCTCTTTAGGCCATCGACCATAATAATAAAAAAAATAGGGGGTGAGAGGATCACCTTGGCGTAGACCCCTAGAGGCACCAAATAATTGGGAAGGTTGACTATTAAGAAGAACAAAGAAAGATTTTGTAATACAACTCATAGTCCAACTTACCCACTCCAGGCTAAGCCAAAGACAAGAAGAATAGTCTTAAGGAAACTCCATTTAACTCTATCATAGGCATTGCCATTTCCAACTCAATAAACATAGATTACTCCCTTGAACTAGCCACGGAGTGAATAGCTTTAGTAGAAATAACAACCCCATATAAAATTTGTTGTCTTGCAACAAAACCTCCTTGTTCTTTTGAGATAATAGTAGGGAGCCACCTTTTGAGCCTCTCAACAATAAACCAACTTTGTAGACCACATTACACAAAGCAATAGGCTTTAAAAACTCCAGTTGATTAGCCCCATCATGTTTTGGAATAAGAACCAAGAAGGTAGAATTCAAGGCTTGGAGCATCTGCTTGCTAGAAAAAGATTCCCTAACCATCTCCAACAAATCGTGATCAATAATATCCCAAAATTCTTGAAAGAATTCGACAAGAAAAGCATCAAGACAAGAAGCTTTTCCTCTATGCATACCAAAGACCACCTCCTCGAACTTAGCCAAAGAGAGCGGTTGCATGAGAAAATCATTCATTTCTTGGGTAACAAGGGACGGAATACAAGACAAAATATAGTCACTTCATTTACTATAGGGAGGAGTCCTTAGAAATGAGGGCATAAAAGTATTTGGTGGCCTCCTCGAACAAAACAAGCAAAGAAGACAACTGAAGACCTTTAGAGTTAACCAAAGAAGAAATATACCTCTAATTTTGATGAGATTGAACCATTTTATATAAAAAGGCAGTGTTCCTATCACCCTCTTGGAGCCAATCAACTCTAGCTTTTTGCTTCTAGTATATTTCCTCACGAAGCTCCCATTCCTCCAGATCTTTAGAGGCAAGGGATTCAACTTTACCCAAAGCCTCAAAGAAACCAAGATCCCTAATTTGCATGGTAATGACATCAAGATGCTCTTGAGCTTTCCCTTTCATGGTATGAAGATTCCCAAAACATTCTCTATTCCATTTTTTGAGCTACCTTTTGACATATTGAAGCTTTTTAGAGAAAGAATACATAGGAGTATTGTAGGCAGGGGCAAAATCATAAAGAGAGGAGTCTCGAAGCCAGATCAATTGAAACTTGAACGAAGGATTCTTAGGAATAATCACTCCAGTAGCAGAAAGTATAATTGGTCAATGATCATAACCCCGCTAGTTTAGAATTTCAGAAGAGAGAGTAAGAGAGCCACTAACCCAAAAGCAGGAAAGCAAAAATCTATCCAAACATTTAGAGATAGCTTCAACCCCAAATCTTCTATTATTCTAGGTAAATAGCCCATTAGCTGGCTTGATATCAGAAAGATGGAACATATTGATATGTTGATGAAGAAGATTAGAGGAAGGCCCCAACAAAGCTAAACCACCCATCTCCTTAAGACTTAGAACTGAATTGAAAACTCCTTCTAAAACCCAAGGATGGTAACGATGACAATTTCTTACATATCGAATGTGTGACTAAAGTCTCACCTTTCCCACATAGTCCACAGGGGCATAGACATTATTAATTAGAACCACCTTACCATAATCCAAAGAAGAGACCACCAAAGAAAGGGCAGAGTGAGAAGATATCCAATCGAGAGTAGAGATTTTTCGTGGATCCCAAGAGATAACCAAACCACCAGAACTCCCTATAGCATGAACACACTGACATTGCCCATGAGGCCAAACGCTAGGGGCACATTGAACCAAAGACTCAATTGAAAGCTTAGTCTCCTGGACACAAAAGATATCTTGAGAATGATCAATCACCAACTTGTGAATAGCCTTTTGTCTAGGAATGCTATTCAACCCCCAAACATTCCATGAGAGACTAATAATCATTGAGTAGAGTAGGGGAAATGAGCATCCAAGGGTTTCACAACCCCAAACTCTATCAACACATCTCCTACTATTTTAATCTTCTCTAAATCCTTTTTACACCCATTCTTTAAAGGAGTAAAAGAAATCCACTTAAAAGGCCTTCGCATCAAACCCAAATGTAGAGGAGACCCCTTACCCTTCCCACATGCCAACACATCGTTAACCAAGTCTGCTAAAACTATGTCATTATCCTGAGGCACAACCGAAGTGACCAAAGGTCCATACTCAAGAGTACTAGGGACCTCACTCTGTTGATGAACAACCATCTGGGAAGCCACACAAGATTCATGAGGTGTAACTCCCCCATTTGAACTAATCAAATTAGAAGAGAGGTTAGGAGGCATACCCTCCTCTATGGCCATATTATCAAGCAACTCAAATCAATTAAAACTATAATCAATTTGTTGGTCTTTAATGGGTCTTGTTTGTCCACGTCCCTTTAGCTTGCAAGCAAACATAAATAAACCCATCCTTGTTTGGGCCTACCTTAGTCACTTGGGCCTTTCCTTTACCTGAATTACCCACTTGAATATTCCCCTTGGTTGAGTTATCCATCCAATTTCTTTCCTTTTCTTGCATTATTCATTTAGCCACCACTATTAAGAGCAGTAGAACCATCAACCCCTTTAGACGCTGAAGCCCAAGGGCACTGACATTGCAAATGGCTATACTCATGACATATCCGACACCAGAACGAGGACTCATAATCTAGTTGTTGCACCTAAGAAAAAGACCCAAGACAAAATCTCCAAGGAATTTGGTAATGGGTTACTCAAATCAATTTCAACACAAATTCAAGCAAAAGAAATAACCTTTTTATCTAGGGATTAATGCGCTATCACACCTAGCTTTCCAAATAAAGATACAATTTGATGAAGAATGGCCTCTTGCCAAAATTTAAGAGGGAGACGTGGCGAGGTTACCTAAACTGGCACATTTGAGGGGAGATCCTTTGCAAAATTAAATCTTGAATGCCAAGGTTTAAAAAATAACCCCACATGGTTGTAAATATAAGGGCCTCCTTCAAAAACATGATTCTGATTACACATGCAAGAAAACACTACAAAGAAGTAGCTATTCCCAACCAACATTATCTCCATATCTTTGTCCACCTTACACAAACGTCGAATCCATGCCTTGAGAGATGATAAGGATATCCACACTCCAAGAAATTTACATATCAATGCATGCCTAGTCCAATACTTAATGTCATCCTGCTATCCTGACTTCGTGTAATACATCCATTAACTTTTTTTAGCTTGGGGAAATGAGTTGATCCGCTTGCATGCATTTGAAGAGAAGATCCATTTGCCATTATCAACATACAAGAAACCCTAAGCCCTACCATGTGAACAACAAAATCCCCAATCCAATAATGTTTGCAAATGTTCACCAAAATTTGGAGCCTACACTTACTACGCCCAACAACCCTCAATCAAAAAAAGAATAGTAAAAAATTTCAGCAAGAAAGACAAACAAGCACAGGAGCTAGGGATCGAGCCCTAGCCCAACACACATCCATCACTTCTTGTCATCGCTCCCCAAGTTATGTTCATCAATGTCGTAGCAATGGTATATATTTAGATATTAAATAAATATTAGTTTTATATTTATATAATATTTAAACTATTAATTGATTGAAAAATATCATTAAATGTTTCTTCTTATTTAGACATTACCATTGCTTGATTCTTTATTCATTTCTACTATGCTTTTATAATCAATTTTTATTTTCATACTATGTTTTAATAATTAGATTTTTAAATATTAAATTTTATTTGCAAATACTAGCCACTACGTGACACTTATTTAGGTGAGGTTTTATTAAACAATGTTTACACCTATGTATTGATGTTGGTTAGCAATGACCTTGTTTGGTTGGTATGGGTTGGTATGGGTAGGAAGTCTCATCATCCTATATACAATTTGACCCCATAAGCTCTATTGTTGAATTGTAATTAAGTTGCAAATATCTAGATGGTGTGATTGAAGGAACACTTGTTTGAAATGAAGACGCCAACAATAATACAGAAATATAAGTTTTATATTGCAAACTTAAAATCTATCCTATATGATCCGATAGAGATTTATGGAAATGTGATTGGCAATATCAAAGAAATTAATATATTTAAGAGATTTATATGCTCTTTGCATCTCCTTGGGATCTTTTAGGGTGGGATCTCACCAGCTACGTATTTAGACTGATCACCAGATTGGTAGGGAGGGCAAGATCTATCGGCTTTGTCACCTCGGGGAGGTCGAGACTGAGTCTCACTTTATTTTTCATTGTCCCATTTACTATGAGACTCGAGGGAGATTCTATTGTTTGTTTAGAGAGTGCCAATCTCTTCCCTCATTCCTCAAATATATTGACCAACATTGTCTTGCACTCTACCTTCAGGAGACCATGCGGATTCGTGAGCACACTATACAACTCCAGCTTTTCTCGACATCGACTCCTACGCAGCTCATCACCTCTTTCTTCAGTCCTACAGTTCCTACCCGAGGATCGAAGCGACCTCTCTGCACTGTTTCGGTTCCCACCAGATCTATGAGATCCCACAAAGATTACACTCGACAACGTCCCTCTAGTAGACCTCAGAGGCGACATTCCAGAGTACTTGATTGCACTAGTGTCCACCTTTCCATTCTAGACTACTTCTCACCTATGAGGAGTTCTTAGCTATTGTTATTTCTTTTTCTTGGTTCTTTTGTTGTTTTGCTTTCACGTTCTTTCTGTACACACTGTTTGGTGCCCCACTGCTGGTGTTTGCCCTTTGCACTGTTTCTAGTCCCTTAGACCCTCATTGGTCTCTTGTTGGACATTAATAAATTTATCTTATCTTATCTATAATATTAAATGGAGAAAGCTCAATTCAAAATGAAATAAGAAGACAATACAATCACTCTAATTTTTGAGCATTCAAATCGTCAAAGTTTGTGAATTTGTGGAACTCTTATGCCCATCTATCTTTTTCAAGCACTTGTATAACAATTATGAATTATATTCTTCTTAATCACCATTAATTATATTACAAATATGGGTAAAAAATCATGTTTTAAAGTTTGAAGAAAAGTTTCTAATGCACTAAACCAAGACTCTTATAAAGGGTCAGAGTTGACTTTATTTTGGTTGCATTGACTTTCTATTCTTAAAAAATAGGAGCACTTGGTTTAACATTGTTCATCATAAACTTATAAAATATGCTTTTAATCAGTAAATAATAAATACTTGTCAATAAAACATCTTACAAATATGTATAAATTGTCATCCAAACTAATTAAATGAAAAGATTTATAAGGTTAATAACACCTTAGATCTAATTTTTTTCACTTGACATCTATATTGTATACATATTTTTGAGAAAACAAAATCAACAATCTATAAGGAATAAGGTTTGTATCTATTATGCACTAAATGAATATTTTAATGCTTATAGGTATGGTAAGACTAACTACAACATTCTTTTAATCTCAATTTGCTCATTTGTATCATTCTTTAAACAAAGTGGTACTAAACATACAAATTCTTAATGTGGCATGATAAATTATATTTATTTGGTGGACAATTTGTACACTAGTTATTATAACCATTTTAAATTGTCCTATGATCAGAAACAATACTTGGCATAATCATTTTAACCAAACTGCTTCGAAACAATTAGAAGTTTGTTGTGGCAGTGGATAAAACAACTATGGGTTGTCTTTCACATTCAACTCACCTCCTCCAAACATAGCGAATACATAACCATTTTAGACCTTTGACTATTTGAAACATTCACTCAATCTACATCAACAAAATCACATGTCAAATGTTTTATTTACATAGCATTCAAATATAGAAAACAATAATCGTAAGTACAACACAAATAAAATAACACCTTATCCAAATAATCTCAAGGCTCTCTACTAGAGTTGAATACAAGTATGTCTTGTTCTCTCATAGTTTTGACAAAAAATGACTTAATGTAAATGGTATCATGCATTAAACCTTTTATAACAGTAACACATGTTACATTGTGTTGCTCCTCTCCTTGTGTCGTCCTTGATGTAAGTAAAATTAACAGATTCTAATGTTCTACAAAAGAGGAGAGTTAGTTTAACAACTAAAGCCAAATGTCAATTAACATCTGGAAGCGCCTACGAATTCAACAAGTCCACGACCGCTTTGGAGTTAGACTCACAAATAATCCTATGCCAACCCCTCAAACAATGTTGTTCCATAACATGTGAAATGGCCAACACCTCCATAAGATTATTAGTATGACAATCCTTATGCATTGAGAAAAGAAATTGAACATTGCTAGAACTACAATGAGCCACTCCCCCAATGCCAATAGGACCTAGATTCCCTCAGGAAGAACCATCAGTGTTGACTTCTAGAACTCCAAGAGGAGTCCAATGCCACATCACAATTCACTCATCGCTTCATTTTCCGCCTATGTTGTCTAGGAAAACCATGCAACCATTGACCATCAACCCTCGTGACCCCTCCCTGAAGGTGAAAATTGAGGCAATTACAGATGGTAATGTCACTAGGATCCATACCCCCATCTAATACACACTTAGCTTGAATTGTCTCATGCAAAGAGTGAGAAATCTACCACTAGAGTTGCATAATTCCGATCCAAATTTTTTTAAAGATTCTCTTGTTTCTCTCCAACCAAAAATGCCAAAGAATAAATGAAGGGCCAACAACCCATGCAGGTTGAAGAGGAAAGGCTTTAGTGGGGGCACTCCCCAAGCAATCCTAGAAAGCAGAAAAGGATGAAGCATGCCTATAAGGACAACCTCAAGCATTCCACCAAATCTGCCAAATCGGGGTAGAATAGGAACAATGGAAGAAAAGGTTGGAGACAGATTCCTCCCCATTACCACACAACACACAGAATGAGGGGCCATGAAATCCATGTTTACAAAGATTATCCCACATAAGACACTAGTTGTGAGCCACCAGCCACAAGAAGAAATTACATTTGGACCAAGAAAATTTATTCCAAACAGGTTTCCACCAAGGCACCATGTCATCTCTAGATAATTGTCCAGTAAGCTCTTGGTACCCAACAAAAATAGAGTATTTACCAGATGCAACACAACCCCAAGCCAAAACATCTAACCCTAGCAAAGAGCAACACTCTCTAGAAGCCAAAATCCTAAAAAGATCCAAGCAGTCCTCTTCTAAGCCCCTAGGTGGTCAATCTAAAGAGGCCTTCCATCTATAGCCAACAACAAGGCCCAAGTGATAAGGGGCCTTATAATGAACCACCCTATCTCATCTAGTAGCAAGAAAAGAATCACAGAGAACATGAAGATGGCAGTACACAAACAAGATAGGAGGGTTACCATCCCAAGCATCACACCAAAACAAAGTCTCATAGCCTCCTTTACATATCCAAAAAAGACCTCTCTTAATTAGTTGAGCACCTTTCTTAAGAGTTTGCCATACCATAGAGCCACGACCTTCTAAAGGAAGCGAGGAAATAAAATGTAGATCAACACCCCTGAAATACTTCTAATTGATTATATAGGCCCAAAGTTGATTTTTTCCAAAGCACCAATGACAATAAAGTTCAACAACCAAAGCTTGGCCACTTAAGATAGCAGAGCACAAGCCAAGACCACCGTCCTTAGGCTGACAAATAGTCTCCCAACTGATTAAACTCCATTTAGAATTGCAAAAATTACCACTCCAAAGAAATTGTGGAGAAAGAGCATTAAACTCCTTGAGAAAGTACACAGTTGCAACCTTAACCATGCTCCTATAACTAAGAAGAGCCTGAATAACAGATTGAAGAAGAGTAACATGAGCAACAATAAAAAGCCATCTACGAGTTCAATTATTTACCGTCTCCTGAAGCTTGTTAAGTAGATTTTGCAAGAAGAGATGTAGTTGCCTAGAAACATCAATAGGAATACTGAGACATGTCACGGGTAGTGACCTAATCTAAAACCGCAAGATATTCGAAATCTTACTTTGAATAGCTTGAGGAGAATTAAAAAATATAAAGAGGACTTATGTTCATTAATTTTTTTGCCTAACGCCACCAAATAAATGTCAAGAGTATGTCAAATAGCTTTAGCTTCTTGGACCCTAGCAATCCTCGCAAGTGCAATACCAGCAATAAATTGAAGGTAACCCATTATCCCAATGCCCACCATGAATAGAATTATGAGAAACCTGATACTTAATAAATCTCCCTAGGCCCCCAGCCATAATAATAAAGAGATAGGGGTGAGAGGATCACCTTGGCGCAAACCCCTTGAGGCACCAAATAATTGGGAAGGTTGACTATTAAGAACATAGGAAGATGTAGTAGTAACACAACTCATAGTCCAACTTACCCACTCTAGGCTAAAGCCAAAGGCAAGAAGAATATTCTTGAGGAAACTCCATGGAACTCTATCATAGGCATTGGCCATATCCAACTTAATAAACATAGATCCCTCACTTGAACTAGCTATAGAGTGAATAGCTTCAGTAGCAATAACAATCCCATATAAAATTTGTCATCCTGCAATAAAACCTCCTTGTTCTTTTGGGATAATAGTAGGGAGCCAAGAAGGTAGAATTTAAGGCTCAGAGCATCTACTTGCTAGAAATATATTCCCTAACCACCTCCAACAAATCATGATTAATAATATCCCAAAATTCTTGAAAGAATTCAACAAGAAAACTATCAAGACCAGGAATGTTTCCTCTATGCATACCAAAGACCACCTCCTTCAACTTAGCCATAGAGAGTGGTCACATGAGAAAATCATTCATTTCTTGGCTAACAAGGGACGAAATACAAGAAAAAATAGTCTCTTCATTTACTTCAACATAGAGTCCTTAGAAAAGAGGGCATAAAAGTATTTGGTGGCCTCCTCAAACAAAGAAAGCAAGGAAGACAACTGAAGACCTTCAAAGTTAACCAAAGAAGAAATATAGCTTTGATTCTCACAAGATTGCGTTGTTTTATTTAAAAAGGCAGTATTCCTATCACCCTCTTGGAGCCAATCAACTCTGCCTTTTTGCTTCGAGTATATTTCCTCACGAAGCTCCCATTCCTCTAGATCTTTAGAGGCAAGGGATTCAACTTTATCCAAAGCCTCAAAGAAACCAAGATCCCTAGTCTGCATGGTAATGACATTGAGACACTCCCGAGCTTTCCCTTTTGTGGTATGTAGATTCCCAAAACATTCTCTATTTCATTTTTTTGAGCTGTCTTTTGATATATTGAAGCTTTTTAGAGAAAGAATACATAGGCGTACCATAGGCAGGGACACCTTCTCTTCACCGACCAACCATAAGAGTATAAAGAGAGGAGTCTCAAAGCTAGATCAATTGAAACTTGAACGAAGGATGCTTAGGAATAATCACTCTAGTAGTAGAAAGTATAATTGGTCAATGATCAGAACCCCGCCTACGAAAGAGAGAGTAAGAGAGCCACTAACCTAGAAGCAGGAAACCAAGAATCTAATCAAACATTAGAGATAGCTTCCATCCCAAATCTTCTATTATTCCATGTAAATAGCCCATTAGCTGGCTTGCTATCAGAAAGAGGCAACGTATCAATATATTGATGAAGAAGATTAGAGGAAGGCCCCAAATAAGCTTAACCACCCATCTTCTCCTCAAGACTTAGAACTGAATTGAAATCTCCTGCCAAAACCAAAGATGGTAAGGATGACAATTTCTTACATACTGAATGTGTGACCATAGTCCCACCTTTCCCACGTAGTCCATAGGGGCATAGACATTAGTAATTAGAACTACCTCACCACAATCCAAAGAAGAGACCACCAAAGAAAGGGCAGAGTGAGAAGATATCTAACCAAGAGGAGAGATTTTTTGTGGATCCCAAAAGACAAACAAAGCACCAGAACTCCCCATGGCACCAACACATTGGCACTGCCCGTGACGCCAAATGCTAGAGGCACACTGAATCAAAGACTCAATTGAAAGCTTAGTCTCCTAGACTCAAAAGATATCTTGAGAATGATCAATCACCAACTTGTGAATAACCTTTTGTCTAGGGATGCTATTCAACCCCCGAACATTCCATGAGAGACTAATCATCATTGAGTAGAGTAGGGGAAATGAGCATCCAAGGGTTTCACAACCCCAAACTCTATCAACACATCTCCTGCTATTTTGATCTTCTCTCGATCATTTTTATGCCCATTCTTTAAAGGAGTAAAACTAATCCACTTAAAAGGCCTTTGCATCAAACCCAAACGTAGAGGAGACCCCTTACCTTTCTCAGATGCTAGCACACCCTTAACCAAGTCTACAAAAACTTTGTCATTATTCTGAGGCACAACCGAAGTCACCAAAGCTCCAGACTCAGGAGCAGTATGGGCCTCACTCTATTGATGAACCATAATCTGGGAAGACGCACAAGATTCATGAGTTAGAACTCCACCATTTGAGCCAATCGGATTAGAAGAGAGGTCATGAGGCATACCCTTCTCTAAGGCCAGACTATCAAGGACCTTGAATTGATTAAAACTAGAATGAATTTGTCATTCTTTGAAGGGTCTATTCCGTCCATCCCTTATCTTGCACGCAAACATAAATAAAACCATCTTAATTTGGGCCTACCTTAGTCACTTGGGCTTTTCCTTTACTTGCATTACCCACTTGGATATTCTCCTTGGTTGAGTTATCCATCTGATATTTTCCTTTTCATGAATTATTCGTTTGTGCACCATTGTTACTAGCAACAAAACCATCAACCTCCTTAAACGTTGAAACCCGAGGGCATTGACATTGCAAATGACTATACTCATGACATATCTAAGACCGAAAGGGGAAGTATTCATAATCTAGTTGTTGCACCTAGGAAGAAGACCCAAGACAAATCTCTAAGGAATCTGGTAATGGATTACTCAAATCAATTTCAACACAAATTTGAGCAAACAAAATAACCTTTTTATCTAGGGATTGATGCACTATCACATCTGGCTTTCCAAGCAAAGTTGCAATTTGATGAAGAATGGCCTCTTGCCAAAATTTAAGAGGTAGATGAGGTAAGTGAACCCAAATTGGGACTTTTGAGGGGTGATCGTCTACAAAATTAAATCTTGAATACCAAGGTTTAACAAATAACTCCACATGGTTGTAAATATAAGGGCCTCCTTCAAATAACGATCCTAATTATACATGCAAGAAAACATTATAAAGAAATAGCTATTCCCAGCCAACATGATCTCCATATCTCCATTCACCTGCCACGAACATCGAATCCATGCCTCAATAGCCGATAAGGATATCTGCACTCCAAGAAATTTACATCTAAATGCATGCTTAGTCCAATACTTAATGTCCTCCCTCACAACCTGTGGAGGAATAACCAGAACATGGCGGTCCTGACTTTGTGGAATACATCTATTAATGTTTTTTTAGCTTGAAGTCCTGTCCCACATGAAATGATTTAGATTTGGTTGCATGCATTTGAAAAGAAGATCCATCTGCCATTATCAACATAGAAGAAAGTCCATGCCCTGCCATGCCAACAATAAAAACCCCAATCCAACAATGTCTGCAAATGTTCACCAAAATTTGGAGCCCACACTTACTACATCCAGCATCCATTAATTGAAAAAAGAACAATAAAAATTTTCAGCAAGAAAGACAAACAAGCATAGGGGCTAGGGATTGAGCCCTAACCCAAGACACATCCATCACTTCTCCTCATCATTCCCTCAAGTTATGTTCATCAATGTTGTAGGAATCACATAAATTTAAATATTAAATAAATATAATTTTTATATTTATATTATATTTAAACTATTAATTAATTGGAAAATATCATAAAATGTTTCTTCTTATTTTGACATTACCGTTGCTTGATTCTTTATTCATTTCTACTATGCTTTTATAATCAATTTTATTTTCATACTATGTTTTAATAATCAAATTTCTAAATATTAAATTTTATCGACAAATACTAGCTACTACGTGACCCTTGTTTAGGTTTGAGGTTTTATAAAACAATGTTTACACCTATGTATTGATGTTGGTTAGCAATGATCCTATTTGGTTGGTAGGGGTAGGAATTCTCATCATCCTATACAATTTGACTCCCAAAGCTCTATTGTTGGATTGTAATTAAATTGCAAATATCTAGATGTTGTGATTGAAGGAACACTTGCTTGAATGGAAATATAATTTTTACACTACAAACCTAAAATTTATCCTATATGATCCAATAGAGATTTATGGAAATGTGATTAGAAATAAGAAAGAAATTAATAAATTTAAGAGATTTATATAATATTAAATGGAGTAAGATCAATTGAAAATGAAATAAGAAGACAAGACACTCACTCTAATTTTTGAGCGTTCAAATTGTCAAAGTTTGTGAGTTTGTGAAACTCTACAACCATCTACCTTTTTCAAGCACTTGTATAACAATTATGAATTGTATTCTTCTCAATCACCATTAACGATATTACAAATATGGGTAAAAAATCATGTTTCAAAGTTTGAAGAAAAGTTTCCAATGAACTAAACCAAGACTCTTATAAAGGGTCATATGACTTTATTTTAGTTTCATTGACTTTTTATTCTTAAAAATTAGGAGCACCTAGTTTAACCTTTATCATCATAAAATTACAAAAATATGGTTTTAATCAGTAAATAATAAATACTTGTCAATAGAACATCTTATAAATGCGTATAAATTGTCATCCAAAATAATTAAATGAAAATATTTCTAAGGTTGATAACACCTTAGATCTATTTTTTTTCACTTGAGATTTATATTGTATACATATTTTTGAGAAAACAAAATCAACAATCTATAAGAAATAAGGCTTGTATCTATTATACTAAATGAATATTTTTATGCTTATAAGTTTGGTAAGACTAAGTACAACATTCTTTTAAGTAATTATTTTTTTAAACTAAATTTGTTCATTTGTATCATTTAAAAAAAAAAGTAGTACTAAACACACAAATGCTTAATGTGGCATGATACATAAGATTTATTTGGTGGACAATTTGTACACTAGCTATCAAAACCATTTTGAATTGTCCCATAATTAGAAATAATACTTGGCATAATCATTTTAAGCATATTGCTTCAAAATAATTATAAGTTTGTTGTGGTAGTGGATATAACAACTATGGGTTGTATTTCACATTCAACTCACCTCCTCTAAACATGGCTAATACATACCCATTTGTGGACCTATGACTATTTGAGTCATTCACTCAATCTACATCAAAAAAATCACGTGTCAAATTTTTTGTTTACATAGTATTCAAATATAGAAAACAATAATCATAAGTACAACACAAATAAATTAACACATTATCCACATAATCTCAATGCTCTTTGCTAGAGTTGAATACAAATATGTCTTGTTCTGTCACAGTTTAGACAAAATTTGATTCAATATAAATGATATCAAGCATTAAACTTTTTATAACAGTAACACATGGTACGCAAAGTGTGATGCAACTTTTGAAATACCGCTCCCGCTCACGCATTCCCTTCTTCCGCCCATGGTTTCTCTTGTGTCTGGACTTGCGGCTCATGGGCTTGTTCTAGGGCCTTCCGCCTCCTCCCCGTCCTCCTTGGCTGCCATTGTGTCTGCTTGCGCTGCTGTGCCTATTTTGCCGGATGGGTCTGTCTCGGGGGTTGGTTTAGGGCCTCTTGTCGGCTCTCCCTTGGTAGCTTGTTCTGGTGGCGATGGCTCTGGGATGGCTTCTCCTGCACTATCAAGGGGTAGGACTGCTTCCTATGCCGACGTGGCAGCCTTTGATGCAGGTCTTCGTGGTGCTGCTCTCGTTGGTTTTGGGCCTTCTCAACCTCGTAAGGTTGTTCTTATATGTGTTTCTAAACCCATCATGGTTCTTTTAGACATTGATATCACTGTATATATTCTTAATACGGCAAAGGAGTTCTCTTCCCTTGCTACCATTTTCCGTTTTTGGGGTTTTTGGCCCTCTTTGGCTGATCTCCACGCTTGGATCTCCAAGCACTGGGAACCTATTTTAGACCATGGTGTTTAGATTTTTCCTAATGCCAGAGGTTTCTTCATTGTTAAGTTTGCAAGTGCTAAGGACTAGAAGTCCATCTTGTGTCATAATTGTTTTTCATGGCAAGATAGATACCCACTTATGGCCAAACCGTGGCATATAAATTTTGATCCGCTCTCTAAATCCTTTAACAAGGTTCCTATCTGGGTCCGGCTTCCAAACCTCCCAATGCATCTCTGGATAGACTTTGTTTTGGAAACTATTGGGGAATCTCTCGGTGAATTTTTATATGTTGACTCAGCCACTTTCGATGTTCTCCATTCGACGTGTGCTCGAATTCTTGTTGAGATGAACGTCTCAAAGGGCTCTTCCCTTGCTGCCATTTTCCGTTTCTGGGGTTTTTGGCCCTCTCTGGCTGATCTCCATGCTTGGATCTCCAAGCACTGGGAACCTATTTTAGACCATGGTGTTTAGATTTTTCCTAATGCCAGAGGTTTCTTCATTGTTAAGTTTGCAAGTGCTAAGGACCAGAAGTCCATCTTGTGTCATAATTGTTTTTTATGGCAAGATAGATATCCACTTATGGCCAAACCGTGGCATATAAATTTTGATCCGCTCTCTGAATCCTTTAACAAGGTTCCTATCTGGGTTCGGCTTCCAAACCTCCCAATGCATCTCTGGATAGACTTTGTTTTGGAAACTATCGGGGAATCTCTCGGTGAATTTTTATATGTTGACTCAGCCACTTTCGATGTTCTCCATTCGACGTGTGCTCGAATTCTTGTTGAGATGAACGTCTCAAAGGGCTCTTCCCTTGCTGCCATTTTCCGTTTCTGGGGTTTTTGGCCCTCTCTGGCTGATCTCCACGCTTGGATCTCCAAGCACTGGGAACCTATTTTAGATCATGGTGTTTAGATTTTTCCTAATGCCAGAGGTTTCTTCATTGTTAAGTTTGCAAGTGCTAAGGACCAGAAGTCTGTATTGTGTCATAATTGTTTTTCATGGCAAGATAGATATCCACTTATGGCCAAACTGTGGCATATAAATTTTGATCCGCTCTCTGAATCCTTTAACAAGGTTCCTATCTGGGTCCGGCTTCCAAACCTCCCAATGCATCTCTGGATAGACTCTGTTTTGGAAACTATCGGGGAATCTCTCGGTGAATTTTTATATGTTGACTCAGCCACTTTCGATGTTCTCCATTCGACATGTGCTCGAATTCTTGTTGAGATGAACGACTCAAAGGGCCTTCCAAAAAAGATTTGTTTGGCCTATCCGCAGGGCTCCTGGACTCAAATGTTGGATTACGAAGGTATCCCCTTCCACTACAAAAAATGTCATATGACAGGACACATTGTTGCTTCTTGTGTTGTTCAGAAGTCTAATCCAAGGCGTCCACCCTCCTGCTGGGCTGGGGTCTCCCCTGAAGACTACATGGTGCTTAAGCCCTCAGACGTGTCTTCGGTTGTTTCCTCAGAGGCTGAGGATGGTCCCCATGCTATTGACATCCTAGAGCCTGAGGTGGCGTGGATGTCAGGCCTTCTCCTCTTGTTGATTCGATGCCAGTGGTTGCTAAGGTTGGCAGGTTTTCGAGTCTGGCCTTTGGCTCCTCTCCTAGCCCTACCCCTGTCTCGGTTGTTGCTCCAGTGGGAGACCAGCCCTCCTCTCCTAGGGAGTTTTTTGTTGGTCCTGCTCCCCTTGGCTTCCACTCTTCTGTTTCTTCTGAGGATTGGTTTGGTGCGGCGGCTAGGGTGGAGGATGTTTGGATCGAGGTAAAAAGAAAAAAGACTAAGCCCTCCGTTCTGCCTTTTGATATGTATCTTTGGTCTAACAAGGGAGACTCCAAATCAAAGGGAGTATCTTGAGCTTCCTTGTTGTGCCTGGCCTTTTTGGAAGTAGGTCCTTTCTCCGAATCTTTGCTTCCTTTCTTGGTTCCAGCTGGTGATAGGTTTCTCTATCACCTCAAGCTTACCCTTTTGGGGGGAGACCTATTCCTCTTTGGTTAGCCGTAGTTTTGTTTCTATGATCATTCGATATCTGTAGTGATTTACAGGGTTTTAGGAACCCTTCAAAACCTGTTTTCCTTAATAAAAAACAGTAACACATGGTACATTGTGTTGTTCCTCTCCTTGTGTCATCCTTGATACCCAAACACTAATTTGTTAAGCATGATGATTAATGTTTTTGAATCAATATCAAGTTTCATTTGATACATACTTGGTTACATGATAACTTGGTATTTGATTAAGAAATGATTAATTCCATTTGTTGACATTTGGTTTATTTTGATAACATTTAGTTTTAATTTGATCAATTTAGTTGGACTACATGATTAAATTCACTTAGATTGTATGATGCATGTCTTGGCTTTATAAGACATGAATATAAATTCAATTTTGATCCAAGAATAACACCGGTTGAATCAAAAACATATGTTGACAGATTTCAATCCATGATCAACATAGTTTGAATTTGAAACACAATGATAATTGAATGATAGTCAAATTATGAAATAAAAAATGTGCTCCACAAGTTCCTCACTATGCTCTTGAAGTTGCATTATAAGTTAATGTAAGTGCTTAAGTTGAATTGCAAATTGGAATTTTTGTTGATTATTTTGAATGACTTAATGTCATTAGAAAGGGCAAGATACTTATGGTGGTAGGGGCGAGCCTTTGGGTAGGATTTCTTAGGTGATTTTAAGTTGAATGTTTCTAAGTGTTGTATTACACAACATTTAGCACCATGGGACTAAGGTTGTGTTTTTCATTTCAGCCTGATGTATTATTGAAATCAAAGGCATGAAAAGAGATGCCATTAATATTGACATGTACTTGGATACATTGGAATCAAGGTGTAAAAATGTTTGCAATTATCATTTTTTGTTGACAGAGCTTAAATGAGCGAGGGCCCAACCTTAGCTATGGTACAATTTTGGATTACTTTGACAATTTGAAAGAAGTGTTTGAAAGCGAAAGGAACATGGAATACTTTTGGCAGATGGTTGGTTATCAGTTGCAACGGAATTTCTTAGGCAATGAAGGAGATCTTTGTTTAGATCATGCAAGTTTTGAAGATTTTGGTTGCATTTTTTTTTTGTAACATGTGTCTTATCTCTAGGTTTTCTCATTTTATGTCTTTTTGGAAAGTTCTTTTGAGCGTAGTTATTACATGGGAACACAACATTCATTTGAGAAACAAATTCCTATTATGAAAGAATAGTAGAAATATTCCCAAGGTTCATTCAAGTTGTTTGTCAACCACCTGAATAACTTGATTGAAGACTTATATGAATTGTTCGCAACGAGACCTTTCTTGGTTTGAAGAAAATTGTAGGCTGCAAGCAATATTAGTAACTAAAACCTAACAAACATAAATTCTCACCAAATCATCTTGCAAGATAAATTGCTACAAAGATGAAGGAAACCCACAAAACATGACATAAGATTATTCAAAATCTAGGTCACTAGTGGAAAAGACTGAAAATTTAAGATATATTCAGAACTCATCAAATTGTGAAGATACCACATATGTACACACCCACGATATAAATTTATCTCAAAGAATTGAATAGAAAACCTTCCCAATGATTAGTCACAACAAGAAAATTGGAGCAATAATAAACTTCAAAACTAATGATTGCAAACATTGATCACAAGCACAATTGACTCTTTGAAATTTGAATAAATTAACGACACTAATTTACAAATTTTGCATGGATAGAAGAATTCTCACATCATGAATGAAACACCAATTGCATATAGCTTTATTACAAAAAATATCAACCCTAATTGCATTATTTTATTGTGTATTTAAAGTGCTTGATCTCTAGAAATAAGATACTTGTAGCTAGGTTTTAATTATGTATGAAATTGAAAATATAGTAAAATTCTTATTTTTCTATGAAAAAATAATTCTAAACTAGTTGCTAACTATCATGCAAAGATTTATATCCATTTACAACACGTATTTATGTAGAACAACTAATCTGTCCAAATATGGAGAAAAATAGACTGCAACTCCATTATTTTTCATCTCTAGTTGAACTTGACCCTTAAAATATCTCCTTGAATCTTGCACATGGAAGCCCTTGTGTGTATGTAGCTGATTGATAAATTTAAGGCATGCAAAGATGACCCCAAAGTCACATGCAAAATACCCAAACATAGATTCAACATGCAAAAACACAAAAATGTGTGTCTATCTATGGTAATTGGGCAAGATATAACGTAACTGATAAAATGTGAGATTGTCACATATGATGGAGTAAACTATTAATAGGATGAACAACACTAAGTATATTACATTTCTAATTAAATCTAAAATTGTATCTATTAGCCTGCATGTAATACTTGAGTATAGAAATTAGCAATATGAGTAATCATGAGAATCTTCAATTAAAAGCACTAATTGGTGATGATATGTTATGAACTATACATGTTTACAATGGGCTCATTTATATACTTCAAATATTACAACTTGATTATGAGGGTAAGGTCAAGATCAAATGCTTAGTCATCACATTGGAAATACACATGAAGCTTCCTTTTTGAAGTAAACAAAAGATTAACCTTTCAATGCATTTAGACTTAATTTTCTTTATCATTTAGACTAAGATTCACATGTCATGTTAAGATGGATAAGTTAAATTAATTCACATAAATAGTATAACTTTTTATCGATTTCTTCTAACAATGATCTTGGTGAAGACGAAAGTGTATGTAGGCAAAAAGAGAACAATCAAATATGAAGACAAAGCAACAAAAATGAAATTACTAAAAGAAACATACAAAGGAAAGCTCAAATTGCACGAACTAAGGAATAATCCTTATACACTTCATGAGTTTTGTAAATAGGGGGGTGCCCCTATATTGATTTATGTATCTTTAATGAACATAAGTCCTCAGCCAAGTCTAGAGGCTTTCTTGACTCCTTTCTTTCGTACTAATGCCCATTTGAATGGAGGAACCATGTATAAACTTTATAATTTAATAATAAAAAAATTGGCTTCATCCTTTTATCGATAAAAAAATCTAAGCATCCAAAAAAATTGGACCCGACTCCGACTCCAAACATTTGAAGTCCAAAAATTAGCAAAGTGTGGAATTGCATTTTGAACTTTGGTCTGTCATGATGATGAAGGGTGCTCCCTTTAAAACCATAAACTCATAACAGAAACAAAGAAACAACAACAAATGCGAGAACAAAATATGGACTTCTTATTTGCACCGCAAATGTGGAATTACAGAATTCGCAAGTATAAAATGCTAACCCACATGGGCGCCTTCATTACAGTAATCTGCAAAACTAAGTTGCGAACTATAAAAAATGCTAACCCACACGGGTGCTTTCATTACAGTAATCTGCAAGACTAAGCTGTAAACTATCACCCAGAGCTATTCTAGACAATGTTTGGGCATTTCTTAAATAAGCAATCTTATGCCGCCTGGGAAGGTTCTAGACATTCAAACTTAATACCTAGGGCTGACAGACCCTAAGAATACATATAGAGTCGGCCAAGTACATCTTTGATAATTATTTTAGATATTTCGGGCAGCCCAACTTCGGAAGGCCATAACTCTCGAACCATTGCTTTGATTGGCTATTATAACCATTTTTCAAAAATGCTAGCTTGTGATCTATAGGTTTGGAACTATCCAAGCGCCCTTCTGTCAAGTTTTCGGATCTCATCTAGGCACTCTAAGGCCTCTAATGATGAGATTGAAGATTTGTTTGCAAATTTTCCCACCAAAAATCTGAAATAACTTCTCTGATACTTAAGCTGGAGCAATGAGATTTTTATAGCAGACTTATAGCTCTAAAATGAACCTTCCTGTAGAAAATGAGAACATTCTGAGCCCATATGAAAAACTTAATAAAAATAGCAAGTTCCCATAAATAGTAACCACCTTGTCTACTAGTACTTATTAAAATGGAAAAGACTAAAAATAAAATATTTTTGGGTGATGTAAGATTGCTCTTACACCCAGGATGCTCCTGCATCACATGAACTTCAAAAATTTTGAAGTATGGGGAAAATTTAACTTGTCTTTTGTTGTTACTTGACCTTAGTTGTGTGTAAGATCCTTGGGTGTTGTGCACGAAACATGTCTATGATCTCTTTGACCTCTCCATAGTTCAACATCAACAAGGATGTCAACTTTTTTTGTTGGTCCTTTTTGAACTTTATGGTGATGGTGAAGTTCTCCAAATCACTGACCCTTGACACCATGATGTATTGGATATCTTACTTGCACTTGAATAATTGTTGAATATCATCCTCTATGTTTATTGCTTAAATGATGCCTTTGAACTATTGGAGAACTTTCTCCACTAGATACATTTGGGTTTTATCCTCATTTTGATATGTCTCAAGATCGAGTCCATCAAACAACTTATCTCCTTTAAGATAAGATAAGATAAATTTATTAATGTCCAACAGGAGATCAACGAGGCTCTAAGGAGCTGAAAACAATACAAAGCGAAAACACTAGCAGGGGGAGCACCAAATGGTGTTTGCAGAAAGAACATGAAAGCAAAACAACAAAAGAACCAAGAAAAGGAATAACAACAACTAAGAATTCCTCACAGGCGAGAAGTAGCCCATAATGGAAAGGTGGGCATTAGAGAAATCAGGTACTCTAGAAGATTGTTGTCAAGTGTGATCTTTGTAGGATCTCACGGATCTTGTGTGACCCGAGATAGTAGATTTGGTGTGATCTTTAGCAACCCTCATAATTTTATCATTCCTAATTCCTTCAATCTTTTCGTTAATAGATGCAAGCTCTGTAACACCAATGTAGGTCATACTTAACAAATTACAAAAATTGTTCAGTTGAACACTTTAATATAACTTGATCAAAACCTGGAAGCTCTAGTTCCTTATCTTCTTTAAATGTGTTCTTGTAAACTCTCGTGCTTCCATCATGTCCAGTAAATTTTCGTCACCTTCAACCATGTGTCCTAGTTGAGCTTTTCTATGTGCAATTGACTGGAAATGCTACAATATTATTCTCAAAGTCTCTTTACTAAATTACTCAAAATTGGTTTTCCAATCTATACAAGCCTTTACAAAAGAAGGCGATGAACGAATTTCTAGATCAACTCACTTTTTGAGCACAACCTATGATGTGGCCTCTAGATTATCTGGGTCAATTGGACCAACCATCTTTGAAATGAATTCCTCAAGTACTTGACTTTTTTTCTTCAACTCTTGTATCTGACTCTCATATTGATCAATATATTTGAATAATTGTTTTGATGCCAAAGAAACCAATGCCTTTCCACCCTCTCTTGTGGGCTCTCCCAAATCTACCTCCTCCATGACATAGTCATTTGATGTTACATATGCAATGGTTTTTTGTTGGAGGTGGTACTGCTACATGTGCTTTCCATCACTTGACACTTTCTTTTGAAAAATATTGTAACACCCCAGTAAAGAACCCTAGAGAATTAACATATTATGTAACAGTGCTTAGTGAATAATTTTTTCTTAAAAATTTATGCAACACCAACATAACAACGTGGAAGCAATATAACACATACACATCTTGTACACAAAAACAACATAATTACAATTTTCAATTCTCAAGGGTTCCTTCACATTGAATCATATTTATATAAATACTATTAATTAGATTTAATCTTTATTACAATGTTGACAACTATAATGAAATATTAGATACATGATTTCATAATAGATACATAGGTACAACTAATACAATGAAGTACATCCAAATACACAACATCCACGAGCATTCATAGGGAATTTAACAATAAAAAAAATACAATACATCATCCCATAAGGACCTCAAGATATAAATACATAATACTGTTAGAAATAAGAAATATCGAGAAGCAGGGGAGGGGGGGGAGGTGAATTAGTATTTCACAAAATTTTGCCCAACTATGGATATATTTAAACATATAGATGTAATCAAACTAAAAACTAAACATAATATCAACACACTGCAACTCATAACGCCATTTTTTGTTAACTAGGGAAACCTTGGCCAAGGGAAAACCTTGGTGGGGATGGTACCCACAAAATGATCCACTATTCAAAAGTATCTCGTGAAAGATATTGACTCTATTAGGAGTCTATTACATCCATATAGTGTATCTGTTCTTGTTAGATGACTAGGCCTTGATAGAAGCCACAACCCTAGGAGGAGTTGGTATTACAAATATAAAAGTAGCAAGATGAGCCTACTACAAAAACATGCATTTACAATGATATATTCTGTATACAAAAGGTATATATACACAACCTCTTGACAATGCTGATATCTTCCATATCTGATTTGTTCTTTGTAGCTCTCTTCACAAAACTTCACATATACTTCCTTTGCTTTGCTCTAATACAAAGTTCGCATCATACAACAAGTATATTTCATTTTCAAAGACATCACACAACTTCACATGCAAAATTGTTTCCTTTAGACTGAATTGTTTTGTTCTGTTGGCCTTCAAGTCTTTACATGTGTCCCAAAATTCAAATTTACTTTTGCTAAGTGAAGGTTAACATCTAGGATGTCATCCCTACCTTGTTAAGTCACTGTTTTGGTAACCAAAACAACCCTTTAACCAAAATGTCTTTACTTTGGTAACTTCTCTATTCTACCTATATAACTGGTAGTTGTAAAACTTGCCATAACTTTTCCTGTTCATCAAATATTCTTTTGTGCTCTTAGACACATGCTCATTACATTATAACCTTGCTCTCCTCAGTTGCACATAACCTCATCTTCTTCCAGTAAACCACACTAAACCAAAATGCATGATTGTTCACTCTTTTCCTGCATCATCCAAAACTTAATCTTATATTTTCCCTCTTCATAGCAGGTATATGTTTCTATAAATGACAACCCTATAACATCATTTCATATCCTCCTAGCCAAATTATCAAAAAATACATGATTACATAGATATATTAACTAAATGTAGAGAATGCATTCAAGAGATAAGAATAACAATGGTACAATTACAACAATGGAACATCCATTATTGGTGCAAATTTGTGTGGGTCCCCAATAATAAGAGAGTCACTACCTCCTAACCTTGTGCGAGTACTCCCACCATACCAGGGAGATAATGTAAGATCCACACATGAAAATCAAGTCACAAAATCATTCCTAGGAAAGAATCCTAAAAGCTCTCTCTAAGTCAAGGGCATCACAAACTACCGACAAAGAAAAGATCACAAATGTTGAAACAACAATCGACCAAAAGACAACCCTACAACATCATTTCATATCCTCCCAACCAAATTGCTAAAAAATACATGATTACATAGATATATTAACTAAATGTAGAGAATACATTCAAGAGATAAGAATAACAATGGTACAACTACAACAATGGAACATCCATCATTGGTGCAAATTTGTGCGGGTCCCCAATAATAAGGGAGTTGCTACCTCCTAACCTTGTACGGGTACTCCCACCATGTTGGGGAGATAACGTAAGATCCACACACAGAAATCAAGTCACAAAATGATTCCTAGGAAAGAATCCTAAAAGCTCTCTCTAACTCAAGGGCACCACAAACTACCAACAAATAAAAGATCACAAATGTTGAAACAACAATCGACCAAAAGAAAAACTGCATACACAACCCACAACTAGATACCAACTTCAAAACAAATACCAAAATCAATGAAGAACAACTACTGAAAGAATATGAACATCCAAATCAAGATACCAATCACCAAAAGAATAATAACCAATGAATAAATGGTAACAACCAATAAGTACCGACCAGCAACCATAAATAACACCTATTAGAGGAAAATACAAAATTTATGGATTAGACTTAACCTACATATTCGAGAGTGTCATTACATGGTCAAACTACATAAGTTACTCTGGACTGGTCTCTCACTAGACCTTAGACCCTCAAGGGTTGAGTTACCCTAGAATGGTCACTCTAGACCTTGAGCCCTTAACGTGACCAATGTGGAACTAGGATACCCTCTTGATACAGGATCATCCTAGGTTGCCTTGCTATCCTACTCATTTAGTCCATTCTACTAGTTAATGTCAAGTTCTAATGGTTGTCGAATTGCAGTCATTGTCGAGTTCCTGTATGTTGTCATGCCCAAAATACAAGGCAAAAACACACGTAATTTTTTTTAAAGATTAAGTAAACTACTATGTTAAAACCGGTTGACTAAAAGACATACATAAGTCACATTAGGTTTGATATAATTTGATATGTTTGATTCACAAGTTAAACTATGGTAGGTTGAAATGCAAATATAGGTTCCTCTAAGAATACCATGAGTCTACATTTCAACTTCAACTTATAACTTATTATATCAATTTCAACATTTAAAATATTACATTATTCCCTACACTAAGTCTTCCACTTTTATTTTCTTAATTAATACTTAAATATTCAAGAATGAAACATCATTTACCAAAAAATAAATTTCTTAAAAATAAATATAATCTAAAAGCAACATATCTAATTTCTAACTTACAATTGATTATATAAATAAAGCTTCCATTCATAAGTTATTTAAAAAAAAAATTAATCTAATTTGAAACAATAATATTTGTTAAATAATTACTAACTAAGAACATCTTAAAACACTAACACTTATAAAAAAAAAAACCTTATTTAAAATCTAACATCTAAACCTTAACAACTAAATCACAATACAAATATAAATATAAAATTTTAAAATAGAATAAAACTAATAACTATCTTTTTTTTTTTACTATGTCTAACATCACTTACTATTCACTAACTTTAACTATACTAATTTAAAATACTTAAAATAAAACTATCTTGAATGAAATAGACCTTTACTAATTCTAACATTTCAATTTAACTACTAATTGTAAAGTAAAAATAATAAACTAACTAATATAATATTAATATTAAAAAAAAAAAAGAATAACTAACTATACTAATATTATCATCTATTATATTCTAACTTTAATTACACTTACTAACATTACAAAATAAAATATCTTAACCCAAAATAAAAATTAACTTTCCACCTAACACTTAACTATAATATTAAAACAAAAAATTTAAAACTAATTAATTACATCTAACTTTAACTATAATTGCTAACTATACTTTTAATAAAATAAATAAATATTAAAACAATTAATAAACTAACATTTAACAATATTATAACCCTTTAATGATTAAATTTCTATTACCTAAACTAACTTACTTTTACCTTTTACTAATTACTAACAATTAAACTTCTAAAAGAAAATGACATTGCAAATATACCTACTAACCTAACCAACCACTACCCCTCTCTCCTAGCCAACATGCATGTAGACCAAGAAAATAAAAAGGAGCTTGCATTTTTTTAAAAGAAAACAGCCAAGCTTGACTTTAACCTCCCCATGCCACCGACGTGGGCACACTGCCCAAACCATCTTCCTTCCACATTAAGTGCTGACCAAAAGGTGGGGTGATGGGAGGGAATTTAAAGCATTGATTTGACTTTTTATTTTATTTTAAAAACAAACTTATTCCATGTCCCTTCACACTTACCAATTTTGACGCCTAAAATAAAGGTAATATGCAAGTGGGGTGGGTAGATAGAACTTCAGCGAAAAAGGTAGTTATGGTAAAAAGTTTAGTGGGTAGGATATTTTAGAAATATTTTTTAATGTATTTTCTTTCTTTTTTTTAATCTAAATTTAAATTATTTATTATGTTCAACTAAGATATTTACAAGAATCTTTAAGATTCTCTGTTGAAAAGGGAAATAATCTTTTCTCCATACAAATTCCAGGGAGCATATTTTCTCTAGGGGGTAAATTTTTTTGTCCATTTTTTTGTAAGTGTAGATTTTGAATGCCAAATATGTTTTCATTTTTAAGGGAATAATAATTTTTTTTAAAGTGATGGATTTGAGCAAAACAAATCTATTTAACCAAGGGAGTTATATATTTTTTAAAGCTGATTATAGCATCGGGTTTAATAATTTGTTTAAACAATAATGTAAGATTATTTTATTTCCTAATAATCACATAAATACAATGAAGTTCCAATCATAACAGCAATTTTTTAAAAACATATTTTGAACTAAAATTGCATAATTATATCTCACCATTTTATCTAATTAACCATAATCAAAATGAATATGATTTCGAAACATAAGAATGCCTCTAGAAGGATGAAACATCGTTGTATCCATTTTTGATGAACACATGCATACAACTGAATTACAAGAAAATCATATGAAAGAAAAACATTTTTTTAAAAATTTATTCATCTGATCCAAGGACTCCCTTGGGAAAGAACCAGGGAAGAAAATCCGAGATCATAATCGTTTCAACAATACATTAAACAATAACATTTTTAAAATAGGATCTTAATCCCAAGGAGAAAACTCCCAAACATATTTGAATTTAAAAACAACTATGAATTTCTTGCTTGCCTCCACGACCAGGTAGCCATTACGAAATCTGCAACGCATCAAGGTATTCATGGAGAGAACGAAATTGGCTAGGAGACAAACAATAAAACATGAAAACAAAATCAAACATTTACTCACATCCAGGTTTGCACAATAGGTTTTCCATTGAACCAGACTAGGGAGAAGGTGGATTTTTCCAACAGAAGATGTCGGTCACAACACCATACTGGTGCCCTTTTAGGGCTATAATCACAAGAACTTCTGTTCTTCCATTTCTTAAATTTCAAAACTCAAAACATAGTTTGTGCTGATGAGGTGGAGCTCATAACACCCTACTCTCTCCCTCTCCTCGTCCTAAGGAGAGACTCTGCACTACCATAGTCCAACTAAAGACCTCCTCCCGTACATGGCCATTTTTACCCTATCCAAGGGTGAGTAATGCCAATACAACCCATACAATCCTTTCAAAAATAAAGTAAAATACTAAAGAAAAATATTAAGGAAAAACCCATTTTAATCCCTTCCAAACATGTTCAATCAAACACATGAACATCCATATGCAAAGAAAACTACTTAAGAATGAACACAACATGAAAAAAATGAGCTTAAAGGATTTCTACCTTCACAGTAAGGTTATGGCAACTAAAATTTGAGATGAGCTTCTCTTCCTTCTCCTTCTTCTTCAATCTTAAATTGCTCTCTAAAACTAGAGGTTAGATGAACACTCTTCCTCTCTCAAATCTGCCTCTAAAAAGAATCTCAGCTCAACCACCTACAAAATGCAATAACTCCCCCACTTGCCTAAAGGCTTCTAGAGTCTTCTAACTCCATCTTGTCATAAGGCTAACCTCAAGGTGGAATTTAATTTATTCAACTCATGGTGAAACATTCAATTTTCGCAATAAAGCAAAAATGAAATATTTTGGTGACCACAAAAGTCAACAAAAGGGGCTAGAGGGGTGGAAAATGCCTCCAACCCATACATATAGCCCATAGGTACCTAATTTTCATGATTTTTGGCCTCTAGGACTATTTAGGGACCTATCAAAATGCTTAAAAATTTTGGACTTTCTTACAACCCTTAAAAATGCAAACTAATCACTAATCTTGGTTAGGGTAATTAATCTCAATTACTAACTGATTAGTAGAAAGGTCACTAACCTAGTCCAACTTAGATCTTCAGGTTACTCGGTTACTCCTACTTATCATGTCGAAATGCATATACAACACGAGTGTTAATCGACACTATAAAATCACTGTTACAAAACATTAGCACTTAATGATTACATAATGATACACACATTCAATTTAGAATACAAAAGAAGTATGAAACAACAGGTTTTGCATTTTCATGAGATTCAACCCTAATTTTCAAAAACGATACATAAGGTATAGTTTTGATTCTTCATTAGATTTCTTGACTAATAATCCTGCACACTCATTTCACACATCAGTAGCTCAAGAAAATCACCTGCATATATTTAAAACTCATATGTATAATCACATAAATCAAAACATAAACTTTTATTTAAATAATTGTTTATATCATTTCTAATTGTATTTAATCATCAGTGGTTGCATAATCAATAACCTAACCTATTCATTATTTTGAATTAAAATACTAGAATAATCATTATTAGGCATGCATATACCTAAGCATCATAAACATCACCAATTAAGGAATATTGAACTATCTGAATGCATATAACCTAATCATCAAGGTACCATAATCAACATCATCATTATCAAGTGAAACACATGATATCATCGTTAGTGCAAATTAATGTTTAAAAAGTCAAGAAAATGTACTAGCTCTCAGATCACAGAGTTATTCAGACATGAACTTATCAACTAATCTCAATTTTTATTAGGACTTCTAAAATATAAAACATTATTTCATATCCATTCCAATCTCCTATAACATATTTAACAGGGAAATTCATATTTAATAAGTACATGCAAAGAGGGACCTTACATATGTGTCGATTTGTTTAGTGTTGGTCGAGCATTGTTGTATTTATCGAGTTGTTTAGTGTTGGCCAAGCATTTCTTCATTTGCCAAGTGAACCTGATGTTTGTTGATGCTTGATTCCTTCTTTGACTGAGTTTAATTGTGATTGTTTCTTAGTTTGAGTCAACTTATGTATTTAATTTGGATCATGAATTTTATGTAAGGATCTTGTCTTGGGATGTTGAAAAGAATTGATCAATTGTATATTGTATTTGATGTTACATAAAATATCATATCTTTACCAGTTAGTGTATGTCAAGCTCACTCAAGCAATGAAGATAGTTTCTTGTGTCTGCCGAGCATTCTAGTGTTTGGCAAGTTCAAAAGACAATGTCTACCAAGTTTTCCCAGGAGCTTAAGAGAAGTTCAAAAATGTTGAGTGTTAACCGAGCTCACTCAGTTAATAAAGGAAAGTTGGATGGAACTAGTGTTAATCAAGCTCACTCGGTTACCAAAGGAAGTTTGTGAAGATGTATTGTTAACCAAGTTTACTAGGTTAACATAGAAAAATCATTTTAGTGTCTACCAAGCTGGGTCAGCTAACAAAGGATTTTCATGTTTTAGCAAATAGAGTTTAATGAATTTGTTTGTTGGTTCTAGCAGACTGAAAAAGTGAATATTAATCGTTGTAAGTTATATTCAGGCCAACTTGACAATGTATATGATATAAGTATAAGGTCAAGTTGAGGATTGAATGTGTGGAAGATAAGAAGATGCTTAGAGGAAGCGAATTGGAAGGATAAACAAAATATCCTTGTTGGGCTGTAACAATTAATTTGATCAAGAAGGATAAAGTATGTGAGCCAGAATTGAGATCTGAAATTAGCAATACAGTTGCATCAATAATTAATGCATTTCATTGTTACTCTTTAACCATTGTAGTAGTGAACTAAATCTTTTAATAGAGTTAGCCTAACAACTATTTGCCAAATCCTCTAACAAGGTGGCATTTCTAGATTGAAGTGTCTAAAGACCTCTTACAAGGCCACTCCTAATAGGGTGATTAAATCCTCTAATAGGGTCACACTTAACCGTATGTTTTGTAACCTTTAACAAGGTTGGCTCCAAATAGCCTCACTTCAGAAAAGTGAAAAATAGTAAGTAGTTGCAATTGGTGGTTTGTCCTAAATTAGGTTTCCACATTAAATCTTGGTGTCACTTGTGTTCGTGCTATTTATTTTATGTATATGCAACTAAGTTAATTAAGGTTAATCACACTTATCTATCTAAGTTATGCATGTTCAGTATTTATCGAGTTACAATTGTTAATTTAGTATTTGTCGAGTTACAACATATTGTTAGTGTTAACCGAGTGCTTGTGTGTTAATTGAGTGACAACATTTTTAACAGAGTTTATGTTTTGTACTAACATCTAAGGGCTCTGAGATTTATTTTTAGTGATAACTGATTCACCCCTCCCCTCTCAATTACTCTTATATTTCCAAAAATTGGTATCAGAGCTTTTGGTGCTTGTAGAGAAGGTTTCATGGACCTAAGCTAAAGATCAAGATGTCTTATAGAAGAGAGATACAAAAGTTGAACAGAGATAACTTCGAGGCATGAAAGGAACTTATGAAGCTACATCTGACAATCATTAATGATCTAGGTCTAAAATATTTGAATACCCAGTATAAGGCTCCTACTAGAACATTGACTATGGAGGAGATTGTTGAAAACAAGAATCATAACATTATGATGATTGGCATTGCATCTACTCTTAACTATGTTGAATTTGATGAAGTCAAAGGGTGTGCTACTACTCATGAGATGTGGACCAAAATAAAAAATATCTATGGATGTGATGATAATGTGAGAAGAGCCAAGGTAGAAAGATTGAGAGGTTAGTTTGATCAAATGAAGATGAGGAAAGACAAAAACATTGCAAAATATGTCAAAATGATCAAAGCTAGTGTAAGTGTAATTAAATCCTTTGGAGGGAAAATCGATGATGAGACAGTGGTCAACAAGATACTCAGAACCCTTCTTCCAATCTATGCAATTAGAGTGACAGCTATTCAAGAGATGAGATGTGATCCAAATAATAAGATAACCTTGGATGCTCTAGTGGGAAGATTGAAAGCATTTGAGCTAGATAACTATGATAATTATGTTCCTAGTTCTAGCAATCTTGAGTTTGCATTTGAAGCTAAGTTGTCACTCAAGAAGAAAGCTAAAGAGTGTAAAGGAAAACAATCTAAAAGTGAAGAGGAAGACAGTTCTGACAGTGATCTTGAAGCCATTGAAGCCCTGCTTGTAAGAAGATATCACAAAAGAAAAGAAAAGTACAAAGGAAAAATTTCTCTAATCTATTTTTCTTGTGGAAAAGTTGGTCACATTGCTATAAGATGTCCAAATAGAGAAGGCAAAGAAGAAAATAAGAACATACAGTACATACTAGGCCTGATATAGCATTAGCAGTTGGTATGGTGGCAAGCTTTTCAGCTAATCCTAAACAAAATCATATGATGGCAATAAAGAGAATCATGAGGTTTCTAAAGAGTATTGAATATTATGGATTATGGTACAAGAAATGAGGCAACTTAGATTTGAAAGTCTTCACTAATGCAGATTGGTCAAGAAGTGTTGATGACAGAAAGAGCACCAGTGGTGGAGCATTCTTTCTTAGTAAGAGACTAGTGTATTAGATAAGTAAGAAGCAAAATTGCATCTCTCAATCTACAACAATGGAAAAGTATGTTGTAGAAACAATTAATAGTTCCAATATTGTTTGGTTCAAACTACTGTTGGCAGGTATGAAGGTAGAAATCAAGGATCCAATGGTTATCTTTTGTGCTAACACTAGTGCAATCAATATATCAAATAATCTTGTGATGCATACCAAGACCAAGCACATTGCAATAAAATATCATTTTCTAAGAGAATTGGTGCAAGACAAAGAGGTAAGATTGGAATATGTGAATACTAAAGAACAAATTGTAGACATATTCACCAAGCCATTACCTAAGGATGCATTTTTGTATCTAACATGTAAGATAGGGGAATTCCCCTATTTGAAGCTCACTAACTGAAGTTTAGTGATGCATCAATTAGAGCATGTTGAAAATTAGTCAAGTTGATACAATAATGAAAGGACATACTACATATGAATCTATACATTATGTACATTGGAATTCACTGAATATTGTCTTTGGCATAAGATGTCAAAGAGGGAGAGTATAGTGTCATATCCTAGATTTTTTTTTTGAAGATGTCAAAGAAGGTGAATTTGTGAAAGATGTCAAAGAAGGAGAACTTGGTCTAACATCAAAGAGGGAGAGTTTGCTATCAGAAGAAAATGTTGAAGATAGAGAAAACTTTGAGAGTTTGCTGATAGAGGGAGTTCACACTGATAGAAGGAGTTCTCATGGATGAGAATCAGAATGAAACCAAGGATATTATCCTTGCTATTATTTTTCTCTAAAATTTCATTGTATTATGACATGTTGTGTTGCCATCAATGCCAAAGAGGGAGATTGTTGAAAATAATTGATCAATTAAATATTATCTTTGATGTTACAAAAAATGTCATAAATTTACTAGTCAGTGTATCCCAAGCTCAATCAGGCAATGAAGACATTTTCCTATGTTTGCCTAGCATTCCAGTGTTTTCCAAGTTTAGAAGACAATGTCTACCAAGTTCACTTAAGTACTTATGAGAAGTTCACAGAAGTTGAGTGTTAACTGAGCTCACTCGGTTAACAAAGGAAAGTTGGATGGAACTAGTGTTAATCAAGCTCACTCGATTACCAAAAGAAGTTTGCAAAGGAGAAATGTTAACTGAGTTCACTGGGTTAACACATAAAAATCATTTCAGTGTTACTGTTTACTGAGCTAGGTCGACTAACAAAGGAATTTCTCTTTTTAGAAAATTGAGTTTAATAAATTTGTTTTTTTGTTCTAGCTGATTGAAAAATGAATATTAATTGTTGTAAGTTGTATTCAACCCAACTTGACAGTGTATATGATATAAGTATAAGGTTAAGTTGAGGATTGAATGTGTAAGATGTGTGGAAGATAAGAAGATTCTTAACGGAAGTGAATTGGAAGGATAAATAAAATATCCGTGTTGGGCTACAACGATTAATTTAATCAAGAAGGATCAAGTATTTGAGCTAGAATTGAGATTTGAAATCAGCAATATAGTTGCATAAGCAATCAGGTCATTTCATTATTATTCTCTAACCATTGTAGAAGTGAACTAAATCTCTTAACAGAGTTAGCCTAACAACTATTTTCCAAATCTTTTAACAAGGTGACATTTCTAGATTGAAGTGTCTAAAGACCTCTAACAAGGCCACTCCTAATAGGGTGATTAAATCCTCTAACAGGGTCACATCTAACATTGTGTTTTGTAACCTTTAATAGGCCTAGCTCCTAATAGGGCTCACTTCAAAAAAATAAAAAATAGTAACTAGTTGCAGTTGGTAATTTTTCCTAAATTGGGTTTTCACAATAAATCTTGGTGTCACTTGTGTTCATGCTATTTATTTTATGTGTATGCAACTAAGTTAATTAAGGTTAATCACACTTATCATCCTAAGTTATGCATGTGCAATATTTACCAAGTTACAATTGTTAATTCAAAATTTACTGAGTTACAACATATTGTTAATGGTAACCGAGTGCCTGTGTATTAATTGAGTGACAACTATTTCAGTAGAGTTTATGTTTTGTACTAACATCTAAGGGATTTGAGATTTATTTTTAGTCATAATTGATTCACCCCTCTCCCCTCAGTTACTCCTCTTATATTTCCAACAGTGTGCAGAATGTTTTAAGGTTGAACTTCTATTATGTAGTGATCGAGAATCTTCTGTAAGTTGTTTTTGAAAGCATAAGTAGGGATGTTAGGTTTACATTAGGTATCACTTAGAGAGCTTAGAGTAGATGTTCTGGAAAGAGAGAATTTGGAGTTGTATTGTGGGTCTTGAAGTTGTATCTTTGAATTGGTCGTAACCTAGATGACCTTACAGTTGGGTATGTATGCTGATAACTTGATGAATCAATAAAGAATTTGTGTTTCTTCTCCCCTTGGTGTTGTTCTCTATGTTGTTTGCTTCCATTGTGTTTATTCAAGGAGGTGGTTAGATAGTTAGGTGTGTCTCTAGCCTTGGCCTTTCCATCTCTCCTTGTGTCAGGTGGTATCAAAGCTTTAGGTTCATCCTTGAGGAGATTGGATCATGTAGAACCCCAAGTTGACTTGGTTTTAGGGTGAAAAATCTATAGATTTGACCTATAACTTGTAGAGGGTTACGATCTTGTAGGAACTTGTTTGTCAAGATGGTTCGAGGTAGAGGAAGTGTTGACACTTTTATTATGGACATGTTGAGGCAAATTCCAACCATATTAGAGGTGACAACCTAGAGAAGAGGAGTGCATCTTGATGATATGAGTGATGATAAAATAATTGCACCAAATCCTAATTCAGAGCCCAAGGAAGATCAAGATGAGGAAAGATTGTTGATAGTATTATCTAGGGCACATTTAAATCCTACTGTGGAAGTTGTTCCTTATGATGGAAAGTTGGACACTAATGTTGTGTTATATTAGATTTATGATATGGAGAAGATCTTTGAGTTTGAAGGCACTTCTGATAATAGAAAGGTGAAGATTGTAGTTACTAAGTTGAAAGGTCATCCCTCACAGTGGTGGGAGCATTTGAAAACTAAGGAATTCTATAGGTTGGACATCAGATCTACACATATGGATGATGAGGTTGAGAAAGTTGCAAGGTATTTAAATGGATTGAGATCTAAAATTCAAGATGAGATAAGTTTTGTGAAATTGGAAAGTGTGGAAGAAGCATATCAATATGCCTTGAAAGATGAAGAGATCTTGATAAAGAAGCATAATCAAAGACATAGAGGTGGAGGTTGTAGATTTGAGATAGAGGTAGATCTTTTGGAGAAGGTGGCAAATATGAAAATTTTGCACATAAGGGTAAATCTAAATGGAAAATTGATGATAAAGGAAAGACTGAGTGGAGAGGTGGTAGTTCTTACCAAGGAGGTGCTATTCCTTATCGAGGAAGAGGTAATTCTTATTCTAAAGGTGGTTTTTGTGGTAATTATTTCAGATGTGGAAAAGAGGGGCATAGATCCTTTAAGTGTAGATACTATATTGAGAAAAAAAGTGGTAATATAAATATTGTGATTCAAGGGGATATTGAGGGTTCTCTAAAATTTCATTGTATTATGACATGTTGTGTTGCCATCAATGCCAAAGAGGGAGATTGTTGAAAATAATTGATCAATTAAATATTATCTTTGATGTTACACAAAATGTCATATCTTTACTAGTCAGTGTATCCCAAGCTCAATCAGGCAATGAAGACAGTTTCCTGTGTTTGCCTAGCATTCCAGTGTTTTCCAAGTTCAGAAGACAATGTCTACCAAGTTCATTTAAGTACTTAAGAGAAGTTCACAGAAGTTGAGTGTTAACTGAGCTCACTCGGTTAACAAAGGAAAGTTGGATGGAACCAGTGTTAATCAAACTCACTCGATTACCAAAGGAAGTTTGCAAAGATGCAGTGTTAACTGAGTTCACTGGGTTAACACATAAAAATCATTTCAATGTTACTGTCTACCGAGCTAGGTCGACTAACAAAGGAATTTCTTGTTTTAGAAAATTGAGTTTAATAAATTTGTTTTTTTGTTCTAGCTGATTGAAAAATGAATATTAATTGTTGTAAGTTGTATTCAACCCAACTTGACAGTGTATATGATATAAGTATAAGGTTAAGTTGAGGATTGAATGTGTAAGATGTGTGGAAGATAAGAGGATTCTTAAAGGAAGTGAATTGGAAGGATAAACAAAATATCCGTGTTGGGCTACAACGATTAATCTAATCAAGAAGGATCAAGTATTTGAGCTAGAATTGAGATTTGAAATCAGCAATACAGTTGCATAAGAAATCAGGTCATTTCGTTATTATTCTCTAACCATTGTAGAAGTGAACTAAATCTCTTAACAGAGTTAGCCTAACAACTATTTTCCAAATCTTTTAACAAGGTGACATTTAATTGAAGTCTCTAAAGACCTCTAACAAGGCCACTCCTAATAGGGTGATTAAATCCTCTAACAGGGTCACATCTAATAGTGTTTTTTGTAACCTTTAATAGGGCTAGCTCCTAATAGGGCTCACTTCAGAAAAATAAAAAAAGTAACTAGTTGCAATTGGTGGTTTTTCCCAAATTGGGTTTCCATGATAAATCTTGGTGTCACTTGTGTTCATGCTATTTATTTTATGTGTATGCAACTAAGTTAATTAAGGTTAATCATACTTATCATCCTTAGTTATGCATGTGCAATATTTACCAAGTTACAATTGTTAATTCAATGTTTACTGAGTTACAACATATTGTTAATGGTAACCGAGTGCCTGTGTATTAATCGAGTGACAATTATTTTAGTAGAGTTTATGTTTTGTACTAACATCTAAGGGATCTGAGATTTATTTTTAGTCATAATTGATTCACCCCTCTCCCCTCAGTTACTCCTCTTATATTTCCAACAGTGTGTAGAATGTTTTAAGGTTGAACTTCTATTATGTAATGATCGAGAATCTTCTGTAAGTTGTTTTTGAAAGCATAAGTAGTGATGTTAGGTTTACATTAGGTATCACTTAGAGAGCTTAGAGTAGATGTTCTGGAAAGAGAGAATTTAGAGTTGGATTGTGGATCTTGAAGTTGTATCTTTGAATGAGCAAAAAAAGATAGTAGAGGCCAAGTGACAGTAAAAAAGGACATTTTAAGCCGAGTTCTAGTGGAAATTGAAAGTTTTCTTGATAAGTATAAAGAGATTTTTCCCAAAGATATTCTTGATGGTTTACCACCAGTAAGGAGTATAAGTCATTGTATGGAGATTCTTGGAGCTAGTTTTTCAAATATAGCACCATATAGATTGATACCTACTGAGAATGAAGAACTTGACAGACAAGTGCAGGAGTTGTTGCAGAAAGGGTAATAAGATAGAGTTTGGGTCTATGTATTGTACCTACTATATTGGCAGCTAAGAAGAATGAAGAATGGAGAATGTGTACTAATTCCAGATCTATTAACAAGATCACGGTGAAGTATAGGTTTCCTATTCCAAGGATGGATGACATAATTGATTGTTTGAGTTAGGCAAAGTATTTTACCAAGATTGATTTCAAGAGTAGTTATCACTAGATTGGAATCAAAGAAGGTGATGAATGGAAGACCGCTTTCAAGATAAATTATTGTTTGTATGAATGGTTGGCAATGCTTTTTGGTTTGACTAATGCACCAAGTACTTTGATGAGGCTGATGAATGAAGTTCTCAAGAGATTCCTGGGTAACTTTGTGATTGTTTATTTGGATGATATTATAATATTCAGTTAGACTAAGGAAGATCATCTTGAGCATATTGGACAAGTATTGCAGAGATTAAAAGAGGAGAAGCTACAAATTAATTTGAAAAAGTGTTACTTTCTACAAGAAGAGATTGTGTATTTGAGATTTGTGATTTCAACTAATGGTTTGAGAATGGATCCTAAGAAGGTTAAAGCTATTTTGGAATGGCCTACACCTAAGAATGTGGGTGAGGTAAGATCATTTCATGGTTTGACTAGTTTCTACAAAAAAAAAAATTATATAGAATTTCAGTTCTGTTTTTAATTCTATGACATAGACTATGATAGGAGATAAAAAGGATTCCAAGTGGGCACATGGAGCTAACCAAAATTTTAAGACTTTGAAACAAATGGTTGTTGAGTTACTTGTATTGGATTTGCTTGATTTCAATAAGGTACTTCAAGTAGAATGTGATGCAACTGGTAGTGCAATAGGAGCTATGTTGAGTCAAGAAGGTAAACATGTTGCTTTCTTTAGTAAGAAGTTGAATGATGCTAAAAGGAAGTATTTTGTGTATGATCAAAAGTTTTATACTGTTGTTCAAGCCTTGAAGAAGTAGATACATCATTTTATTCCTAAAGAGTTTGTGTTGTATACTGATCATAAAGCTTTACACTATTTGGGAAGTCAACATAAATTGAATCTGAGACATATGAAGTGGGTTGAGTATTTTCAGAGTTTCACATTTGTGATAAATCATAAGAGTGGAGTTAATAACTGATTTTTAGATGCATTGAGAAGAAGACGTTCTTTGTTGACTGAGATTAAGGTTGAACCTATTGGTTTTGATGAGATGAAGAAGTTGTATGATAAAGACCCTAATTTTTTTAAGGTGTGGAGAGAGTGTAGAGCACCAAATTTATCAAATTAATTGAGTATGAAGAGTATTTTATTCAAGAAGGTATGTTGTTAAAAGAATTCAGTTGTGTATATCAAGAAGTTCCATGAGAGTTAATTTGATCAAAGAAAAGCATTATGGTGGATTGGATGGATATTTTGGTATTGATAAGACATCGAGTTTGTAATGTAGGAGCATCCAATAGTGTAAGGCCAATCCTCTATCACTCAAAAAAATTCTTAGTATTAGTTTTTGTCTAATGTGTTTGTATTTCTGAATACCCATTTGGGCCAAATAGAGATTCTAACTCTTATAGTTCCACTATTGGTTTCCTAGGTTAGTATTTTTGAGCATCTTGGAATATGTGCCATTATAAAAAATAGGTTATTTTTTAGTTTAGCAATAATTATGACGATTTAGAGGGTGTAAGTTGGAGAGATGATTGTACTTGTAAGTTTAAAGAATTTTAGAAAAAAGAATTAGGTCAAAAGGCTTTATGATTTGAAACTTATTGCAATATTAAGTTGCCTAGAGACCCTTTAAGAGTGTTTCAAAGTAAGATTTGAGGCTCTAAATGACCTTGTATGGTCCTAAAAAATGGGGGACAATCTAAGCTCAATAGTAAGGCTATAGAGTGCTTGGAGAGCTTTCCAAAAATGTAAACGATTCATTAATCAGAGTTTGAGATCAAATGTTATGCTTCCCAGAAGTTGGACTATGATTTCTAGATTCTTCTAATTTTGCACCTACTTCTGACGTATCTTTTAGAACCTTTTGCTTTTGGGGGTAGATACCAAATGGAATATTATAAAATTTATTCCTAACCCTAAACCTAATTTGAGTTACTTAAGGTCATTTCTTGCATTGTAAAGATGGTTTTTATTGAGTTTGGGAGAAGGTACTATGAGAAGGATTTTTCTCTAGAATATAATAGCATTGTAAGCCTATAGGACATGTAGTTGAGACTATTTTCTCTAAAATGAATGTAGTAACATATCGTATTTGATAATAAAATTCTCCTTTTCCTGTTGTCTTCATTTTGTCTTAGGTTATGCCCTCATTAGGTGGTATCAGAGTGAGAGTTCTTGAGTGTGTAGACAGAGCACCGATTGTGAGGCAGTTTGCACGAGGATTGTGTGGTTATAGGTTTTGAGATAGTGAAAAGATGCCTCCATGAAGAGAGCGTGGTGGAAAAGCTAGAGGTTTTCTCCCTGAGGTTAGAGCCCTCTAATGACAAGTTTAGGCATTGCAAGAGAAGATCCGTAGAGGGATGAATCTTGCCATCAAGGATGAAAGTGAGGAGGAAAATGAAGAATAAGGAAATGTTGCAAAAGAAGGGGAAGAAGAAGGAGAAGTCCTGAACCAGGCAGAGGAGAAGCTTTTTAGGGCCATTTCCAAGTTGGTCAAAAGAACTAAACTTGAGATCGACATGTTTTTGGGAAATCTAAACCCCGATGAGTTGATCAACTAGATCAATGAGATGGAGGATAATTTTGAGTATGAGGATATTGAGGACCTTGATAGGGTTAAGTTTGTGAAGGCTAGATTGAAGGGTAATGCCAAAATCTAGTGGCAAGAGATTCAGTCAAAAAGGAATAAAAGAGGGAAGGAGAAAATCACAAGATGAGATCACATAGTGGAAAAAACTAAAGAAGTAGTTCATTCTTGTTGACTACGAGCTTGATTTGTTCAAGAAGATGCAAGGGTTAAAGCAAGTAGGAAAATCTATCTAGGAATATATAGAGGATTTTTACCGAGTCCTTATTAGGATGAGGCATGTAAAATAAAGCGAGGAGAAGCTTGCCCATTACCTTAAAAGGGTTAACACCTAGCATTTAGGTAGAGCTAAGTCTGGTTAGAATGACCAGCATTGAAGAGGCATACTGGCTTTCCATGCAAGTTGAGGAGAATATAAACAAAAATTTTGATCTAAGGAAAAGAGGTCATGGTCAAGGAGGAAGGGAAAATGGTAGGTCATTTGGAGGCTGAAATGAGGAGCGGAAGAAAAATGAAGATGTGGATACCAGTCGAAACTGGAGGAATGAGGGTTTCAACCACTCTCGTGATCAAAACGTTGGAGATGAAAGAGGAAGAGGTAGAGGATGTGGACAAGGTTTGGGAAGAGGAGACTTTTGTGGTACATGTTTTCACTGCAATGAAGAAGGCTATCATGCCTATGAGTGCCCTCAACGCCAAGGAAGGACATATAAGAGAGTTTATGGTCAAGAAAGGGTTGCTCATGTAGATGACGATGCTAAGTCATCACATTCAAAGAATGTAGAAAGAGGAGAGGTTTTGGTTAATGAAAGGGTCTTGCTAAGTAGTGAGACTGAACTTGGACAAAGGAGGAGTCTATTTCATACTAGGTGCAAGAGTTAGGGTAAATGTTGTGATGCAATTTTTGATGGTGGGAGCACTGACAACTTGGTGTCAGAGGAGATGGTCTCAAAGCTAAAGCTCAAGAGGGAGAAATACTCCCATCCATATCAGATTGCCTGGGTGTAGGATGATCATAAGGTCCTTATTAGCGAAAAGATTGGGAGTTACCATGACAAGGTTCTATGTGACATCATCATGATGGATTATGCCATTTGTTGTTGGCACTAGTACATTTGGATCCCAGTTTTGACCTAAATTTTTAATGACAAGCCAATTTGGCTTGTCAAAGTCACTTTTTTTTAATATGATCCCAAAAATGTCAAAATTTCGATGATACTTGAAATGTTTGTCTAAATTTTGACGCAAGTTAAGTTTTTTCTTGAAATTTTGACAAAGCTTAATTACCTTAGTTGAAATTTCTATGATATCGAGATATAAAGAAAAATAAATAAAAGTGAAACTTCATTTCATTTTGACATAGTGAATTGCGGGCGTGTGGATGGGTTGAAGGCAAACAACTTCTGATCAACATTGTCGAAGGTACATTTGGTTTGATTGTGTTAAATTTTTTTTTTTTTGATAGATTCGATGCATAGAATAAGTAATCTTGTGTTTCAAGAAGATGTTTCAATGGTATTTCATCCATTGTGCTTTGAATTAAAAAAAGAACACCATTAATCTACATTTAGCCTTACATGGGAATGGTCTGTTTTATTTGAATGTTTTAGCCCACCTAAACCTAAGGGTCACTCAAAACCTATTAATCTAGAAAATAACATATTACATACTAATTTTTCATGTAATATCACACCTTTTGAACCGTATTATGAAAACCTCACCTTAGGACCCTACAAAATGATGGATATCTTCTTGTGATGCTCAATCTTGTACAAAATGCCACTAACGCTATTACATTCTCAAAAAAATATTATACCACAAGGTGTTTATCAAAAGGTGGGAAGTGCACATTTATTTCTATGGACTAGTATAAAGGTGTATGGATTATATGTCTCCTTTCAAAAAATCCAACCAAATTGTTTGGATTTTCTAGCAAGATCGCCCAAGAGAAAGGGGGAGTGTTGATGAGAACAATGGAAATAATATTCCATTCTCCACAAAATGAAAATTGAAAATAGGATGACTTAAATTCAATTATTGCAGGATATGTCTTAAATGGATTTTGTAAAAGGTGGTTCAAACTAGATATCAAAACTTAAGATTGGATGCTCCATTAGTAAAAATAATTGAGTATGAAATTTGCAAATACTGAATTGTCAAAATTATGCACGTAGAATGAAGGGAGAACAAGTTGTGTTTGTGTGGGAGGGACAAAAAATCATTCAAACATTAGTTCACAGAAAAGATGAATTTGCGCAAAGAGGTATTTCATTTATTTTAATAGTTTGGAGTGTTTGTTTATAATTTTTCAATTGGATAGCACTTGATTTTGTACAACTACTATTTGGAGTGTATTGTTATCTTATCTGAGCTCTATTACCAAGATATGTAATTGGGTAGTAATTGAACTCTAAAATACTAAAATATATTTAAAACAATGGTGAGTAGTATTGGTGAAATTATAGTGGCTAACCACTTTGTGAGGCCTCGGCCTAACCCATCAGAGCACATCTGATATATTTTTATTTTGACACATTATGACTTGATATGTTGAGACATTGTTTGATGAATTAGACATTATTATATTATTTTACATCGTGTGATGCTTTACTTTAAAATGCTTAATCATGTTATTTGATATTTTATAAGTATGCATAATGATGGTGTATTATAGTAAATGAATTCATAATTAGGAATATGATTAATACTTCAATTATGCAATTTTTAATGGTTAAATATGTGAGTAGAAATGAGATAAAAAAAATTTGATTAATGTGATTATCCAAACGAGTTTTAAATATATACTTGTGATTTTTCTCAAGCTATTGATGTGTGAATTCAGTGTGTAGGATTATTAACCATGGAATCTAACGAAGAATCAAAAATTGATCCTATGTATAATCTGTGAAACTCAGGGTTGATTCTAATGAAGAGATGAAGACCATGTTGTTTCATATCTTATTTGTATCCTAATCTAAATGTATCATTTGGTAATTGTAAGGTGTTTAATATTGCGTAACAGTGAATCTTATGGTGTCACTTGACACTCATAATTCATATATGTGTATTAACATGATAATTAGGGTTAGCTGAGTAACCTAACAATTTGAGATTGATTAAGTTAGTAACCTAAGACTAATTATTGGTAACCTAGATAAATTACCCTAATTAGGGTTTAGTGAAAAGTTGCATTCCTAGGGTTTTTAGAAATTTCAAATATTTCAAGCCAAATTAATATGTCCTAAAATTATCCTAGAGGCCTAAATTAATGCAAACCAAGTGCCTAAGGCGTATGTGTATGGGTTGGGGACATTTTGTACCCTTCTAAATCCTTCTATTGACTTTTATGACCTCTTAAATATCTCATTTTTCCTTTAGTGCCAAAATTGAACATCTCTATGAGTTTACATTTTACCAAAAATATTGTCTTAATGGTAGAATCAAGTTGGAAGACCTTAGAATGCTTGAGTCAAGTATAAAGTTATTACCATTTTAGGGGGGTGAGTTTAGAAGCCTATTTAGTTGCCAATTTGAGGGTTGAAGGATGTTCAACCATTGTCTACATTTAGAGAGAGTCAAGCTAGGATTGAAGGAGGAAGAAGGATTAACTCTTCTCAAAAACTCCATTTGTCATAACCATTCGTGAAGGTAGGATCCTTCACGGCCTTGTTCTTCATGCTTTGTTTTTATTTTCTTAAGTAGGCTTATTGCATGTGTGTGTATTTCATGTGTGTGATGAAACACATGAGGATGAGTTATTGTGGGTTCTTATTTGTTTTCCTTTCATGTTTTCTATTTTGTTTTGTGGGGAAAATTGTAAGGATTGTTGTGACATTAGTCACCCTCAGATAGGGCAGAAGTGGCCATGTATGGGAGGAGGGCTCTAGTTGGACTCTAGGTCAGTGTAGAGTCTCTCCTCATGATGAGGAGAGAGAGAAAGTAGGGTGTTATGGGCCCCTACTCTTCAATACAAATTGTTTTGTGTTTGGAGAGATAAGGAGTGAAAGAACAAAAGTTCTTTGTGATTATAAGCCTCGAAAGAGGTTTTTTTTTGGTGTTGTGATTGATATATCCTACCCTAGAAATATCCACATTCTCCCTAGTCTTGGTTTGATAAGTAACCTGTTGTGCAAACCTAGGATGAGATTAGTTGGTTGAATATGTCTACATGTTTGAATCTAATTATCATTCGGTTAGTTTTGATTCTCCATGGTTATCTTGATGTAAATTTGCAGATTGCGTAGTTGATACCTTGATATGGAGCCAAACTGGATTTAGAGTTTTGGTGTCCTTGAGTCAAATGTTATGGAGACTTCTCATCAAGAAAATGATCTTGATGTAAAATTCATTGTTAACTTTATATTTTTAATGATAATGATATCGAGTTTCTTTCTTGATTCTTTCCTAATTGAGTCCTTGAATTAGGTTTTTCAATGAAATATATTTATGAAGCGGCTAGCCCACGTATGTTAAAAAAAAAAGACCAATTCCTTTCTTATGACATTCCTTGTACCCTTGATAATTTATTTTATATGCATATGATCAATTGGAGTTAGATATAAAGATGTTACACGAAGTTATGCATTTGGATTATGATTAGGTGTTAGAGAAAATTCAATTTAAATGAATGTTACTTATTTTTGCATTGTTAGTAACTATTGAAAAAAAATACTCCTATCTGAATGCATAATATAACATCAAAAACTATGCCTTTAATTCATCCATGAAAATGAACAAAACATTATCCCCCTTATGCCATGTTAAAAATTGTATGAGAAAACTCAACACTTGGTGAGAAAAATGACCCTTAAGAAAATTTATCATTTTTAGAGAAAAATGCACTGTGCTTTTTATATGTAAAAGTTTAAATTCTCTTTTGGTAATAGAGAATACTCTAAAAAGATTCCCTTTTAATATTTTAAACACCATTTTTAAATAAGAGATAAATAGTTATAAAATGCAATAAAAATAAATATCAATTAATTAAAACTATAAACTATCCTATCCTAGTCTTACCTTATCTCAACCCAAACCCTATTAACTTTAATTCATAACTCACTCTTGCTGATGTCACCCCATTCACTCCAAGCTTTCCCCACATGATTTGGATTCATGGTAGAGTGTGGAGTGGTTTTTGTGGACATGGTACAAAGTGAAGTGCATTTATGAAGCCTAAGTACCCATTTCCCTAACACCCCACCTACCCAATCCCATTCTCCTATTCGCTCCCACCACCTTCAATCCATTGAAGGTTGTTTCATCCTCTTTCCTCTCTCACATGGGCAAGAAGATTGCCTTGGAACCCACACCATACTATCCTTGCAAAATGTTTTGATTGACACGTTGACTTGGGGGGAGAAATGAGTGTTCAAACTTGATTTGAAAGGAAAATAACTTGGCTTCCCTTATTTCCTAGTGAATGTTCCTGGGGGACATGATTTTTGCCTTGGGCAACGAGTTAACTTGCTTAGGCAGTGTGGAGAGATAGATCAGTATGTTACCAGCCCAAAAGCATTTGTTCAATTTTGCCGAATCGAGGGCCCAACTTGATGGGCCACCCACTTGTGAAGCCACCCATGTTTGGGGAAAAAGTTAGTTAGGGGAATTGTTAGTAAGTATTTAGTAGTTATGTTAGGTTAGTTTATGTTAGGGTGTTTAGTTAGTAAGGGTTAGTTAGTAGTAATTAGTGTTAGATAAAGTTTTATTTATTAAGTGTTAGATTTATAATTAGTATTAGTTATAGTTTTAGCTTAATAAAGTTGTAAAAGTGATTTGCATTTTAGATATTAAATTATTAAAATGAGAATGGTGGATTGTTAGGATAAGTTAGTTGTTTAGTTAGGACTAGTATGTGATTAAGAATAGTGATGCCATTTTTGATTAGTTTAAAACTCTTAGATGTTTTCTTTTGTTAATTGTATTCTATTTTTAAAAATAGTATTATCTAAATAAAGGAATAGATGGTTGTTTCATTTTAACATATTTAATTGTTTATAAGGGGAAGTGAAATGAGTTGCTAGTTAAGGGTAAGTTAGAGGTTGCAAGTTAGTATTTATGATTAAATTTAAATAAGATAATGAACTTGGGGATTTAATTTCTATGATTTATAGATTTGACGAAGTTTAATATGTAACTAAGAATAATAGGTTTTTGGGTTAAGACTAAGTTAGATGAATATTATAACATTGAGTTAATCTATGAAATAAATATCTTGAATAATTTTGAAATAGTCAATATTAAATGATTGTAACTTGTTTAAAAGTTCAATTAAATAATGGTAATAGTTTTAAGGTTTTTAGACAAACGTTCTAAAATGATGTAACCTGTTTCAAGTAGGAGATTTAACCAACACACAAAATGAATTATGGAACCTTAGAGAACCTAATGTGTCTTGTGTGTGTCTTTAGTCAAACATGTATTAACATAGTGGGTTAATTAACCTTTAAAAAAATAAAAAAATCCATAAGTTTTTTTCCCTAATATTTTGGCCATGACACACTTTTATAAAATGAAATATTGGTGAAACTAATGAACACTATTGGTAATATTATTTGCATCCATTGATAAAATTGTATAGCTATTGTATGTTAGAGATTGATAAAACCCACATGCTTATGTTCGATCTTCTTCCCATTCCAAAAAACCATTTACTAGTGGGACTATATGGATTCAACACCCAACTTGCATACCTCTAGGTGCTGAAAAGATGCCCCTCCAAAAAGGATGACTTGGCCTTGTTGAGATAAAATCTAAATTAATAACAATTTCCTCAATAAAATTGCAACATTTCACATTTAATTTGTGCCTCCTCATATTAAATTGTGATGCCCCTCATTAGTGAGATCATACCCTTTAATGTTTACCATTTAATGACTTTAATTTCTCTGAGGTCAACTTCCTTCTGATATAAATGTCCCTCAAGTCACCCAAGTTTTAAGTGCTTCAGATTTGGTTCCAAGTAACTCCCTCAAGGTTCAAATTCATATTGAAGTTTTGGTGTTGCTTTAGGAGAAATCATCACTGACCTAAATGTTTGATCTTCTCTTGGATAAATGATTTGGGTTGGGCATTGTATTGGAATAAACACCCAACTTATATACCTCTAGGTGTTGAAAAGGTGTTGCTCCAAAAGGTTGATTTGGCCTTATTGAAACAATCTAAATTAATAGCAATTTCTTCAATAAAATTGTAGAAATTCACACTTAGTTTGTGCCTCATTAAATTTTGTAGCCCCTTGTTACTGAGATCAAAACTTTAATGTTTAGCATTTATAACTTTAATGTCTCCAAGGCTAACCTCCAAGGCTTTTCAAAATCAAGATTTACAAGCTAAATAGCCCATTTCAGAATCTGAAGGGTAATTGGGCCACAATTTTGGATATAATAGCCCAACTAGGAAAACTTCAAATGGTTTTTGAAAATACATCATGCATTGGGCAAGAATCTTATTAGGAAAATTTGAAAATCTCCTCCCTATTGGGTCAAGTCCTTGAAGAATTTTAGAATTTTAAGCCGTATTGGGTGAACTTAACATCATGTCCGTTCACAATTTTACTCATCTCATATGATTAAGGATCCTCTCCTTATTGTGATAGCTAAGGAGAGGATCCTCTTGTTCCTCTTGGCCTCATGCTTCATGAGGTGGTGTACCTAGTAAGGCCTCACCATTCCCCCTTATTCAATTGCTTTCCATTGCCTATATTGCAAATAAAGTATACAAAGTATTGGGGCATATGCACCGAGTTGTGGTGCCAAAAATGTGCCAACTTTTTTTTTTTTTCTCTATTTTCAATAGCGTGTACACGCTATTAGCAAAATAAAAAATTTATATATGATGGGCTGCACACCTGCAGCCCATCATTTCCATCATTTTTTTGCCCTTTTCCTGTAGAGTAGTGTGTATGCGAGTTGGAGTTTCAACATTTTTGCACCATCCATTGCCAATATGCTTCCTCGCCGACAAAATTCGAGATCACAAGCACACCCACACCGACACTGTATGTGATCTAAACTTAAGTTTGCATTGTTTAATATGTTTTTCATATTGTTTTGTAGGGTTTTTACAAATTTCATTTAGATTTGTTTATTTATTTGGGTTTCAATTGATTTTTTATCAAGAAATGTCCATAATCAACCAACAAATCCACAACAACCTCAAAACCCTCAACAACCTCAAAACCAAAACCCTCCTCAAGAAGAAGAACAAATTCCACAACCTGAACCAATTGCAAGACCTCCGCCAGGCACACAAGAAAATATAATAAATGAAATAGAGAGGCAAAACTGAATTAGAAGGTCTCATTGCTCGATTGAAAGAATCTGGATAAACCAATCCAATGAGGGCTCAATTGGCATCATCCCTCAAATCCATTAAGACCCAAATAGCCTTAGTTAGTGGTCAGTTAGATATGTGCAGTATTTAGAAAACCCGGTGAGCAAAATACTGTTAGAGAGGGTACTAAACGATTCCCCATCCATTGGTGCATACATGATGCTATTAGAAATAATTTTTGAGATAGATGGTGGATGGTTTTTGATGCCCCTCCTTGCAACAATCACAAGGTCCCCATGTATTTTTTGAAGAAATTATATTGTGAGTTTTTTCTTGGGGAGATCCTCAATTATTTTGATATATTAGACTCCCAAGGTAGAGGGGGGGTTATCATTTGAGAGGTCGAGAGCACGTTGTGACCCTAATGTAGATAGGGCACCTATGGTCAAGCCATAGCATGAGCATGTGACTATTCCTTCACTTGTGAAGGAACATGTAGAAGCCAGTGCTCTAGGGACCATTAATGCTATGATGTAGACCCTCATCCAATCCACGAGCCCATTTGTTGAGTGGAAGCCTTCTGTGCATCGTGGTCACATGTGCACTTCAAGCAGATCCCTATGCACATTTGGCACTCATATTGGAGATGGTGAGGATGATGGGCTCATCACTGATCAGTTCTTGAATGACACATTTGGCATTGACACACAGGTAAATTAAAATTATAATTTACTAATCTAATGACATTTCATATGTATAGTGAATGATTAATTAATCAGCATCTATTGATATTGGTCAAAATTTAGGGTTAGAGTGTTGCTGGGCCTAGCAGTGATCCTCCAGGCCCATTTTTTGTCCCCTCCACGAGTCCAGAGGTATGTATCGATTTAATCATTTTAATTAATACATATATATATTATGTAATCATATTAAGAATTGACAAAAAAAAATTATGCATGTGCATCAGTTCTCCACAAGACCCTCAACCTTTACTACAGACTCAGAGCATAGACATCATACGAGCTTCATACAGGTACAGTTGTTTCATGTTAATTTAATTCATTTGATTATATTTATTTCATGTTTCATGTTACATGTAACGTGTATTGTATGACATGCAGCTCATGACATCAGACGCACCTCCTCATCTCCAACAGTTTGTTGATCATGGAGTGGCCGCAACTATGGCTAGCTCACAGCCATTGATTGAGGTATGAAAGAATTTTCTTCGTTTTAGTTGTTTATAATAGTTAGTCTCAAAATTTCTAATTTTATTTATAAGTGATTATATTTATTGAATTTTTTTAGGGTCTCATCACGCCTGATCATCCACCAGCCTTCGAGGTGGACTTATAGAGTGACTATTTGATGGCGGTAAGAAAATAATTGATTTTGTGTGTACATATATTTGATTTCAACATATCATAAATATTGATTCATATCTTCTTTGTTTGTATCAGCTCGAGTTGGAGAAGAGCCTCAACAAGAGGACAAGCAAGCATGTCAGGAGGACCCCTGTCATCTCCACCATCTCTCTCAACATGATGACAAAAGACATCAGGAAAAGATATAGTTGATCTAGACATGTATATATATAGGCATTAGTTGACATATTCGATACACATTTGAAGTATATGACATTCTATATTTGACGTATGACATTATTTGACTTATGACATTATTCGTTAATATATGATATGTTTGTTCATATACAAAATTATTGGTTATCATAATATATCATGTGTTTGTTAATGTACATGACATTATTGGTTATCATTTTATATTATATGTTTGTTCATGTATGACATTAAATTAGATATGTTCGTGTATGACATTAAATTAGATATGTGCGTGTATGACATTAAACTAGATATGTTTATGTATGACATTAAATTCAATACCTAATCTATTTGAAACTTTGATAGAATATTGATTAAAAATAAACTTTATCACTATTTAAGCATAAGTTAATCATTTGCAATATGTCATCATCATATGATTTATGATCTTGTTCATGTTTAAAGTTTTCCTTCTCTATCATTTGTTTATCAAGTTTAATTCAATACCTAATTAGTTTGAATTTTTGATACAATATTGATTGGCAATAAACTTTATCAGTCAAGATCGATTAGGACCTCCTCGCAATAAACTTTATTAGGCAATATTCGTGGACCTCCTGACAATTGGTCACCTAAATGAGAAACTTGAGATTTATTAGGAACTCCATGAAAGAAATCAGTGGTTTGAAATTACTCTATCCAACAAAGTTAGATCAAAAGTTCTCTAAACATTTATGTTAAAAATAAGATAAAAACTTGATCACAAGTGGTCACAAAGTTTGTGTAGAAGAAAAAATCATTGTTACAAAAAGAATATAGACAAGAAGAAAAAACACAATTAGCTTGTTGAGCTGCAATAAATAGTTGTGATGTATAAGAAAGAGAGATATCTCACATGAGAGGGGGGTGGATCTAAGATGACACATAAGATACTTGTAAGAGGGAGCTATGCTTGTTAACGAATTTACAATGCATGTTATGGAAAATCATAGAGCATCTTTAAAAGGAAATAAAAGAGTATGACAAGTGGAAGGAACATGTTTTCTAGACTCGTATTCAAATTTGGGTGTCGATTTTCTAATGAAGGATTCAAGCATTGCAATTTGGTAGTTTTGGCTCATGTTATCCTTGTATCTCACTCTCTCTTATTCTGCACCCCCCCCCTTATATTTCTATTTTTTCCATATCTATGTAGCCATCTATCCTCTTCATCTCCCCCTCACTAATGCAGAGATGTTGAGCAAGAAGTGAGGTTTAAGCACTTTCTTCTTCCTAATCTACCAAACTAAACTTGTGGCCTTCCTAATATCTTACTCCTTTAGGATATCATTTTTGTGGCCTATCCAAAGTGATAGGTTCATTTTTGAACTCCTCCAAGGTGAGTACTTCTCCAATCAAGATCTTGCACCTTTTTGTTTTAGGGATACTAGCCCTATTCCAAGCCAATAACTGTAACTCTTCACCAATGGCTTCACAAACCCCAAGTTTCTATTGGGACACCTTCCTTATGTTGAACTGATTGAGAATCAACTCTTGGTTTAACCCTCCAATTGTCATACAGTACAAAATGTTGACTATCATAGAATTCCTTGTAAGTCTCCTACTTTGATTTTTTGGACTTAAATTCCTCTTAGGTTGAAATCTAACTATTCTATGGGTAGATTCAGACAGCCTTTTGAAATTTATTTAAGACTCCAAAGCCTAAATTCCCAATTCCATTCCTATAGCACCTAACTCAGGTAAAGTACATAGACCTAATAAGGTCACACTAGGTTTGGTTTTCAAAGTAATTACTAGATAATTGGTGCATGGCCTCAGACCTCCTCTACTCACCAATATTTATCATCTTCAAATTATGATGAAACACAATAATGTTTCCACTTTTTTCTATTATATATTCCCCCTTATGAAAATATTCATAGAACTAATAAATCCTTCATCTCCTCCTTGCAACACTTCTCTACTTCATGTCTCTACTTGACTCATATCTTAACTATAACACTTCTCTCCCTGAGTAGCATTCGCCAATAGTTCATTTCTCCCCCTTTGACTCATATCTTCTATTTTAACATCACTACCTTTGATATAAGTCCATTCAATAATTTATCTTCATTAACAATTTATCAATGTTTTAAACTAAATTTCCCCTTTTCTTAACATCTTTAAAGTTAGAAAATATTGATTATCCATTGTCACATAGGAATATATTTATATTTTTTAGAAAATATTTTATATCTACTCATACTCTTATCATCCCTAGTCATGACAAACAACACAAAACAATGAGTTGCCTCTAGCAATTTGATGTTTTTAGTGGAGGATAGAGAGTTACAGAGTTGGTGACAATTTGGATGTGTAATGAATTAAAAAAAATGAGTAAGCAAGAAGCCATTAGACACATGACCTACAATGTGGTATTTTCATGCATTCATTGGGTTTCAATATTATGGTTTTTGTGAGAGCAATGTTATCATTACAAAGAGATTCACACCTTGAAGGTGAGTGCAATGTACCCTTCTCAAACATAATCAATTTGAGAATGATTAGGCTTTTTTTAGTTTTTTTGTAGACTAATTTGGTAGACAAGGGAGAACTCCAAATTGGAGAGGACAAGGTTGATTGAGCAATGATTTGTTCATGGACAATGTCAACCTTGAATTTGCATAAGGTTACTATTTAAATTAAGTTTACATTTCAACATAAATTATTCCTAGACCTTTCTCGAAACTTTGGATGGGGCTAAATAAGAATGCTAATAACTTTTTGTTGAAAGATAATGCCTAGATTTAATGTAATAAAATTTCTTTTTTTGAAGTTGGCATAAAAAGTTACAAGTCAATTTTGAAGGTCTTAAAGACTCCTAAACAACTCGAAAGTGTTTGTAATTAGTGTAGTGGGGTATAGCTTGATAAAGGGCATCACGAGCTTTGGAATGCTGCTAAAAATTCCTCAATCAAACTCTTGGCTCAAAATCTCTTTAACTCAATCCTCAATCAAACTCTTGGCTCAATGGATTATACCACTATATCAATTTATACGTATGATATTCTTCGTAAGTACATATGAAGTGATACAATCTACATATTCCTTTAGTTAACTTTAGTTAGGAGAATGGCCCCAAATTTACCTTTGATATCAACATACTAGATCTTAAATCTTCCTATCAGTTGCTTTGTAATTGCATCATTCTTACATTGTTGGAAATAGGAGCAACATGAAGGATCTCTGATATTTTCCAAATGAAGGGTATCTAAGTTTTATATATGTTTCATGCAAGGATAAAGGGTATCCAAAACATCCATTTCTTCAAAGAGTCTTTTGGAAAAAACAAAAGTTATTGATCAATTTTTCTTGTTGCTGTCACAAAATTGAAAAAACTTGCATTGACAACATTTTGGTACATTGAGCATTTTGTCTTAGAAGGTATTGAAACTAAAAGGTATTGATTGGAACAAGCTAGATATGCTAGAATAAACCTATTGATGCCTTGAAACCTCGTAGAGTTGACTATTTGTAGATTTTTCCCATCAAGACCTAGAAGAGTCTCTTGGAACACTTCTACACTTTTGCTTATTTTGGGTTGTTTAAAGGGCCCATCATAATTTTGTCTACATCAGAAGTGATGCAGGAGCATCTTGCATGAAAAAATTAAAAAATTATTGGAGAAAAAAAAAAGATAAAAAAGAAAAGAAAAAAAGAAAAAAAACTGGAGGAGAGAGGAAAGTGACGAAAATTAGAGGAGAAATAATAAAAAATAAAAAGGAGAAAAGAAAGGAAAAGAGGATTTTTATTTTCGAGGTGCATAGGTGGCATAAATAGAAAAAAAGAAGAAGAAGTTGTCATTACATTAATCGAGGTGTGTAGGTGGCATCTTAGAAGCTTGTGGAAAGTTTCTTAAATCTTGCATTTAATATTTGTTGTGATCCATGTAATTTTCTAATTGGGCCACATGGTGGTGCTTAGTTGTAATTCTAGAAGGTTATGGAAGTTTTAGAAGGTTGTGGATATTGTGTAGGAGGAATTCTAGAAGGTTGTGGATAAGTCATGCATAGGGTGGTAAGTGCCTATTTAAGCAAGGCATATGAGCATTTCTAATCAAGCTCAAGGAGTAGCTTGAGGAGTGGAAGCTCAAGCTCGAGGAGTAGAAACTTGAGAAGTAGTTGTGGAAGGAGAAGCTCAAGGAGAAGCTTGATATCATCTTGTGCGTGTTGTAAGGATCTTCAAGTATAATAAAATTTCTTGTGAAGCATTTTTTTTTGGGTCTCCATATTGTTGCACTCTTGGTTATGAGTTGGTAGGGTGGTGTGGCCCTCTATCAGTGGTATCAGAGCAGACCGTTATCAAGAAGGGGACATGACGAGTTTGGGGATAGGGTTTACCTAGCCACTCGGAGCTAACGAAGTAGATAGTTTGATCCCACGACGAAAGGTGAGAGAGATTTGGCAGTTGGTAACTTTGTACTAGCCAATATTGCAAGTTTCAACATCAACCAAGATGGAATTCTAAAATAAAAATAGAGTGTGATCTCCAAAAAGTGAGAGAGATTATTGTAGGTCTCTGCAACATAGTCTTGTAGGAACAGGAATCGCATCCATACCTCACACGAGCTCTAAGATATGTCCTGTCAAAGATCGAAGCCCTATGGCATTTAGTGACCCTTAGGGACATTCTGGTTCGGTGTGCCTGAGAACATTCGAGCACTGAAGGGGATAGGATGAGGTTGAGGATAGGGTTTACCTGGCCAACCAGAGCTAATGGAGCAAACCGTTCGATCCCACGATGAAAGGTGAGAGAGATTTGGCAGTTGACAACTTTGTACTGGCCAATACTGCAAGTTTCAGCATCATCCAAGATGGCATCATAAAATGAAAATGGAGTGTGATCTTCAAAAAGTGAGAGAGTTTATTATAGGTCTCCCCAACATGGTCCTGTAGGAACTGGAATCACATCCATACCTTGCACGAGCTCTGAGATATGTCTCGTCAAAGATCACAACCCTATGGCATTTAGTTGTTGAGATAATGGGTGTTGCACACATTGCATAATATTGTTATTTTATTATGTAACGTTGTACCTAGATGGACGTGCAACATGTAAAGATTCCCATGGAATATTCTTGATGAGTTGTATTGTAACATTGTGATAATATTTTATGTAATTATTTAATATTGGGGAAAAGAATTAAATGCCCAATATTAAATGTGGGGTCAGTGGGTTAGGTAGCACATGGTTTTAGCACATGGTTTATGTAATACCACTTGGTGGTTTTGTGGGACTTGCTACTATATAAGCAACCACAAGGGTAGTTGTTGTAGAGAGAGAAAAAAGAGTGACAAGGAGAACACAAAAGGCAAGAGTCGAGTGGGACAAGGCTTGACAGGTTAGCCAAGGGAGCATTTGTGAAGGTTGGAAGCATGGCATGGGATGTGTGGATTCATGCTTGTTCACATAGTTTGCTCGGTTGTGGCTATGGCCATGAAGGCTTCCATGGTTGTATGGCAATGGTATTTTTTGCTGAATAATACATGATGATGGATGCTTTTGGAGGCTGGATTTTTTCCTCAATGAGGGTTTCCCAGGGTATATCTTGTGTCACATTTTGTGGGTATGTTGTCTATTCTCTTGCATGTGGATTTTAATTCCGTGTTTATTTCAGATCTATTATGGGTTATGTGGAAACAATTATATTCTTTATTGCCAAGTTTTCTTACATTAGTGACACTTAGGGACATTCCGGTTTGGCATGCCCGATAACGTTCAAGCGCTGAAGGGGATAGGATGAGGTTGGTGATAAGGTTTACCCGGCCACCTGGAGCTAATAGAGCAGACAGTTCAATCCCATGATGAAAGGTGAGAGAGATTTGGCAGTTGGAAACTTTGTACTAGCCAACACTACAAGTTTCAACATCACCCGAGATGGCAATGTTAAATAAAAATGGAGTGTGATCTCCAAAAAGTGAGAGAGGTTATTGTAGGTCTCTGCAACATGGTCCTGTAGGAACTAGAATTACATCCATACCTCACACAAGCTCTGAGATATGCCCCGTCAAATATCGCAGCCCTATGGCATTTAGTGACCCTTAGGGACATTCTGGTTCGGCGTGCCCAAGAACGTTCGAGCACTGAAGGGGATAGGATGAGGTTGGTGATAGGGTTTACCCAGCCACTCGGAGCTAACAAAGTAGACAATTCGATCCCACCATGAAAGGTGAGAGAGATTTGGCAGTTGGCAACTTTACACTAGCCAACACTGCAAGTTTTAGCATCACCCGAGATGGTAATGTAAAATAAAAATGGAATGTGATCTCCAAAAAGTGAGAGAGGTTATTGTAGGTCCCTACAAAAAAATCCTATAGGAACTAGAATTGGATCCATACCTCGCACGAGCTCCAAGATATGCCCTGTCAAAGATCGCAGCTCTATGGCATTTAGTGACCCTTAGGGACATTTCGGTTTGGCATGCTCGAGAACATTTGAGTGCTGAAGGGGATAGGATGAGGTTGAGGATAGGGTTTTCCCAGCCACCAGGAGCTAATGGAGTAGACAGTTTGATCCCACAACCCTTTTTCCACTAAGTTGCAAATTTGAGCAACTTTTACAACTTTCAACAATGCAACTTTGCACAAAAAGTGCAATTTTTACATTTTTCACTTGATTCCAATTCTATGACTTAGAAAAGTTTTGACAATAGTAAAACCTCAAAGGAATATAGGAATATAGACAGTTTTATGGTTATTTCTTAAAAGTTGCTAAATTGTTGCAAAAGTTGCTAATGCAACTTTGCAATTTTTGCACTTTTTGGAATTTCAACTAACCTCCAACCAAAATGAATCCTAATCATTCAAAATGATTATTATAGAATAAAAACCACTAAACCAACCTAAAAAAGTGCAAAAAATTACAAAATGCAAAAAGTTGCTAAAGAGCAATTTTTGCAAATAATAGTTGTCAAACTGAACATAATGTTGTATGGTGTTCCAACCATCCAAATGGAAGTTATAACTACTTAAAGGCATGAAATTAAGATCCCCAAACTTGGAAAAGGTCATTATATGGATGGTGGACAGCATTGGTCAATAAAGAACTCAGATTTTATGTTTTTTTTACTATTTTCCAATTATGTATGGCTTGTAATGATTGGTGGTGGTACAAGTCTTATATGGTTGGATAGAGGGTTGAGTCATGATTCCATTTCAATTGGTTTGAGGTCTTTATCTTGTATGCAAAAAAAGTTATATCAGTTTTACTGTAGGTAGGTCAGATTTACTCTAAATTTGAGAGTTTTAGCAAGATGGAATCCTAACTTGCAAACCCACCGTGAGATTTCAATGTCACTTTGTGGAATACAAGATAGGACAAGGTTATTTGAGATGGAAGAGATTCAGGGTTGTAGGAACATGGCATCTATTTTTACTAGCAAGCCCTAGACTGAACATAATCTTATGTATGGTTTAGATTTGAAGGAAAAAGAAGGATCAAGCTCCTAAACTGATTAATCTGACCCAAGTGAAGGGTGTAGAAGGAAAATTTTGGTATATATAAAAGATCCAAGGGGTTGAATCAAGTCTTTGAACCCATTTGTTTATGTTTTCCTTGTAACCCAGCCTAAACTGGTCATTTAGGACTGTGATACAAAGTGGGCATAACTTGATGCTAGAGCCGAGTTGTTGGTTAATATTTTGGAATCTCTTAGGGGATGTTGGAGAGTGTTTAAAAATTCAAAAATAGTAGGGGGCTCTTTTTATGGTTTTGGAGTTTGACTGTTAAAACTAGAAATTGTCCTAGTAATAAGTGTTGGTAACAGTTTTGAAATTTGATTGTTGAGTGTTGAGAAACCTCAAGTTTGAGATTTTTCTTGTTGGTTTGAGTCTATAATAACCATTTCCATCTAAAAAGTTGAGTGTTGAAACCATTTAAGAAGTATTTTCCTTTGTAGGCCTATTGGTGGCAGGGAGTTCCTAAGTGTTGATCCAAGTTGTTTGCGTACCCTAAGTTTGAGGGTTGGGCTTGTGAAGTGGAGTCCACTTGCAGGGTAGAGTCTCCCTGTATTAGAAGTCCATTGGATCCTTAGTCCTTGGTGTCTTCAATGAATCTATATTCATAGAATGACCTTGGTGTCCATACACCATTAAGCGATGATGATGCACATGAGTAAAATTATGATATTTGTGCCTACATGTTACAATGAAAAAGTTGTATCTATTTTGAAATTAAGAACTATAAAACAAGTTTCAAGAGAAGCTTAGGCTATGATACAGGAGCATCATATGCTTATGAGAGGCACATTGGAGGTCCAAGTCATCACAGAGGTCATGGAGAATCTCCTAGAGTCAATTGGGCAATCCTTCAACCAATCATGGCATTTGAAAGCATAAAAAAGTCATAATGTTGTATGATGTCTTGATGGATTTCAATGTTGGAAAAGTTGTAATTGAGCCATTGAATAGGATCTAGGGATTTCATAGGGTAGGAGAGTCCTTTGATAGGGTCCTATAGGTTATTTTAACCTTAGCATGTCATTTGATAAGTTAAAAGATTCAAAAAGGTCTTTAAAAACATAGTTTAATAGTTAAAAATTTTAAATCTTGAATGTAATGGCTACATGGGAATTTTGGAGGGAAACTCCATAGTTTAAATTTTATGAAGGAATAGGAAGTGAAATCGGTTGGAGTTGGTTAAGGGGGTTAGTTTCTATCTCCCAAGTCTATAAATATTTGTTTTGTATGGACTGTAAATACAGATTGTATAAACTGTCTCAGAAAAATAGAAGGAAAATGCTTGGTTTCAAGAGTAATTTGAAGATCTTTTTGCTTTCTGAGTGCTTTCACGTGTTGGAATGATTGGTAACATTTTATCAGACATGTTTTCAGATTCTTTACTCGGTTTAGCATTCAAACTTGAAGTTTTGTTCATCAAATTTCTATACTGTTGGCTGTAGCAGTCTTATTTCTAAGCATTTTGATAGTTTTTTGCATCTAATCATGGCCGTTCCATGAAATTCTCATTGTTTCTTCATGGAATTCCATTTATCTAACTTATAAAAATATTTATAACCATGAAATGAAGATCTAACTTGAGATTGGTGGCCACCACATCAAATAAAGTTATGAAAACAAGGGTTATTTGGAGGGGACAATCAATTAGGAAGAGATTTTCCTTAAGGAGGGTAGTGTTTGTGAGTTGATTCATGTTTATGGTGATAAAACATAGATGTTTGAATTTTGAATTAGTCCAAGAAGGCTTGGCACATGTGAGATTGGTGATGCCCTAGGAACAAGGGTTTTGAGAAGGTGAATTGAGGCTTTTGGGGTTAGGGAACCCATAGACTAAAATTGAGAGTGGATTTATCTAATTGAATTCATTTTAGGAGCCTATGCAAAGTTTTAAGTCCATACATTGATTATTTCTATATGTTGCTTTGTAAATGCACTATTCCTTCATTGATGAAAACAGGGGTAGTGTGTAGAATCTCAGATATTTTCTAAAGGAGTTGCATCCAAGTCTTACCTATGTTTTATACAAGGATAAAGGGTATCTGGAAAGGTCATTTATTCAAGGATTCATTTGAAAAAATCAAAATTTATCCATCATTTTGTCTTGTTGATGTCACAGACTTGTGAAAATGCATTGATAACATTTGGGTGAATTATGCATTTTGGCTTGCAGGGTATGGAAACTGAAAGGTGTTGATGGGAACATGCTAGATAGGCTAGAACAAACCTATTAAAGCCTAAAAACATCCTAGAGTCGACTATTTGTGGGATTTTCCCATCAAGACCTAGAAGGGTCACTTGGCACATTGTTACAAATTTGCTCATTTTGGGTTGTTACTTGGGTCCATCACCCTATCCTCTGCATCAGGCTGGAAGACTTTTTTTTCTATGAGATGACTACTCTTGGTAATAAGCTACCAAATATTGAAACTACACTCAAATCCAATATTTATAAGGATAAGGAAGAACTTTTGAAAGATAGTAGCTATGCTAAGTGTATCAATTTGATCAAGGCAAAAAATAAAAATGACAAGATCTAGTAGCTCAATCAATAACACAAATTTTCCAATTGTTGGCCAACATTGGTGCAGGAGCACCAAGGTCACAAGTAGGAGGCAAGATGAGCAATCCTTAGGTGGATTGGAAGACAAATGACCTTCTAAGGTCATTAAAACTTGTAATGAGTTTAATTATGGACATGTTATGTTGTTTTGATCATAGATTGATCATATTATAATCAAAGGATTAATGTAAGGTTTAATGGCATTATTGAGCCTACAAGGTACCTAGGGGTCACTAGGAATGAATTTGGATTGATCTAGGTTAGGGGTGGATACAAAAGACCTATAAAGGTATTGAATAATGTAATAAGGCTATCAAAGCCTCTAAAAGATGTAAAAGGCACGAAGTGTAATATTTTGTAAAATTGCCAAAATGGGCTTAATCGAGTCATGTAAGGGGTCCAAAGGGAGGTTTCGTTTGGTTTTGAGAGTCTAAATGAGTTTAAAACCTCATTCCCATGTGTGGGAGACAAGTTTGAATGGTCAAAATTGATTGATAATGTAAGAGTTTTGAAGTTTGAGCAATGAATGTATAGTTTTCCCTAAAATTTGAGTGCATAAAAAGGGGTATGTGATTGCTCCAAAGGTGGATTTAGTGTTTTCTCCAAACAAGAGTTTCATTCTATGTTGGAAGTTATCTAATATAACTAAAGTGAAGGTGTTTCAACCATTTTGGGGTTCTAGAGATGTTGTAAAGTAAGATTTCTAGAAAGCCTTAGGGTAAAGGGGCTAGAAAGGAGGGTTTTGTAAAACCATTGTAAATTTGACCATGAGACCAAAAAAATAGAAGAATAATTGCATTTTAGTCATCTCTTAAGACTTTTTTGGGTCATGGGAGTTCCAAAATTCAAGGGATTGTGAGTTGCTTTGTAAATGGCCTTAAACTAGGCCTAGTTGGCTGACTGAAATAGCCAGTTTTGAGTGATATTTTACAAAAAAAGTGTAGTTGGTTTTGGAGTATATTTTAGAGTGAGTAAAAGGATATTTTAATCACCCAATACTTTAGGAATGTCTATGGGAAATTTTGGAGAAAACAACAAATTAGTGACTGGCAAGGGCTAGTTGGAACAAGCCTAGAAGAGGCAAAATTGAGAAAGTGTAAGAGATGAGTTGCTAAGAGTGTGCAAGGAGTTGGAATATGTTATATGGGATGTTTTGAGATGATCAAAGGTGTCAAGGTCATGGTATGAAGCCAAGGAAAATTTTTGGTATGTTGGAGGCACCAGGGTACATTAGATGTATGGTGAACAATGTGAGTGTTTATAAGACAAACCGAAGATTTGGGTTATAACCTATTAGACATGGTTGTAGGAAGATGTTACCAAGTCAGAGACCTCCTCTTGAACCCTAGTAGAGTCTAATTCCTTGGGTAGATTCCAAGAATACAAGAGAATCCCAAAGTTGAGTTATGGTTCCTAGGGGAATATAGGAGGGCTTTGCATCAAACACACACACACTTGTTGTATAGTCATGGATATTGTGATCATTCATGAAATTGAACAACACCATGTTAGAAATAGTTTTGTGAAAATGGACTAAAAAATAGAGAGAAATGGCCATTGGTTGATCAAGATTATCCTTAGAGAGAAATATATCTATCACTGCCCCATTATCATCAGATCGAGACCTATTTTCCTTCTTACTTTTTGATGATTTTAATCCTCTGCAATTCCAGGCATAAGATTATTAACATACAATGGTACTTGAACAAAGAACACTAATAAATATTGAGGATGTTAATTGATAATACCATTTTGTAGATGATTTTGGCATCTCACCCTTTATCACTTGTGCGTCAACTTTATTAGCCCTCTTCTTTGGTGACCTGCAAATGAAGAATTAGCATAGTAAAAAATTTAAGATAAGATTAATAGACTAAAATTAGAGAATGAAAAAAATTGAATTTGGTTTGTCATTAAGAATAATCCATTTGTAGAAATCCTTGCCTTTTGAGTTATATGATAACCCTTTCTTGATGAGTATTAAAACTTCTCTCATTGTATCCTTGCTTTCGCCAGTTTGAAGTTTCTGGTTACATGCACACGATCATGAATTTACATCACAAAGCATTCAAATTCTAAAAATATTCATGTTTTTCATTACATTTTGATCTAAATAACAAATTCTAAACTTTCACTTATCCAAACGACTAATCTAAAAAATGGGTCCTATTAAAGAATCTAATATAAATTCAAATAATGTATATAGATTCTAAACAAATCAAAACTAAATCTCATCACTTACACATCATAACAATATGATCCACCTTAGTCATGTGGATAGTCTTGCGGAAGAGGTTGTAACATTGTATTTGGATCCAATTGATCACTCTTTCTCTCTCTCTCCCTCTCTCCCTATTCAATCTAATGAGCCAATTGGATTTGCTCAACATTTTAATGTCTCAAGTATTGCCTCATGGTCTGACTCGTGAACTTTCCAAAGAATCTTATTATGTGGTTTTCCACCATAATTTATCAAGTGGACATTTGATGCGACAACAAGGTTTGAATAATGAAGAATCTTCCTCTCTGTTTTCCAATCCTCAAATAACCACAACTTAGGGTTCTTCATAGAATATCGTCTAAGCCATGTGCCTATTACAACCACCGCACTAACATGGTACTCTAAACCTTCACCATCTATAACTGAGTGATCCAATTTTTGTTTGGCTTCAACACAACAACAAAAATAATAATATGTCCCTTCTTCATTGTCTTCAGGTGCAATAACAACAAAAACATGGCCTACAATGACAAATGTATAAAATGCGATCATTAATTCAAAAAATACTTGGGTAAAAGTTATAAAGTTACATATTGAAATTACAAAGATATATAAATATATATATTACCAGGTTACATTAGATCTGAAAAATGGTCAAAGTCAATAGACGAATCCATCTATACCATTTCTAGTGCTTGTGAGGGATGATAGGTGTCAATTGGGTCCAAAGCCCGTATATCCCATTTGTCCACCCATTCAGTTGACTCACAGTCATCCCAATTTTCCTCTGCACATGATGTACAATAGCATGCCATTTTTCATGTGTGGATACTCCATGAACCTGCATTAGAGCTTCTAAAAGAGTGTAACTCACTAGATCCTGTTAGCGTGCAACAATCCTGATATGGTGCAACGTTAGTATTATCTATCAACCAAAAAAATCTATGAACTATAGACTCACCTTCCTTACCTGGACCCATTGTAGCGTTACACCATTGGACGATGGATTTTGCATCTATCAATATTGTTCCATCTTTGTACTTTATTTCTTCATGAGCCAAGGCTCTTTTAATGCATGCGTCTGCACCATCATGCTCTCCCTTACCATGACCAGCCTCTATGAAATTCTACATATATTGAATTGTACACAACTTGTGCATCCTGCTCAACCAATAGAACATCCATGCATTCTTGAATTGAGATGCGTAATTGTCTGACCAAATAATGTGTTGATGATATGTTATGCCCTTGTTAGCCAAATCTCCATAAAATAGTTGAAAACAACCATGTACAAACTTCGTAGAATGTGATCAATCATCGTTGATGTAAAAATGGTACTCCCTCTAAATCTTTATGTCATTCTCTCTACTTGTAGGTGAATGCATGAATGTTATGTGAACAAATATGAAAACTTGTTGAGAAGTATAATACTTTGCTTGCACCTCATTTTGTGGTTGTAGTGTGTAGTTCTCTACGAAATTTACAATTGAAACAATGGTATCCAGTAGAAATGTATCCTTATAGAACTTGAATTGCAAATTCAACCATCGAGCTCTATGGGTATGCCTTGCATACTCGTAAATAATCTTTTCACGAAAAATCTTCATGAACTCATACACTGGAATCTTTTCAATGACTAAATCACATCTTTTACCATGTTTCCCATCTTTTAGAGCATATGTCACTATCTTCAATTTTTTGTAATCTACTATTTCATTTCCAATTGCATATGTACTATCCATATGTTGACAAGTTGATAAAAGTTGCAAAGAACCACAAAATAAGCACGTACCATCCAAGCATGATGTCTTGTAAAATTATTGGTTGTCCCCTATTTCACATAAAATGTTGGATATTAATTCCCTTGAAGATCTTGGTGGCTCATTCATGTCACAATCCTGCAAAACAAATTGAGAATGCAAAACTACGCATATATGCCTAAAACCATCAAAATGGTTAGAAAATTCAATACGTTTCTTACAACAACAAGTTGTGCATGTGTGATTTATCTTCACATAAATTTTTTTATCCATCTCAAAAAATATTCGACTTACGAATTTGAAGATACATACCAATAAATTTTGCAAAAAATTGTGTATGAGTTGAGTCCAAAAAATGTTTCGCATGTGGGTTACAATTTTGGCTACCAATCCTCCTTCTTACAACATCTCTTTGATTAGGGGAAACATGTGTTATTTTTTCAAAAATCTTCGATCAATGATTTCAAGGCTTCACTAATTTTTTTTATCCTTTAACAGTAGTCTACCACTAAATGTCCATAACTCATTTTTTGTTGGATCTTTCAATCTCTCACATGTTAGCATGGCTCTCCTTAGAGTGCCTCTACCAAATTTTAATATTTTGTTTGTCTTTCTGATGGATCTTTCTTCATTTGGCTACTTACTATTGTCGATGTAAGTACTCATCTTGTGATATTACTATCTTTGGTGTGTGATTTAGAACCCACTTTTTCATAAGCACTCATTAGATTCTTTACAATATTTTTTTCATTTGAATCGTCCATAGGTTTTAGCCCAAGAATCTTCATGATAGGCCTAAATTTCAAATTCTTCATCATTTCAACAAATAATTGGCATTGAACTATAATATTTAATTCTTTAAAAAATAATCTCCACATACGATTAACTTTTCTTTGATAAGTACGCTTGCTAATCTTGTCAAGCATTGATTTCAAAATGTTAGTATCAATATCAATCTAATATTTTGATCTTTTAAAATGAATTCTAGAAGGTGTTATAATCTCTTCCATTCTCTCAATATTTTGAACATCAACATAAGTTTGAGTGTATTGCGTACCTTAAACCAAAGATGATGTGCCTTGACAATAAGATGCAAAAGATGGAATATCACCTACTTGATGTGTTGATGTTGTGCCTTCAACATGACATGATGGAGTGTGTATATCGTCAGATCTACAAATCGGTATCTCTTCAACATGAGAGGACGATATCACTTCAACGTTGGAAGACGGTCTAGTGGAAAATATGACTCTAACATTGAAAGATGGTGTAGTGGATGATATGACTCCAACATTGGAAGATGGTGTAGTGGACCATATGGCTCCAACATTGGAAGATGGTGTAGTGGACGATATGACTCCAACATTGGAAGATGGTGTAGCTTCAAAATTCAATTGTCTTCTTGCGCGTAACAATCTCATTCATTCTCTTTGTCTTTCTAATTCTTTCTCTTTGTTTCTTTGTATCTGTGGTTCTTGATCCTCTTCGAAAGTCAATTCTTCATTATTGCTTTGCAATTTTTTTTTCTCACATAGTAATTTCATTTTATCTCTTTTAATTGCCAAATCTCTCTCTCCCTCTCTCTATCTTCATTTGTTTGAGTTTTTGGTTTCTTCCTTGGCATGATGATGATTTCTACATGTCAAATTTTTCAAACATCTAAATTACTTAAAATGTGTAAATTGCAAATTATTAAAATACATATAAAAATTATAATTGTTTAAATGAATACACAATATATATCAAATGACTTGTCAAATTTTTAACCATTTCGAAATAACATTTCATTCAAACATACTAATTTCAATGAATTCACTATATATTCAACAACATGTCAAATTATAATCAAATTTGTATCTATATATCAACAAACAATATTTAAAATAGATTGCACTAACCTTTTCTGTACAAGGAATATTCAAAAGTCTTCAAATCACATATTCAATGAGTGAATTTGGTGTTTTCTAGCTTCCAAAAGTGTTGAAATAGTGTTTGCTATGTTGAAACCCATGATTTCTATTGAAATAACAGAGTGCATAATAGACCAAAAGTAGAGAATGGATGAAATGGGCCCCAAAGTTGCTTTTTGTCCATTTTAGGTGATTTCACATAGTGTGTACGCACTATAGCGTGTATGCACTATAAAGCGCGTATGCAATATGTGGAAACACATCACTCTCAATCTTCCCTACTCTCTCTCTCCCATCCCCTACCCTCTCTCTCTTCCTACTCTCTCTCCCCTCTCCCATCCCTTACACTCTCTCTCTCCCCTCTCCCATCCTTTACTCTCTCGCTCTCCCTCTCTCACCCTCTCTCCTCTCCCATCCCCTACTCTTTAGATCTCTCACACACACTCTTATCCCCCCACTCTCTTCTCTCTGATCCCCTACTCTCTACATCTGTCACACACACTCCCATCACCCCATCTCTTTCCCTCTCCCTCTCCTACTGCCCACTATCTCTCTCCCTCTCTCTCTCCCTCTCTATACTCTCTCTCTCTCTCTCTCTCTCTCTCTCTCTCTCTCCCATCCCTTACTCTCACTCTCTCTCTCCCATCCCCTACTCTCTCTCACACTCTCGCATCCCCTAATCTCACTCTCTCTCCCCCATCCTGTACGAGCTCTCTCTGCCACCACCTACTCACTCTCACACTCTCTCTCCCATCCCCTACTCTATCTCTCTTACACACACACTCCCATCCCCCCCTCTCTCCCTCTCCCGCTCCCTCTCCCATTGCTTACTTTCTCTCCCTCATCCCCTACTCTCTCTCTCCTCTCCCATCCCCTACTCTCATACTCTCTCCCATCCCCTACTTTGTCTCTCTTACACACATGCCCATTCCCCCTCTCTCTCTCCCTCTCCCACTGCCTACTTTCTCTCCCCCATCGTCGTACTCTCTCTCTACCACCCCCTACTCTCTCTCACACTCTCACACTCTCTCCCATCCCCTACTCTCTCTCTTTCATAGACACACACACTCTTATTCCCCCACTCTCTTCTCTCTCATCCCCCCTATCTCTCTCCCTCTCCCTCTCCCACTCCCTCTCCTACTACCTACTATCTCTCTCTCTCAAGTTCTCTCTCTCCCTCTCTACTCTCTCTCTCTCACATCCTATATGAGCTCTCTTTGCCACCACCTACTCACTCTCACACTGTCTCCCATCCCCTACTCTGTCTCTCTTACATACACACTCCCATCCCCCCCTCTCTCTCTCCCTCTCCCACTCCCTCTCCCACCACCTATTTTATCTCCCCCATCCCCTACTCTCTCTCTCCTCTCCCATCCCCTACTCACTCATACTCTCACACTCTCTCCCATTGCTTACTCTGTCTCTCTTACACACACACTCTTATCCCCCTCTCTCTCTCCCTCTCCCACTGCCTACTTTCTCTCCCCCATCACCATACTCTCTCTCTCTCTCTCTGCCACCCCCTACTCTCTCTCTCTCACTCTCTCTCCCATACCCTACTCTCTCTCTTTCATAGACACACACACTCTTATCCCCCCACTCTTCTTTTCTCTCATTCCCTACTCTCTACATCTGTCACACACAGTCCCATCCCCCTATCTCTCTCTCTCTCCCTCTCCCACTCCCTCTCCTACTGCCTACTATCTCTCTCTCAAGTTCTCTCTCTTCCTCTCTACTCTCTCTCTCTCTCTCCCATCCCTTACTCTCTCTCTCTCTATCTCCCATCCCCTACTCTCTCTCACACTCTCCCATCCCTTAATCTCACTCTCTCTCTCTCTCCCATCCCATACGAGCTCTCTCTGCCACCACCTACTCTCTCTCACACTCTCACACTCTCTCCCATCCCCTACTCTATCTCTCTTACACACACACTCCCATCCCCCCCTCTCTCTCTCCTCTCCCATCCCCTACTCTCTAGATTTGTCACACACACTCCCATCCCCCCTCTCTCTCCCTCTCCCACTCCCTCTTGCACTTCCTAAGTTATCTCTCTCCCTCTCTACATTCTCTCTCCCATTCGCTACTCTCACTCTCTCTCTTCCATCCCCTACTCTCTCTCACACTCTCGCCCATCCCCTACTCTCTCTCTCTATCGCCCCCATCTTGTACGAGCTCTCTCTGCCACCTCCTACTCTCTCTCAAACTCTCACACTCTCTCCCATCCCCTACTTTATCTCTCTTATAAATAAATACAAATTCTCATTCCCTCCCTCTCTCTCCCATCCCCTACTCTATCTCTCTTACACACTTCCATTCCACATCTCTCTCTCCCACTGCCTACTATCTCTCTCTCTCTCACTCTCTTCCTCTCTCTCCCATCCCTCTATCATTTCCTACTCTCTCTATCTCTCTCTCCCCTCTCTCATTCCCTACTCTCTCTCTTTCACACACACACACCCATCCCCCCTCTCTCCTCTCCCATCCCCTACTTTTTCTATCACTCGCTCTCCCTCTCCCACTTGCTCTCCCATCGCCTACTCTCTCTCTCTCACTCTCTCTCTCACTCTCTCTCTCTCTCTCTCTCTCTCTCTCTCTCTCTCTGCTACCCCCTACTCTCTCTTACATTTTCACACTCTCTCCTATCCCCTACTCTCTCTCTCTCTCTCTTTCTTTCTCTCTTACACACATTTCTATCCCCACTCTCTCTCCCTCTCCCATCACCTACTCTCTCTTCCATCCCCTACTCTCTCTCAAGCTACTCTATCTTTCCCCTCTCCCATTCCATACTCTCTCTCTTTCACACACATGCACTCCCATCCTCCTCTCTCTCATTCTTCCTCTCCCACTTTGTCTCCTAGTGCCTACTCTCTCTATCTCTTTGTCTCTCTCTCTCACACACACATAGCCATTCCCCTGCCTCCCCCCCCCCCCCCAGCCAGCTCTCTTTTGGTCTTGGTTTGCAATTTAGGCCTTAATAGTTCGTGCACCCTATAGTGCGCACGCGCTACTGAAAATTCAATGCTTCCAATAGTGCATGTGTGCTATAGGGTGCACACACTATTGAAATCTTTGCATTAAACCCAAGCCTAAGGCTTGATTTTTCTTTGGAGATCCAACCCAAAGGTTTGGAGTTTATAAACAGGTCTAAAAGATGTTTTCTAGCAAACATACCAAAAAAATTGATTTTTCTTGTGTGCTCCCCTTCAAGATTCTTCGTGGTTGGGTATCAATAAGATCAAGTTACATAGCATTATAGGTCTCTGTGTTAGCTATCTAACCATATAATTTATTTTTAATTTGAACTATTTCAAGCCTTTCATCTATAATTTATTTTGAATGTATGTTCATTTTTTGTCAAAAACCACCATGTACTAATTGGGCTATAGATTTTAGCTCGTTCATCGAATTTTAAAACAACTTAGTTTTTTAGAAACTAGACTCCATTCTACACACTTTGAAAAAAAAAGTGTTTTGATTTTAGATTAGTTTTCAATTATTTCTAGGGGGAGCACAGATATTTCATGTTTTTGGGATGTGTCTAGTTAAAAAATTCATATAAAAAAAAATACACATTATAAAATTATCCGAAAAATTTGGGATAAACTACATAGTGTTAAGTAACTTTTGACAGGAGCGATTAAAGAATTTCAAAAAAAAAGTTAAAATTTTAGGGGGGGCACACTTTGTACTGTGTTATGTTTTTTTGGAATAGACAGTACCGCTTTTTGTGGCCCCTTTTTTTGAGGACCTAAAACTAAACCATTTTGAAAAAAAATAGTAGTTTAGAAACTAGATTCAAAGGACTATGACTTTTGTTTTTTTCATATCTTAAAATTTTGAGCGTAACTATCTTCAAATTCTTGTTGAAGTTCAAAATTTGCAAATTTCAAGAAAAAGGTGTCCCCTTATACCCCCTTTTAGCACCACAACTTGGTGCACTTACCCATTGATCCCATGTAGATCTGATTAAAGGTGACAATATGCAGTTTATTGGTATTTATATGATGCATAAATAGGCCAAAATAGTATAATCTAGGCATAAATAGTCCAAAATAGTATAATGCAGTCATAATATAGTACATGATTTTTTTTTAATTAAGGAAGCCCTTAGATGCTATTTTATTAAGGAAGCAAGAGTTATATTTGATGGCTTTCCCATTGAGTTCATGGAATTTCCCCCCAACTTCAATCTGCATGAAACAAAAATTCAAAGAAGGATGACATGTTATAACTTGGGACCTCTCCCAAATGCTTTGGTCAACCTCAAGAATCTACAATACATTGAAAACTACTTTGGATCATTCATGGGTTTGGAGAAACCTACCCTTCCTCAAAAAGATGTTATTTCAAGAAGATGTTTATTCATCCTGACTCTTCTTAAGTAGCATTTAATTCAAATTAAATATGATTAGTGTTTGAGTTTAATCAAGTGCTTGAGTCTAATTCTGAGTCTAATTTACCATTGAAAACTTTTTGAAAAAGTAAACAAAAGGGTGTTTTTCGATGAAATTCATGCATTTTTATGTTTATTAGGAGTCTTCTATTTTTCACATGCATATGTAGGCATTTGAATGTGATGCAAGAGCATCTAGAGGTCTAAGGGCAATCCTGTGTCACCCAAAAAAATGTACTTAGACTTAGTTTTTGTTTCATGTGTTTTCATTTCTGGATACCCATTTGGGTCAAATAAAGGTTTCAACTCTCATAGTTCCACTATCAGTGTTCTAGGTTAGAGTATTTGAACACCTTGGGATACGTGTACATGTCGAAAAAATAAGAGTATGTAATTCAGCCATCATTTTGGTGAACTAGAATGTGTAAATTGGCCAGATGAATGTAATTGTAATTTAGAGCATTCCAAAAAAACAATCAAGTCAAAAGGCCCCATGGTTTGAAAGTTATTGCAATTTTTCAGTTTCTGGAGACATCTTAAGAATGCTTCAATTTTAGGTTAGGGGCATTAAATGACCTCAAAAATAGCCAAAAAATGGGGGACGAGTGAAGCTGATCCATAGGGCTATAAAGTGCTTCGAGAGCTTTTCGAAAATGTAAACGGTTTTTCAATCGGAGCTACGGTTCAAAAGCTATGCCTCCCGAAAGTTCGATTACCATTTCTAGATTCTTCTAATTTTGTGCCGACTTATAATGCAACTTTTGGAACCTTCCATTTTGGCGGTGGATGCCAACTAGCACTTTCCAAAATGTATTCCTAATCCTTAACCCTCCGGGGTCTATTTAAGAACATTTCTGGCATTGTAAAAGGCAGTTCGGAGTGGAGTTTGAGAGGAGGTACTAAAAGGAGAAATTATCTCCAAATTTATGCTATTGTAAGCCCATAGGGCATGTTTAGAAGTCTATTTTCTCTACACTAAGTGTACTAGCATATTTTCAAAGTTAATAAAATTTTCCCTCTCTTGTTGTGTCCATTCTGTGCTTGGGTTGTGTCCCCATCAGAATGCATTTAGAGTGAGAATCAATAAAATTTGTAAAATTGAGAAAAAAAAATTCATGCAACAATTTTTGTTGCTAAGCAACTTTTGCCTTCCCAAAAAATTGTAAATGTTGCTTAACAACAAAAATTGTTGCATGGCAACTTTTTCTGTCAATTTTGCAACTTTTATTGATTCTCACTCTAAATGCCTTCAAATTCCTACAAATGCATGTCAAAACATAGAAGATTACATAAAAATGCATGATTTTAGTCAAACCCTAGCATTGACCAATGTTGACTGACCTAGATCTTGACCAACAATTATAATTGAGACATCATAACTATTCAATGCTACGTATTAGCTAGGTAGATTGATGCAAAGTGCAAACAACATAAAATTCTATTACCTTGGTCAATCTTTCAACATGCACAAATGTACCATTGAGTGGAACAATGATTGCTAAATATGCAACTCAAATTAATAGGGTATTTTTTAGTGGCTAATATTCGCTAATTGGCTAATTTTAGGAAATTTTGGCTAATAATTTAGTTCTTAAAAAGATTTAAAATTGCCACATTTTTATTAAATTTAGTTATAAAAAATTATTTAAATAGTTAAAGATTCGCTAATTACTAATAGAAATTATTTTTATTTTTCAAAATAATATAAGATTCGCCAATATTTTTATATCTCTTTTTCGAGGGGGGTTGCTTAAAGTTTACCTTGCTCCAATATTAATTCAAACTTTCACTTTTCCTTTCCTAGGTTTCTCTATTGCTCATTGTAGTGCCTGCCCCTAAGTTACATTTTTACTATAGTTGTCGAACTCTTTTAGGCTAGTTTTATGCTGATTACCAGTAGTATTGTTTTGAGTATTAGATATTGTTTTACATTCAGTTAAATATATGATGAGATTACTTGGTACTCTATATTTCATGTATGCATGATAATTATTACAGTGCTTTCAGTTATTGATGATGATTAGTTATATGGTTTATTATCCTATGTGTTTTCTTATGGATACTTACCCCATACTGCATGTGTATGGTGTGCGTGTTTGTTTTCTTTATGTATGGCGTTTCTAATGTGGTTAAGGAAGGGAGTCGTAGTCACCTACTAGTCAGGATCTACATGATGCACCACTTCCTGCCATTGCCTATTTATCTTAGAATATTGTGTTTGTACATGCATAGATTTTATGCAGGTTGCAGGTACTGGGTATCGACATCCCTAAATTACTAGGATGAGCGTACTCTATCGCATTATCTCAATGGTAAGAGAGGGGAGATAAATTCTTAAGTCCAAATCCTAAACCTTTAAGTCATTTGTCCCAATTGAAAATTAGGACAACTATCTGAGTCATGTACCCTCCGAATGTGTCGGATGATGTTAATTTGTGATTATAACCCTATAGTTTGATGTTGAATGTGTTTTTCTATGATGGGTTTTCATATTTTTGTTTTATGAGTCTTTGGTGAATTTTCTATTAATTAAGTCTAATTAAAAGATTAAATTAATGATTTAATTTAATGAAGAATTATTATGATATTTGATTAGATTTAATTAATTGACAAATTAATTAAATAAAAAGAATTAAATTTGAAGATTTTTAAAAAAAGTGATAAGTGTAAATTTGGAACGTGATAATATTTAATTAATTTAATAATAATATATTTAGAGTTCATTTTTAAATAAATGCTAAATATTTTTATTATTCAAGTTAATAAATACTTTATCAATTAAGTTTCGAAAATAAACTAAAAAGTGAAAAGATATTAAATTATTAAAAGTTTCATGATTGCATAATGTGTGCATGTGTTTGAAAATTAATAAATCAATTAAAAAAGAAGTCAAGTGAAAATTTAAATAAAAGTAATTTAATTAATTAATTAATGTGCATGGGAAAGATAAAAGAAAGATAAATAAAAGTTAATAACGAGTTAAGAGTTGTGAGCAAGGAGTTCTCTGAGATGAACACACAATTGGTGCCCCGATTTTTGGGGGAGAACTCCATATCACAACTTGGGGGCTCATTTTTAAATAGGTCACGAATTTTGGAGAAGGAAGGAAATTTTGGAAAGGAGAAGGTTCTGAGAGGAGGGATTTTTCTCTACAGTTTTATGAGGCATAGTTATTAGTATCAGTATCCAGGTAGACGCTTGTGATTTTTGCATATTTTAATACGCTCTTCTTTCCTGTCTTCATCGTATATGTTTAATGGATGCTTGGATAATTCTTGTGATGAAATTTATCATATTATGATTCTCTAGTGCGTGTGTTAAATCTTCTGTTTATTGAAAAACCAAAAGATCTATATAATCCTCTTCAATAGATTAAATAAATAAGAAGTTAATTAGGAAGGGTTTGAATGAATATAAGAATTATTCTTATGAAAAGAAAGAAAATATATGTATTAATTAGGGGTTCATAATAAATTATCTATCAGGTTAATGTTGGGAATTTGTTAAAAAAAATTAGAAGAAATTCATTTTATAATTCTATGTATACAGAATTGCATAAACTAAATTATCATTTTAAAAAAATTTACAAAAAAAAATGTTTATTAAAAATGTTTTATAAAATATATTTAAAATAAAAATTTAAAAAGAATTGCTTGGAGAATGGACAGTCACATCCCACCCCCCAGTCGGCAGCACTGTCCACAACAATGGACTGTCGACATCCTTTAAAGGTTGCGCGGTAGGCCATTGTCGTGGCAGAGCTGCAGCGGCCACCCTTATAAAAGGGTTGGCGACTGTTTACATAGCACTGGATATATTAAAAATGCAGGCCAATGTTATTCAATTTTTATTAAAATTTTTTAAATTTTATTAAAATTTAATTTTAATTAAATTTTTAAATAATATTTGTTATAATTTTTAAAATATTATATTATTAATAAAGTTTATTAAAAATTTTTTAGTTTATAAAAGAAAAATTTATAAATGATTTTTAACATAGTTATTAATTTATTTAAAATAAATTTATAAAAAAATTAATTAAATGTTAATTAATAAACATTAGTTTATTTTAAATAAAATTTAATTCAAATTACTATGCACATTAGTTAGTAAGATAGGAGATCTTTTTTTAAATCGTAAATCCAAATATAGTATTACCCTCAGTAAATTTAACCCAACCATGTGAATCAAAATGAACCAAAACATGTACTTGCATCTTGTTTCTATATGCTATTTGTATTTTGGGGTTTGGGGTTGACTAGATTGTTGACCAGTTTTAGGATGTCTACCAGAGGCTTGGGGGTTTTGTGAGTGTGGTATTATGCTGACTCGATCTTGAGTACTTTTACTTAACCATGGTATGTGATGGTATGCTCTATTTTGAGTATGTTTATATTGCTTATTATTGTTTTCATTGCCTTGTGGGATGGCAAGATTTATGCTATGAGATATCTGACTTAATCATTTTTGAGTCCTCGATCATTTATATTTAGGTTACCTTCCAGTCACTTTGATAGGACTGAAGTGTTTGCTATGTTCTTGATGATGCCATGTTGTGACATGTTTGACTTAACCACTTTGAGTCGTTGATCAGTATTATTGGGATACTTTTCGATTGCTCATTGAGAATTGATGGATATTGTGATTTATCTTCAATGCTTCCATTTGCTTGCAAAGAACTGATGCAATTATTGTAGATTATCTTTTGATACTTTCCAGTTGCTTGTATAGGGCTGAGGTGATATTTATATGATTTTTGATTTGTGATTTTATGAGCCTAGGGTAGGTAATCTATATGTAGTGTCGGGAAGTGGCTTGCAATGGGGGTCAGGGCCCTAAGTGGCTACCAGGGTAACTCATTGTAATTTGTTTAATAAGTGATTACATTACACCAAATGAGAGTAAAATGAACCTAATAAGAGTTAATTGTATGTTCTCACCAATGCCTTGAGTGCTAGTATAGACTAGGATGGGAGTAGAGAGAATTCTTGGTTGCGACCTTACATTCCATAGTATGCCTTTTTAGTATGATAGGATGCTAGTGGCCATAGTGGGATCACTAGGGACCTGAGATTCCTAAGGGATTTCTTGAGTAACTCTGAGCGTGATTCATGCAATGACACTTGCCCGCTTACATAGTAGATTCCTAATTGTCTTGTGTGCCTCTGGGTCTAGATGTTAATCTATTTTGGAACCTTTGAGTTAGTATACTTTTAGGATTTCTTGGACTTAGAGAGTACTTGTGATATGTGATTTGATATCTTGTTTGGGACTTGAGACTATCTCCAACATGGTGGGAGTGGGCCATTTAGGTTCCACGTGGTCAGGTGGTAGTGCTTTTTCACTCTTACCATTGAGATCCGTCTGTAGTCACCATGGTTGGAGCTTCTCAAGATGCTTGTTTATCATATTTAGATAATGTTATTTACTAACGCACTTCCTTATATTGATGAATAGCATGTGATGGATGATGTTATCTATTTTTTGGGATTGTCTTATGCTTTATTCTAGCATGTTAGATTTCTTTATGCATATGTTGTAGCATGTTTTAGTAGTGACATCCCTATTACGATAGTACCAATGATCTGATTGGTGGCTTGGGTTGTTACGCATGGGTGATGGCTAGGGCCCATGATGGTCTTATGATGCTATTGATGATTGGGAGGAACCACACACTTAGTTAGTTGTGTTTTATGATGGATAGTTGTATTTCATGTTGGATGTTTATATCTTTTATGATGGATGGATGTATCATGCATAGTCGATGGTTTCATTTATTTTATTTTACTTTGTATCATGGATTCGAGGAGGATGATGTATTTCTATTTCTACATATGTATATTATTTTAGCCTTTCATACCCTGTGACATGTATAGTGGATGATTGAGCATTGTGAATTAATTTGCCAAGAGGCATTCAGAACAAATGTATATTAAATGGACATTGGACTTTATATTCTTTAATATGGATGTGATAGTTGATAGACTAAGTATTACTTTAAATTTATATGTGATTCAATGTCTTGGGATCCTTAAGAAATGTAACCTGTTATGTATGCTTTAGTTGTTTGTATGATATTGCTTCCACTACTATGTGTTTGATGTGTATATTTTATCTTTCTTATTTCAAAGAAAAAAGTTACCAAACTTAGTAAAACTTTAGGTCATTTCTTTTGGGTCCCTTGGTGGGGCGTTAAATCTGGTATCAGAGCCCAAGTTTCTACATTGGGAGCTCTAAGGATATTGGAACACCACTAGTGTTAACTAGTTGAAGAAAAATGAAACTTAAAACTGTTATGTATATATATTTCAAACTGAAACTTGAACTAGTTGAACTGAAACTCAAAACTTAAACTTTTAGTTGTATATTTTTTTTCATACTTCAACACTTAGATGTTAAACTGAAATTACAATTAATCTTAAACATAGGCAAAGCTAAACATTGAAACTTAAATTATTTTCAAAACATGTGTCTTTTATCTATGTTTTACAGTAGTATGTTTTATGGTTATTATAGCATCTTGTATCTTGTTGTAGGATCGTATCTAGGACAAGATCTTTAGTTAGAGGTCATAGCCTAGGCCATGGTAGAGGTTGTGGATGAGGCAGAGCCATTAGTGTACATGAGTTTGTCCACGAAGACCATAATCAGGAAGAGAGTAGGGAAGAGCATGTTAGTGAGCATGAGGAAGAGAACCATAAAGAGCAGTAGGCCGACTTAGAGGAAGTTGACTTGAGGCAAATGATGACGACCATCATTGATCGCTTACCTCCTTGTCAGGGTGTTGGTCAAGATGGGGCTCATCAGGCAGGATATGAGCATAGACCAAGGTCTAGGAGCCCTCGGAGGGATTGATAGAGATCCATGTTATCCACTCAGATGAAGGACCTTCAGAGGTCTAAGGTCAAGCCCTTTAATGGGCATGGTTTAGGCTATGTAGCAGATCAATGGCTTATTGCTCTTGATAGGATTTTAACTATGGAGGACTTTGATAGTGATCTCAAAGCAATATTTTTCATCGCCAACCTGAAAAATTTTGGAGCCACTTGGTGGACTATCGAAGAGAAGAAGTTGGGCATAGAAATGAATAGTGTCACATGGGAGTCATTCTTGGAGAGCTTCCATGAGCGATTCCAACCAGAGGAATGGAAGCAACATAGAGCAGATGAGTTCCACAACTTGAGACAGTTTGCTATGACCATAGTAGAGTATGAGCGCAAGTTCTATGAGCTCGTGCCTTTTTCAAGAATTAGTGACAACCCAACACAACTAGCACAACATTTTATCAAAGGCTTGAACAATCATCTAGTTGGGGGTGTTAAGGTGTTTGAATCTGAAACCCTCAAAGATGCAGTACATCGACCCGTTCTTGTAGAGCAGAGCATGAACCTAGGACATGGGGGTTTTGTAGGAGCACCTTTAGCATCAGGATCAAAGGGTAACCAAGGAATAGGTGGTAATAAGAAACCTCCTTCTAGGGGAAATCAGCAGTAGGGAGGAACTTATCCTCCAGTACAGAGTGGTGGCGGTGGTTCCAATGCTAGGAACTATCACAATGCCCAACGTAACAAGCACAACCAGTATAATCAGTCATCTTAGAGTGTTCAGTCTTATCCTAATGCAGTTAGTGTTCAGCAATTTAGTGCACCTAGAGTTCAGAGGAGCATCGATGGAGAATTTTTTTCATGTGGACAATATAGACGCAAGTCATCTCATTGCTCTCAAGGGGAACCACAGTTCTCAGGCCAGAGACCCACAGTTTCGGAACCTACTATTGGAGACATGGGTAGATCCCAAAGAGTGTACTTAGTGGAGTCTTATCCTCCTACAGGGGGAAAGGGTCCAATGGGACCCACACAGTGAGTTCTTTAGTGTTGTCATTCTTGTAGGCTTCCAAGACTAAGCCTAAGTCTAGGGGGGATGGATGTAGTGCCTTCCCTTAAGTTACATTTTTACTATCATTGTCGAACTCTTTTAGGCCAGTTTTATGCTTGATTACTAGTAGTATTATTTTGAGATTATTAGATATTGTTTTACATTCAGTTGAATATATTATGAGATTACTTGGTACTCTATATTTCATGTGTGTATGATGATTATTATAGTGCTTTCAGTTATTGATGATGATTAGTTAGATGGTTTATTATCCTATGTGTTTTCTTATGGATACTTACCCCATACTACATGTGTATTGTGTGTGTGTTTGTTTTCTTTATGTATGACATTTCTAATGTAGTTAAGGAAGGGAGTCATAGTCACCTACTAGTTGGGATCTACACGATGCACCACTTCCTACCATTTTCTATTTAGCTTAGAATATTGTGTTTATACATGCATGAATTTTATGTAAGTTGTAGGTACTAGGTATCAACTTCCCTGAATTTTTAGGATGAGTGTACCCTATTGCATTATCTCAATGGTAAGAGAGGGGAGATAAATTCTTAAGTCCAAATCCTAAACCTTTAAGCCATTTGTCCTAATTGAAAATTAGGACAAGTATTTGTGTCGTGTACCCTTCGAATGCCTCAGATGATGTTAATTCATGATTGTAACCCTTTGGTCTAATGTCGAATGTCTTTTTTTATGATGGGTTTTCATATTTTTGGTTTATGAGTCTTTGGTGAATTTTCTATTAATTAAGTCTAATTAAAAGATTAAATTAATGATTTAATTTAATGACAAATTATTATGATATTTAATTATATTTAATTAATTATGAAATTAATTAAATAAAAAGAATTAAATTTGAAGATTAAAAAAAAGTGATAAGTATAAATTTGGCATGTGATAATATTTAATTAATTCAATAATAATATACTTAGAGTTCATTTTTAAATAATTGCTAAATATTATTATTATCAAGGTTAATAAATATTTTATCAATTAAGTTTCAAAAATAAATTAAAAAGTGAAAAGATATTAAATTATTAAAAGTTTCATAATTGCATAATGTGTGCATGAGTTTGAAAATTAATAAATCAATTAAAAAAGAAGTCAAGTGAAAATTAAAATAAAAGTAATTTAATTAATTAATGAATGTGCATGGGAAAGATAAAAGAAAGATAAATAAAAGTTAATAACGAGTTGAGAGTTCTGAGCAAGGAGTCCTATGAGGTGAACGCACAATTAGTGCCCTGATTTTTGGGACAGAACTCCATATCACAACTTGGGGGTTCATTTTCAATAGGCCGTGAATTTTGGAGAAGGAAGGAATTTTCAGAAAGGAGAAGGTTCTGAAAGGAGGGATTTTTCTCTATAGTTTTCTATGGCGTAGTGATTAGCATCAGTTTCTAGGTAGACGCTTGTGATTTTCGCATATTTTAATACGCTCTTCTTTCTCATCTTCATCGTGTCTGTTTAATGGATGCTTGGATAATTCTTGTGATGAAATTTATCATATTATGATTCTCTAGTGTGTGTGTGTATGTTAAATCTTTTGTTTATTGGAAAACCAAAAGATCTGTATAACCCTCTTCAGTAGATTTTTTAAAAAAAAAGTTAATTGGGAAGGGTTTGAATGAATATGAGAATTCTTCTTATTAAAAGAAAGAAAATATATATATTAATTAGGGGTTTGTAATAAATTTTCTATCAAGTTAATGTTGGGAATTTGTTAAAAAAAAATTAGAAGAAATTCATTTTATAATTTTGCATATACAGAATTACATAAACTAAATTATCATTTAAAAAACAAATTTACAAAAAGAAAATTATTAAAAATGTTTTATAAAATATATTTTTAAAAAAAAATTTAAAAATTTGCTTAGAGGGTGGGCAGACACATCCCAACCCAAGCCAACAACATTATCCACAATAGTGGATTGCCGACAGCCTTTAAAGGTTGCGTGACAAGCCACTGCCATGGCAGAGCCGCAGCGGCCACCCTTATAAAAGGGTCGGCGACTGTTTACACAGTGCCAGATATATTAAAAGACAGGCAAATCTTATTCAATTTTTATTTATTTATTTATTAAAATTTAATTTTAATTAAAGTTTTCAATAATATTTGTTATAATTTTAAAAATATTATATTACTGATAAAGTTTATTAAAAAGTTTTTAATTTATAAAAGAAAAATTTATAAATTATTTTTAATATAGTTATTAATTTATTTAAAATAAATTTATAACAAAATTAATTAAATAATAATTAATAAACATTAGTTTATTTAAAATAAAATTTAACTCAAATTACTATGCGCATTAGTTAGTAAGATAGGAGATCTTTTTTTAAATCGTAAATCCAAATATAGTATTACCCTCAGTAAATTTTAGAAAATTGATTTCAAAATATATAGGGGGTAAATCTTTGTTTTAATTAAACAAATTCATGGGTTAATTATAGGGTAAATGGGAAATCTTCTTAACTTGAAACTTACACTAGAACCAAAATGGAAACCTTGTATTTAACCCAACCATGTGAATCAAAACGAACCAAAAAATGTACTTGCATCTTGTTTCTATATGCTATTTCAATTTTGGAGTTTGGGGTTGACTAGATTGTTGACCAATTTTAGGATGTCTACCAAAGGCTTGGGGGTTTTGTGAGTGTGGTATTATGCTGACTCGATCTTAAGTACTTTTACCTAACCATGGTATGTGATGGTATGCTCTATGTTGAGTATGTTTATATTGCTAATTAATGTTTTCATTGCATTGTGGGATGGCAAGATTTATGCTATGAGATATCTAACTTAATCATTTTTGAGTCCTCGATCATTTATATTTGGGTTTTCTTCCAATCGCTTTGATGGGACTGAAGTTTTTGCTATGTTCTTGATGATGCCATTTTGTGACATGTTTGAATTATCCACTTTGAGTCATTGATCAGTATTGTTGGGATACTCTCTGGTTGCTCATTGATAATCGATGGATATTGTGATTTATCTTTGATGCTTCTAGTTGCTTGTAGAAAACTGATACAAGGGTAAGGTTGTGGACTCAAATTTTTTTGTGGTGGATTCAACCTACTCAAGTGCAAAAATTTCACTTCCCCAAATACCAAGAACCAATCTCATTCCTGCAACACAAATACTTACAAACAACACTTTAGCCTAATTAATCAAGTTAAGCTAGGGCTTGATAGAAATGTTCCAAATTGGGTGCATGAAATCAATCCAATGGCTTGGTGGTCTTCTGCAAACTTAATTAGATCCAATACATCTTAATATTATAACTCACAACCTCCCCATGTTGATACCACACTCAAAACAATTCATTTTAGGCTAAATACATTTGTTTATTTAGCCTAGGGCATTAGATTATAAATAGAAAACATGATCTTCCTATCCTAGCCTTTTGGAATCATAATATACAATGTCCTAACTTTTATTTCACCAAGTGGCATTGGATTCCAATGGTGAACTTGCAAGTTAGGGCCACATCTTTGTTTCAAACCCTGAATTTGAGGGTTTCAGACCTACACTTAGGAAAAATGTTGTAACTTCCTCCAACCAAAACCAAATTGGATCAAACCAGATGAAAATGAAAGATAATTCAAGACTCCAACTTAACACAAACTTTATTTGATTTAATCAATCCGTACAAGGCCGTACAGAACAAGCTTTCCTCCAAAAAATAAGTTTTCCTTCATAAAATGTTGTCACAATCTGTACAATATGATGTTCTCCTATGGAAAGATGTCATATATCTTAAAATTTATTCAATCAATTGATTCAAACTAACATTTTCTAGTTATGAACATTGGGAAGTTGAAATGCACTTTCATGACAACTTTTCAATAGGTTGCATTAGCAACATTTTGTAAAACATGAAAATTTTTGCATTACCAATCCTAAATAGATGCCAAATGGTTCCAAACCCTTAGGAATGGTACAAAATACACATCTAAATCAAAATTTTCATTTATTAGACTCCAAAACACATAAAAGACCAACAAAGCACATCCTAGTGAACTAAGGACTCTTTTGGTTTATAAGATGACCACAAAGATCCTTGTCCACACTTAAGGATAAAACCAACACAAGACAAGAAAATTAATGGTGCCAACACATCCTTATTACATCAATATCCAATGAAAAGATAACTTTTTAATAAGTAGATAGGTGCCATGTACCACAGATATGTATGACAGTTAATTTTAAGATCCATCCATAGATTACTTTGAGCTCGGTATATGTCAATCTCAATATGTAATAATGTGAATAAGACCTAGTCTAGAACATAATAAAGATTTACATTCGATGTTATTTACTATAGAGAAAACATAAGATGTCTACATGTACCAATGATTTGCAATGAAGACACTACCTATGTCTTTATGTAAAGTGGAATATCTATGTCTATATAGTGATTTTTTTTAATGAAAGCTTTTCTTATTATTCTATATATAGTTATATTGTATAATTCATCTTATTTGTTTAGATGCCACCTTTACTAAAGAGATAGTAATATTTAATTACTTTCAATTATATACAAGATACTACTAATGCTTGTATGTTTATATTTTATATAATTTTATAGTCTAAATATTTGCCTGTCAATAAAGTCCATGCCTAATGATATGAACCCAAACCAAAAGAAGGTGACAATTGCTAGATTGTGGTCTCAGATCAAAAGAAAAGGTAATGGAAAATGGTATTGTCCTTACAAAAAATGCAAGGGCTTAAAGAATCAAAGAATTCTAATCACAACGACTCAAAGACATTGTAGGCAACATGATCACATTTAAGGGGGAAAGAATTTTCATCCTTTGGTGAATGTGGATTTTGAACTAATTGAACATGGAGGTGTGAATATTGAAGAAGGTAATGTTCCCATGGAAGAAGATGATCTTGAGGTAGTCAACGCAATTAAAGATGTTGGTATTGGCACAACTGATAATGTGCTAGAGAACATGATTGAAGATGATGTTATCAACGCAACTGATAAAGATGATGATAGTCGCACATCTAATGATGATGATGAAGGGAACTTTGATATACCTGTAATTGAAAAGGAATATGAGCCCCTGTACCAAGGCTCCCAAACAACGCACTAGTACATTTGGGCCAATTTTTTGACCTTTATTGGTCAAAATTTCAACCCAAATTTTGACCATAGTTTGACCAAATTTGAGTCAAAAAAATTTTGGTCAAAATTTTGACCAATGTGCTTGTTGGTCAAAATTTTGACCAACCTATTGATCAAAAACATTCCAAAGAAACAGTGGGAGTTCTACCAAGGAGTGGTCAAAATTTGTACCAATGAAGGTAGAAACTTTCAACAAATAAAGGTAGAAATTTTGACCAATTCAAGGGAACATTTTGACCAATGAAGGTAGAAATTTAGACCGACTAAGGTAGAAAATTTGAACTAGTGAAGGTAGAAATTTTGACTAATGAAGGTAGACATTTTGACAAATGAAAGTGGAAAATTTTGACCTTTGAAGGTAGAAATTTTGACCTTTGAAGGTAGAAAATTTTGCCTAGTGAAGGTAGAAATTTTGACCAATGAAGGTGGAAAATTTTGACCTGTGAAGGTAGAACTTTCGACCAACAAAGGTAAAAAATTTTGACCAGTGAACGTAGAAATTTTGACCAATGAAGGTAGAAAACACCCAGGCATTGGTAGAAATTTTGACCTTTATTTTGTTCTGGGTTCATATTGTCAGGTGTGGTCTTTCTTCATAGGAAAATATATATACAAATAAATTGGACATGTTGTAGTTAATGTTTATATCTGCACATATGGAAATTGTTTATTAATGTTTTCAAATGTAACTAAAATGATCCTATAACTTCTAGAAGGCCTAGATGTTTGCAAAATGTGGATTTATAGACAATGTATCTTAGTTATTTGCAAAATGCCTCAAAGAGATGTCACAAAGTGAAAGTTACTTAGGTGCTAATAGTAGCATGCCATGACTAATCCTGATAGCAATGACTAATGTGATTAATGCATCAACTAATGAAGATGACTAAAAGATCAAAACATATTAATGCAATCTTCAATCAAGAACATGTGAGCTCAAAAGATGGGTAAATTTCAAAAAGTTGTGAGCCTAAGATCATTACAATTTCAGCCATGAAATAATTGCAATTGAAATTTGTTGAAACATAGGCCTGAGTGGGTTGGCCTAAGGGTCAAAAGAAGAATTTAGATTTCACTTAATTACAAATCAATTAGCTTATGCAAGTTTGGCCTCATGGTGGTTGTACAATTTTAAAAAACTTAATCCTTAGATCATTTGGGCCTAACATCAAGGGATGTGAATTTAGGACTCAAACGTCTATAAAGGTTGGATGTTGAAATTCTTTGGAACATCTAAAACAATTCCATAAGCATACAAGAAGAGCAGATTGGCGAGTTTCACCTTGGAGGATGATTTTGTAAAAGAAATTAGAGATCAAGATATATAAACTCAAATGGATTTAGTGTTAAACTTAGAGTTTATAAAGGAATATTATATTTGGAGGGTTCAAATGCTTGTAGATCTGAGTTTAGAAATGCAACATTTTGTTACAAGCAACAAGGTAAGTGTTGATAAATATTTTGTGGGAATCCGTAAATGAGAAAGGAGTTGTTAGATATCTTCTTTAAGGAGAAAGCAGACTAGATGAATTTTTTGATTAAGTGTTCTAATTGAAATTCTCATTTTGTCTAGAAACCACAAAATGCAAATTGTATTTAAAGAATAGATATTATACTCATAGAAATCATCTAAGTAGGATGTCTTCATTGGATTTTGATTCTTAGCATTTTGATTTTAGATGAAATATGAAACCCAAATGTTTGACAAGTGGTGTTGTCTTGCAGCTAAAAGATGTCGAGAGTTAAAGGTGGAATGATTTCAAAGTAGGAAAGCAAGCTCCAATAATTCCTCTTTAGAATTGCAGCCAGAGTCCTAAGCATTCCAATCCAAATGATTGTGTATTAATAAGATTTAACACAAAATAATCCTAAGAACATTAAGTAAGTTAAGTTGAAACATATAAGAAAATGAATACATGTTCCTACAATCGAATAATGATTATCCAAGATTCACTAGTTAAGGGTCCCTCAAGACTAAAATATAGATGAGCATAAACTTTGAACATGAAGGAGAAGATCTTCTGCTTGATTTTTACCATTACAACACAATAATGTTTTGTCATAGGAAAATGAGTCTTATTTTGATTCACATTACATTTTTGTGTTTTTTTCATTGTATTTGTTCTTTAAATTCTGTTTCTAGAGACTATCCATAATTGTCCCAGATCACCATAGACTAGGACTTGTACAGATATGCATTCTTCATTTCTGACCAGTCATATGAGAGAGGCTAAAGGTGGTGTCTTGAAGAGAGTGATCTTTTATCCAATGGTAGAAACCTAACCTTTCATCTATGTTAAGATATCCTTTAGATGGGAAATCATTGTACGTTTATCAAATACTACTTTATGGAAAAGATATAATGGAGCATGCTTCCTCTTGCTTGTATAGTGCAGGTTAACCCTCAATTTTATGCATACAGGTGGATTACTCTACTTTTTACACAAGAGTTTAGATTCCTTGATATTCTAAGGATTTGGGACTCACTTCTAAGCAATCCCTATGGGCCTATGGTATGTTTTTGTCTTCCATCTGAAAGAGAGAATCTTCTATTAATCATTTACACAAAGTTTCAGTTAGAGTTTTACAAAAGTTATAAGTTTTCAAATACCCAAAAAAATAAATAAAGTAAATATGTGCTCTATTAATTTTCTTGATAATTAAATAAAAAATACTGGCATATTGGAGATCTTGAGTCGATGCTTTTGAGGTGTATCACATTTTTGTATAAATTTTTAGCCTATCTGGTGACTAGGCATTGCCCACTCTGTTACCGCAGGACATATTGCTCTGCATATGTTGTGTTGTGCTAATGTGCATAAGAATTCGCTTGTTGGCTAGTGATTTTACATCAAATCTGAAGTTGCTTCAACATTATCCATTGATTGACATCAACCATCTCTTGCCTGTGGTAGATGAACTAAAAATAAAATCTTAAAAGTTTTACACTATTGATATTTGATCATTCAAAATGTAGCAAAAATTGCTTGCCAATTTCAAATAGGTCTGAGATTCTTTTTATAGAGATAATAGCCCAATCCAAAACAAAAATATGATCTAATAGAAAAATCATATGATTGTTTAATGAATAAAATTTCTTTTTTTACCAAATGGCAAATAAATTTCTTTTCTCGAGTTTCATTACTGAAAAGGATCATAGGTCGGGCATTTTACTCATTAGGGTTCAATTATCCAGCTCCCATGTAGCATGATGCTTAGAAAATAAACTGATGTGATTTTATGAAGATAAATCTAGTCCAATGGCATTGATTGAATACTTAAGGCATGTAATAGTCATTATTATATATAAAATTTATCAAAAGTCAGGTCATAAAAGACGGCAATCTACGTAAGATATTTTAGTAATACTTTTAGTTTTTAACTGATCTAAGAGGCTTAGATGTATCTTCCTTCAACAATTAACATATTACACATAGAATACCAAAATATTACCAAGACCTCTCTACAAAATTTGTTTTGGATTGAGACTTCACATGTTTGAAATTTCCATAAACTGAGTAATGAAGCACATTGTGAATCTTGAATTCAATCCATCCTAAGATGGAATTAGGTTTTTGGACAACCCATGTTTGCTCCGTAGGGTGTAGTTTAAAGTATACAAGAATATACAGGAAATGTAATAGGCAGTAATGTCAAAGAACTCACAAATGCTTCTTTATTAATTCCATCAAGTGTTTAAAACATATGACACCAAAATGCAGGACAACAATTACCACAGTGCCATCATTACAGTGATATCTTTGGGATGAAAGTACATGACATATATATGTGTCAAAAGAGTGCAAGCTCCAGTTATTTTGATATTTTGATATCCCTTGAAGAAAAATTAATTCCTCGTTCCTTTTACCTAGAATTCCACTATACAAATTATATCATTGAGTACAAAGCCCTAATCATGTGGGTACATGTTGTGATTCCTATAGAGATTAAAAGCCTTCATTTGCATAGAAACTTTATGTTGATAGTGAATCCAATAACAACTTAAGGGGAACCAATTTAGGTTGTCTTAGTATATAGAATTACCATTGATCTTAATCAATTCTATTACTACACCATAGATAGTATTTCAAAGAGAGAAAATTGGTATGTGGATGCAAAGGCTAGTGTTGCATCTTTGGTCTGACTCGAAATCATCACTAATGCATATCAATTTATGCCACAACTATTGAGATCTCATGTAGTATTAGTTTCCAAGCCTTGGTGATCCCATTTGTGTACATGTAGACTCAGAAGAATGGTTTGTTGGCATCTATGGGTATCTGAAGAGAAAAAAATTCCTTGATAGAGTTGATGAAAATGCTTATATTAGGCTAAGAAAACTCTTTGGTTGCTATCTTGTCTTGTCAAATGTCTTGTATCGAAGATCCTATAATGGTCTCCTCCAATGATACTTAACCAAGGGTAAGATACCACTCATTTTTTGAGAGGCTCATTCAGGCCCCACTAGAGGACATATAGGTGGTAAGGCCCTAGTTCAAAAGGTAATTCATGTGCAATACTATTAGAAAATGATGGATAAAGACTCCTTTTCATTTATCAAGAGTACTCACAATGCCAACAACATAGAAATTTGATTTAAGCTCTTGGATAGGCTCACTAAGCTCAAAACTCTCTGTGGCCCTTCTAGACATGGGGTTTAGATATAATTGGAAAAATATATTTGCCACTATTTAAAGGCCATATTTTTATCATCACGACCTCATAGTATTTTAGTAAGTGGGTGGAAGGGGGTCCATTAAGGTCTACCATCATTGAAATTATCTATCAATTTGTACTAGACAATATCTAATTTCATTTTGGTTTATCTTCCACTATTGTCTCAAATAATGGGACATATTTTTAAAATGAGGTAAAATAGTTACAAAAATATTTTGTGTCCTACATCACTTCTCTATACCTTATTATTTTCAATCCAACGGTTAGGTAGAAGCCTCTCACAAGACCATTGAGAAAATATTGCAAACATTTGTAACTAAGAATGGGAGAGATTGGCATACCCAATTAACCTATGCTTTTTGGGCTTATTGCACTAGTATCTCTATAGATACATGATCTACTCCTTATAGCCTAGTATACAGAGCCAATGATATCATGCCCCTAAACTAGAGATACCATCATCATGTGTCTCCCTTAAAGGAGTGATCAGTGATGACACTAATAGTTTGAATTATTTGCATGAGTTAAAAATGTTGGATGAACATACTCTATGCCTTTGAGCTTATTAGAAAGCACTCTCATAAATTTAAGGTAGGTAATCTCATTCTTTGCAAATCCAAATGAATGTAAATGTGTCTCCTAGTCAAAGAAGGAAATTCAGCCCAATTGGTTGGGGCCATATGTTTTCACCTTTTGCTTATAGGTATGGAGCCTATAAGTTAGCCCCCGTGGACAATACCCCTCTCAAGGAACCCATGAATGTAGTTCATCAATAACAGTGTTATTCCTAAATGTGTCATGTAGTATGAATCCAAGTGATCCCCATGACATATTATCATCAACACGAGTGTTTATCTTTGTGGTAACAACCATGTTTTTGATATGTGTGTGCATGTATGGTGTGACTACAACTGTAAAACATACATGAAGAAAGCTAAGATAATAGAAGAATGGAATCTGAACTCCAAAAACCTATACAATGCTAGAGCGCCTGCAAAGTAACCTGGTCAATATTGCTACTAAACAAGAGTTTGCAGCCCAGTCGATATAGCCAATGTCTTTTGATGGGAACCTGATCATACTAGTTGTTTAGGTAGGGACCTAGGTCCCCAATTGAAAAGCCAGGTTGTCTAGAACATACCTATTGTTTACAATTAGTAAGTTTCTATATCCTCTAATTAAGTGATTTTTTTGGCTTTTTAGACCCCAGTTCCAAGATTTTTGTAACAATATTTATTCTAATTCTAAGGAAAATGTGTATGTTGGATAACAAGAGTATCGTAAATTTGGAAGTTTATCTTGATGGACAATTCACAAGAAGGAATTTGGTACATTTATATACTGTCTAGTGTCTTGTTAATATTGTCATCAGTTGAGACTATTATTTATATATCCTCTGGAGATGTAAGATTGTCATGCTTCTGGCTGCATGTACAAATAGGAAGTTTGAAGCACTATTGAAGCATTTAGCACACACTACTATCAAATCAGCTAGTTGATAAGTATGCTGCAACTTTATTGAAACTTCATGGAAGATGTTTGGTATCATTCATTATTGATTCCTAATTATGTATAGAGGCAATAGTCAAAGTGTTTTAATTTTGACCTTTTTTTAATAGCCTTGGGCTAATAGTTCTGATTGGTTGACTATCATGTTCATAATTTTGCCACATTCAATATGCTAGCTAAATCAAGACATTAATCCTTAACTGGAGCAATGGAGATATGGTGTATTCATTTACTCATAATTGTAGGCAAGTTGTCTAGACTCTAGTGCAAAGTTGTAGAATGATTTAATCTAAATCATTGGTGAAGAGATAGATTGAACCTGAATATTGAAAGCAATCTTTAACCACTTTGTGTTGTTGTCATATTGTTAGGAATCTTCTGATACACTTTGCTTTGAGTATCCCATGAACTGTTTTGAAATTTTTCTTAAGGTTGATCCTTCCAATGTTTTATACTATGTCTAGTGAAAGGGGATGTTCTAGGGATAGGGACAAGACATCCTCCTTCCTACCCCTAGGGGATGTCTCCTGGGAATCCTCCTCATTGGGAAATCCCAAGGGGATGTAAGCCCATCCCCAACATCTCTGTGCTATCTCAGAGATGTCCTAAAGTCCCCTGTAGCAGCCAACTTTCAACATGGCAAAAGGAAAACTTTAAAATTTTATCAAAAAAAACCCATGTTCCTATACCCTCTTAAAGCTAAACAACAAAAGTTCTTGGTATTTCAAGGTTTGAGCTAGGAACCCCATCAAATTTTTACTAAACATGCAAGCCTTTAAGGGTAAGCTCATGTTAGTGACCTCAAACCTCAAGTCTCAAGATCCCTAATAGGAGAAAATAATTCAAGTACTTTGGAATTCTTTGTCTGAGATTCTTGTTTCTATAATGATAAATTATTAGACATTTTAAGGGAATCCAAAGAAGCACATTTCAAACCACAATTTCTAAAACCACACCTTTAAGCAAGCAATATTTTATAGTCCCTTACTCCAAAATCCTTGTTCAATGCGTATCAACCAAATTAGGCTTTGCTCCCGATCTATCTTCCCGCAGTTTTGTTTCAGAGAGGTTTCTGAAGTTGAGTAAACTAGTATTCATAGTCATTATTGGCAAGGAAGAAAAAAGAGTAAAATACTCATCCTCTTTATTATTTGAGGTAGAAAAAGAAAGAATAAATTCCCATCCAAGGAACAAAAAAGAGTAAAAACCCAAATTATTCATGATCTATAAGAGAGGAAAAAGGTAAACATGCATCCAAATTATTGTTTATACTATGAAGGTGGCTTTCAACTCAAGAATGATATCGAGTTAACCAATTGGTTGTTATTGACAAATACCTCAAAAAATATTGGCAAATAAATCTTTATTGCAAAATGACAAAGTATACTCTGGTTCTAAAGAATGGAAAATAAATCTTTATTCAAGCTTACAAATATGATATTGCATAGTAGCTTGGGAACCCTCTGAATATAAATAAACTATTTTAAAGAGTTGTAGAATATAGATTTATGAATAAACAACTCAATTTTAGTTTGATTAACAACAGTTTTAAAAAATTAAAATAGTATAAAAACTGTGAATTGCTACATGCTTGAACACTAAATCTATGGTGTAAAATGAAGATAACTATCAAAACTCTTACTCATTGCTAATGCATTACCCTGGTTTATTAAAACTAAATAGCTTTTAAAAAAAACTAATTGCAGATGGTTATCATGCCAATGGTTTATATGTTTTAAATGATGTGTATAAAACCACTTCCCCTAAGGAGACTAGTTACAAGTATCAATGGATAAAAAAGAATCTATAACATTTAAAGTGTTGTGCTCAATACTAAATTTTTTGTTATTCTAATCTTAGAAGTGAGGAGAAATTAGGCTCCCACATTAATTGCTAGCAGTCTTGGACATTGAGTTTATTGCATTATATTAGCTTACATACAATTTATTGCAAATATATTAGCTTACAAATATATAGTCTTGGAAATTGAGTTTATTGCATTATATTAGCTTACATACAGTGACCCTAGAATGCGTTGCTTGCAATTTCAATCTAGTGAAGCAGGGATCAAAGGTGTAAACTTACCATAGAGATAAAAGGATCCCCAGAGAAAATAAGTTGTTGATATGTAAAATTATTCATAGTTAGGCTCCTCTTGTTAAGGCAATGATCAAGATTCCTCATCTCAAAATAAAATAGAGAGCATAAATTTTGAAGGGAATTTTCTATTTGGATTCATCAAATGCCATTTTAACAAGACGTGCTTTGTGATTTCCAAATATTTGATAAGGAATCTATATAATGGATGAAATTCAGCTTACTAAAATTTGTTTGACCTAAGCATAAATCCTTCTCAACTTCCATGTAAAGATGTATGTCAATTACTAAGAAATTGATTTGTTACGATTCCTCTGCCACTAATATTACCTGATACACAAAGACATGCTAAAATCAAAATATCTAGATCAGAAATCTGTGCTAAATAATGGGTATTCTGATAACTAGTTGTATAGCCAAATTTGGCATTAGCTTTATATTTTGGACTTCAATTGAAGTTTTATTTTCAAGATTGGACTTCACTATTTCCTATAGATGTAGCAATATTGAAGTTTTGAGATAGAATACAATGTGCTTCAAAAGTTTAGGGACATTCGACTATAAAATATAGGGGTTTGAAGTCTACAGAATAGTAGATTAGATATTAAGAATGTGCTCTATAATTCTAACATACCTTCAATGCAAATGCAAATTGAACGAAAAACACATAATTCTGCCCAAATAAATTAGAGAAGGATAACTTATCAACAAAATCAAACTATTGAATAAAAAATATCTACACCAAAAATATCCAATAGTGTATCTACAAAAATCTTATTGCTATAATCTGACAAATTTAAACCTAGAATATACTAACTCCAATTGCATTCAAAATAGTGAAATGTTTCAATGGATCCTTGGTCTTTTGGTGAAGTTGAAAGTTGAAATCATCTATAATGTAAAAAAGAAAATAATAAGTGATTTCCTTCTTATGATAAGTTTGAAGTACTCACATTTATTTTAGTTATCTCTAAAATCATTTATTTTTTGGAGATCTCCCTATGTTCAAATGATCTCATATGGAATGTGGGGATGTTGGCTGGCGGCCCTAAAATTATATGGCATTAGATATTGAGCCATAGAATAGTAGGGGGCCCAACATCTAATCAGGGACCTTAACTACCTAGAGGGGGAAGATAGCTATCTAGAAGTTTATGTGACCAAGGAAAGCTATCCGAGAAATGATTCAAGCATGCTTTCATCCTAGTGACTAATCTAGTCCGAGAATCCCATCTGGTTTCTCAAAAAATTTGTTTCATATGAGCCAAACTTTTTGCTTTTAACTCTGGAAGGGAAATTTAGCAGCAGTAGTTTTCCAGCAGGGTCAATTCACCAGTCATAAGAGCGACTCTACATAATGATCAAGTTAGGGGCACCTAAAATTCTACGGGGCCCAACCATTATTAACCCCAACGACACCCCCACTAGAACTATAGGCTATGGTTGGGTAACTTTTACTATAGTGTGAGCGATGCAAATTTTTGATGAAAGCCCCCGCTGGGGCCGTGATAGATAGTAGGGTAGGGCTCATGTGATCGGCATTAAACATTAAATGATTAAGCATTAAACAATTGAGCAAAGCCATTGGATTAAACTAAAATATTTGTGTTTCTAATGAAGAAAAGAAGGGTAAGAACCCTTACTATTCTGGAGGTTGCATCAGTGAAGCTCTCAAACCCCTGTTTGCACTGAAGCTGTAAAATGTTATTGGCATTAATCCTCAAACCCTACCTCTGCATGTAATCCTGGTGCCACAAAATTCAATTAGGAAAAAATTAACCGCACAAGCTATCTTCTGATTGCGCAAGAATGAAATTAGGGCAGAAAAGAGTGTTTAATTTTTTTGACATAGTGTAAGCCCATGTTGGTCAAAATTTCAACCAACACAGGCTTGCATTTTATATATATATATATATATGTTGCCTTCCATATTTTGACCAATTTGAACCCATTTTATTAGATGCTCAAAAAAATTGGTCTAAAAATGGGGTCAAATGTACTAGTGGGAGCAAGTGACATCCTACAAGAATATGTAATCTGAAACTGTCTACAATTACACAAGATGTTGAACAGTAGTTGAAGGGGTAGCTGCTAGTTTAGAGGTCTTATCTAGTTATCAATTTAAGATCATTCTAATGCTATCAATAATAATAATAACTAAGTCCAACCATGATACTAGTAGTTTCTCAATGGCTACTTTCATTGTAATGCTCATCATGATAATGAATTAAGCTTATCACATTGTGATTGTGATTACCCACTGGGAAGCTATCTCCAACCATTTTCAATTACAAGCAAACATCAATAAAAAAAATAGAGAATCCCTAATAAAAATGGAAATCCATCATCATGAAAGATGATTTCCTACCTCTCGCTAGTGATCATACAGATATTCCTTGACATTTTAAATAAACAATAAAACATTAAAATTATTTGCATAGCTACAATGTTCACTATGCTCTGTGCATCATAATGTTCTACTAAACTTAGACATGTCATCATTGGAACATTCTTTTAAGTCAAGTAAAACTGATTGAGCTCAAGTAAGGAAAATATTTCATGTGAACATTGAAAAAATCATGTATAGAGGTAATCTTCTAGTAAACTATGAATGGAAGTAAACAAGTACTTACATCTCTTAGTCTTACATATCCAGACTCAACATGACAGTTTGCCTCAAATTCTTTAAATACCTTCCACCCCAAATCTTGATAAGTTTTATTTCCAGTTGTCTACAAAGGTACATGAGTGTATGTTTGAATTTTAATAGGAAATACACATCACTATTAAGGTGAAACAAATAAACAATGTGGGGAACACCGTTTCTTATGCATTCAATCTTTCTTTGTTATCTATGTATACATTTCCCAATGAATTGGACTAGGTTGTAATTGAATAAGATTTTCTACATACACATGCACTTATTCTATTTTATCTTATAACAATAATGAGTCATTTAAATTTTTAGTGGTTGCGTTGTGTAGCATCATAAATTCTAACCTTGCACAATTTACACTATTTTATGAGCCCTTGCCTTAGTATGTGGTATCTTGGCTCTTATCAAAGCCCATTTCTGACTAAACTATTGCAAATCCAATTTCATATCCTCACATGATGATCCAAACCATTATCCTCAACAAAGGATATTTGACCTCCCACTTGCTTCTCTTGTTTTGGAAGGTTAATGGTGCCTAGAGTGCTATTGGCTAACAAATTTGGGTCCATTTTCAAATATGTCAGTGTTAGGTTATATTCAACAATTTCTAGTCTCTGACCCCATTTATTAAAATGTTTATCCTACAATATTGAGCTTATCCTACAATAAAATCCAAGAAAGTTTAAATGCTTTTACTTTGAAGGATATTAAAACTAATGTACCAACCCGCATATTAAAACATTTATTAAAATTGATACTTAAGCATTCCCTATATGGCCCCAGGCAGTTATTATAGGATAAACATTTTAATATCTAGTTTGAAGTGCCAACCCGCATATTAAAACTGATAAATGTTTTAAATCCTACAACTGATGTACCAACCCACATATCCTACAATAAAATCCAAAATAGTTGAATATTTCTATGCATTGATTCAATTCTTGCAATAAGTGATATAGAAAATCCTCTTTAATACATCCTCACCATGCCCAACAGAGTAAAAACCATGCCCACCACAAAGCTCTGGGAAGTTCAAATTTCCAGAGTAAAAACCATGCCCTAAACTTTAATTGATTACTAGAAAAACCCTTATAGCTCCCGTGCGTATGTGAACGAAAACAATGAAAGAGGTTGAAATTTCCCTTTTTACATGTTAAGATCATGTTGGTTGAAATTTAGACCAACATGGACATGGATTTTTTATTTTTTAAAAATTTTTCTTTCCATATTTTGACCAATCTAAAACATTTTAGTAGATGGTCAAAAATTTTGGTCTGAAAATGGGGTCAAATGTACTAGTGATACTTCTCTCCACTATATTGTTGCTAATAAACTTCAAGGTTATGAATGGCATATCCAATATAGCAATCTCACGTATGCTAAGCTATAGTGTCATTTTTGTCATCTTCTATGTTAGTGTACCATTAATGTTCTTTATGTTAACAATTTTTTTCATAGGTTGATAGGTCAGTGTTTGTTACACCACCAAACATTCTACCTCGCTCTTACTGAGAATTATTGGTCATTATGAAAGTTATTGGAATGGAGTATCAAACAATAAATGCATGTCCCAACGATCATATTATATATCATAGACAACATGAATCTACAACACAATGCATTGATTTTCACATTAGCAGATATCGATCAAATCAAATAACCAAAAAGGTGCCTCAAAAGGTTCTTTTGTACATTTTCATTATTCCACGTCTACAAAGATTATTCAGGTGCACTAGCTTGGCACAATTTATGGATTACCATGCACATAATAGAAGTCAAGATGAAATTATACAAATGCATGTGGATGGTTCTGCATGTAAGGGCATAGAAGATAGGTGGCCAGTATTTAAAGACGAACCTCATAATTTGAAGCTTTCATTGGCAGAAGACAATGTCAATCCATTTGGAGAGATGAGATCTGTTTACTTGGTCAGGATTTTTTGTTGTTGTTAACAATAACATTCCTCCTTGAATGTTTGTAAGAGGGAGCACATAATGTTGGCAATGATTATACCAGATATTTTTTCATTTAATAGTCATTTAAATTAATTTATAAACACAATATTAAAATGACCATAATTATTATGTTTTGTTTATGTTCATTCAACTAGGTAAGTACCAAGTGAAAGATATGAATGTATATATTGAGCCCTTGATTGATGAGTTATTGGATTTATGGAATGGGGTCACTATGTATGACATATCTAGACCAATTGGTTAAAGACAATATATGATGCCCTTGGACTAACACATTTTTGTGGTATGTAAAATAGTTAACACATATTTTTGATATGTAATAGTGCTAATGCATTTTTATTAAGCCGCATTTGATAATTGCAAATATGAATCTTCTAGTACACATGTCATCCAATTATACATGATCTTGTAGTTCTTAAGACAAAGGAAAAAATTTCATGTCCAATTTGTGGTCTAAAGATGAAATCTCATCATTCAAAAAGTTTAGCAAAGCACGTGTTCGATGAGCATAGACAGTTTCTCCACAAAAATCATAAGTATCAAATTATCAAAAATATCTTTTCGATGGGAAAGAAGAGAACATCAAAGTGATGAAGAATGATACCTCAAATGTGGAAGTTGGAATACAATAGAATGAATCATTGAGGTAATGTCATTCCATCTGATGCAGGTTTTTGTATAAAATTAAAATTTGCATACTTTCTTTTGTTTAGTAATGATATAATTGATGTTCATGAAGGTTGTCAAGGCATTGATGAACAACTTTCAATAGCACTTAAAATCTATCCTAGATAATTTAGTAGGTTTCCTTACTATGAGCACCTCTCAATCGTGCATTTGTTTGATGCTATGCATATTGGAAAGAATGTAATAGAGACACTATGGAAAATATTGGATGGAAGGCGTGATAGAGAAAATTGGTCAACATTTGTAATGACATTGATAAATCCAATTATGCATTGAAGTTCTTCCTTGAATCAAATAGCAATGAACACCAAATTAATACGAGTGTCATTCCTTGATTATTAATATAGCAACAAATTGATGCCATATTTGAATTCATAGAAAAAAACTATATTTCTCACAGAATTTGCTGAAAACATAAGCAGTCTCATATATAAGAAAGGTGATTTTGGGTTAGGGTTGAATACACATGATTGACACACTTTCTTCAAGGTAAGTCATGTTCTTCTCTATTTATAATAAATTTTTAAAACATCATGTAATTTTGATTATTTTATTTTATAATATATTAAAAAGATCATTTTATTATTATTGCAGTATGTTCTACCTCTATCTCTCCCACACAACTTCAACAACATGAGTGTCAAACACATTATATATGATCTTGGGAAATACATGAGGTTATAAGTGTTATTTGTTAGATTTGTTGTATATATATTATTTTTTCATCTTTCTCTTCTTTTTCTGTAATTTATTATATATATTTGTGTAGAGTCTCATTAATATGTTTTTGCATGGTGAATATATTCTAGGTGGCTATCATCTAAAGAAATTGATAAGAAAGACATAAAGCATTGGAAGAGAAAATTTTCTCAACTTTTTTGTGAGATACAAAAGTGTCTACCTTTAAAATTTTTCAATGCACACGAACACTACCTGATATATTTAGTTGAGGAGATTGAATTGTGTGGAATTGTACCAACTAGGTCAATGTAGATGGTTGAGAGGCACTTGAAATTTTTGAAGGGTTTGGTTTGATAGAGAACACGTCTTGAGAGTTACATGGTAAAGGGATATATGGTCTACTAGACTATGGTGTACATTAGTGAGTATCTTTCAAGTTTGTGTCAAAGATCCATGTAGATCGCATTTGGGATCCCAACTTTATTAACACATTCAAAGGAGAGTACTTGACGGGGAAATGTAGATTGAGGAAAATGAGAGGCAATTATAAGATGTTATTATAGCTAATTAATTCTTATCCATAATCAATATAAGTTGTTTATAATTGGTCTATTTATCTTATATAGTTGCTCATTAGAGGGATGCACTTCATTTGTATATTGCAAACAATCTTCATTGGATGATGGTATGGATTCAATGATCTCAACAAAATGGTTGCACATTTACATGAGAAGGTGTTGCTTCATTGGTTAAAGAAGCTCATCGTAATGGAGATCCCATTGTTATGCCAATGATAATTGATCTAGAAAATAGTTTAAGAGGTGGAAAGGTACATATAAGTCAATCTATCATGACCCATTTGTTTAATATCAACTCACAAATGGATGTATAATTTTGACATGTTTGAAAAATAATAGGTCAAGCACCACAAAGCTATGTACTACAATGGTCGTAAATTTCATATAAAAATGGTGGACAACAATAAGAGAACTTGTGATTATGTGATAACTACAGTCTTTAAGGTCACCAATATTTCATCTAGAAATGACATGCATCCTCAACAATCTAAAAATAGATACTATGGCGTTTTGAATGATATAATTGAGTGTAACTTTAATTCCTTCAAACTAGTTCTATGAAATTTCAAATGGTACATGATATGATTGAATCAAAATAATCCTAATAAAATTATTATTTAACATGATAATGGATTTACAATTATTAATACAACGTCATTTGAGCCAGTTGGAGACAAGTGCTATGTTTTTCGAAGCCAATGTAAGCAAGTTTTTTACTTTGGTGTTTCACATAAACTAGGTTGGTCATTTGTTGTTACACATGATCCAAGAGGAAGAAGTAAAGTATACTATGATTGAAGAAGAAGATACCAAAGAAGTAGAAGATGATGATGATGACAGAGATGAAGAAGGAGATGATGATAATGATGATGATGATGATGTCGAAGATGTTCATGATGATGGTGATGGCATTGACGATGATGATGGTACTAATGGTGATGGTGATGATGATGATAATGGTGATGATGATGGTCATAGTGACAATCATGATAATGACAATGGTTAGTCTGACAATTTGGATGATGATGGCAATAATGATGATATTCATGATGATGAGATGGACGAAGAAGATGATCAATGTCTTGATTAATGAAAATGTATTAGGTTATGATTAGGTTAAAATATTTGTTATGATGCTTAATTATTGGTGTTGATTACTTATAATACTTTTTTTTTGTAGAGGTAATGAATTAAAAAGTATACAATGATTATGATGTATGCATATTGTTCATGTGATGTGCTATGCAATTTGTAGCATAAGTATCATGTAATTTGTAACTAACTTAAGACAAATTAATTACATATGTTGTAATGTCCCCACTAATAGGGTTAGTTAGGGACAAGTAATACCTGCAAAATAAATGTTAAAATCACGTTAATAATAAAACTAACTATATTATTCTACGCCCTAGGTTAACCCCAATATTAAGGATGTCTCTAGATTAGGCTTCTTAGCTCCTAGCTACCTCAACATCATCCTAAGAGAGAGCACCGCTTAAGATTCTTCTTGGATGGGCATCCTCTATCCAAGGACAATGATATATGCATATGTTTTACAACATCAAAATATTCTGGCACATCAATTATCAGCCATGGTGGACAATGAAAATCTTAATATCTCCATGCTCCATGCTTCGATATTGATTCTTGGCCATGGCAGACAATGAAGATCTTAATATCTCACATGCTCCATGCTTTGAGTTCACATTGACTCTCTGCCATGGTGGACAATGGAGATCTTAATATATCACATGCTCCAATGCTTTGAGTCTCATTAATATCCATCATGCTAACCCCATAGGTTAACACAATATTATCCAGAAGTATGATTCACCAATATAAATAAACTCATAAACATAATTAAATAAATATAATCCATAAACATACCTTTCTTACCTTCTTCTTTCCTTGGTCCATGTGGCTCTATCCTTAGTCTTCCCTTTAATGAATTATTCCTTTTAGTTTATCTCAACTCTATATTTACTTTCCGAAACTCTTTATTTTCTAATTATATGGAAAAGAAAAGATATACTTTTTTATTTCTTCTTTTCCAAGAGTCACAACGTTTCATAATACAAATCTTTTGAAAAGTCACAACACAATATCATTGATACCTTTTCAAAAAGTCACTTCTTCATTTTCTTCAAATTACTTTCCTCTTTCATTTTTCCTTTTTGAACTCCTCTCCTCTCCTCCTTTTTTGTTTTTCTCTAAAATAAACTCTCATCCCTTTAATATCTTAATTTTAATGAGTCATATCTATTTGTTAAACATCTCTTGACTTTTCATTAGATTTAGCTAATTTATATTATTCTATGTTATATTATTTATTTACTTACTCATTTGTGTTTATTATTATTTATTGTTAAATTCTATTTAAAAAATTAACATACCTTCTAAATATTGTATCTAATTTTATTTCTTTATTTACTTATTAAAAATTTATTATTTCTTTCATTATTTAAAATATCATGCTAAATATTATTTCATTAATAATATGGATTAAATAATTATCATTTCCTAGTTTTATGTTTTAGTATTAGTTTAATATAATGCTATTATCATTATTTATTTAATAACATTTTATTATCTAATTATTATTAAAATTCTACATTAAAATGGGGATATGACATATGTAGGAAACTATACCCCTTTGACAAGGATCATACATAGTGACATGGATCGGGAGGTATAAGTTTATTACATGCTTGCTTTCTCTTTACCTTCAACATTAACTTTAGGAAAACTTCAACAATATTAGCCTCATTTTATAACAAAATATTTTTCTTCTTCAACTATATCTCTCATTTTATGGGCTATAGGTACCAAAAAATAGGTATCTATTAGATTTGTCTTTCTCAAGTGAGGGAAATGCGAGAATAGAAGATGATAGTGAGACATGTAGTAGGTCTATGAAAGAGAGACAAACTAGAGGTCAAAATATTAGAAAAAAATTAAAATAAATGTATGTAATTTTTCCTTGCATAAGGGGGTCATGTTCTTATGATGATGAGACAAAGAGTGACATCAAGGTTCCCTTGAGGTACACACATCTTGAGAAAGAATGGGTACCCAAGGAATTACCTCCAACTAGTACTGATTTTTGTTTTAACAAGAGGATATATCGCATAGCTCCATCATCATTACATAGTTTGGGCCCATTTTTCATGGATGGCATAAAAATCAATTATAAAAAAGTTGTTGATTTGATGGAGTATGTAGGCCCTTGTTACAATTACAATAATTGGATGTGGATAGTTCAATGCAAAAAAGGTATGTGTAGGTATGAACTATCAACAAATTATCTACAATGGAAAGAAAATGATCAAAGAAAAAGACTTGTTGTATACATTGATGGAAGGCCAAAGCTATTAGGAATGAGGTGTCTCAACCTTGGATAATTCCTATTCTTATTATTTGTTTTGTAAATTTATTTTTTGCAAATAATATAATTAAGTGTGAGTATACATGTCCAGTTGGCATGTTGATGTGTCACTCCACTTTTATATGTCAACACCTTGAATTATGTGTAAGGAGATCATGGCTGAAATAGTTATGAGGGATTCTTATGATGTGTAAGAGCTATCTGTAGAAGATTCGATGAAAGGTGAAGACATGAAGACGCATAGCAATTGATCATTGAGTATTGTGCACTTGAGTCTCCAACTCACATGTAAGGTCGGGAGAACGGCCCAAAAAAAATTTTGGGTTACTATTTTTTTCAAAGAATGGTAAAACCCTATTATGGTTGTTCTTTGGAAGTTTCCCTAAAAGGGAAAGCACATGATATAAACATTTTTAGGTTTGTAGATTGGAGAGTGAGAAAGTGTATTGTTGGTATGGTATGTTGCTACTAGATTGGTCTTTTGTGTCATTGTTTTCTTGAAAGAACTTGCATTGCAGGTGTGTTGTAACCTTCTGTGTTGAAGATAATACATTGTGTAGGTTTTAGAGTGGTGGGGTTGTTTTACCAAAAGGTTTTTTCCCAATGGCATATCTTTGTGTTTATGTGTTTTTTTTCTCTATCTATTTTCTATATCCATGGTTGACTATAATATTATTATTTACATAATATCAAATCTAAAATTGTAAGGATTTACTAGGAATTTGCATAATACTTTCCTTAAGGGATTAGTGTAGGAAGCTATTTCCACACCCAAGTTTCCTTACAAAGTAAATAGGTAACATTGCATGTTTTATAAATAGTACACATTTTGGGTCAACTAATAAGCAACCCAATTGCATTTTTGAGGCGCGTGAGGGAAATCATATTTTTGTATGTGCGATAAAATCAATCAGTTTAGGGGAAGAACTACTAATAGATTAAAATTTGAATCACATAGATATAAAGAAATTTACTATCATAGGACTTGTAAGTACTATATATGTAATATTTAAATTAATTACTTCCAATTAGAACTCCAATATACAATATACCATTTTATTGATAATTATTTTTGCTAAGTCAACTATTCCATTCATTATGCCGATGTTTATATATATATATAGATATTCTTTTTCATAGGGTGACATGGCCAATCTATTGGATGACAGAGGCAGGGATGTTGGTAAACCTTCTGTTTAAAAAATTGTACAATTATAATTTTACAAAATGTCATAATATTATGTTATTTTTGTTAATGCTTTGGACTTTTTTTGATTTTTTTAATGATGTTTTTTTCACAATTTGATGCTTAGGGAAAGGGAAAAGAACATATCACATAAGAGAAAACACATGTTGATATGGAGGCCACAGTATTATGCAATGATGACATCACATATACTTGTGACCCTATAAGCATGTGTAAAAAGAGCCTCAAGAGCATCAATCTACAAATTCTTGGGCTTGTGATAGATCCAAATCTAATAGAAGAGAAAGAGGCCACAATAAATGAATTGTGTCATAGAGCATGATGTCTGGAAGTAAGCAACAATGAATATTTTGCTAGGAAAATAGTTTAATAAAGCTTTATGTTTTATACTAATTTATGGATCATGAACCACAATATGTATGTTTTGTTACAACAATTTTTGAGACCTTACCGAGTTGTTCCACCTGACAAGGGTACTAGTGTAGCTCCTAAACATGTGTGATTTCAATTTTCAATCATTAGAAGGGACATTATTTTCTTCATGATTATTATTTAAAATTTTATATTATTGTTGTCATGTTTTTGCAATATATATTTAAAAGATAAAATACATTGTATATATATGTGGTTATTTTTTAGGTGCTAATGATGTGCATACACCTCCTTCCACAAGGCTAGCCAACACTTTGAGATTTTCGATTGCATAATCGACAATAAGGAGCTTGTAAACTCTATCACCAACCATGTACTCTCTATCCGCCCTCTTAGCATCAACATATTTTTTTATCTATCTTGAGCCTCCCTTATATGTTGCCTAATCAAATCAACCTGTTGCTCCATGTCTCTGACTAACTGTGGTCCAATGGATACTCTATCCTCAATGCTATCCCAACTCAAAGGAGTCCTGGAAGGTCTACCATATAAGGCCTGATAATAAGGCATACCTATAGAAGTATGATGGCTATTATTATAGGAAAACTCCACAAGATGAAGGTACTCTTCCCACTTGACCTCCACACCTCTTGCAACTAGAGCTGGTAAATCCTTGTTTTGCTACATTTTGTTATGTTTTAAATATATTTTTATTTTTACTTTCTTGTTCATTTGAGTATAGTATGACATTGATTAACTTTTTGTAGGGCTAGGTACACCTTCTCATAATGATAGAATAGATATCGGTACTTGTGATAATTTACTAGCTTTTTCTAGAGCATCCCTTGTTATTTTTACTGGATCATTGGAGGCATCATTGTTGATGGCTAAGAATGATATGATTCCCTTAAAATTGCCTAATCTTTTAGGTACTTTAGAATTGAATTATTTAGAGTGTAATTTTAGTTTACTTATTCACAACTCATTTTTGACTAATGATCCTATGATGATTTTTCAGGAAATGATCCTTTTTATGAAACTTTTTATGATTTAACATTGAAGATATTTGGGACCACATTATGTAAAAGGAATGTAGCTTGATGTATTTTTTTGCTACATTTTTTCATTCATCCATTTTTTGTAATATATTCAAGGTACATAGCTTGAACTAACTTTTTAATCTAATAATCTTTTTTTTTTGTTAAAAGGTGGAAAGAGCAAGGCCCTGAATTAAAAGATCAGCTCATAAAAGCAATGGAGGAACTCTCTTGTCAAAAAATTTTGAACAGAGACCAAATTCTAAAAAAATCTTGCAAGCACCTAAAGATTATGAGAGACCAATACAAAAGGACTCTAAAGCTCAACCCAAAGTATGGACATCCTCCTATAGTTTTAGAGCTAGAGTGGAATGAAATAATTGAAGATGCAAAAGAGATAAGACTAAGAGATAAATGAATTAACCCATCACCCGAAAGAAATAGGTATGTGGTAGTATTAATGTGATTATGCACATATTAGTGATCTTTATATTTATATAATCTAACATATTTCTAACACATTTCAAAGTTTACATATACAGGCTACAAGACACATCAAAGGCTACACAAGCTAGGAAAGAGAAGGTTGGTCAACAGCATCTTGGTTTTGGAGGATATATAAAAATTCACTCACGCCTTGTAAGTACAGTAAATGAAATTTCGTATCAAATTTTTAATATAAAATTAAAAATAAGCAATACATTCAATATTGATGATATTATGCAAAAAATACATGGTATTGAATTTAATCTAGCACCCACAGAAGAGGACAAACAAATTGGCTTCAAGCAAGGCTATAAAGAAGTGGTTTCCTCCCACTACATAGATTCTAATTACCATCGAGACGTAAAATATTCTGGTGCATCAATTCACACATAGGTAAATAGACCTAATGAATAATAACAAAAATTGTGAACTTCATGACAAATAATCTATTTGATATTAATTTTGAACAATGATAATAATGCATGCATGACATTTCACTACAACCTTCTACTCCCAACACAGATCTTACTCATGATGATGAAGGAGAAGATCCTACACATGATGAAGGGCTTGATGTGCATCCCAATGATATAAGTACAAATTCAATTTCTATTGAAAATTAATTATGTAATTATTAATAAAATTTTACATCTTAACTTGCAATTGGTGTAACCTTTATATGATAATTTTTGAGTATGCAAAGCGTGATGTTAGTGTTGAGCATGTTGAGTTTGGGGTTGAACAAAATTTGAGAGTAGATGATGTAACACTATCAAGTAAAGAAAAATCCATGTTATGTGTTGGATACAATTTTTCAATTGTATGTTGTCTTTGATGTTACACAAATGTCATACCAGTTATTAGACAGAGTCTACCGAGCTCAATTGGTCAAAAAAAAAAATTTCAAACTCTACTAAGCATTCCTAAAAGATACTCTATGGAAATAGTGTTTACCGAGCTCACTCAGGCATTGAAGAATTTATTGGTAGAAGTTAGTGGTAACTGAGCTCACAAGGTTATCGAAGGAAAGTTAGTATTTACCACTCAGTGTCCAAAGGATTTCGCAGAGTTCTCAGTGTTCATCGAGCTTTAATTGGTTAACACCGGAAATCATTTATGGAGTAGGGTCAGCCAATGAAGGATTTCATTTTTTTGGAAATAAAGTTTAATTGTTTCATGTAATAATTGTAGCTGACTGATGTAATGATTATTGGTAATTGTAACTTGTAAATGGGCTGACTTGACAATTTGTAAGGTATAAATAAAAGGTCAAGTTGTGAATTCTAAATTGAAATGAGCGAGCATGCAAGTAAACTGATTGTGTGAAGAGGAAAGTGTGAGCAAATTTTGAAGAAGGGTCAGATATCCTTAAGGAGCAACAAAGTTGAATTCGATCAGAGAGGATCTAGTGAAGTAGAACAGAGATCTGTATCAACAATTCAGTTGCATCTCATTCAAGTCAATTCATTATTACTTTCTCACCATTGTAGCAGTGATTCCTAAATCTCTTAACAGAGTTGGTTTAACAACCATTTTTTTAAATCCTCTAAGAAGGTGATAGTTCTATTGAATTGTTCTAAAGTCCTCTAGCAAGACCACTCCTAGTAGGGTAATTAAATCTTTTAACAAGGTCACACCTAATAGTGGGTTTTGTAACCTTTAATAGGGTTGGCTCCTAATAGGGCTCACTTCAGAAGAGTGAAAATCAGTAGCTAGTTACTTGGTGGTTTTTCTCATTTTTTTTATGCCTGCATGTTAATCAATGTGAATGTTTAAGTTCTATTAAAGATAACATACACTGCATCTACCGAGTTACAGCATTTTCTGTGTAGCTACCGAGTAATAGCAGTAACTTTTTTTATAAGACATCTAAGGGATCTGTGGATTTTTTTTTGTGGTAACTAATTCACCACCCACACCCCCCAACTCCATCTATATTTCCAACAATTGGTATTAGAGCTATTGGTGCTTGCAAGAAAGATTTCAAAGATCTAAGCTAAAGATCAGGATGTCTTCCAAGAGGGAAATTCCAAAGCTTAACAAGGATAACTTTTCAGCATGGCAAGGTCTCATGAGACTCCATCTAGCTTCCATTGGAGATACAAGATTAAAATATCTTGATGAAGAATATGTAACTCCTTTTGGTACACTATCTGTCAATGAAATTGTTGAGACAAAGACTCATAACACCATGATCATAGACATTGCATCAGCCCTAAGCTATGAAGAATTTGATGATATCAAGGACTGCAAAACTACCTTTTCTATGTGGAACAAGCTAAAAGATATCTATGGAGGTGATGACAATGTGAGGAGAGCCAAAGCAGAAAGTCTAAGAGGACAATTTAATCAGATGATGATGAGAGAGGATGAAGACATTGCTAGGTATGTTGAAAGAGTCAAAGCAAGTGTTAGTGCAATCAAGGCTTCTGGAGGAGATATCAAAGAGGAAACAGTTGTAAGTAAAGTTCTTAGAACATTGCTTCTCATTTATGCAATTACATTTTCTACAATTCAGGAAAGAATATGTGAAGCAAATCATAAGATAAATTTAGAGGTCATAGTATGAAGACTGACTACATTTGAGCTAGATAACTATGACAACTATGTCCCAGCTTCCAAGAATATTGAATTAGCATTTGAAGCCAAGCTTTCACTCAAAGAAAAGGGCAAGAAGATGAAGGAATCTTAGTTAGAAAGTGAAGAAGAATCAGAATAGATTTCTGATAGTGATCTTGAGGTGGTTGAAGCTCTATTTGCAAGGAAATATTCTAGAGGCAAAGGAAAATACAAAGGTAAAGTTCCTCTAATCTATTTTTCATGTAGAAATTGGTCATATTGCTACTAGGTGACCAAATAAGTAAAATAAGGATGAGAAGAAAGGCCACAAGTGCAATGGCAAGAAAGATTTCAAATCATTCAAGGACAAAGGTAAGAAAACATGTTTCATGGCTAAAGATTCTAAGGATTCTGATAATAGAGAAGATGAAATTGTTTTCATTGCTATGAAAGATGAATCTAACAATGATGAGGAAGATAACATGGCACTTCTCTCTTATGTAAGAAAAAAATGACACATGGATCATAGACAATGGTTGTTCTCATCATATGACTAGTGACAAAACTAATTTTGAACATTTTGAAGACTATGATGGTGGTAGTGTGAGGTTTGGTAATGATGAACCTTGTTGCATAAAAGGAAGAGGAAGAATCTCACTAACCAAAGAGCTTATATATGATAATGCCTATTGGGTTGAAGGACTAAAACACAATCTATTGAGTGTGGCATAGTTAATCAATATTGGATTTAAGGTGGAATTCATGCATGGAAAAGCAAGACTATTGGATGATAAGGGAAAGCTGATTGGATCAGGCATTCAAACAAAAGGTAACTTGTTCTATATTGAACTTGGTGAATGCTCATATTTTATTGCTCAAGTTGAAGAAAGTTGGTTATGGCACAGAAGGTTATGTCATGTGAATTTTGATAACCTGGTAAAAATAAGAAAATTCAAAAAAGTAAGAGGTATTCCTAGTATAAAGAAACCTGATGTTGGTCTATGCAAGAATTTTTAGATTGGTAAGATGGGAAAGACGAGCTTTAAAAGTAAGAACTATCAATCTGAAGAAGTTTTGGAAATTGTGCATACTGATTTGTGTGGACCTATTGGAATTGAGAGCTATACTAGAGAAAAATTCTTCATTCTTTTTGTTGATGATTACTCTAGAATGATGACTGTCATGTATCTGAGAGAGAAGTTAGAAGCATTTGAGAAGTTAAAATGGTATTTGGCCAAAGTAGAAAAGGAAAAAAGGAAAAGACTGAAATGCTTGAGGTCAGACAGAGGTGGTGAATTCATCTCTGATGTATTTAATAACTTTTGCATTGAAAGATGAATCAAAAGATAGGTATCAACACCTGGTACTCTCGAGCAGAATGGAATAGCTGAAAGAAGAAACAAATCTATCATGGACTATGCAAGAACTCTAATGATTGAAAAAAAAATATTGCTATCAAATACTGGAAGGAAGCTATCAGCACTGGAGTTCATACCTTGAACCAAGTACAATTGAAGAAAGACTCATTCAAAACCCCCTATGAGTTATGGTATGGCTATAAACCCAATGTAAGTTACCTAAAAGTATTTGGAATCATATGTTACATTTTGAAAGAATCTAGAAAAGGAAAATTTGATGTGAAGGGTGATGAAGGCATATTTTTGGGATACTCTTGCAAAAGTAAGGCATATAGATGTTTGAATTTGTCTATTCAAAAATTCATAGAAAGTGCACATGTGAAAGTTGATGAGTTTGCAAAAAGGACTGAAGAAGAGAGCAAAAAGAAACCAGAAGATTATGAGAGATTTGTTTTCATTGAAATTGATATAGTGTCAGTTACATCTGTCAGTCAGGAAACTTCTACTCCTGAGTCTTTAGTCACCGAGTTGCAAGAAGTTCAAACTGAGTTGCAGGAACCTAAGTCACATTTAGATACTACCAAGCCAATGCCTACCATGTTTGAAGGACCCAAGTAGTAGTCAGATCAACCAGAGCCAGAAATTGAAATTCAAAATGAAGACAGTGGATCTCAATCAAAAGGAAAGGAACTTGTATTGGCCAAGTATGTCAAGAGACATCATGCACCAGATCAAATTATTGGAGACAAATCTAAAGGTATTATGACAAGAAGTAAGGTACATTCAGATACTACTAAGCCAATGCCTACCTAGTCTAAAGGACCCAAGCAGTAGTCAGATCAACTAAAGCTAGAAATTAAAATTCAAAATAAAGATAGTGGATCTCAATCAAAAGGCAAAGAACCTGTATTGGCCAAGTATGTCAGGAGACATCATGCACCAAATTAGATTATTGGAGACAAATTTGAAGGTACTATGACTAGAAGTAACTAAAAGGTACTTGTTTACTTGCTGATTTTGAACTTAGAAATGTCAAAGATGCATTAGAAAATAAAATTTGGATTGAGACTATGAATAAAGAGATAGAGAAAATAGAGAAAAATACTCTTGTACCTAGGCCTAAAGATAAAAATGTGATTGGAACTAAGTGGATATTCAGAAAACAAGTTGAATGAGGATGGTAAAGTATCAAAAAACAAAGCTAGACTGGTATGTAAAGACTACTCTCAAGAAGAAGGAATAGACTATGAAGAGAATTTTTATCCTATTGCAAGATTGGAAGGTGTTAGGACCTTACTTGCATATGCTGCATACAAAGGATTTAAGGTATATCAGATGGATGTCAAATCTACATTTCTCAATGGTATTCTAGATGAAGAAGTCTACATTGAGCAACCTAAAGGTTTTGTTGATCTAGACAAGAAGGATATGGTCTGCAAATTACACAAAGCATTGTATGGTCTGAAACAAGCCCCTAGAGCATGGTATGAAAGATTACATAACTATCTTATTCAAATTGGTTTTCAAAGAACTAATGATAATAGTAGCTTGTACATCAAGGAAGGACCAGATAACAAGATTGTTTTGGCAGGAATATTTGTAAATGATACTTTGTTTACACGGAATGATGATCTATGCAAAAATTTTTCAAAACAAATGCACAAAGAATTTGAGATGTCAATGTTTGGTGAAATTAAATTCTTTGTTGGTCTTCAAATTCAGCAAAACAAGAATGGTATCTACATCACTCAATCTAAATACATCAAGGAGTTACTCAAAAAGTTTGGTATGGAAGATTGTAAACCAGTTGGGACTCCTATGTGTATAGGACTAAATCTTACCAAGGATGATGAATCAAAAGAGGTAGATCAAACCTTATATAGATTAATGATTGAAAAGTTGTAGTATGTAGTTCATACAAGGCTAGATATTGCTCTTGCAGTTGGAATTTTAGCAAGATTTTCAGCAAAACCAAGAGAAAATCACATGATGGAAATCAAAAGGATCTTGAGATACTTGAAAGGCATTGAAGATTATAGATTGTGGTACAAATTTGGAGGAAATTTGGACTTGAAAATGTTTACTAATGCTGATTGGGCAGGAAACATTGATGATAGAAAGAATACAAGTGGTGGAGCATTCTTTATTGGAAAGAGGTTGGTTTCTTGGACAAGTAAAAAGAAAAATTGTACATCCCAATCTACAGGAGAAGCAGAGTATGTTGCAGTGGCAGTAAACTATTCTAATATTGTTTGGTTCAAACAATTATTGGAAGGCATGAAGGTTGAGATTAAAGCCCCATTTGTTATGTTTTGTGACAATACAAGTGCAATCAACATATCTAAAAATTCAGTGATGCATTCCAAAACCAAACACATTGCAATAAAATATCACTTTGTCAGAGAATTGGTACAGGACAAAGAGATCAGATTGGAATATGTCCATACAAAAAACAAATTACTAACATATTCACCAAGCCATTACCTAAGGATGCATTATTGTATCTAAGAGGTAAGTTAGGGATTATTCCCCTATTTGAAGCTCACTAAAATAAAATTTTAGTGATGCATCAATAGGAACCAAGTTGAAGATCTATTAGTTGTTGCAGCATAGTCATGGAAACATTGCATATGAATCAGTACTCAAGGTAAATTATTACTTATTTGGTATGTGTTGTCTTCGGCATGTGTTGTCCAAGAGGGAGAGTGAACTGATCTTTCTAAAATTTGAAGAGTTTGTTGTTTGAAAAGAAGCTATGTAATTCCTTCACAGAGTGAGATTACTGTATTAGAAGAGTTCTTGGCATAAAATCTAAGATGGAGAAATATTCTATCAGAAAAAGACTTGTTTTCAAATTTTATTGTGCTATGACATGTTGTGTTGCCATCAATGCCAAAGAGGGAGATTGTTGGATACAATTGTTCAATTGTGTGTTGTCTTTGATGTTACACAAATGTCATACCAGTTATCAGACAGAGTCTATCGAGCTCAGTTGGTTAGCAAAACAAATTTTAGAGTCTACCGAGCGTCCCTAAAAGATACTCTATGAAAACAGTGTCTACCGAGCTCACTCGGGCATTGAAAGATTTTCTGGCAGAAGTCAGTGGTAACTGACCTCACAAGGTTATGGAAGGAAAGTCAGTGTTTACTGAGTTCACTTGATCTCCAAAGGATTTTGCAAAGTTTGCAGTGTTCACCAAGCTTTAGTTGGTTAACACTAAAAATCATTTCTAAAGCAGTGTTTATCGAGCAAGGTCGGCCAATGAAGGATTTCATTTTTTTGAAAATAAAGTTTAATTGTTTCATGTAATAATTGTAGCCTATTGATGTAATGATTATTGATAATTGTAACTTGTAAATGGGCCGACTTGACAATTTGTAAGATATAAATAAAAGGTCAAGTTGTGAATTCTAAATTGAAATGAGCGAACATGCAAGTGTATTGATTGTGTGAATAGGAAAGTGTGAGAAAATTTTGAAGAAGGATTAGATATCCTTGAGGAGAAGAAAAGTTGTATTCGATCAGAGAGGATCTAGTGAAGCAAAATAGAGATTTGTATCAACAATTCAGTTGCATCTCATTTAGGTCAATTCATTGTTACTTTCTCACCATTGTAGCAGAGATTCTTAAATCTCTTAACAAAGTTTCTTTAACAGCCATTTTCTAAATCCTCTAACAATGTGACAATTTTATTGAATTTTTCTAAAGTCCTCTAGCAAGGCCACTCCTAGCAGGGTGATTAAATCCTTTAACAAGGTCACACCTAACAGTGTGTTTTGTAACCTTTAACAGGGTTGGCTCCTAACAGGGCTCACTTCAGAAGAGTGAAAATCGGTAGCTAGTTACTTGGTGGTTTTTCCCATATTGAGTTTTTACGTTAAATATGGTGTCTCTTGTGTTCATGTTATTTCTTTTATGCATGCATGTTAATCACTATGAATGTTTAAGTTTTGTTAAAGATGACATACACTACATCTACCGAGTTACAACATTTTTCTGTGTGGTTACCAAGTAACAACAGTAATTAGTTTTATAAGACATCTAAGGGATCTTTGGATTTGTTTTTGTGGTCACTAATTCAACAACCCGCCCCCCCCCCCCAAATTACTCCATCTATATTTCCAACAGTTATGCTCTTTAGATGAATGAAATACTTATAACGTTAAAAAAAATTTAGAATTAAACACATTTATTTCTTATTGCAGGGGCACACCAGCCTTGTCCTCCAAAAAAGAAGAGGAAGCCTCATGTCGTAAGATTAGAACCACAAGAGCCATAGGTGAATGCCGAAGATTTTCATGATATGCTTATTAGCCTTTATCTTCAACAAAAGAAAAAATAAAAGAAGAAATGAATGTTAAAAACCTTGTTTTATGATGAATGTGTTGATGAATTTTTATGAATGTTTCTTATTAATGAATTTTATGTCATGTTATTGAATATTGTTATGTGATTATAATGATTGATGTGTTCATGAATTATTGATGAATGTTTATGCATATTAATAAATTATATGTCGTCTTAATGAATGTTATGTGATCTATTATCAAGATGTAAGAAAACTGTATGAAGAAAATGGTCTGCAATTTTTGACAGTTTGATTCTCAGCATCCCAAATTGTTTAGCCTTGAAACAGTTACCTCCCATGAAGGGTTTCAATGGTAGACTTTAGATTCTAGAGTCCATAGTAATTATGTTGTGTATTTTTGAATTTCAATGTGTCAATTTTATTTGTATCAACATTTCAAATCATACTTAATGATTTATCATCAAGATATAAGAAAGTTGGATAAAAAAACAATCTTCTAACTAAAACATGAATATTCTTAAGAATCTATCATCTACAAACTACAATATAAAGAAATTAATAGTTCTAAAACCATTCTATTTCATAAAACTATTTTTTCCCGATTTAAAGATAAATTTTATGATGTTAGAAATTTCAATTTTCAAAAATTATAATTTTATGATGTTAGAGATTTAAAACATACTTTACATTTTATAATGTAATCAAATTCTATTTATTGCAGACTAAACATTTTATTAAAATTCAATTGATGCAGAATGGTGGATCCAATAATTGCCTACTATGCAAAAGGCCAGCTCTCTGCCCTCATTGCTGATCCAAATGTGGCTTTTGATATTGTAAGTATCACCACATAATATTAAGAGTGTTAATTGAATTGTTTTGACAAACATTAATCATAGTCATAATTTTCTTCATGTATTTATAAATACAAATAATATAAACTTCAGGTCCCGGTAGATATGGTTGTAAACGCAATACTTGCAGTAATGGCAAAGCATGTTGGAAAATCTAGGCTGGAGGGGTAAGCATGTTTTATCTATATTTTAAAGCCCACCCTTATGTTGACATGAGGGGTAAACTAGTAAAAGTAAAGGATTCTCTCAAGTTGTTTGGCAACATGGAAGATCTATCTTCTCGTCCCATAAACAAATCATTAAATGTAAGTTGCACTAGATTTTTTTTCAATAATTCATGATTATATAATTTTTTAAAGACATATTTGGAGGAATTTTGATGTGCAAGTGTTTACTTATTTAAAAAAAGTTCACAGTTGTTATTCAGTTGTCTTAATTGATATGAGTTTCTCATAAACATACATATATGAATTGAAAATTTGAATCTCATTTAATCATCCATCCATAGAGGGGTCATTCTAGTGAAACATATATCAAATTAATTCTATTTTTCTTAATTTAGTCATTTTACTTAAAATTTTAGAACATTGATTACAACAATGGGTGATGATAATAGACAAATGGGCACCCTTTTGTTCAAGTGGAAAAGCAAGAACACATTGCCATGAAAGTAAGAGCTCGTGTGAACAGACACATTAGCAGGATATACCAGTCATATTTTACTTACAGAGCAAGGTATTTGATCAAATCCATTTCAGTGTTTTCATTGTTCTTCGTATATTAAGAAACTATCTCACAAGAATTGTATTTATTTTGATTTCAGATTTGATAACTCAAACACGAATAAGTTATTCCAAGAACTCTCCTAAGAGGAAAGGGAAATATTTGGATTTGATGTAAATAGGATAGACTGGGATGATTACATTATGAAGGTTCATATTTCGGGACTCCTTGAAAATGTCATGATGAAAAAAAGATCTAAAGCCATCGAACATGACAGGAATCCTGCAGTCCCTCTATTGGTGAGGTCTTAAGACTTCGATGATAAAATAGGTTTTAATGTGGGTGTTTTTACGACAGGGTCTATAGTGTAACTTATATGCACTTCTTTTACTGATGTGCTTGTTTTTATAGGTTGTCTTAATTTTTGTGAGTTTGAGGGAGTTGTTTATGAAAAATTCTATGTAGAAAACTAAAATCTATAGCAATATTTGGGAGAGTTTTTTATTAAAATTCTCTGCTATTCTTAGTAGTTAATAGTAGTTAAATATTCATGGTGTTGTTGATTAAGTAATTGAGAGGATGTTGCTTGAGAAGTTTTTTAGATGCATTTATTAAAGCGAATATATGATTATGAGATGTTTGTTATCTATTAAAAGAGTAATTCATAGAAGTTAATAATTATTAAAAAATAAATTTATTATTTTACTTTTGAAAATGATAAAGTAAAATATAATTCAAGATAAATTTGTAAGTATTTTTGTATTTTTAAAATGTATATATAAACATCTTTATGAAGTTGTTTTAATCAAGAAATGATATTGTATTTTGATAATAGGTTTATAAAATTAAGAGTGATTGCCCACAAACTTAGGAGGACTAGTTAGCTTCTACTTGCCCCTTCCTCTCCTCAACTTGGGAGTTGGTAAGACCAGGGTAAGGAGGGGTTAGAGTGCAATATCAAGGTAAGGAGGGGTTAAAGTGCAATATCATTTGATGTCATTTATTAAGCGTGAATAGATTTGAATCCAAGACCTCTTCAATAAGAGGCTCACAATTTACCATTGTGTTATAGGCTCCCACCTATAATTCAAGTTCATGTTATAGGTAAGACTAAAAATTAAATGAATTGGGGTTTAAACTAGGACTGTGATTTGTCTTAGGGTTAGAGTTGTGATTAGTATTATGATTAGAATTAGATTAAGTGTTGTGATTAGCGATGGATTTAGAGTTATGATTAGGTTGAAACAAAATGTAAAATATTATTTTCATAAAATAATCATTACATAGCAAGACTAGAAATAAATCTTGAAAAATTAGATAGCATCTAAATGAATATCCTATCAAGGAATCCAATGGGAACAAACATAAACTTTATCATGTCATCCATACTAACCTCTATTGTTTGAGAATGTTCTAGGGGAAAAGCTCATCAATTACCAACGTTTCACCCTTTATATGCTAGGGGGTCCATTAACCAAACAACTATTCACCCTATTCTATTCCTTAGGAATGTAGAAAAAGTAAACAAAAGTTTAAAGAGTCACTTAGACTAAGGGTTTACTTGACCAATAAAGATAACTACCAAGTCATTACCTGCATCCTTTACCTTTTTAGCAAATCAACCAAAACCTAGGAATTTGACATAGACAATTTTTCTCTAGCCTAAGTAGTAAGAACAAGAGCTTCCATGAAATTATTCATTTGTTATCCTTTATAACTAGGAAAGAGAAACAAGACAACCATAGAGATATCTCTCCTACTCTCTCATATCCTAGCATGTTGAATATTCCTCCTAGAAGAGTTATGAGTGTTAATCTTCAAAATTATGAGAAAAATAATCTACCTTAGACTTTTTGAATATTCATCTTAGCATACCTACAAAACATTTTCATAAATCTTTTATTACCACATTTGAGTAAGTTCAAATTCATAATAATAACAATATCACTAGGATCTATATTAGCAAAATATTGCACTTTAGAGAAGGTCTCCTAAAGTATGTAGATAACTCTACCATAGTGGATATGCCATCATTTTCTTATCCTAAAACCTTTTCAATTTATTTTTAACTAAAGTTGCTAAATAATGAATGTGGGCCCTATAAACAAGGAAAATTATGGGTTTAGAAATAAAAATGATAAGCTAACCATAAAAATGCTATAACATCTTTCAAACAAAAAAACATGATCTCATCAATAAAGTTATGAAATCAAAATTTCATAAATTTAAAATAAAACACAAACAAATTCTATGCAAACCCTTCATCGAACTTCATTATTTTTCTTTCTCCTCTAGTTAAATTTTTTTTCTCAAAAAGATTATTAAGCAAGGATAATTCAATGGAATAACAATAAGGATACTATAATATTGTAGTTTGTTGCTAGTGAAAATGAAGATTTATAGCACAATTTATAGATTTTTAGTGTCACATGAATAGACACGAATAAAAGGATGTGAGAGGACAAGGGTGAAGGAAAGGAAAAGTCAAGTGAGAGCCAAAAGGACAAGGTAGAAGAAAATAAATAATGCAAGTGGGATTACAAAATGGAGATAAAATTGTAGAGATGTCAATAAATATTAATTTATTAATTCACCTTCATATTGATAATCAACCAATTAAATAATATTCATTTAATTGTGCCAAAAAGATAAATGAGATTAATAAATGCCATATTTATTTATCCTCAGGAGGACATATTAGGACAAGGGGTATAATATTTAAGTTATTATATGTTAGAATGTTTAGAATAATTGGGGGGTGAATCAGTTATCCAAGGTCGAGGTGTACCAATTGAACAAACAAACACTTAAATAACTTTAGATCTTAATATTCAATAGCTTCGTCTCCATAGTCAACTTTCAGTAAACATAAATTAGCAATCCACTATCCTCAATATTACATACTTTGCAAAATGTAAACATTAACAGTAAATTGCCAAATTTAACATCCACACAAGTTTGACACTAGGATTTAATGTGGAAACTCAATTTGGGAAAAACCACCAACAACATGTCACCAATATTTTCACTCTTATGAAGTGAGCTCTATTAGGAGCCAAGTGTATTAAAGATTATGAAACACATAGTTAAATTTGACCTTGTTAAAGGATTTAATCACCCTATTAGGAGTGGCCTTGTTAAAGCACTTTAGAACATTCCATTAGAATGCCACCTTGATTAAAGGATTTGCATATGACTGTTAGGTCAACCTCAATTAAAGAATTTTAATACTACATCAATACAATGGTTAGAAGGTAACAACAGGTTTTGATCTGTCAAGTTCAGTTTGCAAATTTGGATCTTAGTTCGACTCACAAGTTGATCGACTAACAGACCTACATTGTCACCTCAGTCTCTGATTCTCTTGGCAACCCTTCAAGAAATTACACTTCTCTTCTTCTCAACTCTTCTCAACCTTTTGCTTAAGTTTGCTAATCAATAGCATCAACTACCACTCCAACTTTCAACTTCTTGATAAGATTAGCCCTTATACCTCCTTAAATAAGTAATTCTAATATTTTGTCACTTAAACACCACTGTAGATCTTAGGGTTACGATTATATTCAACACATACAATGAATTTTTTCACCTTCTTGTTCATCCTCTTCTTTTCTAGAAACTTCTTCATGACTCCTTACATAGGAACATGCAGACATTGTTTCCTTCGATTTAAATTTTCTAGGTCATTCATCCTTTTCTTCAACATGCTTTCCATATTCCAAGAAATCAACTCTGTCGGCTGGAAATTATGATTTATCATAAATTTTTGAAATGTTGTTAATTGGCAATCACTACGTTCTAACACTCGGACATCAATGGGTTACTTGGTCACTAATAGATTTCTTGCTTCGCACATATACTGTCACTCAGACAATATTGATGCTCAATCAACACTAACTATGGCTCATTCGACACTAGCATCACTCGACATATACTTCAAGTTCCTTAATTTTATGCTCTGTTTCTCGGTCAAGCATGTGCATGAGATCTATCTTTAATCTATTCTTCAAGGATTTATTGTTACTGTCTTCTCCACTTGTAACATGATTCAAACAATCACTTTATCTTGTGAAAGCCTAACTAATTAATTGTCCATTTGTAGTTTCCTCTCCATAACTCAACCTTTCCTCTAGGTGGTTTTGTTATGACCGACTTCTTAAATCCTCTTCATCAATCAAATAGATATGACACTCAAATCAGATAGAAAATAGTCTCACGAATAAGGTTTGACATCAATGACAACATAACAATTGGTCCAATTGTAGTTTTCAACAATTATATACCCCTAAAATCCAGACCAATGACAAGAAGATGATGATTAAATGACTGAGAAAACCTTAATTGGACTAGTGAAAAATGACAAACTGATAAGACATGATGATATCTTACCAATTAATTTAATAATTGTCATTATTTGATTAATGTGTGAATGAAAAAAATTGACAAATGATAAAGATCAACCATGCAAAAAATATGTTAAAAGGGAGAGCCACAAGCATTGACCATTTCTACATATTTACATTTTCCCCCTCTTTATGATAATATGATTCTTAGCGTTGTTTAGAAGAAAATTTGAGAAAATCATACCCTAGTGGACCATGGGATGGAGATAAGACACCCCCTCAAAATAACTAGCTTGATTTTTATGACAGAGGATGATTTTTTCAAATAGTTGCAAGACCCAACAAATGAAGAATTTTATGGAAGAAGAAATTAGACAGATAAAAGTTAGTAGTCATGAAATCTTGGTTTTGCATGTGTACTATATCTTTAAAGGGCCTTATTTGATGTATTAAATAGATTCATTGCACCATGATATATAAATTTAGAGCAATTTAATGTGACCCCTTTATAGAAAATTGGCAGATTGTAGACAAGGAATGTGGAAATATTGAAGCATTGGACATACTTGTCCTATAACATCAAGAAAGATGTAATGCCCCACTAAGGAAACCTCATAACATAGGGTCAAATAAGAACTTAACATTTTTTTCTATAAAGGTATGCATCATACATGCAAGTGCATTAATTAACCATAATACATATAAATAAAGGTGAAACCTACTAGAAGTAAACCACAATCATCACATGAGATAGTCACCCGACCACTATCATGAGGTATATATACATGCCAAGAAGTTGCAAAACCCAAAGGATAGTACATAGGCCCAATACAATATTCCTAGATTTAGTCTCCTCCATAGATCCATACACACCAATCTTGCACCCAAAGAAAAAATCTAGAGGTAAATCGCTTCCAAACTCAAGGTAAGAAACCAAGTAAAATACAACAAATGCATAAATTCCTAGTTGCTCATTTGGCCACTATGCCAAGAGCTTGTATTTCAAAGGAATCAATGAACCATATTGTGAGGACGCGAGGAAATTTCAAAATCCATAAAATGCACCAAAATCCCAAATTTTAGAAAAATCCAGTAAGGTGGGAAAATTGTCATTTTAACATTGAAAGGTTAGGTTTGAATTGTAATTAAAAATATCCAAATCACTCATAATAGGGTGAATGTCAAAAAGCATATTTGTATGACTCATTTACTGCAACAATGAGCTTGTGGGTATAATTCCCCTTATCGTTTTCACCTTTCAACAAGGGTTTCCATGATACCAATAGCATGGTGTTATGTGTAATGGTTGTGTGGTTGTTTAATATTGTTATATTTTATCTACTAGCATCAATTATATTCTTTACAGTTTGGAAATTAGTATTTCATCTTAACAAATCTATGGTTGAATTTTTTTAATTACTTGTTTGTACTAATTAACCCCACCCCATCCTCACCTCCAATACTTAAGACTCCTAACATCCAACACTGCTAGACACATTAAAAAGTTTACCAACCACCATTTAATTTTTTTGTTAAATATAATAGGAAAAATATTTTATTTTATTTTTATCTTTGTAGAAAAATGTTTTCTATGTAACCATGATTTTATCAAAGAGAGACTCAATTTCCATAGTCCATTATCAATTTATCTTTTTTTTTCTAGATTTGAGTATGTGTGATCTTTTATCATCAACATTTAAAATCATTTTCTATGATCCTTTAACTGGATGAGAAAGAGAGCTAGAGGATATAGAGATATATTTTTCTCCTGCACTTCTCTTTTTAATCTCGATGAAGAATCATAGAGCGTGATCCAATATATTGATGATAATAAATTTCACATAATTGAATCCATAAATAAAATGGATGACATAATTAAAGATGTTAGATTTTCATTGTTCATAGTAATTAGTGTGTGCACTTTTGAATTCAATTTTGTGGATATTATTTGCACAAATGTTTTAGGTCATACTCAATCATCCATCATCAAGATGAAAGAGAGATATTGAAAAAGATTGTAGAGAAGTCCAAACCTGGATAACATTATTTTCTCTTCTTTTTCTTTTCTATTTTCCCCCTTTTAAAATTTATGATAAAAAAAGGTCAATTATATATTAAAATTCATCACTTGGCCATCTTAGACCCAATGGTAATTTTGAAGGTGTGTATGGACATGAACCTTCAATGCAAACTCAATATTATAACAAACATATTATATGAGAAATAAGACCGTTCAAAATGGAAGATTATCCAGCTTTGAATATTTTGAATGAATTTGAACTGGCCAAAATTGTTCGACCTTTTCATGATGATGGCATTTGCCAAACAATGAAAGACATGGCTTTGAAATGGTACAGAAAGAATTCCTGAGCTACTTCTTGATTTGTTATTTTATATTTCAATCTCCATAATCTACGATCCGATTTCTCCTTAAGGGTGGCCTATAAGATGTTTCTGAGACAAGAATTCCCAATATTTAATAAATAATATATTTTTACCCGATGAACTTTGCAGGGCAAGAACATATGGATGGATGTTTTTAGACCATAAGAGAGGAGAAATTACATTGGCTATTGTTAGACCTACTGTGATTGAGGGAACCTACAGCGATCCGTTTCCTGGATGGATAGAAGGCCTTCGGTAAGAAGAATCTTGAACTTCATGCATTTATCAAGCATTTACCATTCAAAAACTAGTTTATGGTACTTGTCAAATTGTCTTTGAACATAATTATCAAATTTGCTTGTCATGATTAATTTCATTATAGCATTATGATATAAATTTTAAGAATTAATAGTGTCATTTTTAAAAAGTACAATTAGTGCCTTATATTTTTTTCCATGGAAATGGATAATACATTTAGTGCTTATTTATTATGATTCAACTCTGTTTAGTCAAGGAATTTCTTCAAAGATTAATTCCACTTAACTTCTATCCCATTTAAAGTTAGTTTGTTACAGTGAGCTTAATATTTAAGGAATTTTCATAGTTAGGTTATGCATGCTTGAGTTAGAATAGCATTAGGATAGGTGAGCTCAAAAGACCCAATCTTTCAGCTGTGTGAACATTACTTAAATTTAATGACGCTAAATGTGTTGTTCTTGCTCATGGAAAATTAATTCTTATTAACTACTAAACCATAAAACAATGATTGGACCTTCTTGGGAGGTCACCCATTACAGTACTACTTCAATTGAACTGTGCTTAACCATGAAATTTCCACTCGATTAAGTTTACTTCACTTGCTTATCTATTTGCTTAAATCAGTTTGCTACCATAGACTTAATCTTTAAAGAAACTTTGTAGTTATTTTATGTGTGCTTGAATTAGAACAGCATTAAAATAGATGAACTCTTCATAAGACCATACTTCAACCGTGTCCCTTTACTATAATAAATACTAAATATACCATTCTTTCTTGAAAAAAATTCTGTAAATTGCTATTCCTAAAATATGAATGAATATACTTTCCACTTTACTTTGATTATTACAAGGCCCTTGAAAGTTATTTATGTTCTCAGACTGGTGGTTCATCTGTCATCATTAGCCTTCCTTTGTTGGTTCATTGTTTCATCCTCAATGTAAAACTCTGCCTAAATAAATAATCTTTGTAAGCAAGAGTACATAAAATATTCTACAAGGCCTCTCCCTGCAACCCAGGATCAATAATTTTATGCTTTTATTCTACTTCATTGAGAAATTGTCTTTTTTATGTCTTTTTTTTTTCCTACTTTAAAAAAAAAACCCTTGAATTAAGGCTAAGTTACAAGAATAACAACTATATTAGGTAGCTGAAAGAATGATTCATTTATTTAATACAAATCAATAATGACAATACAATACAAATGAAACGTGATTTTTTTTTTTTTAATATCCTTTTCAATAGTTTTATAGTTGTGATATTGCTATCAGAATTTAACTGGGTAATTTTTTAGTCAAACTCATTGTCTAATGTAGCATGTGTAGTGATTCACACATGAATAAATGGAACACTTAGCACTCATTGGATCGAGGTGATGTCACCTAGATCCAATGAGTGCTAAGTGTTCCATTGAGAGGTGGATGGATTCATATGTGAATCGCTACTCATGATACATGAATCAATGAGTTTGACTATAAAATTACACAGTTAAATCTTGATAACAATATCACAATTTGACTTGCTATGTAAAAATCTCCTACTTGTCAATTTTATGGTTGTTGACTAAATTTTGTACATCAATTCAACTGATTCAGGATGGTGGATCCGATAATTGCCTACTACGCTAAAGGCCAACTCTCTGCCCTGATTGCTGATCCAAACGTGACACTTGATATAGTAACTATCAACATCGTCACAGAGTTTTTAGCAGTGTTTTTAGCAGTGTTTATGTCAATAATTGCAGTAATGGCAAAACATGCTGGCGAATCTGGCATGGAGGTTTATCAAGTAGCTTCTTCTGTTGCAAATCCAGTACTCACAGGGGAACTTTTTGGGATGTTTTATCGGTACTTCAAAGCTCATCCTTATGCTGATATTAGGGGCAGATCAATAAACGTAAAGAATTCCCTCAAGCGATTTGGCAACATGGAAGATCTTGATTCTCACGCTTTAAACACATCATTAAATGTAAGTTGTAGTGGATTTTTTTTCCTTTTATTAATGATGGCAGGCATGAACACTTATAGAACATTTTAGACTATGTTGCGGTTTAAATTTTGATGCATGAAATGATTATTACAATATGTACAATGAAAATAGGTAAATGGGCATTCTTTTGTACAAATGGAAAAGCAAGAGCGCATTGCTGTGAAATTACGAGCCTGTAAATCTATTTAATTAAATTTATTTCACTGCTTTTAATTGGTCTTCTTGCATTAATACACTTTCTTTAACAAGAGTTGTATTCATTTTGACTCTAGATTTGACATCACAAACATAAATAAGTTATTCTAAGAACTCTCCCAAGATGAAAAGGAAATATTTGGATTTGATGTCAATGGTATAGACTGGAACGATTACATTATGAACATTCATATTCCAAGACTTCTTGGAAATGTTATGATGAAAAGAAGATCTAAAGCTATTGAACAAGAGAAGGATCCTGCAGCCCCTCTATTGGTGAGGGCCTAAATAATTGAAAATAGAAGAGAAATAACTAGATTTTTAGTGGATTTTTAGGGACAAGTTCTTATTTGGACGGCTTAAACATCACACACTAAGCTTCATTCCAACACAAAGTGTTAAATAGCCAAAATTGACTTATTCCAAGTATTGATATATATTGTAAAGATTTGACATTTATTGACTAGTACTTTTATTTCTATTTGAAGGTGTACTTATGTCTAAAGGAGGTTTAATTGTTATACAGATTGGAGTTTACATAAAATGTTATAAATTTGAAAGTAGCATTAAATAAATAGAGAGTGAATTTGTTGTATTTTTGTAATCTATTATTTTTGTTGAATTTTGTAAGTGAAGAGTATTGAGGAATTCTCACACTATGATAGACAAAAGAAAGTAATGAATAATTCTATGATGGACAAATAAAAATATGAATAAAGAAGAAATTTATTTTGATAATTAGAAAGCTTCAATAAATATAATAAAAAATTCAAGAAAATAAACCAAATTATATTAAAATCTAAATTTGAATATATAGAATTCATCATCTTATAACAATAATATTAAATTATTTTTTATAATATATAATAAATTTACTGAGGTGTTTTTGATATTAAAGCAGTATACTATAAACTAGTTATTCACTATATAAATATAAATCAGTGAAAAATTAGAAATTGTATATGAGCTAAATCCAACAGAATGTTAAAATAATACTATAAAAATAACTTAAATCTTTTAACTGAAATTCAATCTAAATACATTCATGACATAACCAAATTTCTATAAAATTGAATAATTTAAAGAGAATCATTATATTTATAATTCTTTCTAGCGCTAATGAGAATTTTAGCAAAGACAAGTGTGGTGTCACGGTGCCTGTAGAAATACTTTCAGCTGCGTCTTGTCGAGGGTTGCTTATTTGATAAGTACATTGTTTGGAGCCCTAAATGCAATTGTTAGCTGCAAAAATTCAATAATAGTTGATATCAGCAATGTAATCGCTGCAGATTCAATTCACCAAATAATAGAGGATATGGAGAAAGACGTTTCCAATTTGGTATTACTTCTAAGAATTTTAGGATAAATGAAATAATATATTATACAATATAAAAAATGTGTTTGTTATTAGTGGTAGAGCTTATCTTTTAAATGGTGATATTGGTGATAGAATGGAATGTATAATTTTATAAGATTAAAAAATTTAATGGAGTTCACATGTGGGAAGATTTAAAGATGATGAGGAAAAATATACCATAAATCGAATGAAATATTTTTTTAAAAGAGGTAGTTCTATTAACAGTATTTTTTTATTGTTTTATATTTATCAAACACTTAACTTATTTCATAACTTATTTTTGAAATGAAAAAATAGCTAAAACAAGGGGGCTGATCTAGAAAGAATAGTAAAAATTCACAACACATCAAAACAACTAGAAATCAAAAAGGTTTATAGGAGATCCCATTTTTTTATTTCAAAAACCCCTCCCTTAAATACCACATAACCATAATAGTGTTTTTCTAAAAATAAGTAGAGTATTCTAGCTTTTTATTTAGAGTATTACTTTGATGTTTCATATTTATCAAAGATTTTACTTGTTTCATAACTTGGTTTTGAAATTAAAAGTAGCAAAAACAAGAGGGTTGATCTATGAAGAACAATCACAAGTTACAATCAAAACAATCACAAGTTACAACACATCAAAACAACTGGAAATCAAATTCACAATAGATCCCTTCCCTTAATTTAAAAAAATTAAACTGTCTAACTTCCTAGGAAAACCTGCAACTAAGCCAATACGGCTTTTAACAAGAATGTGCTAAATAATAATAAAGAAAGTAAATGAGCATACTAAAGGTCCTCAAGTAATTAACTAACTTGAAAAGACTTAAAAAATATTAAAACTAATTATTTCCCTCCTTAGGTTTTCATAGCAACAACTCGGCCCAATCCTCAACTAGGAAGGCAAATAACTCCCTAGTAGCTTCTCCATCAAATCCCTTCTTGTCTTCTTTTTCTGCATAATGTTGAGAGAAGTGGTAGAGGAGTGCACCACCCTAAGAGCATAAGTGGCTAGGTTGGTGTACCTAACGTCCATGTTCTCTAGCTCAATCTTGGGTATGGAAATCACCTCCTCATTGATTGCACATCCACCATAGACCTCCAAACCTTTATGGTTGCACTAATACATTCAGGTCATTTTTTCGATGGTTACTTGTTGGAATTTTGACTTCCCATTGTTGAAATGTCGCCTTTCAATGTTGTTGAAAACCTTGTGTAAGAAATTTTGACATTATACTCAAGACTGTCATAATTCTGACTCCTAGTCATTGCATAGTGGGCATCAAATGATAGTATTTGTCCCAATGGAAAAATGCTATGAGGCGGGTAGCACCATCAAAGTTAAGTTTAAGCCGAGGAGCATTTGGGCCCATCAATTTAGTATTGAGTCTCAAAATTGTTTTAGAGTTATCAACTTTAAAGGAGGAACTCAGGAGATTCCATTTACTAGCCAACATATAGTCCACAAACGAGGAGATTAGTTAGGGTTTTCCATTTATAAATAGAAGCATTTTCAATGAGTAGTTTCTATGTGATGTTTACCATAGTCTCATTGTTATTATCTAAGTCCCTAAATATGTTGTTGTTCCTCTCCTTCTAGATGTTCCAATCAATGTAAGGAAGGAGTTTCCAATTTTGTCAAATCATGGGGTGGCTAGAGGGGTAATCCTAGTTTTGTATGAATTAATGTAGATCATTGAGGAAAGTCCAAGATATATTAAATTTGGTAAGTATCCTTCTCTAGATAGAGGAGACAAAGGGATAGTGGATTGGGAGGTGGACAAAAGTTCCCTTTGCGTTCTTGCATATAATGCACACATTGGTTAGTTGGAGGCCCCTTTGTCTAAGATTGTCTATAGTCCAAAATTTCCCATGCAAAGTCGTCCACTAGAAGAAATTAATCTTGGGCAAAGGTTAGGAGTTCTACACTTTTCCCCAGCACATTAGATCCTTAGAGGGATTGATTAGTAGGTTGTAAGTCAAAATGTCATAAAATACACCAGATCGGTTTTGATCCCAGATGAAGATATATTCTCTTTGAAACATTGGTATTTGTATGTCATTTAACATTACTTGGAGCTCCTCTACCAAATGAAGGAGGTGGGGATATTCCCCAAGGCACTTTGTAATCCTAGCCCAATCTTTGTTAGGAGAAATGTAATTATTAACCATAGAACCAAAGAATTTTTTATTTTGTCTCATAATGTGGCTAAATTGGCTTTTAACTATAGCCTTGTTCCCCATCCATATGTCCTCCCAAAAATTGGTCATGTTTCCATTGCTTACCTGCCATTCGACCCTAAGTTTCAAAATATTACTAGTTCTAAATAATATTATTCCAAATTATGGAACGAGGGGGAAGGTCCTTAGAGATTAACATGGATAAATAAAGGTGTCTTTCATTAGATACTTGGTGCTTATGATTTTGCACCAATCATTTTACTCAAGAGCTAAATTCCAACCAATTTTGGCTAGCTAGGTTTTGTTTAGATCAGTTATCTTTGAGATTCCCAAACCACCTTGTGTTTTAGTTTGCAGACCATGTCCCAATTGACAAGACTAAGTCTAGTTTTCTCCTCATACCTATCCAAAGAAATTCCTTTAAATCTTCTCTAGATTTTCAAACATGCTTTTAGAGATCTTAAATAGGGATAGGAAATAAATAGGTATACCTTGAAGGGAGACTTGAGAGAGTTGCAGTTTGCTAGCATTACAAAGAGTTTTTCCTTTCCATCTCGCTAGTTTCCTCTAAATTTGTTTGAGAATGGTGTTTTAGAATTGGGGGGTCACCTCCTTAACAGTAAGTGGGAGACCTAGGTAGGTATTTAGGAGAGTTGTCTCATGAATACCAATAATCCAAGTGAACTTATTTTTAAGCTCTAAATTAGTGTGGAAGAAGTAAATTTTTCTTATATAGTAGTTCATTTGTAGATTTGACACTAAGGCATAGTCATCCATGAATTGTTTCCAGTGTTTGGCCTTAATGATCTAAGAGATCCCAAATAGAAGGGTGTCATCCAAAAACTATTGCAAAACCCATAAGAAGGCATTAGCAATTGATATCTTTGTTGGAACTTGGATGTATTCCTTAGATGTTGTATTGATGACTAGTTTTATCATTGATGACAACGTATTTTTGTGTAATCATGATAGGCACATGTTTTGTATATCACAGGTTGAGTATCAATATAGCGGAGTTGGTCTATGATAGGATATGTTATGCAAGCTTAGATTTGTGTAGTAGAACGAGTATAGACATCATGTCTATGTTTTTCGAGTCTTATTTTTAGCTTTGGATGAGTTATAATTTCTTTAGTAAATACAAGTGTACATGGAATAATTGTAGAAATTGAGAAAACCAACTTCACAGCTCACCAAGAACACTTGCATGCAAAATAACCTGTTGCTAGAAGGAAACCAAAGAGGAAAAAGAACAACTTGGAAATCTCAGTGGAGTGAGAGAGAAAATGTATTCCAAGATAATAAAACAAGAATTACAAGGTTCAACCTATAAAGGGAAAAAAACCCTAAAGCCTAAAAAAGATAGGTTGCACATTAATAATTAATAAAAGAATTAATTATTAATGTACCTAAGAGAAAGCTTAAGCACTAAAGAGTAATACCTTAACTAATTAAATCAATATGATTTAAGTAGTAAGAAAAAAAAATATTACTCTAACATCCCCCCTTGAGCTAAGTATAGGGGTTAAGCCAACCTAGCACAACTATGAAAGTAGAAAATGGGTCCTGGCAACAAGGCCTAATCAGGTACTCAATACAAGGAAATCTTTGCAAATTGGAGACAAAGAAGAAAACCTAGTGGGAAAAAATAATCTCCAATAAGAGATTTTAAAAACAAGGAAAAAAAAAGGAAATGGCTCAAGAGACTCTCTCAAAACCATAAGTACAACCGGCCCCCCCATGAGAGAGAGAAGAGACACCAAAGCCCCCCTAGAATGATGGAGCCCCTATATAAATGATTGAACCAATAAAACTCCAATGTAGAAGAAATAAAGGCATAGAACAAGGAAACCCCTGAATGAGATATGAAACTAGAAGGCCTAATTGATGCTCAAAGGATCAAACATGAGGATCATGAAAGGGAATCCCCAATCTAGGTGGGGTGACAGGTGTGCTGATACTGTCATGAAAGAGGAGACAAATGTCCTCTGTAGAATCCTCAACAAGTGCACCTGGTGGCTCGATGAATGGAGCTAGAGGGTCAAATAGAGTTGAAGAAGAATCCTACTAAAGAGAAGAGACTTCAATAGGATGTGGTGTGGCAGTCAAAACAATGATCTCAAGAACAATACAAAGGTTCAAGTGTCCTAATTGATTCACACGATGTTCTTGTGAATGAGAAGAGTTGTGCTCCAACAATGGAGATGATGGACCAAAGTGTGAGAAGGTGTAGAGATGGGTGGTATGATCAACTATCCCTTTAGCAATAATGCCTCCTATTGCACTATCTTGAATGAACATCAAATCTGCAATGAACTCAACTATCTTCCTTGATCCACTATTTCCTCTCAATCCTCTTCTACCTCATAGGGGTCTAATTTTCAGTCTTCTTCCATATCTTCGACATCTAGCCAAGATTTTGGATAGGGTCATGCATTACAGGCATCCATTGCATCCCCTTCCTAGGTCCCTTGGATATTGGATTTGAGTTCTTCTCACTATATGACATCTTCTCAAGGGGTCTTCTCTACTATTGAGGCTTCTCCCATTCCTCATATTCTCATGGGGAATAACACTACCCTAACAGTCTATGGGAAAGGTTCAGTAAGCATTCAAGATGGCACATTCAATGATGTATTGTATGTTCCATCTCTATTTGTAAACTTTCTCTCGATTTATCAGATTACATAGGGTTTTCTAAACTTCTACATGGTATCAAAGCACCTGTATGCAAAATAACCTATTGTTGGAAGGAAACCAAAGAGGAAAAAGCATACCTTGGAAATCTCAGCAGAGTGACACAGAAAATGTATTATAAGATAATAAAACAAGAATTACAAGGTTCAAACTATAAACGTGAACAAAACCCTAAAGCCTAAAAAAACTAGGTTGCAGATTAATAATTAATAAAAGAATTAATTATTAATGCACCTAAGAGAAAGCTTAAGCACTAAAGAGTAATAACTTAACTAATTAAATCAATATGATTTAAGTAGTAGGAAAATAAAATATTACTCTAACAATAATGACAAAGATAGTTGGTGGTGTTTTGTTATATCTTATTGGCTAGTAAGACTTAATGTCTATGAGCTTGGGATATGATAGAAAACTTGTTCTCGCACCTATGTTTGAGAGTGAGAAGCAATTAGGCTATTCTCGAAAGGTTTTTGTTGTATAATATGCAATGTATTTTACTGGCAGCTGACAATGTTGAGGAACCATATATTTTATCATTGTAAAATGCAATATCATGTGTGGGAACTTTATTATAATATGTGTAGTGATGATTATGAAGGTGTGTATGCCTTAACACATACATATGTAATTAGTGCATTGGGGCTCTAACAAGCTGACCTTATTAATTATTTGTAAAGGGGTAAAAAGGAAAGATATTTTCCTTGGTTAGGTATGTCATGTACAATTGATTGATGTGGATGCAAGCTTGTATATTGGATGATCAAAGCAGAGCTTTAAAGTAATAGTTTTGGAAAGTAGGTTTCCTTTTAATTTAGTTCATAATTCTAGATATGTTATCTTAGAGGTTTATATTTCAATTTTTTTGGAGCATTTAGGCAATGGGTCTACTTTTTTCCTATCAGCCTTTAATAGAGTTGGAACCTTCTAACAAGGATTTGAGGTCTCCTAATAGGGACCTTTCCTCTAACAGGGGTTGTTGTACTAAATGCATTGTATTGAACTCCTAAAAGGGTCACATCCTTTCTCGAGGAATTTATATATTAGTACACTATGTTGTGTGTGCCATCCCCACTAGGGTTTTTCCTATGATCAAGGGTGTCCCTAATCAACAAATCATTGTATTATTGTGTATGATTTCTTATTGTTGTGCATCATTATTTTAATTATTGGAGATTATTTTTATAAGTTTCTTTTTAGTTATATTTGGTGACAACTAATCCATCCCCCCCAGTTGTGTGTGGACTTTACTTCTTAAGAATTGGCATCAAAGTATCAAGGCCTCTTTTAGAAGGAAGCTTAACAACTTGAGGAGATCTATGGCTTACAAGATGAAAATTCCTAAGCTTGATGGCGATAGCTATAATAGTTGGACAAACAAGATGCTAACACATTTGATCTGCATGGGGTTGACTTTTGGTTGGTTACAAAGAGTGAAGTTAATACATAGAGAATTAGTTCTCTTCAATCACAAATGAGGAGAAAAAGATATTTGGTGTAACATGATTGCAAGGGAGGCATTGATAAGTTTCGTATCCGAATTAGGTGTAGGAGCACCTAGGATTTTAATAGTCAAAACCCCAAATTTTGGTTTAAAGGCCCTTAAAAGGGTCCTTGAATGTAATAAGAGTAGTTGTGAGCCCATTAGGAGGCTTGGGTGAAGTTTTATGTCATTTGTTGTGATTAGGTCAATTAGGACCTACAAGTTGTCACAAGTATTGAAATGTACATAGACCCTCATATGGGGTTAGCAATGTTAGATTGGTTCAAGTAGGTCTTAGGAAGGGATACGAAAATATTTTACACCTTTCTAACCAACAAGAAGTGGAGTTTGGCAATGGGTCAAAAAGTTGCTCCCAAGTTGCATAGCAACTTTGTAATTATAATATGTTGCATGTGCAAGTAATGCAAGATTTTATGCTCGATGTAGAATTGGATATGGAGAGTTTCTTTTAGTTGGAAACCAATTCGGAAGCCAATATAAGGCTCCTAGATTGATTCTTGTGGGGTTGGAAGAAATTTTGTACATTTTGGCATTACAAACAAGTGACAGTTTCTTTTAGTTTTCTATATAGTGGTTTTTTTTTGTGCAAATTTTTGAGTGCTAAATATTTTTTTCTTTGAAAGTACCTTGTAACTAATAAAGAGAGGGTTTGTTTCTAAAATAAGCCCCTAACTCTAGGATCCACCATGAAGAATTAATGGTCATTGGGGAACTACTAGTGGGGGTAATGTTCTTTATTTTTGGTGGATTGTAGAAAACTCACTTTGGTAAATTATAGTGAACAGTTTTAATCGGTAAATTATTGGGTTAAGTTTGCTAAAGTTTTAAGTGTTATTATTTATACCTTTGGACTTGGGGATAACTGATTCAAACACCACCACCCCCCCCCCCCCCCCCAACTCTCAGTTATCCTAAATATTCTAACACATTGTACAAAACTTTCATTGTGCCAATGCATTTTTTTTTCCTAAGTCCAAAATTTTGAATGCAATATGGGTCATGCTTCTCATGCTTCTCATGATCATTTTAGCCAATCTTCATTTACAAGTTTCTTGAGTCATTGTGGATGGAATTCTACATTCAAATCTACATCTTGGCCTAGTCATTTCACCACACCCAACCTTTTGAGAAGAAGTTATACCAATAGGATAGAGGAAGCGAGTGACTTGAGAGTCTCATTATTGATCACCTCGTGCGGCAAGGGTGACATTTTGAAAGAAGGATTTTTCCCTATTTGGTGCTTCTACACTATTTGGATTGTTGTTTTGAAGGTGTCATAATTGGCTTGAATGAGATTAGTGTAGAAATATAATTTTTAGAAATGAATTGGTATTTTGACATGTTTCTCAAACTTATTAGTCAATTGATGAGTTAATTCTCTATATTTAAAGCCTTCCCAAATGAAAATGTATATGAAACTCTTAGAATATGAAATGCATGACAACAAAAGTTCTAAACAAACGCTAGAAGTTAGGGCTTTGAGGAGTGCATATCACCCAACCTTCTTGTGTGAGCAAAGAAGAAAAATATGAACAAGATGATAATAAGTTGATGGCCAGGCTTATGACTTGGATGCACCTATAAAACTTTTGGATGGGATTTTTCATTAGACGGTTCAAAAAAATGATCAACTAGAGGTGCTTTATCAACTTACCACTTTCAAATAGAGAAACATTATCTATTGTTTATATTTTGATGAAGATGGTTGTTGTTTACTCTTATCTTAAAGTTTGAATCACTTTAAACAAATATTTTTGTATATTTGAAAAATATATTATATTAAGTTTGTTTTTAAAAAAATGGTTATTTTATGTCTTTTTTTACAATATTAATTTTAATATATATTAAAAAATTTAATTTAAAAAATAGTTTAAAAAGCTAGCACAAATTTTACATAATAATTTAATAAGATAGTTATTAATTATTATATAATTGGCAATAGTTCATATGAGCCTCTCATCAAATAGGTCTTGGGTTTGAAACCACATTTGAAGTGATGTACTTTATTAAATAATTATTATTATTCTTTTCATAGATTTATTTTAATTTTTTTTTCTTATTTATCAATTTCTATTATTACAAAATTTATCTTCAATTTGGATATTAAATTATAAAATACTATATTGAGGTTAAATTATCTATAAAGTAAGTTGTATAGCCTCTTTAATACTTTATAAGATAAATTATATTATGTAATAAATTAATAAGTTTATCAAAATAATTTAGTGTATTACTTACTTAATTATATATTGATTTTATCTTTAGAATTAATGATTAAAATTATACTATTTTTATAATTAAAAAAATCTTTATATATAATTTTCTTTTAATTTTTTATTACATTCTTTTTTTCTGTTCTTTTTTTAATCAGTAAAGGTCGAATTTTTTATTACATTCTACTATACATATGTTATTATTTTATATTCTATTGTATTCATCTTTATTATATAAAATTAACTCTAATCTTAAATTTATACTCTAATTGAAACCCCAATTAAAATTGCAAACATAATTAAACTAAATAAAATATTCAACAAATTGTTTCCAAAATTTTAATGACTTTTTATTGCTTTGATGTTTTATTTGAACATTTGCAAAAAGATTTGATTTAAAAATCTCTAATGATAAAGTTGACTTATTTAATATTTTGAACTTGAAAGTAGAAGTGTTGAAAGTCATGGTTGTGAAAATAAATGGATCTAATCTATAGGGGCATATTAGCTAGATCTTGGAAACGAATTGAAAATTTATGATTTTTAGAGTCCATTTTAAATTTTGAACTTTTGAATATATGTTTGTGAAAATAAAAATGAACTAATTTGAATTCTATGACTACATTGTTTTCCACTTTTATACCTATTCCTATGACATACCCATTGCACCTTATATAAGTATAATAAATATCATTTATTCCTTTGACTCTAAAGAGATGTTGGAATATATTCTGACAAAAATCAAATGTTACATCAATTGCACCATAACTACTTGTTACCCAAATATTTTACAGAGAGTTTAATTATATTAATTATTCAGTAAGAGAGAGAGATTAGTCCTATTGAAAAATCAAATTTTCTCTCTCCCCGTACTTTTCTCTCTCCATTTACTAAAATCTTTAGAGAGAAGTACGGGTTAAGGTTTTGGTTTGAGTTCCCACTCTCTCTCCTCGCATTTTTCTCTCTCCACGTACTAAAACTTTTAGAGAGAAGTATGGGTTAAGGTTTCGGGTTTGAGTTTCACTTTTTCTCTCTCCATGTACTAAAGCACTCTCTCTCCCCGTACTCAAACTTTTTAACCTAATTCTAACTCGAACTTAATTTCCAACTTCTAATTAATTGCCGGCTGGAAGTAAAGATTGAAAGATGCAATCTAAAACTGGTTCCTAATAGAGGTTTTGGAAATCATTACACAGGAAGAATGTGCAGTAAAAATGTCTATGGATAGCTACCAAAGCAGAATAGAGACGTAACTTTCAATCTCAGGCATAAAACCAAAGGCATACAATTAGAGACGATTATCAATTTTCAAAGACATCGCTTTGGCAGTGCAATTAGGGAGATTTTCGAACATGGTTATGATGATCTTACAATCATTAATGAAGATCACATACAAAGATAACACTCGCTGCTCACAAGGATTGGAATGCAATTATCATGTCTCTCACTTATGCGCACAGTGAATGGAAAGTTTGTGGAATCATTAACCCAGAATGTAAGATTGTTTCTATTGGCAACTCCCATGACGGTTAGGCAGCATGCCAACATTCTATCTATTGATCCTAGTGAAGAGCAACCGACCCAAAACAGCACAATTGAAGTGAGAACGATACAAAGATAAAGCCGCAAGCGAGGAAAGTTAGGAGCAGAGGAAGTTTTCAAATGTTTGAGAAAATGACCACATCCATCCTGCACACAGTAAGGAGGGAATACTGACGCTTGGCGTGGGTATATCTCACATATATACTCATAGATGGTGTTGAGATACAACCAACACAATAATGGTTTGAAGAATAGATTAACAAGCTGCAGGTGGAGAGTGGAGCTTTTAAGTAATTCTCACTATGTTTGAAATATTGCTAGCATGAAATCAAAGGAGGATCATGTCGTTTTAACACACTCCATAGTTGATAAGTAGCTGTGTAGGATGAAATATTTCTCTAACCATTGACAAATCAATGCTCTTAAACAGAGATTATAAAGTAACTCCCATCTTCCTAGCATGCAGCCGGCTCATTGAAAACATCAGAATGCGTAGAATCTGTTTGACAGAATACCTCAGAGAGGCATAGCTACCCAATGACAATGATAATTTCTTAATAAAATCAAGTCTAGTGCAAAGCGTAAAGCCATGGATGATGCAATGAATCCACCTGGCACGATATTATTGCATTATGCATGAGCTGTTTGGAAAAATGGCAAATGAGAGTCAAAGAAATTCAAAATAGAACCACACAAGTTGGAAAGCATCTACAAAAAAATTTCTCCTCCATCTCAATTCAACAACGAATGCTCATAATAGACTAAGAAGCTTCCAACTGTAGCAGATTTTTGTTTGATGGAGAATTCTCATCCCAAGGCTAAAATCGGGTAGAAGAGAATGATGGCATTGATGTGATTAAAAGAAGATATTGCCAACTTGCATTATCATTGCATCCAAATAAAAAGAAGCATCCCAAAGCAGAGGGTGCATTTAAGCTTGTGTCTGAGCTCTTTGTTTGACATTGAAGGGTGTGTTTGTTGCTCTGACTTGACCAAATCAATGACCTCTAATTTGCTATCTACCTTTCTTGGCCACAGTTGAAGGCATATAGATGTCTTTCAGACAGAGATAAACACATGCTGTTTGATGCTCATAGATCGAAGAATACCTACAAAATTTTCTTGAAGAATTCTGGTGATCAAAATGGTAGCTGTGAATCCTCGGTTCTTGGGGAGGTTAAGCCAACACAGAAGCTTCCAGAGTATTTTGAATCATCAATTGACAAGAATGATCATCATAAGAAAAATAAATCTGATGATGAGGAAATCCAAACATTCTATGAGAGGGCAAGAGCAAGAGTTGATGCCTTGGCTCAGGCATGAAAAGAGAGAAAAACTAAACTGAAGGAGAAGTTGAAGGTTTTGGAGGAAAACATTTTGTGGGTGTGTCATATTTGGGGGAATAAATGGGATCCAATAACATGAATAATAACAATCTGGTAAGTTTGGCACCAAACCAAGCGTGTGCAGCATGCAAGCATCAGAGGAGGAAGTGCACGAAAGATTGCCCATTGACACCATTTTTCCCTCCAGAGGAAGCGAGAAGATTTCAAGCAGTTCACAAGGTGTATGGAGTGAGTAATGTGTTGAAGATATTGAACTAGTTGGATTCCTTTGAAGATAAGAAGATGGCGGTGAACTCCTTGTGTTGGGAAGCAGAGTGGAGGATCAGAGAGCCTGTCTATGGTAGCATGGCCTTTCACAAACAGCAGCAGGATTATTTCAGGAATGAGTTGCAGAAGAAGTCTAATGAGGTGGAGTTTTATAGAAAGCTTCTTCATTCACACAAGAGAATAAGAGGGATTCAAAACCATGAAAAGGAAGAAGAAGAAGATTTCAATCATCATAACAACAACAACTCTTTGCTTCCTGCAACAATGGAGGTGCCTCACTACTATCATCCTCACTTTGTTGTACACCAAGGTGCTATAAATTCAAATTTTGCAATATTAGAGGAGACCAGGGAACACATCTAACGAGGGATGGTAATTCAACGGATGTTTATGATTAGTCAATGTTAGATGAAAACTTAGGTTTAGAAGGAAGAGGATCATGATTTATGTTTTTTAGCGAAAATGTGTGGAATTGGTTTTAGGATAAAGTTGTCTTAGAATTTTATTGATGTATTTTGTAAAAAGTCAACTTTAGAGTTATCTCTAGTTTTGGTTTTTCTAACTATAGTTAATCTTTAAGGGTTAGAGTTGGTTACGAACCATCTTCAAGTAGTCCAAACTCCAACTTTTTGGGTAGTTACGAACCCGAAAATTTGGTTATTCTAAATTGGCTATAAATTCCTGAAAATTTCATCTTACAGAGGACTTTTTTGACTTGGATAGAGGAGAAAACTTATGCTCTGATCACAAAGCAATTTTTGGAAAGTATGTACAATTGTTGTTTTTGTGTAATCAGTTATTTCTTACTTTCTTGGTGCAAGGAAATAAAGGAAGTACATTTGAGTTCTCTGATTCTAAATCTAAATTCTTTAGAATGTTGATTCTCTTTGTAGTGAGCATTCTCACGGTATGGTGTAGATATTTATGAATCTGTGGATCAACATTGTGCTAGTAATAGTTTTCAAGTGTAGATCTTGATTGTTGTTATTAGCGGTTTTAATTTAGTAGTTTGAGAAAACTTTGAAGTCGTGTGGTGCATTCGTCATCATGAGCTTTCTCCCCTTTCAATTTTAATTTTATACCTATTTGAAAAGCTTCAAAATTATATCATACGAGGGAGTTGCTCCTCCAAATGCAGAGGAAGGCCGCATATCAAGGGCCTATCCAACTGTTGTGAACGGTTTGCCACACACTCTGTTGGGCCAATTCTACTATGACAAATCTGTTTACCAACACTACTTATGTACCTGAGAAGCTTAGGGCCCATTTGGTAGCTGGAATTAGAATGGAATTGGCATTCAAAATTCTTAAAAATTTCTAATCCATTGTTTGGGTCTGCACAATCAGAATTGGAATTGGGAAAAAGTAGAATCCAGTATCCCCATGTGACCCCCAAAACAAGGATTCCAAATTCTTCAAAATAGTTGTTATTTAGAATTCCCATTTTAATTCCCATTTTAAATCCCATTTTTTGAAAATGAGGATTTCAACTAAAGTAAAATTTAATTGGGTTTGACATCCGAATGCCCGTTTGAGGTTAACTTTTTTTACACAAATTTTTGAAATTTAACTTTTTTTAATGGGGGGAAAATTTTCTGCTATTACTTGCTCATATGTTTGGATAAAATAAAATAATTAGTACCGCACATATCTAAATTCTTTCATCTTTTTAAAACTTCTTTCTTGATTTTTTATTTTACAATGAATATTGACATTTTTGGCATGTGGAGTTGAAAGCATCATGAATAGGGCTTTGAAAAAAAATTAGAGATACAAATCATCTTTCTATTTATAACTTATATACTCGTTTTTAAAACCATATATTCGTATTTTGAACCAAAAGGGCTTGGAATAAAAAATTTTGAATATCAAATATTTTTAAGTTTGAACCAAACAGTCCCAAAAAAATTCCAGAAATCGTAATCTGGATTTCAAATTCTAGAATCCCAAATCAAGGGTTTCAGATTCTCATTCCTAAATCGTATTCCAGCAACCAAACAGGCCCTTAGTGAGGACCTTAGAAGAGGGGCCGTCCCATATCATTCATTTCTTTTGCCCAAAAGTCCTGAAAAGATAGTTGCAATTTTAGGTTGTCAAAGCCGTAATCTGACAAAGCTTAATAAACTCATTGCAGCATCTTTTCTTATACGGAACATTAAATATTGCAGGATGCCTGTTACGAGACACAGCTTAATGTTATATATTGACGTTCGTTTCCCTTGACTTCATATAACGATTCTTAGCCAATATGGAAGCTTTCAAGTTGTTGTCTCAGGCATCTTCTTTAATAACCTCTACAAGCATGGCACTCACCTTTCTAAGCATTCTCTATGTTTGTATCAACAAAGAAGAAATTCAATCATCTACCTCACAGTTAGAGAGTCAAATTCTCCTATAGCTATGAGAAAGAGAAATGGGCCAGTGAAGGAAAATTCATTGTACAAGGGACTGGGTATACTTGATTTTCTCAAGGCCAAAAACATTTTAGTCACTGGTGCAACGGGCTTCCTTGCAAAAGGTATTCAAACTTATGCTTGTTTTAGAATTAGAATGTTGTTTCTCTTGTTTACACAACTGATTTTGGATTTAAATTGATCCATGATAGAGTATAGGCAATAGTGTTGAACCTTGGATAATTTCTCTTCAAATCAATCTTTTGAAGAGAAGAAAGAGCCGACTATTTTGATCAAAGTGAAGAGATTTCTAACATTCATCATAGTTAAAAGTCAGAGCTTTTGGATTTGATTGTGTTCTATTTTTTTGTTATCAATGATGCAAAATACATTCTGTGAACTATCATCAAGATGAGTATAAGAGAGCACAAGAAAAAATGTAGAAGTACACAATCTAATCCAGAAGCTCTTACTTTTGAAGAACATTTGATTTTAACACTAACAAATTTCTATGATCGATCAAATAGAATGAATGTTGATTTTAGATTTGATTGTGTGCAAGCTTTAACAAATTTCTATGATCTGTGAAATAGAATGATAGTGGATTTTGGATTTGATTGTTGCAAGCTTTTACATTAAAATTTATATCATCTTTCAACTGTTCTTATCTTGATGATGAATCATAGAATGTGATTTGAAAAATTGATATAAAAACTTGTATAAAATCAAATTCAGAAACAACATTCACACCATTTGATTTTTTTCAGTCCATCTTGTTTTGATTTGTCGTACTGAAATATGAAGTAGTTCAAGTATTGTGATTATTTTGCATTGATGCCTTTCATCTAAAAATGATTTTGTTTGTATGGAAATTTTAGTTTCTGTTTTGGGTCTTATAGGTTGTGTCCCAATGAATCATAAAATATGATTTGAAAAATTGATATAAAAACTTGTATAAAATCAAATTCAGAAACAACATTCACACCATTTGATTTTTTTCAGTCCATCTTGTTTTGATTTGTCGTACTGAAATATGAAGTAGTTCAAGTATTGTGATTATTTTGCATTGATTCCTTTCATCTAAAAATGATTTTGTTTGCATGGAGATTTTAGTTTCTGTTTTGGGTCTTATAGGTTGTGTCCCATTTGAGAGTCTAAATCTCATGGGTTTGCCATTTGCAGTGGTGATTGAGAAAATTCTAAGGACACAGCCACAAGTTGGAAAGCTCTTCTTGCTTATCAAGGCTAAGGATTCAGATGCTGCCTTGGAAAGAATAAAGGATGAAGTAAGTTGTCATGTTTATTCTGCCATGAATCTCATATAGTTTCATAACAATATATGTAAAATGAAAGAAACAGTAAAATCTGTTGTGTGTGTGTGTTAGTTTATTCTTTATTGATAATGATCTCTAAAGAAGAGAAAATATCTCATATACGAATACACACTACAAGATAAGAAGATGAATTGCACCGGATGAAGGATGAAGCAGGTAAGCTATGATGGACATTCTGACATAGTTCATGTTGTCATTAAAATGTCTGGGGGAAAAAATTAGGACTGAAAATGTTTTGAGACATGGAAAGTAAGAACATATGTTTGGGAATAAGATTATTTTAGAAAAGAAGAGTTTTCAGAGGTACAACAATTTGATAATGTTCAATAGATCAAAGATAGCTTTTGAGATTAAGATTCTATTATTTAATCTTTATATTTACACAACAGTTATTAATACAGATTCTCTATGAGACAACAGATTCAATTAGATCGAGCATTATATGACATTTTTAAATATAGAATCGTTATTACTAAAACTTGATTATGAAGTCTTTTGACAAATAGAATTTATTTTAGTTGCTTTGGAGGAAATTAAGTTCATATTTCAGATGGATGGCTCTAATAAGATCAATAATTTTACTTTTGTGAACATGGATGGCTCTAATAAGATCAATAATTTTACTTTTGTGAACATGGCCTAAATGTACTGAATACTGAATCTATCATTCATTCTCATAAAAGGATTCTTATAAAGAACTGCTCTTAGATTAAGATATAATCAAATCTTGGTAAAATACCATGGAAATGTATTCTTCTTTATGATGAAATAACTCCTTAATAAAAACCTAAACAACCGAGATTCAGAACTTTCTTTTTAATGCTTATTACTATTATGCATTACTATAACTATTGGACCATCTGTTTGACATAGAATGTTTCATTGTCTCCTCCAAACAGATAATTTGTTCAGAGTTATTCAGACATTTAAGAAGCATTTATGGAGATTAGTATGAGGAGTTTGTACTGACAAAACTTGTCCCTGTTGCTGTCCCTGTTGCTGGTGATGTTTCATTGGACAATCTTGGAATTGAGGTTGATATCGTGGAAATGCTTGCACGCAATGTAGATGTAATCTTCAACTCTGCAGCTCTCACTTCATTTGATTCCAGGTCAGTTGGTGTCTGACATGCACTAAATATTACACGGTACAAAGATTGTTTGTTAAGGGCAATGTCTATACAGCTACGAAAATGCACTTCCATACGAATGAGAGGACTTGGTTTATTTTTTTAAAAGTTAGAAAAAGCAATGTAAAAGAAGTGCATTTTCGTGGCTGTATAGCTACGGGCGTTTGTTAACTACTTAGAGCTTTTCGAATTGACAGTTTTGTTATTTATCTATGCCTTATATAGGTAAGCAGATCATCATTATATAAGCAGCATAAAATATGCACTACGCAATTTATTAATTAATTTAAAAATCAAGTATCAGTAGCTCTGTGATTTATAAATTAATAAATAAATTGTAGAAACTGTCACATTTGATACATATTTTCTGCTGTTTAGTCACGGGTGTTATATAAAGGGTTAGGAGAGTTTACAACTAGAGGAAGATATTAGGTAGGTAGTCCTTTAGGCTAACCCTAAGTCTATTTATGTCAATTATTTTGGTGTACTTTTATAGGTAATTCTAAAGTTAAAGTCAAGGTTTGGGTTGTGGAGTGTGAAGTGGTCAAAAAGTTTCATTTTAAAACACTTGCTTATATTCACCGCCTATTAATCACTCACGTCAATACACCTTGTGTTCACCCCCCAATATTTACTCACCAAGAAACCAATAAAGACCAGATCATCAAGTGCGAAGTGGTAAAAAAAGTTCCATTTTAAAACACTTGTCTGATACCCCTGTTATGTTCACCCCTCAATAGTCACTCAACAAAAAAACCAATAAACAATAGGTCGTGGAGTGCGAGTGGTCGAAAAGTGTCATTTTAAGACGCCCCATATCCATTAAACCCCCAGTAGTTGTTAACCAAAAAAATCAATAAATACCAATACTTGTAGTAAAATGTCCAACAGTTGTTATGAAATTTCCAATTTCCCAATACTGGAGCACAAATGGATTAATCACCAACCAAAAAAGTTAAAAAAATGATAGACTATTAGTACATATGCAATCGACGATTGGAGGTAACTATCACAATTAGAGGATCACCTAGCACCTACAAGGTCTCTTCCCCTAGTCATTATAACTATCTTTTTAAATCTATATGTTGGAAACGGTATGCTTTCTAATATATGATGGATTAGAAGAGTTTACAACTAGTCATTAAAATAATCTTTTCAAATTTATATATTCAAAATGGTATCCCATTTTGACTAATCATTTTGTTGTCTTTTTATATGACTTAAGCTTTGGATAATAATGGGGCACAATACAAAATCTTTTATGTACAAGAGTCTAAAAAGTGATCATTTTAAGTGTCTTTTTATATCTACTAAAAATTGTCCAAATAACCATGCTCTACAAGTACCTTTTTCCTTGGTCTTAACCAAGTTTGACTTTTGGAAAGTAATGAAGCTCTTTTGTGTGCACATGGGTCTTAAAGTGGCCATTTTAAAGATAACTACTTAAAGGTGCCTTAAAAGTTGTACTCTAACTACATAAAAATTTGTCAATGCTTATGTACAAATGTCTAGGCGATGTCTATATAGTAGAAAATTTGCACTCGATTTGACAGTTTATGTAATTTATTAATAAATTTTAAAACCACAAAATCACTCATCTGTGACTTTAAAATTAATTAATTAATTGTATAAACTGTCAAATCGGGTGCATATATTTGACTATTTAGCCAAGGGAAAATGTCTATGGGTATGAGACAAGTTGTACATCTAAATTTATTAGTAGACTCTTAGTTATCATTGTTTTGGTTGCTTTTAAATTGGCAATTGGGAAATTGGAGAAGCAAGAAATTATTTATATTTGGATCATTGATGGTACGTGTACTCTTCCTCACTCTTCCTCTACTCTTCCTCCAATGTGGTTAATCACTTTAATGAATTTATTTTTTAATTTTTTGTCTAATAGAATAGTTATAATGTTCTATTTGGGTAAGTAATGATATATTGTTCTTCTAATGTGGTTAATCACTTCTATCTAATATAATATAATATAATAGTTATATGTTCTATTTGAGTAATTGATGGTATTTTGTTCTTTTAATATGGCTAATTACTTATGCCTAATGTAATAGAAAAAGTTAATATTTAGAATATTTGACGATGTTAATTCTAAATATGAAATCATTTTGAAAGTTGATAACATTAGTTCTTTAGTTGAAGAGGATAATATCAACCAAACTAGTGACTTATTGATTAATATTAAATATTTCTAAGAAAATTTTCACAAATGAAAACATATTTTCTTTTAAAAAAAAAATTGATCGCAAGCTTGTGTGCTTGCAACGATGAGCTGATAGGTGCTTACTTTAAGTAAAATAAAACTTAAATTTGTAATAAAACAAATAAATAATATTTTTAATTAATTAATTAATTATATACTAATAAATTATCATCAAAAAAATATTCCCATAAAAATTTATTATGAAAAACTAATAAGAAAAAAGCATGAAAAATATAACATGTACAAAGTGGAGTAAAAAATATAAATTGAAATAATTATAAAAACTAAAAACTAGATCCAATGACTACCAAGTGTTCTACTTATTATCATGAGAGATAGATTCTTGTAAATCACTACTCATTAAACATGAGTCAATGAGTTTGACTCAAAAACTACACATAACAATATCACAATTTAACTCGTTGCGGAAAAATGTCTCCTACTTATTAATTTAAAGTCTATTAGCTTAAATAAATGAATAAAATCATTTAAGAAAATTAAAAACTAAACTAATTTAAAATCTACCAACTTAAATATATGAAAAAAATCATAGCAATTCTCACAAATATCATATTGGCTAAACTAAATATCCATATTTAAATGAAAAACTATACTAATTTAAAAAATAAATTTAAACAATTTAAAAACTATAACTTCAATCATACAAATATCCTATTTGCTAAACTCAAAATCAAAAAATAATTATAAAAACAAAAAACTTAACTAATTTAAAGTCTAAAATATTTATTTTTAAAAAAAATTCTAACAATTATTAAAACATGTAGTAAAAATATAATAACTCCTCCTCAAAGTATATTTATAAATTAAATAGGAGAGGTAAAAATAAGATAAATAAATAAATAAGAAAAAATAGTATTATCTTAATTTTACGGCCAAAAAATTAAAAAATTGAAGGTAGTTTCAGTTAAAATCAAAGACAATGAGAAATTACGATAGTCAATATGGGCAAGAAATGAAATGAGATATTAATCGATGAGGCTACAAATTTGCGTGGAATTGAATGAAAAAGGAAAATTTAGAATTTTTAGAAGCACAGAGTAAATGGTGTTGAATTCTGGAGAAATCAATAAAGATTTTGCATAATTTTTAGTGGTAGGCATTAAGTTTTCCTGGAATCAGCGAGGTAGTAAAAACAACAGGAAATTTGACCAAGAAACTATAAATTATTATGAGAGATTGTAAGTGATAATAAGGTCTTGTAGGGTTTCAGACGACAACGTCGCTGAATGCAAAGAAAACAGCAGAGATATTTTGTTCTGAGCTTTTGAAGCATCAAAAAGGGTTTTTTTGTTCTTTTATTTTAACTGAGGGATTAATTTTTCCTTTGATTTAGCAGAAAAATTTAAACTTTTTCTCAAGTTCGTGCAACAACAAAACCATTCTCAAACTCTCTAGTTTTTAGATTTGGTTGTAAGTTTTTTAAAATTAATATTTAGAATCACGCTTTTTCATTTTTTTGCCTGTGTCACTCGAAATACTGGTCAAATAATAAATAAATAAATAAAACAATTGCAGATCTCATAAATTGTAGAAATTTGTTAGATCTCGAAGATTCTGGATTTTAAACCTGGCATTTATATTTATTATTTAGGTATGATGTCGCTTTGGAGACAAATACAAAAGGGTCGTCTCGGCTCATGGAGTTTGGAAGAAGTTGCAGAAAGCTGCAACTCTTTTTGCATGTATCAACAGGGAACCTTTATGTCATAATTTATGCTTCCTGTTTAATGGAAGCAACACATTATTTACATTCTGAACATTACATTGCTTTTGCTTTGTTAACCTACAACATATGTCAATGGGCAAGGAGAAGGTAGGATTGCCGAAAAACCGTTCAAAATGGAAGATTGCCTAACCAAAGGGTTAGAAGATTCTCCAGCTTTGAACATTCTGAATGAATTTGAACTGGCCAAAATTGTTCGACCTTTTCATGATGATGGCATTTGCCAAACAATGAAAGACATGGGTTTGAAAAGGTACAGAACAAATTCCTGAGCTGCTTCTTGATTTGTCATATTCTATTTCAATCTTTATAATCTACGATCCGATTTATCTTTAAGAGTGGCCTATAAGTTGTTTCTGAGACGAGAATTCCCAATATTTTAGTAAATAATATATTTTTACCTTGTGAACTTTGCAGGGCAAGAACATATGGATGGAATGATGTTTATGTGTTTAGTAAGGCGATGGGAGAGATGTTTTTAGACCATAACAGAGGAGAAATTCCATTGGCTATTGTTAGACCTAGTGTGATTAAAGGAACCTACAGCGATCCATTTCCTAGATGGATAGAAGGTCTTCGGTAAGAGCAAACTTAAACTCATGAATGTATCAGTTATTTACTACTATCTGGTAAGAACAATTTTAAACCTCATGAATGTGACAAGTATTTACTAGTTTTTGGTACTTGTCAAAGTGTCTTTGAAGATAATTTGTAAGAACGATTCAAAGTTGTTTGTGCCATCTATATCAATTTGGGTTCATTTTATTAGGGGAGAGGATCTAGTACTTGAACATTGTAACTTCAAATTGCTCCCAATTTTTTACAACAGGTTACTTGGCAAGTCATCTACTTATAACTAAGGTTTCAAGTCCACATCACCTGTTATGATGCCACATCAACATGCTTTTTGCCAAGTTGTCTAAAACAGCTCAAAAAAAAGTGAGACCAATGGTCATGCATAAAGGGTACCCATAGTTGAACAACTGATGTGGCATCATATCATTGGTTAATTTTTATAAATCAGGGTATATTTTATTCAATTTTGGGTAGTTAGCATCACAAGTATTGGTACAATGTTGTCAAAAAAAATTGGACATTAAGTCAATAAATATAAGTATTAAGTGAACAACTTTTATCACAACTATTAGACATTAAGTCAATTAGTGGGTCCTCTCCCCTATAAGATTGTTTAAAAAGTATTAGGACAAATCTAATTCATTTTAGTTAAAAGTTTAATACATTAAATCGTTCAACTTCAAATATACCAGGCAAACTTTTCTGGTTTGTTTGATTTTCTGATTTGCAATTAGTTTGGAATTCCCACTTTCTTTCCTCCTTTTCTATTTGGCTGCTAGAGGGCCTTAGTTATGTTCATTATGAGCGTTTTTGGTTGGTTGATTCTTTCTTCTTCAATGTAAAAATTGCAAAGGTAAATGATTAAATGTTGTATCATGTCAAATTTATTTGTATCAATGTTTTCAATCATATTCAGTGATTTATTATCAAGATGTAAGAGAATTATATGAAGGCAATAATCTGCAATTTTCTTTGACAGTTTAATTCTGGACATCTCAAATTATTTAGCCTTGAAATGGAGTTCCCTTCTGTAAAGGGTTTCAATTGTAGACATTACATTTATACAGTCTATAGTAATTATGTTGTATGTTTCTAGATTCTATTACTACAATATAATTTGCATCAACTTTTGAGGAGGATAGTCAATGATCTATTATCAAGGTATAAGAGAGCTATATAGAACTTTCAAAAAATGACTTTTATGTCAGACAACAATTTGATATTATTATTCTATACTAACATTATAATCATTCAATTGATATAGAATGGTGGATCCAATAATAGCCTACTGTGCAAAAGGCCAGCTCTCTGCCCTTATTGCTGATCCAGGCGTGGCTTTTGATATAGTAAGTATCACCACACACTTTTAACAGTGTTAATTGAATTGTTTTGACAAATATAATATTAGACATAATTTTCTTCATGTGTTTATAAATACAAATAATAAAATTTTCAGGTTCCAGTAGATATGGTTGCAAACGCAATACTTTCAGTAATGGAAAAGCATGCTGGTAAATCTGGGCTAGAGATTTATCAAATGGCTTCCTCTGTTGCGAATCCAATATTTATGGGAGACCTTTTTGAAATGTTTTACCAATATTTTAAAGCCCACCCTTATGTTGACATGAGGGGTAAACCAGTAAAACTAAAGGATTCTCTCAAGCTGTTTGGAAACATGGAAGATCTCTCTTCTCATCCCATAAACAAATCATTAGATGTAAGTTGCACTAGATTTTTTTATATAATTCATGATTATATAGTTTTTTAAAGACATATTTGGAGGAAGTTTGATGTACACATGTATGAATTATATAGTTTTTATAAGACATATTTGGAGGAAGTTTGATGTGCACATGTTTTCTTATTTAAAAATAGTTCACAGTTGCTATTCAATTGTCTTAATTGATACGAGTTTATATGAATTGAAAATTTGAATCTCATTTAATGATTCATCCATAGAGGAGTCATTTTGGTGAAACATATATCAAATTAATTCTATTTTTCTTAATTTAGTCATTTTACTTAAAATTTTAGAATGTTGATTACTACAATGTGTGATGATAATAGACAAATGGTGGGCACCCTTTTGTTCAAATGGAAAAGCAAGAACGCATTGCCATGAAAGTAAGAGCCCGTGTGAACAAACACATTGGCAGGATATACTAGTCATATTTTACTTGCAGAGCAAGGTATTTGATAAAATTCATTTCACTCATTTTATTGTTCTTCTTATATTAAGAAATTATCTCACAAGAATTGTATTTATCTTGATTTCAGATTTGATAACTCAAACACGAATAAGTTATTCCAAGAACTCTCCCAAGAGGAAAGGGAAATATTTGGATTTGATGTAAATAGGATAGACTGGGATGATTACATTATGAAGGTTCATATTTCGGGACTCCTTGAAAATGTCATGACGAAAAAAAGATCGAAAGCCATCGAACAAGATAGGAATCCTGCAGTCCCTCTATTGGTGAGGTCTTAAGACTTAGATGATAAAATAGGTTTATCAGGTAGTGCTTGTTTTTATAGGTTGTCTTAATTTTTTTAAAAATTGTTCAAATATGTTATTTATATTAAGCATTCTTAGCAAGTTTGAGGGAGTTGTTTATGGAAAATTCTATGTAGCAAACTAAAATCTATAGCAATATTTTAGAGAATTTTTTTATTAAGATTCTTTACTATTCTTAGTAGTTAATAGTAGTTTAATATTCATGGTGGTATTGATTAACTACTTGAGAGGATGTTGCCTGAGAAGTTTTTTAGATGTATTTATTAAAGGAAATATATGATTATCAAATGTTTGTTATCTATTAAAAGAGCAACTGATAGAAGTTAATAATTATTAAAAAATAAATTTATTATTTTACTTTTGAAAATGATAAAGTAAAATATAATTCAAGATAAATTTGTAAATACTTTTATATAATTAAAATGTACATATAAACATCTTTATGAAGTTGTTTTAATCAAGAAATTATATTGTATTTTGATAACAATGAGTTAATAAAATTCAGAGTGATTGCCCACACATTTAGGAGGACTAGTTAGCTTCTACTTGCCCCTTCCTCTCCTCAACTTGGGAGTTGGTAAGACCAAGGTAAGGAGGGTTTAGGTTACCGTACCTATAAAAAGGTTAGCAAAATATAATAATTTGTTCCTATTAGTAACAACATAAAACTATGTTGTATTTTATATTGAAGTGTATGGTAGAAGTAAAACTAAAACTCATTTATATATACATGTCAAAGGTAATCATGCCATATTAAATTGTTTTTTAAATATGATATTGAAAAGTGCATAAAAATTGGAGGCCAAGATTAATTATCATGTGACTAAATTTGAACCCAAGACCTCTTTGATAAGAGGCTCACAATTTACCATTGTGTTATAGGCTCATGCCTATAATTCAAGTTCATGTTATAGGTAGGACTAAAAACTAAATGAATTGGGGTTTAAATTAGGGTTGTGATTTGTCTTAGGGTTAGAGTTGTTATTAGTATTACGATTAGAATTAGATTAAGTGTTCTTATTAGAGATGGATTTAGAGTTATCATTAGGTTGGGTAAGATTTAGATTTTTTTTTAAACAAGATGTAAAATATTATTTATCATAAAAGAATCATTACATAGCAAGACCAAAAATAAATCGCGAAAAATTTGATAGCATCTAAACAAATATCCTATCAAGGAATCCAATGGGAACAAACACAAACTTTCTCATGTCATCCATACTAACCTCTCTATTGTTTGAGAATGTTCTAGGGGCAAAACTCATCAATTACCAATGTTTCGCCCTTTATATGCTAGGGGATCCGTTAACCAAGCAACTAGTCACCATATTCTATTCCTTAGGAATGTAGAAAAACTAAACAAAATTTTAAAGAGTTACTTAAACTAAGGGTTTACTTGACCACTAAAGCTAACTACCAAGTCACTACCTGCACCCTTTACTTTTTTAGCAAATCAACCAAAACCTAGGAATTTGACATAGACAATTTTTTTCTAGCCTAAGTAGTAAGAACAAGAGCTTCCATGAAATTATTCATTTGTTATCCTTTATAACTATGAAAAAGAAACAAGACAACCATAGAGAGACCTCTCAAACTCTCTCATATCCTAGCATGTTGAATAAATATCCTAGAAGAGTTATGAGTGTTAATCTTCAAAATTATGAGAAAAATAATCTACCTTAGACTCGTTGAATATTCATCCTAGCATACCTACAAATCATTGTCATAAATGTTTTATTACCACATTTGAGTAAGTTCAAATTCATAATAATAACAATATCACTAAGATCTGTATTAGCAAAATATTGCACTTTAGATAAGGTCTCCTAAAGTATGTAGATAACTCTACCATAGTGGATATGCCATCATTTTCTTATCCTAAAAAATCTTTCAATTTATTTTCAATTAAAGTTGCCAAATAATGAATGTGGGCCCTATAAATAAGGAAAATTAGGGATTTAGAAATAAAAATGATAAGCTAACCATAAAAATGCTATAACATCTTTCAAACGAAAAAGAATTATCTCATGAATAAAGTTATGAAATCAAAATTGCATAAATTTAACATAAAACACAAACAAATTATATGCAAACCCTTCATCCCACTCCATTATTTTCTTTCTCCTCTAGTTAACAATTTTTCTGAATGTGAACAAGTGCAAAAATATGATTAAGCAAGGATAATTCAATGGAATAACAATAAGGATACTAGAATATTGTAGTTTGTGGCTAGTGAAAATGAAGATTGAGAGCACAATTTATAGATTTTTAGTGTCACGTGAATAGACACAAATAAAAGGATGTAAGAGGATAAGGGTGAAGGAAAGGAAACGTCAAGTGAGAGCCAAAAGGACAAGGTAGAAGAAAATAAATAATGCAAGTGGGATTACAAAATGGAGATAAAATTGTAGATATATCAATAAATATTAATTTATTAATTCACCTTCATATTGATAATCAACGAAGTAAATAATATTCATTTAATTGTGCCAAAAGGATAAATGAGATTAATAGATGTCATATTTATTTATCTTCTAGAGGACCTATTAGGACAAGGGGTATAATATTTAAGGTATTATATGTTAGAATGTTTAGAATAATTGGGGGGGGGGGGGGGGGGGGGGGGGGTGAATCAGTTACCCAAGGTCCATAAATTAGCAATCCATTGTCATAAATATTACACACTTTGTAGAATGTAAACATTAACAATAAATCACCAAATTTAACATCCACACAAGTTTGACACTAGTATTTGATGTGAAATCCCAATGTGGGAAAAACCACCAACAACATGTCACCAATCTTTTCACTTTTATGAAGTGAGCTATGTTAGGAGCCAAGTCTGTTAAACATTACAAAACACATTGTTAAATGTGACCTTGCTAAAAGATTTAATCACCCTATTAGGAGTGGTCTTGTTAGAAGACTTTAGAGTATTTCATTAGAATGCCACCTTGATTAAATGATTTACATATGACTGTTAGGTCAACCTCGATTAAAGTATTTTAATACTACATCAATACAGTGGTTAGAAAGTGTAGATGCTTAATATCATCCCTAAAGACTATATTAACTTATTAATATTGCCCGTGACATTGTAATTAATTATTAATTAATTAATTATATTGCTCACATTTTTCTACTTATTTGATTAAATTATTTTAATTAAATGAGTTCATTCTCCTAAGTATTTTAATTTAATTTAAATATTCCTAGCCTTAATGTGTTAAATTAATTTAACACATGACCCTCCATCATCCCTTTTTTTAAATAAATTTTGTTTATCCTCACATCCTATTAATTCCTCTAAACTCATGATTAAATTAAATTAAATTTAATTTAATCTTAAGCATAACCTAGAGCCTAGCCTATAACCATCATTTTCATCCTCTTAAGCCTACTTCTTCTCTAATCCCACTTAATCATTCTTAATCTCTTTCCTAATCCCCCTCATTAGCCTAAGAGTGTGCTCACACATGTGTGAGATGGCATGCCTACACACTCCCCTTTACACTCTTGTCTTGAATTTTTGACTACTTGCATGGCTTGTCTATCACCTTATGTGGCATCTACATGGATGCCACCTCACCAAGCCCTCTCTCAAGCCTATAAATAGAGGCCTTGTGTCAAGCATTTGTATCTCCCATTATTGTATTGTTACAATGTCATTTTGAGCCTTGAGTTTTCATGCTAGGGTTTTCATTGTAGTTTGAGTTTTCATAGAGATTTCTAGGTGAATACTAACCATTTGGTAGCTAGTTTAACTTTGCATTTGCATGGTTTAGCTAGTTTGCCTTTGCATTTATATGTCCTTTGCATTTACTTGTTAATTTAGCTTGCATATCTTATTAGTTTCTTTGTTGCATTTCACATTTTCACCATTGAATGCTTTCAAGTATGGCTTTCTCCACAGCCATTTTTTGAAGTATTCTTCATTTCATGTAGCTTATGTTCATATTTCATCATTACTTACATTTTCATATCCACTCAAGAGATTCAATACTTTGTTGTGTTATAGAGAGCACACCAAACATACCCCCCCATATTAACACGCCAACAAGGCCTCTCATGGGTGCCTTTGTTGAGTTGTAGAGGTGGTTGGAGGATTTGGTTTGTTGGCTGCTTAGAGTTGAAAAACTCAAGCAAGCATTAATTAGTTAATGGTCTTTCATTTTGTTGAGTCTTTCATGCATATTTGAGATTTTTTAACTAATGTTTGTTTGTTGATTCGTGCTCCCAACAGGTCACATTTTCTAGCACATAGAAAGTAACAATAGTTTTTGATTTGTCAAGTACCACTCACTTTTAAAATTTGGATCTCAATTCGACTCACAAGTTGATCCATTGACAGGCCTACATTGTTGCCTCAATCTTTGATTCACTTGGAAACCCTTCAAGAAATTACACTTCTCCTCTTCTCAACTCTTCTCATCCTTTTTCTTAAGTTTTCCAATCAATAGCATCAACTACTGCTCCAACCTTCAACGTCTTGATAAGTTTAGCCCTTGCACTTCCTTAAATAAGTAATTGTTATGATCCTAGTGGGTGGCCTTCGCTAACACCTCATGGTTTTGGTGCAATGGTTTGTACCATGTGGTATCAAAGCCTCCACCCAGGTTCGAGTCTCAGAGTGGGTGGCAACGTTCAGTGTTCGTCTGAGACTCATATGGCCAAAGGAGGGCCCACCGTATGGGTGCACATCTAGCCTAGAGTCTAGATTGCAAAGTGTGGTGGGATGTTATGATCCTAGTGGGCGACTTTAACTAACACCTCGTTGTTTTGGTGCAATGGTTTGTATCAGTAATTCTAATATTTTGTCACTTAAACACCACTGTAAATCTTAGGGTTATGATTATATTCAACACATACAATGAATTTGTCAACCTTCTTGTTCATCCTCTTCTTTTCTAGAAACTTCTTCACAAATCCTTACATAGAAACAAGCAATCATTATTTCTTTTGATTTAAATGTTGATATCTTCAACATGCTTTCCATATTCCAAGAAATCAACTTTTTCGGCTAGAAATTATGATTTCTCATAAATTTTTTAAAATGTTGCTCCTTGGCAATCACTATGCTTTGACACTCAAACATCATTGGGTTACTTGTTCACTACTAGATTTCTTGCTCAGCACATATACTATCACTCGGTCAATACGGATGCTCAATCAACACTAATTATGGCTCGGTTGACACTACCATCACTCAAGCTATGTGCAGGATCATGGTGTACCAAACTATGGCCTTAAGTGGCAGTAAAAAAATTGCAAATTAGCGTTATGTCAACTTGACACATAATTTTAAAGTGGTTATGGACTTTATATCAAAATGTTGTAAGAAAATAATCTATAGGAAATTGAATGTAGTTTCTAAACTACTAGGCCTTATTAGGAGGAAAAAATAATTGATTGGTCAAAAGTTTGGATTTTAATGCAGTACTACGAAAATTTTAGGGCAAAAATAAAAAGTAGGTGTATGTCTGACCACCTTAATCAAAATCAAATGATAATATTTTTTTAATATAATTATAGATATAAAAATTAGACTCATGCCCAGATGTGACGCATATTTTTTAATATTTTTATTCCAAATAAATAATTAAATATGAATTTTCTATTATAACTTTTTTGAAAAAAAAACTCTCATGTCTGACCACCTTAACTAATAGAAAATTTTAACAAATTTAATTATAATTATTATTTTTCTTATACTAGGTGAAGCATAGAATGTGACGCAACTTTTAGATTTAAAAAATGTTATACCGTTTGAAAGTTATAGCTATTTTTCAATTAGTATGTCAATCAACACTTTACAATAATCTTCATTGAAAATTAGCTAATAAATATTTATCAAACTCAAAATTTGATAGCAATTATATCGATCGAATCTCGAGAGTGATATTGAAAAACTCTTTTCATTTCAGTCAATTTCAATCAAAATAACATTGTCAGATGGCTACCCGAAGTTTGAGTGTCACTAAAACCCTCCTTAAACACGTTTTTTGGGTTGATCGGGTAGGCTTGATAAATACCAGGCCTAATCAAATATCCGATTAGCCATGGTAATTTCAAACTCATTTTTACTGAGAGATTTCAAAAGGGAAGTTTTCTTAAATTTAAAATTTGGAGGGAGATAAATTTAAGAGAATAACTTTAGACAATTTTAAAGCAAAATATATTTCGTGAATGTGTGAACATTAATATTATTATTATAATTATTATTACATTATAGTAATATGTATGATTATTATTATTAAATATAATATAGTTCTAAATATAATATAGTGATATATATTATTATTATTAAATAAATGTAGTAGTATTATATGAAAAAACTATTCTATATAATAATATATATTGTTATTATTATTAAATATATAATATAGTAACATATATGATTATTATTGTTATATAATCTAATAATATATTATTATTATATTAAAATATACAATATAATATAATTATTAAATATAATATTGTCCCTTCGACCCATATGAAGCATTCTAATATGTCCCTAGGAGTCCTAGGACCCCTAGGGACATATGTCATCATGTAATGGGTCGAAGGGGGTCAACCTATGACCCCCTTCGACCCATATGAAACATTATAATATGTCCCTAGGGGTCTAAGGACCACTAGGGACATATGTTATCATGTAATGGGTCGAAGGTGACCTATGACCCCCTTCAACTCATATGAACGATTATAATATGTGCCTAGGGGTCTTAGCACCCCTAGAGACATATGTCATCATGTAATGAGTTGAAAGGGGTCATAGGTCAACCTATCGGGCCCTTCAACCCATATGAGGCATTCTAATATGTCCCTAGGGACATGTCGTAATTTAATTCATCAAAGGGAGTCACAAGTAAACCTATGACCCCCTTCGACTCATATGAAGGATTCTAATATGTCCCTAGTGGTCTTAGGACCCCTGGGAACATATGTTGTCATGTAATGGGTTGAAGGGGGGCCCCTTCAACCCATATGAACGATTCTAATATGTCTCTAATATGTCCCTAGGGGTCCCAAGACCCCTAGGGACATATGTCATCATGTAATGGGTCGAAGGGGATCATAGGTCACCCTATGACCCCCTTCGACCCATATGAATAATTCTAATATGTGCCTAGGGGTCGTAGGACCCCTAGGGACATATGCCGTCATGTAATGACTCGAACCTATGACCCACTTTGAACCATATGAAGCATTCTAATATGTCCCTAGGGGTCCTAGGACCCCTAGGGATATATGTCATCATTTAATGAGTCAAAGGGGGTCATAGGTCAACCTATGACCCCATTCGACCCATATGAAGCATTCTAATAAGTCCCTATGGGTCTTAGGACCCCTAGGGACATATGTCATCATTTAATTAGTTGAAGAGGGTAAAAATTCAACCTATGAATGCCTTCGACCCATACGAAGGAGTCTAATATGTCACTAGGGATCCTAAGACCCCTAGGGACATATGTCATCATGTAATGGGTCGAGCAGGGTCATAGGTCACCCTATGACCCCATTCGACCCATATGAACAATTCTAATATGTCTGTACGAGTCCTAGGCGCCCTAGAGCAATGATTCTAATATGTCTCTAGGACCCCTAGGGACATATGTCATCATCTAATGGGTCGAAGGGGCCTTTGACACATACAAAAGATTCTAATGTGTTCCTAGGGATCTTAGAACCCCTAGGGACATATGTCATCATGTAATGGATCAAAGGGGGTCATAGGTTGGGGTCATAGGTTAACCTATGACCCCCTTCGACCCATATGAAGGATTCTAATACGTCCTTAGGTGTCCTAGGACCCCTAGGGACATATGTCATCATTTAATTGGTCGAAGGGGGTCATAGGTTTCCTTTGACCCATATGAATGATTCTAATATGTTCCTAGGGGGCCTAGGACCCCTAGGGACATACGTTGTCATGTGATTGATCGAAGGGGGTCATAGGTCAACCTATGACCCCCTTCGACCCATATGAACAATTATAATATGACCCTAGGGGTCCTAGGACCCCTAGGGACATATGTCGTCATGTAATAAGTCGAAGCTTTGACCCATATGAAGGATTCTAATATGTCCTTAGGGTACATATGTCGTATGTAATGGGTTGAAGGGGGTCATAGGTCACCCTATGACCCCCTTCGACCCATACGAAGGATTCTAATATGTCCCTAGGGGTCTCGTCATGTAATGGATCGAAGGGGGTCATAGGTCACCATATGACCCCCTTCAAACCATACGAAGGATTCTAATATGTCCCTAGGGGTCCTAGGACCCCTAGGGACATATGACGTCATGTAATGGGTCAAAGGGGGTCATAGGTAAACCTATGACCCCCTTCAACCCATACAAAGGATTCTAATATGTCCTTAGGGGTCCTAGGACCCGAAGGGACATATATCATCATGTAATCTGTCGAAGGGGGGTCATAGGTTGGATCGGACCCCTAGGGATATATGTCGTCATTTAATTGGTTGAAGGGGCTCATAGGTCAACATATGACCCCCTTTGACCCATACAAAAGATTTTGATATGTCCTTAGGCATCTTAGGACCCCTAGGGACATATGTCATCATGTAATGGGTCAAAGGGGGTCATAAGTCAACCTATGACCCCCTTCGACCCATACGAAGGAGTCTAATATGTCCCTAGGGGTCCTAAGACCCCTAGAGATATATGTCATCATGTAATGACCTATGACCCCCTTCGACCCATATGAAGGATTCTAATATGTCCCTAGGGACATATGTCATCATTTAATTGGTCGAAGCGGGTCATAGGTCAACCTATGCCCCCCTTCGACCCATATGAATGATTCTAATATGTCCTTAGGGGTCCTAGGACCCCTAGGGACATATGTCATCATGTACTTGGTCGAAGGGGGTCATAGGTCAACCTATGACCCCCTTCAACCCATATGAACAATTCTAATATGACCCTAGGGTCTTAGGACCCCTAGGGACATATGTCATCATGTAATGGGTCGAAGGGGGTCATAGGCTGACCTATGACCCCCTTTGACCCATACAAAGGATTCTAATATGTCCCTAGGGGTCCTAAGACCCCTAGGGACATATGTTGTCATGTAATAGGTCAAAGGGGGTCATAGGTCAACCTATGACCCCCTTCGACCCATACAAAGGATTCTAATATGTCCCTAGAGGTCCTAGGACCCTTAGGGACATATGTCATCATGTAGTGGGTCGAAGGGGGTTATAGGTCACCCTATGACCCCCTTTGACCCATACGAAGGATTCTAATATGTCCCTAGGGGTCTTAGGACCCCTAGGGACATATGTCATCATGTAATGGGTCAAAGGGGTCATAGGTCAGCCTATGACCCCCTTCAACCCATACGAATGATTCTAATATAACCCTAGGGGTCCTAGGACTCCTAGGGACATATGTCGTCATTTAATTGGTCGAAAGGGGTCAACATTGACCTATGACCCCTTTCAACCCATATGAATGATTCTAATATGTCCCTAGGGGTCCTGGGACCCGAAGGGACATATGTCATCATGTAATTGGTCGAAGGGGGTACTAGGTCAACCTATGACCCCCTTTGACCCATATGAACGATTCTAATATGTCCCTAGGGGTCCTACGACCCCTAGGGACATATGTCATCATGTAATGGTTTGAAGAGGGTCATAGGTCAACCTATGACCCCCTTCGACCCATACGAAGGATTCTAATATGTCCCTAGGTATCCTAGGACCCCTAGGGACATATGTCATCCTGTAATGGATCGAACGGGGGTCATAGGTCACCCTATGACCCGTTTGACCTATGACCCGCTTCGACCCATATGAAAGATTTTAATATGTCGCTAGGGGTCCTGTCGTCATGTAATGGGTCAAAGGGGGTCATAGGTCACCCTATGACCTGCTTTGACCCATACAAAGGATTCTAATGTGTCACTAGGGGTCCTAGGACCCCTAGGGAAATATCTCATCATGTAATGGGTCAAAGGGGGTCATAGGTCAACCTATGATCCCCTTCGACCCATATGAAGCATTCTAATATGTCCATAGGGGTCCTACGGCCCCTAGGGACATATGTCATCATGTAATGGGTCGAAGAACCCATATGAAGCATTCTAATATGTCCCTAGGGGTCCTGGGACCCTCACGGACATATGTCATCATGTAATGGGTTGAAGGGGTCATAGGTCACCCTATGACCCCTTTCTACCCATACGAAGGATTCTGATATGTCCCTAAGGGTCCTAGGACCCCTAGGGACATATGTCATCATGTAATGGGTCGAAGGGGGTCATAGATCAACCTACGACCCCCTTCGACCCATACAAAGAATTCTAATACGCTCCTAGGGTTTTGACAATCCCTAGGGACATATGTCGTAATGTAATGGGTCGAAGGGAGTCAGAGGTTAACCTATGACCCCCTTCAACCCATATGAAGCATTCTAATATGTCCCTAGGGGTCCTAGGACTCCTAGAGACATATGTCATCATTTAATGGGTCGAAGGGGGTCATAGGTTACCTTATGACCCCCTTCAACCCATATAAAGCATTCTAATATGTCCCTAGGAGTCTTAGGACCCCTAGGGACATATGTCATCATCTAATGGGTCAAAGGGGTTCATACGTCACCCTATGACCCCCTTCGACCCATATGAAGGGTTCTAATATGTCCCTAGGGGTCCTAGGACCCTTAAGGACATATGTTGTCATGTATTGGGTCAAAGGGGGTCATAGGTCACCCTATGATCGCCTTCGACCCATACGAGAGATTCTAATATGTCCCTAGGTGTCCTAGGACCCTTAGGGACATTGGTCATTATGTAATGGGTCGAAAGGGCTCATAGGTCACCCTATGACCCCCTTCGACCCATATGAATGATTCTAATATGTCCTTAGGGGTCCTATGGCCTCTAGGAACATATGTCATCATTTAATGGGGTGAAGGGGGTCATAGGTCAACCTATTACCCCCTTCAACCCATATGAAGGATTCTAATATGTCCCTAGGGGTCCTAGGATCGCTAGGGACATATGTCATCATGAAATATGTCGAAAGGGGTCATAGGTCATCCTATGGCCCCCTTCAACCCATATAAATTATTTTAATATGTCCCTAGGGGTCCTAGGACCCCTAGGGACATATGTTGTCATGGAATGTGTCGAAAAGGGTCATAGGTCATCCTATGACCCCCTTCGACCCATATAAATGATTCTAATATGTCCCTAGGGGTCTTAGGACCCCTAGGGACATATATCCTCATGGAATGTGTCGAAAGTGTTCATAGGTCATCCTATGACCCCCTTCGACCCATATAAACGTTTCTAATATGTCCCTAGGAGTCCTAGGACCCCTATGGACACATCTCGTCATGAAATGTGTCGAAATAGGTCATAGGTCATCCTCTGACCCCTTTCAACCCATATAAATGATTCTAATGTGTTCCTAGGCATCTTAGGACCCCTAGGGACATATTTCGTCATGTTATGTGTCGAAAGGGGTCATAGGATGACCCATACAAACGATTATAATATGTCCCTAGGGGTCCTAGGACCCCTATTGACATATGCCTTCATGGAATGTGTCGAAAGGAGTCATAAGTCATCCTATGACCCCCTTCGACCCAGATAAACTATTATAATATGTCCCTAAGGGTCTTAGGACCCCTAGAGACATATATCGTCATGGAATGTGTCGTAAGGGGTCATAGGTCGTCCTGTGACCCCCTTCGATCCATATAAATGATTCTAATATGTCTCTAGGGGTCCTAGGACCCCTAGGGACATATGTTGTCATGGAATGTGTCGAAAGGACCCATAATATATCATAAAGTAGATTCTAGAGATGAATCAAAATATTATTAATTTTCTTATATAAATATTCATATGGTTGTATTGCTATTTTTAATTTAAGTATTTTAACTTGAAGATATCTTAATTATACAAAACTAAATATAATACCCTTAATTTGTTTGTACTAAGATTTTTTACAGTTCTTAAGTCATTTACATTAGGTACTATTTTTGTTATAGTAGGAATATTATTTATTAATTAAATATTTATATGTATTATTATGATTCTTTAGTCATTTATATTTTATGAGCTTGCTTGCTTTGGTTGTTACAAAGATTATGTTAGTTTTATATATAATATCCAAATGTAGTGACAAATAGAAATTTGTTATCTAAATTTTAACAATTAGATAGATTTCTTCAAAATTTCTTATATAATGATAAAAAGGATAGGGACAATTAGCTAATATTGTAATTGCTAAAATTAGGAAAAATGGATATCTTAAACTTAGAAAGCTATGTCAACATTTCTAAAATGTGAAAGTCACCACAAGACAATAAATAGAAAACTTGTCTATCACTTACTTGAAATATTTAACAAATTTTCATTAAGGTAGTGCCATTTTTTATACCCATAAAGGTATTACAAGTCAGTTTTATGGGATAGTTTTTAACACTTTTCAAACAATTTAGGTACTCACCAAAAAATAAATAGTAATTATTCACGGGCATGATTAACTTATGTAATAATTTTAAAAAATATTAGAATAACCTACCTAGAAACATGTCTTGCTTCTATTTCCCTGTGTGTAGTACTTGCATCTCAACTCTTTTGATATCTTCAAACTCTACACCTATTTTATGGTAGGCATTAGAATCAATCAAGAAAGGGAAAAAAATAGGTGTATAATTTTGCAGTTAAATTTGCAAATCAAATTAGATATCATTGAAAGAAAAAAGAAAAATTTATAGATAAAAAAATAGAAAAACAAAACTATAGAATAAATAATCTATTAATCATTAACTATGCATTTACAATCTGCATAATATGGCATTCTTTATAAAAAAAAAAACTCTTATTTGAAATATTAAATTATGGTAAAGGTACACCTAGTTATCTCTAACGTAGGCAGTAAACTAGCCTTAGACTCAAGCTCACCATAGAAAGACACATGAACTCCAAAACTTATGGAAAACATGTAGTTAGAAACATGCAATTGAAATTAGCGTATGTGAGTTGGAATCAATCACCAACACCCCCATTAATTCTAACTAAGGAGAAAGAAAATCCTAATAAAAAATGAAGAGGAAAGAGGCTAAATACAGTGAAAATAACCCCTATGCCCCCCGGTCCCCTCGCCCTCAAAATAGATGTTAATAAAGCAAGTGATCTATTGTACTATAGTTTCTTTCACCCAAAGAAGATCTATAGGAAAGTGAAATGGAAGAAAAGATAGATCCCTCCCTAAGCGTGTAATCAATTGTAGATACTTGAAACTTGTGCAAAAGGTGGTCCATGAGCTTCAAATAATGTTCTTACATTTAGGAAGAAATAAAACTAAAGATATTGAAACCTCAAGATATATGATGCCTTTGAAAACTTCTCCATGGTCTCATTATTGATCTTGAAACAACAACAATATGTTAGAAACTGATGTAGAACATAATCATAAGACATATTTATCACCTTAGAATGAAAATAGATCTCCTCAAAATATTGTGCAAATTTATTCAAACTCATATCAATATGTAAAGAATAACCATGTAGAGAAGGAAGAAGAGGGTCAAAAGGTGTTGGTCCCAACCAGTACTAAGAGAGGGGTTGAATCAGTATTGAATCTAAAGCTAGTTACTCTCTTAGACATTCTTAAAAAACTAAACAATATTCATCTAATAGTTAAAGCAATGATATATACAATAAAATAGAAGTATATAAACTCCTACACAAAAAAAATTCTTCAAATAACACAAATTTTTATGCAAAAACCCTCAATGAGAGCATGAAAACCATGGTGGGGATAATATTTCCACTAGCCTTTCAGTGTAGATAAAAGGTTTCCTAGTTAAGATCTACAACTTGTTCCTTGTGAGAACACATCTAGTTAAGAATGTTTGTAACATTTTAGGATTACAATTACCCTGTTAAGGCTACCATGTTAAAGGATTTTGGTACTCCTTTCGAGAGGTGTTGTAACGCCCCACCAGGGAACCCAAAACAAATTAACCTAAACTTTCACTAAGTTTGCCAAACATTTTTTTATAAAGATAATAACATCAACAGATAACATAGCGGAAGCAATAACAACAAGAGATAAAATATAGCGGAAGCATTAAGTCACATAATCAATAGGTGGATCATAACTAGATTACAATTCTTAAGGTTACGTGACTTTGAATCACATTTAAGTCTTATTAATATTAAAACCAAAACCAATATATAACACAACCATATTAAAGAATACATTTAAATAATATACAATTATATAAGATGTCACCTAATCATCCATTGTACAAGTCACAGGGTATGAAAGGCTGAAATAATATACATCATGAAATAGATTACATCTTCTTGTAAGATCTATGAAATCAAATATAATACCATCTATCATAGAAATACAAGATCAGATAAAAAGGAACATCTGCACAAACACATCCAGCAATAACATGTCCAACAGTCGAATCTCAATGGTATAAGAAAATGCACTACTAACTGATCTCGTGGAACCTAAATGGCCCACTTCCACCATGCTAAGGAGATAAACTCAAGTGCCGAATGGATAACAAACACAAAATTCAAAACCAACATCTAGGTTCAAGGAATCACCTGAAAGCAAACTATCTCAAAGGGTACCAAGGCACAAGTATCAACTAATCCTAGAGGCAACATAGACACGCAGGAAATCTACTATGCAAGTGGGCAAGGGTCATCACATGAGCCAACTCTAAGGTTACGACGATATCCTTTTAATACTTTGGATCCCCTAATTCCTCTATGTGGAATCGGTATCCTCTCATCTTGACAAGGCATACTAACAAGTTAGCTCTAAGGTTACCACGGTAGTCTTTTAATACTTCGGACCCCCTAGTGACTTTCTGTGGTACCAATATCTTATTTATTCATTTTAAACCTATTTAATGAAATGTTGTCACTTATTAAAATAACCTACAATGGGTTACCTGTTAGCCTCTTTAGGGCCTTGGCCTCCATTGCAAGCCAAATCCCAATATGACATACAAAAAACCTACCCTAAGCTCAACAAAAGAAAAAGATCTCAAATGACTATAAACCATACATCAGTTCTTTAAAAAGCAACTAGAAAGCACTAAAATATTAATGATCATAATCATAGATTCCACCAATACAATCATCCTAATAGGATTGATCCAAATTCAAGTACACATAAATCAAATCCATGTCATGACATGACATCACCAAAAAAAATCATTTAATCACCTCAATCCTATACAAGCAACTAGGAAGAAATCCAAAGATAACTGATCAAAGACTCAAAGGTTATATAAGGAAAGTCACACCATTCATCTCAGTTCTACACAAGAAACTAGAAAGCATATCAAAACATCTGATCAAACTCATCACATCACACACATCACACATCACCATGGTCAAGTATAAAAGATCAAAACTAAAACATCATCATGACATCACAACACAAAACCCCCGAGCCTTAGGTATACATCCTAACTAGCCAAAGCTAAGTCAACCCTGAAACCCAACATCAGTAAACCGCACATTGCATATAATACATATAAAATTACTTTCATATCTCATTAGGTTTTGAAAAACACACAAGTTTAATTTTTTCTATAGGTTTTCAAGCTTTTAGTTTCATTTTCAAAACACAAGGATTAAATAACAACTAGGGTTCAATTTTCTTTTCCAAGTATGACTCTTTATAGAATTTTCAATTTTAATCAAGGTTCATGTTTCCATTTCTCTAGTTGAAGAATTCACTATAGTTTTTAGGTTCACTAGAATCCCAGACAATTCAACAATTCATATAAAGTCATTTAAACATTTTTTCATAGTTCAATCAATTTACAAAACACAAGAGTTTGGTAAACATACACATTGTTAATTACTAAGGTTTCAAGTTTTTATTTTCTAAAGAAAAAACAAGGTTCGATATACAATTAGGTTTCAATTCTCATATTTTCAAAGTATCAAGATTTCTAAGATTTTTGAATAATAGATTCTCCCTAGAATTAAACTCGTTTTCATATAAAATTGTTCCGTCAAGCGAAACTTGTTTTACCAAAATAATCATTTTTCTCAATTACAATTATCAACTTTACTTCCCAAATACATTTTCACAATTAAATCTTTAGTTTAAAAGAAAATTATTAAAATGAATAATTATTATTAAATTATCAAAGATCATAATTATTTATTTATTAATAACTTATGGGTATGCAAGATCATGGTGTGCCAAAAAGTGGCGATGTGAAAAAAATAGAGTTTGAAGATCTCTAAAAGCTCTTCAAAATCCGCTCTAACTTTTTTCACCTATCCAAGTACCAAACCTGGAAAGTAAGGGCCAAGCCTTATCAGATATTTGATTTGAGATAGGATATCTGATCTCATATCGCATATCCGATCTCATATCGGATATCAGATACTGGTGGCAAAAAAATTGGAGGGAAAAACAAATTTGTGAGTTATATGACTAATTTGAGTTATGAAATATGTAAAGATATAATATATAATCTATAAATATATAATATAATAACGTAAATATTATATATAATATAATATTTAATCTATATATTATATAATATTATATATATATATATATATAATAACGTAACGTAAAGATATAATATATAATCTATTAATATATAATAATATTATGTTATTATTATTATTATCTATAAATATAATAAATATTATTATATTATATTATTATTATTTTTATTATATTTTTATTAAATATAATAAGTTAATATATTATATATATGTTATTAATGTATATTATTATTATTATCATCTATAAATTATAATCTATAATATATTATTATTATGACCTATGTTATTAATATATAATAATATATTATGTTATTATTATTATTGTCTATATATATATATATATGATTATTGCACTATATTATTATTATTTTTACTATATTATTTCTATTAGAATCATTTATATGGGTTGAAATGGGTCACATGATGACCTATGACCCCTTTCGACACATTTCATGACGACATATGTCCCTAGGGGTCCTAGGACCCCTATGGACATATTGGAATCATTTATATGAGTCGAAGGGGGTCACACGATGACCTTTGACACCTTTCGACACATTCCATGACAACATATGTCTGTAGGGGTCCTAGGACCCCTAAGGACATATTATAATCGTTTATATGGGTCGAAGGGGGTCATAGGTCCTTTCGACACATTTCATGATGACATATGTCCCTAGGGGTCCTAGGACCCCTAGGGACATATTAGAATCATTTATATGAGTTAAAGGGGGTCATAGGATGACCTATGACCCCTTTCGATACATAACATGATGACATATGTTCCTTGGGGTCCTAGGACCCCTTGGGACATATTAGAATTGTTTATATAGGTCGAACGAGATCAGAGGATAACTTATGACCCCTTTCAACACATTCCATGATGACATACATCCATAGGGGTCCTAGGAGCCCTAGGGACATATTAGAATCATTTATATGGGTCAAAGGGTGTCATAGGTCATGGGATGACCTATGACCCCTTTCAACACATTCCATGACAACATATGTAGGACCCCTAGGGACATATTAAAATCATTTATATGGGTCGAAGGGGGTCATAGGATTTCGACACATTCCATGACGACATATGTCCCTAGGGGTCCTAGGACACCTAGGGAAATATTAGAATCGTTTATATGGGTTGAAGGGGGTCATAGGATGACCTATAAACCCTTTGAACACATTCCATGACGACATATGTCCGTAGGGGTCCTAGGACCCCTAGGAACATATTAAAATCATTTATATGGGTCGAAGGGGGTCATAGGATGACCTATGACCCCTTTCAACACATTCCATGATGGCATATGTCCCTAGGGTCCTAGGACACCTAGGTACATATTAGAATCGTTTATATGGGTTGAAAGGATTCATAGGTGACCTATGACCATGTTCAAACCATTACATGATGACATATGTCCCTAAGGGTCCTAAAACCCATAGGGACATATTAGAATCGTTAATATGGGTTGAATGGAGTCATAGGCTGACCCATGACCCCTTCTGACCAATTCCATGACGACATATGTTCTTAGGGGTCCTAGGACCCCTAGGGACATATTAAAATCGTTCATATGGCTCGAAGGGGGTCATAGGTCACCATTGACACATTCCATTACAACATATGTCCTTAGGGGTCCTAAGTCAATGTATGACACCCTTCGACCCATATGAATGATTCTAATATGTCCCTAAGGGTCCTAGGACACTTGGGGACATATGAGAATCATTCATATGGGTCGAAGGGGGTCATACAGTGACCTATGACCCCTTTCGACCCATTACTTGATGACATATGTCCCTAGGGGTCGTAGGACCCCTAAGGACATATTAGAATTTTTCATATGGTCTTAAGGGGCCTATGACCTATTTTAACCCATTCCATGACGACATATGTCCCTAGGGGTCTTACGACCCCCAGGGAGATATTAGAATCGTTCATATGGGTTGAAAGGGGTCATAGGGTGACTTATGACCCCCTTTGACACATTTCATGATGACATATGTCTCTAGGGATCCTAGGACCCCTAGGGACATATTAGAATCGTTCATATGAGTCGAAGGGGGTCATAGGGTGACCTATGATCCCTTTCGACACATTCCATAACGACATATGTCTCTAGGGGTCCTAGAACCCCTAGGGACATATTAGAATCATTCATATGAGTTGAAGGGGGTCATAGGTCACCACCCATTCCATGACGACATATGTCCCTAGATGTTCTAAGACCCCTAGGGACATACTAGAATTTTTTATATGTATCAAAGGGGGTCACAAGATGGTCGTAGGTCATCCTATGACCCCTTTCGATAAATTTCATCATAACATATGTCCTTAGGGGTCCTAGGACCCCTAGGAACATGTTATAATTGTTTATATGGGTCGAAAGGAGTCATAAGATGACTTATGACCCCTTTGAACACATTCCATGATGACATATGTCCCTAGGGGTCCTAGGACCCCTAGGGATATATTAGAATCACTTATATGGGTCAAAGGGGGTCATAGGTCATCAGACATATTCCATGACAACATGTCCCTAGGGTCCTACGACCCCTAGGGACATATTAAAATCATTTATATGGGTTGAATGGGGTCATAGGATGATGTATGATCCCTTTAGACACATTTCATGATGATATATGTCCCTAGGAACATATTAAAATCATTTATATATGTTGAAGGGGGTCATAGGATGACCTATGACCCCATTCGACACATAACATGATGACATATGTCCCTAGGGGTCCTAGGACCCCTAGGGACATATTAGAATCATTTATATGGGTCGAAAGGGGTCAGAGGATGACCTATGACCCCTTTTGACACATTTCATGATGACATATGTCAATACAGATCCTATGAACCTTAGGGACACATTAGAATCATTTATATGGTTTGAGAAGGGTCAGAGGATAACCTATGACCCCTTTCAATACATGAACATATTAAAATCATTTATATGGGTCGAAGGGGGTCATAGAATGACCTATGACTCTTTTCGACACATTTCATGATTACATATGTCCCTAGGGGTCTTAGGACCCCTCGGGACATATTAGAATAATTTATATGGGTCGAAGGGGGTCATAGGATAACCTATGACCCCTTTCGACAGATTCCATAATGACATATGTCCCTGGGGGTCCTAGGGACATATTAGAATCATTTATATGGATCGACACATTCCATAATGACATATGTCCCTAGGGGTCCTATGACCCATAGAGACATATTAGAATCAATTATATGAGTTGAAAGGGGTCATAGGATGACTTATGACCCCTTTCAACACATTCCATGATGACATATGTTCATAGGGGTCCTAGGACCCCTAGGGACATACTAGAATCATTTATATGGGTCAAAGGGGGGTCAAAGTTTACACTATGACCCCTTCCAACTCATTCCATGAAGACATATGTCCCTAGGGGTCCTAGGAGCCCTAGGGACATATTAAAATTATTTGTATGGGTCGAAAGGGGTCATAGGATGACCTATGACCCCTTTCAACACATTCCATGACGACATATGTCCATAGGGTCATAGGACCCCTAGGGACATATTAGAATCATTTATATAGGTCACCCTATGACCCCTTTCGACTCATTTCATGATGACATATGTCCTTACGGGTCCTAGGATCCCTAGGGACATATTAGAATCATTTATATGGGTCGAAGGGGGTCATAGGATGATGTATGACCCCTTTCAACACATTTCATAATGACATATGTCCATAGGGGTCCTAAGACCCTTAGAGACATATTAGAATCATTCATATGGGTTGAAGGGCGTCACAGGATGACCTATGACCTTGTTCGACACATTCCATGATGACATATGTCGCTAGGGGTCCTAGGACCCCTAGGGACATATTAGAATCGTTTATATAGATCGAAGGGGGTCACAGAATGACCTCTGACCACTTTCGACAGATTGTTGATATGGGTCAAAGGGGGTCACATGATGACCTATGACCCATTTCGACACATTCTGTGATGACATATGTCCATAGGGGTCCTAGGACCCCTAGGGACATATTCGAATGATTTATAAAGGTTGAAAGGAGTTAGAGGATGACCTATGACCATTTTTGACACATTCCATGATGACATATGTCTCTAAGAATCCTAGGACCCCTGAGAAAATATTAGAATCAATTATATGAGTCAAAGGGAGTCATAGGCTTTCATTATCATATAACCCCTTTTGACAGATTCCATGATGACATATGTCCCTAGGGGTCCTAGGACCACTAGGGACATATTAGAATAGTTTATATAGGTCCAAGTGGGTCATAGGATGACCTATGACCCCTTTCAACGCATTCCATGAGGACATATGTCCCTATGGGTCCTAAGACCCCTAAGGACATATTAGACTCGTTTATATAGGTCTAAGGGGGTCATAAGATGACCTATGACCCCTTTCGATGCATTCCATGAGGATATATGTCCCTAAGGGTCTTATGACTCCTACAGACATATTAGACTCATTTATATGGGTCAAAGGGGGTCATAGGATGACCTATGACCCCTTTCGATGTATTCCATGATGACCTATGTCCCTAGGGGTTCCAGGACCCTTAGAGACATATTGGAATCATTTATATGGGTCGAAAAGGGTCATAGGATGACCTATGACCCCTTTCAACAATTTGATGATGACATATGTCCCTAAGGGTCGTAGGACCCCTAGGGACATTTAGAATTGTTTATATGGGTCAAAGGGGGTCTTAGGATGACCTATGACCCCTTTCGACACATTCCATGATGACATGTCCTTGGGTGTCCTACAAACCCTAGGGACATAGTAGAGTTTTTTATATGGGTTGAAGGACACATTCCATCAGGACATATGTCCCTAAGTTTCTTAGGACCCCTACAAACATATTAGAATCATTTATATGGGTTGAAGGGGGTCATAGGATGACCTATGACCCCTTTCGACACATTCTATGATGACATATGTCTCTATGGGTCCTAGGACACATAGGGACATATTAAAATTATTTATATGGGTTGAAGGAGGTCATAAGATGACCTATCACCCCTTTCAATGCATTCCATGATGACATATGTCTCAAGGGGTCCTAGGACCCCTACGTACATATTAAAATTATTCATATGGGTCAGAGGGGGTCATGGGTTTAGGGACATATTAGAATCATTCATATGGGTCTAAGGGGGTCATAGGGTGACGTATGAGCGTCTTCGACACATTCCATAATGACATGGGTGCCTACAGGTCCTAGGTCCCCTAGGGACATATTAGAATCATTCATATGGGTCGAAGGGGGTCATAGGGTGACCTATGACCTCCTTCGACACATTCCATGACAACATATGTCCCTAGGCATCCTAAGACCCCTAAGGACATATTAGAATCATTCCTATGGGCTGAATGGGGTCATAGGGTGACCTATGACCCTGTTTGGCCCATTACATGACAAAATATGTCTCTAGGGGTCCTAGGACACCTAGGGACATATTAAAAATGTTCATATGGATTGAAGGGGGGTCATAGGGTGACCTATGACCCCTTTCAACCCATTCCATGATGACATACGTCCCTAGGGGTCTTATGACCCCTAGGGACATATTAGAATAGTAAATATGAATTGAAGGGGGTCATAGAGTGACCTATGACCCCCTTCAACACATTCCATGATGACATATGTCCCGAGGGGTCCTAGGACCCCTAGGGACATATTAGAATCGTTTATATAAGTTGAAGGGGGTCATATGGTGACCTATGACCCCTTTCGACCCATTACATGATGACATATGTCCCTAGCAGTCGTAGGTCCTGTAGGGACATATTAAAATCATGCATATGGGTTGAAGGGGGTCATAGGGTTACCTATGACCCTTTTCAACCCATGCCATAATAAGATATGTACCTAGGGGTCCTACGACCCCTAGAGACATATTATAATCGTTCATATGGGTCGAAGGTGGTCTTCGACACATTCCATGATGACATATGTCCCTAGGGATCCTAGGACCCCTAGGGACATATTAGAATCGTTCATATGGGTCGAAGGGGGTCATAGGGTGACCTATGATCCCCTTCGACACATTCTATGAAGACATATGTCCCTAGGGGTCCTAAGACCCGAGGGACATATTAGAATCATTCATATGGGTTGAAGGGGGTCATAGACTGACCTATGACCCCTTCCAACCTAATTCCATGATGACATGTGTCCTTAGGGGTCCAGGACCCCTAGGGAGATATTAGAATCGTTCATATGGGTTGAAGTGGGTCATTGGATGATCTATGACCCCCTTCGACCCTTTACATGATGAGATATGTCCCTTGGGGTCCTAAGACCCCTAGAGACATATTAGAATCGTTCATATGGGTCGAAGGGGGTCATAGGGTGACCTATGACCCCTTTCGACCCCTTACATGATGTTATATGTCCCTAGGGGTCCTAGGACCCCTAAGGACATATTAAAATCATTCATATGGGTCGAAGGGGGTTATAGAGTGATCTATGACCCCTTTTGAGTCATTCTATGACGACAAATGTCCTTAAGGGTCCTAGGATGCCTAAGGACATATTAGAACCATTCATATGGGTCAAAGGAGGTCATAGGGTGACCTATGACCTCTTTCGACCCATTCCATGACAACATATGTCCCTTGGGGTCCTAGGACCCCTAGGGACATATTAGAATCATTCATATTGGTGGAAGGGGGTCATAGAATGATCTATGACCCCCTTTGACCCATTATATGACAACATATGTCCCTAGGGGTACTGGGACCCTTAAGGACATATTAGAATCATTCATATTGGTCAAAGGAGCTCATAGGGTGACCTATGAGCCCTTTCGACCTATTACATGAGAACATATGTACCTAAGGGTCCTAGGACCCCTTGGGACATATTAGAATCTCATTCATATGGGTTGAAGGGGGTCATAGGTCACCCTATGACCGCTTTCGACCCATTCCATGATGACATATGTCCTTAGGGGTCCTAGGACCCTAAGGACATATTAGAATTGTTCATATAGATCGAAGGGGGTCATAGGGTGTCATATGACCCCCTTCCACCCATTACATGACAACATATGTCCCTAGAGGTCCTAGTGTAGACACCTAAATTTTATTACACTATTTTAGTGATCCTATTTAGTTATCTAAAAAGGGCATTATTAATTAAATTTCTAGTTAATTAATCCTTTGTCATCCCCTAGTTGATTAATTTAATTAATCATCTATAGTCCTAATTGATAAATCAAATAATCTATTATTTATCAATTAAATCCTATCCTTCTATCTAATTCCAAAAATCTCCATTTATTAAATAAATCTATTTGATAAATGAAATCCTCAAATTCAAAAACCCCTAACCTATCTCTAATCCTCCATTTAGCCTAATCCACCCCATCCACCCATACTAACCAAGCTTAGCCACTAACTCACCCACCCTCATTAATTCCATCCACTTGCACATCTCTAACATCCCTAATCTAATCCTAAACCCAAGCCTAATCCACCCCCTAATGTTGTCACATTCCTTAAACAAGTTTAAGACTTTCCTAATCCAAACCAAAGTCTCCCCTCAAAAAACCCAACCACTAAGTCATGAGTGCTCTTAAAAAACATAAAGACTCTTACAAGCCCACTCATGACTCTTACACCCATCTTCCACACTCTTCCCTCTTCCACACTCATTCCTCTTACATCCCTCTTACATACTCAACCCCACTCATCATGATTTTAACCAACCCTTTACCCTACCCTCTCACACTCATCCTCCTTGTGACAAGTGTCACCTTCCCATTGGTGCTAAACAAGCACAATCCATGTGCTCCCCTTTGAGTGCATCTTAGCCCTCCTTAAGCCTTCATCCATCCTTGCATCTAAGCCCTCCATCTCTCTACCCCTTAGCCTATAAATTGAATCCCATCCCAAGCCATTTTATCAACAATCTTTGAGCTAAAGTTACCATGCTATTTTGAGAACCAAAGCCATCAATATTACCCTTATAATGCCAAATTGAGAGCTCACAAAGCTACCAATTTGCCATTACCCATCTCCATTGAAGCAACTTTTGAGCATCTTGGGCATACATCCACAGCAAAAGGACACATCTACAGAATCAAGAAAGCATGGATTGTTTTCTCTTGTGAAGTTTACACTTCTTGTTTGCTTTCTTTGTCTAAGCATATATGTGAATTTAGTTTTTGGTTTGTGAATGTTTACTTTATTTGTTAATGTTCTTTGCACACTGATTCTGGTTCTACACCTAGGACCCTTAGGGACATATTAGAATCATTCATATGGGTCGAAGGGGGTTATAGATCACCCTATGACCCCCTTCGACACATTCCATGATGACATATGTTTCTAGGGGTCTTACTACCCCTAGTGAGATATTAGAATTGTTCATATGGGTCTAAGGGGGTCCTTTTTGACCCATTACATGACAATATATGTCCTTAGGGGTCCTAGGACCCTTAAGGAGATATTAGAATTGTTCATATGGGTCGAAGGGGGTCATAGGGTGACTTATGACCCTCTTCGACACATTCCATGATGACATATGTCCCTAGGGGTCCTAGGGTCATATTAGAATCATTCATATGGGCCAAATTAGGTCATAGGGTGACGTAAGACCCTTTTTGACCCATTACATGATGAGGACATGTTAGAATCATTCATATGGGTTCAAGGGGGTCATAGGGTGACCTATGATCCCTTGCAACCCTTTTCATGACAACATATGTCCTTAGGGGTCGTAGGACCCCTAAGGACATATTAGAATCATTCATATGGTTCGAAGGACGTCATAGGCTTCGACACATTTTATGACAACATATGTCCTTAAGGGTCCTAGGACCCCTAGGGACATATTAGAATCGTTCATATGGGTCGAAGGGGGTCATAGGGTGACCTATGATCCTTTTCGACCGATTCCATGATGACATATGTCCCTAGGGGTCTTAGGACCCCTAGGGACATATTAGAATCATTCATATGGGTCGAAGGGGGTCATAGGGTATGACCCCCTTCCACCCATTACATGACGACATATGTCCCTAGGGTTCCTAGGACCCATGGGGAGATATTAGAATTGTTCATATAGGTCGAAGGAGGTCATAGGGTGACCTATGACCCCCTTCGACACATTCCATGATGACATATGTCCCTAGGGGTCCTAGGACCCCTAGGGACATATTAGAATTGTTCATATGGGTTGAAGGGGGTCATAGGTTCGACTCATAGGGTGACCTATGACCCCTTTCAACCCATTCCATGATGAAATATGTCCTTAGAGGTCCTAGGACCCCTAGGTATAGACACCTAAAAATTCTTTAAAAAATAAAGTATTTTTATTTTTTGAAAAAATACCTGATGACATCATCATTTATTAATTAATTAATTAATTTTATGCCATTAAATCCCTTTATCTTAATTAAAAATATTTAATTAAAGAATCCCTCCCAAAAATGTTTAAATCTTATTTAAACATTATTTCCTTATTTATTAATTATTTAATTAATAAATTGACCAAAAATCCTAAAATAAATTTTTAAAAAAAAATTTGCCCAAAACTTGGCCAATTTCCTTATGACCAATAACCTCTTCCAAAATCTTCTAATCCTTCTTTAATTTCAATTAAAGGCTAATCCCATCATTTCCTACCCCTAATCCCAACTCAAAGTATTTAATTAAGATTAAATATTAATCCTCATGTTTATTAAAATTTTTTTAATAAATATCTCCTCAACCCAAACCCTTGAAATAAATAAAACTTTATTTATTTCTTAAAAATCTAATTTATCCTCATCCTAAGAAGTTCTAGACTCTTCTAGAAAGTCTTCATCCTCATCTTAGGAAATTCTAGACTATTCTAAAAAGTCTTTATCCTCATCCAAAGTCTAGACTCTTCTAGAAGATGTCTTTAAACCTAATCCTAATCCTCTCCTAACCTTGTCACATTCCCTAAACATGGGTTAAGACTTGCTAAGTCAAGGAAAAGTTAACAAATATCTCCTCCTTCACCCACCCTCATTAAATGCCATCCACTTGCCTATCCCTAAGCTAATCTTAAACCATCCTAATCCATCCTCTAATCATTTGCACAAGCCTAAACAAGCTTAAAACCTTCCTAATCAAGTCCAACTCGAAATTTCTCTCATCACCCTCAAAATATCTCAACCATAAAACTTTATGAAGTCCACTAGGTCATAAATGACTCTTACAAACCATTTTATTGCTCTTACAAGTCATTATGAGGGTCTTTATGAAGATTTTATCCCTTGAGCCTCCTTTGTTGACTCATCCTTCCCCTTTCTTCCATCCTCTCACCATGTGACATGTGTCACTCCTTGATTGGCTATAAGGAAGCACAATCCATGTGCTCTCTTCTCATGCAATCTGAGCCCTCCATGAGCTTTTTCCCATCCTTGCATCTTAGCCCTCAATCCCTCAAGCCTCTTGCCTATAAATTGGATCCTTCCCCTTTGCAAAATAACACAATCCATGAAGTAAAGTCATAATGCCATTTTGAGAAGCCATTTTACATCAAAACCATACACTCACACCCAAATTCCAACTCCATTTGAAGCCCTTTTTGAAGCATAAGCTTGAGCATACATCCTATCTATTTAGACAAAGCTACTCAACAAGAGAGCTTCTCATTGAGAGAGCCCATTAATGGCTCATTTTCTCAATTGAGAGCTCATCTTAGTCTATCTTGAAGTTTATGAATTTTGTTTAGTTTGTAGAAGCTTTATTTAGATTTGGTTTCTATTAGCATACTAACATTGCTTATATACACTAGGAACATATTAGAATCGTTCATATGGGTGGAAGGGGGCTATAGGGTGACCTATGACCCCTTTCGAGACATTCCATGACAATGTATATCCCTAGGACCCCTAGGGACCCATTGGAAACATGTCGAAAGGAGTTACTAGGGGCCCTAGGGATATATGTTGTAATGAAATGTGTCGAAATGATGCATTTTATGACAATATTATATTTAATAATTATATAATATTATATATTTTAATATAATAATAATATATTATTAGATTATATAACAATAATAATCATTTATATTACAAGATTATAGATTTAATAATAATAATAACCATATATATTATTATATATAATAATTTAGTCATATAATACTACTATAGTTATTTAATAATAATATATATCATATATATTACTATATTATATATAGTTATAATAATAATAATTATATTTATAACTATATTATATTTAATATTAATAATCATACATATTACTATAATATAATAATTATTATAATAATATATAATATTAATAATATTAATGTCCACACTTTCACGAAATAAATTTCACTCTAAAACAATTTAAAGTTTCCCTCTTAAATTTATTTCCTCTTAAATTTCTCTCCCTCCAAATTTAAAATTGAAAAAATTCCCCCCTCTCAAATTTCCCTCTAAATTAATGTGGAAAATTGTCGGGCCTGATCGGATATCCGATTAGGCTTGGTATTTACCAAGCCTATTTGGTCAACCCAAAAAATGTGTTTGAGAACGGTTTTAGTGACACTCAAACTTCGGGTAGCCATCTAACAATGTTATTTTGATTGAAATTGAATGAAACGAAAAGGGTTTTTTTATATCACTCTCGAGATTTCATCGATATAATTGCTGTCAAATTTTGAGTTCGATAAGAATTTATTAGTTAATTTTCAATGAAGATTATTGTAAAGTGTTGATTCATATACTGATTAAAAAATAGTTATAACTTTCAAACGGTATAACATTTTTTAAATCCAAAAGTTGTGTCACATTCTTTGGTTCACCTAGTATAAGAAAAATAAAAATAAAAATAAATTTGGTAAAAATTTCTATTAGTTAAGGTGGTCAAACATGGGAGGTTTTTTTCCAAAAATTTTTTAGTAGAAAATTCATATTTAATTATTTATTTGGAATAAAAATACCCAAAAATATGCGTCACATCCGGGCATGAGTCTAGTTTTTATATCTATAATTATATTAGAAAAATATTATCATTTGATTTTGATTAAGGTGGTCAAACATACACCTACTTTTTATTTTTGCCCTAAAAATTTTCGTAGTACTACATTAAAATCCAAACTTTTGACCAATGAATTTTTTTCCTCTAAATAAGGCGTAGTAGTTTATAAACTAAATTCAATTTCTTTTTGAGTCCAAAGAGTCATTTTCACTTTTGAGTCCAAAAAAATCTTGAATGATCTAAGGTTAAATCAAAGCACTTCAAAGTTCTTAAAACAACACACAAAATCTCAATCTTGAATGCTCAAAAGAAAACACTTGAATGTTTAACCACTTGTCTTTGAATGCATGTTGCTAAAATCACTCTTGAATGCCATGGATTAAAATCAAATTTTCCTTGAATGCATGATTAAAACAAAAAATCCAATCTTGAATTCTAAGGATCAATTAACCATTGCAATATCAAACACTTCATTTGGAGCTTCTAAAAATTGAACAAAAAAAATCTCTTTTCCACATGCAATCTAGGTAAAGTTTGATTTTTGGACATTTAAGAAACCTTGTTAAGTTAAAATACAAATTTGCAAAAATCAATTTGAGTAGTTCCTTGGACTCACCTCTTTTCTAATCACCCATCAAATATTAACCATTGGTTGCAATCTCGGCGCCATTTATGGGGATGGGTCTACTTGAAAAAGGTGTTAAATGTTCCACAATCTAACTCACTCACTTGGTCTTTGAATGTTTGCTTTAACTTTATCAAAATTCTTAAATGATCAAAACTCTAGATTAAATCGATCACACTTCAAGTTTGGGCACTAAAATTGAACAAAGACTGACATGGAGAGCCTTCGGGTGCGCGCTTGAAATCGAATCTCACACACTTTTGTTTTGGGCTTAAAGCAAACTCACACTCAATCTTGAATGCCTTAAAGAAAATTAATCGATACTTGACGTGGAGGGCCTCTGGGCGCGCGAGTTTTCTTTTGTTGACCCTAACTCTTCTTATTGTTTGCATTCTTCGCTCGATTTACTTTTGTTGGCGCTTCAAGTTGGAATTGAACATTGTCTCTTAAACATGAGTGCTTGCAAAGTCTAGATTAGCACACATAAGAGTTAGTTGGTAAAAGAACAAGCGTTTTTTTTAGCCCAAGGTCATCCAAGTCTTCTCTCCCCTTGTCGTCTTTTGAGGCCATCTTGGGTGCATAAGATTAGGATCCAAAACCTTATTTCTTTTTAGGAGGCCTGCTTGGGGATTTCATCACCCCTTGGACGACCTCAACTCCAGCGTTCTGGCGGAGTATAAGAATCGGGAGGTGAATCGAAAGACACCTCTCTTGGGATCAAGATTTTGTCACTCGAGCTAAGCCTCAAGGAACTTTATACCCTTGAGAAGTGAAAGAGGAGAAGTGGGTTACCGCTCCTCTCGGCTGTGTGACATCTTTTTGGTCTCATCTACGGATTTGGGCCTCACGTACCTTGGATATATCGAGGACTCCTTAGCTAAACCAACTGTCAGCCTTGTAGACAACCATCTAGGATGTTAATGTGTTTGAGGTGACTGATCGAAACATTTGTAGAACATACACACTCCTTGGCACAAGTATCGCTTTCTGAGAATCAAAAACTTCTATCTGGTTGTTTCTATCTATTGCTTGATCTTTTATTTGTTGAATGAATGTTTGCCAAACTTGGTCAATCCTAGCTTAGGGCATACTTAGCGTAGTCACTGCCTATTCCAGAAGTTGAACGAGTTGAAGCAAAACAACCAAGATCTCTCAAAGCCAAGCAGAGTCAGGAATTGATGTCAGAGCAACCCAAACCCAAACAGAAGTTCCAAAAAGTTAAACTCAAACCATCTCTAGCATACCAAGAACTTTCAGCCAAGAGAAAAAAAATAACACCAAGCCCACGAATTGCCAAAATCCACAAAGCAGAGGACAAAGCTACCGACGAAGCACTTCAAGAGGCTTGGTTAGAGCGCAACATCAAATTTAGCCAACATCCAGGAGTTAATCCTGCTTATGCCTTACCAACTAGGCATGATTTCTATGATTAGACACCCTTGTTTCTCCACATCTTCTTGGATAAGCTTCACTTTAGAGTCATCTTTGTAGAAAAGCTAGCCATCTTAGGTTATCCCCTTAAGCATTATTAGCTCATCCATCTCATTTAGAATCAAACCATCTAGCCAGCAATCAAAACCTCACATCCAAGCCTTCAAAATTGTTGTCACTTTTGCCAAAAGTTTGCCACTCCTAAAATCTTCCAAATTCATCAATCTCACCAAGGTTATCCCTTTGACAGAGCTTTGTCTAAGGTAATCCAGCTTTATCACTTGTTATCCCTCATCACCTTGAGCTAAAGGTTGGGATCCACAAGTGGTCAATCTCGTGTTCTTCCTAAAGGATCATCAGTCTATCCTTAAGTTGACACAATCACCACCAAGCTTGCACATAGGAAAGTAGACCTTTCATGCTTTGGCAACATATCTTTGAAGTTAGAATCTCCAACCCAATCCTCCTTAGGTTTTTTCATATAGCTTTGCCTTAACCTAGGAAATCATTTGCATAGAGAAGCCTTCCCCTTTTTGCATCCATCAGCATTATTGCATCTCATCCCTAGGAGCATTTTTCATGCCACCCATCACTCGCTTAGCCAAGAGGAAAGAAACAATGGAGCCCTATCATTTGGATCGAACAGCCTCACCCCCCTTGAGCACTCAGCCATCCTTCAGCCTAGAGAAAGCTATTCCATCATGTACTGACATTGAAGCTTTCATGAACCAACCAGGAAATGCAGTATTGGTAAATGCCATTATAGACAAGAACAAAGAGACAATCATGGCTAATTTTCGAAGGGAAAATGTAGGAACCTTTGACTTTGGAAGATCCCCTCCATTATCAGATCCATCTCACACATTGTTTGGTCAGCTACCACCACCCATAGGCTCTTATGATCCAAATTATCCTCAATATATGCCAAAAGAAGAGCCTCCAGCCAATCCATATGATCCAATAGACCCAAACATACCATCATCCACCCAAGTTGAAATCTCCATGCCGCAAGCCAACCCAGCCACCACCACTCAATCCTTGGTTCATACCTCTTCGCTCCAAACCCCCTTTACCCAAAACAACTCACCGTTCACCCCCTTCACTATTGTTGTTGCTGCTCCCCAACCCAGCCTTCCAAATCCACCCATCTCCCAAATTAGTGCTAGCATCTTTGGCCAACCTCAGCAATATACAACAGGGATGCCACCCATGGGGCCAATTAATCAACCTTTCATCACCCCCAGCTTGTTCACTGCAGCCCAAAGCACAATCCCATCATTTCCATTAGGTCTTGGGAGCTCAATACCATTAGCCACAAATCTACAAGCTACTACCCTCACTCCACAAAGCTATCAAACCCCACAAGCTACTACCAATTTTCTACCAAGCTCCCAAGTGACCCCAGCCCCTGCCACCACTCTACCAAGCTTCCAAATCCAACCACAAAGCTATCAAACCCCATCAGTTCCATTCCCAAGCTTTCAATTCCCACCACCTCCACCACCAACTAATCCATTACCTCCAATTACCAACTACTTTTCAATGCCACTTCTAGGAGGTAATCCACCACCCCAGCCAACCACCAATTATTTGCAGATACCATCCCAAATGGGGGCACAACCCACATATATTGGTTAAACCCCACAAGCGTCTCAACCATCTTATACCTTACCTCCGCAAAGCAATCCATTTATCCCACAGCCAACTTATGTTCCTCAATCCCAACCTCAAATCCCATATCAACAGCAAGCCTCGCAGCACATGCAGCAATATGCGCCACCTCCCACTCAGCAACCTGTCATCCACCATGCAGCTGCCCAAACAATGTACAATCCCTATCAAAAAATCCCTCATAGCCATCCATATTCAATGGCCCCATCCAGCACATACCTACCTCAAGGCACTCTTACATTGGGGGCACCCCAGCCATCACCTATCAATTCAGAATGGGAGCAAATGAAGATAGCTCTGAAAGCCATCCAAGAAGGGAATGATCCGAAGACATTCAAGTTTGAGAATGTGTGTCCTTACCCATTTGATAGAGCCATTACCATGACACCATTTCCCAAACACTTTGAGGTACTCAAATTTGACAAATTCAGAGGAAAAGGAGACCCTGTCACACATATCAAAGAATTTTACATGCACTACCAGGACGTAGCATACAATGATGTCTTCCTCTTGCACCTTTTTCCCAAAAGCTTGGCTGGACTTGCTCTTGAATGGTTTTATAGAATCCCCTATGGCACAATTAAAAACTTTGCTGAATTATCTGAGGCATTCGTAGCCCAATATGCCCATCTTGTTGAAATAGAGCTATCAATAGTTGATCTTGTCCACACCAAGCAAAAAGGTGGAGAAAGCCTTGCCGAATACCTGCAAAGATGGAAAACCCTTACCACCCGCATATCCTACACCTTGCCAGAACGCCATGTGGTGAAAATGTTTATTGATAATGCCCATCCTAGCTTGGCTCACCACATGACCATGAATTGTTTGCAGACCTACAAAGATATCAAAGAGAAAGGAATGATCCTTGAGCAAGGACTCATTAAAGATGGTGTGGTCAAGATTTACAAGGAAGCCAACCAAAATCAATCACATTCCAATGACAAATCTAGGTATTGGAACAAAAACAAGCACATTGCAACAGATGGCGTCACTGACACCAGACATGTGAATATTGTTGGTCCTTCTCACAACCAATCCAACCCATCATATCAACCAAACAATCAACAAGCTATCAACTAACAACAACAGAATAACCAAAGCTATCAAAACCACAATCCAAAACCCAACTTCCAAGGGTCTAGCAATCAAGCTAATGCCATCAATGTAGCTATAGGACAAAAGCCTAGATTCCAACCTACACCTAGAAACTATACACCCCTTGGTGAGCCATTGGATGTCATTTTTGAGAAATTAGTCAAGGAAAACCTCATCAAATTTCCTCCTACCCAGCAAATTGACCCAAGCCAATCCAAAGCTGCATGGTACAAAGATAATGAGTACTGCAAATTTCATAGCATAAAAGGTCACACTACCCTCAGATGCATGAAACTGAAAGACTATGTGCAGGACCTCATTGATTGGAAGGAAATCACTGTTGGTGCCCAAACCTCTCCCAATGCAGGCTTACAGATCTATCAAAATGCTTTTCCTCCACACCACAACCAAAATCTTGGAAAAGCACCTATCCAAACCAACAACAACAACACCAACAACCGTCAGCCAAACCAACAGCATGGGAAGAACAATGACCACACTTCATCCTATATAGACTATGGTAGCCTTATAGGTTGTATATCCGAGAAAGAGCCTTCCATCAATGTTATCAATATCCAAGGACCAAACAATGAGTGTGCAGTCACCACTCGAAGAGCACGATTTAACATCGCAGGCCCACTTGTTACACCAACACCATCAGCTCCATCAAAAAGCCAGTACAATATCTTGGAACACCTTGGGAACATGCCAGCCCAAATCTCCATTTTAGACCTTCTTCACACTAGTCCTGTGTACAAGAACATCCTTGACAGTGCTCTCATAGAATCCCATGTCCCTTCTGATATCAATGCTACTAATTTTTGTAATCTTGTTGGATACCTCTCATCCTCATGTGCCCTATCGTTCAAACCCACCGACATACCCGTGGTTGAGCCAGATCACACCCTTCCGCTTTGCATAGCCATCATGGTATCCAAATTTGCTGTGAAAAGAGTAATGATAGATAATGGATTAGCCTTGAATATTTTCACCCTAAAATTCATAAAACAAGCTGGGTATACTGAGGCAGATATCATCAGTGAGGTTATCACCATCAAAGCTTATGACAACTTGGAAAGAACCACAGAAGGAACTATTTTGTTGCCAATCAAGGTTGGGCCAGTCATCCAAGAGACACTCTGCCATGTTATTGATCTAAACCTACCATTTAACATCCTCCTCGGTTGCCCATGGATTCATGCCATGAAAGCCGTTCCATCCACTTACCATCAGTGCATCAAATTTCTGCATCAAGGCACTGAGGTAACCATCCATGCCGATCCAGAACCCTTTGCTTACTGCAATGCGATTGAAGCTTCATATACAAACCATTGCCCTGGAATTGATATCGGAACATCCATCGCCAACACATCCCACACTTATAATGACCCAGAAACCATCCTCACCTCTACCCTGTCTACCATGAAGATCAATAACAAAGGTTGTGGAGAGTATAGTCTGTCAGATGCATTTGCTGTCGGGGCACTCCCACTTGATCCACATGCCCATGGATGACTGACATATCACAAAGCTAAGGAGATTCCACCTCCTCGATACAAACAGTTTGGCCCAACAACCTTTGTATCCTCAAAAATCCCTCTTCATGAGGAGCTCACTCCAGATATCAACAAATGGTTACAAAAGGATGCACCTCAAAGAAATCAAGCACGCCTTGATCACTTCAGCCAAAAGTATCCCCAAGAACATAAGCTCATCACTGACAAATGGAACTATCAAGGTGGTGGTCTAGGACCAGAAGAAAGAGGCATGCAGTGCCCCATCGACGCACACAAGTGGGAATCAAAGTCAGGTCATGGCTTTGGCATACCCACAACTGGGGGCACCAATGAGAATGGTCACGCTTTTTTGAACATTCACCGCAACCTTGTCGAAACCGAAGACATTCCTGAGGAAGTTGAAAAGAGAGCCTACGAAGATATCCTAGACCAAATCTCCCTCGGAGACTCTGTTCTCCAAGAACTATCCATCCACCTCATTGACCTACCACTCGCCCATCCACAACTCATAGATTGGGACCAACCAAGTGTCATACATATCGATGAGTTTACATCAGAGGAGGCACTTCTAAGATTCATGGGAGCTGAAACTCCTCACAAGAAAACAAAGCCAGATTCTGCCTATATCTACAAGCTAGATCCAAGGGGTATTTTGGAGAAAATCCCCAACCTAGTTCTGATACACCCAAAACTGGAACTAAGGTGAATCTGAGACTAGCTAAGGCAACGAAGAGAACCCCTCAGCAAGAAAATCCAAAGCCACAAGAAGAACATGAGGATTTAACATTGCCTCCTCAAGATAATCGACCAGAGGTGTCTTCTATTCTAATTGAGGATACTCGAGAAGTCAACATTGGTTCTTCAGAGATCCCCAGACTTGTTCACATTGCTGCATCCCTATCACAAGACCAAGATGACCTCCTCTTTGAGGTCTTAAGAGAGAACATTGGCCGATTTGCATGGTCATATCAGGACATGCCAGGACTTGATCCAAAGCTTGTAGTTCATCATCTTGCAGTTGATCCAAAGATGAAGCCCGTCAGACAAAAGCTTAGAAAAATGCACCCCAAGGTGGCATTATTGGTCAAAGCTGAATTAGAAAGAATGTTAGCTGCTAAGGTTATCTGACCTATTGACTACTCAGAGTGGATCTCCAACATGGTCCCTATCACTAAACCTTCCGGTGACATCAGAATTTGCACTGATTTTAGAGATCTTAACAAAGCTTGTCCAAAAGATGATTTTCCCTTGCCCAACATAGATATGATTGTAGATCTTACAGCTGGACATGAAATTTTGTCCCTCATGGATGGATTTTCTGGGTATAATCAAATCAAGATTGCAGAAGAGGATCAGCATAAGACAACATTCACTACCCCTTGGGGAACCTTTTGCTACAACATGATGCCTTTTGGCCTAAAGAATGCTGGGGCTACCTATCAAAGAGCTATGACAGCCATTTTTCATGATCTCATCCATAGCATTTTGGAGGATTATGTGGATGATATCTTGGTCAAGTCTCATACCTTCATGGATCATCTTGCTGACCTGGAGAAAGTCTTTGATAGGTTAGCCAAATATCATCTCATGCTGAATCCTAAGAAATGTGTCTTTGGGGTCACATCTAGCAAGCTTCTAGGCTTCATAGTTTCTAAACGAGGTATAGAGATCGACCCCAAGAAGGTCAAGGCTATCTTAGACATGCCTCCTCCCCAGACACTGCGATAGCTTCGCTCTCTTCAAGGAAAGCTCCAATCTGTTCGGCGCTTCATCTCCTAGCTTGCAAATAAGTGTACACCATTTTCACATTTACTGAAGAAGGATGAGAACTTCATGTGGGATCCTTTATGTCAGCGTAGCTTCGACCATCTCAAGCAGTATCTCATCAATCCCCCTATCTTGGTTCCACCAGTTCTTGGTCGTCCCCTAATTTTGTACATATCAGCAACACCTACTGCTCTAGGGGCACTTCTAGCACAGCTTGATGACTACAACAGAGAAAGAGCCATCTACTACATCAGTAGAACCCTAGTTGGTTATGAACTCAATTACACTCCTATGGAAAAAGCTTGTTTGGCAGTTGTTTTCTCAACTCAAAAGCTTCGCCATTACATGCTAAGTCATACCATCCAACTAGTCTCCAAGATTGACCCTCTCAAGTATATGCTCTCTAGAACAGCACTTACAGGCCGTTTGGCCAAATGGGTTATGCTCCTTAGTGAATTGACATCCAATACGTGGATAGAAAGGCAATCAAAGGGCAAGCTATAGCAGATCACCTAGCTTATGCACCTCTAATAGATTCTTATCCATTGATCACAGAATTTCCAGATGAGCATATCTGTCTAATTGAAGAACAACCCCCATGGAAACTTTATTTTGATGGCTCATACACATCTCATGGATCAAGGGCAGGAATATTATTGGTCACACCTCAAGGAGATTACATTCCAAAAGCCTTCAAGCTACAATTCCCTAGCACCAACAATATAGCTGAATATGAGGCCCTCATAGCAGGATTAAAGATAGCTGCAGAATGGAACATTGTTGAGCTACAAATCTTTGGCGATTCTCAGCTCATCATCAAGAAAGCCCTAAATGAATATCAAACCAAAGATGAAAAGCTATTACCCTACAAAGAGCTAGTTGATCAGCTAACCCAACATTTTACAAAGCTTCAGTTTACACAAGTGCCTCGAATACGAAACAAAGTAGCAGATGCTATGGCTACTATAGGCTCGCTCTTGGAAATTCCCCAAGCAGCTACATAGTATGAGTTTTTAGTGGAGCAGCTCCTCACACCCGCCTATGCGAATGAGGATTCAAACCGTGTTTGTATCTTGGTTGGCCCCCAATCCCCTTGGTACCATGAGATTCACGCTTACCTTAACGATGGTATCATATCCCCTCACCTCACACGTGCCCAACGCCAGAACCTCATCCGAAAATCATCCCGCTATGTTATCATAGCCAATACCCTATATCGTCGAGGTTATCACGATACTCTCTCTCGATGTTTAGACCAAAATGAGGTCGCGATGGTGTTAAAGGAAGTACACTCTGGACTTTGCGGTGCCCACATGAGTGGTATTGTCCTAGCGTGACAAATCCTTAGAGCAGGCTACTATTGGCCTACCATTGAAGAAGACTCCTGTGACTTTGTCAGAAAGTGTCTCCCATGTCAGCAGCATGCAAATCTTGTGCATGCTCCAGCACAGGATCTACAGCCTATTGCACCACCTTGGCCTTTCGCTTGTTGAGGCCTTGATCTAGTTGGAACTATCACACCCCTCTCATCTGATGGACATAAATGGATAATAACAGCTACAGACTATTTCACTAAATGGGTGGAAGCAGTCCCCCTAGTCTCAGCTACAGGAGTTCAGGTCTCCAAGTTCATCTTGTACCACATTGTTTGCCGCTTCGACATCCCATCCACCATCTTCATCGACCATGGAGGTAACTTTGAAAATCTCAACATGGAAGAATTATGCACTTCCCTCCGCATCCATCACTGTTTTTCTAGCCCATATTTCCCACAAGGTAACGGCCAGGTAGAGGCAACTAACAAAACCCTCCTCAAAATTCTAAAGAAAGTTGTCAATGATTCCGGCCGTGATTGGTACCTACAAATAAATCCAGCCCTATGGGCCTATCGAACTTCCTTTCATACATCCATAGGCACAACTCCATACTCCCTAGTCTATGGTGTTGAAGCGGTACTACCTATAGAGGTTGAACTTCCCTCCTTGCGCATATCTTTGCAAGGGCAAATATCAGATGAAGAATATAGAGTAGCTCGACTCACCCAGTTAGATCTTTTAAACGAGAAGCGACAACAAGCCTATGATCATCTCACAGTCTATCAAACTCGTCTCAAAAGAAATTTCAACAAGAAGGTGCTTCCACGACACTTTCAGCTAGGTGACATGGTCCTCAAAGAAAACATGAAAGTCCAAGTAGATCGAGAAAATAAAGGCAAGTTTGAACCTACATGGCTTGGTCCTTATGTTGTCACTACTTCCTTTGGCTCCGGAGCTTATCAGCTATCTACACCAGAAGGAGAACTCTTGAATGATCCTACTAACATCATTCATCTCAAGAAGTTCTATGCTTGAAGATCCTTGGTATACCCAGCTTTTGAAAAATACAAAAGAAAAAAATAGTAAAGAGAAATAAGCGTCCAATGGTGAAAACTTGGCAATTTAAGCACCTTGGATAGGTACCTTGGTGAAAACCTGGTAATTCAGGCGCCTTGTGTACTAAAGACTAATCCATTATCTATCACTATCCTATCCCTCATCCATTCACCCACCATCCCATAAGACACGCTTGTTCCCTTGGTGTTCCAACCAAATATCCAAAATCTGGTGAAGCTTGTAAATACCTCTTGTATAGCTTGTAAATCTTGTACCAAAGCTTGTATTATACCTTGTAAATCTTGTACCATACCTTGTCTATCCGAATCTTGTCCAAGGTTTGTACCATATTCCAGCCTATAAATAATCTTGTATCCTAGCTTGTATACTATCATGTGCACACACAAAACCCCATTTTCACTTAAGCTTTTCGCAAACCATCTACCTATCCACCTATCACCTATTATAGACATCCCATCCTTCACAAACATTTCCATCTCACAAAAACCAAAACATGAACAAACTTGTACATTTGTAACATATCTTGGTCCATCAGCTTGTACATCCTCTTTAGCTTAGTACCATTGTATCTATCCAGCGTTCGTGTCAGTTCGTCCTTGATCAGCATCTTGCACCCATCACACATCTTGGTTAGCTATTCCAACGCATCCTTTAGCTAGATTTCCTATCACCAAAGTGTTATCTTTCTTAGTTCAGCTTGCCAGACGCATCACTCATCCAAATCCACCAGCTTCGGTGCTCTCCGATAGGTCCTTGCAGGATATAGCTTTCCTCATGTCTGATCTTGGTCCGTTAGTACCTTGTCCTACCCATCTCGTTGGCAAACGGCTCTCTTTTGGATTTTCACTTTCTTTGGATTTGGGATCTTCCCTTTTGGGTCTTGAAGTATCTTTTCTAAGCAATCTCCTTGTTCCCCCCTCAAGGTTGCCACGATCTTCCATATCATGGTATGCTACGAATGGGGCAATTAGAGCGTAAGGTCTTGATCAGGTCTTTCGTTTGTTTTTCTTTTCTGCTTGTGGGTTCTCCAGTGTCGTTTCCATGCTACTTCCTCTAGGATTCATGTGTGATGCTGGGGCAATCCTTGTGTGTTTGTTTTGAGTTAGTTTGTCAGTCCTCTGGACGGTTGGTGAAAAGGCCTTGATGTTCTTGGTAACCTTGGCAATTAACCAATAGTCCTATAGCAAATCTAGTGCTCAACTACATGGTGGTACTTCTCTTTGAAGTATCCCCTCACTCAAAAAGCTTCAATGGTTTTCTTTCATCTCCATTATCCCCCATCCAAATCCAGCATCCATCTCTCCTACCCCAGCTGATGCATCAGTATCTCTTTGAATCACTCATCACTCTTAGCTTTAGGGATCCACAATCCTAGTCTTAGGGATCCACCAATCCAGATCAACCCACCAAGCCTCATCTTTCGAGATCCACAATCCTAGTCCTAGGGATCTCCGAAACCCATCTTCTGCCAATCTAACTCTTTGAAATCCCGTTGCATCAGCTTTATAATCCCCTCATCCATCTCCCTATCTTGGATTCTTTTTTATAGCGCTCCGCTCCTTCATCCTCTGCAATCCCTAAGATCTTAAGCTTGCTTCCTCTTGTGCCTCTGATTCTCCCTTTATCATTCTCCCATAGTAAGATTTTGAGCTAACTAAACCTCTTCTCTTAATCCAATCTGAGTCTCCTTGCTCATCCCAGATTCTTGTATTTTTCAAGAAGCCACCGAGCCTCGCTTTCTCTCCCCGTTGCCTTCTTGAGGGGGCATCTCACAGTCCATTCTCTCCTCTTCTTCTCTAGCCCTGGGCATCTTATTTTCTTATCTTTGATGCCATGCCACTTGCGGCATCACATCAAAGAGGGGCAAAATGTACACACCTAAAAATCTTTTAAAAAATAAAGTATTTTTATTTTGTGAAAAAATACCTGATGACATCATCATTAATTAATTAATTTTTATGCCATTAAATCCCTTTATCTTAATTTAAAATATTTAATTAAGGAATCCCTCCCAAAAATGTTTAAATCTTATTTAAACATTATTTCCTTATTTATTAATTATTTAATTAATAAATTGACCAAAAATCCTAAAATAAATTAAAAAAATATTTTTTTCTCAAAACTTGGCCAATTTCCTTATGACCAATAACCTCTTCCAAAATCTTCTAATCCTTCTTTAATTTCGATTAAAGGCTAATCCCATCATTTCCTACCCCTAATCCCAACTCAAAATATTTAATTAAGATTAAATATTAATCCTCATGTTTATTAAAAAAGTTTTAATAAATATCTCCTCAACCCAAACCCTTGAAATAAATAAAACTTTATTTATTTCCTAAAAATCTAATTTATCCTCATCCTAAGAAGTTCTAGACTCTTCTAGAAAGTCTTCATCCTCATCCTAGGAAATTCTAGACTATTCTAGAAAGTCTTTATCCTCATCCAAAGTCTAGACTCTTCTAGAAGATGTCTTTAAACCTAATCCTAATCCCCTCCTAACCTTGTCACATTCCCTAAACATGGGTTAAGACTTGCTAACTCAAGGCAAAGTTAACAAATATCTCCTCCTTCACCCACCCTCATTAAATGTCATCCACTTGTCTATCCCTAAGCTAATCTTAAACCATCCTAATCCATCCTCTAATAATTTGCACAAGCCTAAACAAGCTTAAAACCTTCCTAATCAAGTCCAAGTCAAAATTGCTCTCATCACCCTCAAAATATCTCAACCATAAAACTTTATGAAGTCCACTAGGTCATAAATGACTCTTACAAACCCTTGTATTGCTCTTACAAGTCATTATGAGGGTCTTTATGAAGATTTTATCCCTTGAGCCTCCTTTGTTGACTCATCCTTCCCCTTTCCTCCATCCTCTCACCATGTGACATGTGTCACTCCTTGATTGGCTATAAGGAAGCACAATCCATGTGCTCTCTTCTCATGCAATCTGAGCCCTCCATGAGCTTTTTCCCATCCTTGCATCTTAGCCCTCAATCCCTCAAGCCTCTTGCCTATAAATTGGATCCTTCCCCTTTGCAAAATAACACAATCCATGAAGTAAAGTCATAATGCCATTTTGAGAAGCCATTTTACATCAAAATCATACACTCACACCCAAATTCCAACTCCATTTGAAGCCCTTTTTGAAGCATAAGCTTGAGCATACATCCTATCTATTTAGACAAAGCTACTCAACAAGAGAGCTTCTCATTGAGAGAGCCCATTAATGGCTCATATTCTCAATTGAGAGCTCATCTTAGTCTATCTTGAAGTTTATGAATTTTGTTTAGTTTGTAGAAGCTTTATTTAGATTTGGTTTCTATTAGCATACTAACATTGCTCATATACACTAGGAATATATTAGAATCGTTCATATGGGTGGAAGGGGGCTATAGGGTGACCTATGACCCCTTTCGAGACATTCCATGACAATGTATATCCCTAGGACCCCTAGGGACCCATTGGAAATGTGTCGCAAGGAGTTACTAGGGGCCCTAGGGACATATGTTGTAATGAAATGTGTCGAAATGATGCATTTTATGACAATATTATATTTAATAATTATATAATATTATATATTTTAATATAATAATAATATATTATTAGATTATATAACAATAATAATCATTTATATTACAAGATTATAGATTTAATAATAATAATAACCATATATATTATTATATATAATAATTTAGTCATATAATACTACTATAGTTATTTAATAATAATATATATCATATATATTACTATATTATATATAGTTATAATAATAATAATTATATTTAATATTAATAATCATACATATTACTATAATATAATAATTATTATAATAATATATAATATTAATAATATTAATGTCCACACTTTCACGAAATAAATTTCACTCTAAAACAATTTAAAGTTTCCATCTTAAATTTATTTCCTCTTAAATTTTTCTCCCTCCAAATTTAAAATTGAAAAAATTCCCCCCTCTCAAATTTCCCTCTAAATTAATGTGGAAAATTGTCGGGCCTGATCGGATATCCGATTAGGTTTGGTATTTACCAAGCCTATTTGGTCAACCCAAAAAATGTGTTTGAGAACGGTTTCAGTGACACTCAAACTTCAGGTAGCCATCTAACAATGTTATTTTGATTGAAATTGAATGAAATGAAAAGGGTTTTTTTATATCACTCTCGAGATTTCATCGATATAATTGCTGTCAAATTTTTAGTTTGATAAGAATTTATTAGTTAATTTTCAATGAAGATTATTGTAAAGTGTTGATTCATATACTGATTGAAAAATAACTATAACTTTCAAACGGTATAACATTTTTTAAATCCAAAAGTTGTGTCACATTCTTTGGTTCACCTAGTATAAGAAAAATAAAAATAAAAATAAATTTGGTAAAATTTTCTATTAGTTAAGGTGGTCAAACACAGGAGTTTTTTTTCCAAAAAATTTTCAGTAGAAAATTCATATTTAATTATTTATTTGGAATAAAAATACCCAAAAATATGCGTCACATCCGGGCATGAGTCTAGTTTTTATATCTATAATTATATTAGAAAAATATTATCATTTGATTTTGATTAAGGTGGTCAAACATACACCTACTTTTTATTTTTGCCTTAAAATTTTTCGTAGTACTACATTAAAATCCAAACTTTTGACCAATGAATTTTTTTTCTCTAGATAAGGCGTAGTAGTTTATAAACTAAATTCAATTTCCTACAACTAATTTTCTTACACCTTTTTGATATAAAGTCCATAACCACTTTAAAATTATGTGTCAAGTTGACATAACCCTGATTTGTTGATTTTGCATTGCCACTTAAGGCCATAGTTTGGTACACCATGATCCTGTAAATACCTTTATATTAAATTATGAATAACATAATTATTAATCTAATACTAAAATAATAACTTTTTTTTTTATAGGTAATATTTTTATTGTATTGATAAAGAGAGTACATTATGGTAATATGGCTAAGAGCCTTACAATTTAAACTACCCTTACTCTGCCCATACAAATGCCATTAGATAAACAAAAAATAGAGTATAAATACTTTGAAATTAAAAACCACCCACCCATACCTTAAATCGATCAAACAAGACAAAAAGAACCACCACCACCCTATTGTTAGCTACTTCTTGAACCAATTCGTCACTACCTCACAAGTGAAAGTTAGAGTTGAGTGGTCATCCATCACTAAGATCCCCTGGCTCACCATGCGACACTTTCTATTGCCCTTCCCCACATCGACAAGCAGAGAGGCATCAACCCAAACTCTCTCTGTTATAGACGTGCCCTCATGCAAGTGAGATTTCTTTACAATTTGATTGCAATCCAACAAGTATTTACACTTTGATCAAATCCAACAAGTTCTTATAGCCCTTTGAACTCCAAAGTTTTGATCATGGGAGCAATTGAAACCCTTGTTCCTTTCATTTCGTCTAGTACCCACATCTTCATTTTTCTTCTGGTTCTCATGTCAGCCTCCAAATGACCTACCACCACCCCTTCCTCCTTGACTGCACCCTCTTTTCCTTCCATCAAACTTTTTTTTTAGCTTCTCCTCAACTCGCAAGGAAAACTAGTATGCCTCTTCAATGCTAGTCATTCTAACCAAACTTAACTCTACTTGAATGTTAGGTCTTAACCCACTAAGGTAACATGCAATCTTCTCCTTGTTTTCTTCTGCATGTCCCACCCTACTAAGGACTCGGTAAAATTCCTCTGTGTATTCTTGGACAAATTTTCCCACTTTCTTTAACCCTTGTATCTTCTTGAACAAATCAAGCTTGTAATCAACAAGAATGAACTGCTTCTTTAGTTTCTCCACCATGCGATCCCATCTTATGATTTTCTCCTTTCCTTTTTTATTTCTTTCCAACTGAATCTCTTGCCACCAGATTTTGGCATGGAATATCATTTTGGACTTCGTGAACTTAACCCTACTAGGATCCTCGATATCCTCATACTCAAAATATTCCTCCAGCTCATTGATCTAGTTGATCAACTCATTCGGGTTTAGATTCCCTGAAAACATGCTAACGTCAATTTTAGATCTTTTTCCAAGCTTGGCAATGGCCCTAAAAATATTCTCCTCCACTTGGTTTAGGACTTCTCTATCTCCTTCCCCTTCCTACCCAATATTTCCTTCTTCATTTTCTTCCTCACTTTCATCACCTATGGCGACATTCATCCCTTTGCAGATCTCCTCCTACAATGCTTGGACTTGTCTCTAGAGGGCTCTAACCTCAGGAGTAAAAAATCTAGCCCTTCCATCATGCTCCCTTCGTGGAGGCATCTTCTTGTATCAAACCCGCAACCACACAATCCTAGTGCAAACTACCTCACAGTCAGTGCTCTATATACACACTCAAGAAAACCTGCTCTGATACCACTTGATGAGGGCACAAATCACAACCAAAATGAATACAACAAGAAAAGGGAAATATTATTATTAGAAATGATATGATATTACATTTAGTATAATGAAAATAGACTCAAAGACATGCCCTACAAACTTACAATGGCCTAATTCTAGAGAAAAACCCTCCTCACAGTACCCTCTCCCAAACTCCACCAAAAACTACCTTTACAATGCTAGAAATATTCTTAAATGAACCCCATTTAGGTTTAAGGTTAGAAATACATTTTAGAATGTTCCATTTGGCATCCATTGTCAAAATTGAAGGTTCTAGAAGTCATGTCAGAAGTCGGAGTACAATTAGAAAAATCCAGAAATGGTAGTCCAACTTCCAAGAGGCATAACTTTTGATCTGGGACTCTTATTGATGAACTGTTTACATTTCTAAAAATCTCTCCAAGTGCTCTATAGACCTATGAACCAGCTTTTCTTGTCCCCCATTTTTTAGGCCCATACAAGGTCATTTAGTATCTAACTTTGAAGTGCTCTCATGAGGTCTCCAAACAACTTAAAACTGTGATAACTTTCAAACCATAAAGCCTTTTGACCCAATTCTTTTTTTGGAGTGCTTTAAATTATAATTATAATCATCCATCCAACTTAAACCCTCGAATTCATCATTATTATGGCTCAATTACAAAATAACCTATTTTCTACATTGGCATGTATGCCAAGGTGCTAAAAAACTCTAACCCAGAAAACCAATAGTGGAACTATGAGAGTTGGAACCTTTATTGGACCCAAATGGGTATCTAGAAATAAAAACACATTAAATATAAACTAACAGTAAGATTTTTTTTTTGGGAGATATAGGATTGCCCTTACACCACTGGATGCTCCTACATCAAGTATTAACTTAGTGTTCCTAACAAGTTGTTATATATAAATATGATAAAGAAGGTTTTGTTGTGAGTTTCAAGTGTATCGGTTCTTATGAGAGGCTAAGGGGTGTCTCTAAATGTCAAATGTATGACTACTATCCTTGCATTAATAGTTTGAGTAAGTTATGATTGGATGAAGGTTGACAGTGCAACTTCTATAATAGTTATTGCTTGACAATATGTAATTTTATTGATATGTCAAATCAATGTAGAGTTAAGTGGGCCAGTCACAAGAGAAGGTGAATACTCCTTGGATGCCTTGGTTGTGACTACAACTCATTTGGACAACTGGTGAGGAAGTAAGGCATAAGCTAAATCCTAACTTACCTCCAACTATAGCCTATTATTTTGAAGGGAAGGGGGCAGCAACCCAAAAAGAGCTCTGAATCTGGCTCACTCTATTGGAGTATCGTATCTAAAGAACCAACATCTAAAGAAAGAACCGAGCACTACACTATAGTTCACCTCCCGACTGACTATAGTTTACAGTGATAAACTAAGTTTCTAGATAAAGTGCTCATGTTCTTGAGTTAGCATTGTTATATTGAGGATCAATGACCGATATGGATGATGTGGTGAATTTTATTAAGTTGTTCATAATATGATGATGTATCTTAATAGTTAGAGGTAATTATATGGCATTCTAGTGATTGATGCAAGTGTCTCATGAAGATTCTAGAACAAGGGTTTGTTTGGAGAGCATATGTTTAACTATTCTTCGTGAATTTGAATGTAAAGTTAAATGTGGGATGATGTACTATAGGAAAATTTTGTGCATGAGATGTTTGTTTGGGTGTGTAATATATGGCCACTATGTTTAAAATTCAAATCAAAATGTGTTGGGACAAGTTAAAGGCACTGAAACATTCTAGTATTTGAAGAATATTATATATTCGATGAAGGTGAAAGAATTGTGTGTTGGTCATGTGAAGGTTGTGAGTGTGAAGGTGTGATCAATCTAGGAGGTAGTTGAGTATGAAGTGAAGTGATTGTGTATATTTTAGTGGATCTAATCAAACAAATGAGTTCTTATTTTAGCAGATCATTCTACCTATTGTTCCCTAATAGTTTCAAAAGTCTAAGTCTTTTAACTAGGTAGATCCTAAAAGGTCATTTATTGTAAATCATTTATAATTATGTCACTTTAACTAGTGTTCCAATTCCTCTAACATGGCTACTCTTAAAAGGGTAAAGCTCCTAACAAGGCTAAAGGTAAATCCCTTAACTAGGTGGCACCTAATAGTGTCACAGTAAACTCCTAATAGAGTTAAGCTCCTAACATGGCATACTTCATATAAGTGTACAATTTGTGAGTACTAATCTCCACCATAGTTTTCACCCAAATTGGGTTTCCATGAGACCAAATATCTATATCACTATTGCATTATCTTGTGGATGTGTTTATGTGTTAGAAGTTTTCATTTATTGCCATTAAGTTGAAATTCAAATAATGATTTAAAGGTTGGCAAGTGTTTTATTTGATAAATTATTGATTAATCCCTCTTAATAATCTAATCCCTTAGGGCTAATAGTCCAAACAATCCATTTGCATGTGTCCTTATCTATCTCCATCAAACCCAACCATGAAGATTGACCAACACATTACTTTTAATTTGAAAATGTCATTTATTTTTTGTTAATAGTCTAAGGGGTTTCTATCTCAATTTGTGTTTCCATGTCTACATCCACATTATTAATTTCAATTTACTTTTTATTATTAATTTCTATTTCTTTATCTTTACGATAACTAATATCATAGTTTGGTGCTCTCTTTCTCTCTGTGCACACACACACACACACACACACACACACACACACACACACACACACACACACACACACACACACACATACACACACACACACACACGTACACATACATACATACATCATTCAAATAGTATCTTGCTTGTAGAAATGACCAATTTCTATATCAGAAAATATATGTGGTTGTGAAAGACATACTTGTATCCAAAATTAGATTGGGACATATATCTGTATTTCTTCTTTTATATTTACTTCTTTGACATCTACACCCATCATGGTGTTCCCTTCTAAAATTATTGTAGAACTCGATGCTCTAACATTATGCAATTCTCGAGTTCTTTCTCTTCTTTCTCATTGCCAAATTGCCTCCTTCTCCTTATTTTTTGCAACCTCTTTAGGGGCCATATTCTTCCTTTGCTTCTTTCTACAATTCTTCAATCCCATATTCAATGAACTTAAATCGCACAATGTTTACCAAATTTCAAATTCAAATGACTTTAATCATGTTGAAATCTATAAAAGATGAGAACGTGGACTAATTTGACCAATGAGAAACATGATTATTTAAACATTTGAACTGCTAGTACATATCAGTTGAGAATGATTGAATAATCATTAGACTTTGAGCTTTTTGGTCAATGGTCAAATTTGACAAGTAACAACTATTAGAAATGTGTACTAATTATTTAAACAAAATTTGTATTCATTTTTAAGTGGGTACATGTTTCTAATTAAATAGTAATAAAAGAACACATACATGTTATTTAAATTTTTAGTAATGCATACTTTGAAATTTTTTATTGGAACCCATGCCTCTACTTCAATTTTGGTTTGGAATAGTCTTGGTGGGACCAAGCATGTGCTTTGGACTTGCAAATGAATGGCTAAGGTATTGGAATCTCAGATGGCTACATTGTCATTATTTCATGAAGGCCTTCCCAATTGACTTTTCTTACAAAACAAAATACCATTGAGCTTTTTACAATACATAATTAAAAAATGAAACTTGTGTAGCAATTTGACTAATTTTAATAAACTTCTTCAACTTAAAAAATATCTAATTAGGATCTAGGACTATTACAGAGGAATGCTAACTGATTACATAGAATTAATTTAAAACTTTTAACGAATCAAATTAACGTAAATGAAATAAGAGAACAACAAGATTAAGCTGATAAATGAGACAATGAGAGAAAGAAGACGCAAACAATTTGATCTCGGAGTTCATCCATATGGACTACGTCTTCGGGTCTTGCTCCAATAGGGGGACCGATCCGATTATCTCCAAAAATTAGGTACAAATGTTTACAAAGTCATTCCTTTGAAGTACAACAACATCACACTGTTTCAAAGTACAGGAATGAGCACTTCAAAAATCTCCCTTATACTCAGCACTTGGACGTTCTCTCCTTTTTCTGAATGCCCATAAGAGTCTCCTTACCCCCTTTTTATACCAAAAAAAATAGCCAAAATAAGGCCATAACAAATAATTGTAAAAATAGACTCTTCAACCAGTTTCCCTCTCGGAATAACCCTTTACCCATTTTAGAGGATTTGGCCCCATGTCATTTTTGGGGTCAAAAATAAACAATAACCTTATTTTACTAAGGTTAGGCGGGATTGGATAGGAGTTAAATAAAACAATGCGCACTTTCATTCTTAAGTGCTAAAATAGCGCAATGGAAAAAGTTATTTTGGGGCAGTCGTCGGTCGGGGGTTCCAACCTCGTCGGCAGCCTTCTTTGTTTAAAATTGGCGCTAGCCAATGTTTAAAAAAAAGTTGCTGCCCATTTTGAAATCAATGCTTGTTCAAGTGGTTATGTAATTATTTTTGGAGGCAATGGGTCAAGAGTTCAAATCCGACCATGAGCTCATTATTTTTGGAAAAACAAACCTTCCTTTGAGATGCCACTTGTCAAATGTTGATAACTTGAAGCTGCCTTGTCACTTTGCTGACATCATAATGACACCATCAATATTCATCTCATATTTTGAACTTTAAAATGGCATAACTTCCACGTATGGGCTCCGTTTTTGATGAAACAAACACCATTGGAAAGCTCTCGAGCAACTCTTTATTTTGAAATCCATTGTTGACCATTTTAGAGATGACTATTTTTTCACCTTTTTGATGACCTCCGTTCTCGATTTGACCAACCTTTGACTGACCATAACTTTTGCATATGGACTCCATTTTTGTCCATTCAAATTGCTTTTGATTTAGAATTTCAAGGAGTTTAATTTGATGCTGATTGTTGGAGTTTTGGAGATACTTGAATTTTTGACAAAAATATCCCCTGGATCAAAAATGGCAAGTCTGTCTAAAATTTTAACTTCTTTATTTTTGTACTTTTTTGGAAAATAAATTATATGACATCAATCTACACAAAAAAAATTTCAAGATTTTTTAAAAAAATGATAAGTACGTAGATCTATTTATGGTGGATGTACATTAGAGGTTTCCAAAATAGACTTTATAATCACATATAAATGAATAAAAAATTAATAAATAAACAAGTGTCATGTAGTGGCATGTACTTGCCTTATTGTTATTAATTGTATTTGTTAAGTATCAAATACAAATTTTAGTTTTTAAAAAAAATTAATTTAATCTAATTCAAATATTAGAAAAGTGAAAAAACATTATTGTGAAAAGTGAAAAAAAAATTATAATTATAATTAATAAGTTCTCTAAAAGTGTGATTATAAATGAATAAATAGAATAGTGTAAAAATTATTATACTCTCATTACCTCATTGGTAGTTGTAAATATATTTTACTTTGATGTTTCATTGTGAAAACATTCTCATATAGGAAGAATACCTCATGAAACTACAATTTCACCTATGCTATTTCACTTATTTATAAACTCTTTTGATGACATTAATCTTTACAAGGTAAATTAAAACTGACATGTTATTACATTTATTAAGTTTTCAAACATTTATAGTTGTATATGATTTTGTGTAAATTTGCATTAACCAAAACTTATGCAACTATTTAGCAAGTACCGCATAAACTATTTAGCAAGTACCACATAACTCTTATTTTACCTTGAATCTAGCTAAAAATTTTGCATTATGGAGAACCTCTGAAAAAAGGCTCCTATAACACAAAATCAGTTGAGCCAATCATATAATTTGTATGAAATATAAAATTTATAAATGAATATAAAAACTTTAGAAATATTTTAATTATTCAAAAACCATTACTTGTGATTGGTGGATAGATTTCAAACTAATTTAGTAATTGTGCAAAGTGAAAGCAATAGTACTAGCCTACAACAGGTACAATAAGAAGGAATGCTCATCAATTTATGGTGTCTTAGGTATATTTATCCAAAAGGGTTTACAAAAAGTCTTTTATTTAGTTCAAAATATTGTAGTCATACATGTGTGTGGTACGATCCTAACACATGCATTTTGGAAATTAGTTACTGTATATGCTTACTGAAAATATTTTTTGGGCATTTGGGTATTGAAATAAATTACATATTCGAAAATTATACATTGAGTACTAAATTCCCTATCATAGGATTTTTTGACATTCAATCTTTAATTTCTTTATTCTTTGGCATTAATTGAAAGAAATCTTGAAAAGTGGGGAAAACATTTCTACTTTTTACCCAAAAGTGAGACTCGATGTCTTGCGACCACTCATCCATAGTTTTCATCATCCTTTCTATCTAGAGATGACCAAAGAGCCTTATACTTCCTTAACCATTATCCCTACACTAGATTTCTTTCACATCCTCTTGGGTCATCCATAATTCATTATGATGTAAGTTATTACAATTTTTTATTCATAAAATTGGTTAAAATTTCCTTATAGTCCATACAATATTTATTATTGGGCCACGATGAATGTTAAGGTTTAGGAAAATTATGCAAAATAAAAAGAAAAATTAATAATTTAAAACATGTAGATTTGATATGATTCAACCAATATACTCTACATTAATAGATACACAATTGTCCACTTCTGAACTATTATCTAGCAAAAAACAAATTACAATCTTGTGACTTTCTCGTATTCCATAACCATTTTTTTATCAAGCCTTCTTAATGATTTACAAAAGTCTATTTATATATAAAAATGATAGTTGATTCCTTTATTAAATAATAATAAAAATTCAGGAAAGCATTCATGAAGAGTAGGTTCGGGCTATGATCATTCTGAGCCCATCACGTGAAGAAGCAAGTGTGAATAACTGGGGATCTAATCAAATATGTGAGAAGCTTGGAGACAATGGCGATAAAGTTGAGTGTGTGTTTAAAGAGGAGTCGAGAATGGTCGAATGTGAAGATAATGCCTGTCATGAGGATGTGGACAACTTTTTTATTGATCAATGAGAGTGATTCTTAATCATCATCACTTTCAGTATGAGACAAATCAATAAGAAATATGAAACAAATGAATTTTACACGTATCCTTCAACCATTGCAATCCATGACATGACATCTCTTACAGATCTTCTCTGAAACAGTTCCTGTGTCTTGTCAGTGCTTCCACATTTGACATACATTCCTATCAAACACTACACGTACCTTGTACATTTAAACAAATCAATTTAAACACTTTCAGTATGAGACAAATCAATTTTACACATATCCTTCAACCATTGCAATCCATGTCATTATTTTCAAAGAATCGTCACGTTGAAAGGATATGTGTAAAAATTGATTTTCAGTTTTTGACACGTTTTCTAAGGTTTGGAGAAGTAGATGGCTTTTGGTCGGTTGGCTGTACCAATACTAGACATTCGTCCAGTGAGCAATGGCTAAAGGGTAAACTTTTGTCTATGTCGATGGTCAGGTCTCCTGCCATGCCGGTACACCATCTGCCTCAAATTCAAGCACGTCGCTATACAGCCACGAAAATGCACTTCGTTCTCGAAGTCTTGAAATGCATTATCCCAGCCGTGAAGTCCAAATTGTTTTTTTTCTCTCATAAGATTCCCCATCCTCGTCAATTAATTAATTTAGAAATCCTCATAGTATATAATAATTTTCTTTTTACATAAATTTAACAATTGGTTAGAATGAATTTTAGTTAGTTATATACTATGAAAATTATTTCATTTTTTAGATTTTTTCAGATATAATATTTTTTTGTTATAAATGCAAGAATGATATGTAATAATATGAATATGTTAATGATTTTTCAAATATTTTATATGAATGTTTAGAAATATTTAATAATATTTATATGTCCATATATTAATATTTGATATAATTATTTCTAAGAAAATATTAATATTTAATAATAAGATAATATTGAAGTAAATAAAATATATTTAATTTTTTTTCTTCCAAATAGATGTATTTAAGATGTGTATAAGAGTATTTATTTTAGAAATTAGTTTTGATCTTTAGTTTATTTCCTTTGATGTTTGATTAGATTTATCTTTCTAGAAGTATTTGTTGATTTATTAAAAGCTAACTTTAATTATGTAATTTAACTTTCTTGTGACAATAATTCTAAAATATATCAATTTATGTTAAAAATATATATAAAGATAATAATTTTAATTTTTAACTTTTAAATAATTATATTATAATATATTAAACTTATAACTATAATATTATAATATAATTATTTAATAATTTAAATTTACTATATAACTATAAAACAATATACAAATTATAAATACACTTAAAAAATTGTTATTTAATACATATAAATACAAATAGTTTTTTTTAATATATTTTAATATAATTATTTAATAATTTAAATTAATTATATAACTATAAAATGATATACAAATTATAAATACGCTAAAAAATTGTTATTTTACCTTATATACCAAATCAAAAGATATAGATTCAAATAGCAATAGAAAATAAAGGAACTTAATAAAACAATGTACAAAAAAAAAAAAAGGAAACTTGTTAATGGGGAGAGAATAGTCTATTCCTAAGGAAGGCAGATAAAACTATTTTATTAATGCATACAGCTACAATTATTTTAAAATAATGCTAATAATAAAAACTACAAAGGTTGAAAGAGGTTCACAACAAATCAAAAAAAGACATAAACTCCTCTCTTTCTAATGCAACTATGACTAATCCTAACTAACATTACTAAACAATGGATCATTTTCACGCCAATGCGTGCAAATCAACAAAATTATGGCGGAGACTATTGTAATTAAAACAAAGAACTTCCTATCAACTTTACGAGATATTTACATGCTTTATTCTGTTACAGTCAATTTCAATTATGCTAGTGTGAATTGGACATTTACATTTTAAAACTTCATCCCAACATCAGTTATCTTCTACAAAAGCCTCTAACCAAGTTTGTTTTCTTGATTGAAACCTCTTTAAACAATGTGAAAGGTCTTATTTGAATCAAATATCTAACAAAGACCTCATAAGAAATTTATATGGTGTGCCTACCTTAAATATCCATGGGTGTGCCTATTGGATGTAAGGACAACTTCTTTGGTGGTTGTTAATTCTACTATAATTAGCTTTATTTGAAAACGCTTAACATTGTCCTATTCTCTCAAACAAATTTTCTCATATGTGGCTCTACCCGATTCACAGAAATAATAATAATAATAATAATTGATATATAATGCCTCTTGATTGCCAAACTTCATGATTGCGAAATTTCATGATTTACACTAAAAGTTGTGTAAGGATGCCACCATATCTAACTTGAATCTAAGGTCTACATGAAAAAATACATCTCCTCACAATCATATCAGATTTTGTTAAATATTGACAACTTGATAGACTAAATAAAGGTTGTGAATTCAGCAATAATGGTTTCTATCATAAATCAAATATGAAAACTTACAATTCTCAACACTCTAAAGTTTGTTGTAAAATAAAAGTTTCCAGTCTTCCTTTTCATAAATGTGTTACCTTATCTTTTGGTTTATTTCCCTTCCCATTTTGTGCATTGTTTTAAGCTTTTAACAAAGGTTGTGTGCATGTTATTCATGACCTCGTATTATAGATTGTAGGTTGTCTTGAAAAGATTGTATATAAAGATAAAGATAAAACTCAACTAAGGATAAAAGACATGCACATTAAGTTTTGTAGTTTCAAATCTAGTTGTAATTGAATCCTATAATTTCAAATTACTACACGTATTTAATTTGTTTTAATCTTTTGTTTTAAACTTGCAGGTGGTTGTGACAATTAACAAAATCATTACTCTTACTTAGAATCCTAAAGAGACAAAGAACCAAGTAGATGTGTACAGGCAGATAATCATGTATCGAGCTTGGTGATTCTTCATAAAGCCATTCGTACAATAAGGTAAGGCATATATGGAAAACGAAAATTTCAATTTTTATCATACAACAACCTCATTGCAGTCAAAATCATAATTTTTAAAACTGGTAAATGATACAAATAGAAACCATTTTCCCCAAATTGTTGTCTCACTTCATACAATTAATGTGCTTTTTAAGAGAGTAGTTTTTTAGGTAGACCTCAAAGTCTAGTTTAGACAGTCATAGATGGCATTTAATTACTTATAACTTGCAGATGCATTGTTTTAAACTTTTCACAGAGCTTGTGCTTGATGCACTATATGCATGTCATGGCCATGCAAGGTAGTTTGCATGTTGCTTTGATAAGATTCTATATTGTTTTAGTTAAAAACACAAATAGGGATAATAGATATGACTCTATTATTGGGCACATGTTGTGTTCTGTAGTTTTAACTATAGTAGCAACATGGATCGTATAATTTTAAATTACTATACGACATTCAATTTGTTTTAATCTTGTGCTTTAAACTTGTAGGTGGACCTAAAAATTAACAAAATAATTGTCATCGCTCGAAACCCCAACAAGACAAAGAACCAACCGTATAGCTAAGTATACAGAGTCTAGTTAGAAAATTGGGTATCAAACTTCCTCACCAATTATTGATACAGTCATTAGTATAATAAGGTAAGGCATTTATGAGAAGGGAAAACATAAATTGTTATCATACAACAAAGCTCATTGCAGTTGGAATCATAATTTCTCAGATTGATTAATGATATATATAAATCATTATCCTCAAATTCAAGTCTGACTTCATACTTGTAGTCGACCTCTGACATCTAGTTAGTCAATAATTAACAATAACTATGATTTGGTAGTCTGGAGTTGTTTTTTTGGGTAGACCTTAAAGTTTACTTTAGACAGATTTAGAGAAATAGGTATCAAGCTTCCTAGGAAATCTATATAAAACCTAGATAGCATTTAATTTGTTTTAAACTTACGGCTAGTCCTAAGAATTATGAGTTTTAGACTTGATGACATTTAATATGTTTTAAACTTTCAACTGAGCCTAACAAACAACAAAATTGAAGCTGAGTTTTCATGAAATCAATACTTATATCCATTTAGCATGAAATTATATCAATATGTCTTATCAAAATGAGTTCATTAATTTATTACAGCACACAACACTACAAGCTTCTGTGAGTTTTTGGTGGAACTCATTTTCACTCTCCGACCAACCATTCTAGACACTTATACTCAAGAGATCATTGCCATCACTTGTAATCCTATAGAGACGGAGAGCCAAGCTATGTAAACATACCCAATAAGAGAATCAAATACCCTCTTGACAAGCTTATGTGAGTTTCAGATTAGTTAGTAGACCTCAAATTCAACTAAAAAAGATAAGTAGATAAAGTCCAGTGATAATCACTAGATTCCTACAGAGCCAAAGTACCAAGTATATAGCTAAGAAGACAAAGTCTGATCAAAGAACCAGGTAGAACTCAAAGCCTACTTTAAATAGATTTAGAGAATTAACTACTTGATACTGATGAATTGAAAATAATTTCTCTAATGATTGGTTAACTATACCTAAAAGTTTGAATGTTCTTATTGAATTTAATAGGTACCAGTGTGTGTATGGACCAAATGACTATAGGGGGGGGAAATGCAACACCTTTTGATCCTTCTTTAGCGTCTAGAAAGGGGAAGGGTAGTAGACCTGGTCGTAAGCATACAAAATGTGGTTGCACCTATCATTTTAGCACACAAATCATAGTTTGTAAGCCAAACCATGTGTTAATATGGTATCACCAAGTTCAACATGTGGATAGTGAAGGAAAACCTTGTCATGGTCAAATAAACAATGATTTTTTAGAAACAAGGTCCTTTTTGCACCATATATTAGAAAACAACTACATCAATGGGTGGAGTCATTACTATTACTTGGCATGCCCATAGATGCAGTGCATAAAAAACATAAGAAAATCGTGCATGAAAAGATGACCATGTTTGAGGGTCAATCTTGTAGGAATGATTTTCTTACCATAGATGCTATTGAAAATATTGATCATAAAATTAAGACAATAATAAGATATGTGTTAGATAGTAATGATGCCCATTCAGTGCAACAATGAGTTTTGGCAAATCCTGATAAGTGGTTTGCATATCAACAATATAGTGGCACTATTGCTGATGGAGATGACCATATTCCATTTATTTTGGGAATTCAATTACCAGAGCAACTTGATTGGATGCTCCATTATGGCCATAATGACATATTGGCAATGGATTCTACATTTGGTACGAATGCAATGAATGTATGTTATTATTATTCTATAATAGAATTGAATTCAATATTTTTACACTCAATTAAAATATAGTATTGATATATTAAACAACATACCTTATAACGATTTCAATTATATACAATCCTTGCATTAGATTCAAAGCATATGGGGTTACCTATGCAAGAACATTATGTCGAGGTCTTATGCCTATGATATTGTATATTGGATGCATATACTTCTCCAACGCGTTCACTTGAAGAATATTGATTGGAGATTAAATGCATTCATGGTGGATGATGTTGGTGTTGAGATCAAAGCTATCAGGGATTTATATTTTCATGAAAACCATATTTTTATGTAAATAGTATATTTCAGTACCATACTATGAATATGCAAACCACTTATCATTATTTCATGACATTAATAGAATTGTCCTTGAAACTAAGACATTGTATTGTGATATATATTTGTATCTCGCTAATTTTTCTTTGATTTAATGTCCTTCTTCTATAAAGAATTGTTTAGAGTTTTTTTTAATCCTCGATTTTTTGACACCATTAGCTGTTTATCACCACTATAATCATTTGTTTTGTTTGTATCACTCTTCTATCCTTCCTACTATTTTGATAGTACAATAGTAGTTTTAACTTATGAAATTTAACATTTTATCATTTAATATATGACTACCATTTGTCAATATATGACTACCCTTTGTCAATATATGATTGTCCTTTAATAATAACATATGATTGTTGTTTTGACATGATAACCATATTTATATCATTATCACCATGTCTATTTGGTTTTCTCTTTACTTTATTAATAATAATATTTTTAATATTAAATTGGGCTTGTTTCATTAAATTGCATAATACAGAAAATTTTGACCACAATGGCAGCTACAAGGTAAAATTAAGCTATTATATCCACCTTTTATAACATTTTCCAAAAGATGCAAAGTTTCATACTACTTCTCTAAAGAGACATAATTCAGTAAATGGCAGCTCCCATAGGAGTGACTTCTTCTTTGCCCACAACAATGGCAACGAAAATCCCATTATAGAATGCTCGACACCCACATCAGCGTTGTCAGATTCAACCACAACAACACTCTGCCCATGGAACTTAATCCATTACACAATCTTCCCTTCTGTCATGGTGGAACCCAAAGCATGCATATAAATCTCTTTAATCTTGGTCGTCACAACCAACCTTCCATTTCTATTTCCACTTCCTCCCTTTTCCCCCCTTCTAATAATTCCTCATGCTCTACCCCTTTTCTCATAGCAATAAAAAAGAGAATTTCAAACACATCCAAGTTTGGCACAAGAAATATTATTAGGAGTCACCATATTGGCAGTTCTCAATGAAGTCATTTCTATTTCTGAAAAAACTCCTTACATTGAGTACTACTACAATATTTAGGCTAATTGCCCTGTGGATGTGTCCTAATTGTTGATTAAATAGACTAGTCAGTTTATTGGTTTGAAAATCTAATTATATATTGATTTAGGTCTCATGTGGCAACAACAATATTTAGGCTAATTGTCTTGTGGATGTGTCCTAATTCCTGATTTAATGGGCTAGTTTCTATATAACCTCTGCATTGTGTCTCAGAACCTAGCCATTACAGTTTGTGACTTTCTCATTCTTAATCACATGACAATGCTTTCACCTTATTTTTAATCTTTGATTTTTTTAATCTCACTTTTTAATGCCTTTATTAGGACAACCCTTTCTTACTTTAGCCTTTCTTAGTTCTATAACACCAATGTCACTTTCTTGCCTCTGTTATGAAATACAGCTACAATTTATCTATCATGTCTTTGTAGGCTCAAGTTGCATCAAGTTTTAAATTGCTTATTTCTTCTAATAGGCAGGTTTGCATTATTTCTTTTATGATCTTCTCTTATACAGGAAAGTAGATACATCTTTTTAATAGTGTATGAAACCAATGACTAAATGTATATACATATGATGCAAAGAAGTATTTCAATGTCATGTATATCTATATTCTTGGCATGTTAGATGTGCATGGTTGAAAAAATTAATTGCAATGGTCAAAGATAATGTAATTAGACAAGAAATGTTTGATAGGCTCGGATATGTCATGCATCATTCAATAAATGAAGATTCAATAAGGAATGATGTTCACATGTTTATTGAAGAGCTTAAGGATACACAACCCTCATTCATTGAATATTTTAAAAGTCAATTGTTTGAAAGATTGAGTATGTGGGCTAGATGTTGCCATACACTCAAGAATGCAAGCCAAGAAACAAACGAAGCCATAGAGTCATACCACTCACACCTAAAAAGGTGATTCTTAAAAGTAGTCAAGCATGCTACAAATCGTCGTGTTGATTGGTTGGTACATCAACTAATAACACATGTTTATGTCTATTATTGGTGGGTAAAAATCAACAAAAAAATGGTTTCTATGGGAAGTTTGAAATTGAGAAGATTGAAAATACATCTTGGGTTTGAGCATTGCAAATTTCAGATGAGAACATTACATTTAATGCCTTTGATGATCATATAGCATGGGTAACAAGTGAAAGTGATACTTGTTTCTGATATGAGGTGTATATCTTGTCACCTGATCTATGTATGTGCTCTTGCAACTTTTCAATACAAGGATACATGTGCAAGCACGTGGTCAAGGTGAACTCAATGAGAAAGAGACAAAATCTTAACAGGAGATGCAATGTGTCAAAGTTCCCGCCAATAATTGGAAAAGAAAGAAAATGGAGATTTATAGGTAGAAATGAAGGATATGAAGAGAGAGCTAAAAAAAAGAGAATGATATGTTATTATATGGACAATTAAAGGTAGAATGATAAAGAGAGTTGAAGGGGATTTTAAAAATATCAATACTTATATTACTTTAACAAATATATAAATAAAAATAGAAATCATATTATATGAATGAAGTAGTCATTTCTACTAATTCAGTTATAAGTTGAAATATTTGATTTTAAAAAAAAAATTATTGATTATGTAATTCAAACTACCAAAATATCTAATTAGTTTGAGAGGTAGTATTAGTTTTTCAATTTGTAAACTAGTATAAAAAAATTAGAATAAGATCGTAAAATAGTAGCTAGTAAAATATAGTGTAAATTTAAAGAAATAACACTTTACAAATGACAAAATTAACATCTTGATATAAAACTAATCAATATATTTAAATGAGAAATATAAAACATTTAACTCTATATTTAGAAAAATAATTATTGATAATTAATATTGATTAAACATTTATTTCTGAGGTGGAAGATAAAAATGATTTTTTTTGAAAAGTTAATACAATTGTCACAAATGTGGAAAAGGTAAAGTTGTAATTAATGCATGATAGACTTGTTAGAAAATATTTATATTTACTTACAAATGGTAAAAATAAACATCAAAGTAAAACTTGAGAAGTTAATCCACTTGTCACAAATGTGGAAAAGATAAAGTTGTAATTAATGCATGATACACTTGTTAGAAAATATTTGTATTTTTGTTGGAGAAAATTGAATTTTCTCCCTACCAAAAATAGTATGGTCTAATAGAATGAATGAAAAATGTGATATAGAAAATAATGAAAAATTAGAAAAAGATATAAACATTTGAAGTTTATTTTAATCTTTTTAAATCCTATGAGTTAATTGGTCAATTGAATTGAATGATTCCAATACTTTCCTGCTTTTGGTAGGAACTAATAATTTGCATGTAGACTTGGAGTATCTTGCAACTACAATTGATTCTATAGAAGAAAGATGCCCCATCAGCAACTCTAATCATTTGGTATGACAAAAATGTTTATTTATTTATCTTGTTGGTATATGATTCTTTAGAAATCATATTTTTAAATGTGTTGCAATATCAATGTAGGAAATTACTGAATTAGATGGGATTGGAGGTAACGAAAAATTGTCAACTATTGGAGGGTCATTTAGTACATAAACAAGTAAAATAATAATTACTTTTTGATAATTTTTATTCTTGTTTCTTTGAATTTTTATTTGTAAAATGTGTTTAACTTTTTGTAGATGATAGACAACAATGATGAGAATGCAGTGATAGAAATACAGTTGGAAATAAAAAGTGAGATTTAAGGAATGACTAATAGGTTTGATCTAGTAACACTTTCTTTCATTCGAAATTTTGTTAAGGACTTGTCAAATAAAGTCAAAAGTTGAAACATATCATCCCTCCTTGGATTAGACCATCCAAGTGTGCATCCACTTTGACTCGTACAAGATGGATAGCAATACTCTTCATTGATAAAGGGACTAGACTGAATGCATGAATACAAGGAGAAAAACAAGTATCCTGAACCAAACACCTACGTTTCCACAAATGTCATGAAATATTAAGCATCAAAATTGGATTAATGATCTTGATAGGGCAAATGAACAAGATAAGGATTTCACTAGGAATAATGAACATATGATTGACATGGCTGATAGCATAGAGTTTGGAAGCACACATGATACTAATGCAAGCACAAAAAAATTTCACTGAAAACACATTAGATAGTGTCATCATATTTGTTTGTCATGTATTGTAAACATTTTAAAGATTTTGTAATGACATGGTGTTATTTTGTGCATGTTGCAAACACAATTGAATTTTGTTAAGATAATTTATGGAATTCCATAAGATGGATTGTCTTTGATGCATTTTCACCTATAATATTTGAAAAAGTTCTCTTTATATTATGCTTTAATGGATATTAATGTTCAGTTTCAAATATCCCATTTTGGCTAGTTGTGGTTCTTAGGTAGTAATTTATATATAGATAAGGTATCTGGTTATTCATCATATCAATTGTTTAACAAATTGCACAAGGAAAAATAGAGAAGCTTTGGTAAACTACATTAAGGGGTTCTTGTAGTGGATTCACAACTGCGTTTGTCATCATAACTATTATCTTCAGATGTTAACATTGTCTTTTCCTCTTTTTTATTTTTTTGTCACTACAATAGAGCAACTAAAACACTGAATATAAATATACAAACTCAAACTATTCATTGGCAAGACAGGCCTAAATATAACAGCTTGTCAAGCCTTGTCTTTCACTATATTCAAAATATCCAATTTCCAAGCCTAACAATTTTGATGGTTCCTTTATAGGCAGAAAATAGAAGCACAGTCCAACAATGAATAAATAGAAATGATACTTATCATCATAAAAAAGATACAATATGAAAGCCACATGTGAAATCTTTTATGGTGCAAGTTATTGTAAATCCAAAGGAAGCAATAAATGCATTGAGATTTTTGGGGAAGGAAAAAGCAGCACATGTGTTGCACTTATATGCAAAAATTTGTGCCTCGTACGCATGTACTTCAGGCAATCCGGCCATTCTATCTTTGATCCATCATCCATATTCTTATAACTCCATTAGAATATCCTGTGAAAAGCTCTTCATATGGCAAAAACTTTATATCCCAAACACAGCCAGGATGTTTAATGCTCTGAATGCACACTGCATTTTCTATCAAATAAAATATATATATTAGAAATTAATACTTGTTTGTGAAAGCATGGAATGACTATAGGAAGTAGTACGGTAAAAGTACAAAGTTGTGTCACCTTTCAGGCTGACTTATCAGAATGATTGAATTTGAGTATTTCTATCTAAAAACCAATTTTATTCAAACATATAATCTAGGTAAATTCATTCTATATAAGTTATATATGGTGTCACATTTTTCCAACTAGAAATGCATGTTTAATACTAGTTTCTATCCAATTACTAAAGAAATAAAATTATTTCAGAAAACTAACGTTTCAATAACTCTTACTATTTTTTATAATATTTTTTAAATAACATGTAAACACCATTTTATAGAGCTTAGAGTCAAGAATATTCTCATATAGAGTTTATACTATTTTAATTAGATATAGTCAATTATAATTAAAAAATTCTATAAGTACATTTTTAACACTCAAGAAGATATCAAATTTGTGAAAGAAAAAAATATTAAATCATATAAAAAAAATTTAAAATTTACATGACGTTCTAGAGGAGAGATTCCTCTTCAAGAATGTATAATTTTTCTTTTGGTTATAATAGATTTGTTTTGAAAAATGCAGTGGGAGATGAAAACTATCAATTTTAGTTGAGTTGGAATTTGAATCATTATAAAAGATAAAACATAGGTCTAAAGCCAATTTTTAATTTTGATAGTCCTACCTACATATGTTATCTATAAAATAATCTAATATTGAAGGGAAATAAGTTTATTTTCATATAGTTTTGTGGTGGGAACTAGACCCCTAATTTTTAACATTTTTCAGCATGTAAAAATTTGCCTTTTAAAATTAGGAAAATATATCAATTATTATTCTAAATAATTATTAAAATTTATAATCTTAAACTTCATCCATTTCTACACCTTTCATTAGTTTACTTCATAATCAAATTCTAAGTAATACTATCAGTTTTATGTCATTGAAGATGAACAGTTAGCCTTTTGTTAGCCTTTTCCTTTATAAAAGGGTAACACAAGTTAGTGCTTTTACCCAGTATAGAAACTAGATTATCATGTGTGCCTTCCATATTCTCCCACATTTTGCAAGTGTCTACCACAAAATTGCCAAGTATGATATCTAACAAAAATTCTCTTTTGAATATTATTTGATGGATGCTTATGCCCTCCTCAAAGCTCCCATTTTGGCATAGGAATGGAGAATGCTAACACAGGTTGTACAATTTCTTTTACACTTGTGATTAGATTTTATTGAAAATTTAAACAATTATATAGATTGGTAAACAAAAACTAAAAATATTTTTGCGTAAATAGTGTTCTCTCAACTTAGCATCAAAATCAAATATGTTGTTAATTTTGCCTTGAACTAAAAGTTTTAATTGAAAAATAAAATTCAACCTGGCTGCTATAATAATAATTTAGATAGTAGTAAGCTTTGTAAGAATTTGGTATAGCTTTGATACCATGTAAGAATTTTTCTAAGGCAATAATTCAATGCCAAGATCAAGAAGCTCAGTAGATAACACAAGAGAGAATAATGATGATCAAATGAGAATGGATATCAGATAATTGGATAATTGAATAATTGAATGAATACATCATAGAGGATGCATGTGTATAAGGGAAACTAATATGTCTAGAAGTCACACAAGAGATAAGGATTGCAACTTGCACATGTCCACCAAAGGTGGATTATCCTCCATTGAGCATAGGAGTTTGTGCGATGATGAGAGGATAAGTTTACATAGGTGTATCTCATAAAGACATGTTATAGACACCATGTGCTCTACTAAGTTGCTAACTCATATGTTGTCACCAAGACAACTCATATGACTATGCATATTCCTAAGTAAACTTAAGTAAAGTGTAATAATAATTAATTATTTACACTAACAAGCTTTAAACCTCAACTAAAGTTTTTATTCTATGGCTAAACTAACAACATATTGTAGCTAGATGCTTAATTGAGAGTACACCATTTAAGAAAGACATTTTTAGATTTCATCCAATAGTTGCACACTTTTCATAAATCTATATGCAACTCGTTAATAATTGATGTTGATAAAAGAAAATTTGCATAGAAATATATGGATCTTTATGTTTTGTACAAAAGTTGTGGTGTATTTTTATGTTGTCGGGATATTTTAGAGTGAATGTGTTTTTACCAATATTCTACAATGCATGTTAATTTCTCAGCCTAATGTATTAAACAAATTCATGCCACCATATGCAAATGTTTCATACTATGAATTATTTCATGACTCATTCTTGGAATTCATTGTTGAACCTTATTGGCTACTAGTTAAGTTCTCAGCTTCCTTTCACCTACAAATACACCTTAGTCCATCCCTTCATATATATCCTTTCCAGATCAAATAGTGGGATTATTTATTGTGTATCTCTTAGTCTATTAAGGCTTCAATCATTGACACCTTGTAAGATTCCAATTGCTCCTCTGACTTCAACACAATCTGACCAACAAATGAGCAAGAGAACTCTTACTACTTGGTATAATAGTTGGCTTGTAATCATGTTAGTTTTAAGTCTTCAGCATACATAGTCAAGTTCTAGGTACTCCATAGTGATATTGAATATCATATTCTCCCTATGTTGGTGATTATTTTTTGATTTGATTGGTCAATAAAAGATTTCATAATCAATGACATCACGAGTTGAAAGTTGAATATTATGAGTGTGACACAACTCTTCAAGCTTCAAGTCCCAATGCTATATTTACAAATACCCCATTCAAGTGCAGGCATCAAGGGAAAAGAATGGGGTTAAGAAAATCCCCGATGTAGCCCAAGACTGAAGTACTATTGGAATATAGGTGCCTTGAAAGGATCTTGAAGAGGGAATACCCTCTTTTGCAAAGCCAAAAGATATATCCTTGATTTATTTGATATTGGATAAAGGAGAAGGGAACTTTAGAGATCTCTCCGTTGAAAGGAGATTATTGAAGTGAAGAAGATTGATAAAACCTATCATGGAACAGTCATTATTTTGTCGCTAATGTCAAACCTACTTGTTGGTAAGACAATTGCTTACTTTGGTCTAAATGCTATCAATTGATTGATTGATGAAGAAGATTTGAAAATAAAGAATAATAAGAGAACCTAGAGAAATGTTTAGTTATATAGTGTATAAAAGGAGCACTAAGATCAAGCAAGAAATTGATGATATATTTTTTTATTTATCTACTTAAGGCTATAATGAAAGGCTACTTGAGAAAAGACTAGAAGAAGGATAAGTAAAGGAATGTGTATGCTAAGACTGACCTAGAAAATAGTGCAAGATAAGCAAAGTTAGTACAGGCTGAACAAAAAATTAGTTGAAGCTGAGTAGTAAGTTTAGTATGAGCAGAGCAAGAGAAATCTAGTTGGTGCCAAGTGAAGAAATTTATTATGTGTTGAGCACCAGTAAAAACTTAATGTTGGCCAGGCATCAAAAGGAAGTGTTTGTCAAGCAAATAGAGTGTTATTGTTGAGTTCTAGTAAAATGAGTTAGATTGAAGATTTAACAAATCTGAGTTGATAAATTTGAATTCTTGAATTGTGTGGATCATGTGGAAGATTACTATGATGAGTTGGTGGCATAGAATTCAAGATAAATCATTCTTGAGGTGAATTCAAAGAGGATTTTAGAGGAAGTTTCTAGAAGGAAATGAAGTGGAAAGATGGGTAGATTCAATGAATCTAACCTAACCCTAGAATGGATGATTATGGTTAAGTGACAAAATACTTAAATTCTCTATTTAAGGAGATAACAAACTAGAAAAAAAATACGTCATGTGCAAGAACCTAAGAAAGACAAAAAGTCTAGGGTGCTGCTTTATATGGTGAACAAATAGAAAAGTCTACAGTTAGCATACAAAGCAAGAAATTTTAATGTGATGAAGGCTTGAAGGGTGAACAAATTATCAAAGACGAAGAGGATGAATGCTAAGTAGAATGGAGGACTCAATGCGAGATCTGTAATCTGTAAGTGAGTTGTTTCATTATCAAATCAAGTCCTACTGTTACTCTCTAAAAATTATATCAATTTGGATAAATCCTTTAGACTAAAGTTGACCTAAAAATTGTATCAGTTTGGATAAATCCTTCAGACTAAGGTTGACCTGACAATCATTAGTAAATTATTTAATAGGGTGACATTCTAACAGAATATTTTAAAGTCCTCTAACAAAGCTCACTCCTAACAAGGTGATTGAAATCCTTTAACCAAGTCACATTTAATAGTGTGTATTGTAACCTTTAACAAGGTTGGCTCCTCATAGGGCTCACTTCAGAAGAGTGAAAATCGGTAGCATGTTACTAGTGTTTTTTCCCAAATTGGGTTTCCACATAAAATCCTTGTGTCAAAATGTGTGAATGATTTTGTGGTATTTCATGTTTACATTTTTGCAAAGTTATTTTGACATAGGACAACAATATGCATAATTTTAAGATATTGAATGATCAATGCATGCATAAGAATAAGTTGCAGCTAAAAAGTCCTATTTGTACATTTGGACCTTCGATAATTAATTCAGCCTCCCTATTAGTTATTCTAAAGTATTCTAAAAATTAGTATCAGAGCACCATGTACTTGAGAGAAACATTTAATGGTACTTAAAGCTAAAAATCAAAATGTATAGAAAGGAGGTGCCCAAGTTAAACAAATAAAACTTTTCTGCATGGAAAAGGTTGATGAAGCTACATCTAGGATGTCTTGGAGATTATGCACAGTCAACTATCACCACTGAGCATGTTGATCCAGCTGGAGCCCCAACCGTTGAACAATTAAAACAAACGAAGGAACACAATCAAGCAATGTTGAAGATTGCATTTGCCCTAAGCTACTCAAAGTTTGATGACATCAAAGGATGTTATTCTACTAAAATGATTTGGGATGCCTTGCATAAGATCTACGAAGAAGACAAGAATGTGCTGAGAGCCAAAGTTGAAAGCCTAAGAGGAAATTTTGATGAAATGCGAATGCAAGATGGTTAGACTATAGTCCAGTATTTTGCAAGGATCAAAGCTATTGGTAATGCAATTTGAGGATATAATGGAAATATTGAAGATGATATTGTGATCAAAAAAATATTGAGAACCCTACTACCGATCTATGCTATTAGAGTCTTTTCTATACAAGAATTGAGGTGTACCCATGGTAGTAATCTGACCCCTGAAGGATTGGTTGGTAGACTCACTACTTTTGAACTTTCAAATTTTAATAATTTCAAATCTGAGAATGTTGAATCTTCTTTGAAAGCTAAACTAACACTAAAAAAACCTAAAGCTAAGAAAAAGAAAAAGGTCAAACCTACTTCTAGTGATAGTGATACATATGATGAAGAGCTAGAAGAATTGAAAGCATTGCTAGCCAAGAAATTTCATAGAGGCAAAGAAAAATACAAAGGTAAGTTACCCATCACATGCTTTAATTGTCATGAGGTTGGCCATATTGCAGCAAGATGTCTTGATAAGTCAAACAACAAGAATGGAGACAAATTCAGAGGTAGAAAAGATGATAATAACAAAGGATACAAGGACAAGGGAAAGAAGGCTTATTACATTGCCAAAGAAGAATCCAATGACAAATCTGAAGATCATGATGATGAAGTTGTCTTGTTGCTATGAAGGATTTCTTATGAAGATGAGGCAACTACATTGATATATTTTGTGAAAACAAGTGATAGATGGATAATTGATAGTGGATGTTCACATCACACGAATGGAGACAAAAGTAAGTTCATTACCCTTGAGTATTACAATGGAAATAGTGTTAGATTTGGTAATGATCCACCCTATCTAATTAAAGGAAAATGATCAATAAGATTGATAGATAAGATCACGAGTGACAATGCTTATTATGTGGAAGGACTTAACTATAATCTGTTGAATGTGTCACCATTGAATAGTTTAGGTTGCAAAGTTAAATTTGATAATAGAAAGACTATGATCTATGACACTAATGGAAAAATAATTGGAAGTGGAGATTAGACTAGAGGTAATATATTTTATCTTGATATGAATGATGCTACTTGTCTTATTGTACAATTTGATGATGTGTGGCTATGGCACAAGAGGTTATGTCATGTAAATTTTGACAATTTGGTCAGTATCAGTAAGATGAAAAGAGTCAAAGGTTTGCCAAAACTGAAAAAATGTGATAATGTGATTTGCAAACAATGTCAATTAGGCAAGATGATAAAATTTTAGTTTTAAAAATAAGACTCATACTTCAAAAAAATATTGGAATTAGTTCATATTGATTTATGTGGACCAATTGATGTACAAAGCTACAAATGTGACAAGTACATTATCCTATTTGTTGATGATTACTCAAGACTGATGACAGTAATGTTCTTAAAAGAAAAAATCTTATGCTTTTCAAATGTTTAAGTGGTATTTGGAAAGAGTTGAAAAGGAAACTGGTAAAATCTTGAAATGTCTGAGATCTGATTGAGGAGGATAGTTTACATCAAATGAGTTTGAAATTTTTTGTAATAACAGAGGAATCAAGAGACAAACTTCTACACCTAGGACCCCTCCATAAAATGGGATTGCTCAAAGAAGAAAGCATGTTTCTTTGAAATATTGGAGAGAAGCTGTCAAGATAGTTGTCTATACCTTGAACTAAGTACAAGTCAAGAAAGTTACAAGTTCCACACCTTTTGAATTATGGTATATATACTCACCCAATGTCAAATATTTTAATTTTTTTGGAAGCAGGTGTTACATTCTTAAGGAAAACATAAATGGTAAAGTTGATGCTAAAAGTGAAGAAAGTATATTCCTAGGCTATTTTAGGAGAAGTAAAACTTATAAGTGTTTAAATACTAACACAACAAAGTTGTGGAAAGTGAAAATATAAATTTTGTCGATGCATATACAAAAATGCATGAAGATGAACCAAAGAAGGAACTTGAAAATTATAGAACCATTATGTACTACTATGAAGACATGTCTATTGATGCTGATAATTCTACAATCCAAGTTGTTAATCAACAAGAATCACTAATTGTTGAGTCACCTACAATGGATGTCAAGTTGTATTTAGAAGTCGAGTTGTAATCAAAAGCTGAGGTACATTCTGATAATGAGATCAATTTACATGAAAAGAATTTTGAGTTACACGATAGATAAGTACATAGTGAATCTTAAATTGAACTTCATGAAAGACCTAATGTAGAAAGGAGAATAGAACCAAGGTTTTCAAAGTATGTTAGAAGACATCACCTTGCCAAATTTTTTTTTTGGAGATAATGAAGATAAGGTAATGACAAGGAATAGATTGAGAAATGACACACACTTGTTAATTATACATGAACCTAAGTTAGTAAAGGATGCATTAGAGAATGAAGATTGAATTTAATCCATGAAAGAATAAATTGATCAGATTGGGAAGAACAAAACATGGACACTAGTACCCAGACCTGAGAACAAGAATGTGATTAGAACCAAGTGGGTGTACAGAAACAAATTGGATGAGAATGGTGAAGTCACAAGGAAAAAGCCAAGATTAGTTTGCAAAGGATATGCACAAGAAGAAGGAATTAACCATGGAGAGACATTTTCCCTTGTTCCAAAGAAGGAATAAGAACTTTTCTTGCTTACTCTGCATACAAAGGATATAAAGTTTATCAAATGGATGTTAAGTCAACATTTCTAAATGATATACTAGAAGAGGAAATTCACATAGAACAACCTGAAGGATTTGTTGATCCAAACAATAAGAACATGGTGTATAGATTACATAAAGCTTTATATGGTTTAAAGAAAGCTCCCAGAGCATGGTATGAAAAGCTTCACAACTATCTTGTGACGATTGGTTTTGAGAAGATTAATGATGACAACAATATGCACTTGAAGACAAAGGAGGTAAAGGAATTTTACTAGCTGAAATATTTGTTGATGATATCATTTTTGGAGAACAAAATGTATTGTGTAAGACATTTACAAATGAAATGAAGGAAGAGTCTAAGATGTTTATGTTTGGAGAAATTAAGTTCTTTTTTGGATTGCAAGTATATCAGATGAAATATGGCATTTACATCACTCAGTCCAAGAATGTGAACAAAATCTTGAGAAATTTTGTTATGGAAGATTCAAAACCTGTTAGTAATCCTATGGTGAGAGGACACAAACTATCCAAAACTGATGATTTTGTTGAAGTAAATCAAACATTGTACACATCTATGATTGGAAAATTGTAATATGTAGTTCATAATAGACCTAATATTGCATTAGCTATTGAGATTGTTGCAAGGATTTTTGCAAATCCTAAGGAGAATCATTCAATGGCTGTTAAAAGGATTATGAGATACTTGAAAGGAACATAAGACTATGGTCTATACTACAAGAAAAATGACAACTTTGAATTGAGAGCCTATACAGATGCTAATTGGGCTAGAAACATTGATGACAGAAAGAGTACAAGTGGTGGAGCATTTTTCTTAGGAAAAATATTGGTCACCTGGACCAACAAAAGAAACAAAATTGTATATCACAATCTACTATCAAAGCCAAATATGTGGTTGCTATAGTGAATTGCACAAATATGGTATGGATAAAATAATTACTCAAAGGAATGAAGGAGAAAATTACTGAACTTGTGGTACTCTACTATGACAATACAAGTGCTATAAACATATCAAAGAACCCTATGATGCATACAAAAACAAAGCACATTACAATAAAGTATCATTACTTGAGAGAATTGGTTCAAGACAAAGAAATGAGAATGGAATATGTGAATACAAAATAACAGATAGTTGATATATTCACAAAGGCTTTACCTAAGGATGCACATGAATATCCTAGAGGTAAACTAGGAGTGATACCCCTATCCAAAGCTTCTTAAGAAGTAAGAGTAGTGCCTTGCATCAACCGAGTTGAATGACATATTTTACAAATTGATATAGTGGATCTTATTTTAGGACTTGCTTGAAGTAAAGAAGGAGAGAAGGAGCTAAAATAGAAGATTTACAGTCACATGAAAGGTGATAGAGGGAGAACTTGAATTGATTATATCTACATGTATAGATGACAAGTCTTTGGCATTATTGTAAAATAGGGAGAAAGATAGAGTTGTACTTGAAGAATACGAGGGAGTGTTTACTAAGAATATATTGAGGGAGATATAAGAGGTATTAGAGAAATTAGAGGAAGGCATACATACTAATAGAGGGAGATATTTTAATGCAAGGTATAAAATTTCTTTTTGGTTTTGTTGTTGGTATTGGTTTGTCATCAATGCCAAAGAGGGAGATTATTGCAAGGAGATTGCTGAAGTGAAGAAGATTGATGAACCTATCATGGAAAAAACATTATTTTTTCACTGAAGTCAAACCTACTACTTGTTTGCTAAGACAATTATTTAATTTTTTCTAAATGCTATGAATTGATTGATTGATGAAGATGATTTTAAAAGAAAGGATAACAAGAGAACCTAGAGAAATGTTGAGTTATATGGTGTATAAAAGAAGCACTAAGACCAAGTAAGACATTAATGATATAGTGAAATGTTTATCTACTTAAGTCTAAAATGAAAGGATACTTGAGCAAAGGCTAAGAAAAGAAAAACATCTACCAAGCCTGACCTAGCAAACAATGCAAGCCAAGCAAAGTTAGTACAAGTCGAACAAAAAATTAGTTGAAGTCAAGTAGTAAGCTTAGTATGGGTCAAGCAAGAGAAATCTAGTTGGTGTCGAGTGAATAAAGTTAGTATGTGTTGAGCACCAATAAAGACTTAGTGGATGCAAAGCAACCCAGTGTTGGCCAAGCATCAGAAGATAATGTTTGCCGAGCAAACAAAGTGTTATTTCTGAGTGCAAGTAAAATGAGTTAGATCAAAGATTTAACAAATTTGAGCCAACAAAGTCAATTTATTGAATTGTGTAAAGTGTGTGGAAGATTAATATGATGAGCTAGTGGCACCAAATTCAAGAAAAACCATTTTTAGGTGAATTCAAAGAGGATTGTAGAGGAAGTTTATAGAAGAGAATAAAATGAAAAGATGGGTAGATTCAATGGATCAAACCTAACCTTAGAATGGGTGATTGTGGTTAAGAAAAAAAGGACATAAATTCTTCATTTAAGGAGATATCAGGCCAGAAACCACATTTCATATGTGAGAACCTAAGAAAGACAAGAATTCAAGGGTGTTGCTCCATATGGTGGTTGAATAGAAAAGTTTGTAGTTGGAATACAAAAAAATAAGGCTTAAGGTGATGAATGCTTGAATGGTGAATAAGCTACCAGAGATGAAGAGGATGAATGCCAAGCAAAATGGAGGATTGAATGTGGAATCTGTAATCTACAAGTGAGTTTTTTCATTATCAGACCAAGTCCTACTATTACTCTCTAACAATTATATCAGTCTGGATAAATCCTTTGGACTAAGGTTAACCTAACAATCATTAGTAAATCCTTTAATAGGGTAACATTCTAATGGAATGTTTTAAAGTCCTCTAGTAAGGCTCACTCCTAATAGGGTGATTGGAATCCTTTAGCCAAGTCACATTTAGCAATGTGCACTGTAACCTTTAATAGGGTTAGCTCCTCACATGGCTCACTTCACAAAAGTGAAAATTAGTAGCATGTTAGTTATTGTTTTCTCCAAATTGGGTTTCCATGTAAAATCTTTGTGTCAAAATTTGTGATTGATTTTGTGGTATTGCATGTCTACATGTCTATAAAGTTATTTTGACATAGCACAACAATATGCATATGCTTAAGATATTGAATGATGTTAGAATTGGTAATCTTTCCTTGGTTGTATTTATTAAATGGGATAAACCAAGGTATCCCTTATGTTGTTTGTCCTCTAGTCCACATGTGAGGACAAGTCTATTTTGTAATTCCTTTATTAAGGAAAATAGTTATTCCTCCTTAAGAGGATTATGACACTTGTTATGCACACACTTATGAATGTGGCAATCATTCACTTGGGAGTTACAAATAACTCCTCTTCTCATCTCTTTATGTCATGTCCCTCTCTTAGCAACATAATTATAACAGGGGATTTGCCTATCATTGACTCTCGTAGGCAAATAATTATGGGAAGAGGGTCAATTTTTGTCTTCCAATTAAGTAAGCGGGGCCTACTCATTTGAATATTAAATAAAGGTTGTATTCTAACTTTATAAAGTTAATTATTTAATTTTATAAAGTTAATATTTGTAGTGCAAGATGATTCTGGATAATTTCCAGAAACTTCCCGGCAAAGAGATAAATAGAGGACATAGGGCTCCCTTTGAAGCAAGCGATTTGTGGATTCAATTTCTTTTTCAATTGAGGCAATTTGTAGCCATCGGTCTGCAAGTTCCCATGAGATCTCTGAGAACGAAAACTCTCTTAGATTTGCATAACTGAGGAGGTGGGATATCTTCCGAAGGGTTGCTTATTGGAGATGGCACTCAGCCATTTCATGTTGTAATAATTTGCATATTCAGGTTTACGGATAAAGTGATATCTTGAATTTTGAGGATTGGCGGATCTGTAACCAGGAAAGAGTCCGCATTGCAAACAGCAGCTTAGAATGAACGCCCCAACTTCTATAATTGATAACCAGAGCCAATACTTCAACCAGAATATCTGATTTCCAAGAACAGGATCGCGTGGGCAAGGAAACATTGGGTCTAGCATTGAATTGTTCACCCCCTTTGCAAATTCGTCGTCTCAGCATTCACCTTGGGTAGCGCAAGTTTAAGAGATCTCTCCAGATCGGAACCCGACCTAAATCCTCTCACCATCTGGCGCCAAAGAGAATGCGGTGGTTGTAAGAGCGAGAACATGAGCCGATCCGAGGGGAAAACCATATGTGAAGTACAAGCGCCTGACTGAAAAATGCTCCAAGACCCGTTCAGTCACCATTTGAAAGGGGAAAAATTGCAGACATTGTCAACATTGGGAATGGTTGCGCACAGACTCAAAAATGGGTTATAAGGATTGATAGCGACATCATTTCTTGAAGGCAGATTCTGATCGAATTCAACAATCTCCTGTTGACGGCAAACTCAGGTTCCTTTGAGATCTATTCCTCCGTTTGGGCTCTGATATTCGATATTTGAACTGTTAATGAATGTTTGAGAATTTGATGACAATATGAATTCTTTCTTATTATTAATATTACCCATTTATATTGATATCACTTTGTGTTTTGCTGAGTTAATACAAACTTAAGATTACAAGATAAGCGTTAACAAATTATTCCAATCCAGTATTATTTTTTTGGTGACCATTAGAGAGGGTTATTTCAGTGGTATCAGAGCAGTAATCCTGCCATCCTGATTGGGTAAAGATACTTCAATTCTCAGTATTATATTCAAAAACCCTATTCAAGAATAGGGCTATGGGTGAGAGACAGAGTCCGCCAAGATTTCCCAGAGTCAACGAGGATGAAACCAGAGAATTTTACAGAACCATGACTACCGGACAACAAGAAATAACTCAGACACTACAGGCTTTGACTACCATAATGGAAAGAGTTATTCAGCCCAGGATTCAGGATCAAGGAAGAGGCACATCTGATCACGATGATAGGAGTGTGGCCGGATCACAAGGTGCTCCTAGGCGCAGATCATGGACAGCAAATAGGCCTACTCGTCCCACCTTCCTAAGGGAAGAGGCTCAGGAGATAGGAGAAGACGATGCACGAGAAGATTTCCAGGATGATATTAGGGCTGCTACGGCAGAATGGCAAGCATTATCCCCGCATGTGCGTGAATTATTGAACTTTGATCGATATCTAAACCAAAGAAGGGAACATATGAGGAACAGCCGCCAAAATAGGAGACCTAGAGGAGGTTATGATAGCGAGTTGCAGCGAGCTGTCAGTAAACTTACTTTACCCTTTTTCGATGGAAGTGGTCAGATGACGGCACAAGCTTGGATTCATAAGTTGGACACCTTTCTAGCATTAAGGCCTATGTCTGAAATAGATGCCATCAGATATGCGACCTTGCATCTGGAAGGCGCAACTCATGACTGGTGGTCACATGGAATGGTTACTTTGCAGCACAATCAGGTAACATCATATCAGGACTTCGTGGATAGATTAGTTGAACGTTTTGATAAGAAGGATCCAGAAATTTATTTTCGCAACCTTGCACAATTAAAACAGACTGGCAATATCGAGGTTTATATTAGTGAATTTCAGAGGTTGTCAGTCATGGTACCAGATGTATCGGAGAGGAGGTTAGTTATCTTATTTACAGAAGGATTGTCTGACCCCCTCAAGGGATGGATTAAGGCATTTGACCCACCAACACTGCAGGAAGCCATGAGGAAAGCACGAAGTATGGAACTTACAGCCCCTTCTAGCCGGTTCCCTTCCAGAAGTACTACCTCTTTCAAAGACAATAGGAAGTTTGATAAAAATAAAGGGAAAAGCATTGAAACCAAAGGGAAACCTACCACATCCCTAAATACAGAAGCATTAAATGACTTGCGAAGGAAGAAATTATGCTTCTATTGCAAAGGTCCATATGACAGGGATCATGATTGTCCCTTGCGACCAAAAGGAAAAGCCAATAGAGTTATGTGGGCATATTACGAAGGATCAGACTCCGACGGTACGGCAAAAGAGGATGAACACACTGGTTCAGAATCTGAGGAAGAGACGGGAAAGCCAGAACAGAAAGAAGAACCTGAATTGCATCTACAGCAAGGGCGTTTGTCTAGTATTCAACAAGAAGGATCTTTCAGATTACGTGGTGTCCTAGCAGGGCAAAAGGTGATTACATTGGTTGATACCGGAGCTACACATAACTTCATAGATGCAAGATTGGTCGAGTGTCATGGTATTAAGATGAAAGAATTTGAAGGCCTTCGTGTACAGGTTGCTGATGGATACACTCTTAAGTGTAACAAGATAGTCAGAGACATGCCTTTACGCCTGAATAATTATGAGTTCAAAGCGGATTACCACGTGGTCAACATGGGTGATTTGGATATCGTTTTGGGAATGACATGGTTACGTTTGTTGGGTGAGGTTACTTTTCGACTCAGGGACATGGAGATTAAGTTCGAAGTGGATGGGAGGCCGCATGTATTGAGAGCTATTCGGAATAGTGATATCCGAACGATCTCTCTTAGACGGTTGGAAAGATTGGTGAGACATGAGGATCTTGAATGGGCAGCCATGTCTACTCTCATGCCTACACAGGAGGAACAACCCAAGACATAATATCATCCCGACATACAGATATTGAGGGAAAAGTATAGTAAGGTATTCAGCGATATTCCACCTGGTACACCACCTGATAGAGGGATCGAGCACATCATCGAATTGGAAGAAGGCGCTAAACTAGTCATGATTACTCCATACAAGCATCCCAAAAGGCTTAAAGATGAGATAGAAAAAACCATCAAGGAGCTTCTCGCAATGGGACACATCAGACCTAGTAAGTCTCCTTTTGCTTCTTCAGTAGTTTTGGTTAAGAAGAAAGATGGTTCGTTACGGATGTGTATAGATTACAGGATGCTGAATAAGAAAACCATTAAGAATAGATATCCTATTCCACGGATTGATGAGCTAATAGATGAACTGCATGGGGCATGCTACTTTAGTAAGATTGATTTGAGATCAGGTTACCACCAGATTAGAGTCAGAGAACAGGACATTGAGAAGACGGCATTCAGGTGCCACTGTGGGCATTTTGAGTTTGTAGTGATGCCTTTTGGATTGACCAATGCACCAGCTACTTTCCATTCTACCATGAACAAGGTCTTCCATCATCAGCTGAGAAAATTCATGTTGGTATTCTTTGATGATATCTTGGTATATAGTCGAACATGGCAGGAGCACATAGCGCATCTAGAAATAGTATTGAAGACTTTGCAAGAAGAATCCTTGTATGCCAAAGAACCCAAATGCGATTTGGGAATGACTGAGTTGTTATACTTAGGTCATATTATCAGCCGAGAAGGTGTACGGATGGATCCTGATAAAATTCGTGCTATTGTAGAGTGGCCTACTCCTGAGAACCTAACTCAGTTAAGGGGATTCCTTGGTTTGTGTGGATTTTACCGCAGATTTGTTTGCAGGTATTCACGACACGCGGCTCCTATAACCGATTTGCTTAAGAGGGGAGCTTTCATTTGGACAGCAAAGGCACAGGCTTGTTTTGATAGGTTCAAGGAGATCATGACTTCGTGTCCGGTACTAGCATTGCCTGATTTCTCAAAACCATTTGAACTCCAGTGTGATGCCTCAGGAGATGGTATTGGGGCTGTTTTAATTCAGGATAAACACCCAATTGCATATGAAAGCAGGAAACTCTGTGGGCCAGAGAGATCATTCAGCATTTACGACAAGGAGATGTTAGCTATCATGCATGCACTAGCTAAGTTCAGGCAGTATTTAGTAGGTGGTAAATTCTACATAAAAACTGACCACAACAGTTTAAGACACTTCCTCAGGCAAAGGGATCTCAATGATAGGCAGCAGAAATGGGTCAGTAAGTTACAGGCATATGACTTCGATATATCTTATGTTAAGGGCACACAGAATGTGGTAGCAGATGCCTTGTCACGCAGACCACATCTTAGTTCAATGATTGAGATCTCTGAGAATTGGAAGCATTTGATTATTGCCGAATATGCCAAAGATTCATGGGCATCCAAGATAGTTGATGGAGCACTTGTTGATACCAGGTATACACTTGTGGATGAATTGATTATTTACAAGAGTAGGGTATTTTTAGTCCCAGGATCGAAGGTGAGGCAATTCATTATGCGAGCTCTTCATGATTTACCTACAGCTGGTCACCCTGGATACTTTAAAACATATAGACAGGTGCGAGAATGGTTTACATGGAAAGGACTTAAGAAGGATGTTTTGCAGTATGTTCGTGAGTGTTCCATTTGCCAACAGAATAAATAGGAGCACACTTTTCCAGCAGGGCTGCTACAGCCACTTCCCATTCCGTGTCAAAAGTGGGAATGCATATCCATGGACTTCATTACCGGGTTGCCCAAGGCTCAAGGACGTGATTGCATTTATGTGGTGGTGGATAGGCTAACAAAATATGCTCATTTCTTTCCCATCACCACTACTCATACCGCAGTACAGGTAGCTGAAGTATTCTTCAGGGAGGTTTTCAGGTTACACGGGATACCCCGCAGTATTGTCAGTGACAGGGATAGTAGATTCTTGAGTCATTTCTGGCAAGAGGTGTTTCGATTATGCGGCACCGAGCTCACACCCAGTACTAGTTATCACCTGCAAACCGATGGTCAGACGGAAATAGTTAACAAATGGGTGGAAGGCTACTTAAGGAATTACGTAGCTGATCAGCAGAAGGCTTGGGTAAGATGGATTTATTTGTGTGAGTATTGCTATAACACCACTTTCCACATGTCTATCCAAATGACACCTTTTCGAGCCTTATACGGCTATGATACACCCAGTTTCATTGACTTATTGATGAGTGATGTTCGGGTCCCATGTGCTGGGGATTTACTGCAAGAAAGTAAAGATATCATTAGCTCTCTACGTGATAACATCGCTCGAGCACAGAATCAGTATAAGCAATATGCAGATCAAAAGAGGACGGAGAGAAGCTTTGAGGAGGGCGACATGGTTTACTTAATGCTCCAACCATTCTGGCAATCTACTCTCAAAAAGAGTGGGTCAGAGAAGCTTAAACCCAGGTATTATGGACCATTCAGGATCAGTAGGCAAATAGGGGAATTGGCTTATGAACTTGAGCTTCCAGCAGACAGCAAAGTATATAATGTGTTTCATGTATCACGTCTCAAAAAGGCATTGGGACAAAATGTGATACCTTCTGCAGTCTTGCCGCCTCTGGATGATGAAGGGAAATTGATCATGGTACCGGAATTCATTTTAGAAAGCAGAGAAAAACAGCTTCGCCGAAGAGTAATCAGAGAATATTTGGTTAAATGGAAGGATCTACCAGTCGAAGATGCTACTTGGGAGAATGAGACCATTTTGCAGCATCCAGCTCTGAGATTGCTTGAGGGCAAGCAATATCCGGAAGGGCGGACTGTCATGTCCCTCTCTTAGCAACATAATTATAATAGGGGATTTGCCTATCATTGACTCTCGTAGGCAAATAATTATGGGAAGAGGGTCGATTTTTGTCTTCCAATTAAGTAAGTGGGGCCTACTCATTCGAATATTAAATAAAGGTTGTATTCTAACTTTATAAAGTTAATTATTTAATTTTATAAAGTTAATATTTGTAGTGCAAGATGATTCCGGATAATTTCCAGAAACTTCCCGGCAAAGAGATAAATAGAGGACATAGGGCTCCCTTTGAAGCAAGCGATTTGTGGATTCAATTTCTTTTTCAATTGAGGCAATTTGTAGCCATCGGTCTGCAAGTTCCCATGAGATCTCTGAGAACGAAAACTCTCTTAGATCTGCATAACTGAGGAGGTGGGATATCTTCCGAAGGGTTGCTTATTGGAGATGGCACTCAGCCATTTCATGTTGTAATAATTTGCATATTCAGGTTTACGGATAAGGTGATATCTTGAATTTTGAGGATTGGCGGATCTGTAACTAGGAAAGAGTCCGCATTGCAAATAGCAGCTTAGAATGAACGCCCCAAATTCTATAATTGATAACCGGAGCCAATACTTCAACCAGAATATCTGATTTCCAAGAATAGGATCGCGCGGGCAAGGAAACATTGGGTCTAGCATTGAATTGTTCACCCCCTTTGCAAATTCGTCATCTCAGCATTCACCTTGGGTAGCGCAGGTTTAAGAGATCTCTCCAAATCGGAACCCGACCTAAATCCTCTCACCATCTGGCGCCAAAGAGAATGCGGTGGTTGCAAGAGCGAGAACGTGAGCCAATCCGAGGGGAAAACCATATGTGAAGTACAAGCGCCTGACTGAACAACGCTCCAAGACTCGTTCAGTCACCATTTGAAAGGGGAAAAATCGCAGACATTGTCAACATTGGGAATGGTTGCGCACAGACCCAAAAATGGGTTATAAGGATTGATAGCAGCGTCATTTCTTGAAGGCAGATTCTGATCGAATTCAACAATCTCCTGTTGACGGCAAACTCAGGTTCCTTTGAGATCTATTCCTCCGTTTGGGCTCTGATATTCGATATTTGAACTGTTAATGAATGTTTGAGAATTTGATGACAATACGAATTCTTTCTTATTATTAATATTACCCATTTATATTGATATCACTTTGTGTTTTGCTGAGTTAATACAAACTTAAAATTACAAGATAAGCGTTAACAAATTATTCCAATCCAGTATTGTTTTTTTGGTGACCATTAGAGAGGGTTATTTCACTTTATAAGAGATGCTTCTCTCTCATTCAAAACACACAATCACTATGTAGTTCTTGTAATGAGCCTATGGCTCCATTTTCTCTCTTCTCTCTCCTTCTTTCATTCTTTAGGCATTTGCCTCATTCATATAATTCACAAGGGGTTTTCTTTGCTTTCCCCTTTCAAAATCCTTGTCTCCTCATTTTGTGTTGATCTTGGAAAGCTCTTATAAAGTATGGTAATTATGTTCATCACAAACTCTCTTGGATTAAATTATAATTCTTTATTTTTTAGTTCATTTCAATTTTATTATTTCTAACATGGTATCAGAGCTACTAATCCTTGTTTTGAGTTTTATGTGATGAAGGTTGTCATTAATTGGAAGCGCATCTTATTAAATAATCTCTACCAAAGTATCTTTATTTTAAAAAAAAATTTATTAAATTTTTATTTTTAAAAAAAAAATTGCTCTTGTTTTAACCAGTAGCATTTATCAATTTTAGTTTAATAGAATTTATTATTATTATTTTTTATTGTTAAATATTTAAAATAAAAAATTACATTATTATTTCCCAAACATTTTATAATGATAATTAATGTTCTTTATACATTATAGTCAATTAGATTTAAATCTATTCATTTTTTTTAAATATAAATATTTTCTCTCATCTATTTTTTTTGTAATATTTAATATCTTTTTAGATCTTATGTGAATTTCTAGTATTTTAAATCTTATTTATATGCAACTCCAATTTCTATGTCAAAATATATTCTTTCTTTTAAAGATTTTTTTTAATATATAATATTGTCACTACATTTTTTTTAAATATAATATTTCTCTCATTCTTTTTAATATTTAATCTTAATATTCTTTTTAGAAACTATGAATAACTTCTAATATGATCTTATCTTATCTCTTCACTTTTTAGTTTTTTTTAGAAATTCACTTTATTTGTTCTCCAATTTTTTTAGAAATTTCCTATTCTTTCTTGGCTCTCTCAACTATTTAATCATGTCATATTCTTACTTGATTTCTTTGTTGATGAATTTGTTTGATTCTCCTTGCATGTGAACTTTGTGATATATTTTGTTTAGTTGCTACTCTTTATTTATCTTGTCTTCTATTGTTGTGCTTGTCACATGCTCTTCACCTCTTCCAAAAATCTCATTTTGACATAGGGAGGAAGGACACTTGCAAAGAATCTTTCTTTATATGGAATACTAATTTTATTTTATTTATCCAGTACCCATGATTGTCGTTGTTGCCTGCTATAATACATTTTTAAGGTACTGAACAATCTCTGGTTCTCATACCCCTGGATGGTATTGAGACTCATTTTTTTCTACCAATTAAGATATTGTTAGATAGAGTAATTTTTTGTTTCATATGTAAATGAATCTAAGAGTTAAATTGAAGCTACATAAAATTTGAAAGGTTCAGAGCCCATTTTGGGTTTCTCGTATCTCTTATGGATTTTCCCTTGGTTCTCTTTCCTCTGCGTGTTCAGTGTTGTGTTATATTTTTCATCATGTTATCAGAGCAATTCATTTCAATTTTATTATTTCTAACAAATGATCAATGCATGCATAAAAATAAGTTGTAGTACTAAAAAGTTTTATTTGTAGATTTGGACCTTGGATAACTAATTCATCCCCCCTCTTAGTTATTCTAAAGTATTCCAACACTCTTAGGGATGAGAAATACACTTGCCCTGTAGAGGACTTGTGAAGGGCACACCCTCTTTTACACAAAATTGGGAAATACATAATTATAATTACAGAATTGAAGTATTATTGCAAGGGTCTCTTTTCAAAGAAAGTACAAATTGAAAAATTCATTTGAATTTTTCGTCCTTGCTTTCTATTGTACTCATACTTATGAGATCTCTAAGGTCCTAGAGGGTTAACTAATTAATAGCTGATTCACCGGTGCTGATAAAACTTGTTAAGAGAAACCACAACAACCTTTCTCCCTACTAGATGGTTAGATTTACCATTTGATTCCACATATAAAGATAATTTCCCATATAATAAACTTTCTTTGATTGTCCTGTTTCAATCTTTGAATTTATCCAAGCATAAAAAAATAGAGAAAATAAATTTTGAACTTCAATTTTTAGATCTTCAAATTTAGTTTAATTCATTATTTAGAGCTAAATGAAGATACCAAATGGTCAAACCTTGTACTAAATATATTTGAAATCAAAAGACCTACAAAAAGATCTCTTAGCCAGATTGCTCAACTCTCAAGAGCTTATCTAAGTAATATTTCTTAATCTTTGAAGAATTAATCTATATTCATGAGGAGAAGTATATTATAGTTCAAATGGAAGTTTTTATATTTAATAGAGAGCATACCTAGAATCATTTTCCCTTTAAATCAAAATCTCCCAGTTCACATGAAAACCTATTCATAAATTTAATTTAGACAAACCAAACCTTGGTATGGCTCAAATATGGGAAACCCATCAATTATTTTAGACACAAATTGTGACCCCTCTTGGTATAGATTACCAACATGCAAATAAACCAAGATAATCTTTACCAGATAAAAAACTAAGACTTCAAAGTTTCATGGAAATTAAAATATATTTATATTGTTATCAATAATACTTAGTCATAAAGTTCAGTAAAGGTATATTTTGCAAACTAGTTATACACTTGATAAGTAGGAGATGATTTCCACAGCTAGTCAAATTGTGATGTGAATATCAGGATTTAACTATGTGATTTTGAGTCAAACTCAATGACCCATGTTTCATGAGTAGTGATTCAACATGAATCCATCTCTCATGAGAATAAATGGAACACTTAGCACTCATTGGATCTAGGTGATGGTCACTGGGGTGAAGCACCGAGACTTCCCAGGAGGTCACCCATCCCAGTACTACTCCAGCTTGAGCGCGCTTAACTATGGAGTTTCCTCCATAGTTAAACCCAAAGCTTGCAACCCCATTTGCAAAACCTTCACCAAGTGTTGTGCCTTATGAACCATTCATTAGAAAGCCCCTTAAGTTATACACTTCCTAAATGTCCATATTATTCTTTTACAAGCAAAGTTTTTATGAACAAAAAACTAAAGACAAAAAGTTTTCAAAATACAAAACATAGTCCTCCATTATTCTTCCTTGAAAGTTTCCTGTAGGTCTTCTGTGGCTACATGTAAAGACCTTTCATGCAAAATCCCCTTTTCCTCAAAGTATCTTTCTACTTGATCCTACTCAATAAGATCCAATAAAACAAATAAGAAGAGGAGAAACTAAATGTTTCTATGGTAAATGTCCCTATCCTCCTAGAAGCATGTACGCTTCTCCATAAAGATGATAGGGTATGTTTGGACTAGTTCTCCCCTTATGTATAACATATTGTAGTTGGCCGGCAAGGGAATCATAAGATCCCCTCTAATGTTCATCAGAACTATGTCTAGACTACCTAGTAGCTTGTTCTCAAATAATTCTTGGCAAAGACTAGCGATAGGGGCATTGTCAACATAGAAATGTCTCATTACTGTAGTGAAAATGGCTATTATATCTACATTGGAGTAGAATCTATTCAAGCAACCAATGTATTAAGTGCCTAGGCATTGGAATAATTCTCTCTAGAAAATTTTGTTCCATACAAGGACAAATTGCCTAATCATATCTAGCTTGATTGGGTTGTCAAAGGCCATGAGATGGGTTAGAGTCATAATCTTGATGGGAGTGTTCATGACTTTCGAGATGTAGAAAATTTCCAAACATTCTTCTTTAAATAAGGAAAGAAAAGAGGAACTAAATTTTATTACTTCTTGAGATGTAAAGGGTAATTAATTCATGCATAAGAAAGAGAGAAACTTGCACGGTAAGGGCACACTACCCTAGTTGAATCCTAAGTGAGATTTTCATGATGGTTGTGTTGAAAAAAACTCTTCAATTGTATATTGTCATTAATGTTTACACAAATATCATCATTAATTGAGCAATGTAGAGTTAGCAGTATAAGCTTGTATATCTTAATATTAACTAAGCAATCGAGTAAAGAAGACTTTACAATATTAACCAAGAAGTTGGTTAATAAAAGGATTCCTACTTATAGTATTCACTGAGTGGTCGAACATCAAAACGAGTGTAGTATTGACTAAGTAATCAGGCATCAAAGGAGTCATAGTGTCAACTGAGCATTCAAATCTAGTATTGACTGAGTGACAACAGAATGCATTTGTCAAATATTTGATTAGTTGAGGCTGACTATTTAGATGTTTATTGATATTTTGAAATGAAATTCAAGCCAACTTTTCCTATTTTATGATATATAAGAAAGATCAAGTTGTGAGGATAAAATGTAATAAGTGGAGAGATAAAATAAGATGGATATGTGAGCTAAAGAAAGGCAAAGCAGGAAGACAAGCTGCAAAGAACATCTGATCAAGAAGAATCCAAAGGTCAAGCAAAACAAAAAAAAAAAATCTAAAAAGAAAGTTTCTTTATAAATTAGGTCAAATTTTTTGTTTCTTTCTAACCATTATAGTAGTAAAGAAATCTCTTAACATAGTTGACTTAACAGTCATATTGTAAATCCTCTAACAAGGTGACATTTCAATATTGAAGTTTTTAAAGACCTCTAACTAGGCCACTCCTAATAGGATGATCTAAATCCTCTAATAGGGTTATACTTAATAGTATGTTTTGGAATCTTTAATAGGGTTGGCTCTTAACAGGGCTCACTTCAAAAGAGTGAAAATTATTGTGGCTAGTTGCAAGGTGTTTTTTCCCAAAATGGGTTTCGACATTAAATCTTGGTGTCATCTATGTTCATGTTATTTTCTTATACTTTATGTTTTTGCAACTAAGTTAGTTAAGGTTATAATAGATTAATAAATCTTAAGATTGCTTCATTACCCAAGTGACAATAAAATTCTAATGTTAACTGAGCTAGTTAGTATTACATGATCAGTTGAAGTTTGTTTTGACTTGCTTTGGTTGCTTTTAAATTGGCAATTGGGACATTGGGGAAGCAAGAAATGATTTGTATTTGGATAATTGATGGTACCTGTACTCTTCCTCTAATGTGGTTGATCACTTTAATGAGTTTTTTCTTTTTTCTAATAGAATAGTTATAATGTTTGAATTGGGTAGGTGATGGTATATTGTTCTTCTAATGTTTCTATCTAATAAAATAAAATATAATAGTTATATGTTCTATTTGAATAATTGATGGTATGATGTTTTTTTTAATATAGTTGATATACTTATGTCTAATATAATAGAAAAAGTTAATATTTAGAATATTTGAGGATAATTAATCTAAATGTAGAATCATTTTGAAAATTGATGATATTAGTTTTTTAATTGAAGAAGATCAGATCAACGAAACTGTTGATTTATTGATTAATATTAAATATTTCTAAGAAAATTTTCAGAAATGAAAAACAGATTTTTAAATTTGCAGATCTCATAAATTGTAGAAATTTGTTAGCTCTCGAAGATTCTGGATTTTAAACCTGGCATTTATATTTATTATTTAGGTATGATGTCGCTTTGGAGACAAATACAAAAGGGTCGTCTCGGCTCATGGAGTTTGGAAGAAGTTTCAGAAAGCTGCAACTCTTTCTGCATGTATCAACAGGTAACCTTTATGTCATAATTTATACTTCCTGCTTAATGGAAGCAACACATTATTTACATTCTGAACATTACATTTCTTTTTCTTTCTTATTCTACAGCATATGTCAATGGGCAAGGAGAAGGTAGGATTGCCAAAAAATCGTTCAAAATGGAAGATTGCCTAACCAAAGGGTTAGAAGATTATCCAGCTTTGAACATTTCGAATGAATTTGAACTGGCAAAAATTGTTCGACCTTTTCATGATGATGGCATTTGTCAAACAATGAAAGACATGGCTTTGAAAAGGTATAGAATGAATTCCTGAGCTTCTTCTTGATTTGTCATATCCAAATTTAAAACACTTGGAGCGTTACTCAAGTAGCGTCAATATCCAAATTCAATATTTCTGCCAGCCTTGAAGTAACGTTACCATGCAGATAAAAAAATCATTTTACGGCCAAAAATAGTGCAAATTATTCTTAGCATTGTCAGGAGATTCGTATAACTGTAAATGTAAATCAGAATTCGTGAGTCACCTGTCACAAGAGCATCAAAACCACATCGTCCATCACCTACTCAAGCCTTTATATGGTTGAAGTCCAATCATTTTATCAAAATTATCCAACAACATTCTTCTGTGTGTGTGTTTGGTTTCTTCACTTGTGGAGAGTAATGGCGAAGATTATAAAAACAAGGAAGAAAGAAGGTGAGGCATTCAGTTTATGTGGGAAGAAACATGAAGAAGAAATGCTTGAGCAGAAGCATACATTGCTTGTAAATCATGATGAATTTCACAGTGAATTGCACACAAAGAAATAATAGCGTTACACTTCACGCAAAAGAAGATTTCTATTCAAACTACATTTATTTTTCTCTCCCTCAGATTCACTTGGGTATTCAGTCTTCTCCTCATCTTCAGATTCACTTGGGTGTTTGGGATTCCCCAAACCCCCTTTCTTCTTCTCTTCTTCACATTCACTTTTGCATTTTGAATTCTTCTCATCTTCAGATGCATTTTGGTTCACTGTGAAATTCATCATGATTTACAAGCAATGGATGCTTCTGCTCAAGCATTTCTTCTTCATGTTTCTTCCCACATAAACTGAACGCCTCACCTTCTTTCTTCCTTGTTTTTATAATCTTCGCCATTACTCTCCACAAGTGAAGAAACCAATAACACACAGAGAAGAATGTTGTTGGATAATTTTGATAAAATGATTGGACTTCAACCATATAAAGGCTTGAGTAGGTGATGGAGGATGTGGTTTTGATGCTCTTGTGACAGGTGACTCACGAATTCTGATTTACATTTACAGTTATACGAATCTCCTGACAATGCTAAGAATAATCTGCACTATTTTTGGTCGTAAAATGATTTTTTTATATGCATGGTAACGTTACTTCAAGGCTGCCAGAAATATTGAATTTGGATATTGATGCTACATGAGTAACGCTCCAAGGATTGCCAAAAAATTGTTCAAAATGGAAGATTATCCAGCTTTGAACATTTCGAATGAATTTGAACTGGCCAAAATTGTTCGACCTTTTCATGATGATGGCATTTGCCAAACAATGAAAGACATGGCTTTGAAAAGGTACAAAAAGAATTCCTGATTTTTTATATTATATTTCAATCTCCATAATCTACGATCCGATTTCTCCTTAAGGGTGGCCTATAAGATTTTTCTGAGACAAGAATTCCCAATATTTAATAAATAATATATTTTTACCTGATGAACTTTGCAGGGCAAGAAAATATGGATGGAATGATGTTTATGTGTTTAGTAAGACGATGGGAGAGATGTTTTTAGACCATAATAGAGGAGAAATTCCATTGGCTATTGTTAGACCTAGTGTGATTGAAGGAACCTACAGCGATCCATTTCCTGGATGGATAGAAGGCCTTTGGTAAGAGCAGACTTAAACCTCATGAATGTATCAGTTATTTACTACTATCTGGTAAGAACAATCTTAAACCTCATGAATGCATCAAGTATTTACTAGTTTCTGGTACTTGTCAAAGTGTCTTTGAAGATAATTTGTAAGAACGATTTAAATTTGTTTGTGCCATCTGTATCAATTTGGGTTAACATTATTATAAGATTGTTTTAAAAGCACTAAGACAAATCTAATTCATTCTAGTTGAAGCTTAATATATTAAATTGTTCAACTTCTAATGTACAAGGCAAGCTTTCCTGGATTGTTTAATTTCTGATTTGCTATTAGTCTGGAATTCCCACTTCCTTCCCTCCTTTTCTATTTGGTTGGTAGGAGGACTTGAAGGCATTTATGCTCTTTAAAGGAGTTCATCTTGATTTTTTTTGTTGGTCCATTCTTTCTTTCTTCAATGTAAAAGTGTAAAGGTAAATGATTGTGTTGACATATGTCTTTTAGATTTAATTGTGTCAAATTTTATTGGCATCAGTATTTCAGATCATATTGAATGATTTATTATCAAGATGTAAGAGAACTGTATGAAGAAAACGGCCTACAATTTTTGAGAGTTTGATTCTCAGCATCCCAAATTGTTTAGCCTTGAAAAGAGTTATCTCCCATGAAGGGTTTCAATGGTAGACTTTAGATTTCCGGGGTCCATAGTAATTATGTTGTGTATTTTTGAATTTCAATGTGTTAATTTTATTTGTATCAACATTTTAGATCATACTTAATGATTTATCATCAAGATATAAGAAAGTTGGATAAAAAAATAATCTTTCTAACTAAAACATGAATATTCTTAAGGATCTATCATCTACAAACTACAATGTAAAGAAATTAATAATTTTAAAACTATTCTATTTCGTAAAACTATTTTTTCCACATTCAAAAATAAATTTTATAGAAATTAATAATTTTAAAACCATTCTATTTCATAAAACTAATTTTTCCAGATTTAAAGATAAATTTAATGATGTTAGAAATTTTAATTTTCAAAAATTGTTATGATTTTATGATGTTAGAGATTTTAATTTTCAAAAGGTATTAAAAAAACACTTTAGGTTTTATAATGTAATCAAATTTTATTTATTGCAGACTAAACATTTTATTAAAATTCAATTAATGCAGAATGGTGGATCCAATAATTGCCTACTATGCAAAAGGCCAGCTCTCTGCCCTCATTGTTGATCCAGATGTGGCTTTTGATATATTAAGTATCACCACACAATATTAACAGTTTTAATTGAATTGTTTTGACAAACATTAATCATAGTCATAATTTTCTTCACATATTTATAAATACAAATAATATAAACTTCGAGTTTCGGTAGATATGGTTGCAAACGCAATACTTGCAGTAATGGCAAAGCATGCTGGTAAATCTGGGCTGGAGATTTATCAAATGGCTTCCTCTGTTGCTAATCCAATATTTATGGGAGAACTTTTTGAAATGTTTTACCAATATTTTAAAGCCCACCCTTATGTTGACATGAGGGGTAAACCAGTAAAAGTAAAAGATTCTCTCAAGCTGTTTGGAAACATGGAAGATCTCTCTTCTCAGCCCATAAACGGATCATTAGATGTAAGTTGCACTAGATTTTTTTTAATGTAAGTTGGATTATAATTTTTTTTAATAATTCATGATTATATAGTTTTTTAAAGACATATTTGGAGAAAGTTTAATGTGCACGTGTTTTCTTATTTTAAAAAAGTTCACAGTTGCTATTCAGTTGTCTTAATTGATACGAGTTTCTCAGAAACATGCATATATGAATTGAAACTTTGAATCTCAATTAATAATCCATCCATAGAGGAGTCATTCTGGTGAAACATATATCAAATTAGTTCTATTTTTCTTAATTTAGTCATTTTACTTAAAATTTTAGAACATTGATTACAACAATGTGTGATGATAATAGACAAATAGTGGGCACCCTTTTGTTCAAATGGAAAAGCAAGAACGCATTGCCATGAAAGTAAGAGCCCGTCTGAACAGACACATTGGCAGGATATACCAGTCATATTTTACTTGTAGAGCAAGGTATTTGATAAAATTCATTTGACTATTTTTATTGTTCTTCTTATATTAAGAAATTATCTCACAAGAATTGTATTTATTTTGATTTCAGATTTGATAACTCAAACACGAATAAGTTATTCCAAGAACTCTCCCAAGAGGAAAGGGAAATATTTGGATTTGATGTAAATACGATAGATTGGGATGATTACATTATGAAGGTTCATATTCTGGGTCTCCTTGAAAATGTCATCATGGAAAAAAAAAGATGAAAAAAGACTTAGATGATAAAATAGTTTTATCAAGACTCAGGTTATTTAATGTTGGGGTGATTTTATGGCACCGTCTATAGTACAACTTATATACACCTCTTTTGAGTATATTCCTGCTGGTGTGCTTGTTTTTATAGATTGTCTTAATTTCTTTTAGATTGTTCAAATATGTTGTTTATATATATTCTTAGCAAGTTTGAGGGAGTTGTTTATAGAAAAATCTATGTAGCAAACTAAAATCTAGAGCAATATTTTGGAGAGTTTTTTATTAAAATTCTCTACTATTCTTAGTAGTTAGTAGTTTATTTTGCGTTGGTGAGAACAGATGGTTCTTCTCCAACTATGCATGCAATGAGATCTGAATCGTTTTATTCAGGGGAGAGCTCCAAGTTGACAAAAGTTAATGGTTGTTTTTCGTGTAGCCATGATCGCCCTGTTCTGGTTATTCCTCTAGTGGCTGTTATTGAGGACATTGAATATTGGACCAAGCATGCTTTGATTTGCAAATTTCTTGGAATCTGGATTTCCCTATCTGCACTTGAGGCATGGATCCACCGCTCATGGCAGGTGGAAGGCGATATGGAGATTACGTTGGCAAGGAATAGTTATTTTTTTGTTGTATTCTCTTGCATGTCTGATCGTGATTGTGTTTTTGAAGGAGGCCCTTATTTCTACAACCATGTGGGGTTATTTGTCAAACCCTAGCATTCAGGATTTAATTTTGGTCAGGATCTCCCTTCAACAATACCAGTTTGGGTTCACTTGCCTCGCCTTCCCTTGGAATTTTGGCGTGAAGACATCCTCCGGCAAATTGCTGCTTTGTTGGGGAAGCCGACTGCTATCGCACATCAATCCCTTGATAAAAAGGTTATTTATTATGCTAGAATTTGTGCTGAAATTAATTTGAATAACCCATTACCAAATTCTTTGGAAATTTGTCTTGGGGCTTCTTCCTGGGTGCAATAGTTAGATTATGAATCCCTCCCTTTTCGCTGTCAGATTTTTCATGAGTATGGTCATCTACAGCGTCAATGCCCCCGTAACTTGACTTCCAAAGGAATGGATGATTCTACTACTGGCAATGGTGGTTTAGCAAATTCTACAGGGAAAGGACAATTGCTGATGGCTAATACTACCACGGGGATGAATTCGCAAGATGCTACAGGTAAGGGTAAGGCTCAAATGCAGGATAAGGATGGATTTACCCCTGCTCGCCCACGAGCTAAGGGGCGTGGTCAGAAGAGGCCTTTGAAAGAGAGATTATCTGATTCAGGTTTTAATTGCTTTGAGGTGTTGGATAGTATGGTTCTAGAGGAGGGTATTCCTCCTCCTATCTCTTCTGATCCAGTTTGCCCAAATGAGGGATTTGTTCCTAATTATGCTTGTGGGGCATCCCAAGTTGTAGTATACCAGAACTGTGAGGTCCCTATAGCTCCTGTGACAGAGGCTCTGGTGACTCATGCGGTGTTGGAGGATAATGATGTTGTTATGGCTGACCTGGTTAAGGATGTGTTACCATTAGGTAAAGGCCATGGATCTCCTCTCCCCTTGGGGTTGATGCTTAGACCCTTTAAGCGGGTTTCTTTTACTCCCCCTCTAAGAAGTGGGTGCAAAACAGACCAAGAGAAGATTAAAATCACAGGAGATATATTGATTGAGTCTGGTTTAGTGAAATCTTTGGATGCTCATTTTCCCAATTCTACCCAATGATGATTATTCTCTCATGAAATGTTAGGGGGTTGAATAGCATCCCTAGACAAAAGGCTATTCATAACTTGGTAGTTGATCATAGTCTTAATGTTTTTTCTATCCAAGAGACTAAGCTCTCTGTGGAGTCTATGGTCCAACATGCCTCCATTATTTGGTCTCATGGCCAATGCCAGTGTGTTGGGGCAACAGGCAGTGCTAGTGGTTTAGCTATATTTTGGAATCCACAAAAAATTTCTCCCCTTGGCTAGGTGTCTTCTCGCTCAACTCTCTCTATGGTAGCTTTTTCTATAGACTCAAGAGAGGTAATCATGGTTACTAATTTGTATGCACCTATTGATCTTGTGGGAAAGGAGGAACTTTGGAACCATATTCAATATGTGAGAAATCGTCACCCTTATCATCCTTGGGTGTTAGCAGGGAACTTCAATTCAATTTTAAGTTTGGAGGAGAAGCATGGTGGTTTGGCTAGACTGGGGCCTTCTTCTACTCTTCTTCAGCAACATATATCTCTTTTGCATCTCTCTGATGTTAAGCCTTCTAATGGTCTATATACTTGGAATAATCGAAGGACTGGAGCTGATGCTATCTCAGAACGTTTGGACAGATTTCTTGTTTCTTACTTCTGGGTTAGTGGCACTCTTACTCTCTCTTTGGAAATCCTTGATTGGAGGGGTTCTGATCATTGACCAATCAAATTTTCTTCTATCGGGGCTTGTGTTCCAAAGGATCCTCCTTTTAAGTTCCAGTTGATGTGGCTTCGTGACTCCTTTCTTCGTGATTTTTTTTTATGTTGGTGAAAAGATGGTGCTCCTGCATATGGTACTGCAATGTACTCATTTTCTAAAAGGCTTCAATATGTTAAGAGGTAGCTCAGGATATGGAATAGGCAATGCTTTGGGAACCTTCACTCTATGAAGAGGCTTGCTCAAGAAGATCTTGATGTCATCACAAGGGACATTAGAGATCACGGTTTCTCTGAGGATCTTAGAAGGGTTGAATCCCTTGCTTCTAGAGCTCTCGAAGAATGGGAGCTTCGAGAGGAAATTTTTTGGAAGAAAAAGGCTAGAGTTGATTGGCTCCAAGAAGGTGATCGAAACACTGCCTTTTTCCATAAAATAGTGCAATCTCGCCAGAATCGGAGAAATATCTCTTCTTTGGTTAATTCTCAAGGTATCCAACGAAATTCCTTGCCAGCTTTGTTCCAGGAGGCTACTCAGTACTTTTCTACCCTCTTTTCTGAGGAATCTCCTCTTGTTGATAATGAAGAAAATATTGTTTTGTCTTGTATTCCTTCCCTTATCACTCAGGAAATGAATGATTATCTCATGCATCCAATATCTTTGGAAAAGCTAGAGGAGGTGGTCTTTGGCATGCCTAAGGGGAAGGCTCCTGGTCTTGATGGCTTTCTAGTTGAGTTCTTTCAAAAATTTTGGGACATCATTAATCATTATTTGTTGGAGGTGGTTAAGGAATCCTATTCTAGCAAGCAAATGCTTCAGGCTTTGAATTCTACATTCTTGACTCTTATTCCTAAGAGAGAGGGTGCTAATCAATTGGACTTTTTTAGACCAATTGCCTTATGTAATGTGGTTTATAAATTTATTACTAAGTTGATTGCTAAGAGAATTAAAAAGTGGCTTCCCATTATTATCTCAGAAGAACAAGGTGGTTTTGTTGCTGGAAGACAAATTTTGGATGGGGTGGTTATTGCTATTGAGGCTATTCACTCTATGGCTACTTCAAGGGAGAGAGCAATGTTTGTTAAGCTAGATATGGCTAAGGCCTATGATAGAGTTAAATGGAGTTTCCTAAGGAGTATTCTTCTTTCTTTTGGATTTAGCTTTGACTGGGTTAGTTGGACTATGAGTTGTGTTACTTCTGCCTCTTTTTCTATTCTTATTAATGGGCAACCTTCTCAGCTATTTGGTGCCTCTAGAGGCCTCCTCCAGGGTGACCCCCTCTCCCCATATCTTTTCATCATCATGGCTGAAGGCTTGGGTAGATTCATTAAGTATTAGGTTTCCCAGAATTCTATTCAGGGGTGGCGGTGGGGTAATGGCTTACCTTCTCTTTCCCATCTTCAATTTGTTGATGATTCTGCGCTTGTGGGTCTTGCTAGGATCAAGGAAGCTGAAGCCTTTCGACATGCTTTGAACATTTATTTGGCAGCTTTAGGCCAAAAATTTAATGAGTACAAATCTTCCATTTACTTTTTTAACACTCCTGATTCTATTCAGCACAGGATTGTTGGTATCCTGTGCTTTCAGATTGGGTCACTTCCTTTGACTTATCTTGGCATTCCTATTGCTATTTCTAGGAAGCCACGTCTCTTTTGGCAAAATTTGATTACCAATATTCAAGATAAGGTTAATCATTAGACTCATAGATGGCTTTCTACTGTTGCCTAGGTTACTCTTCTTCAAGCTATTATCCAAGCTCTTCCTACTTATAGATGTATGGTTCAAGCTGCTCCTATTTACTTTCTCAAGGAGTTTGATGCTCTCTCTCGACAATTCCTTTGGAGTGGTAATTTGCATAGTACTAAATAGAGCTTGATTAGTTGGGCAACTATTTGTAGGCCTAAAAAGGAGGGTGGTCTTGGTCTTTGATCTGCTCTCTTGAGTAGTCAAGCATTGGTTGCTAAACTTTATTGGCGATGGTGCTCTAGACAACATCAACTTTGGGCTCATATTATCACTCATAAATATTTTCATGGTGTTGATCCTTGCTCTATTTCTACACTTACTCTTGAAGGTCATGGTTTAATGATCTAGCATACTTTGAAGACAACTGTAGTGTTAGTCAAGACGGGTTTGTTCTGGATATGTAAAGGAGGTTCTCAGGCTTTGTTTTGGTCTGATTCTTGGGATGGATTCCCTTACATTTTATCCATGTACCCTCATCTTCAATCTCTTTGTGACTCTTTTCATACCACTAGATGGGATAAAGTGGTTCATTACAAGACTCCTTATCAATTGGGACCTGTTGTTGGCTACAGATGGAAGCATTCTTCTGAAATGCCTCCTGGAGGTATAGACGTGGATCGTCAACAGCTTTCTCGGATTCTGGCCTCTAGAGAGTGTTCCTCTTTTCTCAGTCCAGATGTTTTGGCTTGGGGAGGTACCTTGTCTGGTAAATATCATGTCTCTGCTGGGTATCAGGAGATAACTAGACAATTATTTGGTGATGTTGAGGTCCCTTGGTGGAAGCAAGTTTGCAATAAAGTCTCTTGGTCCAAGTGCAATTTTTTCATGTGGCTAGTGGCTCACAATCGTTGTCTTACATGGGATAATCTTTGTAAACGTGGATTTCAGGGCCCCTCTTTTTGTGTTTTGTGTGGTAATGGGGAGGAGTCTATCTCCCATATGTTCTTCCATCCCTCCTATTCTCTTCAGCTATGGAACCTTTGGTGGAGTGCTTGGGGTTGCTCTTGTAGGCATGCTTCCTCTTTGCCTGAGTTTTGGGCCCACTTGGGAAGTGCTCCCTCCAAGTCTTCACCTCTCCATGTTGCTTGGATTGCTGGCCCATCATTCTTGCTTTGGCATGTATGGTTCGAGAGGAATCTTCGAATATTCCAAGATGTTCGGCTTGGTGTTTTGCATCTTTGGTGGAAGATTTTACATTCTCTTCAGGAAACTATTCTCTTGAAGTGTGAGCTAGATGGGGGTATGGATCCGATTGATCTTGCTATATGCAATCGCCTCAATTTTCATCTTCAAGATGGGCCTATAGCTCAAAGGTTTCCTTCTATGTCCAGGTAGCTTCAACATCAGAGGAAGGGTCGTGTAAATCGAGATGGGCATTGGACTCCTCCTCCCTATGGAGTTCTGAAAATTAACACTGATGGCTAGTATTGGGGGAGTGGCTCATTGTAGTTCTGGTGATGTTAAATTCTTTTTCTCGGTTCATAAGGGTGATTTAGCTAACAATCTCATGGAAGCTCAAGCTATTTTATATGTTGTGGAACAGTGTTGCTTGCGGGGATGGAGTAAGATTATCTGAGTCTGATTCCCAGGTGGTGGTGAACTTGCTTTCTTTGCAGGAGCTTGAGGATGTTAGTTGGCAGCTGACCACTGTTGTTAATCAGATTATTCTCTTCTCCACCTCTTTTCAATTCATTAGGTTCATGTATATTCCTTGTGAATGGAACAGAGTTGTTAATTATTTAGCCAAATGGGCTTCTAGTCATGATCTGGGTTGGAATATTATGGATAGGAGGAAACTTTCCTTTGAGATGGTGCAAGAATTTGATGATCTTGTTGCTCAAGATCGAGCTCCTTGTTGAGCTCTCCTTGTTGTATTCCTTTCTGTCTTAATAAATTTTTGCCCCTCTTTTCCAAGTAGTTAGTAGTTTAATATTCATGGTGTTGTTGATTAAGTACTTGAGAGGATGTTACTTGAGAAGTTTTTTAGATGTATTTATTAAAGGGAATATATGATTATGAGATGTTTGTTATCTATTAAAAGAGTAACTGATAGAAGTTAATAATTGTAAAAAGATAAATTTGTTATTTTACTTTTGAAAATGATAAAGTGAAATATAATTGAAGATAAATTTGTAATTATTTAAATGTATTTTTTTAAATGTATATATAAACATCTTTATGAAGTTGTTTTAATCAAGAAATTATATTGTATTTTGATAACAATGGGTTTATAAAATTAAGAGTGATTGCCCACACACTTAGGAGGACTAGTTAGCTTCTACTTGCCCCTTCCTCTCCTCAACTTGGGAGTGGTTTCAATACCTAAAAAAAGTTTAACAAAATATAATAATTTGTTCCTACTATTAACAACATAAAACTATGTTGTATTTTATATTGAAGTATATGGTAGAAGTAAAACTAAAACTCATTTTAATATACATGTCAAAGGTAATCATGCTATATTAAATTGTTTTTAAAAAATGATCTTGAAAAGTGCAATATAATTTAATGAATTTTTGATAAGTGTTCTTAAGTTAAGGATAGAGCTAAGGATGGAGTTAGGGTTGAGTAATGGTTAGGATTAGGGTTAGGGTGGGTAATATGGTTATAGTTAGGGGTAACATTAATATTAAGAATACAGTTAGATTTATAGTTAGAGATACAATAAAGGTTGGTGTGAGCAACAAAGCTAAAAATTAAAGTTGAGGTTAGGGTGGGATTAAGACTAGTGATAGACATAAGATTTAGGGTAAGGTTTTAAATAAGGATTATGGGCATATGCACCGAGTTGTGGTGCCAAAAAGGTGACAACGAAATTTTTTTTTCCTATTTTAAACAGCGCGTACGCAGTGCGTGCGCGCTATAGTGCGTACGCACTTTCTAAAAAATAAAAAGTATGTATGATGGGCTGCAAACCCACAGCCCATCATTTTCATTACCATTTTCTTTTACTCCTACAGCGAGTAGCGCGTACGCGAGTTGAAGACTCAACATTTGCACCACCATTTTCCAAAATGCCTCCTCGTCGACGAAATCCAAGACCACAAGCGCACCCACGACGACGCCGTAAGTGATATAAACCTAACTTTGCATTGTTTGATATATTTTTCATATTGTTTTGTAAGTTTTTTATATTCTTTTGTAGGGTTTTTACAAATTTCATTTAGATTTGTTTATTTATTTGAATTTCAATTGATTTTTTATCAGGAAATGTTCATAATCAACTAGAAAATCCACAAGAACATCAAAACCCTCAAGAACCCCAAAACCAAAACCCTCCTCAAGAAGAAGAACAAATTCCACAACCCGAACCAATTGCAAGACCTCCACCAGGCACACAAGAAAATCTAAGAAATGAAATAGAGAGAGGCAAAACTGAATTAGAAGGAATCATTGCTCGGTTGAAAGAATCCGGGCAAACCAATCCAATGAGGGCTCAATTGGCATCATCCCTCAAATCCATTAACACTTAGATAGCCTCAGTTAGTGGTCAGTTAGATATTTTGCGGGCTAAGAGGGATGAACAAAAAAGATTTTATGCAAATAAATTGTCATATGAAGATGTTAAAAAAAAGGAAATACCAAAAGGTAGTATATGTGCATTATTTAGAAAACCCGGTGAGAAAAATACTGTTAGAGAGGGTACTAAACGATTCCCCATCCATTGGTGCATACAGGATGCTATTAGAGATAATTTTTGGGATAGATGGTGGATGGTTTTTGATGCCCCTCCTTGCAACAATCACGAGGTCCCCATGTATTTTTTGAAGAAATTATATTGTGAGTTTGTCCTTGGGGAGATCCCCAATTATTTTGATATGTTAGACTCCCAGGGTAGAGGTGGGGGGTCATCATTTGACAGGCCCGGAGCACGTCGTGACCCTAATGTAGTTAGGGCACCCGTGGTCCATCCACAGCATGAGCATGTGATTATTCCTTCAGTTGTGAAGGAACATGTAGAGGCCAGCACTCTAGGGACCATTAATGCTTTTACACAGACCCTCATCCATTCCACGAGCCCATTAGTTGAGGGGGAGCCTTCTATACGTCGTGGTCACATGTGCACTTCATGTGGATACCTATGCACATTTGGCACTCATGTCGGAGATGGTGCAGATGATGGGCTTGTCACCGATCAGTTCCTGAATGAGACATTTGGCATTGACACACAGGTAAATTACTAATTAGATCACATTTCATACATATAGTGAATGATTAATTAATTAGGATTTATTGACATTGTTCAAAATTTAGGGTCAAAGTGTTCCTGGGCCTAGCAGTGATCCTCCAGGCCCATTTTTTGTCCTTTCGACGAGTCCTGAGGTATGTATCAATTTAATCATTTTAATTAATACATATATTTATTACGTAATCATATTAAGGATTGACCAAAAAAAAATGCATGTGCATCAGTTCTCCACAGGACCCTCAACCTTTACCACAGATGCAGAGCAGAGACATCATACGAGCTTCACACAGGTACAGTTGTTTCATGTTAATTTAATTCATTTGATTATATTTATTCCATGTTCCATGTTAGATATAACGTGTATTGTATGACGTGCAGCTCATGATGTCAGACACACCTCCTCATCTGCGATAGTCTGTTGATAGTGGAGTGGCCGCAGCTGTGGCTAGCTCACAGCCACTGACGGAGGTATGAAAGAATTTTCTTCGTTTTAGTTGTTTATAATAGTTAATCTCAAAATTTCTAATGTTATTTATAAGTGATTATATTTATTGAATTGTTTTAGGGTCTTGTCACGCCTGATCGTCCATGAGCATTTGAGGTGGACTTACAGAGTGACTATTTGTTGGCGGTAAGAAAATAATTGATTTTGTGAGTACATATATTTGATTTCAACATAAAATAAATATTGATTCATATCTACTTTCTTTGTATTAGTTGGACCTGGAGAAGAGCCTCAAAAAGAGGTCAAGTGAGCATGTCAGGAAGGCCCCGTCATCTCCACTGTCTCCCTCCACACGACGGCAGAGGACGTCGAGAGACTTGTTTCCTTCCCCTCGTGGGAAGGAAAAGATGTAGTTGAGATATTTGATACATATATATAGAGACTTGTTTCCTTCCCCATGTATATATATAGGCATCTGAGAGACATATTCGATACACATTTGATGTATATATGACATTCTATATTTGATGTATGACATTATTGGTTAATATATGATATGTTTGTTCATATACGACATTATTGGTTATCATAATATATTATGTGTTTGTTAATGTATATGACATTATTGGTTATCATTTTATATTATATGTTTGTTCATGTATGACGTTAAATTAGATATGTTCGTGTATGACATTAAATTAGATATGTGCATGTATGAAATTAAATTCAATTGCTAGAGAGTTTCCATTATGTCTACCAACTAGTAGATGTTCTTTTTTGCTTTATTAGTATTTCTCAAAAACTGCAAAGAAGCTGTTTCTGGTAGTATCTACTATAGTCCTACTCAAATATGTTTTCAAAAATACTTAGTATGGCAAAGAAATTGTAATGTCCCCTCTTTAGTTCGACATGGCATTGATCATGGATTTGCCTATTCCAGACTCTCGTAGGCAAATGGTGTGGAAAGAGATCAATTATGCGGATCAGATAGTCATATCTTACTCTTGAAGAAGTGTTAAGAGGTTATATTTTATCATTATGTGATATTGGGGCCCACATGTTATAATTTTAATTTGAGTTGCACTTTTTATTTTATAAAATTACTTTATTATAAAAAAAGTGCATTATAATGAGAAATTATAAAGGATGTTTCTAGAAGTTCTAGCAACTTCTTAGAAAAGTGAATAAATAGAGGGCTGGGCCTCTCATTTGGACATGCTTGGATTGGAGAACTCTTCTACTTCTTCATTGTGAAGACATTTGTGGACTTTGGATCTGCAAATTATTCGATCTTTGGGAACGAATCACTCCCTTGGATTGGTGACTTTGAGGGTGTGAAATATCACCTGAATTGTTGCATAATTGGAGTTGGTATTCAGCCATCTCATTGGAGCTTATTGAGAATTCGTTGTTAGGGTTTGTTTTTGGTTGGAATAAGGATTTCAGATTTGCCCTATCATTGGAGAAGCATTTGACAAGAGTTTGAAGACAGAATAAGTGCATTTTCAGAATTGGCAAAGCAAGGTTCAGAACCACATAATTGCTCATATCTCCTCAACCCCTTGGAGTTATTTTTTATGGTTTTACAGGGTTACTACCTAACCCTAGGCACCCATTTTCCTTGCATTTGGGGGTCCCAAAACCCTAATATTATTTTATTTCAGCAGCCGTATAGGTACGGCCTGGTACGGCCCTGCTAGTTTGGGCAGCAACAGCAAATTAAGGATAGTTTGGGGGTGCGGTTGGAGGTCTTCATCAATGATCTGCAGCAAAACGTGGTGTTCTTCCATAGTTCTTCAAACCAGGTTCTTGCATTCTGAAATATATGTCAATTTTTGGGTAAATTTGCTGTTATACAGTCATTGTAATAATCAGACCAGAATTGGTAATAAAATAATTTTAGAATTTATGGCATTGTAATTGAAATATAGTTCAATGGTTTTATATATATTGTAATTCTATGATTATATTCTAAAAGTATCAAATCTGAAATTACCATATTCTGAATATTGTTACTGTTACACGCCAAGTGTTTGACAAAATTCCTAAGCTCAGTTTGAGGGTTTCTGTGGCCTTTATAGAGAGGGTCATTATAGAAATTTCTATGGAAAGCTTGTCAAATAGGATATTAAAGAACTAAATGTGGATAGTCATTAGTACCCATCAATAAGAACACAGACATCTTTCTCAAGCAAGCCCTATGACATTAGCAAGTAATTTATAAATTTCATTTGCAAATAACTAGAAGATGCTATGAATCTTAATACAGAGTTAATCATGAACTCATTATTCCATCCAAGAAGCATATATCACCCTAAGCCAATTAACCGACAGGATAAAAATTAATTCAATTTCAACAAAATTTTGAGTATAACAAGCATCTTAGGGATTCTTACAAGAATTAACACGATGTTCACAAGAGCATTACAAGTTCTTGTAATGCTATTTCACATATTGTAATCATATTCAGTTTTGAATGGCCATTTGTGTTACAAGCATAAATGTTCTTTAAGGTCTTTTAATTCTAGACATGAATTTTATTATGAAGCTTTTTTATGACAACCCACTCAATGCATATATTTTTGTTCCACATTATGCTAATTTTACTTTCATTGGTTGATTTGGGTCTAGACATGACGTTATTCACTACCTTTTTTATATATTATTTTTTTGTAGTGAGGTTCTGGCCTAAATAAATGTATTAATCATCGAAGTTGTGAACCGTGGTCGAGATCCTTACAAATATATTTTCAAATTGGACCTCAAATAGTTTTCTCAGTCACCCCCTGTACACAGATACTGAAATTGTAGTTAATTACAAAATTAATACTGAATTAACACAAGTTTAATTGAGAAGTATTATGTACCTCAATAGGCTAGATTATTATTGATCGGGAAGCTTTATCTTAGAGCAGTTGGTTTCCTAAATCTTTAGCACAATGACAGTCTTATGGAATGTGGAATTAGGTCTGCTAGCTAAGGAACGTTCTTTAAAAGGTAGAGGAAACTCAAGACTCACATGTTTCCAATCAATATAAATGTTTAAATCGCTTCTCTAATTTTTTCTATTTATGATCTTCTTCAAACTTAACTTTCTAAATGCATTGACGGGGAAATAAAGATCTTCTAGGAACTAAAGGCTAATCATGTTTAATACTTACAATTCTCTGTTTTTATCTAATAATTTAAAAAAGATTGTACAAGTGTTTTCAAAGAGAAACACTTGTCACTAACATCATAAGAAGGAATATCCAAGGAGTCTTACCACTGATCCCCCACCACCAAATTCAAGAGAAAACAAAATTCCACTACTAAAGAGATAGTAATAATGATCATCCCTAGTCTCTCCCTTATCATAAAATGATTACCATCAAAATTTGCATTTCCAATTGCATCATGTGCGTTTAAGTGATAGTAACATTTTCACTCTCTTACCTAATGTCTCCCATTTCTAAAACTCCTGGGGAAGGGCAAGGCCATCTTCTCAATACTTCAAAATACAACGAGTTCCATTTTTTCACATATTGATAATCGTTGACTTAAAGTATAGTTGAAGTATTGACAGCCCATAGATATGCCCCGTCAAAGATCGCAGCCCTGTGGCATTTAGTGACCCTTAGGGACATTCTAGTTCAGCGTGCCTGAGAACGTTCGAGCACTGAAGGGGATAGGAAGAGGTTGGGGATAGGGTTTACCCAGCCACCTAGAGCTAATGGAGTAGACAGTTTGATCCCATGACGAAAGATGAGAGAGATTTGGCAGTTGGCAACTTTGTACTGGCCAACACTACAAGTTTCAGCATCACCCGAGATGGAATTGTAGAATGAAAACGGAATGTGATCTCCAAAAAGTGAGAGAGGTTATTGTAGGTCTCTTCAACACAGTCTTGTAGGAATTGGAATCTCATCCATATCTTGCACGAGCTCCGAGATATGCCCCGTCAAAGATCGTAACCCTGTGGCATTTAGTGACCCTTAGGGACATTCTAGTTCAGCGTGCCTGAGAACGTTCGAGCACTGAAGGGGACAGGAAGAGGTGGGGGAGAGGGTTTACCCGGCCACCCAAAGCTAATGGAGCAGACAGTTTGATCCCATGACAAAAGATGAGAGAGATTTGGCAGTTGGCAACTTTGTACTGGCCAACACTACAAGTTTCAGCATCACTCGAGATGGCATTGTAGAATGAAAACGGAATGTGATCTCCAAAAAGTGAGAGAGGTTATTGTAGGTCTCTGCAACACAGTCTTGTAGGAATTGGAATCTCATCCATATCTTGCACGAGCTCCGAGATATGCCCCGTCAAAGATTGCAGCCCTATGGCATTTAGTGACCCTTAGGGACATTCTGGTTCGGCGTGCCTGAGAACATTCAAGCATTGAAGGGGACAAGACAAGGTTGGGGATACGGTTTACCTGACCACCCGAAGCTAATGGAGCAGACAGTTTGATCCCACGCTGAAAGATGACAGAGATTTGGCAGTTGGCAACTTTGTACTGGCCAACACTACAAGTTTCAGCATCACCCGAGATGGTGTTGTAAAATGAAAATAGAATGTGATCTCCAAAAAGCGAGAGAGGTTATTGTAGGTCTTTGCAACATGGTCTTGTAGGAACTAGAATCGCATCCATACCTCGCACAAGCTCCGAGATATGCCCCGTCAAAGATCGCAGCACTATGGCATTTAGTGACCCTTGGGGACATTCTGGATTGGCGTGCTTGAGAACGTTCGAGCACTAAAGGGGATAGGATGAGGTTGGGGATAGGGTTTACCCGACCACTCGGAGCTAACAGAGCAGACAGTTTGATCCCATGATGAAAGGTGAGAGAGATTTGGCAGTTGGCAACTTTGTACTGGCCCACACTGCAAGTTTCAGCATCACCCGAGATGGCATTGTAAAAAAAAAATGAAGTGTGATCTCCAAAAAGTGAGAGAGGTTATTGTAGGTCTCTACAACACGGTCCTATAGAAACTAGAATCACATCCATACCTCGCACAAGCTCCGAGATATGCCCCGTCAAAGATCGCAGCCCTGTGGCATTTAGTGACCCTTAGGGACATTCTGGTTCAGCGTGCCTGAGAACGTTCGAGCACTGAAGGGGATAGGAAGAGGTTGGGGATAAGGTTTACTCAGCCACTCAGAGCTAATGGAGCAGACAGTTTGATCCCACGACGAAAGATGAGAGAGATTTGGCAGTTGGCAACTTTGTACTGGCCAACACTACAAGTTTCAGCATCACCCGAGATGGCATTGTAGAATGATAATGGAATGTGATCTCCAAAAAGCGAGAGAGGTTATTGTATGTCTCTGCAACAAAGTCCTGTAGGAATTGGAATCTCATCCATATCTTGCACGAGCTGCGAGATATGCCCCGTCAAAGATCGCAGCCCTATGGCATTTAGTGACCCTTAGGGACATTCTGGTTCGGCATGCCTAAGAACATTCAAGCATTGAAGGGGACAAGACAAGGTTGGGGATAGGTTTTTTACCCGGCCACCCGGAGCTAATGGAGCAGACAGTTTGATCCCATGACTAAAGATGAGAGAGATTTGGCAGTTGGCAACTTTGTACTGGCCAACACTACAAGTTTCAGCATCACCCAAGATGGCATTGTAGAATGAAAACGGAATGTGATCTCCAAAAAGTGAGAGAGGTTATTGTAGGTCTCTGCAAAAAAGTCCTATAGGAATTGGAATCTCATCCATATCTTGTACAAGCTTCGAGATATGCCCCATCAAAGATCACAGCCCTGTGGCATTTAGTGACCCTTAGGGACATTCTGGTTCGGCGTGCCTGAGAACATTCAAGCATTGAAGGGGACAAGACAAGTTTGGGGATAGGTTTTACCCGGCCACCCAGAGCTAATGGAGCAGATAGTTTGATCCCATGATGAAAGATGAGAGAGATTTGGCAGTTGGCAACTTTGTACTGGCCAACACTACAAGTTTCAGCATCACCCGAGATGGCGTTGTAAAATGAAAAAAAAATGTGATCTCCAAAAAGTGAGAGAGTTTATTGTAGGTCTCCACAACACGGTCCTATAGGAACTAGAATCCCATCCATACCTCGCAGGAGCTCTGAGATATGCCCCGTCAAAGATCGCAGCCCTATGGCATTTAGTGACCCTTGGGGACATTTCTGATTGGCGTGCCTAAGAACGTTCGAGTACTGAAGGGGATAGGATGAGGTTGGGGATAGGGTTTACCCGGCCACCTGGAGCTAATGGAGCAAACAGTTCAATCCCACGACAAAAGGTGAGAGAGATTTGGCAGTTGGCAACTTTGAACTGGCCCACACTGCAAGTTTCAGCATCACCCGAGATGGCGTTGTAAAACAAAAATGGAGTGTGATCTCCAAAAAGTGAGAGAATTTATTGTAGGTCTTCGCAACATGGTCCTGTAGGAACTAGAATCGCATCCATACCTCGCACGAGCTCCGGGATATGCCCCGTCAAAGATCGCAACCCTATGGCATTTAGTGACCCTTGGGGACTTCTGGATTGGCGTGCCTGAGAACATTTGAGCACTGAAGGGGATAGGAAGAGGTTGGGGATAGGGTTTACCTGACCACACGGAGCTAACAGAGTAAACAGTTTGATCCCACGAGGAAAGGTGAGAGAGATTTGGCAGTTGGCAACTTTGTACTAGCCGACATTGCAAGTTTCAGCATCACCCGAGATGGCGTCGTAAAATGAAAACGGAGTGTGATCTCCAAAAAGTGAGAGAGGTTATTGTAGGTCTCCAAAAAGAGTGTTTAAAAATGCAAAAACAGCAGGGGGTCCTTTGTATGGTTTGGGAGTTTGACCATTAAAACTAGAAATTGTCCTAGTAGTAAGTGCTAGTGATAGTTTTGAAATTTGATTGTTGAGTGTTGAGAAACCTCAAGTTTGGGATTTTTCTTGTTGGTTTGAGTCTATAATAACCATTCCCATCTGAAAAGTCGAGTGTTGAAACCATTTAAGAAGTATTTGCATAGTTTTCCCTAAAATTTGAGTGCATAAAAAGGGGTATGTGATTGCTCCCAAGGTGGATTTAGTGTTTTCTCCAAACAAGAGTTGCATTTTATGTTTTAAGTCATCTAATATAACCAAAGTGAAGGTGGTTGAACCATTTTGGGGTTCTAGAGACGTTGCAAAGTGAGAGTTCTAGAAAGCCCTAGGGTAAAGGGGCTAGAAAGGAGGGTTTTGTAAAAACCATTGTAAAGTTGATCATGAGACCAAAAAAATAAAAGAATCCTTGCATTTGAGTCGTGTCTTAAGACTTTTTTGGGTCATGGGAGTTCCAAAAGTCAAGGGATTTTGAGTTGCTTTGTAAATGGCCTCAAACTAGGCCTAGTTGGCAGACTGAAATAGCCAGTTTTGAGTGATATTTTACAAAACAAGTGTAGTTGGTTTTGGAGTATATTTTAGAGTGAGGAAAAGGGTATTTTAATCACCCAATAGTTTAGGACTGGCAAGGGCTAGTTGGAATAAGCCTAGAAGAGGCAAAATTGAGAAAGTGTAAGAGATGAGTTGCAAGAAACAACTACTGTAGATGATGCAAATATTGACGAGTTGTAAAGTGAGGGGGAGGAAATCACTATTGAATCCTTCCTAAAAATCAATGGCTTATTAGATGAACCAAATAACACTTTGTTGAGGAGTTATGGACAAAATATGAAGGGACTAGGTACAATTGCACCTAAAAATACCCAACCAGAAAACCTGAACCAGCCAGTGGACTATTATAGGAGATAAAACCTTGAGCATACAACAAACATTGATATTATATTAAGCTTGCTAATGCAAGATTCACAACCAGATTGGTTGTAGGAGGTTGTCACAAACCTTGGGTAACCAAATACTTGTGGGGATGAAAATGTTTCCCTTTTAATTCCATCCCCACCACATGTTGACCCCAAGGACGTCATCTAATGCTTTGAAAATGGTGGCAACCATGATGAAATAAATAGTTAACAATTTTTGGATACCCAGGCCCAAAATGACTATGATGGAGATGATGATTTTATACATTACATGCCACTAGACAGAAAACAACATAGTGGTTTACCCAGTAGATTCCTATAGCTGCCAAAGAAAAGGATACAAAATTCTAAGGAACAAGAGAGACTAAGAAGTTATTTGAGGCTAATGCACTTTACATGAAGGAGAAGATCAAGGATAGGAAAGATGGGAGAGAGGAAAAGATTGCAAGAAATGAGATCTTATATGCTATAGAGAGGGGAAAATGAGTTGCGGAGAAGGTTGCACTAAAGGAATAGAAGAGGAAAGAAAGAGAGGATAATCTAAATGTTTGAAAGAGATATAGACCAAATATTGGAGGTGCACCTTCAACAACTATAGAAATTATATTTACAACACTAGTGGAAGGAGATGTAATTGCACTAGCCCTAGAATCAATTAGTATGCCCAACATACCTCTTCTCCCATAGCATAAATCACATTCTGATATGTTCAATGCTCTAATCCCTAGATTAGGAAATATTCTTACTTAATAAGTGTAACCCCAAGCATTGTCACCATAGTTGGCAAAAAATGGTGAGAGTCCCAATCAACTAGTGAAAAAAATGACTAAGTTGATGGAGCTGAATCCTACATTACACACATCTCCTAGTAGTGGACAAGAGGATGTTTGGATTGGGAGCATAACACCTATTCCCTTTCCCAATTTTATGGTCAATTGATGGGAACTCAAGTAGATGGGAGAAATTCAAATTTTTTTGAAGCGATAAAGTTTTGTGATGTATTTAGAATATCTAAGATAGACTTATTTTTTATGTGAACTAAACCATTCTTACATTACTATTTAAATGTATTTGTATTGTTCTAATAGTTTGATTGTTGGTCATGGCGTAAAATATGTAAAGTTTAGAAATATAAATAGTTCATCATAGAGATATTATAGAATTAATTTATTTTAAATAATAGAAATAATCATAAAAAATAGATAGAAATAAAAAATAATAATTTTATACAAAAATTTTTAATTTATATTAAATAATTAAATAATAGAAACATCGTAGAATTAATAATTCAATATAATCATAACAAATAGACACTAAACAATCCCAAATTCAAACATACGAAGGTCCAACTAGAATAATGACTTTAAATAACCAAATACCAAAGCCAAACAAAGGAAATGGGACTTTTACCTTAAATGAATAAATTACATGAAGAAGGGTGGCTGACTGTTTGGAAATCTACTTATTTTTCTTCTCTCCCTCCTGTCATCCAAGAGAACATGCAATGAAAGAAAAATATCGTCACAATAAGAAAATATGAAAAATATTGTTCTAGCTTTAAAAAAATTGGAGACATCAAAACATAAAATCTAGATTCTAAACAAATCAAAACATAAAATCTATGATTTAAACTAAATCTCATCACTTACGCATCATAACAATATGGTCCACCTTATTCATGTGGATAGTCTTGGGGAAGAGGTTGCAACAATGTATTTGGATCCAGTTGATCACTCTTTCTCTCTCTCCCTCTCTATGTATTCAATCTAATGAGCCAACTGGATCTGCTCGACATTTTAATGTCTCAAGTATTGCCTCGTGGTCTGACTCGCGAACTCTCCAAAGATTCTTATTATGTGGTTTTCCACCATATTTTATCAAGTGGACATTTGATGCGACAACAAGATTTGAATAATGAAGAATCTTCCTCTTTGTTTGCCAATCCTCGAATAACCACAAGTTAGGGTTCTTCATAGAATATCATCTAAGCCATGTGCCGGTTACAACCACCGCACCGACATGGTACTCTAAACCGTCACCATCTATAACCGAGTGATCCAATTTTTGTTTGGCTTGAACACAATGACACAAATAATAATCTGTCCCTTCTTCATTGTCTTCAGGTGCAATAACAGCAAAAACATGGCCTGCAGTGACAAATGTACAAAATGCGGTCATTAATTCAGAAAATACTTGCGTAAAAGTTATAAAGTTACATATTGAAATTACAAAGATATATAAATATATATATTACCAGGTTGCACTAGATCAGACAAGTGGTCAAAGTCAATAGACGATTCCATCTGTACCATTTCTAGTGCTTGTGGGAGACGACAGGTGTCAATTGGGTCAAAAACTCATATATCCCATTTGTCCACCCATTCAGTCGACTCACAGTCATCCCAATTTTCCTCTGCACATGATGGACAATAGCATGCCATTTTTCGTGTGTGGATACTCCATGAACCTGCATCAGAGCTTCTAAAAGAGTGCAACTCACTGGATCCTGTTAGTGTGCAACAATCCTGATATGGTGCAATTTTAGTATTATCTATCAACCAAAAAAATCTACGAACCGTAGACTCACCTTCCTTACCTGGACCCATTGTAGCATTACACCACTGGATGATGGATTTTGCATCTTTCAATATTGCTCCATCTTTGTACTTTAGTTCTTTACGAGCTAAGGATCTTTTGATGCATGCGCCTACACCATCGTGCTCTCCCTTTCCATGACCAGCCTCTGTGAAATTCCACATGTATTGAATTCTACACAACTTGTGCATCCTGCTCAACCAATAGAACGTCCGTGCATTCTTGAATTGAGATGCACAATTGTCTGACCAAATAATGTGCTGACGATATGTGATGCCCCTGTTAGCCAAATCTCCATAAAATAGTTGAAAACAACCATGTACGAACTCCGTAGAATGTGATCGATCATCACTGATGTAAAAATGGTACTCCCTCAAAATCTTCCTGTCATCCTCTGTACTTGTAGGTGAATGCATGAATGTTATGTGAACAAATATGGAAACCTGTTGAGAAGTATAATACTTTGCTTGCACCTCATTTTGTGGTTGTAGTGTGTAGTTCTCTACAAAATCTACAACCAAAATAATGGTATCCAGTGGAAACGTATCCTTGCACAACTTGAATTGCAAATCCAGCCATCGAGCTCTATGGGTATGCCTTGCATACTCGTAAATAATGTTTTCACGAAAAATATTCATGAACTCATACACTGAAATATTTTCAATGACTAAATCACATCTTTTACCATGTTTCCCATCTTTTAGATCATATGTCACTGTCTTAAATTTTCCATAATCTACTATTTCATTTCCAATTGCATGTGTACTATCCATATGTTGACAAGTTGATAAAAGTTGCAAAGAACCACAAAATAAGCACGTACCATCCAAGCATGATGTCTTGTAAAATTGTTGGCCGTCCCTTATTTCACATAAAATGTTGGATATGAATTCCCTTGAAGATCTTGGTGGCTCATTTATGTCACAATCCTGCAAAACAAACTGAGAATGCAAAATTATGCATATATGCCTAAAAACATCAAAATGGTTAGAAAATTCCATATGTATCCTACAACAACAAGTTGTGCATGTGTGATTTATCTTCACATAAAAAGGTTTACCCATCTCAAAAAATCTTTGACTTATTCAAATTTGAGGATACATACCAATAAATTTTGCAAAAAATTGTGTCTGAGTTGTGTCCAAAAAATGTTTTGCATGTGGCTCGTGATTTTGGCTACCAATCCTCCTTCTTACAACATCTCTTTGATTAGGGGAAACACGTGTGTTATTTTTTCAAAAATCTTCGATCAATGATTTCAAGGCTTCACTAATTTCTTTATCCTTTCACGGTAGTCTACCACTAAATGTCCATAACTCATTTTTTGTTGGATCTTCTAATCTCTCACGCCTTAGCATGGCTCTCCTTAGAGTACCTATACCAATTTTTAATGTTTTTCTTGTCTTTCTCATGAGTCAAGCTTTCTTCATTTGGCTACTTACTATTGTCGATGTAAGTACCCGTCTTGCGATATTACTATCTTTGGTGCGTGATTTAAAACCCACTTTGTCATAAGCATTCATTAGATTCTTTACAATGTTTTTTCATTTGAATCATCCATCGTTCTTAGCCCAAGAATCTTCATGATAGGCCTAAATTTTAAATTCGTCATCATTTCAACAAATAATTGGCATTGACCTGTAATATTTAATTCATCAAAAAATAATCTCCACATACGATTAACTTTTCTTTGACAAGTACGCTTGCTAATCTTGTCAGGCATTGATTTCAAAATGTTACTATCAATATCAATCAAATATTTTGGTCTTCTAAAACGAATTCTAGAAGGTGTTATAATCTCTTCAATTCTCTCAACATTTTGAACATCAACATAACGTTGAGTGTATTGCGTACCTTGAACCGAAGATGATGTGCCTTGGCAATAAGATGCAAAAGATGGAATATCACCTACTTGATGTGTTGATGTTGTGCCTTCAACATGACATGATGGAGTGTGTATATCGTCAGATCTACAAATCGGTGTCTCTTCAACATGAGAGGACGATATGACTTCAACATTGGAAGATGGTGTAGCGGACGATATGACTCCAACATTAGAAGATGGTGTAGCTTCACAATTCAATTGTCTTCTTGAGCGTAATAGTCTCATTCGTTCTCTTTGTCTTTCCAATTCTTCCTCTTTGTTTCTTGGTACCGGTGGTTCTTGATCCTCTTCGAAAGTCAATTCTTCATTATTGCTTTGCAATTTTCTTTGCTCACGTAGTAATTTTATTTTCTCTTTTAATTGCCAAATCTCTCTCCCTATCTTCATTTGTTTGATTTTTTGGTTTCTTCCTTGGCATGATGATGATTTCTACATGTCAAATTATTCAAACATTTGAATTACTTAAAATGTGTAAATTACAAATTATTCAAATACATATAAAAATTATAATTATTTGAATGAATACACAATATATATATAAAATGACTTGTCAAATTTCTAACCATTTCGAAATAACATTTCATTGAAACATTCAAATTTCAATGAATTCACTGTATATTAAACAACATGTCAAATTATAATCAAATTTGTATCTATATATCAACAAACAATATTTAAAATAGATTGCACTAACCTTTTCTATACAAGGAATATTCAAAAAGTCTTCAAATCGTGTATCCAATGATTGAATTTGGTGTTTGTTAGCTTCCAAAAGTGTTTGCCACCTTGAAATAGTGTTTGTTAGCTTGAAATAGTGTTTGCCACTTTGAAAGAATGTTTTCTGTGTTGAAACCCGCAATTTCTGTCGGGATAACGGAGTGCAAAATAGAACAAAAGCAGAGAATGAATGAAACGGGCCCCAAAGTTGCTTTTTGACCGTTTTTAGGTGATTTCACATAGTGCGTACGCCCTATAGCGCGTACGCACTATATTAGAATACATCACTCTCCACCCTCCCTACTCTCTCTCTCTCTCTCCCTAGTCTCTCTCTCTTCCTACTCTCTCTCCCCTCACCCATCCCCTACACTCTCTCTCTCCCCTCTCCCATCCTTTACTCTTTAGATCTCTCACACACACTCCCATCCTCCCTCTCCCACTTCTTACTCTCTCTCTCTCTCTGCCACCTCCTGCTCTCTCTCACACTCTCTCCCATCCCCTACTCTCTCTTACACACACTCCCATCCGCTACTCTCTCTCTCCCCTCTCCCATCCCCTAAACTCTCTCTTTTGCAGATACACACTCCCATCCCCCTCTCTCTCTCCCCTCTCCCATCCCTTACTCTCTAGATCGCTCACACGCACTCCCATCCCTCTCTCTCCTCCTCTCCCACTCCCTCTCCCACCACCTACTATCTCTCTCTCTCTCAAGTTCTCTCTCTCCCTCTCTACTCTCTCTCTCTCATCCCCTACTCTTACTCTCTCTCTCTCCAATCCCCAACTCTCTCTCACACTCTCTCCCATCCCCTACTCTCTCTGACACTCTCTCTCATCCTTTCAATCTATCTCTCTCATCTCATACTCTCTCTCTCTCTGTCACCTCCTACTCTCTCTCACACTCTTTCCCATCCTTTCACTCTGTCTCTCCCATCTCGTACTCTCTCTTTGCCACCCCCTACTCTCTCTCACACTCTCACACTCTCTCCTATCCCCTACTCTCTCTCTTTCACAGACACACACACACACTCACACTCCCATCCCCCCTCTCTCTTCTCTCCCATCCCCTACTCTCTAGATTTTTCACACGCACTCCCATCCCTCTCTCTCCTCCTCTCCCACTCCCTCTCCCAGGTCACCTACTATTTCTCTCTCTCAAGTTCTCTCTCTCCCTCTCTACTCTCTCTCTCCCATCCCCTACTCTTACTCTCTCTCTCTCCCATTCTCAACTCTCTCTCACACTCTCTCCCATCCCCTACTCTCTCTCACACTCTCTCCCATCCTTTCACTCTGTCTCTCCCATCTCGTACTCTCTCTTTGCCACCCCCTACTCTCTCTCACACTCTCACACTCTCTCCTATCCCCTACTCTCTCTCTTTCACAGACACACACACACACTCACACTCCCATCCCCCCTCTCTCTTCTCTCCCATCCCCTACTCTCTAGATTTGTCACACACACTCCCATCCCTCTCTCTCCTCCTCTCCCACTCCCTCTCCCAGGTCACCTACTATTTCTCTCTCTCAAGTTCTCTCTCTCCCTCTCTACTCTCTCTCTCCCATCCCCTACTCTTACTCTCTCTCTCTCCCATTCCCAACTCTCTCTCACACTCTCTCCCATCCCCTACTCTCTCTCACACTCTCTCCCATCCTTTCACTCTGTCTCTCCCATCCCATACTCTCTCTCTCTCTGCCGCCCCCTACTCTCTCTCTCACTCTCTCCCATCCTTTCACTTTATCTCTCCCATCCTTTCACTCTGTCTCTCCCATCTCGTACTCTCTCTCTGCCACCCCCTACTCTCTCTCACACTCTCACACTCTCTCCCATCCCCTACTCTCTCTCTTTCATAGACACACACACTCTTATCCCCCCACTCTCTTCTCTCCCATCCCCTACTCTCTACATTTTTCACGCACACTCCCATCCCCCCTATCTCTCTCCCTCTCCCTCTCCTACCACCTACTAGATCTCTCTCTCTCTCAAGTTCTCTCTCTCCCTCTCTACTCTCTCTCTCTCTCTCTCTCTCTCTCTCTCCCATCCCATCCCTTACTCTCACTCTCTCTCTCTCCCATCCCCTACTCTTTCTCACACTCCCATCCCCTAATCTCACTCTCTCTCTCCCATCCCATACGAGCTTTCTCTGCCACCACCTACTCTCTCTCACACTCTCACACTCTCTCACATCCCCTACTCTGTCTCTCTTACACACATTCCCATTCCCCCTCTCTCTCTCTCCCTCTCCCACTCCCTTTCCCCCATCCCCTACTCTCTCTCTCTCCCCTCTCCCATCCCCTACTCTCTCTCTTTCATAGACACGCACTCCCATCCCCCCCCCTCTCTCTCTCCTCTCCCATCCCCTACTCTCTAGATTTGTCACACACACTCCCATCCCCCCTCTCTCTCCCTCTCCCACTCCCTCTTGCACCACCTACTATCTCTCTCTCTCAAGTACTCTCTTTCCCTCTTTACTTTCTCTCTCCTATTTCCTACTCTCACTCTCTCTCTTCCATCCCCTACTCTCTCTCTCTCTCTCTCTCTCTCTCTCTCTCTCTCTCTCTCTCTCTCTCTCTCTCTCTCCCCCTCTCTCTCCCATCCCCTACTCTCACTCTCTCTCTTTTCCACCCCTACTCTCTCTCACACTCTCTCCCACTTCCATCCCCCCTCTCTCTCCCTCTCCCACTCCCTCTACCATTGCCTAATCTCTTTCTCCTCCATCCACCCTCTCTCTCCCTCTCCCACTCCCTCTGCCATTGCCTACTCTCTTTCTATCCCATCCCCTACTCTCTCTATCTCTCTCTCCCCTCTCTCATTCCCTACTCTCTCTCTTTCACACACACCTATCCCCCCTCTCTCCTCTCCCATCCTCTACTTTTTCTCTCACTCGCTCTCCCTCTCCCACTGCCTACTCTCACTCTCTCTCACTCTCTCTCTCTCTCTCTCTCTCTCTCTCTCACTCTCTCCCTCTCTACTCTCTCTCTGCTACCCCCTACCCTCTCTCACATTTTCACACTCTCTCTCTCTTTCTCTCTTACACACATTTCCATCCCCCCTCTCTCTCTCCCTCTCCCACTCCCTCTCCCATCGCCTACTCTCTCTTCCATCCCCTACTCTCTCTCAAACTACTCTATCTTCCCCCTCTCCCATTTCCTACTCTCTCTCTTTCACACACATGCACTCCCATCCTCCTCTCTCTTGCTCTTCCTCTCCCACTCCGTCTCCCACCACCTACTCTCTCTCTCCCCCATCCCCTACTCTCAATCTCTCTCTCCCAACTTGTACTCTCTCTCACACTTCCTCTCTCTCCCATCCCCTACTTTCAATCTCTCTCCCCCATCCCATACTCTCTCTTTGCCACCTCTACTCTCTCTCTCACACTTCATCTCTCTTGCATCTTGTACTCTCTTTTCCACCCTTACTCTCTCACATTTCCTCTATCTCCTATCCTATACTCTCTCTGCCACCCCTACTCTTTCTCACTTCCTCTCTCCCCTCTCCCATCCCCTACTTTCTCTCTATCTCTCTCACACACACAAATAGCCATTCCCTCGCCCCACCCCCCCAGCTCTCTCTTGGTTTTGATTTGCAATTTAGGTCTCAATAGTGTGTGCGCACTACCTCGAATTCAATAGTGTTATAATAGGGCGTGCGCGCTATAGGGCGCACGCGCTATTCAATGCTTTGCATTAAAACCAAGCCTAAGGCTTGGTTTTGCCTTGGATATCCAACCCAAAGGTTTGAAGTTTATAAACAGGTCTGAGACGTGTTTTCCAACAAACATACAAAAAATGATTGATTTTTCTTGTGTGCTCCCCTTCAAGATTCTTCATGGTTGGGTATCAATAAGATCAAGTTACATAACATTATAGGTCTCTGTGTTAGCTATCTAACCATATAATTTATTTTAAATTTGAACTATTTTAAGTCTTTCATCTATAATTTCTTTTGAATGTATGTTCATTTTTTGTCAAAAACCACCATGTACTAATTGGGCTGTAGGTTTTAGCTCATTCATCGAATTTTGTAACAACTTAGTTTTTTAGAAACTAGACTCCATTCTACACACTTTGAAAAAAAGAAGTTTTGATTTTAGATTAGTTTTCAATCATTTCTAGGGGGAGCACACAGATATTTCACATTTTTGGGATGGGTCTAATTTAAAAATTCATTAAAAAAAAAATACACATTATAAAATTACCCAAAAAATCTGGGATAAACTACATAGTGTTAGGTAACTTTTGAACAGAGCGATTAAAGAATTTCAAAAAAAAGTTAAAATTTTAGGGGGGCCACACTTTGTACTATGTTATGTTTTTTTGGAATAAACAGTACCACTTTCTGTGGCCCCCTTTTTTGAGGACCTAATACTAAACCATTTTGAAAAAAAATTAGTAGTTTAGAAACTAGATTCAAAGGACTACGACTTTTATTTTTGTCATATCTTAAAATTTTGAGCGTAACTATCTTCAAATTCTTGTTGAAGTCCAGAATTTGCTGATTTCAGGAAAAAGGTGTCCACTTATACCCCCCTTTTGGCACCACAACTTTGTGCACTTACCCTTATAAACAATTCACGTTCATGTTATGGGTAGGACTGAAAATTAAATGAATAGGGGTTTAAATTAGGATTGTGATTTGTGTTAAGGTTAGAGTTGTGATTAGTATTACGATTATAATTAGATTAAGTGTTGTGATTAGCGATGGATTTAGAGTTATGATTAGGTTGGGTAAGTTTTAGATTTTTTTTTTGAAACAAGATGTAAAATACTATTTATCATAAAAGAATCATTACATAGCAAGACCAGAAATAAATCTTGAAAAATTAGATAGCATCTAAACAAATATCCTATCAAGGAAGCCAATAGGAATAAACATAAACTTTATCATGTTATCCATATGAACCTCTCTATTGTTTGAGAATGTTCTAGGGGCAAAACTCATTAATTACCAGCATTTCCCCTTTATATGTTAGGGGATCCATTAACCAAACAATTAGTCACCCTATTCCATTCCTTAGGAATGTAGGAAAAAAAAAAAGTTTAAAGAGTTACTTAGACTAAGGGTTTACTTGACCACTAAAGCTAACTACCAATTTACTACCTGCACCCTTTACTTTTCTACCAAATCAACCAAAACCTGTGAATTTGACATAGACAATTTTTCTCTAGCCTAAGTAGTAAGAAGAAGAGCTTCCATGAAATTATTCATTTGTTATCCTTTATAACTAGGAAAGAGAAACAAGACAACCATAGAGATATCTCTTGTAATCTCTCATATCCTAGTATGTCCAATATTCCTCATAGCATACCTACAAACCATTGTCATAAATGCTTTATTACCACATTTGAGTAAGTTCAAATTCATAATATTAACAATATCACTAGGATCTATATTAAAAAATTATTTCACTTTAGATAAGGTCTCCTAAAGTATGTAGATAACTCTACCATAATGGATATGCCATCATTTTCTTATCCTAAAAAATATCTCAATTTCTTTTTGGATATGCCATCATTTTCTTATTGTCATAAATGTTTTATTACCACATTTGAGTAAGTTCAAATTCATAATATAAATAATATCACTAGGATCTGTATTAGCAAAATATTGCACTTTAGATAAGGTCTCCTAAAGTATGTAGATAACTCTACCATAGTGGATATGCCATTATTTTCTTATCCTAAAAAATATCTCAATTTCTTTTGGATATGCCATCATTTTCTTATCCTAAAAAATATCTCAATTTCTTTTTAACTAAAGATACCAAATAATGAATGTGGTCCCTATAAACAAGGAAAATTAGGGGTTTAGAAATAAAAATGATTAGCTAACCATAAAAATGCTATAACATCTTTCAAAGAAAAAAGCATTATCTCATCAATAAAAAACTATGAAATCAAAATTGCATAAATTTAACATAAAACACAAAAAAATTCTATGCAAACCCTTCATCCCACTCCATTATTTTTCTTTCTCCTCTAGTTAAATGTTTTTATGAATGTGAACAAGTGCAAAAATATGATTAAGCAAGGATAATCCAATGGAATAACAATAAGGATACTAGAACATTGTAGTTTGTTGCTAGTGAAAATGAGTATTGAGAGCATAATTTATAGATTTTTAGTGTCAAGTAAATAGACACAAATAAAAGGATGTGAGAGGACAAGGGTGAAGGAAAGGAAAAGTCAAGTGAGAGCCAAAAGGACAAGGTAAAAGAAAAGAAATAATGCAAGTAAGATTACAAAATGGAGATAAAATTTAGAGATATCAATAAATATTAATTTATTAATTCACCTTCATATTGATAATCAACCAATTAAATAATATTCATTTAATTATTCCAAAGGATAAATAAGACTAATAAATGCCATATTTATTTATCTTCAGGAGGGCATATTAGGATAAGGGGTATAATATTTAAGTTATTATATGTTAAAATGTTTAGAATAACTAGGGGGTGAATTAGTTATCCGAGGTCCAAGTTTACCAATTGAACAAACAAACACTTAAATAACTTCATATCTTAACATTCAATAGCTTGGTCTCTATAGTCAACTTTTAGTAAACATAAACTAGCAATCCATTGTCCTAAATATAACAAACTTTGTACAATGTAAACATTAATAGTAAATTACCACATATAACATCCACACAAGTTTGACACTAGGATTTAACATAGAAACCCAATTTGGTAAAAACCATTAGCAACATGTCACCAATATTTTCAATCTCTGAAGTGAGCTTTGTTAGGAGTCAAGCCTGTTAAAGGTTACAAATGACACTGTTAAATGTGACCTTGTTAAAGGATTTAATCACCCTGTTAGGAGTGGCCTTGTTAGAGGACTTTAGAACATTCCATTAGAATGCCACCTTGATTAAAGGATTTACATATAATTGTTAGGTCAACCTTGATTAAAAGATTTTAATCCTGACACAATGGTTAGAAATTAATAATAGGTTTTGATCTATCAAGTACTACTTAATTTACAAATTCGGATTTCAGTTTGGCTCACAAGTTGATCCACTAATAGGCCTTCATTGTCATCTCAATCTCTAATTCACTTGGCAAACCTTACAGCAATCACACTTCTTATCTTCTCAACTCTTCTCAACCTTTTGTTTAAGTTCACCAGTCAATAGCATCAATTATTGCTCCAACCTTCAACTACTTGATAAGGTTAGCCCTTGTATCTCCTTCAATAAGTAATTGTAATATTTTGTCACTTAAACACCACCATAGATCTTAGGGTTATGATCAAATTTGACACATACCATGAATTTATCCACCTTAGATTGTTTATCCTCTTCTTTTCTAGAAACTTCTTCACAAATCCTTACATAGAAACGTGAAAACATAGTTTCCCTTGATTTAAATGTTCTAGATCATTCATCCTTATCTTCAACACGCTTTTCATATTCAAAGAAATCAACTTTGTCGACTGAAAATTATGGTTTCTCATAAACTGTTAAAATGTTCTTCCTCAACAATCACTATGTTCCTACTTAGACATCACTAGGTTACTCAGTCGCTACTAGATTTATTGTTTGGCACATATACTATCACTCAATCAATACTGATGCTCAATCAACACTATTTCTACTCGGCACTAAGTGTGGCTTGGTCGACACTAGCATCACTTGACATGTATTTCAAGTTCCTTAATCTTATGCTTTGTTTCTCAGTCAAGCATATGCAAGAGATCTATCTTTGATCTATTCTTCAAGTCTTTATTGTTACTGTCTTCTCCAGTTGTAACATGATTCAAACAAACACTTTATCATTTTAAACTCTAACTAATCAAGTGTCCATTTGTAGTTTCCTCTCCATAACTCAACCTTTCCTCTAGTTGCTTTTGTTATGACCAGCTTCTCAAATCCTCTTTGTTAATCAAATAGATATGACACTCAAATCAGATAGAAAATTGTCTCAACAATAAGGTTTGGCATCAATGATAATATAAAAATTGTTCCAATTGTAGTTTCCAACAATTATAAACCCCTAAAATGGACCAAGGACAAGAAGACGAGGATTAAACAACTAACAAAACCTTAATTGGACTAGTGAAAAATGACAAAATTGATAAGACATGATGATATCTTAATAATTAATTAAATAATTTCCATTATTTGATTAATGTGTGAATGAAAGAAATTGACAAATGATAAAAGACCAACCATGCAAAAAATATGTTAAAAGGGGGAGCCACAAGCATTGACCATTTCTACATATCTACATTTTTCCCCTCTTTGTGATAATATGATTCTTAGTGTTGCTTAGAAGAAAATTTGAGAAAATCATACCCTAGTGAACCAAGAGATGGAGATAAGACACCCCCTCAAAACAACTGGGAAAATTTTTATGACAAAGGACAATTTTTTTAAAATGGTTGCAAGGACCAACAAATGAAGAATTTGATGGAAGAAGAAATTAGACAAATAAAAATTAGTAGTCATGAAATCTTGCTTTTGCATGTGTACTTTACCTTTAGAGGGCTTTATTTGATCTAGCAAGTGGATTCATTGCACCATAATATATAAAGTTAGAGTAATAATGTGATCCCTTTGTAGAAAATTGACACATTGTAGAGAAGGAATGTGGAAATATTGAAGCATTGGACATACTTGCCCTATAACTTCAAGAAAGATGTAATGCCCCACTAAGGAACCCTCAGAACATAGGGTCAAATAAGAACTTAACATTTTTCCAATAAAGATATGCATCATACATTCAAGTGCATTAATTAACCATAATACATATAAACAAAAGTGAGACCTACTAGAGGTAAACCACAATCATCACATGATCATGCACAAGTGGAAGACTCAAATGACTTTCAAGGGTTCCAAGATACTCCAAACACTTAGGAAGGAAAAAAAAAACATTCAAGTCACCTTGTGATAGTATAAAGTAATTCCATGAACCTCATGGAATAAGAGAAAACTAATTTCCATGGTTTCCAAACAAAGCAACTAACTCATCGTTAGTGCAAAACATTGCAAGGTTTATTTTAAGCCCAAATTGAAAAGTGAACTCAATGTCATATACCAAAATAAAAAATGGGAAGTGAATACATGAAAAGGTCCCATAGACAAGGGGAAATCAATAATGGAATCCATTTTTTCATAGACCTAGGAACAACTCTTTGACATACATACACAAAATTTGTTTCAAACACATGTGCAGAAGCGGGATTAGACATTACTAGTCTCGAATAGATGCACAGATTTGATTAACATATGTGTAACTTTGTTGAGTACATGTACAACTTTTATGAACAAATGCATAGCTTTGAGGATCATATGGGTATGTTTAGAAAAAATTTCTTAAATACATAGCTAAATTTAAAATACAAGTCTATTGGATCCAACACATAGCTAAAATGAGTACAAATCCACACTGAGGAGTATTGTAATGCATGATTTGAGGTTTTACACACTAAATATCATGAACAACATCATAATCTAATAGATCAAAGGATGTAAAACAAGTATAAATGTATAATGTGAAAATAACAAGTAGGGATTAAAAGAAGCACTTCTTGCTCAAAACTCTATCACTAGAATAATTTTGACATCCATGCAGCAATCCAAACAACAATAAATTATAACTCCACCCTACTAGATGGAACCCTTGGGCCCACCTGACGATGCTCATGGAGATAGTCACTCGACCACTATCATGAGGTATATACGCATGCCAAGAAGTTGCATAACCTAAAGGATAGTATATAGGACCAATATAATACATAGGTACAAATACATATATCATAGTGCATTAAGGTCAAGATCACTACTCAAAACTATATATTGTATAGTAACAAGACTTGAGAATGGAGTGTTATTGCACAACTCAAGGAATCTCACAATATTTAGTGTTCCTTTTCTTGTGAAGGAAGCTTTACTATGCATCTCAATATCTACATATCACCATGACTATGCCAAATCAACATCTATAGGAAGCCATGGTTATGTTGGATCAACATTTGTAGATAGGTACAAATGTACCACTCATCACTCTAATGACCATAATACCAGTAACAAATTATTTTTTATTATTTCTTTCTACCCAAAGTTTTTTAGTGTTATCAGTTGTTTTAATTACCTCCACTAAGGGTTAGCCTAGGACCCCTTTGTGACCTAACCCATCTTGGGAAGACTCTACATTCCACTATCCCACACTTACTATTTAAAATGCAATTTTTTGCAAGAACACGAAGCAAATAGATGACATGCAATAACGAGAGGAGACAAAATATGCTCAATTGCACTTGCCAAGATCTCAGAACACTTAGACCTCAAAATAGGAGCACAGATCTACTATATGCATATATGTAGTCTCCTCCATAGATCCATACACACCAATCTTGCACCCAAAGAAAAAATATGGAGGTAAATCACTTCCAAACTCAAGGTAAGAAACCAAGTAAAATAAAACAAATGCACAAACTCATAGTTGCTCAATTGGCCACTACACCAAGAGCTTGTATTTCAAAGGAATCAATGAACCATATTGTGAGGAAATTTCAAAATTGATAAAATGCACCAAAATCCCAAATTATAGAAAAATCTTGTTTGGTGGTAATATTGTCATTTTAACATTGAAAGGTTAGGTTCGAATCGTAATTGAAACTATCCAAATCACTCATAATAGGGTGAGCCCTCATAAAGCATATATGTATGTTCCTAGCAAGTTAACTCATTTACTGTAACAATGAGCATGTGGGTATCATTCTATCTATGGTTTTCACCCTCTAACAAGGGTTTCAATGATATCAATACCATTGTTATGTGTAATGGTTGTGTGGTTGTTTAATATTGTTTTTGATTAAGTAAAATAGGTTTTAACAAGTGCCTAAAACCCCACATTAAACCAAAGCATAAAGAAAAATATTAAAAACAAGAGATCAAGGAAGGCCACAAACTAAACCTAAGAAAAAATAGCATCTAAAGGAGAAGGCAAGTCTAGCCAAACTAAAAAGAGGGGGGGGGGGAATATAAAAGCTAGGAGAGCAAATTTGGGCACTATATTGTTGACTAGCTTAGTAGTCTCGAGCTCTAGCTTTTCCATGGTCTCTATCACATCAATCATCAACTAATTGTCATCTAGAGTATCCTCCTTGTCCCTCTTCCTCTTGTTCAATCTTTCTTTTTAGTTCAGACTTTCATCCAGGGGATTGGCATCCGCTTTAGGAGCCCTATTTCCCTCATTAACTATGTCAACTTTCTCGTTGGTACCAACCTCCACCATCTCTTGAATTTTTTTGATATTATCATTTAATCCTTTGATAATACTAAGGCTCTAGTTAGCAAAATGAAGAGTGCACTCCATCATGTCTAATCTCTTATCCATCTCACTAACCCTAGTTTCCATAATGTTAATTCTGTCAAACCTGTCATCTCCTTCCTTCCTTTCCAGCCCCTTAACCCTATTCTTTAGCTCTTTGATTTTGTGGAAAATCTACTTGATTCACTGGAAGTTATCCACGATGTTGTTGCAAGCATTGTTGAGGAGATTCATCCCTACCTCCCTAGCATTATCGCTAAGAATCACTATTTTCAGATCAATAAGTTCCTCCAAATGGATTTCACCATCATCTCCCTTTAAGACCTTAGGTTGGATAGTCTCTCTAACAATGCCCATCTTCACAGTCTCAGACTCAAAGTTCCTCTAGATCATTTTCCTACCCTGGAATCAAAAGATATGGTTGTTTTCTCCTTGCCATAATCCTCATTCCTGACCTCCTGGGTGATGGGAGTTGTCTCCTGACCCTTGTCAGAGTCCTGATTAGCTTCAATTTAAATTCCCCTTCTCCTCTTTGCCAAGCTTTCCACCTTCTTGTGAGCCTGGACCTTGCTAGTACCCTCCTATTTCACAACTATCTCCTCTTCCATATCCATCCCCTCATCTTCTTCATTATAATCCTCAACTAAATTAACCTCAGACTTGAAACTTTTACCTGCTGATCCTTTCCTAATCTTTTTCTTCTTGTTCTTCCCCAAATCCTTAATAATCTTGGCCACCTCCTCTTCATCATCTGAGTGGAGCCCTATACTATCTTTAGTATCAAAAGGGAGATGTGAGCTTTCTATATCATCTGACGACTCCACTTTGTACTCTTCAATAGATCTACCATGGGTTTGAGCCTTGAAGTACTCATAAATTTGTAACAATAAGCCCTCATGGAAAGTCAGGTTAGCATACGATTTCTTTTTGTAACCCATGATATTCTTATTAATAGAGAAGAATATGTAGTAGGGGGTATGGATATTTTCATGCCATATCGGAAGTGGTTAATGATGGCAAAGTGATGGGTACATGGATTCTATCATACACTCCCGTCTTCACCAGTTCTTTCATCTCCTTGGAATCTTTAGCAAAATATTTCATTGCATTGAGGGAAAATTTCTTGTCCCTAAAGAATATGATTCCATTAGTAGGGAAAGAAATGACCTCTAGTATGATGCCTTCATTAACCTATAAATCAACCTCGTCAATCTTTACTTCCTCATCTTTCCAGGACATGACCATAAGATCAGTAACCTTAGGGTTCTAGCAATGCAATTTCTCAATGAAATTGGAAATGCTACCATCCCTCAGTTTCTCCCAAACCTTCAACCACCTTTTCCATTTCACTACCTCATCCTTCGGCTCTCTGGGATACCTTTTTCCCACCATCTTGTTTCTTAGAGTAGAAATTTTCTGCAACCTCCGATATTGAAAAATAAATTGCTGATAAAACTCACCAAAACAAAGTGTTTCTTTGTTCTCAGGAATGCAATAGTAATTAAGCTTATCAATCACCCATAAAGTGTGCCAAAAAGCCTCCCAATTAAGATAACTTGTGTTTTTCCTGTGCTTAGCTCTCAATAAAATTAATGTTATTCTGACAACATTACCTTTCATAATTACTCTTAATATTTCTTGTCCTCCCCTGGATTCTCTCAATCTCTATCATGCTTTTTGCTACTATCAAAAGCCTATCACCATTAATCCACTCGTATGTCATTTCCCTTTTAATCACCTCATTGGCCATCTAGTAAGCAACCAAGTTAGCCTCTCTATATTCATGTGACATGTGGACCCTATCGAAAGTGAGTAGGATTTGTTTGGTTTCTTCTACCAAATTCTTGATTGACCAAGATGAAGGATGCCCACCTCTTAGGAATTTTATGATGTTGTTTGAGTCCCCCTCAAGCCAAAGGAATTTAACCCCAATATCCTTAGCCATCATAGTAGTTTCAAGGGCAACACATGCCTTAGCAAAGTGTTTTTTGGTGCCCCAGAGGGTAGCTAACCATCACTATGCCATAATCGTAGTGATTTCAAATCACCCCACCACTGTCAGCTTGCCCCGAATTTCCTTTAGCCGCCCCATCAAAATTTATTTTATGTCATCCCACAAGGGGCAATTTCCATTAACATTTCTCTCTTCTTTTCTATGTATCATTACTACACCTGGTGTCTCCTGCAAATAGTAAGAACCTTTTCAAAAAAGCTAGTTTTACAAAAGGGCATTAAGAATTTTACCCAACACAATCTTGGTGGGGCTAGCTTCCCTGAATATTTGATTTTTTTTTCTTTTCATATTACCCAACCAAAGTGAGGTAGAGCCCATTTACTAATGGCTTAAAGACTAGAGCCCTTCCACAAGTCATCCCATTGCCTAAGAAATTCAGTAATCGTAGCAGGGGCACACCAGTCCAACCCAAAAACATGGCTAAAAAAGACCAAACCTCTCTCGTGAAAGAGAAATGAATAAACAAGTGATCCATAGTCTTGGCCTAATTTTTTCAAAGGATGCATCTATTAGGAATGTAAAGACCTCTTTTGATGAGATTGTCAATAATAAGCACCATGTACTAGAGGAAAAGCCAAAATAAAATGTTGATTTTAGGAATAAGGCCAGGGTACTAGGCCTTTTCCTATATTGGTTTGGAATCCTATTTCATTTGAGCTTGGTACCCTAAGGCCACTGAGTAAATACCAGTAGAAGTGTTCTCCCACACTAACTGGTCTTGATCCTCAATCAAAATCATAGTGTGAAGGATAGTCATCAAAGTTTTGAGCTCCTCAGAGATTAAGGAAAGGTCTTGCCATTCTTTTCCTAATCTGTAGTCATTGACTTTGATTTCAAACCTTTGAATGCAAATATTAGCCCATCTATCAAAAGTAGGAAGATTGAGGAGAGGCCCCTGGAATAACTAGTGGTCCTGTCAGAACATAATCTTTGTACCATTGCTCATGCTCCATTTCGTCTTGCGTTTGGTCGTATCTCTAGCTTTGAGCATACCATTCCAGATGCATGAGCCCTTGGGATTGGTGGCTTCATTGAAAAATTGTCCAAAGAAGGTCTCCTAAGGTATTTATCTTCTATCATATCATACCACCCCCTTGAAAAGATTATCCAAATCTGTTTGGCTTGAAGGGCTTTATTGAAAGGTCTTAGTTTTTTTATTCCCAAGCCCCCTAAGTTTTTAAGGAGGCACACATTGTCCCCAAAAATGAGAGGAAATCTCTTGTGTTCCTCCAAACCAAACCAAAGAAAAATTCTCTGGATCTTCTCCAATACATGTCAGCATATTTACAGGGAATCCCAAATAGACTTAGCACATATGTAGGAAGATTCTGAAGGGTGGATTTAACCAATTGAATTTTGCCAGCATGGCTAGGGGTTATACACTTCTAGACAACTAATTTCTTATTAAACCTATCAATAAGACTAGTACGAAAAGAATCAAGGGGTTTGAGGCCTATAATGCCTCTTGTGTTTGTAGTTTGAACCTTGTTATATTTTGATTCAAGAGATACTTGATACTCTTGTTATGTTTCATTTGAGATGACTTGAGGGTCAGATGTTATACTTTGATTTTAGTATCATAGATGCTATACTGGTATGTTATTCAGTTTATCATATTTGCATATTGATGTCATTTTGATATGATAGTAGGTCTATGATAATATATGGTTATCTAGTATTTGGAAATATCTTTGATTCTATTATGTGATGGATTTTATGCTATGGATATTTACTTCATTCTTGTTTTATTATGTTTTATATGAACATGAGTGATGTAAACAGATTATATCAATATATTGTTCATAAATGGTTAAATTAGGTATTTAATGCATTTATTACTTTGGCTATGATATTATATGCATTGTAACACTAGATCATGTGTTTTAGTGTGCACGATTTATATCCCTAGCAATGACACATGGAGTTAGTCATTCAACTATTCATATTTTACCAATGTCATCCCTATATGGTCGACGTATCTTTTAAATGTTAAATTAAACCCTCCAGTGATTTGTTAAATCCATACTCATTCTTTATGTGATTAGACCAATGAGCATGTTTGTGCATTTAGGGTTTTGCATTGTCACAAAGTTGTTAAGGCCTTCTCTGATTTTAGTTTTAGGGTTTTTGGGCTTTATTTAATTGAATTTTAATTTATGGTAGCTTGCACATAGATGAATTCTGATTACTAGGAATAGCTTGTTTTTGTTTGGGTTGATTTAGAGTCTAGCTAGTCTAATTGGTTATTTACCCTAATCAATTATTCACTAAAAAAGTGAATAAGTAAATTGAAAGAGGAATTTAATTCCTCACTTCTCACCTTTGTAATTTGGAAAATTGAGAGCTTTTTCTAAAATCCTTTTCTGAAGGATTTGTTTTCTATTCATTGTGAGAGCTACAGGCATGTGATCTTCATGAGGATGGACTCATTTGATCCATCTCGAGGAGATCTTGCTTTGCCATCATTTTCAGCTATATTTGTAGATTATTTATTTTACCTGGCTGTTTTCTGTTTTAGCCCTTTTGGCTGTCAGGTAGGGCTCTCATGTTTTCATGTTTCAGCTCCATTTCTAGTTTTATTTCTGGTAGATGTTTGTTTGGAGTCTGAGAACCAGTGTTCCCCTCCATTTTTGTTTTCTAGTTTTGCCCGGTTGGTCATGTATGAACATTTTCCTAGTTTTTGGGATGAGGGTTTGGGGTTTCACACCATTATACTAGTTGATTTTGCATACGGTGTTCGAACCCAAACTTCATTGGATTTTTGAGTCTTTGTGCCCAAATATCAAATGGATTTTTATTTCAAAGTTTTTAGTTTAGGGGTTTTTACCTCATTTTTTGTTCCACCCTATTTTCTCAGGTTTTCTTGGCATGATGTTGGTCGTGGACCTGGATCATCCATTTGGATGTCAGTCAGACCATTGTTGCTCTTTCATGTTGCATTAGGATGCATGTCGCATTTTTTCTCCTAAGCTTATTTTTGGTTGAGTGATTATCTACTTGTGTTCTCATCTTGTCCTTATGTTATGATCGTTGTGATGGTGGTATTCCACACATAAGTACACACACATACATTGTCGAGTGACTTGCAAGGCCCGATCTCCTATTTGTATTTTGGTAGAGTTATGATCATTTGGGTTTGGTTTGTGAATATGCATGCTTATGGGCATTCATGGTTGGATGAGCATGGGTAGGGTAGGGTAGCACATGGAGGAGCTTATATCTCGTATCCTAGTGACCATTCCTAAGGTTGGAAGAGGAAGTTTTAAGTAAGTGATAACTAAATAAAAATACTAGGTGGTAATAAATTTAAGATAATTAAAAAGTGGGATTGTGCGCCTTCTGTTGGGAAGTGTTGTTGCCTATATTGTGCATCTTCCATTGGGGAGTGTTGTTGCAAATACTAGCTTGGGCTTTTGGATGCCAAGCGACTCTCCATGATGTGAACCGCTACATAGTAACTCATTGAGTGTCTGACCAAGACCTCTAGTTTATGAATTGTCTCTAATCTTGGTTTTTATCATCATTACTATCTAGTGTGAGTGTTAACCATGGATGGTTGCTTTATATGTGTTTGTGGTTGGATCATTATTTCCATCAGCATGGCGGGAGTGGACCTGGGTTCCACGTGGTTGGGAGGTCTAGCTACCTTCACCACTGCTAGGGACTAGTATACAAACATGACCTATTGTCCTAGTGCTACTATTGCTGGATGTTTTCACTTGGTACTTTGGGTTCCAGAGTATGTCTTCTTTTGATTTATGCTTTCAATGGAATACTTGTATATCATGTTTAGATGATGTTAGTTATTGACGCATTCCCTTATTATGATGTTTAGCATATGATTAGATGATATTATCTACTTAGTTGGAGTATTTATTACTTTTGGTTATCATGTTAGATTTCCTCTTCTTATGATGTTATTACACTTTAGTAGTGACATCCTTATAAGACGTCTCCAACTATCTAGTTGGTAGTTTGGAATGTTACACCTGAGGAATGTCTAGGACCTTTGAGGTTTCATGATGTTATTATAGTTGGGAGGAACTACACACTTAGCTGGTTATTTTAGTACATTGCGATGTTGCTTTCAGTTCTTTCCCTTCACTACTATGTTATATGGTTAGATGCAGTTTCCATACTGTAGTTATTATTCGAGTGTCTATGCCTCAACTGTGGATTTGGTACTCCCTAATGTGGAGGTTCTAACTTCTTGTTTTACCCCTTTATTTGTCCTTGGAGAATTTCTTACTTTTTTTGGGCAACCATGTGTTAGCATTGGGCAATACTTTAAAGTATTGCGCACCCAAAGAAGAAGAATCATGTGATACTGGAAAGTATCACATGCCCATAGGAAAACTATTGTGTGATACTTTAGAGTAGCACATAGCCATTAAATAAATATCGTATGATACTTATGAAGTATCACATAGCTTGAGGAGAAGTGTCACCCAGACCTTGAAAGTATCACATTCCTTCTTTAGAAAGGTTGTACAATATTAGAAAGTATCGCATAATGTTGAATTAAAGTATCACCTGGGTCTTAGGAAAACCTATCTGGGTAGACAGCGAACACTTTTTGGGTTGACCGCAAGTTTTCAAGAGGTGTTTTAGCCACCCTCTACAATGTTCTTGAATACCTTGGAATTGTGTTTTGATTTTGAAATTTTTTGGATTTGAAATTATTTGCGTCCTTTTGTGGTTAGTCATTTTGGTCAGTAGTGACATTTGGAGATTTGTTGGTGTCTGGATGTTTGTTTAGTCTTCCATTGTGATCTTTGTGATCCTCGTATGTTGTATGTTGTGTGAATCTATACTTGTTTTAAAAAAAATATCTTGGCTTATATTTATCCTTATTCCAAGGATCTCTAGGTGGGTCATTACAAGGCCCATAGGGATATCCAAATAGGTCAAGGGAAGGCTACCTATGCCACATCCTAGAATATCAGCTATCTTCCTCTGTCTCACACCCAGAGTATTGATGAAGAAGATAGAGCTCTTGTTCCAATTGATAAGTTGTCTCGTACCCCTGGTGTACAAGCTCAAAATGTTTTTAACCACCTGGCTTCCTCAATCAAGGCCTCCCCCCCCCGCCACCAAGATAGTGTCATCCACAAATTATTGGTGAGAGAACACCAAGGAACCTTAAGAAGGTCTAATACCTTTCAAAGCCCCAAGTATTCTATTGGTAGAAATCATCCTTCCTAAGCACTCAATCAAAATGATGAAGAGAATGGGTGATAGGGGGTCACCTTGCCTTAACCCTCTTGAGGGTTTGAAGAACATAGAAGGAGAACCATTGATCAAAATAGCCAAAGAGGAAATTAAAATTTGTTGGTTGATAAGCTCACAAACCTTTAAATCAAACCCAAAGGCTCTGAGGACCTTAGAGAGAAAAGACCAGTCCACCCAATCATAAGCCTTGGACAAGTCAAGCTTTAGGAGAAAGCCTTCTCTCTTGCCTTCTTCTAATGAGTGGATTACTTCATGGATAGTCATAATAGAATCCAAGATTTTTCTCCTTGGAACAAAACCAGACTATTGAGGAGCAATAATCAAGGGGAGGATCTTGATTATCCTATTAGCCAGGACTTTAGAAATGATCTTATAGAAAGAATTGTTGAGGTTGATGGGTCTGAAATGATTCATAAAATCTTCCCTTGGCATTTTAGGGATAAGCACTAAAAAGGTAGCATTCACCTCCTTGAGAAAACTTTTAGCTCCAAAAAACTCTTGAACCACTTTGATAATATCTTGATGGACCACTTCCTAGAACAAGTGAAAGAAGAAAGTAGAGAAACCATCCGATCTTGAAGACTTGTCTACAGGAAGGGAGAAAATAGCCTACTCAATTTCCAAAGGGGGAGGAATAGCCTCAATCATGGAGTTATGCTCTAGCTGGATCAAAACTAGAATGTTAGAGATAATATCTTGTTGGTCCCCATCCTCAAGATTGAGGTCTCTAGTCAGAAGATTGGAGAAGAAAGAGATGGCCTCTGTTGCAATATCTTTTTCATCCTCCAAAACAATATTCCCCTTCTTGATGCTACTAATTCTATAATGAACTCTATGCTTTAGAGTGGAGATATGGAAGAATCTAGTGTTTTGGTCCCCCTCTCTTAACTAGACATCTCTTGATCTTTGTCTCCAAAAAGCCTCCTCTTGACCAATAATATTGTGAAGATTAGTAAGGATGATTTTTTCCTCCTCTAGCCTCTCCTCATTACATCCCTCCTTCTGAATAGCACCCTAAATAATACTAAGGTCCTCTGAAATCTTAGCTTTGGATTGGAATATGTTACCAAAATCTGACTTATTCCACTTCTTGATATTGAGTTTGACATTCTTCAACTTCTTTGCCACCCTAAACATGGTAGTGCCCTCTATGTGAATGTTCCACCTTTCCAAAATATGAAGCAAGATATCTGGGTGGGAAGTCCACATTCTTTTGAATCTGAAGGGGACGTTACGTTTAATAGCAATGGGATCTAAAGTGAGAGAAATAGGAGAGTGATCCGAACTAGTTTGAGCCATTAAAGATAAATTACAATAGTTGGAATTCATCCAATCTAAAGATATGAGAGTCCTTTCCATCTGCACTTGGATGCAATCCCTGACTATTCTTCTATTAGGCTAGGTATAGAAGCCTCCTTGAAGCTCCACATCCAACAACACCAAATCATTAATGAAGTCCAAAAGGTCCTACCTACTTTCCAGATCTGAAGCCAAACCCCCTATTTGTCATCAGCCCTTAAGGGGGTATTAAAGTCCCCCATAATGATAGAATTGGCCACATGGAATCTGGTTAAAATATTTTTAATCTTAAGCCAATACTGCCTCCTACCATTCTTAGAATTAAGAGTGTAAACATTCAAAAGATACCAGCATTCTTTTTTTTATATTAATAACTTGAATGATTAGAATATTACCTTCACCATATAGGACTTGAGACTTGGAAATGTTAGAGTTGCAGAGGGTAAGTAGACCCCTTGAAGCCCCATTTAAGTTTGTAGAAAACCTCTCCATACTACTGCTAAAAGAGATTCTATTCACACTCTCCTTTTCCATTTTGGTTTCTTGAATGAGCATAAAATCTGGTCTATGATCCCTTATCATATTTCTGAGAACTACTTGTTTGTGGGCTCCATTTAGCCCACGTATATTCTAGAATATGACCTTCATCTCTTCTTAGCAAGGCAAGCTTCTTGGATGGTCTTTTGACTCCCATCCACTAAATTCCTTCTAGTTTCCTCTTTCTTGTTTTGGTTGAGACTATTCCTTCCAGGAGTTCTAGGTTTTTCTCCAACATCAGCTTTCGTTCTACTCCTGGTAGTAGCTAGGGAAACTGGGGAAGGATCTCTACTCTTCTTTTTCTTTCTCATTTCATACATTCCCCCTATTGCTCATTTGCACATCTTGCAAATAGAGCCTCCATTCTAGGTAATTAGCTTGGTGATTAAGCTCTAACCATTTCCAACACTCTTGAAACCTTCCCAGGAGAAGCTGCCCCCAGGTCAATGCTAGTACTTGATACCTTACAAGAGGGACCACACTGTTGATCAACACCCTCACCCCCTAAAAGAGCTTGGGAATCTGCGACCTGAGATATATCAACTACTGCTACATAATTAGTGCTTAAAATACCTTTCTTCCCAGATAAAACATGCCCCATACAAGTAACCTTTGTCAAATTGAGAAGGATAGCAGGATCCTGAGAATCTCTTCAAAGGGAAACATGCTTAGTACTGACCTCATTTGTAGCCCATCACTCAACTGCCAAAGGTTTCAATGTTTCAACTTCCTTAATGGAGATTCCTTCATAATCTTCCCTATGGACCACAACAATAGCCAAAGGCAAGGCACCCACTTGGTCCTCTTGTGTCTTCCTAGTCCCTCCTACATGATTCACAATTTCCTTTTGTCACTAAACCTTTTCTCCCTCACTAGAGTGCTTAATTTTATCTTTGGAAATGCCCTTGGACTTATTCCTATTTTTTGCATGTTTCCTAGCTTTCTCCTCCATAAATCTAGGGCATAACTTAGTCACATGGCCTGCTTTCTTACAATGAAAGCACGCAAAAGGGATGCTTTTGAATTCCAATTTCTAAATTTGGGTACCTATTTTGGAGTGAAGATATACAACCTCTAGCATATCTCTACCCTCATTGACCCCAATGCAGATCCTTGCATATGTTAACTGACTTCTTGACACTATAATGGGATTAATGGATAGCAGCTTCCCAAAAGATTTTGATATGACGTTAAAAACATCCTCATACCAAAAATCCATTGGAAGTTTAGGAAGGCGAACCCAAACAGGATTTTGAACAAACAAAGAATCATTAAGATTCAATTGTGAGGTTCATTTCTACAAAGAAAGGGTGGATCAGTTGAACGACCAAGACCCTGCGCAAATAATCCTCAAGAGATTTTCCAAGAAAGAGAACTCGAAGGAAAGGGATCCCTTGGCCATAGCCACAATCTCAACATGATGTTTAAGGTCCCATTTGTTTCTATTATAGGCCTGTACAATATCTATATTCAACCTTGGACTAATGAACTTCCCAACCAGATAGGAGGCCGTAGTAGCAATATTATGGTCTACTAGTTCATCAAGAATCTGTATAGCATATTGCCCCTTTTCCTTATCTAAAACATCCTTTATCTCTGGGAAGGAAGACTTACCTATGGGTTTGATACCAAAAGGAGAAGACCATCGACCAGTTGGAATTGCATTGAGGACTTTTCGAGTAGAGTGTGGACCCAACATTGTTTGTCCTTATCTGAAAGCATCCTTCCCGAGCTCCTACCTTGGTTCACGTGGGCCCTCATTCCTAAAGGCAAGCTTATTCCCCTTTTCCTCCTCCCCTTGGCAAGCCTCTGAACCCTTCCTTGCTCCATCCTGGACAGAACCGCCTGATGCAGAATTCAAATTTTCGATCTCACCAATTCCTATTCTAACTCTTACTCCCTCTCCATGTGCCATTTTACACATCCATGGTTGTTAATATTGTTATATTTTATCTACTAGCATCAATTATATGCTCTGGATGTTACTATTTCATCTTAACAAATCTATGGTTGAATTTTTGAATTACTTGTTTGTACTAGAATTAACCCCACCCCAACCCCACCTCCAATACTTAAGAATCCTAACATCCAACACCACTAGACACGTTAAAAAGTTTACTAAAAACTTTTTTTTTTTTGTTAAAATATAATAGGAAAAATATTTTATTTTATTTTTATCTTTGTAGAAAAAAAAATTCTATTGTACCCATGATTTTATTAGAGAGAGACTCAATTTCCATAGTCCATTATCAATTTATCTAAAAAAAATTCTAGATTTGAGTATGTGTGATCTATTATCATCAACATTTAAAATCATGTTCTATGATCATTCATCTGGATGAGAAAGAGAGCTAGAGGATAAAGAGATATATTTTTCTCCTGCACTTCACTTTTTAATCTCGATGAAGGATCATAGAGCTTGATCGAAAATATTGATGATAATAAATTGCACACAATTGAATCCACAAATAAATTGGATAACATAATTAAAGATGATAGATTTCCATAGTCCATAGTAATTAGTGTGTACACTTTCGAATTCAATTTTGTGGATATTATTTGCACAAATATTTCAAATCATACTCAATCATCCATCAAGATGAAAGAGAGAAAAAGGTTGCAGAGTAGTCCAAATTTGGATAGCATTATTTTCTCTTATTTTTCTTTTCTATTTTTCCCCCTTATTCAATTTATGATCAAAAGGGGTCAATTATATATGAAAATTCATCACTTGGCCATCTTAGACCCAATGGTTATTTTGAAGGTGTGTATGGACATGAACCTTCAATGCAAATTCAATATTATAACACACATATTATATGAGAAATAAAACCTTAACACAATTATCTTGATGCATAAATTAATTTCATTGATTCACATTTAATGGTTTATATTTGTCTCTTCTTATTGAGGGCATATAGAAACATCTACAAGTGAATATTTTCAATCAACATATATGAAGAACAATATATTTTACAATAAACCATCATGTAGAAAATTGTATATCATTCTAGTATCAGGGTGGGAGAAATTACATATTCCAACACATTTGCTAATTCGACCATCAATAATGTTGCATTCAAATTATTTTTCTCTTGACTACTATCTTATTTTATCTTTTTCTTATGAGCATTAACAAGTCTTCAAATAATTTTCCTTGCTAGATGTCTTTCTCTCATTCTTCAACAACTAGTGCACAATAGTTTGTCAAAAACTTAAATACAAAACTTCATATAATTTCTATTCCTAGACAATACTTTCCTTTGACTTTAAACATCCATTCCTTTCAAAACCTTGATTGAGTGCTTTTAAATTTCACATACAACTTGTTGTACTTGAATAAATTCTCAATTGTACTTTTAATAGTTTTCTAACTCCATCCATAACTCCATCCACAATCCATTTTCATGCAACCTGTCATAGAATCCTTCTTGTACTCTCTATTTCAACATGTATTTCAACAATGACTCTTCAAACCACATATTTCATGGATGTAGATCTTAACACTTTTTCTTTGTGCATCATCTTCTATTACAATGTAAACATCACATCTTTGCCTCCCTGGATATAATTCACTTGAACTTGTATCATTATTTCTTTTGTTAGCATGAGGTCGATTGTTGTCCTTGATGCCAACATATTTATCACAACTTTTATTCTATAGGTAGTCGTGTACCAATAACTTGGTGTATCCATTGGTCACATATTAATTATCTTTAAATGATTGGTGTTGTGTGTTATCATTAGCTAAACATTAATTATGTTACCATTTCATGCCTTAGTGATGGTATACATCATTCAAGTTGATCATGTTTTTGGGTCAATCATTTTTGATGTGTATGGTTTGGTTTCGATTCCAATAGCTTTTTGTAGTGCGTTCATTCATAATTTTTGGTTGCAATTATGCTCAAGGATCATTATATTGCTTGAGGTTGTGCAGCCTATATTAAATTTATTCCATGTGAAATTATTTTGGTGTACATCTATATCATTTCAAGAGGGATGTATGCAAGTCCATAAATTCAAGATTTAATACTTAATTCATATGATCTTGTTGCTTATATGTGAGCTATATGTGATACAAGTGCAAACTTACTTGGTTAGTTGATTTGAGGAGGTGTAAGCAATAATATACATTGTAATTAGAGAGGCTCAAATACTATTTTATGTGGTAACTTTCCTACTTCATCTATCATATATTAGTTATAATCCTCCTAGTAGCAAGCCTTGTTCTATCAATGGCGAGCCTTATTCTATTTATTGGGTATGGCCATCTTGGTTGTGAAGCTTATTAAAAAGCCCTATTATGTTGCAGTGATAATTTTAGGTAGCTAACCATGTTGTATAAAATCACCTTAACTAATCTCTTTCATTTCATGAGGATTAGCTTCTTTGTGGTTTTTCCTAGTTTGGGCTTTTCACATAAATCTTGGTGTTGATGTTTATATTCTTTCACGCTTATCTTTACATTGGTAATTTACTATGCTATAATTGATAAATCTTAAATGAGAATTATTGATTGTTAAGCATTAACCAAAAGATCATTTTTTTTAATGTGTATGAGAATAATTGATTCGCCACTTTCTTAGTTATTTGACCTAGTCAACATCTTCTACCTATCATCTATCCCAAAGCCTTAATATTTTAGCCTCGTTTTTTCCTCAATTGGATTCCTCATTCTTTTTTCATGCTTTCCTAGTCATTTACCTTTGATTCCCAACATTTTCATCATTTTCAAACCAACATTCTATTTATTTTCATTACACACAACATTATCATTTTTATCTTCTCATTTTTATAATAAAATCTTCAATAAAATCATACTTATCAATTGATATCTTCTCATTTTTATAATAAAATCTTCAATAAAATCATACTTATCAATTGATAGAGTTAAATCATTTGTACTACATGAATCATTATAAATTAATGGTTTCAATCTAAACATTCATTCTTTTCTTTTAATTTTGTGATTTCTTTTATGCGCAAAATATTTTCTTCTTCCAACCTCTTTTATTTCTCTTCTTAATCTTTTACATTTTTTTAACATTTCTCTTTTAATTGCAAATATTTTTATCTTTCACTTTAAGCAAAAAATTAGTTTAGATATGTTTCACAAGAATTATGCCCATATATATATATATATATATATATATATAATCATGATGTACAATACATCAAAATTATTATTCCAATAATTTATAATTTTATTGATAAATTATTATACAATTCTAAAATATAAATATAATACAAAATTAGTGAAATTAAAGTACTTATTTCAAATAAATAACTAACATATAAACTGACCTCATTAAATCATGAGCATACCTTATTTGTTAGTTGAATGTGTTTCATTATTTAGCAGGGGTCATGGCTCTTCTCTCTTATTCGGCTCCCTATCACCTTTGTTGCCAAATTATGATATTTATACTCGATCATTGTTCCTTATTGATTTGTAAAATAATATTGGAAGTCTCGTAATATGATTTTTAATTCAGATTCTAACTATGACTTGGTATGTGAATTTCTCCTTGTAATGATATCTATGCACTATTGCTAGCTGCAGATAATGACCATTAAAACATATTTGTATCAAACTTGTCGCTGGCATTTTTTCAAACAGCTCAGGCACATTCTTCATGCAGGCTTGACCACACATTTATTTCTCTGTCATAACTTTCAATTTTCCCGCAAAGTCGACTAAATCTACACATTGACTCCACACTCACCATTGTCTACAGTTCATATTATTTATTAAGGAGTTTCAGTCTACCGTTTACAGGTTTCGCAAGAGATTAAGGAGTTTTGATGCAATGGCGAAGTAAGGAGGTTTCGCAAGAGATTAAGGAGTTTTGATCCAAGGGTTAATTGGAGCTACGTGCCCCTGATAAACTGGTCCGATGCTGATGGTTGATGGTTGATGGTTGATTGGAGGGATAAAAAGTTTCAAATAAATGAACATCATACTCTCGTTCCTACCTTAATGCTTCCTTTATAAATAAAATTGGGAATAAAAAAGTATATGTTTAATTTGAAGATTTTTTTTTATAGTAAATCTACTATCAAAGTTCAAATCTATATGAGGGCTAAATACAAATTAACAAATTGATGTCACATCAAGTCACATCAATGGGGAATCTAGGACAAGATGGTGTAGGATGTGTGATCATAAACTCCATGAAGAAAAGATTAAGGATGGTAAGAAATAGACTAGATCAAGCTTTCAATAATGGGTTGTATTTTCAAGTGACAATGTTAGGGTTCAATTTGGTTTGAAAATTAGGTTACCAAAGATTATACCAAGAAGGTGATTTCCAACTCGTTATGAATGAAATCTATATGAGCCAAGTCCAAAATAATAAATTGGTTGGTGGTTATGTCAAATCAAGGAAAAGATGAGTTCATTGGCGAATTTTTTGGCATCTCACATTTACCATGAGGGAAATGATGTTGCATGTTAAAGTTAGAATTATATTTGATTTGATGATGGAAAGTTCAAAGGGTACATCAATAAATGAATGAAATACATTGTGTTTCTATAGTGTCACTTTCATCTTAAAGTTATGCTAGAATTAGAATATGGAATAGAGAATTTATGAGACAATGTTACACTCATGATAGGTACAATTTCACACATGTCTATGATAACGCTAAGGTCATTTAGCATCCAGTAGAAAGGTAGCACCACTACATACCTTGTAGTGGTTACAGTGAATTCCTTTATCTAATTTGAAAGTTGAGAAAATGACATGTTTGAATGAAGATTCATGGAGTTGTTTGAAAAAAGAGTACAAGTGGGTGTTGCATGCTTTAAGACTAGCGATGAGGGATAAATACCTACGTGGGAATGATTACGTATTGTGTGAATCAAAATATCACATCCATGTTCATCTCCATGTTGCCCTATGATGAGACAATGAAGAAGATGATGAAATCTCTCACAAGTAGAATATTTTTTTCTTGGTGACCTCTGAAGGTTTCAGAGGAATTATATAACCCAAATCTATGGGTGAGTTCTAACGCTAGAAAAAAACATGGGGCAAAAATCTAAATGATGAGGATGATGATCCATTGGAGGTGTTTGTGGTGTGGGAGTTGGCACATGGATATGGTAGAGCAAAGGCATCAAGTGGAAGTGGACATCAATTCCTTGGAAGGCTATGTGAAAGTAATTGAGGTAGGGAATGGAACTTAGATGAATACATTGACTAAAGAAGAGAGTGAGATTGTCGAGGAGGAGGATGTCAGAAAGTCAAAAGATGGATTTATTATGTACATATAAAGTTATAACACGTATGAATAGATAACATATGATATTAGTTTACAAGTGATTTTAGTAGTTTATTGATAGGGTGGCTATGTTGGAAAGCTATTTTTTTCTTTAGAATATTTTTTCTATCTTCATAGATGGCTACAAGGGTGTTAATAAAAAATGGTATTCTAAGGGGATAATTGTTTGTCCCATTTTGGTAGTTTCTAGAGATACATTTCTTACTTTCTACTCAGTCAAGGGCTATAAATGTATTCACTTTTATATTTTAATATATATGAGTGTAACCCCAATAACTCACATTTACGTATTATAAAATATGTATATTTTAATTTAGTAAAATCTATATAATGTTCTATAAATTAATTTCAATTAATTACATGAGAGTGATAGAAATGATAATTGAATAATTGATTATAAGTTTAGAAAAATAATGTGAAGGGTGTGATATGTTGTCACATAAAATGATCTACTATTTTTTCAGTTAAATTTCTATTTTTCCTTATCCTACATTAAAATCACAACTCTATAAACTCTATTGTTGGTTAAGTCCACAAATCTAGGTAAATTTTGCAAGCAAAAACCTACTATTTAATCTAGAGATATGATATTTTTTATTATGTAAGGATCCTTTATGATTCACCTAATATCTTACTTTTCTCATATATTTCTCATGGATTGTTGACTATTATATAAATACCCAAGGGAGATTATAAAATCATAAAGGTCATGTCCTCTTAGGTTGACTCTGTTGATAGGAAAAACTTTATCATTGTAGAAATGTTCAATGAGAATAGTATATTTGTTTTTGTTATTGCTATTTTGATTCCTTGATTACATCAATCGGTGTATTCCTAGAATGATATGTATGATTAATTATATAAGTCATGAACATGGATGGATGATAATGTATGAAAATATAATGTCTTTAAATACAATAATATAGAAGTTAATTGTGTAATGCATATACAAACTTATCCTACATAAGGAAATGAATTTTAATTTTGATTTTGACTCAAAGGTATATTTATGGGTGCATGCAAGACTCAACTAGTGTGTAATTTTATATGGGTTCATGGATGTGACATATCTCAATGTAGGATAACCTATTAAGGTGATGTTGAAACCTTCTAGTAACAAGTCACACAACTGAGAAAAAAAGATACAATAGAAACAACAATATTTTATTATAGGAGTTCCAATTCTTGAAAACAATTGCTCAATTGTATATTGTCTTTGATGTTACACAAAATGTCAAGTCATTACTAGTTAGTATCTATTGAGGTCACTCGGGTGATGAAGATAGTTTCCAGTGTCTTCCGAGCATTCAAGAGATAATCAAGTTGATACAAAGTTAGTGTCTACCGAGTTCACTTGGGCACCAAAGAGAAGTTGGCATGGAGTCAGTGTCTACTGAGTTCACTTAGACACCAAAGAGAACTTGGTATGGAGTCAGCATCTACCCAATTCACTCGGGCACCAAGGAGAAGTTGGCCTGGAACCAGTGTTAACTGAGCTCACAATGTTGACCGAGTTGGATATGCTAATGAAGGATTTTCCTATATCAACATATTGAGTCAATTGGATGATTTTGTTAATTCAAGCTGACTTAAGGTTTGATTATTGAATGTATATAAGTATGTTCAAGCTGACTTGACAAGGTAATTCATATAAGGTCAAGTTGAGGATTGAAGAAGACAATATGTAGAACAAAAAAAAGATGAATAAAGGAAGTGAATTAGAAGGATAAGCGGAGTATCCTAGTTGAACGAGCTGCAAAGAACAATCTAATCAAGGAGGATCAAGTAATCAAGCCACAATAGAAATCTAAAATTAGCAAGTCATTTGCATTAGCAATTAGGTCAAGTCATTGTTACTCTCTAATAATTGTAGCAGTGTATCAAATCTCCTAACAGAGTTATCTTAAGAGCTATTTGCCAAATCCTCTAACAAGGTGACATTTCTAGATTGAAGTGTCTGAAGACCTCTAACAAGGCCACTCCTAACAGTGTGATCTAAACCCTCTAACAAGGTCACACCTAATAGTTTGTTTTGTAATCTTTAACATGGTTGGCTCATGTTCATGTTATTTGCTTTATGTTTCTACAACTAAGTTAATTAAGGCTAATCACACTTAATATCATAAGATCTGCATGCTTAGTATTAACCAAGTGTTTATCGAGTGATAGTCATTCTTAGTGTAAATCGAGTTATTGTGTTAATCGAGTGATTTAGTGCTAACTGAGTTACAAAAAAGTTTTGATTTTGGTTTTGTATTTACATCTTAAGGGACTTGGATTTTTTTTTTGTGGTAACTGATTCACCCCTCCCATCTTAGTTACTCATCTTACATTTCCAACAATCAGTATCAAAGTGTTTGGAGATTGCAGTTAAAGTTTTAAGGACCTAAGCTAAAGATCAAGATGTCTTACAGAAGGGAAATTCCTAAGTTGAATAGAGATAACTTCAAAGCATGGTAGGAACTCATGAAGCTACATTTAGCAACCATTGGAGACTTAGGCCTGAAATATTTGAACACCAAGTATGTGGCACCTACTAGAACTTTGGTTGTGGGAGAAATTATAGAAAAGAAGAATCATAACATTATGATGATCGACATAGCCTCTACTCTCAATTATGCTAATTTTGATGAAGCCAAAGATTGTGCTACTGCTCATGAGATGTGGATCAAGCTGAAAGATATCTATGGAGAAGATGTCAATGTGAGAAGAGCCAAGGTAGAAAGTCTTAGAGGTCAATTTGATCAAATGAAGATGAGAAAAGATAAAAACATTATAAAATACAATGAAAGAATCAAACCAAGTGTATGTGCAATCAAAGCCTCAAGAAGAGAGAAAGATTATGTAGCAGTGTTAAGAAAGGTACTTAGAACTCATCTTCTTATTTATGTAATTAGAGTTTTAGAAATTGAAGAGATGAGATGTGATCCCAAAAATGATATAACTTTGGATGCACTAGTGGGAAGGCTGATAGCCTTTGAGTTAGATAACTATGATAACCATGTTCCTAACTCTAGTGATATTGAGTCTGCATTTCAAGTTAATCTTTCACTCAAAAAGAAAAGTGGAAAATCTAAAGTCAAGCAGTCTAAGAATGAAGATGAAGAAGATTCTGATGATGATCTTGAAACCATTTAAGCATTACTTACAAGAATATTTTCTAAAGGCAAAGGAAAGTACAAAGGAAAATACCTCTAATCTATTTTTCTGGTGAAGAAGTTGGTCACATTGCTGCAAGGTGTCTAAACAAAGAAGGCAAAGAAGAAAAGAAGTACAACAAGTACAAAGGCAAGAAAGATTTCAAAAGCTACAAGGATAACAAGGATAAAGGTAAGAAATCTTGTTACATGGCTTAAGATTCTGATAGTAGTGATGAAGATGAAATGGTTTACATTACTATCAAAGATGAATCAAATGATGAAAATGACAAGATAGTCCTCATTTATCATATTAGCAAGAATGGCACATGGATCATAGATAGTGGTTTCTCTCAGCATATTTTGAAAACTACAATGGACCACCATGGAATCAAGATGAGCCAAAATGTGTTTCAATGGTGTCAATCACATTAGGAAGCCAAAGACAACTACCACTCACCATGTCATGGGCTATCACAATACACAAATTCTCGAGACTCACGCTGCAAAAAGAAATGGTTCATATTGGTTGAATTGAAAGACAAGTACTCACTTTTATAACTAGATCCAGAGTAAAAACATTAGATGGTCTTCCTGCTCGACTTGCTTCCACATTTGAAAGATACTCAAAAATGAAAAGTAATGTATATACAATTACATGCAAAAAAAGAGGACCACCTATATCAGATAGCTCTTCAGACAAAGTTTTTATGTTTTGAGTGTAAGAAGAAATCAAAATGCCACAACTGAATCAAACATATTACATAAAAAAGCATACTCAAGCAAATACTCAAAATTACATAAGACTATCGGCGTAACCCCTTGCACCATCAAATGTGCAAGTGCTAGTAATAGATATGGGACATACCTTTTTCCTCTTTACACCAATCTTAGTCCAAACAACTACTTGATTTCTAGAATGAACCTTATACCATAAAAATCTTTGTTGACATTTTTGACAAGCATAGTTGTCGGTATTTGTTAACTAGGTCAAGTATATAGTCTCATAAAGTGCATTGTCAAAGGAGTGTTAGATATTAATGCTAGTATCTGTTGGTCAGATTGTTGGAGACAATTTGGATGATATGGATATAATGTTAAGTAATCTTTATACAAGTACATGTGTAGATATGCATATAAATGGGATTCACTATGACAAGGTATTTTGGCATGTGATGTTGTGTGTTGATGTAGGCATAATGTGGTATGAGTTCATATATTCATGAAAGGTGAGTTTAAATGGAATAAGATTCAATATAGGAACGTGTTTGAAATTTTGATACATGCACATTTGTTGAGTTTATATGCTATTTACACAAGGTTGATGCTTGTCAAAAATGAGTTAAATACTTCAACATAATGTTCCTTGAAGTCTTAATATAGAAAATTAATTTAAGGTTTGGAGTTAAGTTATTAGTCCCTACCTTATATAAGGCAGGGAACTAATGTTCCCGTTGGTGCAGCCCAATTAATTTCTACCAGACAAGTGAATATTATATTGTAAAGTTTATAAGGTTCGATTTAAAAAATCAATTATCATAGTTTAATTTTAATTTTTTGATTTCTCTGTAGCTATTTTCTTGGGGTTTATTCCTATTATTAAACTTAGAAAAATCACTAAATTTAAAGGCAGTGCTCTACAGAAGTTTCTAGAGCCATATTTTCTCCATGCACGCTCTCTAGTGAAGCCTATGAAGAGGCTTGAACTTCTCTTCTCTAAAAATGATCTATTTCCTACAAATAATCCCTTAGAAAATTGGCAACATCTCCTTTAGCTTGTTAAAATAATTCCTCCAAACAACTTAACTGCCCAAATGTTTTTGGTAGATTCTTCAAAAAATTGCCTCCAACGATGCTCAATTTACATAATGAATACAATCCACATTTCCTGCATCTCATCTTATTCATCCACTATCAAAACATTGAGGCTAGTTAAGTGGTCAATGTTGGCAGGCATGAACTCTTGCAAATTTCTAGACTACTCAGACTATGACTAGTATCTTTCATCACCCCTATCCTATTGGATAACTATCACACAATCCTTAAATGCATGGATGTGGAACATAGCCAACTAGTTAAGAGACTATTTTAGTAGGAGGAATCTTAATTCTTTGAATTTGGGTGTCTTGCAACCTGATCATGTCTAGACTTTGATACATTGGTTCTATTTCGTTCTTGGGTAGATGGGAAAAATTTAGCCTTCACCAACACCAGTAGTATGTGGTCTTAAATCAGTAGTGTCAGAATTTTTAATATTTACTTTTTTGGTTTGGTCTTAGTGGTCTTTGAGGCAGTGGAGACTTCTAGTAAGTGGTTTTACACCATCACTATTTGGTTTACATATCTAGTAAAGTAGCTCATTTTTCAGTACCAAAATTCCACATAAATTATGTATTTATCTATCATATGTGTGTGTGTGTGTGTGTGTGTGTGTGTGTGTGTGTGTGTGTGTGTGTGTGTGTGTGTGTGTGTGTGTGTGTGTGTGTGTGTGTACATTGTTTATCTAACAAAACAACAATGTTGATTTAGTTCTTTTGGGTGTATAAGTAACTATGCCTGCAAGAACCTTTCTATAGCTTTTGATGATAGCTTAGCTTGTCTGATATTTGTATATAGGACAAACAAAAATAGTAGAAAATTAGTTTAACTTAATTTTTGAATAGATTTTTTCTTTTTTTTTACAATTAAAAAATTCTAATTACTTTTATTCATAATCTAAGTATACTTACAGATTTTTTCCATTTTTTTATAATTAAAAAATTATAATTACTTTTATTCATAATCTAAGTATGCTTATTATCAGTTTTTACTTTAATTAATAATTAATATATAAATTATGTATAATTTATTGATACATTTATGCATTATTAAAATTTAATTCTAAATTAGAATTTAGTGTTTATTTATTGTTTTAAATTTTACATTTGTTATTTTATTCACTAAAAAAAAATTAATTTTTGAATTACAAATGATGTATTTAAGTTTCTTTTTAAAAATGTTTGAAACTAATCTATTTATTATATGTTATATGCATTTTTTAAAATAAGTATATCTTTGTATTAAAATCAATTTATTTTAAAATATAATCATGTTTTTTTTTCTCATCTATTGAGTTCAATATATACTTTTTTTCTATATTAGTTCCGAAATTAATTTAAAAATCTTGTTAAAATAATTTTGACAAGGAAAATCATTAATTATTTTTTCTTTTTCATTTCTATTTTTTTTTTAAAATAAAATCTTCCATTTGTTGAATTTTTTTAAGTGATCTACTTTCTAACAACTAACAAAAACACAAGGTAGGGACTCCAACTCAATAGAGCTCTTATTACAATATATAGTTCTATTTCATGGCACCAATGTGACAAGAATTTGTAATAGTTCATGGCACTAGTGCTCAAGAATTTTTAATTGCATATTTAACTAAACAAAATGACATGAACGTTATTTATCTGACTTAATAATGTATAGTGTTGAGTATTCTTCATTTTATTCATTGAGGAATACTAAAGACTACTATGTACTTTATATGATACATGGGCGAGTTATTTGAAGTTTCAAAATATATTTCCAAATTCCAATGATGAATTGTTTTGATAGAAATTGATGAGATGTTCTATACAAAAGAAAACAAGGCATGATTAATAATAAAATGAATCATACACAACAATATATGCAACAAATTTATATATCCAACATATATGAACTTGATGAGAGGAGAGTTTATGATAAGACAAGGGAAGACTAAAAAGCATATCTAAATGGTGAGTCTATAAATTGTATCATTGCAAAGCAAATATTTATTCTTTATATTTCTATATGTTTGCAATTATTGATCAAAATTTTGATGAAAACGGTTAGTGAAATTCGGTAAAGAGAACATTGAAATTTTGGAAGTGTTTATGACCAAATTGTGATCTCTAGATTTAATATGTGTATGTGTAGATTGATCATTCTCAATTTGTATTGCAGCTAAATACAAAATGATCAAAAAATCTTGGAGAAAAAAGTAAATCTTTATATTTTCTTTTATTTGTATTTTTTTAAACTCAAGTTGGTACTCCTAACCTTGTAAGGGGTTCATGGTCCTAGGGTTGGTGCCTAAATGTAATCAATGAGACTTTTATATTGCTAGTGAAGTTTGGAATTGGTGGTCCTAAATTGTAACCATTTAAGGTTGTTGTGAGTAAGGCTTAAAGAAGAACTGATCTTTTGTCACAACCCACTTCATCTGACTTCCAAATAAATCAGAATTTCTTTCATATGTGGATTCATTTTCTTGAACTATGAAATTATATTAAGAAATGAGTAGTTATTGATTGGAGATTATGTGACAGTTAAAGAAAAATAGTTACATAACTAAAACAAAAGATACATGTATTCTAATTAGAAAAGGGAAAAAGGAAGCTGGTTGTTGTTATTCTACTTTGGCGACATGCAAAGTAAGAAGGAAAAAAAAAACAACATGGAAGAGGAAGAATTCTTTGGATGACAAGAAAAAGAGGAGTTGGGCAGAAGGTGGATTGGACTTCGCAACCATTAAATAGGTTATTTCCTTGTTTTGAATGAATAAGTGTTACTTGCAATTTACAATATAATTGAAGTGTTTGTCTCTCTCTTACTAAGTGTGGAAGTAAGTCATATGGTAATGCACAACTTGGTTTTACGTGTTGTGTTAGCAAATGATCTCAAAATCCTACTCTTGTATGTCTACTAGAATTAAAACTTGAGAGGTGTCTTCCATGTTGTCATAAAACTAAAGTGGAGTATTCTTTAGTGTCTTGGTAATCAAATTAGGTTATGAAAGGGGTTCGATATAGATGAATACCAGTTGAACAGGGCATGATATGTATTTTTCTATTGAGCAGATCATTAGGATTAAAACCCAATGTTGTACATAGACTATTTATACATAAATAAAGTCTTATGAGAATGTTCTTGGTATGTGAATGTCTTTCTTTTGATATAATTTATAGGTTCTTTTTTTGGTGGCAAGTTTTGTGTATTTGCAAGGGATAAGGGCAGCTTTCAGGCTTATTATCTGTGCAAGAGAGTTTGGGAAACCATCTGGCCTTTAATAGCTCATCTAATATGTTATGTGCATTTGGGTTCCTTTATTTTATTTTTCATAATGGAGTGTATAAAATGAACTATTTGGACAGTAGCTATCGATGTGTAAGGTCTATGCTAGATGGGGATGATGCTGATTATATCAATTTTTTTGATAGCAGTTAACAACAAAATCTTTGTGTGCAAATGGGTTGGAGAGAAAGGGTTGAATGGTTTTCAGATGCTCACACCAGAAGAAGAATTTCATTTGATAGAGATGCAGATGCCCATGGGCCTTCATGAATTTTTTATGGAGGGTGCTACGCTAGATCTTTGACTATTTTATTGCCTTTTTTTAATGAATTTGTTATTGTTGTTGTTAATTCTTTGGATTTTTGAAACTTTTGAACCATTCACATCTGGATATCTAAGAGCATGTCAATGGACAGTAATAGGATATAATTCTAAAGGAAAACATTATTCTCAAGAGTAATTGCTCTTTTTACTCTCATCCATTTTGAATGTATGCATTGAGCTATGCAATAGCTATTTGGTCTCTTAGAATTATGAATTATTGAAGCCTAGTGAAATTGGAAACTAATGTTTTATCAACACCTCCTATAAACTTATTGAATTTTGATCGTACTCTTTGGTGGTTTTGGCTAAGTATGTAAGCTTTCTATTTACTTGAGTTTGTTGCTAATTATAGTTTGGGCACTTAGGAGTTCCCTTGGAAAATAATAATTACATGGTCATCCTTTTATATATGATCTAGGGGTTAGTTTTATGGTCATTTCATGATGCGTTCGTGACATTTTTTAGAAAAAGGCATTATTGCATTTTCAATTGCTTCCTACATTATATATAACCTATAAGTTGGGGGAGAGAATATGATCCCATGATGAATGGAAAGTAATGGTGTCATTCTTGTTACTTAATATACATCTTGTATATTTATGTTTTATGAGAGAAATTCTAGATAGGATAACATTCTAGGAATATTAATTGATGGAGAAAGAGTTTCATTGTTGGTTATGTGATTGGCTTAATATATGCATATTTATAACATGTGTCAATAGAGAATTGATGGTAGTACTTGTATGCCATTTTGGAAGTTGGACTATTTTTCTTGCTAGAGATGAGCTAAGATGATGTAATTAATTTATCCATGATTAATAGAATTTATGGTTTTATCCTTGTATGTTGATGGGTATATGGAACTCAATGTTGGATAGAACGTGTTTTTTTTTTAAATTTATTTTTTATTTATTTATTATAAATGATGGAGATGGGACTGTGATAGTGAAGTGATAACTAAGAAAATGCTGTTTGTTATCTTGTTGACCAATTAATGTTCTTGACATTATTTGTGTAGCACATTTTTCCATTACTCCTCTAAGTTTTACTTGTTTAGACTATCTTGTTGTTGGGCTGGGTATCTTTTATGTTAGGAAAGATTTTGAGGAATCTTAACAACTTCGTGGTAGGGTGCTAAAGCACTCCTACAATATTCTCACCCTTGTGTTCTTAGACAGGTTCTGGAGTTCTATCAAAAGGTCGACATAAATGGTACATCTTGGTATTTTGTAATGAAATTATGGTTTCTTTTAGATTTGAGCATATATGTATATGTATCATTTTTGTTTAAGTTAATGATAGTTAATCAACTAATATTGACTAGTCAACCTTCAAATTACTTTGACTCTCGTTGAATTTTCCATGTTTTATGGAGATTGTTGATGTGGCATTGGTTTTGCAAGGGCGGTCTTTACGTATGGTGTTAGAGCTCTTGGTTCCACACTTGGGCCTTGAGTTCACTATATTAGACACACAACTATAAGTCAACTAGCTTACTTTATGTTGTATGAGTTGATGCCAGGGGTTGTGTGTTGTGTCTCTCAGTTATAATCACTTTTGACAAAGAAGTATATGATGCTCCTTATGCATGTCATGATTTTGATTTGAAATTGCATTCCTTTAAAGATTGTCAAAAATGGAAAGTTTATGGAATGATTGGTAATTATCTTATCTTACATGGTTATGATAATACTTTGATTTAAATTATGTGGTGGTATAATATGCATAATTATGTATTACACCTGAAGTATTTGTTTCTTGCAAGTGTGATGCAAGAAGAGTGTAAAATTTTGTTAACTGTTGAGATAGTCAAATGATGGTTGACATTTGCACTAGGCCATGAGTGCCTACCAAATGAAGATTTGGCTATAATAGCAATGAAAATATCTTTATATTGCTTAAATGACATGTGATGTACATGTGGTTCAAGAATTAATTCTTATTCATGAGGTTCATTAAGTAACCTATTACGATAAGTAGGAAGAATATGGATTTCATTTGCAAAAGTATTGCATGTTCCATTATGCATTTAGAAATGTGTGATTATCAAGATAAATTGCATGTGATTCATGTGTAGTTTGGTTATGTTCTTAGTGACCCTTGGATGCAAGGTGTTGTTAAACATCTACTCGTTCTTGGTGAATAGTAAGAGTCATTGTGCTTTAAGTGAATTGGGTTTTCATTTTATTATGTTCAGTTTCATGAACTTGGATGTGATGAAGGACTAGCTTGACATTTTATGTTCTTTGTGACCACCAAGCCACCATGTTCTTGTGACCTATTACTATGACTCTTGTTCACTTTTATTTTGGTTTTGTATCTCCTTTCTGGACTTTGACTTGAGAATTATGAATCTTGTTTTCAAGATTTCCTTGATCTTGAGGTGGCTAGGGTGTGTATGTGTATTTTGATGATGCTAGTCCTATGGTTTGAAAGTGATGTCATCTATTATGTTCAATGTGGAGCAATGATAGGATGTATAAGGGAGTAGATTGTGAAGAACATGCCATTCTTCCTTTTGCATTTTTATTTTATTTATTTATTTTGGAAAGCTTACACTTTTGGTGTGGGTAGAATGTGGACAAACAAGGAAGGGTAGTAGTGCTACTTTCATTTTCCACTCTACCTGCCAATATAATTCTGGCACTACAAAAATGCTTTGGCCAAAGCTATGTTGCCCTTGTTTCATCTCCCTGCCACATTCATGATTATGGCTATTTGGACATACGTGGGAAGTAGTATGTTTCATGGCTGCACTAGATACCTCCAGCCTTTGGTACTATATGGGCATTCCATAATTGGGAATTTTAAATGTTAGGTGGGATCCCACGAAAGTACCTTTTGTGTTACTAGGGCACTTCTAGGTTGGGTAATTCTATGAGCTAGGTAGGATCCCAAGGAAATTCTTATTGGTAATATTTGGGCATTACAGGGTTGGGTATTCTATTAGTTATGTAGGATCCCAAGGAAGTGTAAGGCTTCATGCTTAGGCAGGAAAGCACCTCGACCATATATTATGTGATGATTGAATGGCATGAAGACCATACATCAAACTTGTGCTTATATGTTGGTTAAGCACGCTATGGTGACAAGATGGGCTTGAGGGCCTAAGGTCACTGAATTGATAAAAATTGGATTTATTGATCCTTGTAGGTGATTGGTGAGCATACCTAGATGGTTTACTTAATGGTGTTGATCATTGGTAGATGATATTGCACTTGTATGATGTGCTTGTTGTTCCATGTCCGACATGCAGGTCGACATTTTCTATGATGCCCATTGAGGTCTGATGATTTAAATTATACTTCGTGTATTTATTAAATCATGCATTTTGATGGATGGATGACGTGTAGTTCAACATCCTTGGATAATGTCATGTGTTACATTCTTAAATGGATAATTATTTGTTAATCCTTGATTATGGTGATCAAAATAGTTGTTGACTATTCAACTAGAGTTTTGCTTTCTTACTTATGCATTCTTGCAATTGATAATGTGGCAATTGCTTAGCAAGACATGGTTTTTACATATGATAGAATAAAGTTGGACATGTAGGTCAACTTCTTCTGATACTTTCATTTATGACATAGTCATGTGATGATATATTGTGTTTAACAATTTGGTCGATAATTGGTTATGAAATATAATATTTATTGCACCTATCATTTCGACATGTAAGTTGGAAAGTAGAATGAAGTTGCAAAATTAATTGGAAGATATTGTATCTACTTGTTGATTCTACTATTTGTAGATGATTTTTGACTAACTTGACTTGACTTTTTGGCCTATGTGGAAAGTTTATGGAAATGGGGTCTTCCTATGAGAATACAAAAGGGTTTGTATAGATTTATTTATTTATTTATTTATTTTTGGAAATATGTTGCATTTATGTAATGTATATGTGATGATCCACCATGTATGTGAGTTCTACTTTATAGAAATTGTTGACCCATTTGATTTAGTCAACCTAGTCAATGAACATCAATTGAAGATTTGGTCATCTTGAGTTATCTATTTGACTCCTAGTCTTGATATGGTGTTTGACATAGACTAAGCTATTATGCACCCAACTTAGACCCTTTGGTTGACATGAGTGTTTTTAATTTGGTTGAATTATCTATTGATGTAGAACTTAGGTCAATGTTACTTGACACATTTGATTGTGTGACTTTCTATCATTTATCTTTCTATTATATTGTTTAAATGTATGTTGTTAATTTGGAGCTATATGATCCATTATGATGTAATTACATTTTATGTCAACTTTTGCAAGCATATGTATGCATTATGATGATTAAATGTTAGTGATTACATTAATGATGGTATATGTGCATGTCATTGTATTTCATGATGATTCAAATGAGGATGAGTTAGATGTAATGGGATTGCATTACTTGATTATGTTTTGTGGACACTGGTCTATTGATGTGGGCAATTACTCACTTAGAAAGCACCACATGTTAGATGGTGTATGGTTGATTATTTAAGTTGCTCATGATTAAGATGTGATTAAGAGATGAGTTAAGAAGTTGTAAAGTTAAAGGAAAAATGTTGACTCCTACTATTTGAATACTAATATTGTGAATGAGCCAAAACCACTATGAGTGTATGTGTATAAGTATGGAAAAAGTGGATATGAAGTACCTACTAGCGGGGTCAAATCCATGTGTTCCAAGGTATGATGAGTAAGCACGGGTATGTGTGTGATATCATAAAATTGTAAGGTAATCTATTACTAGAATTTTGAAAATCATGGAGATAAGGAAGTATTTGATTAGATATTTCATTTGATATTTGATTTGGCTTATGATATATGATGATTGATACTTTTGTGTTGTTCCTGTAATGCAATAGAGGGAACAACACATCATAAGAAAGGGGGAATATTATCAAAGAGAGGTAGTCTAACTTTGTAAAACTATAGAGAAGTAATAGAATTCACACACTCACATAGAAAGTTGTTCTTGAAATGATTAATTGATTCAAGTGCTTGCTTCAAATGTGTATGTTATCTTTAACTGTGACTTCAATATGTATTCATAATGTAGTTGAAAGATTGTGTATGTTAATATTTTTAGAATGCATTTAAAATAAAAAGTAGATTTCATTTCAAGAAATTAAAAAAGTTGACTTTGAGGAGTACATAAAAACAAATGTTGTTGATGAAATTGAATGTAATTGTATGCATTATTACAAGTAATGGAAACTAGGTTATTAACCATGCTACTATATAATTCTTACAATTTTATGGTTATGATTGTGTTTTCTAACATATCTACATCGAGACGATGCATTTTCTAAGTGGAAAGGGATGTCACAACCCACTTCATCTGACTTCCAAATAAATTAGAATTTCTTTCATATGTGGATTCATTTTCTTGAACTATGAAATTATATTAAGAAATTAGTAGTTATGGATTGGAGATTATGTGATGGTTAAAGAAAAACAATTGCATAACTAAAACAAAAGGTACATGTATTCTAATTAGAAAAGGAAAAACGGAAGCCAATTTTTGTTATTCTACTTTGGCTACATGCAAAGTAAGAAGGGGACAAAAAAACAATAGGGAAGAGGAGGAATTCCTTGGACGGCAAGAAACAGAGGAGTTGGGCAAAAGGTGGATTGGACTTCGCAACAATTAAATAGGTTCTTTCCTTATTTTGAATGAATAAGTGTTACTTCTAATTTATAGTATAATTGAAGTTTCTGTCTCTCTCTTACTGAGTGTGGAAGTAAGTCATATGGTAATGCATAGCTAGGTTTTACGTATTGTGTTAGCAAATGATCTCAAAATCCTATTCTTGTGTGTTTGCTAGAATTAAAACTTGAGATGTGTCTTTCATGTTGTCATAAAATTGAAATGGAGTATTCTTTAGCATCTTAGTAATCAAATTAGGTTATGAAAGGGGTTCGATATAAATAAATACCAGCTGAACAGGGCATGATATGTATTTTTCTGTTGAGCAGATTGTTAGGATTATAACCCAATGTTGTACATAGACTATTTATACATAAATATACTCTTATGAGAATGTTCTTGGTATGTGAATTTCTTTCCTTTAATATAATTTATAGTTGCTTTTTTGATGGCAAGTTTTGTGTATCCGCAAGGGATCAAGGTAGCTTTCAGGCTTATTATCTACGCAAGAGAGTTTGGGAAACCATCTAGCGTTTAACAGCCCATCTAATATGTTATGTGCATTTGGGTTCCTTTATTTTATTTTTAATAATGGAGTGTATGAAATGAACTATTTTGATAGTAGCTATCAATGTGTAAGGTCTATGCCAGACAAGGATGACATCGATTATATCAATTTTTTTTATAGTGACCTTAACAACAAAATCTTTGTGTGCAAATAGGTTGGAGAGAAAGGTTGAATGGTTTTTATATGCTCACACCAAAAGAAGGATTTCATTTGACAGAGATCCAGATGTCCATGGGCCTTCATGAATTTATTATGGAGGGTGCTACGCTAGATCTTTGACTATTTTATTACCTTTTTTTAATAAATTTGTTATTGTTGCTGCTAATTCTTTGGATTTTTGAAGCTTTTGAACCATTCACATCTGGATATCTAAGAGCATGTCAATGGATAGTGATAGGATATAATTCTAAAAGAAAACATTATTCTCAGGAGTAATTGCTCTTTTTACTCTCATCCATTTTGAATGTATGCATTGAGCTATGCAATAATAGTTTGGTCTCTCAACATTATAAATTATTGAAGCCCAGTGAAATTGGAAACTAATGTTTAATCAACACGCTGCTAATTCTTTGGATTTTTGAAGCTTTTGAACCATTCACATCTGGATGTCTAAGAGCATGTCAATGGATAGTGATAGGATATAATTCGAAAGGAAAACATTATTCTCAGGAGTAATTGCTCTTTTTACTCTCATCCATTTTGAATGTATGCATTGAGCTATGCAATAATAGTTTGGTCTCTCAACATTATAAATTATTAAAGCCCAGTGAAATTGGAAACTAATGTTTAATCAACACCTCCTATAACCTTATTGAATTTTGATCATACTCTTTGGTGGTTTTGGCAAAGTATGTAAGCTTTTTGTTTACTTGAGTTGGCTGTTAATTATAGTTTGGGCACTTAGGAGTTCTCTTGGAAAATAATAATTACATGGTTATCCTTTTATATATGATATGGGGGTTAGTTTTATTCAACATTAATTTTACCATGACTTTTTTAGCTATGTTTAGGAATTGGTAACTCATGGAAGGATGTTGACCTATAAATTATCACATTATATAGATGTGGTCATTTCATGATGCATTCATGACATTTTTTAGAAAAAGGCATTATTGCATTTTCTATTGCTCCCTACATTATATATAGAACCTATAAGTTGGGGGAGAGAATATGATCTCATGATGAATGAAAAGTAATGGTGTCATTCTTGTTACTTAATATACATCTTGTATATTTATGTTTTATGAGAAAATTCCAGATAGGATAACATGCTAGGAATATTAATTGATGGAGAAAGAGTTTCATTGTTAGCTATGTGATTGGCTTAATATATGCATATTTATAACATGTGTCAATAGAGAATTGATGGTAGTACTTGTATGTCCTTTTGGAAGTTGGACTAATTTTCTTGCCAAAGATGCGCTAAGATGATATAATTAATTGATCCATGATTAATGGACTTTATGGTTTTATCCTTCTATGTTGATGGGTATATGGAACTCAATGTTGGATAAACCATGTTTTTTTCTTTAAAAAAATATTTATTATAAATGATGGAGATAGGACTGTGATACTGAAGTAATAACTAAGAAAATGTTATTTGTTATCTTGTTGACTGATTAATGTTCTTGACATTATTTGTGTAGCATGATTCCATTACTCCTCTAAGTTTTACTTGTTTAGACTATCTCATTGTTGGGCTGGGTATCTTTCATGTTAGGAAAGATTACAGGGAAGCTTAACAACTTCGTGGTAGGGTGGTAAAGCACTCCTTCAATATTCTCACCCTTTTGTTCTTAGACAGGTTCTGGAGTTCTATCAAAAGGTCAACATAAATGGTACATCTTAGTATTTAGGTAATGAAATTATGGTTTCTTTTAGATTTGAGCATATATGTATATGTATCATTTTTGTTTAAGTTAATGATAGTTAATCAACTAATGTTGACTGGTCAATCTTCAAATGACTTTGAGACTCATTGAATTTTTTGCATTTTATGGACATTGTTGATGTGGCATTGGTTTTGCAGGGGCAATCCTTACATCTTTAGAGTGGCTTTTTACCCTTCAAGAATTTTTCCTCATATATTTAAATGTTATGTGATGTGTTCATATTGTTCTATTGTATTGTGGTTTATTTTATGCATTTATGTTGATAATATTTCTGCTACAAACAAAGATATGTTGTGACTCATTAATTTTAAGGTTTACTAGGTAAAGAGTTTGATTATTATTGACCAATGATTCACCCTCCTCTTAGTGGTTTGAGGTGTTCTAACAATCTCTTTACTTTATTTGACTATGATTTTGTTGTTCTTCAACTTCATGTGCCTCCTCTTCTCGAATATCTTTTTACCACAAATTATCTAACAACACTTATGTCCTACTCAAATTTGATAGTCTCTTTTACGAAATAATCCAAACAAGTTCTCAAAAAAATATGTAATATATCCAAACTTGTTTATAAGTTTACAAAAAAATTGGTCCATTTATGAAGTTCCTTAAGAATTAAAATTAATTTAGAAACTTAAATTCAAAGACAAGGACTAATATATTTTTTCAAATATTTAATAAAAAAGGTGATCTTTTTGAAGATCTCAAAATAGGACGCAAGTGAAATATTTAGTAACCAATATCTTTATGTAGATGATGGTGTGATATATTTGGGAAACCTTTTCCTTGTCATACAGTGGGCCCTCTTATATTTTGAGGCATCATTGTCTTTGAAAGATGGCCAAAAAATGATGAGTAGATTTGAAACTGATGAAGAATTAATGTAAAATAAAATTCCCCCCCAATCATAAAGGAAGAAAAACATGCATAGAGGGATGCTCATCTTGAACATGTATAAGGATGAGATACAATAGTGGTTCCAATAAGAGATTGTGTGAGTTTAGTTCTATGTAGGTTTTGGTATTATTATTTTTCTTGTTGGTCTACCCAATTTTGCGTGTTTGGGTTTTTCGATGAATGGTAGTGATCTTGTAATTCAAATGGTTATCTGGTTTCTCTTGTTTGGGGTCTTCTTTTGTAGTTTGATGAGCATGGTGAGTGGTTGGGGTGGAAGTTGATTGAAGTCTTTCAATCCAATCTAGTGGATATTGAAAACTTTTTGTAATATCCTTTTACAAAATAACACAAATACAAACTATATTACCAATGAAAAGAAAATTAATCAAAAAGGTCATAACAAATTTGAGCGATCACACACTTGGTGACTTACTCTATATAATCTTCTAACATTGAAAACATCAATTTTATTCATCCATTTTCAACCAATTATCCCAACTTTTCCATAACTCAACCATCTCCCTCCCCTTTCTTTACTTCACAATCTTAAATTCCTTATGGTAGGAAAACTTTTCTAAGTATAAATTTTCAAATTATTACTAAAACTTTAGCCAATAGGAGGTGCAAGGGATGCACCAATAGGTATTAGATTTGAAAGCATAATGGTAAGTTTCCATAAATAAAATCAAATGTCTAATACTCTAAATGGGAAGAGAACATTATCAAGTACATGAAATGTATGGGCATTCATAAAATGTGTGAAGTGTATGAAGCTAGAGGGGGTGGGTAATAACAAAATTAATAACCCTAAATAGTATATTGATGGTTGAGATAAAAAGTTATTTTTTAAGAAAGAAAATAGACTTATAATATTGTTTTGAGGTATCATTTTACAAAAGTACTTCATGGTAGAAGGAAGCATTGTATACAACATAATTCATTGTGGTATAGTTGAATGTAAAGTGTTGTCACACTTTATTCATGTACAACTTCACAAAAATTTAAAGCATTGAAGATAATTGGAGCTTTATAGTGAATGCTCTATATGTAGGAATATATATATTTTGTTTCCTCTCACTGCAAGAACTATTAAGCCTGTGGAAGAGAAGATGATCAAATTGCCAAGAAACAAGTGGTAATCTTAATTGAGGGAAGGAAGAAAAAAAAGTTGAGTATTTGGAAAGAGAGTTAAAATGTGAGATCCATGAGTAGTTGAGCTTCTTCTTTCTTTCTAATAACGTTGTAAAAATCCTTTTTCATTTTGATTGATGTTCATTAGTTTAAGCATTTCATGATTGATTCTAAGTTTATCTATAGAAGATATAAAGCCTTATAGGTATTAATGGGCTTTACAATAATGCCCCTAGAATGAATCCTTACAAAATTAAGGCCACTCGCAAAATTATAACATGTTTATATAAGAGTGTATCAAAGTGACATTTATGATTCTATCTAAAGAAGGCTTTAAATATTTTCTATTTAAACATATTTATAACCTAATGGAAAGATCTAAAGCTTACACTTAATTAGAATTCTTCCATAAAACTTATAGTAACATGTTCAACATGCAATCTATAATAAGACAACTGAAACATATGGTCTTGGAACTTCTTTTATTTATACATATTATCTTACATAAGCAACTATTGGAGAAAGATAAATAATACTCTTATATAAAGATAGCTGAGATGAATTAAGTTTATTAGTCCCTACCTATATATCGGAAGGGAACTAATTATTTCACTTAATCCTTTCAATTAATTTTTAAAACAACAAAAAATTAACATTCTGAAGTATAAAATATTTTATTTTTAAAATATGTTTCCATACAAAAATTTATAGTTTTCAATTGGTTGATACCAATTATCTTGGGGTAATGTTTTTTTTTTTTACACAAAAAATGACAATAATAAAATTCTATAATCTAAGTTCTAGTATTTCTTTGCCTGGTGTCTCGAAAATGTTGAGCGAAACGGCCAACAAAATAGCACAAATTGTTTTACATGGTCACTTAGTGTCTATAAATGTTTTTTCTGAGAGATTGCTAGTGTTTCTAGGGTTTAGTGAATAAAAGCATTAATTATGGAGATCAAAGATCTATTTAATTTAGTGGAGGATGGGGAAATAAGTCCATTTCCATACCATATGATTTGGGTAGCGTAGTTTTCTGCCATTGATGGCTCCATTAAACCCCAATTTCCTCAATTGTTGGACTTGGCTCTTCACAATCAGTTGGTAGATGATTCTTCACGTGTTTTGCTTGCACTATTGAATGAAGCTATACATTTTGGTCTGGATCTTCCTTACGAGCTACCCATCATCTCACAAGTAAACGAAAAGAGGGACTTGATATTTGAAAAGTAAAATTTTACCCCATTTTTTGTTGTAACTATTAATGACAGATCTTTCTTGAAGGTACGATTATAAACCAAATGATACGATTCATTGAATATGAGTATGTGAATTAGAGCATATGTTGAAGAGATCCATAACTGTCCCACATGTTGCATTGTCTAGAAGGTATACAAGAAGTAGTCAGTTGGAAAACCATTGTAAAATGGAAGAATTATTTTATTAGACTGTCAAGGAAAAAAAAATTAATTGAAGCTTGGAAATCAAGAAGATGTGAAGCAATTTTCTTATGTGAAAATTCATTGTAACAAGAGCTCAAATAGAGCTTGAGTCCCTGCCAATTGAAAAAAATGGACAAAACTTTTGTTCTTATATGGTTAAAACATTATGACTAGATTGGAAGCAATAGATTCTTTTATAATTTATTTTAAAATGTATCCTTAGATGAAAAGAATATTTGATAATGAAAATTTGAAACCATTTGAAATAAGGTGCCTATATAGTATAGTTGTGTGAATAGAATTGTTAATGCTTTAATAGTTGTACAATGGTGATCTTTAGTGTTTTTAGATTTTTCTTTGTAAAAATCTAAAACTTCTCAACTATTTTGACCATGTGCTTTCAAAAGCTATAGGTTTTTTAATGATTTGAAGACTATGTTTTCAAAACCGTACAAAATTAGCAAAATTGGGACAAGTTACTAAGTACAATGCATTGCAAGAAAAAAAAAGACGATGTTCTTTTGTGACATTTTATTCATGTTGAAACCTCCTAAAATAAAATAAGAAGATGAAATTTTATTAGTAAAAGATAAATATTAAATATCAATTATTGTTTCCTATCAAAAGTATATGTGTTTGAGTTCCTATTGAAAAGCACAATTGATCATTTATTTCATGATAGTTATTAAAGAAGGCACATTCAAAGTTAAATAAGTTAGCAAATATATTACAACTATGGTATGGATTACCATTGGTTGTCACGATAGTAAAGAAAGCTTTATATGCCTCATTTTATTTTTCATCATTGGAAGTAACTTGCTTAATAGTTAATGAAATATGCTACATGGTTATAAGTTAGTTTTATTCCAACTAGCTTGAAACAATATTAGGAGTTAGGACCTTTAGTGGGGAATGTTGAAACCTAAGGTGCTAGGCCCTAGCTTGTAACCTATGATTATTTTTGTGAGGGAGATATAATCCTAGGAAAACCTAATAAAATTGCAACCATTAGAATATTGAACCTCCAATTTGAAAATTTATGCATTATAGATGATGCATTAACAAATAGTTCTAAAAAATGAAACGTGACAAGTTAAATGTTCATCAACTTAAGTGACAAAACTAATTTCAATAGTCCTATATATAGGATTCAAACATTTATGTTTGATAAGTAAAAACATGACAAAAATATTGCCAATGGTCCTATATATAGGATTCAAACATGATTTTTCATAAGTAAACACAATGTTAAGAGATTTCTCTCAAGAAAGAGTGCAATTTAGAATATTATAAGAGGCACAAGTCTTCATGTCAAGGTAGAGCCTTTAGAGTCTTAAGAATCAACAACTGTTAGAATGGAATCACGTTGTGGTGACTAATTAGCAATATGCATAAGGCAATTCATGAAACATTATAGAGGGTGAATAACAAGTGACACTATTGTTTATAAAAGTGACTCAACATAGGCATATATGGAATTCAAATCAAGTAGATGTTAGTGAAGGGGCCTCACCATGGTTTGTGCTACACAAATTTCTTATTTTCATATATGAACCTATTTAGTAGTTTAAGCTTCTTTTATAATCTTAGTTTTCATCAATATGCTAAGAGACACAATTTTATATCACAACTATAGCCATGTGCCTAGCATCTCTAGTTGACTACGAAGTGTTCATCTTAGAATCTATTATATACACATTAAAAAAATCAAGTACATTTATTCATAATTTTTTTAGCTAATATAACTCTTATTGTTATCTAGATTTTCCTTACAAATAATTATGCCAAATTTTTAGATCTAATTTGAATAAAGAATAAGCTAGAGGCGTGTATCATGTCCATATCTTTTTGTCTCATTATAAGAAACCTACATTACTATTAGTATAATGTTTTTGTTGTTCTAGATAAGCAAACAAAAATAAATATAAGATTCAAGTATCCAAAAATATTAATATTTATAATCTTTCTAATAAGCAATTATTCTTTTTAAATAATTTAAAAATTAAAACCAATGAAATATAAAATACCAAATAAAAATTTTAAAAAGGAAAATTTGATCTAAAATAGATTTAAATAGAATTATAAAGTTAAACAATAATAAAATAAGGATCTGAGATTTAAAAATGTCCTTTTTGACTTGCTAATTTTGCATCTTCTTCTGTTAGTTTATTTATGTTTGAGATTTTTACAAAACTAAATTTGAATATCTGTATATACTAAAAAAATTACATATCACTTTGTACACACTTCCATTGAAAAAAGTCTACCAGATAGAGAAAAAGATGCAAACATTTTTGATGGCAAGAACACAACACGTTTTGTATCTTATTAAAAAGAAATATAAAAGAAGCTCTAAATCCATTTGGAGGCTAACATTTTTGGTTTTGGCTATGGAGGGGCTAAAATGCACCTCCACAATCAATTTATTTGTATTTTATAATAAATTAAAATTCATTAAACTCTTATACAAATTTTTTAAATTAATTATTAAAAGTGCATTTTGGTCCCTATATAGACAATGCAGACATTTTTTATGGCAAGAACATGACACTTTTTGTATCTTATTAAAAAGAAATATAAAAGAAGCTCTAAATTCATTTGGAGGCATTTAAAACTCAGCAAATAGTAGAAAAACAGATTAAGAAAACATTGAGAAATATTTATATTTATTGCAAGAAATATGTCAAACTATATGGTTCAATAACCACTCCAAATTAATCTATTGGGAAAACAAACCAAAGCCAACCAAAGAAGAAAGTATTTCACATTTATCACAAATAACCTTTCTGTTGTAGGACTATAATAAATTAGTGCTCATGATTAGTATGCCAATTTTTCATAGTGAAGAAAAGTTAAGCTTGTCATTTACCATGATATATTCACTATTAAATATACGTTTGAAAATTTAAACAAAACCTTAAAAATCCAAACTTACAAAGTTTTCAATAAAATAAAATTCAAATAACAACCTTATAAAATACTCAATATTGCTCATTGTTTCCTTTCTATCTCTACAAAAAATATAATAAAAATACCAGTATACATTATTGTTGTAATTTACCTAATCCATTTACAGTATGTACATACATATGGTATTTGGTTTTACAACCCGTAAATCATACAACATCCTCTATGGGCAATTAATTAAGAATCATCATTACAAGTGCATGGCCTAAATGTTCCCTCGTGTATCTCTAATTGAATAACATGTAGAATGTAATACTACCTTATTATAAATGAAATAAAATAAGGTGAATTATTTTATAGAATCTATTTACTAAAATAGTTTTTAGAAACAAAACCCTAAGACATAAATCAAAAGGGACCTTATAGTGAGCCAGAAACTTCCCTCCAGTGTAAGTATCATCACAAATTGATATGGTCACAAAAATAATCAATGTACAAATAAATATTAAATGTATTTTAGGGTCATGGATTGTGTTTGGCCATTATTTTGCTTCAAATTGATTAAGTGTGATTCAATTTACAAATGGCAATCTGCAATGACAGGAGCACATTAGAGATGCCTTCGGTGCAAATAGTTGGGCTCTACTAGCTTTGCTCATTTTTATCTATAATTTGTGTAGTGATAAACATTTGTATTTTAAGTAGAGAAACAATTAATTCAAATTGGATCAGACTTAATTTGTTTTAGGAAAAATAATGGCTTTAACTTGCATTATGAGAGAGGCAAACCGATCACGATCTTCAAAAATGAATAAGAATGAAAAGATTTACATTTTATATAGCAAAAATATGACTCAAATTGAATCATATTTATCAATTTGAGGTGAAGGAATGACCAAACACAACCCATGACACTGATACTTTGTTTACCCTACCCTTTCTACTCCAAAAATAAAATCAATAGACAAATTCTTTAGAGTCAAGAGATTGGTGATGTCAAAAATATCCATTTGCACATTGCCCTATAAACACCAAATCTTCAATGGGAAATATATAAAAAAGTGAAAGAGAGTACTAAAGTGTTATGTAAATCCTAAATCACTAATGCCTCATTTAAAAATATTGAAACAAAGTTTGATGCTCAATACACAAAAAAGGTCAAACAGAGCTTTCGTAAGGCAAAACTTTTTACAATGTTGAATTTGAACATACCTTTGTTTGAATAGAGAAGATGACGACTCCTCTAATAAAAGAACATGCAAGAGTATCCTTATTAAATTACAGGGATTCCACCTAATAACTCAATCTTGCCTGGTCGTAAAGGGATGGCACAGACAACACATCAAAGCAGAGAAAGATGGAAGTAAGTGCTCATTTTTATGGTCACATTCACCGTATCTGCCCTCAACATAATGAGTCAAAATACATGGAATACATTGTTTAGGGAGGCTTGATCTTTCTCAGAATCATCGTCTCTTTGTATATGTGCAAAATGTGGAAGCATACATGCACATGAACCATTTTCTCAATGCCATATGTAAAGCACATGCATTTTTAGGAAATTTGTTGATTGACAAAAGAAAAGGCTACCAGAAAAATCAGCTTCCTCCAATCAGAAAATAGAAATAATCAAATAAAAATCAACTAGTATAATGAAACAACCAAAACTATAGGTTAATTTCTGTGTGCACAGTTTTTGAGGACAAATTAATTGAAAGAAAATCACTTGAAAACTAGTCTCTGCCTTAATTGCTACGAAACCCTAAACCCTAATGATTAAACGATTAAAGATGGTACTAAACTTTAAAACCTATTTTATTGTCTAAACTTCAACGACTTTAGATGATAATAAACCCTAAACCGTGATACCGGATTAAGGTAATTATTCAGAGGGCAAAGAAATAAATTTCCAAAACTAATAACTCTTGCATTATACGGTCTCCCTGCATTCCAAGCATTTTGGAATAAATCTCTACCTTAGACTACTACGTTGAACTGGCTTAGATTATTCTGTGCATTGGTATTGTAGGCATCTGAATCGTTGGGTGCGTTACTCCAATTTAATTGAAATTCATAAGTGGGAGTCCATGTTACCAAAACTTGACCAGGTGCAAAACTACTAAATAATTCAAAATCCAGATTGAATGCACGAGATGATTATATATAATAATAATAATAATGGATGTTTTAAAGCAAAAATACTCTAGAAGACCGAACTCAACAAACATGTCGTTCTTATCACAGATTCGTGGCAAACTAAATACTAATCAGTGGCATGTCTATTTGAAAAATAACAAAACTGCATATGTTTTCAATTTGACAATTTGATGTAGAAGCAGTTGCCGTTCTATCCCCCTCTAGCTCTTTGTACCTCTGTAGATAGATCTTGAGAGGCTTCACATAGTCTTTGAAACCAAGAGAGGTAATTCCATAGAGCAGGTCATCTCCAATAATGGTCTTTCGCTTCTCATGGTGGCACTTCTTAGAGGCTTCACCTGTGATGAAGCTAATGAACTCAGAAATGCATTCCTGCATAGTTTCCTTCGCTTACTTGGAGATCTTAGCGTTGGCAGGCAATGCACGCCTCATTATTTGCCCAACATTGGCTATGGGCAGGAGCCTATCCTGCTCGCGGACCCAACCCTAAAATAACACAACTTCATATGACACAGAGCCAAAGTGATGCTTTATGTTATAATGTTCTTAGATGTTACCATTTTTTGACTGGCACATAGATTTAGGTACCAAACTGTTTAAAATGTCTACACCTCATTGCATGCAAAGGATGTCTATTCAACAAGTTTTGTTCTCTATAGCTATTGTGTGTTTGGGAAATCACAACCAGAGACACTTAGATCTCTTGTTAAATTGACAGTTGCCATGTTCAAATATTTTACATAATATTTGAACAGAAAAAGGAAAAGACCACTGGCAAAAATAACAATAGCCAATAGAAAATTTCTAATTTCCATATATGACGTCAAATAATTCCATTACATCTTATAAACTATAGTCTTAAATGTTATAATCTGAAAAAGCACTACTTCCAATCAATGAACTAATACCTTGAAAGATGTCGAAAACTTTAGTCTCCTGCCTTACAGCAGGGACTAACAATTGCTCATTATTGAAATACATAATAGAACCACATATTCTTACAATTTCAAAATAGACTTAAATGGATGTAGGAGTTGCTAAAGGCTTTGGAAATCAGAGGTATTGAGAGTAATGATGATGGTAGAGGGGAGAGATCACTTGTTGTAGTGGGTTTGGCCCTATTTTTCTACCTTTATTTCTATGTCATTTTATATTTTTGGGATTGAAATGTTAAAATCTAAGGGTTTGTATGGCAATAGGAATACAAGTACAATAGGCATATGTAAATTCTTAAAATTTTGAATTCTCTATTTGGGTGCACCAAATCGGATTGCGAATACGAATATAATAGGAATACATATTCCAATTTTAGCCCAAAAATGAGCATTTACAATTCCATTTAAATAGGTGGAATTGGAATATGTATTCCTATTCTACTTTTATTTGTTTTAGAAAACATAAATTTTTGGGTCCATAAATTCCTTGTCAAATTCTGGCTAAACCAAATAGAGAATAGGAATATATATCCCTATTTTCTATTCCAGAATAACAATTCCTATTTCCATATTTCTATTCTTGGAGCCAAACTAGCCCTTGAGATGTGGATAGTTGTGTTTTATTTTCCCTTTGAGAATGGGAGTTTGATGAATTTGTTATCAAAATTTATATAGCATAATCTTTATCAAACTCTCGACAAAAGAATTAAAAATTTAGAAAAGTTAAAATTTAATTGCTCAAAGCATAAGTTTATCTTGAAAGAGAAAAGCTTCATCTTTATCAATATTTCTCAAAGGATTGACCAATAAACTTGCAAAAGTTTCATTTATATATATACCTAAAACAAATTATTTTAAGAAAAAAATAGATTTTGTAAAGATGAAAATTTTAAATTATAAGTAAATATTATATTAAATAAAAAAATATTATAAACAATTTGATTATTGGTTTCAATATGATTATATTAAAAAAAAAATTGAGAATAAAGTTAATTATAATGACAATAAATATTCATATTTATTAATTACTTCTCTTTAAATTTTCATCATTACTTTATTAAAATCTAAATAATTAATGTTGGAATTTCTTTAAAATTGCTTAATTTAAAATAACTTATTTTAAGGCAAGAGCCTACAACACAACGATAACTTGTGAGCCTCTCATGTGGGAGGTCTTGAGTTTGAATTCGTTTAACACATAAAAATAATTAATTACAATAAATAACAATAATTAAACTAGGCTTCGAGAATATTATCTATTAATTAGATATTTCTATGTGTTATTATGATTCTTTAATGGTTTACATTTTCTAAGCTTGCTTGCTTTGGTTTTTGCAATGATTAGGTTAGTTTTATATATAATATCAAAATGTAGTGACAAATAGACATTTGCTATCTAAATTATAACAATTAGATAGATTTCTTCAAATTTTGTTACACAATGATAAAAAAAAATGATAAGGATAGTTAGATAATATTGTAAATTGTTAAAATAAGGAAAAATTGATATCTTAAACTTAGAAAGCTATGTCAACATTTCTAAAATGTGAAAGTTGCCACAAGACAAAAATAGAAAACTTGCCTATCACTTAATTTAAATATTTCACAATTTCTCATTAAGGTAGTGTCATTTTTTTATACACATAAAGGTATTATAGGTTAGTTTTATGGGATAGTTTTTAGTACTTTTAAGACAATTTAGGTACAAAACAAAATATAAACAGTCATTATCCATGTGCATGATTAACTTATGTAATAATTTTTTTTAATGGAATAACCTATCTAGAAATATGTCTTTCTTTTATTTCCCTTTGTGTAGTATCCTCATCTCAACTCTATTGATACCTTCAAACTCATGACCTATTTTATGGTAGGCATTAGAATTAACGAGGAAAAGGGAGAAAAAAGGTGTGGAATTTTGCAGTTAAATTGGAAAGCAAATTAGATATCGTTGAAAGAAAAAATAAAAAATTATAGATAAAAAAAGAAAACAAAACTATAGAATAAATAATCTATTAATCATTGATTGTACATTTACAATCTGCATAATATGACAATGTTTACACAAAACAAAACTAGCCTTAGACTCAAGCTCATAAGAGAAAGAAACATGAACTCCACAAATTATGGAAAACATGTAGTTAGAAACATGCAATTGAAATTAACGCATGTGTGTTGGAATTAATCACCAACACCCCCCATAAGGAGAAAAGAAAATTCTAATTAAATATGAAGAGGAAAGAGGGAAAACAAACTGACTTGAAAATACGGTTATATTTTCTGAGCTTGCTTGCTTTGGTTTTTGCAAAGATTAGGTTAGTTTTATATATAATATCAACATGTAGCAATGAATAGAAATTTGTTATCTAATTGTAACAATTAGATAGATCTCTTCATAATTTGTTACACAATGATAAAAAATGATAGGGATAGTTAGACAATATTGTAATTGCTAAAATTAGGAAATTTGATATCTTAAACAGAGAAAGCTATGTCAACATTTTTAAAATGTGAAAGTTCCCACAAGACAAAAATAAAAAAAACTTGCCTATCACTTAATTTAAATATCTCACAATTTCTCATTAAGGTAGTGTCATTTTTTTATACCCATAAAGGTATTATAGGTCAATTTTATTGGATATTTTTTAACACTTTCCAGACAATTTAGGCACAAAGCAAAATATAAACAATCATTATCCATGTGCATGATTAACTTATTTAATATATTTTTTTTTAAAATGGAATAACCTACCCAGAAACATGTCTTGCTTCTATTTCCCTTTGTGTAGTATCTTCATCTCAACTTTGTTGATATCTTCAAACTCAACACTTGTTTTATGGTAGGCATTAGAATCAACCAGGAAAGGGGGGAAAATAGGTGTGGAATTTTGTAGTTAAATTTTCAAAGCAAATTAGATATTGTTGAAAAAAAAAGAAAAAATTATAATTTAAAAAAAAAAAACTATAGAATAAATAATCTACTAATCATTGATTATGCATTTACAATCTGCATAATATGACAATGTTTATACAAAACAAAACTCTTATTTGAAAGAACAAATTATGGTGAAAATAGTCCCAGTTATCTCTAACATAGGTAGTAGACTAGCCTTAGACTCAAGTTCACCGGAGAAAGAAACATGAACTCCACAAATTATGGAAAATGTGTAGTTAGAAACATGCAATTGAAATTAATGCATGTGAGTTGGAATTAATCACCAACACCCCCCATTAATTCTAACTAAGGAGAAAAGAAAATCCTAATTAAAAATGAAGAGGAAAGAGGGAAAACACACTCAGGAAAACACAATTTATATTTTCTGAGCTTGCTTGCTTTGGTTTTTGCAAAGATTAGGTTAGTTTTATATATAATATAAAAATGTAGCAACAAATAGAAATTTGTTATCTGAACTTGAATAATTAGATAGATTTCTTCAAAATTTGTTACACAATGATAAAAAAATGATAGGGACAGTTAGATAATATTGTAAATTGCTAAAATTAGGAAAATTGATATCTTAAACTTAGAAAGCTATGTCAACATTTCTAAAAAGTGAAAGTTGCCACGAGACAAAAATAGAAAACTTGCATATCACTTACTTTAAATATTTCACAATTTCTCATTAAGGTAGTGCCCTTTTTTTATATCCATAAAAGTATTATAGGTCAGTTTTATGAATAATTTTTTAACACTTTCCAGACAATTTAGGTACGAAGCAAAATATAAACAGTCATTATCCATGTGCATGATTAACTTATGTAATAATTTTTTTTAAAAATGGAATAACCTAACTAGAAACATGACTTTATTCTATTTCCCTTTGTATAGTATCCTCATCTCATCTCCATTGATATCTTCAAACTCAACACCTATTCTATGGTAGGCATTAGAATCAACCAGGAAAGGGGAAAAAATAGGTCTAGAATTTTGCAGTTAAATTTGCAAACCAATTTAGATATCATTGAAAGAAAAAAGAAAAAATTATAGATAAAAAAGAAAGAAAACAAAACTATAGAATAAATAATCTGTTAATCATTGATTGTGTGTTTACAATCTACATAATATGACATTGTTTACACAAAACAAAACTCTTATTTGAAAGAATGAATTATATTTTTTGAGCTTGCTTGCTTTGGATTTTCAAAAGATAAAGGTTAGTTCTATATATAATATCAAAATGTAGCAACAAATAGAATTTTGTTATCTAAATTAAACATTAGATAGATTTCTTCAAAATTTGTTACACAATGATACAAAAAGATAGGGACAGATAGATAATATTATAAATTCCTAAAAATTGGGAAAAATTGATATCTTAAACTTAGAAAGCTATGTCAACGTTTCTAAAATGTGAAAGTTGCCACAAGACAAAAATAAAAAACTTGCCTATCACTTACTTTAAATATTTCACAATTTCTTATTAAGGTAGTGCCATTTTTTTCATACACATAAAGGTATGATAGGTTAGTTTTATGGGATAGTTTTTAACACTAAGAGATATCAGATTGGTTTGACTTGGTTTTGCATCTCCTGCTCTCTCATCCTGATGATGAATCATGTAGTATGATTCAAAACATTGATGGTAAAAATTGAACACAATTTAATCCAGAAATCAGGCCAATAGTTTTTAACACTTTCCAGACAATTTAGGTACGAAGCAAAATATAAATAGTCATTCTCCATGTGCATGATTAACTTATGTGATATATTTTTTAAAAACAGAATAACCTACCTAGAAACATGTCTTGCATCTATTTCCCTTTGTGTAGTATCCTCATCTTAGCTCTGTTGATATCTTCAAACTCAACACCTATTTTTATGGTATTCATTAGAATAAATTAGGAAAGGGAAAAAAATAGGTGTGAAAATTTGCAATTAAATTTGCAAAGTAAATTAGATATTGTTGAAAGAAAAAAGAAAAAAATATAGATAAAAAATAAATAAAACAAAACTATAGAATAAATAATCTATTAATCATTGATTGTGCATTTACAATCTACATAATATGACATTGTTTATACAAAAAAAACTCTTATTTGAGAGAATAAATTATGTTGAAGGTAGTCCCAGTTATCTCTAACATAGGCAGTAAACTAGACTTAGACTCAAGCTCACTGAAGAAAGAAACTTGAACTCCACAAATTATGGAAAACATGTAGTTAGAAATATGCAATTGAAATTAGTGCATGTGAGTTGGAATTAATCACCAACACCCCCTTTAATCCTAACTAAGGAGAAAAGAAAATCCTAAATAAAAATGAATAGGAAAGAGGGAAAACATAGTGAGAATAACCCCTGCACACACCCCAGCTCACCCTCCTCAAAATAGATGCTAATAAAGAAAGAGATCTATTGTACTATAGTTTGTTTCACCCCAAGAATATCTTTAGGAAAGTCAAATGGAAGAAAAGATAGAGCCCTCCACAATGTGTAATCAATTGTAGATACTTGAAACTTGCGCAAAAGGTGCTCCATGATATTCAAATAATGTTCTTCCATTTAGGAAGAAAGAAAACTAAAGATATGTGAAAGAACTCTCCCTAATCTTGAAAGGAATATGTAGGTAGAAATCTCAAGATGTATGATGCCTCTAAAAACTTCTCCATAGTCTCCATATTGATCTTAAAACAACCAAAATATAACATAATCATAAGACATATTTATCACCTCAGAAGGAAAATAAATCTCCTCTAAATATTGTGCAAATTTATCCAAACTCATATCAATCTATAAAGAATGATCATGTAGAGAAGGAAGAAGGGGGTCAGAACGTGTTGGTCACAACTAGTACTAAGAGGGGGGATGAATCACTACCAAATCTAAAACTAGTTACTCTCTTAACTATTCTTAAAAAACTAAACAATAGTTACTTAATAGTTAAAGCAATGGAAAATACAATAAAGTAGAAGCATATAAACTTGCACACAAAATAATTCATCAAATGACACACATATTTTTCTGTGGAAACCCTTGATGAGAGCATGAAAATCATGGTGGGGATAATATTTCCACTATCCTTTTAGTGTAGATAAAGGGTTCCCCAGTTAAGAGATACAACTTGTTCCTTATGAGAACACATCTAATTAAGAATGTTTGCAACCTTTTAGGATTACAATCAACCTGTTAAGGATACCTTGTTAAAGTAATTTGGCACTCCTTTCGAGAGGCACCTTGTTAGAGGATTTAAAATATACTTACTAATGAAGCATGTCTAGTAAAGAGCTTACAAAATGATTACAATCTAAACAAAGCAATCAAATATGATCTAGACTATATGGAACACTTTTCCCAATAGATCACTAGTGTATATCCATAAGATATCTTGATCCACTCTTGTTGATTAGGCAATCTTAGAGACAACTTATGTATCATTGCATCCTTTCTATGCTTGGCCCTATTTGTAATGCACCCAAAAAAATTTGTTGGCTTAGTATTTCTCTTCACTATGTCTCTGCTCAACAACACTTTCTCTGTTTGATTTTCTCTTCACATCTTCCATTCACTTTTTCTATCCACACACTACTTGTCAAAATCCTAAAACATCACACCCAAAAAAAATGAATTCAAAATTTGACTTGCATATCTAAGAAGTTCATGAACAACTTGTGACATCTGCATCATAAGGTGTAGATTGGTACCCATGTTATTATGTGCTAGGTATGGCCTTAGCCTCTTTGTCTTTTCTTATTTTTTTCATTTCATCATAACACTAATCCCATTACAACGTAGACTATGTTCTCTCTTTTCATGTCACAATGATGTCTCATCATGTTGACTATAACTATCTTGATTTATCTTCATCTCCATGCAAACTGGTGTATATGTCTACCAATGATCATAATATGGTATACTTCACACTCAACTGGTTGCCAATGAATGACAAAACTTTGGTCAATAAGATATTACCAACACCAACTACCCTTCTTAATACCAGTGAGACTTGTAGGATCAACAATCTCCCCCTTTGGCATTGATGGAAAAACTTATGATCCTTCTTGATTTGTTCACCTTCGTGTTTGAACTTTCCTCAAAGTTGTACTGGTAGAATCTTCACTAGTAGATGGACTTAGCTAAAATTATACTACTCCCTTTTATTTTCTGCATTTTTTTCATTATGACTCCCCTTATATTTGTTTTTCTCTTCCTATGTACTCCCTTTGCTCTGCATTTATATACTCCCCCTTTTTAACTTATTTCCATATTGTATGCTCTCCACTTTGTGTTCATTTTCTTCTCCTGTATTCTCATCTCATATAAAAAATATTGCCCCTTTTTCATCAATGATAAAGGGTCATAGTATGGTTAGATACCTTGTCTTCATATCATCCAAATGCACCTACCTTGAGTTGTGGAGTTTTCTAAGTGATGGTGTTAGGCTTGTCACCTCTAACAATCATATCTTCATTTCTTCGATGGTATCTATATGGTTAGTGGATAATAGTACCTCTACTTCTTTTGCATTATCTTGGATAATTCCTATCATTAGGGATAAGAATTATTGCATCTCAAAAAGTGTAGAGGTTAGATTCTTAACTTGCTTCGCTTTTACCATGTTGATCACATGTATCTTACCGGTATACACTATTGTAGAACTCATCATGATGTCAAATGAGGTCTATATAACCTATAATTACTCATAGAGTTTCCCCAAGGTATTCTCCAAATTTTCCATGTAACTTTGGGAGTTTGATAGCTTATGTAGAATGGGCGAATCACCCTCTAGCAATTCTATTACTGTGTCTTTTTCTTTTGCAAGTTCTTTTGTTCATTGCTCAGTCAAATGTGTAAGCTTCTCCTTTTGTTTTCTTGTCCCAATTTTACCAGTTGATTTATCATTATCTTCAGCTTTAAGTAATTTCTCAAGTTGACTTATAAGATCAACATGTGTATCATATTGGATGTTATTGAGTAGCCCTTTGATCACTTCTCGTGATTCTATCAATGTTTGAGCTCAATTTTGTTTCTTGTTGGATTGCCTTAATACTTTATATTTTTGAACCTTCATGCAATGTTGATTGAGTTTATCATTACTCATGTTCTTTAGTCTTCCAACAAACCTATCTAGCTCTTCTTGAATCTTGATGAGTTATTCTATTGTGGGGGCATCTTTATCAAATAATACTCCATCTATAGAGCTTGAAGATGATGAATATGAGGATGACAATCTTTTCCTTTTCCTCCTTTTCTCATTTCTTTGTTGTGTAACATCCTTGTTCAATTGGAGTTTTCTCTTAATGGATTTGGATCACATTGTGATTTTTAGATCATGAGGTGTGCCCAAAGTTAGTTTTGATTTCTCCTTTAAGGCATGTATGATCAATTAAACAATATCAACTACTTGTTGTGTCTTTTCTTCTATAGTTGTATCATGTACCATTTGTGGATTATCCATTTTATGACTCTTATAATCTATTGTGACATTATCCCCTTGAGATGTCAATACATCTATTGCATCATTGTTCACTTCTCATGTTTTCTCCATTGTTAGGATTGTATTTTCTTATTATTTTTTGGTTGATGCACCTGGTTGTGCAAAAACTTCATTTTTTATTTCTTCCTTTTGTGTCAGGCTTGATTTATCAAGATGAATTGTCTATGATTGCTTAGTTTTCTTTGGAGCATCAGTTTGCTTAGTTGTTGTTGAAGTAATTTGCAAATTAATCAGATCAGGTGATTTCTCCTTTTTCTAGTGCAACTCCACTACAAGTTGTACCATATGCCACTCTCCTTGGTGATATGAAAAGGTTGAAGTCAATAGGTATCTCTAGAAGTTCTTAAATGTATCCCTCTTCTTGTGTTTCTCTATTGGATCTATCAGGCTCAAATTTCTCTTTCTTTTCTTGTATTTGAATGCCCTTTCATTTGGGATCAGACAAGGTTTGAGTTTTGGCTTGCTTACCTTGCTTCTATGCACAAATTATTTCTGTTTGTTTGTCTATAGTCTTCCAACACCTTATTGCATGTTCAAATTCTTCTCTCTCTCTACTCGTAGTTATCAATGCAACATTCTCCCGACTGCCAAACTCTTCGAAATAGGCTTCCACATATGTTTTCCTTTTAGATGAGGCATATTTTGGCCCAACCTTGGTTAGTGCATCCTCTAGAACAATTGCAAGTCCTAGAACTCTAGCTTGTCATCTTTTTGACACAATGCAAGGTAGGAGAATCCCAAAAGGAGATGTCCTAGCCCCTGGCAGATAACCACACAGTGGAAGAATAATAACATAGATAATTAGATCCAAAATAATGCCAATTCTCATAATATAATCATAAGATTTACATCCAACATGCCCAGCTATAAGGCCTTCTGAGTTATGACCAAATACATAAGCAATTACAATAGTAATTCTGCAGAATCCCTCAAGATCCCATCCGAACCCTAGCTAGTCCAAATCCACACTTTGGTAGAAACCTCCAAGGAAATCTCAACTCGTGCTCGCCCACCAAAAAATGTCCTTGTTTTCCAAGCTGTAGCTATTGGCTCTTCTCAAACTTTATCCAATCTATCCAAGTGTAAACTACCTCACATTTGACACTCTATCCACACACTTTGGAAAAATTGTCTCTCTCATCTACTCCATCTTCCATGCTCTTCTCCAAGCTAGATGATAATCACAATCCTATAGTAAACTGCCTCACATTCGATGCTCTATCTACAGACTCAGGAAAAACTCGCTCTTTAGCTACTCTCCACACTCACTTCTCCTCCTTCCAATGAATGAATGAATGAATAATGACAAGACAAAGCTCTCTACTTATACCAAACCAAGCCACAAGTTAGCCACTAGCAAGTTACATTAAATAAACCTTCAAACCACAAGTCAACTTAGCAAGTTACATTAAATAAACCCTCTAGCCACAAGTTACATTTAATAATGCCACCTATTAAATACACTTTCCCTCTTTTCTCCATTTTAATTTATTTTTCTTCTAATTTTTGTCACTTTCTCTCTCATCAACAAATTTATTTATTTATTTATATTTATTTTTATAATTTTTTCTCTCTTTTTTTTAAAAACAAACAAAAACAAAATTATTTCCTACTTTATTTTCTAATGCAATATGATCTCGCATTAGACTCCCCAGGTAGATAGAAAAGTGTGTCTCACACTTTGACGCCAATAGAAATAGCTGCAACCATCTTCAACTTCACCAAAGGCTTCCACTCCAATAGAGATAAGAAAACCAACTTGCAAATCATCCACATCTACATCACTTTGTCAACCACCAGAATCTCTTGAATTTCAACAACCCAATTAACATGCTCACTCCTAGGAACAAACTAGACATAATGCTTCATCAACAAACCTTCATCCACATCAACAACTAGTGAATCCACACCAACAACAAAAAACTCTATATCAGCAGCAATATGTAGATATTCATTGACACATTCCAAACTCACAACACCATCGGTCTCATTTCTCACAACAAGATGCTTTGCAACATACAAGTCACCATCAATAGCAATCAAATCATCTGTGAGCGAGTGCTCTAGAATCTCCATGTCAAACTCAACCAACTAATCATGAAAACAAATCTCCATCCCATCATCAACAAGGTTAGGAATATCCTCAGCAATAACCTCCAATTTCTCTACAAATTCTATATCAGACTTCACAAACTGATCAACAAAACCAACCTCTTCCACCTTGACCTTGCTATGTCATTTTCTCTCTCAAACAAGTCTTCTGACTGGCCAGATAACTCTCTTCTAGATCGATAGACTCCAACTCCAATAGCATAGAACTTTCTTCTTTGGTTCCTTAACTCTTTTAGAAAAGAAGCATCCACAACAACATCCAACCAAGCTATTGTCTCATTAATCCTCCTCTCCACTATGTCACAGAGATTCACAATTATCCCAGGGTCCAATCCTCTCAGAGCCATCTTCCAAGATCTTCACAAACCCTCTACAAAAAATCACCAATAGATCAATCTTCCCTAACAAGATCAATCTTTCATCTTTGTAACCATAGATCCATCTACATGTCTTCCCAAGGCCTTGGTGCAAACTGCCTCAACTTTAATGATCTATCTACATGCTTAGGAACAACCTTTGCTTTGATACCACTTGATGCAGTACAAGGTAGGAGAATCCCAAAAGGAGATGTCCTAGCCCCTAGCAAATAACCACACAGTGGAAAAAAAATAACACAGATAGTTAGATCCAAAATAATGCCAATTCTCATAATATAATCATAAGATTTACATCCAACATGCTCGATTGTAGCGCCTTTCGAGTTATGACCAAATACATAAGCAATTACAATAGCAATTCTTCAGGATCCCTCAAGATGCCATCCAAACCATAGCTAGTCTAGATCCACACTCTGGTAGAAGCCTCCAAGGAAATCTCAACTTGTGCTCACAAGCCCACCAAGCAATCTCCTTATTTTCCAAGCTATAGCTACCAGCTCTTCTCAAATTTTATCCAAGATCCAAGTGTAAATTACCCCACATTCGGTGCTCTATCCACACACTCTAGAAAAATTCACTCTCTCAACTACTCCATCTTCCATGCTCTTCTCCAAGCTAGATGATAATCACAATCATGTTGTAAATTGCCTCACATTCGGTGCTCTGTCCATAGACTCAGGAAAAACTCGCTCTTCAGCTACTCTCCACACTCACTCATCCTCCTCCCAATGAATGAATTAATAATGACAAGACAAAGCCCTCTACTTATACCAAACCAAGCCACAAGTTGGCCACTAGCAAGTTACATTAAATAAACCCTCAAGCCATAAGTTGGCTTAGCAAGTTACATTAAATAAACCCTCTAGCCACAAGTTACATTTAATAATGCCACCTATTAAATGCACTTTCCCTCTTTTCTCCATTTTTATTTATTTTTCTTCTAATTTTCATCACTTTCTCTCTCATCCAAAAATTTATTTATTTATTTATATTTATTTTAATAATTTTTTTCTCTCTCTTTTTTTTTTGAAAAACAAACAAAAACAAAATTATTTCCCACTTTATTTTCTGATGCAAGATGCTCTTGCATCACTTTTCCAATTGATAGGCAATATCTCTTTTGGCAATTCATCCTTTACCATTGTTGGTGTCCTACTATAAGTCCTTATACTAAGTAGAACAACACTAATAAGACTCTTCTAATCTTTCTCACTCATGAGTGGATATCTATATTTTATTGTGTTGTAATTTTCATTATGCACTATAGCATTTACAATGTCTTCAATTAAGAGTGGAGGGGGTGCATTCTTACCTCTCTTCAAAAGTTTGGTTGTCCTTGATGATGATTCTCAAGTAGACTGGTTTGATCTCTTATGGACTAGAGAGGGTTCCTTCTTCTTTACTTCTCCTTCCCTTCTCTTCTTCCTTTTTATCTCATCTATGATCATTTCAGGTTTAGGTGAGGAGGACTCTCGTCCTGAATCAATAATCATTTCTACATCTTCATGTCTTTATGGACTTGGTGTCTCCTTACTAGTGATCTTTTTCTTCTTCTTGTTAGTACCGATTTGAGATTTATTTTCACATTTCTTCTTACTTGATTTTCTTGCATCCTTCTTTGCTTTCAATCTCTTTCCTTCTGTCTTATGACTGCACTCCTTCTCATCATACATGTGTCTCACATTAGCAACTTCTTGTCTACATGCATAGACAACAGTTTCTTAATAGAGGGCCTTGCTTCTTGCTCTATCAATTCATATTGAAATGTCATAAGCCAACATGTCCTAGGCTCTACAACCTGTATCATGTAGAAGTTTGTACATGCTAAAAAACACAAATCATTCTTGTACTCTTCCACTAGGGTAAAGGTTATATTTTCCCTTCTCTACGTAATCTTTTGAAATCTATTAAAATGTGACTTGAATAAATCATCTTTATCATCTACTAGTAGCATATACATTTTACAAATTTGTTCAGTGATGAGCATATCCTTCAACCAATTGAATGATGTATGTCCAAGATATTTTGTTTTAAAATAGAAGAATACACATACCAAAATGGATCCATAATTGAATGGATGCAGATTGTAGTTTTCTTTGGTCTTTGTACAATTAATCATCAATTGATTATGAAACCATCCACTTAGGTCAAGTGGGGCATGATTGTGGTATGCATTATATGCTCCTCCATTGGGCACATTATTTTCCTTGCTAGAGTAATAGATTTGGTAGGCTAGCACCATTGTAGAAAATCTCATTACAGGGTCTACAATGCCATCTATGTCAATTGATTGTCCTTCCTTCCTAGCATTGGTGACTCTTACAACTTCATTGAGTAGAACTGTCCACATTGTTAGCTTTGTTCCAGAGTCATTGAATCTAGTTACCCTTTGGATGACTTCCTTGGTGATCTTGTAGGGTTGAACTGACTACATATACTCACTATGTAATATGTTCAATACAAGTCTTACCAAATCATCCTAAAAGAAGTTAGGAATGTATATTGCATGATGTAATGTGGTGTTCAATAGGTGTCTATGTTCCTTCTTTAATTTTCCATTTTCAAGGAATGTATAGAATACTTCATTTATCTTGTTAATTCCCAACAACATAATTTTTACCTTTAAATACACACTCACATCCTCAGTGAGTAGTACGTCTATAGGTAGTGAAGATAATGCTCTAGTATGGTTTTTAATGTTTCCCCTTAGTAAAGTAATCGTATAATATGGTTCCTTAGATTCCTTGATGTTGACTGATTTAATCTTGTGTATTCCCTAAGCCATATGATTTTTCAGTTGGTTTCTTATCCTGTATTAATTGTCACTGATCACCTTTCCTCACTTTTGCCTCTACACCTCTAGGTGGGAAATATTAATTTGCAAGTATAATGATGTGTAACTAATAAACTACGTTATTTCCATAAATTTTGTATAGTTCAAGAATTCGAGTTTGCAAAGTGACAAATGGATCTTAGTTAACCTATTTACATCCTTCAGTAAATCTCAATTTGCATGCCAAACTGTAGAAAATCATGCACCTCTGGAAACATGCCAAAATATCAAATTTTGAAACAAAAATCTCAATTTGTGTGCCAAAAATATGAAAACCACTACCTCAAGAAATGTGCAAAAAAAAAAAAGAAAATCACTAACTCAGGAAACATGCCAAATCTGGGAGCAATTTTTTTTGCCTTAGATTCTAACAATGTTCAAATTCGACAAATTTCATATGAAAATATACATTTTTGGACGCTCTGAGCTCAATGGTGATGTTCATTTGGGGCCACAGTGCACCAAAAATTAGTGACCCCCAGATTCAATACAAAAAGCTTCTGAAAAGCCATAGATCTGAAAACTGATGCCAAATCTCTCAAGAACAAAATAGGGGCATAAAGATTTGGAGCTTTGACACCATGTTGAAGTCGATGAAAGATCAACCCCACAACTCGCAAGAATCACTTGCATGTAAACACCTATCATAGAAAGAGAGAAGAAAAAGCTATGGAGGCTAGAATTCCCAGATCCATAGATGAGACATTCTTGATGAGCAAAAAGAGAGATGGCTATTATCAAAAGTGAATGAATAAATTATAAAGAGATCAATCCTTATAAAAGGAGATCAAAACCCTAACAGGGTAAAAACCTAAGTTGCATGATAATAATTAATTATTATATGCCTAAAGTTTAGCTTAAGTAAACTAGAGATAATAAGTGACTTAATAATTAAATCAAAATTATTTAATTAATAAGGAAATATCTTATTACTCTAACAATATGAGTGAATACAATTATATTGTTTCCCAATAAGACTTCCAACACTCCAAAAGTTACCTCTAACCACCCCACAATAATTTTTTTATTTGAGGGAAACTTTATACACCTACACATCAACCTCAAATAAGTGTATATAGCCTTACGCTTCTCATTTATGCAAGTTCAATTTCTCATTATATTCTCTTTAATTTATTGAAGCATGCTACTTACTTTAATAATATATTTTCCTTTATTAAAATCCCATAGAGGAGTTGTTATTTGACTCATTTCTTACATTTATTCCATGGATTAGACCTTCTTCACTTTTGTTTCCTTTTAGTTTATCTGCAAATACATTTTACAACCAAATGTCCTATTTATATTGTATACCCACTAAGAGAACCCTTCTAACTTTTCTCCATTTAGATGTCACAAGTTCTCATTATATTCTATTTAATTTATTGATCAATGCTTCTTAGTTTTTTGCTATATTGCCCTACACTTATCTTGTAATTTAATTGTTATTTATCTCATTTAGTTCCATTTACCCCATGGATTAAATATTCTTCACTTTAGTTTCCTTTTAACCTATCTTCAAATACATTATACAACCCAATGTACTATTTAGGCTGTCATTATTGTATATCCACTAAGAGAGGCCTTATAACTTTTCATCATTTATATATCACCATTTTTAGAAACCTTGATCATTAGTTATACATTTATTTTTAACATGATATGAATTTTTGTCTTTCATTGCTTGGGTCCTTTATACCCCTCTAGATAAGTCATTTTTTTGAGTGAATTTTTTCACTTAGGTCATAACTTTCCTTAAAAGTAATATCTTCCTAATTCCATATTATGGTTTACTTGATACATTTTCATGCTCTTAATTTTCTTCTTTGAATTCTTGTTTGACTATAGTCACACCTTTAAAAGTTCAATCTTCTAGCCAAATGTAATAATAAATTTCTATTTAAATTTAGAATATAATGCAACTTGTACATTAATACCATTTTTCCACTTGAAACACATGTTTATCAAATATACACATCATAAAAGTCATGTCAATAGAAAAACTACTTTTCCAAATGAATGTCTCAACAATCTATCCAATTCTCTATTTTATTTATTTATTGATCCCACCTCTTGATCTAAAACACAAATTTAACAAGGGGCGCATGCGCCAAAGTTCCTACCTTCATGTTTTCATGGTTGACTAAAGTAGTATTGCATAAAGGGGAAATTAAATTAGTTACAATTTTTAGAAAAAAACTTGTTGAGGATAAAATTTTTTAGGTACTTAAATAAAAAATAAAAATTGTTGATTACTTAAATCAAAGTACCAAAATATGTAGTAAGTTTGAGGGGTAGTATTAATGGTATTAAAAAAAATTGAGAAAAATTGTAAAATAGTAGCTAGTAAAGCATAGTGTAAACTTTAAAAAAATAACATTTTATGAAATTTGTCAAAAATAAACATCAATGTAAAACTAATAAGAAATATATATAAAATAAGAAATAAAAAACATTTAACTCTATATTTGAACTTGGTAAAATAGTTAGTAAAATATAGTGTAAACTTAAAGAAATAACATTTTACAAATTACAAAAATAAATATCAATGTAAAACTAATAATAAATATATTTAAAATAAGAAATATCAAAAATTTAACTCTCTATTTGATTAAAATATCTAAATTATACAACTTAAAATACATTTAACTTTATAAATTCATATGACTTCTTCTTCATAAACTATCTTAAATAATAAATGTATTTAAAATAAGAAATATAAAACAGTTAACTCTATATTTGGTTAAAATATAACTAATCATAAATATATTTAAAATAATAAATATAAAAACTTTAATTCTATATTTAAACTTGGTAAGGAAAATAGATAGGGATAATTAATATTGATTAGACATTCATTTGTGAGGTGGAAGATAAAAATGATTGGTTTTAAATTTTATTTTTTACTATCGGTAAACGACCAAAGCTTAGATTAATTATTGTTATTTGTTGTAATTAATTATTTTTATGTGTTAAGGGAATTCAAACCCAAGACCTCCCACATGAGAGGCTCACAAGTTACCATTGTGTTGTAGGCTCTTACATGTTTTTTTGAAAGGTTAATCCAATTGTCACAAACATAGAAAAGATAAAGTTGTAATTAACGCATTCATTAATAGACTTGTTAGAAAATATTTGTATTTTTGTTGGAGAAAATTGAATTTTTTTCATTACTTTTTTTTATCATGGGCCAATACAATTTTCAAAAATTTATATTTTTCAATTTAAAAAGAACATTCAAATTAATATAACTTTTGCAAATATTAGTATATCTTCAATTTTTTAGATTTATGTAACTAATATGGAATCTAATGATTCCATTAGTTTCCTGCCAAAGGGAGGAACTAATAAATATACACATCACTTAATTGGCAATACAAATTAGGAATCACTTTTCCAACCTAACATCTTAATAATTTATGAAACTCTATTTTTATAACAATATGTTGATTTTTTTTTATTGAATTTCCTTTTTGTTTATACAAACTGATCACTTCATCATTCAACTAGATAAACTTCTCAAATCTATAAAAAATTATCCCTAATATTATACTGAACTTAAACATCACAACTTTTATCTCACCATGATTTGATTTCTTCAACATTTTGGGATTGAGATTAATGGTGAATTTTCCTCCCAACCTCAAAGCTAGGAGGGGATTTTTTTACCATCCTTAAAAAATGAATTTCTTGCATCTCCACCTCAAAGAAAAAATTGAACAATAAGTTTTAAATTTTACAATTAAAAATATGAAGCTATCAATTAGGCTAACCTGAAAGAGAGCCTGGACCCAATTGTCCCTACCCAAAAAGGAATTTGACCTTGTGAAAACATAAAAGTTGAAGCAAAGCACGATTCTTAATGATAATTATTAGTTCCTACCTACAAGATACTATAGCATCCATGAGATGTTTATTCTATAGTTTATCTAGCCAATGAAATCTCTGAATTTTTACATCTTTCTATTTAACTATAATGTTTCTTTATTACATTTGTTGTTCGTACGGTGAACAGTCAATGTTCAAGGTTTTTAAAAAGCTTGTAGTTGATCAAACAATGAAACATTTCTATTGAATTTTTTTGTGCTCACGTACAACACAGTGACAACTATTATTGTTAAATCTAAAAGAGTCAAAAAAAGCACAGGTATTATTGCCAAATCTTGCCAAATCTGAAAGAGTTAGTTTTTTTTAATATAAATTTGACCTAAAACCCAAGATATTTGCTATGATTGATCTATGATCAATGTTAACATTTAATGTAGTTTTCAGAAGAGAACTATCTACATTAAATGTGCATTAGCCATTGGGATTTTTAATTCCACAATCTAGAACATTCACATACTTATACAATCTCATGTCTTCTTAGAAGCCTCTCCTAAGTGAGGTTGCACATCAGGTGTGTGAAGCTTTGAAGCTATGAGTATTTTGTTACCTCTATTTTTTAACAAATATTGAGGTAAGAAATTTGCCTCCCTTCAAGTTATGCTTCAATTTATCCCTCATCTTCTTCTTATTTTATTTTCTAATTTGTTCAAGTGTTGTTCATTCTTATGTGCATGGTATGATATTGAGTGGTAGTAAAAAAAATGGATAAATTGTTTAGTCATTTTTTCTCTCTTCATTCTACTCCTTAGCATAGTATGGTAGTCTGTTGAAAGGGAAGCCAATAAATTTGATATGTGCCATGTTTTAATTTGCAACATGTAGTTGATTCTTTGTGGGAAGGACACAATAGACTTTACTGGAAGATTTTGATAGTTCCTTCCATATATGTTCTTAAAACTGCTGAATTATTGTTATCTTCATTTACAATGCTTTTGTGCAATGATTGTATAGTTATATAAATTAGAATGGAGATTTTTGATTAATTGCTTTCTTACGTTCCCCTGGTGCATAGTACAGCATGAGTTGGAAATCTCTAAATCTTGAAAATCCATTTGTATTTATGACACAATTCTAAGTGTTATAGGTTCATGCTACAAATCCAAATTAATTCATTACAATGGAATATTACTGACTTGCTATTGTTTTTCATGAAATCACTACTTTCTTTGCTATTTATATTTTTGAGGATCTTCTAGGATTTCTGAAAAATATTTCAAGGTTTATAATGTATTATGAATTTCTCTTCTCCCTCTAGCCCAAAAACTAAATAAGTTACTGAAACCAAAACAATGTTTCATGGAGTGTCACGGGGATCTAAGATGTGATTCTTGCACCCCATCATTTTAGGGAAAAGGAGATGTGTTGGACATGCCTTTTTTTCTTTTCTTTGAAGTGTTGGGAATGATGTGGGGATATTGATCCTTTATTACTAATTAGGAGTCAAATACTATGTGAAGGATACACAACAAAAGAAAATGACAACCCCCAAGCTGATGTTCATTGTGATAGTTTCATTTTTCAATTGTTATTAGTTTTGTAACACGTATAATGGATGCAGGATGTGGTAGAACACATGCAAGTGAAAAATATTCTCTTTTTTTGTTCACTTTCGTACTCCTTTGCAGGCAATGCTTTTATATGCTGCTAAGAAAGCTAGCATCAAAATTCATTTTTAATTCTGGTATTTGATTGAGCATCCAATTCAACCAAATTCTAGTTGAGCTTCCATTTGCTAATAGTTGATTTGGATATCTTGCTTACCTAGCCTATCCTTGGTCAATTTATGATCATTATTTAGTTTGTGATTATATATTTTTCTCTTTTACAGACTCATAGCTTCCAATCCTAGAGGCTTGTTGGTAAACAAATTTGTCACAATAGAATTTTCCCAATGGAGTGTGTGGCAAATCATTCACAACAGTTGGATAGGCCCTTGTTATGTGGTCTTCCTCTGCGTTTGGAGGGGCAGCTCCCTCGTATGATATGATTTTGAAGCTTTTTGAATAAAGAATCTAAAACTAAAAGGTGAGAAAGCTCATGATGACGAATGCACCACACGACTCCAAGGCTTTCCCGAACTACTAAATTAAAACTACTAATAAAAACAATCAAGATCTACGCTTGAAAACTATTACTAGCACAATGTTGATCCACAGATTCATAAACATCTACACGATACCGTGAGAATGCTCACTACAAAGAGAATCAACATTTCTAACAATTTAGATTTAGAAGAAGAGAACTCAAATTGCACGTTCCTTTATTTTCTTGCACGAAGAACTCAAGAGGAATTTTTGATTACAAAGACAGAATTTGTACATACTTTCCAAATATCATCTCCTAATCAAAATTTTAGCTTAGTGCTCCCTTTTTCCAAAGCCAAAAGGTCCCTTTACAAAGCCCAAAAGAGCCCTTATATAGACACAGAGGTTAATAACTACCCTTATGTGGTTAGTAACTACCCCCCAAATACGTGATTTGGATGAGGTTAATAACTACCCTTATGTGGTTAGTAACTACCTCCACAAAAATAACCTGTAAAAGGAAAGCTTCCAAAAACAAAACTTTAGCTAGAATTACTAAGAATGCCTACATTGGAGATGTTGGCTGTGTATTAGATAACTAGTTTTGCACGTGGAAGCTATGTTGGTGCCAACTATAATTTGTAGCTTTTCCAAATCTAATCAAGAAAGAAGAGCTCTGCTCATTTTCCAAAACAACTAAGTGGAAGATATGAAACTGAATGAACCTCTTCAAGGCTAGTGACTAGTTGTTCCTGCATCCTTGGAAATTGAGGGTGACTGTGATAGTGAATCAAAGAACTTGTACATTGGGGACTATTCTCTCCAAATGTCTTCAATCATTTTCACAAAATAGCTCATCTTTAGACGTAGGTTTGGAGAAAGAGAGACATAGACCATAGCAATCTGAAGCATGCCAAACAATTCTTCATCAATGTTTTTATACCACATTAGCTCTAGATCAGACACCTCTGTTGTGAACAAAATTTATGTTGTTCGGAAGCTCTGCATCTCCTCTTTCAGACTGCATACTTAACTCTGCAAACAAACTCGCTTTTGAACATCATTTACACTGCTCGAGAGCTAGATATCTCATCTTTAGCTATTCATTCTATTCAGCCTCCAAACCGTAATTTTAATAAATTTATGGTTAAATGAACTCTATTTTGGACATAAATTGTGCTGTTGAAATGCTCTTCTCGTCCTCCACATTATCTTCAAGATTAGATTGCGGAATTCTCTCAATCTTCGGGGGTGGGCTCAAATTTATTCAGCTGTGCAATGTTGTTGGGACCTTTCTAATTGCCAGATTAATTTACAGAGCTGCTAGTTGAAGCCTATTATTTGGTTAAACAATTCAACCATAATTCAATTGTGCATTCTGTCAAACAAGTCACATTCAGTCCAAAAGATATGGCATCTATAGGAGCTTTATATCAATTTGTACAATCACTGTCTTGCAATCATTGTGAAGGGATGATAAAATGTGAGTTGTGCATATGGAAATTTTGTGACAAATATCTCGTCCTATAACTGGAGGGGGTTTCATCTCATGCAATACATCATTTAAATTCCCTGTTGGAAATGTACCCATATAGAATGAACCTGCGATCTTTCATGTCTCCAACATTTCAACCAAGTTCTTGTGTCGGATTTGACAGGCTCTTGAACTCCTTTCTTATGCTATTCCCTTCAATTTGTTTAGAGTTTAACTATATCACCCTCAATGTGAACAATTACCCAGAAGGTTGCTGCACTTTGTAAACAACGCCTTTGCCTCTTTACAAGCACCAAGTAAGCATGTCCATACAAATGTATCAAGTTTTATTGACAATTTATTGATAAAAATTTAAAGATTGCTCGAGATGGCCAAAAAGGCTAATAAGACCAGTCGTGCCTGCATAGTGATCTATCTTGGGGGTTATATTAGACTTGGCAATGTGATTGAAGTACCATCATCAAGTAGGCCTACATGACTATATGAAAAAAAAAAAAAAACAAAGGTTATATGATCGAGCTCAGCTCCAGAAAGCTTGATTACTTCAAAGAGTTCAAGAAAATCCTTGTTGTTTTCACTCCTATGTTGCTGATCTCCAAATGTGCAAGCTAGGTGTCAGATAAATTTTGTCAATGGAATTCTGAGCCGAAGTGATCTTTTCAAACCTGATTCTCTTTCTTTGCAAAAACGTTACTCCATTTGAATCACATTTGGAATTTTAAACTTTTGAACAATGAGGTTAATAACTATTTCAAGGAGGTTAATGAATATGTGTTTTTGGAGAGGTTAATTAACCTACTCCAAAATACGTAATTTGAAGCTTATCATTAACCTTTTTGAGAGGTTAAGAGATATGTGTTTTTGGAGAGGTTAATTAACCTACTCCAAAATGTGCGATTTGAGAGTTATCATTAACCTATTTGAGAGGTTAATGGTTAATGATAAACTTCAAAATGTGTAATTTGGGTCTCTCCATTAGCCTGCGATAACTTGTGGCTTAGAAGTCAGATTTTGAAAATTTCAAGTGCTGGGCGGAGCTGGGAATGAGTCAGAGATAGTGAAGGACAAGATCTTTCAAAAAATCAAACATGAAAAGACCAATTTAAAGCTTAAAATGAGGCAAATTTCAAAAATAACTATGGCTGAAAAATTGAAACAATTTTATAACTGGGCAACAAGGCTAAAGCAGATTCATCCAAAAGCAAATTCGGATCTAGATGCCCTGTGGATGCTCACAGGAAGTGAATGGAGGGCACTTGGATGCTCTCTGGATGTGCTCATAGTTCTCTTCTTGTGAGCATGCACAGGGCATCTAGAAGCCTCGATGAGAATCTGTGCACCCAAACATCAATTTTGACATTTTTTCAGGAAAAACTTCTTAAGGGCACTTTATAACATGCGCTTTATATCATATATTTATTATTTCTTGATTTAACATTGAATCATGAACTAAATATTGATTTTGTAATTGTAATGATTTTCTTTTGCATTAGAATCATGAACATAAATGCATATGAAATGACTTATTTAATATTTGTCAGACATCTTGGTCAATGGTGAAGTATCATACTATTGAATGATTTAATTTTGTATATTTCTTGCATTTCTTTGCATATACATAAACACATCTAAATACATCCTAAATCCTCCCAAAAAATTGCACATCCGTGCACCCAATTCACACATCCACATCTGCACCTGAATCGACAACTTATATATTTTGAGGCTTACTTTCGCTATGCAGCCAACTTGGATATTTTGAGGCATCTAAATTTATTCGCTGAAACAAGGAAATTGTACAAGGTTTGAAGACGCATAAAAATTGCACTATCATTTTTTAGACCATTAAGAAGAGTATAAACACTATCTTCACAACCTCTTCAAAGAAAAAACCACACCCAAAACACACAATTGCATTTGCATGAAAAGTCCAACAAATGTCAATACTAAGAAACCAATTGTCAAATAGTGGCCATGGTTGGAGTTCTAAAATTAATATGAAGAAGAGAATTTTTATCGTTGTTCAATATTACATGTTCTATTATTTTGGGTTAATATCGAATTGCAAGTTGAATTGTGACTATGATAACATTCTTGTTGACTATAACAACCAACTAATTCCATTACATATTTCTCAAAATGTTCATTAGAGGACATAATGAAGAATTACTAAACCAAATATACCATGCAATTAAAGCATAAGCATAATTCTTAAGTTCTTTTATAGATATTTGTGAATTTTAATACACTAATATGAATATTCCTAATTATCTGTCAATGAGTCCAATATTTTTAATTATATTTGAAAGTAAGTCTGAGATAAAATTATAAAATTATAGAAATAATTTATAATTTAACATTAAACTTTTGCTTAAATTTCTTTTAATAATGTTTAAGATATTAATGTATAAATATTTTTATTTTATTTTAACTTGACATTTTCAAAAACTTTTTTTTGTTAATAATTTTTTTTGTTATTGCTTATAACTATATAAATAGTCAAACATTATGTCAATCTTTTAAGTTGAACAAGTATCACTAAGGTAATGCGCCTCTAAAATGGCAATTCATATATTACTTTTGAGTTATTTTTATTTTATGTTGGCGTAGTAAAATATTCTCAAAATTATGCAAGGAAACAAACCGATGTTCTATTATATGTTTTTTCTCTATTATCTACAAACTCCTATTGTTGTACATTTGTAGGCTAATACTAAACATTCTAAACATTCGTTCTTATATGTTTTTTTTCTATTATCTACAAACTCCTATTGTTGTACATTTGTAGGCTAATACTAAACATTCTAAACATTCGGTTCTTTTGATTTATTTAATTTAAAAGTATGAAGATTACTAATGAATTGAGAATAAAAAGTATTTCTTTCTTTAAATTTCTCCTACGATACTTTATAATTAATATTATATTAACTTTTTTATTATTTATTTAATTTAACATTTAAAAAAAAAAAAATTTGGCAAATGTGGATGGGGCCACAAACTATATATAAAAATAGCTAGTTCGATAACTCCATGGGGAAAGAACTAGAAAGAAAACCCCATTTCCTCGTTGAAATACAAAAGAAATAAGCATAAGAAAAGCAACCCACAAAAGATTTCCCCTACGACAACACAAACTACAAAGGGCTGCAATTGGAGACATTAATTTGAGTTTTGGATAAAAAGTTCTGCTAGAACAGGAAATGCAGACAGAATAATTGGATGAGAATTAAGATTGGGATGTGAAGCCGAGGCAACAAACTCTACATGTTGATCATCACATCCCATATTTGCTAAATAGTCGGCCATAGAATTACCTTCCTTATATATATGAGATATCTGATACTCTCTAAATGAATCCAATAACCCCCAAATCTGTTTTAGGATATAAGTAATTTTCTAATTGAAAGAATTTTTTGAGAGACATGCTTTAATTATAATCATTGAGTCACCCTCAATATGAACTGAATGAAAACCATTTCTTCTTGCTAGTATTAAGCTAGCTAGCAAAGTGTGTGCTTCTGCCATATTATTTGTCCCTGGAGGTAAAGGTTGAGATTTAATTGCTAAAACCCTTCCACACTCATCTCTAATGCAAGCTCCAATTCTTGATTTGCCTGGGTTTCCACGTGATGCACCATCAAAGTTAATCTTAACAAAACTAGATAACAGAGGAGTCCACTTGACATTTGATCTATCAACTTTGCCGGATAATTTTGGATTTGAATGAGTACCCATAGGAATGCGAATAGCTTTCCAATTCTGAATGATACTACTATCCCAAGTTGATAAATAGTGATTAAAACTAACAGAAGCAATTGAAGAATTAATGCTTTCGGATATAGATTTCTCAATCTAACCTTGCTCATATGTGAAGAAACATGACGAAAGATACGCTTGCTTCTTTCCCACCGAAGTGAAAATATTTAATTTAACATTTATTTTAACAATGTCTAATATTTTTAGAATACTCTAATTATACATTGGCAGGCAGGAACTAGACGCAATGCGTCCTTATTTATTTATTGTTAGAGCAAAGCATGATTCTTGGAGGTGATGATGTAGCTCCTGTCTGAATAATGCCCGTGGTCAAGCATGTTCCTTCATAGTACCGATTTAATCCCTTTCTGACCACATTCATTGAACATACAAAATCTGTAGTCTCTAAGTTACATTAGGATGCACATTCCTCGACTGTACAAAGTTTAGTCTGTAGATTGCATCACTGAATTAATAATAACTTCTAGTCGATAATCCAGTCCGCTTCGCATCCAACTCCCTTGCAGAAATGAGTAGCAAAAAATTTGAAACCTTCTTCGCATTGGATGGAACAGGAAGCCTTATAGATTACATTAACAGCACACCTACTTTAGCTCGAAAGACAGGACACAAGAATGCCGAAGAGCTTGAAATCAAAGAAGTGGGTGATGGCAATCTCAATTTTGTTTATATTATCAATGGACCTAAAGGATCTTTTGTTTTGAAACAGGTATTTACATTTCTTTTGCTCTTTTATTCCATTCAATTATTGTTATTTTTTGTCAGATTGAAGAAACATAAACTAGTACTCTGGCGGGAATTTTATCTATGTTTTGAATTCGTTTACTTGGTTTTAGGATTAACTCTCTTAGTGATCAGATAACTTTTCTGTGTTCCGCTTTACGTTACGTGGCTTTGGGATTCGTTCTGTGAGTGATTAGAGCTCATATACAAATAGAGATGTGGGCACAAAACAATTATTTTATTTTTAATTTTTTTTTTTTGTTTAGCCTCTTATTGAAATTACGTAAATTGAAACACGTTTTTTGCATAGTTACTTATGCGCTGCTTTCATTTACTATATCTCTGCAGATCCATTCTGCTCTGCTCTGTTTATTATCAGAATAGAGCATGTGAAAGTGTGTACGTGGGTGCGGGCAAGGATTTAGTCATTATTTATTGCTTCAAATTTTATTACAGATAAAAGAGCCAATTTTTGGGTATTTGACCTTTGAAACTAAACACTTTTAAAAGAATTTTCTTCTAGTTGTCTTAGTAAACACTCTTGTTTCAGCGTGACCGATGACTTTTACAGAAAAAAGCAGCACAGCTCTTGATCTTATCTTTTAGGAATTAGGTTTCAAGGCTTGAATTCTAGGGCTAATGGTTATGGATTCTACTTATTACCGAGTATATAAAATCTTAAATCAGGAGAATCAAGCTGCCTTTGTGGAAGAGTGAGCAACAGTTGTTTGCTTGTTTCTCCCTAATGTTGTGGAAATAGGTCCCAAAAGGAAAACAAAACCTAAAGTGGACTTCCTGTCATTCACAGAACTTGCATATTTTGCATGTGTATATTCGTGTGAAGAAAATTGTAATCTTTTAGTAGTCTAGGTCATATTCTGCTGTGACCATATCCATCTCAAAACAATCTTTATTGCTTTCCAACAGGCACCCACAGTTCCTGCAAAAAATTTAAAAACACTTGCTGACAACATAGTTGATATTGGACCTTTTGTAGGTTTAGGTAAATGAGACTGTCAATTGGTGATTAATAGTACCATTTAACTGAACTGATGAATCATTGTGGGAAAGTTGCATTCCTATTTCCATGGGGTTTGGCATAGGCTTGCACTCTTCAATCTTGAATTTCTCAAGCAATGCCTTGGGATATTTCATTGTAGAGACAAAATTTTGATTCTTTTATTGCAACACTCGAGGTCCAAGACAATGATGCAGGAGTTGGGAGATTTGTCATATCAGTCGATTGTTTGAGATCATTCTTTATTGTTGCATTTATCTGTGGAGAACTCCCTATGATGATTGAATTGTTGACATATACAATCAAAATCGTAGTCTGTCACATTGCTTTTTGAGTTAAGAGATTAGGTTCTTATGGATTCTTCGTGAATCCATGTTGAAGGAGATTCTCATTGATCACGATGTACCAAGGTGGGGGAGCTTGCATTAGAATTTAGAAGGATATCACAAGTCCAATTACATTTTGCTACTAACTAGGTGTACTACACATCTCAAGTTGAGTCTTGTAGACCCTTCTTTGAGATCTCCCTTAAGAAAGGCATTCTTGACATCTATTTGATGAAATTTCCAACCAGATTATGTTGCCATTGTGAAAAGTGTTTAGACAGTCTTGATTTTTGTTTCGGTGGCAAAAGTTAAATCATATTCATTATCTTCCTTCTTAGCATAGCCCTTAGCCACTATTTTAGACTTTGTACTTGTTGATGCTATTGTCTATTTGACATTTGATTTTGAAAACCCATTTATGTCAAATAGTTTTCTTCCTTGGTGGAAGATTAGCAAGCTCCCATGTCGGCGCTTGATTCAACAATGACATAATTGTATAAATCGCGCCAACTCAAAATGTTGGAGCCAAATAAACAACTTTTAACCTACATCGCACCATTTCAACAATAGTATGATTATCTCTCTTTACATTTTGTCGAGGCATTCAAGCAATAGTCAAATATCTTTTGATCCCATGTTCTTGTAGGCCGTGCCTGTTGTTTTTATAATCAGATTAATGAATAATGCAGATTTAAATTAATTCACACAAATGCATAGTATATACCTCGGGGAAACCTTCCAACTTGAAGGTGAAAAACCGAGAAACAATATCTCTTGTATATATGCAAATAACTAATTATAATGTGACCGAGCTATATGACCATTCATAAGGCCTGATCTGCAACAGTAATAACCTTCGACTCTTCAATACAATATTCAATCTGAATTGACTGTCATATATATATATATATATATATATATGTAATTGCAGTGATCACTGTGAGTGTTTATAGATCTGTAGGTACATTTTCTGTATAGATATCACGATCTGCACCCTTCTCTTCATGCGATTGCTATCCTCAGCAGTCTGATCTTGAATAGATAATATGTAAATAGCTCTGTATCTACTGATCTTTCTTATGGATGCCACTATATATATATATATATATCGAGAGAGAGAGAGAGAGAGAGAGAGAGAGAGAGAGAGAGAGAGAGAGTTTCTGTTAGTATCTTTTTTTTTTGTTGCTGTGTGTAGATTGTCTTTGGTGCTTTGAGAAGACAATCTTAGTAGCATCTTATATTGGTGAGTCATGGGGTTTGGGAGGAGTCACATCCCTTCAATAATAATTATTGAGAGAGAGTTTCTGTTAGTATCTATTTTTTCTGTCGCTGAATGTAGATTGTCTTTGATGCTTTGAGAAGACAATCTTAGTAGCATCTTATATTGGTGAGTCATGGGGTTTGGGAGGAGTCACATCCCTTCAATAATAATTGTTGTATAATTATTAACTGCACCCATTCTAAATAGTAATCATCGTCAGTTAGTAGATGGTACATATATAACTGGTTACTTAGTGAAGTCAACATAATTAATTATTATCAAACTCTTTCTCATTCTTCATAAGTTGATAGATAATTGATTGTCATCACTTGAGAGGATTTGATATGTTTTGGTTAGTCCTCCTAAAGCTAACATCAACGTTCCCTCTTAGCTAGGGAGGCATCTTCTCAGATATTTGAGTTATAATGTCCACCATGGCTACTCCTAAAGGGTGGCTCTATTATGGCTGTTCCCATGAATGGAAATGCAAACAAACATAAGTTCTCATCATGGAATCACTCAACATGATGTCATCACCTCATCATGGCGTTCACCATGGCCACTCCTACAGGGTGAATCAACACAAGGGCCAAGTCACGGAGTCTCTCACATGACCTTCACCATGGCTACTCCCAAAGGGTGTGTCTGTCATGGCTACTCCCATGAATGAAAATGCAAATGAACACAAGTGCTCATCACAAAATCACTCAATTGATGTCGTCATCTCATCACAACATTCACCATGGCTACTCCTAGAAGGTGAATAGACACAAGTGCTAAGTCATGATTTTTCTCACATGACATCCATCAGGGCTACTCATAGAGGGTGGAACAAGGGCTTTCACCTCAAACTTCCCTTTTATAGATAAGAATGTATTAACAAAGGCTTGCATCTCAAACTTCTCCCTGACAGAGAAGAATATTGTTGATTCCCGGGATTTGCTGCAAATGTACTAACTACTAGCCATCATATTTGGTATGTATTTTCCAAATGCATCGATCTCTTTGAATTTGTACGAGAAATAAATCGAGAAGAGATATATCTCTTAATGGGACATTTCTATAGTATATACACTAATATAATTAATATAATGACAAACTTAACCATAGTTATATATCTATATTATTGTGATTTTATCAATTTCTCTTTGATCTCACAGGTTTATCCTACTAAAGCTACCAAAACATCAGCACTCCCTCTTAGCTAGGACGGATAAACACATGACACGTATTACACCATTGGTAATGTTAGGTATGGCAGATTTTAAAGATATCTTTGATCAGAAGATATCCATCATTTTGATATCACATTTGATATCATGAGCATTGGTCTCCGAGAATATCGACATTTGATATTAACCAAGTACCCAAAAATGTTTTAGATATTACATCTGATATCATGAGTATTGGTCTCCTAGAATATCAACATTCAATATTCACATTTGATATCATGAGCATTGGTCTCCTAAAATACATGATATTCACCAATTACTCAAAAATGTTTGATATCTCATCTGATATCATGAGTATTGGTCTCCTAGAATATTAGTGATATTCACCAAATACTCTTTGAGTAATGGCCTTCTAGAATGTTGAGATGCAGAATATTCACCAAGTACTATGAGTAATGGCCTTACGGACATCAAGTTGTGTGATATTCACCAAGTACTCTGTGAGTAATGGCCTTCCAGAACATCAATTTGTGTGATATTCACCAAGTACTCTGTTTAATGGCCTTTCGAAATATCAATTCACATAAGATTCACCATGTACCCAAAAAATGTTTATAAGGTATGTGCACACACATTCTCATAATGCTTACCATATAAACATCCAACATGTAAATCATAATCTATCATGATCTACATAGATATTGTAAGATATCCATCATAATAGAAAATTAAGTTATTGTAAGATCATCACCTTTCAATAACTTCTGCAAATAAAAGTGACATCATTTGGAAGTCATCACTTTCTCATGATGTACATAGGGGGTAGGCCCATAAAAATCACATAGTCACTAGGTATATTCATGAATCACAGTCCTCTTGACTGTTACGATTTATTGATCACTTGAGAATCCATTTCAACATGGTTTACTCCCTCTGAATTAATATGGCTGAGATCACCGAATGTTGATTGAATCATGTCCTCTATTCGCTCCCTCTCTTTCAAGGTTGCCTCTAATGAAATGTCAGGCTCCCTCTAAATCGCAATCTCATTCTTCCTGAAATAACATTCTCGAAGGAAAAGATCAAGGCACATGGCTCTTATAGTATATACAAAAATACAAATAAGAGAGAGACTTCATTGATTAGTTAAATAAAATAATCAAGGATAATAAATAATTCTGCATAATAATATAAGATCATTCCAATGTGATATAGATAAATATCTAATTTAATACTTAAATCTATATTCACTTATATTCATAAGAGATTATATTACTATCTTGTTGCACATCAACTAATCCTGTTACATTGAATAATGTGAAATTATTAAATTAATAGATATTTCTACATATATATGCATTTTATATTTATTAGATATTTGATCATTTTGTCAAATTTAAATATTTATTAAACATCATCCCTTTGAATTAACAAATATATCAAAATAATCAAATATAATTAATGTGTGTGTATATATATATATATATATTCGATAATAATATCTAATAAATATTGATTGTATAGAAATCAATATTTTTGAAATGAACTCATACCTTTATACTTACCTTTCTCTACCCACATGTACCTTGGTGGTCATCTTATTATATTATATCAGCGTTATTTTCAATCTACTTTCATATAATATAAAGATCTTTCACCCTATAATGCCGCCATCGTGGAAGTAGTTCAAGAAGGCAACGCCATCGATATAGTTCAATCCTTATGCTATGTCAGTTTGATTTATTTTTGTCTTATATTTCCCTTAGTTAAACATAAATACCCAAATTGTAGTGATGGCTTGTGTATGATCCAACATGATTGGCCCCATTTCCCTGTCCGTGGAGTCCAGGTGGGAGCATCTGTGTAGATGTAACAGTTGGTCTGAGAACAATTAATCAACTTTCACCTTCAATGGCAAGTGCCACGTGTGAATGGATGAAAACAACGGGTCAAATGAGGGGAATTCGCCCTTTTCAAAATTTATTTTTCAAAATCATTCTCCTCGTCTCGCACGAAATTCTTGCCTCTGTATTTGACATTCAATGTTTAAAATTGAAGTTTATGCACCTCAAACTGTAGCTTAAAAATTCATTGCAGACATCAGATGGAAAAATATATATGGGCAAGTTGTGACGCATCATCTCCATTTGAATTGTGGGATAAAGAGTCTACCATAATATGGTGTGGTAGAAGATTGGACACACGTGTATAGACATATAGTTCTATGGATGAATTGCCAATAGGTTTTATTGATCAAACAGAGCATTTCACAGGAGAAAATCAATATCATGACCATTAATAGCTGAATGCAGAAATGCAATATTTAACTCAACATCCTTGTAGAAACATTTAGTAAAGCCATTTCAGCTTGTGGTAAATATTGATCACCGAATCTATATTAAAAAATTGAACTCTCAAATCCATTATCTTTGGCTTATGTTTGGTTTTCTATTCAAAGAATTTGAGAGTTCTCTTGTAAACAAATTGTTTGGTGCACATCCGCAGCTAATATTTCTATTTCATAATAGATGAAAATTCCTTTATTCACCGAGTTTAAGGATTTACTGAATATTTGTTGCTGTTGTGTCCACTATATGTTTTCCCAACCTCTATAGGGATAAACTCCTCCTAGTATTAGACACCTTTTATTTAACACCCTATCAATGGTGCTCTGAATCCCCCAAAACACAAATAAACTCCTATCGTGCTATGTTGTGAATTAAGGAGTTGCTCTTCTTGTGTTGTTTGCTTCCCTCAGCAGCAACAGTAATAAATAGAGAATTCAATGCTGTGCCAATCTAGCCTGCCTATAGCAAACCGCTGTGGACCATACCTTTGAATGTAAAAGTTTTCCCATTATCATGTACATGCTTCCTTTTCTACGTTAGCAGTATGGCTCTGATACCATGTTGATTTCCTGGATCTGCTGCAAATGTACTAAGCATTGCCATTATATTTGGTATGTATTTTCCAAATGTATCGATCTCTTTGAATTTGTATAAGGAATAAACCAAGAAGAGACATGTCCCTTCATGGGATATGTCTATTCATTAATATAATTAATATAATGACAAACTTAATCATATATATATATATATAATTGTGATTATATCGATTTCTCTTTGATCTCACAGATTTATCCTGCTAAAGAAATCAAAAACATCAACAAATACAATATAGTACATCTCAAGGAATCACTGATGTTGAGACTCCTTAGCAAGGACTTCATCCTCTAGAACTTCAAGCTTGTCTCAAAAATGCACAAACTTAACTCTGGCAAGGGGCTTGGTGAGAATATTGGTTGTATGATCATCAATGCTAATGTACTTCAACTAAATAATATTCTTTTGCATTGTATCTCTAATATAGTGATATTTGTTCTTCACATGCTTTGTTCTGTAATGAAACACACGATTGAAATAAAGTTTTCACACAACTCTGTTTATCACAATGAATAACTTTAGGATCCAACAATTGTCTAAACAATCCTACAAGAAGCTTCCGAAGCCAGAGTGATTCTCATGTTGCTACACTAGCTGCAACATATTCAACTTCCATTGTACTTTGAGCAATGCATGAGTGTTTCTTGTTGTACCGGGGAATCATAGCAGATCCTAAATTGAAACAACAACTAGATGTGCTCTTTTGATCAATAACACTCCTTGCTCAATCTGAATCCTTATAGCCCTGTAAATCTATGTAGACACTGGAAGAATACTTCAAGCCACATCCAACTGTGCCATGTAAGTATCTCAAGATATGCTTGGTTGCAACTAGATGTATTTGTCTTGGTTCACACATTAATTGACTAAGTGCACTCACTATATAGCAAATATCTATTTTAGTGTTAACTAGAGACATCAAGGATCTAATCACTTTTCTGCACATAGTAGGATCCACAAGGTCTGAATTAGCTGCGGATTCACTCAAATTCTTCAAGTTGGTTTCCATTGGTGTAGACACAGATTTGTAACCTAACATCACCATTCTCTTTAAGATGTCAATGTTGTATTTTCCTTGCGTTAGGATGATCCCATCAGATCTCTGCCATACTTCCAAACCTAGAAAGAAATGCATGGGTCGTAGTTCTTCATCTCAAATTTTGAAGTCAAGTCCTTGTATCTAGACATGAGATGTTCTTCCCCAATAAGAAATTTCATCAACATATAGAACCAAGGTTAAGTCTTGACCATTGACTGCTTTGAAATAAAGATTCGGATCTGCATCAATTCTTGTAGAATCCCAGACTAATCAAGTATCAATTGATTCTTTCATACCATGCTTGAGGAGTCTGTTTAATACCATCTAAAGTTTTCTTTAATTTGTATATATGAGACCCTTTTTCATGAATCACAAAGCCTTTATGTTGCTCAATGTAGACCTCTTCTTCAATAACACTATTGAGAAAAATTGTCTTCACATCCATCTCACGTAGCTTTGATCCCCTTGTTGCTGCAATGGCAATGATAGTCTTGATAGAAGTACACTCAGCAACTGGAGAAAATATTTCTTCATAGTCTATTCCTTCTTTCTGAGGGAAACCACATGCTACAAATCTTGAATAGCCACTTAGAAGATAGAACTGATTTCCTTTTAGGTCTAGGTACAATATCCCAAACATGATTTTGAATAATGGAATGATATTCTTCATCCTTGACATCTTTCTACGCTTGTTGATTTGAGGCTTCCTCAACACTAGAAGGTTTAGTCTCAATAATATTACACGTTAATGCAACATAACTAGAGAGTTTATGTGGTCTTTTACTTTCTTTAAGTGTGTTTCTAGGAGCTGCAAACTTTTCTACCTCCCACATAGTTTTCCTTGCCCAAAGTGGTTTCTTTTTATTCACAACAATACCTCTAGTCTCGTTAGTAGGATACAAAGGTTCAATTGGATCATTATTCTCTTTAGATTTTGTGGACTCCCTCTGAAACTTAAGAGGTGTGGCTTGTTACAAGCTAGGGTTTCCATTGGCACTAAAAGATTGACCTATCAATGCTCGATACAACCACTAGACTTATAGAACATAAGAGGTGGTGTAGCCGTGTCACAAATCCCGACAGGTAACAATGGTGGTTAGTCCAACAATCCCCCCCTCAATGTTACCGAAGGATATTCAAACTTGTGACCAAGCTCTGATACCCCTTGTTACAAGCTAGGGTTGTCGTTGCACCAAAAGATCAATCGGTCAATGCTCAATACAACTACTAAACTTATAGAACACAGGAGGCGGTTAAGCCATGTCATGAATCCTGAAGGGGAACATTGACAGTTAGTTTGACATGGTCAATGTCCATGTCTTGAGAAATTTCTTGGTCATCATCTATCTCAATGCATGAACCTTTAGATTTTTTGAAAGCAATATCTTCCTCAAATGTAATGTAACTACTTACCTTATTTTTGGCCAGGAATGTAAATCTTGTAGGCTTTAGATTCTTGCCAGAAGGTTCCAACTTGATTCTTTTGCCCTTAGGTACATGGACATATATTGGACAACTAATAATCCTTAAATGACTAACATTAGGCTTAACTCCTGAAAAGGCTTCTTCTGGAGTCATAGTCTACAATATTTGATGAGGACATCTATTCTGAACATATACTGCAGTTCTGGAGGCTTTTGCCCATAGGAAAGTTTAAAGGTCTTCATTATGGATCATGACTTTTGCAGCTTCAATAATGGATCTGTTCTTTCTTTTTACAACCCCATTTTGTTATGGGTTGTAAGGGGCACAAAACTACCTCTTGGTTTCTACCTCAATACATAAATCATGAAAGCTATTAGAAGTGTATTCACTTCCATTATCAGACCCTAAAATTGTGATTCTCTTTACAGACAAGTTTTCTGCTTGTGCCTTGAAACTCTTTAAATCTACATAGGACTTCATTTGACTCTTAGACCTTAACAAATAAATCCAAGTCTTCCTAGAATAATCATCTATAAAAGTCACATAATACAAAATTCATGTAGTGATGCCATTGACATTGGACCACATAAATCAAAATGTACAAGTTCTAATATTTCTTTTGACCTACTTTCAGTACTATGAAATGGACACTTGTTATTTTTTCACCATAGCATAACCTTTACAATTACTATCATGTATATGACCAAACTTGTTGCTTAGGCCTTGAAAAACAATCTCTTGTGTAGTGACCAAACTCAAGCACCGAAGATCTTTCTTCATCTTCTTGAAATTAGGTGCAGAGTCTGATATTTGATCTCTATTCTTCTTGAAGTTGCATTTTCTCCAATATCTCCCTTTCTTTTTAGTAGTTTGAGTGGTAAGAATATGAGTGTCTTTATTTTGAGAGCTTTTGACAATTTCCCTTGCAGCCAACCTAGACTCTTCTTTAATGCACATAGCCCTAAGACGGTCAAATTTAGGTAGTTTAGATCTTGCACTGGTACCTTGGATTACCTTGGATAAAAGGTTCCCATGTTTGAGGGAGACCATTAAGTGCTAGCATGACAAGGTCTTTATTCATAACTTGATCTCCAATGGCGCTTTGTTGATCCATTAGCTCTGAGATCTTCATGAAGAAAGATATGACTTATTTTTGACTTGATGAAGTTGTTTCCTCAATACAAGAGCCCTATTTGTGTTGTTGATGTCATATAGACTTTCCAAAGTTTTGAACAGGTCCCTTTCATTTGTCATTTTGAAAATTATAGGCACTAAGTGATCCTTACAGAGTCAATCAAGAGCTTCTTTGCTTTAATGGAATTCTTCTTAAATTGAAGTTTCTTTATTTGATCATCCGACTCAGATAAACTTTCCTCCACAAACTGGAGATCATTTTCTTCAAGTGCAATGAGAACTCTGAACTTCCATGAAGTTTGAAGCACCTTCAAGTCTATCTTCGACTTTGAGACTGAACAGCATTTTAAGTCTTGATATTGCACCTTGAAGATGAGAGAAGAACTTTACTTCTAATGGAGTGAATCTGATCATGATCTTTTTCGATCCCGCCCTAATACCATGTTGTTTTTATGATCAGATTAATGAATAACACAGAATTAAATTAACTCACACAAAATGCACAGTATATACCCAGGGAAAACATTCCAACTTGAAGGTAAAAACCCTGGCAACAATATATCTTGTATATATGCAAATAATTAATTACAATGTGACCAAGTTTTGTGGCCATTCGCAAGGCCAAATCTGCGACTGCAATAACCTTCAACTCCTTAATACAATCTTCAGTCTGAATTGACTGTAGTATATATGTAATCATAGTGGTTGCTGTGAGTATGTATATATCTGGAGGTATGTATTGATCTGCAATATGTATTCTTGTCTTCTTATATGTCGATCAATATGTAGTAATGATGTGCTCTTAATATTTTTGTATATCTCCCTATAGATATCACAATCTGCACTCTTCTCTTGATGTGATTGATATCCTCAGTGGTCTGATCTTGAATAGATAATATGTGAACATCTTTGTACATACTGATCTGTCTTCTCGATGCTGATTTACACCCACCCACACATACACGCATCGATTATTTATATGTGTATATGTCAATTTCCAATAAGTGTATATATCAATTTCCAATATGTATTGACGTTTTCGTATGTATTCTGCTATATATATTATTGTTGCTGTATATATATTGACTTTGGTGCTTTGAGAAGACAATCTTAATATCATCTTATATCCTTGAGTCATGTTGTTTGGAAGGAGTCGCGTCCCTTCAATAATAATTATCGCATAACTATTAATTGCACCCTTTGAAATAGTAGTCATTGTTAGTAGTAGATGTTACATATATAACTGGTTACTTAATGAAGTGAAGATAATTAATTGTTATCAAATACTTTCTCTTTCTCGGTAAGCCGATAGATAATTGGTCATTGTCTCGACTCTCAAGTGATGCGATGCATCATTTGAGACGATTTGATATCTTTTTGAGGGGTTTGTCCTCCTGATGCTAACTTCAACAATGTGAAAAGTCCTTGCTAGTGAGTTGGAGGGGAAGGGGGGGTGTGGTGTGGTGGGGCTCTAAGAGAGGGACTAGAATGGGTTTGAAATGCTTGGAATTTTTCAAAAGCTTAATTTTTTTGCAAGTCAAATTTAGCTCCACTTTTTTTTTTTTTTTGAAGTAGTTATCTAGGAAAAGTAAAAACTGGGCACCATTATGAGTGCTTGCTGTAGGTTTGCATAAATTACTGTACACCAACTCCAAGGGACTAGAGGCTTGTGTTTGTATAACAAGGAAAAGAACCCGATATTGCTTCTTGGCAAGAGAATTGGAATTTTTTTTTTTTTTTCAAATGGGGGAAGTCCTTGCGCCACATCTGTTTTACTCAATGCAAGAAGATAGCCATAATTGAGATGGCCAATTTTTTTGATTTACTATGTCAAAGAGTTGTGGATGAAGTAGTCTAGACTGTAGAGGCCTTGTCTTCATGAATGACAATCAACAATTTTAAACATTTTTTAACTCTTAAAGCACAAGCAACAACTTCACTTTTACAAGTCTTGTTTCAAATGCTACATTACCAAGTTCATACCCATAGGCCCTATACTAAGTTCGAGTATGCATCGGGTACAAGTATGTCTGTGGTACTTGTTGGGTACGTATATATCTATTTGAATACTTTTCCACTATCAATTGGCATTTAATATTTATCTTTGGCATTTTGCATTTGGCATTGATTAATGATTAAGTATCATATTATGAAATGGTTGAGTTTTATAATTTTGTGTATATATATATATATATATATATATATATATATATATATATATAGACACACACACACAAAGCCATATATACCCAAATCCCTTTTTTTTAAACATACCCATATATTGGGTTCTCATACCAGTACCTGTCCCTAAATCCATACCGATAACTTAGGTTGAATGAGAGAAAGTTTATCATCATTGTGATGGTGTTTATTGCCATGTGATAAATGAATACATGAAGTAATAATAAAGATGATTGTGTGTACTGGATATAGGAGTACAATGTGTCTTTATTTGCTCATGTAATTTTCATATACAAGAAGACTAGAGATGGTCGACTAAGGATTAGAGTTGACCCCACTATTTCATACCACTTGACGATACACAACATAGTTGAAGGAACCGACAGGACCACATGTGTCAACCAATTGATGCGTATAACTACACGAGAATGGAAAAATACAACCAACTAATACATTGTAAGATAAATCAATATTAACAAACATAACTATAAACATTGTATGCTAAATAAAAAGTCATTTTATAAACAAGTAAAGATCAAGCAATGTTCGGGAAGATGACAAGAATGTAGACAATGACTTGACTTGTGTAAACTCAAACTTTTAGTGTACTTGAAAAATCAAAAGGGGGCCTTGGGGTAATGCTTCTAGTGCAGTCATGGGACAATGGCTCAAGTGGGTGTAAAAAAATGTCCCCTTTTTGCCTAGCACATAAATAAATAACTAAAGACTAATGCTAGCCTATTATCTATTCTCCCCACAGGCTAAAGCATTAAGTTAATAAAGGGAGTTAAGTAATTAATTCAATAAAAGGAGGAAAAGCTATAGTTATTGCTAATATGAATTTAATTATTCATTGGTAATTATTAAAGGGGGCCAGCTTAAGTGATGACTTAAGTCTTTCCTAGGCCATGGGGGTGAGTCATTAAATGTGAGTCAAATATTATAATTTACGTAAGTTGCTAAACAAAAGAATTAGAAGGAAATCGATAGCTTTTTTGGCTGGGGATTTTTATAAAAGTATCAACTAGGGTTTTGGGTCTCAATTCTATTATGATATGTTGATCTAATACTTGATAATTTCTCTATTGCTTCTGGTTTGACAGTAGCATCCCTATCTACGGATGAAAATCCTTGGATATTCATAGGTTGGACAGAAAACCAACAATAATTGAGAGTTGTGTTCGCTTAGGGTTCATCACTAAGCAGATTTGCATCATTCAAATAGGTTTTGGAGGAAAATTAATGCAAATTCTAGTATTGAAACACCAATATATTTAATATGACAGCCATGCATGTTTTATATTAGAATCATAATCTATAGATTCATGTTTGTAAGCACTTATTTCCTTGGAAATATATATCATTTCCTTTGCTTGTTCGCACGTTATTTTGCAATGAATTGAAACAAAACATGGCAAAAACAATTAAAATGAAAACTCAAATAAGATTTAAAACAATATTCTAGTTCTGGATATTTCAGTGCTATCAGAGCTACTAATCTTGCCAGCCCATGAGGTTGCATGTCAGCTCTTTAATTTGCGTAGCAGCTTTTCCAGTTGCATGTCATTTAGAAGTAGTTTATGAAGAGGGTTACCATTGCATGTTATTTCTGAGCACTCCTATTTAGTGGATTTGTGTTGCAAGTCAATTTGGTGGATACCTAGATGGTTGCATTTTACTTTTAAATCAGTCTAACGAAGTGGGTTTCATTTTCATACCATTTTCAAGCAATACCAATTTTTGGATTTGACTGCATGACAATTCTGTTCAGTTCTAGAAGATGGGTTTACTTTGTATGCTAGTATTTTGACTCATGTTTGATATGAACTCAGATGTATATTGTTTGGAACAAAGGAAACAAATTCAATGTTTATTTTAGACGTCTACAACAGGTTCATAAAAGATTACATCAATGACTAAAATTAAACATGGGAGATTGTTACCTACTATTGAGCATTGTTCTTACATGATGACGATGACATAAATCCTTGCAAATTTCTCTCTTGAAAAGCTGATATAATGACTAACTCCAAGGTTCCAGGAGGCTGTTTTTCCCAACTGCTTGGATAACTGAGTTGAAGGCTAATGTTTTTGTTCACGAGGAGGCCTTTGCTGGTACTGTAAGATCAATCTGTAATTCTGCAAAAACTAGGAAAATGTTTGTAGAGAAACAATATTCTTGTATTTTCTGTTTTTTGTTAAATGAATGCAAGTTCTAACGTGCAACTAATATGAATTACTAATTTAACCAGATTTGTAAATAAATTGAAAAAGAGGTAAGCTAACGAGAATTGTAAGCAAATCGCTGAAAATGAAATCCTCAACGGACATAAGCCACAATGGCAACAGGTCTTTGAATTAAACCTTCAAAGGGAATGGTAGAAAACCAACAAAATTCTGACCAGCACAACTGTAACTTCACTAATGCAATTGTCGATGGAACTTTTAAATTCTATATGATATTTCACAATTCAATAAATCATGCAGCCACCAATGATGTGCGTGCACAGGAGACAGATTGCTATGAACGTATTGTAGAATTTTCCTTACTCGATTTGTTACTACAGAGGTATTATGCGGCTATTCGTGACAAACTCCAATAAACTAAGATAGTACAAACATTCAACACAATAAGACAATTGGCTCCATCACTATTCATGAACATAAATTCATAAAGAAAACACACATTCCAACAAGAAACACTACACACAGAATAAGAGCACCAATTGCATATACTTTATTGCACAAAAAACCAGCATGTATTATATATTACAACACTATATATATAGGGAACCCTCTCCATAAATGTAATTTTCAAAGCTATTGTTTCTCTCTTGCAAACAGTATACAAAAATTATTAAATCTCTGCTAATTATGTACAAAGTACCTCCTATCATGGCGCTAAGTAGGCGTGCACTTTTAATTTTCATTATCCTATGGGGCATGGACCTTTACATGGACCTTTTCATTTTCATTTTCATGTACAAAGTACCTCCTATCATGGCGCTAAGTAGGTGTGCACTTTTAATTTTCATTATCCTATGGGGCATGGACCTTTACATAACTTAAAACTCTGAACTAAGAAGAAGATAAGAAAAGAGGAGAACTCTAGCAAGCTGAGCTCAAAACTCGAACTCCAAGGGATTCTAAAAAGGCATTATTCAGTTAACTGACAACGAACTCAAAAAATGTGGACTCGGAGCAAGAAGGCTGCTGAATTAAGTACTGACAATTTAAAACAAGTATACTTGTGTCGTAGCCCAGAATTGTAGGATTTCATTGAAGCTGCAGATTGAAAATGTGTTGACCACCAGAATGACTTCAAAATGTGGATTTGTGGAGTTAAAAATTCAAAATTGCTCCATCAAAATTCTCAAAATCAGAGTCATGAGTTTTGCTCCTTATCTTTTACATTGACTTTGGGGTATGCTTTGTTAAACCTCCACACAATATTAGTCACTTTGGAGAAATCTAGCATGTTGAGATCTTTTAGCTCAGCCTCTGTCTTCAGGTGGAATTCTCGGATCTTTGTTCACAATTGTTCAAAACTCTTTGTCTTCTCCAATTTCGTCAATGCATTCTTGGCCTTAAATGTCTTTCTTAGATCATCTTCAGTAGACACCAACTTGAACGAAGCGCAAAATTGCTGCACAACCATCGCGGTTGGGCATAGGTAACTTTTTGAGTTATCAGTAAAAATCTCCAAAACTTGCTCTACCGAAGAACTCATTGACCTCAACAATCTTATTTGCAGTTCTTTCCTTGATATCTTGAATTTCTTCAAACATCTTAATCATTATTCCTGCCCTGGATCCAATCTTTGCGAGGCATTCATCGAATCTGTTGAACTCTATTCCATTAAAAATTGCATGCATCATCAGAAACTTCTGTCTCTTCATCTACCTTAGTGCAGACTTCAATTGCATCCATTGTTCCAATTGGTCTACAATGCTTCCTTCAACCATATTTGCCAACCTTATTGCATTATCCAACATAATATGTAGCAGCTGCAACACTTCTTCTATACACTCTATCCCTATCTCTTCAAAACTGTGACGCCATTTGTAGCAAGCATCCAAATTTGAATCTTTGTATGGAGGGGCTAGAGCTCATTGATTAAGGGTATCCTTAAGATCAGTCTCTGGGTTGGTCGGGTCAATGGGACCCGCCATAGTTGGAAAACTCGCCAAATCCAAAAACTCGTCGAGCCCCCCAAAAGTTTTATCAGGAAAAACTCGGCCATTTAAAAAAAAAATTCAAGAAAACTCGGGAACCTAATAAAACCGCTAAAATTTAATTCAAAATACATTTTTTTGCAAATTTCAATGAGAAGATGCATCTAATGAGTTCATTATAGAGAACACAAAAGAAAGAAGCAGGAGTTTAGATATATATAAATGCATAGTGGGTACAAAATCACATTCTCATGCTGAATGCTGATGGCGGGAAGCATAATAGTAAATAATTTGTGTCAAACTAGAAGTAAAAACATCATTACAATCACATTTTCCTCTTCCTAGCTCTACTAGCATATTGTAACTCTCTATCTTACATAATATATATAGGCTTTTTGCCTTTTGTTTTTAACAATTTTTATTTTTAACAATTTTTATTTTTATTTTTTAGAATTAAAAAAAAAAAAAAAAAAATTAAAAAAAGAGTTTCTGAAAAACTCGCCGATTTTTTGCAAAAACTCCGCGATTTTTCACAAAAACTCGGCGATTTTTTCTTGCGATTAAATTTGGGAAAAACTCGCCAGTCCCAAAAACTCGGCGATTAGTAGAAACTCGCTGATTATTCAGCGATTATGCCAACTATGGTACCTGCCATCTCTTTTACATACTCCTTTAAAAGTTCATTCTTCTTCTTCAGTACTTGTATCTCAGCCTCACCTTTATCTAACTTGTGGAATACATGGCATAACCCAAGCATTGTTAGTGCCTTTCCTCCTTCACGAGTAGGTCTTCCTAGAACAATCTCTTGCAACTGATAATCCCCCGGGGCAAAATTGGATGGGTCCCCTTGCGCAAGAGGTATAGCTATTTGAGCCACCCAATTATCCTATTTATCCCGTGCCATGTGTTTACCGTACAGGTAAAGAAAATGAATGCATAGAGACAATAGAACATGAACAACAGAACATATATTATTATTCGCAATAGTAGATGAATGATTCTTTACAATGATCCCAGACGGGATATAAATACTACCGCTGAACCTTCCCAAAGGAGTCTGTCGGCCACAATTATTCTATCCGCTACAAATTATTTACCGACGACGTCGGCTACAGCATACAAAAAATTGCCGGACCGTCGGCTAAACACCGCTGGACCACCGGACCGTCGGCTACAGAATACAGAATACCGCCGGACCGTCGGCTACAGACTAGAAATACTGCTAGAACTATCTAGTCGGCTAACACCATCCCCCCCAAAAAAAACAGTCGTCTCCTGACGACTAACAAAATTAGGAGACAACTTACAGACCACAGAAGAAACTAGAGAGAAGGGGGCGTCCCCGAAGTGTGCTGCTGGCGACGTAACTCATACACTTGCTCTGTCCTGATGTGGAGATCTGTTTGAATCTAAGAATTAACTTCGACGGCCTCCTTTAGAAGAAGTGCCGCGTCCATGGCCTGCATCCTGGCTAACTGCATCTCGTGCTCAGCCGCATCCTTATCTCGAACCGCTGCCTCCGTACCTTGCTTAGCCACGTCCTTCTCCTGCATCGCCGCTGCCAAATCTGCCAGTAGTGCTGCCCGCTCTGTGGCCCAAGCTGCTTGCTGGTGGGCCAAGTCGGCGGCTAGCTTCTGTCTAGCCTCAGTCTCTGCTGCCAATGATCTCTCTGCTGCAACCCTGTTAACTTCCGCCTGTTGACGACCATAGTAAACATCTTTGTACAGTCCCACAATCTCATGTGCCAACTTCATCATAGGGGTGTCACTGGGTTCCAACTCCGGCTCAGTGGCCCAATCCGCCAACATCTCAGCTGTCTCCGTTGCCGGCCAGCCCCTGTCTATAAAGCAAGTCTGAAATCGCCGAGGACAAATCCCACAGATATATGCTCTGATCAAGTGCCACTCCGGCCGCCGAGTCAGGGCCTGAATTGCCACATCGTGGCCCTTCTCCAATGCAGACTTCATAGTCCTGAGGTAATCCCGACACCTGTCTTCATCTGACCCATAGTCCTCCTTGGCGAAGGCCTCCAATGACCATTTTGCATCACTGTTTTCCTCCTCATCAGCGGGAGCCATGCCCACATCCGGTGCCGCCTTCTCGGATGTTGGCGCAACCACGGCATGTGGCATTCCCTCCTCCTGAAGCTGAGGCTCTGGTACCGCTGGCCATGTTCCTGAATGCCGAGGAGACTGAATGGACGGACCCCGCTTGGCAGGAGTGAGTCGGAATTGTTGCCTCAGAAACTCACTAGCTCTATCCATCACCTCCGGTTGGTCGACCTGCGCAAGCTCCATGTTCATCTCCGGTACTGGCTGGGCTGACTCGGCCTCTGCTAAAAAAGATGATGAAACGATGACCACTGCATCACAATCAATGACCTCCAACCGAACCTGCGGCTCAGATTGTGGCGGTGGCAACTGTGCTCTCGGTGTGACTGCGATGGTGACGTCTGCTAGTGCAGCTGGAATCACCTTCGCTACAGCCGTCGGTAATGACTCGGCAACTATCCGTGGGACGGCATCCATCACTATCTGTGGAACCACCTCCGTCACTGTCCGTGGGACATCTGCCTCCGCTGGAGGAGTCATAAGAACCGGGGCATGGCGCTGACCAAAGGCCGGAATGACTATCGAAGAGGTAGTCAAGTGCGCTGAAGTTGACAGCTGAGGCGGGGAAAAGAATGTGGGCCCACCACCTGCTGTCTCACCGTCAACTTCAGCCGATGTGCTCTCCTCTTCTACGGATTCAGCCCCGTCACTCATCGAAGTGCCCTCCCGTCTGCTATCTGTCTCTCCGGAAGGGGCCAATTCGCGGAGTACTTTCTTGTGACCTGCTACTGACCCACCTGTATCTAAGTGTCGCCAGTAGAATATGGGAGGCTCCCCGTCTGCCAACTTGCCCCTTGGAGGAGCCTCAAAACCATCCATTGGAATCTGGCTAGCTGCAGCCTCTAGAAACAACCCAATGGCATGGTGCGGCATGAAAAATGTTCGGTGCTGAAGCGTCATGAATTCCTCCATCCTGTCGGCAAGTACTGAGGCCCAATCATATATCACTCCTTGCATGATGCCATTCATAAACACAATCTGCGGCAATGCGATATCTGAGGCTCGGGTGGCACTTGTCAACCTGCTCTTGATGACGTCCATGATACAACGCCAATGACCCTCCCGAATAAAGTCTCTGCGAAGCCCTCTGCACTTTGTCCCCTGAACTGCTGTCTCCCTCTCTACGGGTGTGAGATCTCTGCACACTAGAGCTATCCAATGCTCCTTCCGTTCCTGTGATAGTTTATGATTCTTGATTTCCACTTTCCTCTCGCCGGGGCCAGGGATGCCGAAGACCCTGGTGAAATCTTTCGGTTTAAAGGACACCGTCATCCGCTGCTTCTTGTACAAGAATGTACTTGTTCTGCTCTGGGCACTATATGTCTCTATCATGGTTCGCAATCATGGTTCACAATACTGATTCGAACATCCGAATGGAAAAGATGGGAAGTTGAATGGCCCAATGCAGCTGTGCCCCCATCAAAATCTGTTTAATCTGGTCTGCCTCTGGGGTCTCCTGCCACCACTTCCGGCATTCTCTTCCACTAAGACTCTCAAACTGGACGGTGAGATAGGTGAGTTCCTCCTTGGTCTTCTGTTTCTTGCTACTGGAACCGGAGGGGCCTGCAACTCGAATTCCCGATGCTAAAACTCTTGAATTCTTCTCCATATTTGCTGCCAATTGACTTTTCCATGGCTTCCGCTTGCTTGCTGACTCCATGCAAAAAAAAAAATGGTTTATTTCTCCTATTGCATGCAGGCCGAACAAATGAAGTGATAGTTAAATAACCATCTATGGGAGAATTAAAAACACCCCGCGCAAAACCATCCGTGGGAGAGAAAAAACTAGCTGTGGAAGAGCTTCAAAGCATACAGTAAGTTTATCAATTCATCAATGTGAGTCATCTCTCTCACTGCCGCCACATTAACAAGAAAATCTGAACATGCCGTAGTATGCAGCAACCAAACCTTTCGCAGACCCTTCTTAATGCATCCGTGCAACCTTGAGCCCTCCTTTTTTTTTTTTGAAGTTCCTGCAATTTAGGAATAATCTGACCAAGAAGCTGAAATACTATCTGTGCATTAATGAATGGAACAATACCAAGGGAACATATACCTAGCCGCCCAATGCTACCCCCCGAAAATGAATCCAAAGTGCTCAAGAGACTGTTCTGGTCCAAGTTACATCAATCGAACTGTCTTCACTGGCCGATAAATATGCAATCAACTAAACAAGACCGCGGTCCCCTCCTTTTACCCGCGGAGAAGTTTGGCTGGAGGAGGTAATTGGAGTTGCGAAAATGCTAACACCCGCGGCCCATTCTTCTCCTACTTGCGGGGCTTTATCTTCTTCTCCCGTGGACCGTTAGTTGCCTGCGGCGGCTCTTCCTTCTCTTTCCTGCCAGAGGCACTTAAGCTGGCAGTCCTTTCTTCTTTCTCGCCAGAGTAAGCTTACTGTGTGGGGCTTTACATTCCGCGGGGTTCTCTTGCCGGCGGACCCACGGGACTTTAAGTGCCCGCGGACAGGCAGTTGCCTGCGGGACTTTCAGTCCGCGGGCCTTCCTGTTCGCGAGACTTTCAGTCGTCTCCTTTTTTTTTTTTTTGGTTTTTTTTTTCAAAATCGAATACATCAATCAACAACGGTACCTCTAGATGACGTCGCCGCCAGGGAACGCTATACTGACGACGATGGCGGATTCAATGACGGCGAGAACTGCTTTGCACGATATGGTTTCAACTTGGATCCGTTAACTGACTGAGTCATCTCCTATCCGTCCAAGGTTGTTAGTTTGATTGCTCCATTGTCGCCAATTTCTCGGATCTGATATGGTCCAACCCATCTCACTTTGAATTTTCTTGGCTTGATTTCATTACGGCCATCATACTTCAATACTAACTGTCCCGATTGGAATCTGCTACGTTTGAGATGCTTATCATGCCACAACTTGCGTTTGTTCTGTGCCACTTCAGTCGACCACTGTGCCAACAACCGTTTTTCCTCCAGTTTATTCAAATTATTCAATCGCTCCTGTAAGCTTCTATCATCATCGAGTTTGTTTTCCAACGCTATTCGGAGACTTGGAATCATGAATTTTGTGGGGACCACTGCTTCCTGTCCAAACATTAACTGGAATGGTGTGTGCCCGGTCGTCACTTTGTATGCCGTGCGGTACGCCCAGAGGGCAGCAAGTAAGTTCTCTTCCCAATCAGCACCTTCCACTGCGCAGGATTTGTAGATGATGGATACCAGAATTTTATTGGTGGCCTCTGCCTGCCTGTTTGCTCTTGGATAGTACGGACTCGATAGTGAATGATAAATTTTGAATTGAGTGGTGAGCAGTCGAATAACATGATTAACAAAATGACCTCCCCTATCACTTGTTAATTGTAACGGGATTCCATACCTTGTGATGATCTGTTCATAAATAAATTTCGTGGTACTGACGGCCGAGTTATCTGGTAGCGCACGGGCCTCCACCCACTTGGTCAGGTACTCCGTTGCAACAATGATGTAGCGATACCTTCGAGTCTGGCTCACCCTTAGTGGTCCAATGAAATCTAGTCCCCATCGCTCAAAAAGTTCCTGCGCATGAGAGGGTTGAAGTGGCATGAAATCTCTCTTCAGCGGCTTCCCAGCCCGTTGGCAAGTGTCACATCCGACGACCCATTCCCGTGCATCATTGTACACCATCGGCCACCAGAGTCCTGCGAGCAATATCTTCCGTGCAGTGGTGTCAGGCCCCATGTGTCCTCCCGTGGGACCCTCATGTGCTTCTTTTAACACCTGCGGTATCTCTTCTTCCAACACACACCGTCGAAGAATATGATCCGGCCCCATTTTGTAGAGCAACCCATTGATTAATTGAAATGTACGACTCCTGATTATCAACTTGCGCCTATCATTTGGTGACATCCCCGTGGGAAACTGTCCTGTTGAGAGGTATTCGCCAATCTTCCTGTACCATTCCGGCAGTACCCCAATCTGAAATAGCTATGCGTCAGGGAAGTCATCATTCACACCATCCGCTGGTTCCCTTGTTTTGATCCGTGACAGGTGGTTGGCACTGACGTGTTTCTTTCTTGGCCGGACAATGATTTTGAAAGTAAATTCCTGCAACAGTAGCAACCATCCGTTGATCCTCCCTTGGATGACGGGTTTGTTAATCATGTACAACAGGGCCTGGTGATCAACATAAAACACAAACGGTGTAGCAAGCAAATAATGACGGAATTTTTGCATAGCATAAACCATTCCCAAAGCTTCTCTTTCAGTCGTGCTGTAGTTCTGCTCGGCCTTTGATAGCAATCGGCTGGCAAAGTATATTGGATGATCCAATCCGTGATTACCAGTCTGTGCCAGGGTTGCGCTGATCGCATAATTGTAGGCATCCACATGAACATGAAATTCTTTATTCCAATCCGGATATGCCAGGATGGGTGCCATAGCCAGTCGTACCTTTAGCCCTTCAAATGCCTCATCCTGCTCTTTCTCCCATCTAAATGCTTCTTCCTTGCACGTTAGCTTATCTAACGATTGGGACACCTTGGCAAAAATTTTAATAAATCTCCAATAATAACCTATATGCCCGAGAAAAGATTTTACCTCCGTGATATTAGTAGATGGCTGCATTTCCAGAATGACTCTCACCTTGTCGGGATCCGTCTTTAATCCTTCCTTATGGACAATGTGTCTGAGCAGTCTGCTGTGTGGAACCATGAATCGGCACTTCTTGGGGTTCAATGCTAACCGGGCCCTGCAACATCTCTCCATACACTCACCAAGTGTTGCCAGGTGTCCGTCCTCTGTGCTAAATATTGACCAATCATCCAAGAAGGCCTTGAAATTTCCCATAGACATCTTGTCGAAGATATGCAGTATAATCCGCTGGAATGTGGCCGGTGCATTACACAACCCAAAAGGCATATGATTGTACGCGTAGACCCCATTTTCAACGACAAACGTTGTCTTCAACTTATCCTCCTCCGCTATAGAAATCTGATTATATCCAGAGAACTCGTCCATAAAAGAGTAGATTTCATGTCCCGCGACCTCCTCCAGAATGCTATCTGTGAATGGAATCGGAAAAGGATCTTTGATTGTTACTGCATTCAGGCATCTGAAATCAACGCATATCCGGATCTAAATAGTATCCTTCTTCAAGGAAATGACTATTGGTGACACCCATTCGCTGGTCTGTACCTTGAAGATAATGCCAGCTTGCAGCATCCGATTGATTTCCTCTGTAACCCGTGCGACATAGTTCTTATTCATCCTGTAGGGTCGCTTCCGTACAGGTTCAACTCCGTCCACCAGCGGGATGCGGTGCACACACAATTCCGGCGGTACTCCTTTGAGGTCCTTGTATGTCCATGCAAACACATCCTTTTAGTCCATAAATATCTTGAATGCCGCAGCCTTGAGTACTGGATCCCAATTATCTCCGACTAGTATGTTCTTCGGCTCTGCCTCGTCCCCCAAATTCATTGTTTGCAGTGGAGCTTTATTGTACTTGATTGTTTGTCCTTTACTGAATGCATGGGCGGGTGTAACATCCAATGGTGCCTCCCCCTCCTTTATTTCAGTAAACTCCTTTGGATATTCGTTCTCAATTGACAGAACATTACAGCTGTGAAATAATTCATAGTCCCCCATTTGCCAGTGATAGAGACCGTTGACGGAATCCAAGTCGTCATCCGTTGTTCCTCCGTCCAATCGGAGGACACCCTCCTGATCGGGTTCCATCCGTCGTCTACCTTCATCCTCCTCTCCCTCAGAATCTGACGACAGAGCCTCTTCCCCTACCATTTGGGTATGCAGATCAATGACGAATCGGCGGCCTTTACTTTCCAGGGATAAAGTGTTCTTCTTCCAGTCGTGTCGAGCTCTTGCTTCGATAAGCCACCCGCGGCCCAGGATGGCATCATAGCCTTTCCTTTTCAATAGAATCACCACGAAATCCATGAGGAACGGCTGGGTGCCAATGGTTACCAGCTGTGCCGTGAGGATACCCAGTGGTTTAATTCCATGTTGATCGGCGGTCAGTAGTTGAAACCTTGGAGGCCACAATGTCGGCTGTCCAAGTTTCCTCCAAGTTTCTTCTGGCAATACATTTACGCCGGACCCTCCGTCCACTATGGTGTCTGTGAGAACATGTCCAAGTATCCCCATCTCGACAACTGCAGGGTGCTGTCCGGATGTCAGCGCCAACAACATCTGATCTTCTCCTCCCGTAACAATTTCCTTTTCTTTTCGTCGACTCGGTTCTCCCAGTAACTTTCCCTTCTCCAGGCTTGATTCCCCTGCCATATTTGAAAGAGCAGAACGAAGTTGGGGCATGGTGAGAAGCAAATCACTTACCTTTACTTGCACCTCCATTTGCAAAATTTGTCGTACTATGTTTTGTTTTGCGGAATTTCTTGCTGAAGTGGCGGCGGTGTCCGGAGGAGTTACTGCTTGAGGTACTTTTCCAACCTCCGCCCGTGCTGCCGCAAATTTCTTCTTTTCTTCGGCGGGGTCTGGGTATTCTTTTGCTTGTTGCCGCGTAATTGCCAGAACTTCTTCCTCATCGGCTCCAACAGTGATCAAGTTCACTCCGGATTTTGGACATTTTGAGTCGTCGTGATCGCCAGGTCCGCACCATCGGCACAATAGTTGAGGTGTATTTGCTGTTGGACATTCCCGCGCAAAATGTCCCCACAAGTTACATGCTCTGCACTAAATAATTGGTCGTCCGTTTGCATCATACTGAATCCAGCTTCTGCTTGTATTGGTATTATTATTGTTGTTATTTTGTCCACGCCGATTATTCCTGTATCCTCCAGATGTAGCGCCGACGGCATTCGGGTTTCCGTTACTACCTGACGGGGAGGCCTCCTGTGCGAGAAGTACTTGCGGAGATCCTCTTGTTTTCATGTTAAAGGGGCAGTCTTTTGTCGAGTGTCCCATGATCTGACAGATGTCATAGAATTGGTTCTTCGGACACGATCCTTTAGTATGACCGTCGGTCTTACATTCCGTGCACCACAATTCACTACCTTTTGGCTCTTTCTGCATATTTTTAAACTCCTTCATCATTCGAATCATATCCTTCTGTAAGGCACAAACCTTTTTGTTACTACATCGTCGCTGCTATCATCTCCAGCAGATTCGTCATCATCAGAGTCAGAGGAGCTGGTTTTCTTCTTCTTTGTCTTCTGCGCACTTTCAAGGTCCAGTGCTCTGTTATAAGCATCGGCATATGATGACGGTGGCACAATTTTCATTTTCCTCCGCAACTTCGAGCGTAGGCCATCCACAAACCATCTTTTCTGCAATCCGTCCGCTGGCTTGCTTTCCATTTTGTTTACTAAGTCTTTTAATCTCCTGGCATAGACGCGGACAATTTTGTGCTTCCTCTGCTTGGTATTGAAAATTTCCGCTACGATTTCATTATCATCCCGCAAAAGTTTAAACTCCACCAAGAACTCCTTTTTAATCTTATCCCAGGTATCTAGCTTCTGCGGATCCATATCTGAAAACCAATCAATCGTGACACCCCGTAGGGTTGCCGGAAATTGCCTGGCCCATTCGTCGGCATCTGTGATTCCATTGCCCGCCAGATCGTCTCACATGTCTTACAATGTCGGAGGGGTCGACTGTACCATCGCCTTCAAATTTCGGCAGCTTTTCTTTGGGTCCCGCCATAACTCCGGAGGTCTGTACTCCTACAGTGGTCGGCACTCCCACACCGGCGGTCGGCACTCCTACACCAGCAGTCTGTACTCCCACTCCGGCGGACTGGTCTCCCACACCGGAAGTTTGCACACCCTCACTGGAGGTGTCGACAGCTGCAACCCTTGGTGAAGACAAAGGATCCTCCCAAATTGTTTCCCGCGGAAGTCTATCCTGGAGGAAGAGGTCACTACACTCTCGTGCTCCATCGGCACTGCGAGTCGTGCGAGTTGATGCTCTCCCGTCTGAATTTTCTTCCCTTGGCGAACACAAATTCAAGAACTCCTCCCGTGCTTCTTCCACCAATTCCACCTGCTGCCGAGTCTCCTCCAGTAATTCCTCCGCACTTCGGTTTCCGTCGGCAATCCTTTGGAATCTCCGTCGGCGTTCGGCTTGCTGTGCCAGAATTAGATTCTCCTGCGCAGTACGGATTCCATCTTTTCCCTTCGCCTTATTCCGATCCTTGTTAAGCTGATTTGGCATTAATCTTCATTCCTCCCACCTTCCAGATTCATAAGGCAACGACGCCAAATGTTTACCGTACAGGTAAAGAAAATGAACGCATACAGACAATAGAACATGAACAGTAGAACATATATTATTATTCGCAATAGTAGATGAATGATTCTTTACAATGATCCCAGACGGGATATAAATACTATTGCCAAACCTTCCCGAAGGAGTCCGTCGGCCACAATTATTCTATCCGCTACAAACTATTTACCGACGACGTCGGCTACAGCATACAAAAACACCGCCGGACCATCGGCTAAACACCGCCGGACCGTCGGCTAGAGACTAGAAATACTGCTAGAACTATCCAGTCGGCTAACACCATGAATGCTAATTGTTGAGGCTCTGGTGGCAGGACAAGTGCTTGAAATGTTTCTTGAATTGTTAATACAGTAATGTCCTTCATGGAGGTATAGGTTCTCTTCCTTGGGTGTACTACCTTGGATAACCACTTCGGCCTTGAGTCCTACGACGAGTCTGATTGCTATGGAGACAGTGAAGAATGGAAGCGGGCTCTTTTCCTTTATGTACTCTCTGTTCCTAGGTTCCCTCATCCGACCTCTATTCTACCATCTATGTAATCTCAATTTGTATAGGTGGATATGGGGGTACTTGCACCAAAGGGATCTGTACTTGTGGTGGTGCTTGTCTGTATTCACCTCCCCTTTATCCACTTCTTGATTTTGATCATTTTTTGCAAGTAGAGGTACAACTATGTTATCTTGCTGTAGAGGTGGAGGCTAAGGAGTGGCTAGTTTACTAGGAGGTGGTGGAGGCACCTGTTGTTGTTGTTGTTCTGGAGGAGGATGGGGTGTCCCTACAGTAGACTGAATAGTGGATTCATTGCCCTTAGGCTCCTCAACGTGTCTAGTCCACTCACTCCTACGGGTGTAAAGTCAAAATCAGACCATTCAAACACATCCGATCCTTGTTCTTCAGGTGCCTCCCCCTTACCTTGATCTGTAGATTCATCAACGTGAATCAGTTGTTCCTATGCAGGAGGGGTCTGTGTTTGGAATCTCTCTTCTTAGCCTTGGCAATCGTGCCAATACAAGTTCTCCTCATGAGAGGAACATTATCTTCCAGAGCCTCTGCCTCTTCTTCTGGTGCCTTAGGGATTGCCTTGAGGGTGGTGGACGAAATGTAAGTACTCTTCTTTCTATTGTATACCTTCCCCTTCACAGGTCCAGGTTCTATCATTACTGGTACTATCCTTTGGGTGTAATTTTTTCCTTTGTAGGTGCCTCTTCCTCTTCCACGATGAGAAATTTTCTTTTCTTCCCCTTCCCCTTCTCCTCCTGGCTAAGGTATGCCACGTCCCTCTCATGATGGAACACTATATCTGGCTTAACCAGTGAGAAAGATTTTTAGGTAGGAGCTGTAACCTTAACTCCTTTTCCTTTCTCTGGTCATGTCGGCACTACCAAAGATGGTATGTCTGGTACTAGATCTAATGGGTAAGGTTTGTTGACCCATTTGTTGGTCAACTCCACCACATGCCTTGCACAAAACTGAATATCATCATTCTTTGTCTTGTCCACCGCAGCATTCAAAATGGGCTGGTAAAAAATCTTGTCAGTTTTGTACAAGGGATCCAAAACATCTAGAGAATCCTTATTCCAAACCATAGTAACATGGGGACGCACCCCCCCTTTTTGCCCCATGCATTGGGAATGAGGACGCATCGTGTACTTGGGGACTTTGTTCCCCCATCCCTAGCGGTACTTCCAGATTCCACCACATCCGCCGAGGATGGGGGGCACGTCCCAGTGTCAACTATTTGCTGATTTGACTATTTATGTTCAATGTTTGATGTTCCAATTCAATGCAATGTTCAAGTATTTACTCTTTTAAATCTTTATATCTTATATTGCAATACATCTTTTCATAACTAGCATTTTAAGTACCATATGTATAGTATATACAACCCCCTTAGTCCCCTACTGCCGTTCCCCCCACCGTCCCCAAATTAAGGCCCCTCTGTGCCCTTGTCCTAGAAACTTGTCGCACCGTTCCCCTGTCCCCCCATCCCCCAAGGTGGTGTAACTATGTTCCAAACCTTGGTAGAAATTTTGAGGCCAAGTGCTGCCTCTAGGAGGGGTAGGATCATCTGGCAGTGATCACAGATTCTCACTTCATAATCATCTGTGCAATTGAGCCAATGATCTTCCACGGTAGCATCAAGGGTGAACTCCCGCCTCATCACATTGGTGTACATTCCAATAGGATCAAAATAGGGATGAGTAGTAGGGAAGTCCTCTAATGGGTATTGTTCCTATTCTAACTCAAAAGACTTAATGTCTTTATATTCCTTAATTAATAGTGTATGGCCCGATCGAAATAGGCTAGTCCCAACTCTTCCAATGCTTTAGTCTGCATCGCTCATAAGCTGTTATCAATTGTCGGCTGATCTCCAACAGTATCAACTTGTTTGAATGATATCTGGGAAGCTTCTTGGAACGTGAAGTTGTCCCAACCACTCTAATGCATGTGAATGTCTTGAATTGGATGAAGTATGCGCCAATCTATGTCACACACTCAACGACCTCAACATACAATCTCTTTACATAATCTCCTTCCACAAATCTTATAATTGTAAATTTGAAAGCATAATTGACAATTTAGTATTTATTTGAGAGCTTTTTTGGCACTATATGAGGGTATACAATATAAGGTCAACTATTTCTGTTCTGCAGGCTTCCCTTCTTTGACAAACCTGGATATTCTACTTGAGCAACCAACAAATAATCCAAGTAGGAAGTCATGTGGAAACGGGATTTGTCTTCACCAGAGTGAGTTGCTCATCAAGAGAGTCACTAATTATGGTACCGCAATCTATCCTGTTGCTCCTGTTTTCGATCTTCTCAATGAAATGGATCATCCACGTCTCTAAATGACTCAAGACGAGCAATCCCTCGACTCTACTCAATAACACAACACAATAGCCAATGTCTGGTATCATATAACCTCAACTCAAATCCACCTTGCTAGCTCTACCATGTGGGGTTTGAGTGATTAGATATTTCGTTTGGACCAATTCATCAACCTCCTTATTGTCCTTGTACCACCTTTGGGCACTCTCGAAAGAGATGGCATAGTACTCATCAGATATGGGGAGATGGAAGACCTTCTCGATATTGTCTGGCCTTATGTCCAACACAATCTCTCTAGTCGCACTTTTTACTAACTTTTCATCCGAGACATAGTGGTTGGCCAATTTAAAGGTGAGTTCTAAGGATTGAACTGATGTTGGGTGTGAAGCATAATTTACTAAGCCTACCATCACCATAGAAGATATCATTTCTGATCTCTCCTGGGGGTTGTTACAAATGCCGAGGAAGTGGTTTCAATCAATATTACCAAGCTCTGTGTCCTTTATCTTAGAGTGTGGATCCATAAACTTGGATTTAGAGGCATCACCTTGAACTTATACTTTATGAGCCTGAGAGATGCGACTTTAGCCCGCGCTGTTGATGAGGATGCCATTGTATTACTTGCATAAAGACAACTTGTCAGTACCAAGTTACAAGCCCATACATGAAAAATAGCCAAAAAAGACGAGAACAAATTGAGTGGTGAGGCAGAAAGGCTGTAAAACTGAAAAAAGGGGATCCCCGGGGCTGTGCACCTGTGCAAGTGTGCAGAAATGCATTCCAAGGAAGCAAAAATTGCATCTACGCACCTGTGTAGGTACACGGTTGAGCAAAGCCTAAGATTAGGAAATCCCTAGGGTTGCAAAAGACAAGTAGAAGGACATACGTGGCATGTAGAGGCTGCGGACTTGCAGGTGTGTAGGTAGAAATAATGGATTTTAGCAAAAATGATTTGAAACGTGGGTGGAGGAAGCCATGTGCGCCCCTGCACACGAAGAAAAAACACCAAGTACGTAAAGGACCAGAGACTAAAGAGGATTAGAGCTCAGAAGTGCACAAACTCGAAAGCAGAGAGTAGTAGTGCACAAATGAGGAGGGTCGACGCCCTTCTATAGGTCCCCGGGCTGCTAATGTTAGCATCGAGGAAGGTGATCCCCAGGTAAGCGTTGGAGTTACGCACTTGCGCAACTTTATAGAGGCATCCGTGCTTTAATCAGTTCCTTAAATCTTCAACGACCGGACTTCGTGGACTTTACACAATTGGAGAGCTCCGCAAATGCACAACATGCGCAAGGATTATAAACAAAGCAAAAACACTAAGGGAAACTTCACACTTTACACAAATACACACTTGCGTAGGGTGCATAAGTGCAAAGAGCACTAAGGCTAGCCAAAAGACTAATCTAGAAACCTACTAGACATAACTCCGGAGCTTCTCAACTGCCAAGGTCCCTTAGAAGAGACCGTAATTTGACAAACCTAGAGGACGGAGGATGCAAGACCAAAGTAAAATGTAAAAGGGGTGTGCGTTGTGGAACCACAACACGTACTTTCCTTTCTGCCTCAACAACTAAAGAAAGGGATAGAAAAAACTACAAAGAAATAATCAACATATGGAAAAACTTATGAATGGTATGAATGACTTCATTCAAGCTTTTTTTAAAATATCAATCGGATATGTCATTATTTTTAGAGAAATTACTTTTGGAAGAAGCTAAAAAGATGGATAAGAGGCATAATAACAATAAACATATTGAAGTCATTGACGTCGAGCATGTAAATCATCACAATGGGGAGAATCCATTTGAAGATGCAACTAATTTTTCACTTTAGCCATATGAGGGTTTAAGCAAAGATGATCCTAGAAGAGAGATGAACATGACTTCTCTTAATCTTAAGCATGAGTTTGATATTGACAATAATGGTATAGATCCTTTGAGTGATCTTCTAGTGTGTTAGTTGATTCCTATAATGACACAACTCCTACACATGAGGAAAAATCAAAACATGGCTTTCTAGGATACTTGAGAAACTTGGCGCACAGGCCCTCGATATGGGAAGATGATATATTTGAGACACTACCACCTTTAATTATTTGGGAAGAAAATGACTCAAACCAAAATCTGGTGGCGATTGATGATTTTAAAGAAAGCAAAGAGGTCAAAATTTATGATTTGGGATGACGATGGTTTACTTTCTCATTCGCACATGTTTGTAGTACTTACATGAAATAACTAATGTAGAGAAGTCTAGAAGTATTGAGTATGAAGTTTTCAATGAAGAAGTGCTTGTTTGGTTGTTATAACAAAAGTGATATATCCCATCCTCAAGATAATGTAGCCCATAATTATAGAATTCATCCTCAAGATAATACAACCCATAATTATAGAAAAGACAATGTTATGGGGTCACCTAATGTTGACATTTAAGTTTTGGCAGATAAGTCACGAGACATGGGTTGATGATGCAACTGGTAAGGGGCAAATTTTGTGCATCATAGCATAGAAGATGTAAAAAGGATCCAAAGCATGTTGCTTCACAACGTCGGGTATAATGTTGTAACTTGTTATTATTAGAGTAGTACAACAGATTGGTGGAGTTGTGTACTTAAAGTTGATATGGGATGTGTAATGTCCTGAAGGTGATCTTGGCTCGAACAATCTTAGCTCAAAGGGGATCTCTGTCTAGAGGCACTCTTGATCCGAATGCAATGTCAGCCCGAAGGGGATCTCTGTTTGGAGGCAATCTCGATCTGAAGGCAATCTCGACTCGAAGGGAATCTTGTCCAAAAGGGGCTTTCTATCCGGAAGCAATCTCGGTCCGTAGGGGATCTCAACCCGAAGGTGATTACTTCTCGAAGGGGATCTCGACCTGAAGGTGATGACTTTTCGAAGAGGATCTTGACGATCTCAGGCCGAAGGGGATCTCTTCCTGAAGGGGAACTCTGTCTAGAGGCAATCTCGACCTGAAGGGGATGTCTGTCCAGAGGCAATCTCGACTTGAAGGGGATCTCTGTTCGGAGGTAATCTCGATCGAAGGCAATTTCAGACCAAAGGGGATCTCAACCCAAAGACAATGACTTCCCGAAGGGGATCTCGACAATCTTGGCACGACGACAATTGCTTTGATACGACATACTTTGAAAATGATTGTGAATCTGACTGGAGTTCTTGTCTCTAGAATTATATTTGCCTTAAATATTCGACTTAAAACTAATACTTATTCATGTCAACCAATTATAGTTCCACCAAACATTTGCAGCCTGCTCTGATACAATGTTAAAGAATTCAAGATCTCTGCAAATGTAATGGCACTATATGGTTTTATGTGTTTTCCAAGTGCGAATATGAATGCATATATATAGCAGTAGAAAAGACATGTCTCATGAAGAGACATGTCTTTGTGTTAATCAATATTGGTTACTGTAAGTTAATTTCCATTAGACATTATTAACAACAATATATATATATATATATATATATATATATATACTGTTATACACACACACATACATACATACATATATATATATATATAATTGAGGATCAATCAAATGCAATAATGTTTAACCAATAAGCATAGGGGATTGACTCTCGATCAATTCAATTTGACTGAAGCTACAACATTAATACTTTTTCCCCACTCACAAAGTCTGGAAAATGTTTAATAAAGCAATTTCTTTTCCCGTTCCTAATAATACCAATATTGGGGAGACTCTAGTTGATAGTCCTGTTGGTAACTTTATCATTTCAGGCCTAGTTCCTTAATTCAAAGATTTTATGCAATATGACATGATAGGAAAATTCCCAATAGTGTTTCAACATTCCCTCAATAATGAAGGCATCTGAAAATTTCCCAAGTTGGTACTCCCAAACGACAATTGAAGAGGTAGTTATTTGACAGGCAAATCCCAATTCTTGTCGTTTCCTACATACACATACTCTCACATACTTTGAAAATGATTTTGAATCTGGCTGGAGGTCTCATCTCTAGAATTATATTTGCTTTCAATATTTGACTCAAAATTAATACTTATTCATGTCGTCCAACAACAGTTCCGCCAAACATTTGCAGCCTGCTCTGATGCCATGTTAAAGAATTGAAGATCTCTGCAAATGTAATGGCACTATATGCTTTTATGTGTTTTCCAAGTGCAGATACAAATGCATATTTATAGTAGTAGAAGAGACATGTCTCTGTGTTAATCAATATTGGTTATTGTAAGTTAATTTACATTAGAGATTATATATATATATATATATCTGCTGCAACCCATATCCCTGCTCCTGCTAGAGAAACCGCTTTTGCTACCTATTGCTAGAATGACAACCCTTAGAATGATAGTAGGGTCCACCCATCAAAGGGTTCCCGGTGTAGTGTTCAGGAGGAGATAGTGACCCAACATGCGCTAAGGCATATATATGTATATATAATTGAGGATCAATCAAATGCAATAATGTTAACCAATAACCATAGGAGATTGACTCTCGATCAATTAAATCCAACTGAAGCTACAACATTAACACTTTTTTCCCTCTCACAAAGTCCGGACGATGTCCAATAAAGCAATTTCTTTTCCCATTCCTAATAATACCAATACTGGGGAGACTCTAATTGATACTTCTGTTGGTAAGTCTATCATTTCAGGTCTAATTCCTCAATTCAAAGATTTTATGCAATATGACATGATAGGAAAATTCCCAATAGGTTCATGGCTTCAACATGGGTCTCCAATAGGTGAAAGCTAACTTTCCAGACAAAGTAAACTTCTGAACTTAGTCTAACCAATGTATGCATAGACATATGTTTCTTACCAAGGATATTTGCTATCAACAGCGAGCCGATACCCTTGCCAAAGATAAGCTTTATGCTAGCTATCAAACCAATAACAATTCTATTCTTTCTCATTTGCAAATTCTTGAGTCTCGCCTTACTGAGGAATGGTGAAAAGCTATGCTCAAAGAAGTTGCCCAGCTCTGTGTTGAGTGAGTACATTCAAGCAGCAAGAAGAGGCCTGTTGGATAGCCCAATAAACAACACAACACACCTATGAACAACATCTCAAAATGCTGAGATTTGAAGTTCTGTCTCAACACATTAGCTAAACAACAGTGCATGTAGAAAACAGTCATAAGAGAATCCAGTAATATTAAAACTTAAGTTGAGAACATCAAGACTCAGGTAGTATATGTTGGATCTCAAGTTTCCAATATAAATGTCCAAGTAGCTCAATTTGTTAAAAGATTGAATTTTCCTACTTGTTCAGCTGGTTATCTAAAAGCCCAACACAAAGGGAAAAGCGTTAATCCTAATTTACCTGAACAAACTATAGAAAAATCTAGGATACAACTACTGGAACAATGAGAGATGCCACACCTGAAGAAAACAAAGGGGTTTAATGCATATGGCCTGAGGTGATGGCAATGACAATGGATCTGGTTCACCTTATAGAAATCTTCAAAACTATAAGGCTCAGACACCACTGCTTTTTAATTTTGCAGGTTTGATGAAATAAAAAATATGAGAAGCATAGATGTTACAAGGGCATGGAATACAAATTATATTGCTACTAGTACAGGGGTTAGTGAAGAAGATGTCATAAGACAAACCCTGAATTCAATTTTTGGGACAACAAAAAGAGTCTGGGATTGTCTAGTTGACACCTACAAGAATGAACTTATTTAATAGAGGAATAGATCAAGTGTGTTCCCTGCTGATAAGAATGTTCCTAGGCAGAACAAATTCAATTGAAAGAATGGCCCACAATAGATTGATGAATAATAATGGTGTGACCTGAAATTTTGATCAGTTTTGTGCCGAACAATTTCAAAAGATTAATCAGTCAAGGTAAGAACAAAATCATGAAATTGTGTACACAACCTTCATTTGAAGGTCGAAGAGAATATTATCATAAAAGGGTATTGGAAAATCTTATTACGGAACATTTGACTGTAGGCAAAATTACATTTTCTCAGCTGATTCAGTTTTTAACTGAGATCAATGAACAAGTGTGTAAAGAAGTCAAACAACAAAAGGAAATAAAAGGGTAAAACTTGTAATTTCTCCTACTGTGTAAGACATTAACTCCAAGTTTTGGTTATGGAAAGTGTTACCAAAAGCACAAATTTAGATATACGCAATGTATCGAGTGCTCTTATAGAAAGGAAAATTTTCGAAGAGAATGAAGTTCTTTAGGTGAAAGGGTATTTTCGCAAAAAAGACAAATTCAAGGGGAAAAAAGGTGGAAACCAACTTGCTATATTTGCAAAGCTCATATTTTGCCAATAAGTGCCTTGAAAAGAATAAAGACAAACACAGAGGTAAGCATGGATGGTAAAGGAAGCTGGATTAGAAAATCTAGAAGAATTTGTATATATTCATGATTCTGAGGGTATTTTTTTTTCTGATAAAGAAAAAGATGAATTTGAAGAACAATTTGAAGGTACTGTGGAACAATAACCACAATCAGAATTTGATTCTGATCTCTCATAAGTATCATTCTTTTGTAGAATGGTAAAAGGAAGGACTTCTTCAAGTCAACAGTCTCTTGAAAATATAATTTAGGAAATTTGTAACTTAGAAAGAATTCAGAATGAAATGAATATTGGTCTAGAAACATGGAAAAAAAAAAAAACTCGAACTGGCCAATCTAGAAGAACAAAAGCATCATTTTCAAAGACAGTAACAATAGGCATCCTCATCCACTACACGATGATCTAGATATTCCGAGATCCCACTTCCTACCGGGCAGTAAAGAGGAAGCCCCCGCCACTGGCAGTATGGCTAGACAACTATGGTGTCAGCACATAATAGAATTTCTTCAGAAAGTTATCATTCCAACAAATGAAGAAATACAAGAATTGGAAGATGAAGAAAATGAATAATTTACTGAAGAACTCAGTAAGGGAAAAGAGATGGAATAATTCATCTCAAGATAGAATTTGTTTACCGTATGGATTAATTAAGCGGCGCACACAAGCAAAGAATACGAACATGAACAGCAACCAGCAGAACTTCTATTATTATTCGCATATGCCAACAGTACATTATGCTTTTCTCCTATGATATGATAATGATAAGATAATGATAAGATGAATACAATGCTTCCCGAAGGGGTTATAAATACTTTCCGACGAACCTTCCCGAAGGTATCCGTCGGCTAAGTACATTATACCCGTTACAAACTGTTTTCCTGTCGGCTACATAACAAGACTTTTACCGAAGGAACCCGTCGGCCGATACACAATTTCTACCGACGACATCATTCCCCCCAAAAAAGAAAAGTCGTCTCCCGACGACTATTACAAAATCTCTGAGACAAATCAACAACCAAAATATAATGACTGACCCAACACTGTCACCTTAGCCAATCTGACATCTGACCCTGATAGCCACCTATGCCGCTTTCTGCCTTCCAATGACGAGTACACTGAACCAAGTGTCGCTGTACTGCCTCCAACTGGATGATCAGCTCCTCCCGAGCTCTCTACACATCCACCAAGACAGCCTCACAGCCAACACCTGCTCTCACTACCTCTGGTACACAGAAGGTCCATGCTTGCAGCAACTTCAATTCTTCTCAACTGGTCAGACTCCCACGACTGATATCCGCAACGACTGGGGGTCCAGGGGGCAACGCCCCCGGCGGGGTCGAGGGGCAGCGCCCCTCGCCGCCAAGACCAATTTAGCACTGTGAAACCCACACAAAACTGCACGGAACACACCATTTCTGTCATTTTCTGCCGATTCTACACTCTTTCTGGCAATCGCTGATTCTTCCTCTTCCCTATGGTATCATCTGATACTCATTCTGAGCATTCTCGATTTGTCGACGTTTTTTTTTTTTTTTTTTTTAATACAAAACCTCCTGTCACCCTTCTGTGATGAAATCCGTACGCAAAAACCCCACTCTTCAAAATTTGTAATCTTGCAATCCAAATCCCTACACATGATATGCTTGGAAAATCCGTACAATCACCTCGCATTCCTAGCTGCAATTTCCGTACGCTGCTTTTCTTTAAAAATCCGTACCAAAAAAGAAAAGCTCTAAAATCCGTATGCTTAATATATGTGCTTTAAAATCCGTACGAAACACAAGCCGTACGGTATCTTTCTCTAAAAATCCGTACAGCAGCCTCTTGAGAGCTCGTACAATTAATTTATTTGAAAAGCCGTACACCCTTCTTCAAACATTGAGAACCGTACGACAATTTTTTCTTGTGAAATCCGTACGGTGCTTGTGGAAACCGTGCAATGCCCCTCACTATGAAATCCGTACCGTTGCAATAAAATCCGTACGATGGTGATGAAATCCGTACGGTGGCTTTTAAAAACCGTACTACAACATGAAATCCGTACATTCTTAAAAAATTCTACTGCAATTTGGATTGTCTCGCCAATGGAAAACCGTACGGCAACATAAAATCCGTACCTTGCTGATGGAAATCTGTACGGTGACATGAAATCCGTACGTTGCTGATGGAAAACTGTACGGTGGTCTTCAAAATCTGCACTTTAGTTTCAAAATCCGTACTTCACTTCTGAAAAACCGTACGGCACTTCAAAATCCGTATGGTGCTTTCCAGAAACCGTACGGTGCTTTACTTCACTTCTCTCTCTTTTTTTTTTTTTTATAAATTTTTTTTTTTTTTTTTTTGAAAATCTCACTTCTGGAACAATTATCTACAATATTTACATATATACAGTACTTACAGTCTTCTCTCAGTTATTCGTCCATGGGGGTGTGTTACTTCTTTCATTGCAGACATTCAACTTCGACCTCTTCACTACAGCGAATACTTCCTTTCGGTCTAGCATCCACTGTTTTATTGCTCTGTTATTGCTTACTTCCCTCATCTGGTACGGCCCGACCCATTTAATTTTGAACTTGCCTGGTTTGATCTCATTCCAATCGTCGACAATACCCACTGTCCGAGTGGAAACCTGCTACGCTTGTTCTGTGTCATCTCCATATCGCCCAGTTTGTTCCTGAAGTCCCGTACCATGGACTTCGTCAACTGCCCCTTCTGTCCGTCAATAACACTTTCACTCCGTACTGCTGCAACTTTTATTAGACCCTTCCGCTTTGTTTCCTGTGCAGACCGTATCGTGTGCCTTCCTTGCTGCCAGTACCTTTCTGTTATATTTGTGGTTTGACATAATACTTTCTTCCTGCGCAATCGTACAGTAGAATCTTTCCTTCTTTTCGGTTCGTACTGTATGTTCTGTCCTTCAGCTTCAGTCATATCCGCATTTTCTTCTTCGGCTTCTCTATGTTGCTTCGAACATTCATTTCTTCTTTCGGCTTCTCCATATTCCTTCAAACATTCATTTCTTCCTTCGGCTTCTCCATATTCATTTCCTCCGTCGGCTTCTCCGTCTTCCTTCGGACATTCATTTCCTCCTTTCTTACCTTCGTCGATCCTTAGCATATTACAACTTGGAAAGAGCTCATAATCCTCTATCTGCCAGTGGTAAAGACCATTTACTGAATCCAGATCATCATCTCCTTCCAATCGTAGGACTCCTTCCTGATCGGGTTCCATACTCTGCCTCCTCTTATCATCTTCTCCTTCGGAATCCGACGATAGAGCTTCTTCTCCAACCATCTGAGTGTGTAGATCAATGACATACTTTCGGCCTTTGCTTTCGAGTGATAAAGTATTTTTCTTCCAATCGTGCTTTGCCTTGGCTTGTATCAGCCACCCCCGGCCCAAAATAGCATCATATCCCCTCCGCTTCAGTGGGATTATGACAAAGTCCAACAGGAACGGTTGTGTTCCAATCGTCACTGGTTGTGCTGTCAGGACTCCCAATGGCTTGATTCCATGTTGATCGGCCGTTAGCAGCTGGAATGTAGGCGGCCATAATGTCGGCTGTCCCAACTTTTTCCAAATGTCTTCAGGCAACACATTGACACCGGACCCTCCGTCCACAATTGTTTCCGTCAATACAGTCCCGAGAATTCCCATTTCGACGACTGCTGGGTGGCGTCCAGATGAGAGGGCTAACAACATTGGATCTTCTGCACTTGCGCCACTTTCCTTCTCCTTTTTGTGTACTGTACTTCTCCACTTTCTTGCTTCCTTCCATGTTCTCCTGGTAGTTGAGCAGCGGGAACAATGTTTGTGAGTGCCGATCGGAGCTGAGGCATAGTGAGCAACAGATCACTTATCCTGACAGGTATCTCGGCTTGCAAAATTTGCCGAACAATGTTCTGTTCTGCGCAGTTCCGTACGGAAGTACTCGGCGTGTCCTTCAGGTGTGTCGTTTCTGCCTGTGTTGCTTTCTGGATTTCTGCCCTTGCTTCCTCCAGTCTCCTCTTTTCTTCTGCTGGGTCAGGATAAAGCTTTGCTTGCTTCCGAGTGATGGCCAGAACTTCTTCCTCGTCTGTTCCTACAGTAATCAGATTTACTCCGGACTTTGGGCACTTGGTATCATCATGATCACCAGGTCCACACCAGCGGCATAGCAACTTCAGTGTATTTGGTGTTGTGCACTCCCGGGCGAAGTGACCCCACAGATTGCATGCGCGGCATTGAACAATTGGCCGACCATTTGCATCGTACTGAATGCGACTCCTTCCTCCATTGTTGCTGTTGCCAGCATTGTTGTTAGTGCTGTTGTTGTTTGGACCGCGCCGGTTGTTTCTATATCCGCCTGATGTGGCACCTTCCGTACTGGTGTTCCCATTCCCTCCGGACGGAGAGGCCTCCTGTGTCAGGAACACTTGCTGTGGTGTTCTTGTTTTCAAATTGAAAGGGCAGTCCTTTATTGAGTGTCCCATAATCTGGCAGATCTCGCAAAATTGGTCTTTTGGGCAAGATCCCTTCGTATGGCCTTCTTTCTTACATTCCGTACACCATAAGTCATTACCCTTAGGTTCCTTGTTCATGTTCTTGAATTCCTTCATCATCCGAAGCATGTCTTTCTGAAGGGCACGAACCTTCTTGTTGCTTCCTTCGTCATCGCTGCTATCATTTCCGGAGGATGCATCGTCATCTGAATCGGACGAGCTGGTCTTCTTCTGCTTCTTTGTCTTCTAATCACTTTCGAGGTTCATTGCTCGGTTGTAAGCTTCATTGTATGTGGATGGCGGCACGATCTTCATCTTCTTCCGCAGCTTCGGGTGAAGGCCTTCAATGAACCATCGTTTCTGTAACCCATCAGCTGGCTTATTCTCCATCTTACTGATTAAGTCCTTCAACCTCCTGGCAAAGACCCGTACAGTTTCATTCTTCTTTTGCTTGGTATTGAATATCTCGGCGACAATTTCATTGTCATCACGCAAAAGTTGAAATTCTGCGATGAACTCCTTCTTAATGTTATCCCAACTATTCAATTTCTGTGGATCGGCATCAGTAAACCAATCAATGGCAACACCCCGTAGGGTTGCGGGAAATTGTTGGATCCATTCGTTTGTATCGGTTATGCCATTCGCCCTCCAGATCGTTTCACATGTTTTACAATGTCGAATGGGATCAGCTGCTTCATCACCATCAAATTTAGGCAATTTTTCCTTCGGACCTGCCATTATTATTGTATGTCGAGGGTTTTGTTGTGTACCTGCGCTGTTTTGCACTCCCGCGCTGTTTCGAGCACCCGCGCTGTTCGGAACACCTGCGCTGTTCTGGACACCCGCGCTGTTCTGTACACCCGCGCTGTTTTCTGCTTCCGTGCTGTTTTCAACACCCGCGTTGTTTTCTGCTTCCGCGCTGTTTTCAACACCCGCGCTGTTTTCTACTTCTGCGCTGTTTGGTGAAGAAGAGGGTTTGTCAACCGTAGCTGTCCGTTCCGGAAGTATATCTCGGACGAAGAGGTCACTCCACGCTCGTGCTCCTTCTGCACTCCGAGCCGTGCGAGTCGATCTGCTTCCGTCAGGATTCTCTTCCCGTGGCGTATGCAGGTTCAGAAACTCCTCCCTCGCTTCTTCTACCAAATCAAGCCGTTGTCGAGTCTCTTTCAACAATCCTTCCGCACTCTTGCTTCCGTCGGAAATCTTCTGAAACCTCCTTCGACGCTCTATCTGCTGAGCCAAAATTAAATTTTCCTGCGCAACGCGTATGTCATCTTTTTCCTTTAGCTTACTCTTGTCTTTGTTCAACTGATTCGGCATTTAATTCATCTCCGCCTGCCTGCGTACCAGATCCATCGGGCAACGGCGCCAAATGTTTACCGTATGGATTAATTAAGCGGTGCACACAAGCAAAGAATACGAACATGAACAACAACCAGCAGAACTTCTATTATTATTCGCATATGCCAACAGTACATTATGCTTTTCTCCTATGATATGATAATGATAAGATAATGATAAGATGAATACAATGCTTCCCGAAGGGGTTATAAATACTTTCCGACGAACCTTCCCGAAGGTATCCGTCGGCTAAGTACATTATACCCGTTACAAACTGTTTTCCTGTCGGCTACATAACAAGACTTTTACCGAAGGAACCCGTCGGCCGATACACAATTTCTACCGACGACAGAATTGAGTATTTCAAGAAAATTCACTTTAAATTAATCAACTATTTCTCTTTTTTGTCAAGAAAAGTCTTACAGTTCTCAAATGAAGCAGCCATTCAAGCAGATGGAATTGGTCGAAATGCTGGAGATTTGGAGAACCACTCTCTTGACAACATATCAAATCCTATCAATTAGCATTCTTATGGGATATTTTTGCAGAATTGAATATTGCAAGATGTAACTCTTTTCTTGCTAACCAATGGATAGAAGCAAACACAAAGATTACATTTGGTAATGGTAAACATGCATCTCACCTTTTGTACAAAGCTCCAATTGAATTTTCTAATGGTCATATTGATGAAATCATATTTGTCCATTATGAGATTGATGGATTTGATGGAGTGATAGGTAGCAAATCCATGCAGAATTGGGAACCAATTCTGATTACTAGAAATACTATCAGCTTAAATTAGCATGAAGTACCCAGGTTACTAACAAAACAAGCATAAGTCTGCCTTTGCACACTAAAAAGAGAAATACTATCTGGATGACAAAGCAAGCACTTGCAATTGAACCTGAAATTAGGGAAATCAGAAAACAATTTGCAGACAGTAATGATAATGGATTTGAAAAAGAAACAATGCAATTTGGTCAACATATTACCTCTCAACTAGGACTTTGCAGGTAATGAACTATTACCTAAAGCCAAACCTAACTATATTTTGACAAGTCCTCAAGAATCGGAATCGTGTAAGAAGGAAATTGAAGAAATTCTTACCCTGGGACTAATTTTACCTTCTTCCTCACCATTTTCCTGTCATGCCATGTAATTCAAAATTTTGATGAAAATGGAAACGAATTGCAAGAAAAGAAGTTAGAAGTTAACTATAAACCTCTAAATAGTTGTCTCTTAGACAATCAACATTCTTTGCCAGGAAAAGATCATATATGGAAAACTATTCAAGGGAGCAATATTTACTCTAAATTTGACTTAACCAAGGAATTCTGGCAAATAGCATTCCATCCAGCCAACTGTTATAAAACTTCTTTCTCTGTTCCTCAAGGTTTGTATGAAAGGAATATTTTGTCATTTGGTATTAAAACAACTCCTATATTCCTACAACACATGGACGTAATTTTTTGTCAGTACTCCAAATCCATTTTACCTTACTTTGATGACATCCTTGTGTTTGGTCAAAGTCCATCTAGTCATCCCGAGCACCTAATGTCAGCTCCTTCAACTTGTCAACATGGTCTTGTTGTTAATCCTACTAAAACCCACTTTGCTCAGGATTCCATTATTTTCATTGGCATTCGTCTTCTTCCTAGGGGGAGAATGGAAACACAACATATTTTATCACAAATTGTCAATTTACCAGTTACAAATCTAAAAGAACTTAGTGATTCTTAGGTCTTGTCAATTACATTTCTTGTTTCTACTCTAATATTGCTCAAGACAGGACCGAGATGAATAATTTATTTAAGAAGAATCCTCCAACTTGGAAAGCCAAGCATGATGCAATAATAGGGAGAATTAAAACAAAATGTGCAGATCTGCCAGCTCTTCAGCTACCAGGATCGAGCCCCAAAGTAGAGACAGAGGCCAGTGAACACAAATGGGCAGGTAACTTAAAGGAATTAGCCACTCAAGGCCAAGAAGAAATTGTCAAGTATACCTCTGACAGTTTCAAGGGAAGTGAAGTCAACTATGACAGTACTCATAAAGAAATTCTAGCTGTAATAAACTCTTTAAAAGCTTTTCACATGTTTTAGCCTTTAAGAAATTACTGATAAGAAGTGATTTGCAAAACCTTAAGGGATTCTTCAAGAGAGAATTAAAAGATAAAGTAACCAACTACTTTCGGATTCTTCAAGAGAGAATTAAAAGATAAAGTGATTTGCCATATCTACTTTCGGATGTATAGCAACGCACCACATGTTCCAGTCCCACATGGGTGTCTATTTGTCAATTGTGCTTGTCTTGCATTTGAGATATTGGGGTCTACCCTTTAGTGGACATCTCATCTGGATAAGCCTTGCCAGTTGCCAGGTATCCTCTTTCTATGGGTGGATTTCAAATCCTAATTTATGACGATGCATGAAAAGGTGGTGATGTTTTCCTATATAAGCAAGTTACTTTCTTAACTCGACATAAGATTTCAGAGTGAGAAATCAGCCCGGGTTGTTAGAGTATTGAGTCTTAGAAAGTCCTTAGGAGATCTCAGAGAGCAAAGAAGTATGCTCTTCATTTTTGTAGGGAACCAAAAACACAGATTTCTCTTGGATCTTTAGAGTTTAGTGTTCTGTAAATAAGTGCACAATTTTAAGTAACAAAAGCCGGTCCTCTTTTGTTCTTGCAGCAAGAATATATTCATAAGTCGTCTCATAGAACACAATTCTAAAGACCTGAAGAAAATAGGTCCCTTGCAATTGGTTTTGCAAGAAAATTGTCCCGAATTCCAGATTATCCCTAAATGGGACATTAGAAATGAGCATCTTGCAGATTCACATCAATTGAACAATTGTGTAATTTTTTAAAATAAATTTGCCCTTTATTTTTAGTACAATAAAATGTCCACCTAACCAATCGTGTGCTCTAATATTTCCCACAACAACTGCTTTAAGTGATTACAAACTTAGGATCTCAATTAGATACACATATTGGAGAGGATGACCTTAAAGTGTACCCAAACATGTTGGAAGAAGAGTTTGGTTATTTTAGGTGTGTTAATTGTCTTCTTGCATCAGCCATGATCACCACTTATAAGTTATAATACATGATCAACAAGGGCAAATATAGAGTTTGAGTGATTCTTTTTTATTAGCAAGCTAGGCAAGAAATCCATGCTGATAGATTTGCATATCATATGGTCAGAACTGTATTGAAGTTTGATATATTCCTTGCTAGCTTATTTTAGGTGTTGTCCTTGCTTTATCTGTTGAACATTAATATAAATCTCCTTGTAGATGGGGAACCTTAATAGTATTTTACTAAATGTTTCTGAATGAGTATAAACTTAATGTATGTTTCTGGGACATTTTTATTTACATTGTACCAATGCATGTCTATGACTTTATAGAGTAAAAAAATGTATGATGGCATGGTTTACAACTTTATTGTGTTCAGTAGGCTCTACCTTATGTTCGCTGCCTGGGGGAGTCATGGTCAATGACAAAGGATCGTGCATATTTTGAGGCTTCTATTCTGAAAAAGCACGGTCAGTTGTGCCCAAAACATGTCCCAGAAGTGTATCATTTTGATTCTACAATGGCTATAATTGCTATGTGCTATGTGGAGCCCCCACACATCATTCTGCGCAAAGGCCTGATTGCTGGCATCGAGTACCCATATGTGGCAGAGCATATATCAGATTATATTTCCAAAACTCTTTTCCACACCTCTCTTCTATATCTTTCTACTAAAGAGCACAAAGCTGCAGGTAAATAATTTTTCCTTATTAGTGCTGTGGTCAATTAGTTTCATCTGTGCATAGATTCTATTTAAAATACTGTATAAAAATCCTTCAGAGCATATGTATGGAGATAGGTATAGTGAATTTCATTCTATGTTTAATTTAGCTTATTCCTAATTTTTTGTATTTGCGTTTTCTGTACAGTTGCTCGATTCTGCAACAATGTGGAGATGTGCAGGCTTACAGAGCAGGTTGTATTTTCAGATCCCTATATGATATCTCCAATCAGTCGTTGGACTACTCCTTATCTTGATGAAGATGTTAAAGCTGTACGGGAAGATAATCAGTTGAAGCTGGAAATTGCTGAATTAAAATCAAAGTATTGTTTCACTTTACTATTCTAGAAAAATGTTTGTTCTACTTGGGTTTGAGTAGCATATACAGCGTGAAATATAACTTGGCTTTCTTTAGCTCTTTATTATCCCTTTCTCAAATGTTGGCTATATCTCTCAGCATCTATTACATCTTTTACATAGGTTTTGTGAAAGGACACAAGCTCTTATTCATGGAGACTTACATACTGGATCAATAATGGTAACAAGTGACTCAACTCAAGTTATAGATCCAGAGTTTGGCTTCTATGGGCCTATGGGTTTTGACATAGGTGCCTTTCTTGGGAACTTAATTTTAGCTTATTTTGCACAAGATGGACACAGCAGATATGCAAATGAGCGTGAGGCAAGTATAAAATTCAATATATTGTTTGCTATCACTTTCTTCTATTCTTGCGTGCGCTGCTAATGAACTGAAAAAATCTCTGATTTTCTAAAAATTGAGAACAGCAGATGAAGACAGTTAAAAGAAGAACAGCTTCAAATATTGTAGCTGCCATTTGTCTAGCTTTTAATTTTTAGTTTTTAAATTGTTTGTATTTATTTCTATAGCTTTGTGAAAATGTATAAATTAAATTATTTAGAGGTCTAATCCCTAAACAAAAAAGTACATGTTGGGTTTTGAGTCTCACCTGGTTTGAGGTTCGGACTCAAGGTTAAAATTTGCATTCTGAAGGTTTCTCAAAATGAACCCTAGATAAATGTTAGAAGAGAATTGTAGAATTGAAGGATTACCCTGTACAAAACGTATATAGATGGTAAAAAACTAAAAAGGGAGAAAAGTAGAAATGCTAAGCTAACAATGAGGTGATTCTGAAAGTGAGGAAATGTCTGCAGAAAATCAATGAAGCTATATTAGGGATAATTTAACAATCACAAATATAGATATTGCTACATTGATTCTTCCTATTTTCATTGAATCTTTTAAAACCTTTTTGAAAACTTTTTTTCTCCCTTGATCCTGTCAATGTTGCCTTGTATGAATCTGGTTCTCATTATCATACTTTCATTCTAACTTTTTCCCCTAATGTATGTAATTTACGTGCACATTTGACATAGCTCAACACCATCGAATCTAGGCATTGAAAAGTCAAACTTTAGCCTGCATGTAGACATGTTAGGTGCATAACCAGGCTTCTGTTCTATTATTTCTGTTGTTTTTAAATATTTAGGTTATCTACTGTTTTAAAGATTTCTAGCAAACTGATTACAGTTCAACTGATACTCACTTATGCTCCATATCATGCCTTTTATCTACATTATGGCTTATATTGGTTTTATTTATGCTATACTATATGCTGAGGAATTGGATTCTTTGTGATAATGATTTTTCAGGGCTATAAACATTGGATTCTGAGGTGCATACAAGAAACATGGAACCTTTTTGAATCAAAGTTTATTGCATTATGGAATAACAACACAGAACACTGTGGAGATGCTTATCTAGAAGCCGTATACAACACCCCTGAACTTAAATTGATTGTGCAGCAAAAGTACATGAAAGACCTATTCCATGACAGCCTTGGCTTTGGTGCTGCAAAAATGATCAGGTTATGATGGCAACTATGCATAATTTTACATTGTTGTACTATTTAACTTCGTAAGTTTTGTCTGTCTTAGGTGTAATAAAAAATGAAAGAATAAGCTTGTTATTTCCAGATTTATTTCATGTTAGATGCAGGACATGCATGTCAATACAAGTTTCTTTTGTAATATTGTCATCTACATGTATTCTTTTTGCATCTCTTTGCAAGTATCTGTTTTTTTTCAGTTGTCAACATTGCTTATATCCTGACAGCATGTTGTTACCGCTCCATATGCTGATTTCAGCTAGTCCATATTGTAGCTCACTTTCTACATTCAGAAGTTCTGTACATGGTCAACCCATTTGGAGAAAAGAATCTGACAAATTGTGTTCTGGAGTGCAGGCGAATTGTGGGGGTGGCTCATGTAGAAGATTTTGAGTCAATACAAGATGCAAGCAAGAGAGCAGAATGTGAGCGCCAAGCTCTCAATCTTGCAAAGAAGATTATGAAGGAAAGACGTAACTTTGATACAATCAGCCAAGTTGCACAGGCTATTCAAGGAAAATGATTAGGCCTTCTATATATATAGGGAGAGAGAGAGAGAGAGAGAGAGAGAGAGAGAGAGAGAGAGAGAGATCTCCCTTCAGTGTTTGGACATAAATACACTAGAAGATTGCCTTTCTGAAACAAGTTTGATGCTTTTTATGTGATGGTGAACTTTTTTAAGCATTGCAAAAATCCAGTATTACATAATGGTATTTACTACTACTGATAAAACAGAAACAAGTGTTACACTCATCCAGAAGCTTACCTGTTAATTACAACAGACTATGGAAGCTTGAAGTCTCTGAAAGCAGATAGAACCAAACCTACTTGAGGGCATTGCTAAGGTATGATTAACGTTCCCTTAAAAATTGATCTGTCATTTTGTTTTTATTCAGAATAATCAATTGTCCCAGGATTTGCAACCAAAAAAATAAGGAAGAGTTAGATTTAAAGGAAGCCCTAAAACACAGATTTTGAGCAGGTCTGGTATATTTTTATGGTCTAGGGCTGCAGCTTTGTCAATTGAACCTTATTCTTTCAATTGGGTTGTCTCATCTTTTTGCCACACCCCTAAAGGCATCCTTTGCCTTACTAGCTGTAGCTTTTGTCTAATCAATAGTTTTAACATATACGTCAAAGGACATTTGGTCTAATGATAAAGTCTATGTTCTAGGAATGTAGATGGTGCTGAGTTTAAATCTTCTACACTACCAAAAACAAAAAGTTCTGAAGAAAACACAATGAAATTGGAAGTTTGTTAATCATGCCTTCATAATTTACTTTGTGGTCTCATAATTTTGACCCATATGTTTAAGTAGTGGTACAATGCCAATTTTAACATGGACCATAAAGTTTGTTGATCGCACCCTTACAATTTGGCTTGTATCATACTTTTGATACATGTTCAACAAGTTACAATGCCAAATTTAACATGCACCATTTTAAGTGTATGTCTTTTCGGTAATTGCTGATAGACATATACTATTGTATTCAGTTTGGTTAACTAGCTATTAATAAAATTTATTTTAACCAATTAGATCTAGTTTTTTTAATGACCGAAGCCTAGATTAATTATTATTATTTGTTATAATTTATTATTATTATATGTTAAGCGAAAGTAGATTCGAACCCAAGACCTCCCACATGAGAGGCTCACAAGTTACCGTTGCGTTGTAAGCTTTTGCCTAGTATTCTTAATTTTTATTCCAAAGTAATGTGTAAAATATTTAAATAACAAAATGATGAAATTTATTTTTCTTCACTCGTTAGTTAATAAATTTGAGGCCTTACATTTTACAGAAAGGCTATGTCTATTAGGACTTTTGAAGCAATTTCTTTCGATCCACTACCTCATTAAAATTTCAATAATATGTTATATGTTATGAAAAAATATTGAAGTCATTTTATTTTCCACACTATTATAATAGTATTGCCTAACGACAAATACTAATAATGATTAAATAAATATTATTTTCGTGTATTGTTGTTAAATTAAGTAATTTAAAAACCTACAGAATTTCATAATATTGATACAAAGTTATTTTTTATTTTTTACTTATTATTTATACATAATTTTTTTTAATAAAGGGGTAAAAAATTTATTAAGATAAGAAGAGACACAAAAGGGAGATTTCAACAAAGAGCTCTATCTCGATCAATAAAGTCATCAATTCCATGAGATAATTTGGGGAGTAATTGCCTCCTATCCATAACATTCCAATCTTGCACATGATCAAAAGCCCATTTAGCCAAGCAATCTGCAACACCATTCCACTCTTGAGGGATGTAAGTAAAATTATCAGATTCTAGAGTTCTACAAAAGACAAGAGTTAGTTTAACAACTAAAGCCAGAGCCCAACTAACATCACCACCACTTGGGAGTCAAACACAGAGAATCTTATGCCATCCCCTCAAACAACACTGTTCCACAACACGTAAAATGACCAACTCCTCCATAAGATTGTTAGTATGACAACCCTTACACACAAGGAAAAGAAATTGAACATCACTAGAACTACAGTGAGCCAGCCCCCCAATGCTAGTAGGACCTAGATTCCCCTTGGAAGAACCATCAATGTTGACTTCTAGAACTCCAAGAGGAGTCCAATAACCCTCATGGTTCACTTGTCGCTTCATCTATCGCCTATGTTGTCTACGCAAACCATGCAAACATTGACCATCAACCCCTGAGACTCCTCCCTGAAGATGAAAATTGAGGCGATTGCAGATGGTAACATCACTAGGATCCATACCCCCATCTAATACACACTTAGCTTGAATTGTCTCATGCAAAGAGTGAGAAATCTTCCACTAGAGTTGTATAACTCTGATCTAGACATTTTGAAAGATTCTCCTATTCCCCTCCAACCAAATATGCCAAAGAATGAACAAAGGACCAGCAATCCATGCAACCTGAAGAGGAAAGGCTTTAGTGGGGGCAATCCCCAAGCGATCCCAAAAGGCAGACAAGGAGGAAGCATGTCTACAAGGACAACCTGAAGCATTCCACCAAATGTGCCAAATCTAGGTAGAATAGGAACAATGGAAGAAAATGTGGGAGACAGACTCCTTCCTATTACCACAACACATAGAATGAGGGGCCCTGAAATCCATGTTTACAAAATTATCCCACGTAAGACACTAGTTGTGAGTCACTAGCCACATGAAGAAATTACATTTGGACCATGAAAATTTATTCCAAATAGGTTTCCACCAAGGCACCATATCATCTCCAAATAATTGTCTAGTAAGCTCCTGGTACCCAACAAAAACAAAGTATTTACCAAATGCAACACCATCCCAATCCAAAACATCCGACCCCAACAAAGAGCAACACTCTCTAGAAGCCAAAATCCTAGAGAGTTCTAGGTGGTCCTCTTTGGAGCCCCCAGGTGGCCAATCTAATGAGTCATTCCATCTATAGCCAACAACAAGGCCCAAGCGATAAGGGCCTTATAATGAACCACTCTATCCCATCCAATAGCAAGAAAAGAATCACATAGAACATGAAGATGAGGGTACATAGACAAGATAGGAGGGTTACCATCCCAAGCATCACACCAAAACAAAGCCTCCTTTAAATATCCTAAAAGGACCTCTCTTAATTCATTGAGCACCTTTCTTAAGAGTCCGCCATACCATAGAGCCACAACCTTCCAAAGGAAGAGAGGAAATAGAATGATGATCAACACCCCTGAAATACTTCTAATTGATTATACGAGCCCAAAGTTGATTTCTTCCAAAGCATCAACACCAATAAAGTTCAACAACCAAAGCTTGGCTACTTAAGATAGTAGAGTGCAACCCAAGACCACCCTCCTTAGGCTGATAAACAGTCTTCCAACTGATTGAACTCCATTTAGAATTGTGCAAATCACCACTCCAAAGAAATTGCAAAGAAAGAGCACCAAACTCCTTGAGAAAGTACACAGGAGCAACCTGAAACATTCTCCTATAAATAGGAAGAGCTTGAATAACAAATTGAAGAAGAGTAACTTGAGCAATAGTAGAAACCCATCTACGAGTCCAATTATTTACCTTCTCTAGAAGCTTTTTAAGTAGATTTTTCCAGAAGAGACGTAGTTGCCTAGAAACAACAATAGGAATATCAAGATAAGTCAAGGGTAGCGACCCAATCTAAAACCACAAGATATTAGCAATCCTGCTTTGAATAGCGTCAAGAGAATTAAAAAAATTTAAAGAGGACTTATGTTCATTAATTTTTTGGCCTAATGCCACCAAATAAATGTCAAGAGTATGTTGAATAGCCTTAGCTTCTTGGATCCTAGCAATACTCGCAAGAGTAATGTCATCAACAAATTAAAGGTGAGAAAGTGAGGGTAACCCATTATCCCAATGCCCACCATGAATAGGATAATGAAAAACCTAATACTTGATGAATCTCTTTAGGCCATCGACCATAATAATAAAGAAATAGGGGGTGAGAGGATCACCTTGGCGTAGACCCCTAGAGGCACCAAATAATTGGGAAGGTTGACTATTAAGAAGAACAAAGAAATATTTTGTAATACAACTCATAGTCCAACTTACCCACTCCAGGCTAAGCCAAAGACAAGAAGAATAGTCTTGAGGAAACTCCATTTAACTCTATCATAGGCATTGCCATTTCCAACTCAATAAACATAGATCACTCCCTTGAACTAGCCACAAAGTGAATAGCTTTAGTAGCAATAACAACCCCATATAAAATTTGTTGTCTTGCAACAAAACCTCCTTGTTCTTTTGAGATAATAGTAGGGAGCCACCTTTTGAGCCTCTCAACAATAAACCAACTTTGTAGACCACATTACACAAAGCAATAGGCTTTAAAAACTCTAGTTGATTAGCCCCATCATGTTTTGGAATAAGAACCAAGAAGGTAGAATTCAAGGCTTGGAGCATCTGCTTGCTAGAAAAAGATTCCCTAACCATCTCCAACAAATCGTGATCAATAATATCCCAAAATTCTTCAAAGAATTCAACTAGAAAACCATCAAGACAAGAAGCTTTTCCTCTATGCATACCAAAGACCACCTCCTCCAATTAGCCAAAGAGAGCGGTTGCATGAGAAAATCATTCATTTCTTGGGTAACAAGGGACGAAATACAAGACAAAATATAGTCTCTTCATTTACCACAGGGAGGAGTCCTTAGAAATGAGGGCATAAAAGTATTTGGTGGCCTCCTTGAACAAAGCAAGCAAAGAAGACAACTGAAGACCTTCAGAGTTAACCAAAGAAGAAATATACCTTTGATTTTGACGAGATTGAACTATTTTATATAAAAAGGCAGTGTTCCTATCACCCTCTTGGAGCCAATCAACTCTGGCTTTTTGCTTCTAGTATATTTCCTCACGAAGCTCCCATTCCTCCAGATCTTTAGAGGCAAGGGATTCAGCTTTACCTAAAGCCTCAAAGAAACCAAGACCCCTAATTTGCATGGTAATGACATCAAGATGCTCTTGAGCTTTCCCTTTCATGGTATGAAGATTCCCAAAACATTCTTTATTCCATTTTTTGAGCTACCTTTTGACATATTGAAGCATTTTAGAGAAAGAATACATAGGAGTATTGTAGGCAGGGGCAAAATCATAAAGAGAGGAGTCTTGAAGCCAGATCAATTGAAACTTGAACGAAGGATTCTTAGGAATAATCACTCCAGTAGTAGAAAGTATAATTGGTCAATGATCATAACCCCACTAGTTTAGAATTTCAGAAGAGAGAGTAAGAGAGCCACTAACCCAAAAGCAGGAAAGCAAAAGTCTATCCAAATGTTTAGAGATAGCTTCAACCCCAAATCCTCTATTATTCTAGGTAAATAGCCCATTAGCTTGCTTGATATCAAAAAGATGGAACATATTGATATATTGATGAAGAAGATCAGACGAAGGCCCCAACAAAGCTAAACCACCCATCTCCTTAAGACTTGGAACTGAATTGAAAACTCCTTCTAAAACCCAAGGATGGTAAGGATGACAATTTCTTACATATCGAATGTGTGACTAAAGTCTCACCTTTCCCACATAGTCCATAGGGGCATAGACATTATTAATTAGAACCACCTTACCATAATCCAAAGAAGAGACCACCAAAGAAAGGGCAGAGTGAGAAGATATCCAATCGAGAGTAGAGATTTTTCGTGGATCCCAAGAGACAACCAAACCACCAGAACTCCCTATAGCATGAACACACTGACATTGCCCATGAGGCCAAATGTTAGGGGCACATTGAACCAAAGCCTCAATTAAAAGCTTAGTCTCCTGGACATAAAAAATATCTTGAGAATGATCAATCACCAACTTGTGAATAGCCTTTTGTCTAGGAATGCTATTCAACCCCCGAACATTCCATGAGAAACTAATCATCATTGAGTAGAATAGGGGGAATGAGCATCCAAGAGTTTCACAACCCCAAACTCTATCAACACATCTCCTGCTATTTTAATCTTCTCTGAATCCTTTTTACGCCCATTCTTTAAAGGAGTAAAAGAAATCCATTTAAAAGGCCTTCGCATCAAACCCAAATGTAGAGGAGACCCCTTACCCTTCCCACATGCCAACACATCATTAACCAAGTCTGCTAAAACTATGTCATTATCCTGAGGCACAACCGAAGTGACCAAAGGTCCATACTCAAGAGTACTAGGGACCTCACTCTGTTGATGAACAACCATCTGGGAAGCCACACAAGATTCATGAGGTGTAACTCCCCCATTTGAACTAATCAAATTAGAATAGAGGTTAGGAGGCATACCCTGCTCTATGGCCATATTATCAAGCACCTCAAATCAATTAAAACTATAATCAATTTGTTGGTCTTTAATGGGTCTTTTTTGTCCACGTCCCTTTAGCTTGCAGGCAAACATAAATAAACCCATCCTTATTTGGGCCTACCTTAGTCACTTGGGCTTTTCCTTTACCTGAATTACCCACTTGAATATTCCCCTTGGCTGAGTTATCCATCTGATTTCTTTTCTTTTCTTGCATTATTCATTTAGCCACCACTATTAAGAGCAGTAGAACCATCAACCTCTTTAGACGCTGAAGCCCAAGGGCACTGACATTGCAAATGGCTATACTCATGACATATCCAACACCATAACGAGAAGGACTCATAATCTATTTGTTGCACCTAAGAAAAAGACCCAAGACAAAATCTCCAAGGAATTTGGTAATGGGTTACTCAAATCAATTTCAACACAAATTCAAGCAAAAGAAATAACCTTTTTATCCAGGGATTAATGCGCTATCACACCTGGCTTTCCGAATAAAGATACAATTTGATGAAGAATGGCCTCTCGCCAAAATTTAAGAGGGAGATGTGGCGAGGTTACCTAAACTGGCACATTTGAGGGGAGATCTTCTGCAAAATTAAATCTTGAATGCCAAGGTTTAACACAACCCCACATGGTTGTAAATATAAGGGCCTCCTTCAAAAACATGATCTCGATTACACATGCAAGAAAACACTACAAAGAAGTAGCTATTCCCAACCAACATTATCTCCATATCTCCGTCCACCTTACACAAACGTCGAATCCATGCCTTGAGAGATGATAAGGATATCCACACTCCAAGAAATTTACATATCAATGCATGCCTAGTCCAATACTTAATGTCGTCCCGCGATCCTAACTTCGTGTAATACATCCATTAACTTTTTTTAGCTTGGGGAAATGAGTTGATCCGCTTGCATGCATTTGAAGAGAAGATCCATTTGCCATTATCAACATAGAAGAAACCTTAGGCCCTGCCATGTGAACAACAAAATCCCCAATCCAATAATGTTTGCAAATGTTCACCAAAATTTGGAGCCTACACTTACTACGCCCAACAACCCTCAATCAAAAAAAGAATAGTAAACAATTTCAGCAAGAAAGACAAACAAGCACAGGGGCTAGGGATCGAGCCCTAGCCCAACACACATCCATCACTTCTTGTCATCGCTCCCCCAAGTTATGTTCATCAATGTTGTAGCAATGGCATATCTTTAGATATTAAATAAATATTAGTTTTATATTTATATAATATTTAAACTATTAATTGATTGAAAAATATCATTAAATGTTTCTTCTTATTTAGACATTACCATTGCTTGATTCTTTGTTCATTTCTACTATGCTTTTATAATCAATTTTTATTTTCATACTATGTTTTAATAATTAAATTTTTAAATATTAAATTTTATTTGCAAATACTAGCCACTACGTGACACTTATTTAGGTGAGGTTTTATTAAACAATGTTTACACCTATGTATTGATGTTGGTTAGCAATGACCTTGTTTGGTTGGTATGGGTAGGAAGTCTCATCATCCTATATACACTTTGACCCCATAAGCTCTATTGTTGAATTGTAATTAAGTTGCAAATATCTAGATGGTGTGATTGAAGGAACACTTGTTTGAAATGAAGACACCAACAATAATATGGAAATATAAGTTTTATATTGCAAACTTAAAATTTATCCTATATGATCCGATAGAGATTTATGGAAATGTGATTGGCAATATCAAAGAAATTAATATATTTAAGAGATTTATATACTCTTTGCATCTCCTTGGGATCTTTTAGGGTGGGATCTCACCAGCTACGTATTTAAATTGATCACCAGATTGGTAGGGAGGGCAAGATCTATTGGCTTTGTCACCCTGGGGAGGTCGAGACCGAGTCTCACTTTATTTTTCATTGTCCCATTTACTATGAGACCCAAGGGAGATTCTATTGTTTGTTTAGAGAGTGTCGGTCTCTTCCCTCATTCTTCAAATATATTGATCAATACTATCTTGCACTCTACCTTTAGGAGACCATGCGGATTTGTGAGCACACTATACAACTCCAGCTTTGCTCGACATCGACTCCTACGCAGCTCATCACCTCTTTCTTCAGTCCTACAGTTCCTACCCGAGGATCGAAGCGGCCTCTCTGCACTGTTTTGATTCCCACCAGATCTATGAGATCCCACATAGATTACACTCGACAACGTCCCTCTAGTAGACCTCAGAGGCGACATTCCAGAGTACCTGATTGCACTAATGTCCACCTTTCCATTCTAGACTACTTCTCACCTGTGAGGAGTTCTTAGCTAATGTTATTTCTTTTTCTTGGTTCTTTTGTTGTTTTGCTTTCACGTTCTTTCTGTAGACATTGTTTGGTGCCCCCCTGCTGGTGTTTGCCCTTTGCACTGTTTCTAGTTCCTTAGACCCTCGTTGGTCTCTTGTTGGACATTAATAAATTTATCTTATCTTATCTATAATATTAAATGGAGAAAGTTCAATTCAAAATGAAACAAGAAGACAATACAATCACTCTAATTTTTGAGCATTCAAATTGTCAAAGTTTGTGAATTTGTGGAACTCTTATGCCCATCTATCTTTTTCAAGCACTTGTATAACAATTATGAATTATATTCTTCTTAATCACCATTAATGATATTACAAATATGGGTAAAAAATCATGTTTTAAAGTTTGAAGAAAAGTTTCTAATGCACTAAACCAAGACTCTTATAAAGGGTCAGAGTTGACTTTATTTTGGTTGCATTGACTTTCTATTCTTAAAAAATAAGAGCACCTGGTTTAACATTGTTCATCATAAACTTATAAAATATGCTTTTAATAAGTAAATAATAAATACTTGTCAATAAAACATCTTATAAATGTGTATAAATTGTCATCCAAACTAATTAAATGAAAAGATTTATAAGGTTGATAGCACCTTAGATCTAATTTTTTTCACTTGACATCTATATTGTATACATATTTTTGAGAAAACAAAATCAACAATCTATAAGGAATAAGGTTTGTATCTATTATGCACTAAATGAATATTTTAATGCTTATAGGTATGGTAAGACTAACTACAACATTCTTTTAATCTCAATTTGCTCATTTGTATTATTCTTTATAAAAGTGGTACTAAACATACAAATGCTTAATGTGGCATGATACATTATATTTATTTGGTGGACAATTTGTACACTAGTTATCATAACCATTTTAAATTGTCCTATGATTAGAAACAATACTTGGCATAATCATTTTAACCAAATTGCTTCGAAACAATTAGAAGTTTGTTGTGGTAGTGGATAAAACAACTATGGGTTTTCTTTCACATTCAACTCACCTCCTCCAAACATAGCGAATACATACCCATTTTAGACCTTTGACTATTTGAAACATTCACTCAATCTACATTAACAAAATCACATGTCAAATGTTTTATTTACATAGCATTCGAATATAGCAAACAATAATCATAAATACAACACAAATAAAATAACACCTTATCCAAATAATCTCAAGGCTCTCTACTAGAGTTGAATACAACTATGTCTTGTTCTCTCATAGTTTTGACAAAAAATGACTTAATGTAAATGGTATCATGCATTAAACCTTTTATAACAATAACAGATGGTACATTGTGTTGCTCCTCTCCTTGTGTCGCCTTGATGTAAGTAAAATTAACAGATTCTAATGTTCTACAAAAGAGGAGAGTTAGTTTAACAACTAAAGCCAAAGGGCAATTAACATCTGCAAGCGCCTACGAATTCAACAAGTCCACGACCGCTTAGGAGTTAGACTCACAAATAATCCTATGCCAACCCCTCAAACAATGTTGTTCCATAACATGTGAAATGGCCAACACCTCCATAAGATTATTAGTATGACAATCCTTATGCATTGAGAAAAGAAATTGAACATTTCTAGAACTATAATGAGCCACTCCCCCAATGCCAATAGGACCTAGATTCCCTCAGGAAGAACCATCAGTGTTGACTTCTAGAACTCCAAGAGGAGTCCAATGCCACATCACAATTCACTCATCGCTTCATTTGCCACCTATGTTGTCTAGGAAAACCATGCAACCATTGACCATCAGCCCCCGTAACCCCTCCTTGAAGGTGAAAATTGAGGCGATTGCAGATGGTAATGTCACTAGGATCCATACCCCCATCTAATACACACTTAGCTTGAATTGTCTCATGCAAAGAGTGAGAAATCTACCACTAGAGTTGCATAATTCCGATCCAAATTTTTTTTAAGATTCTCTTGTTTCTCTCCAACCAAAAATGACAAAGAATGAATGAAGGACCAGCAACCCATGCAGGCTGAAGAGGAAAGGCTTTAGTGGGGGCACTCCCCAAGCGATCCTAGAAAGTAGAAAAGGATGAAGCATGCCTATAAGGACAACCTCAAGCATTCCACCAAATCTGCCAAATCTGGGTAGAATAGGAACAATGGAAGAAAAGGTTGGAGACAGATTCCTCCCCATTACCACAAAACACACAGAATGAGGGGCCATGAAATCCACGTTTACAAAGATTATCCCACATAAGACACCAGTTGTGAGCCACCAGCCACAAGAAGAAATTACATTTGGACCAAGAAAATTTATTCCAAACAGGTTTCCACCAAGGCACCATGTCATCTCCAGATAATTGTCTAGTAAGCTCTTGGTACCCAACAAAAATAGAGTATTTACCAGATGCAACACTACCCCAAGCCAAAACATCTAACCCCAGCAAAGAGCAACACTCTCTAGAAGCCAAAATCCTAAAAAGATCCAGGCGGTCCTCTTCTAAGCCCTTAGGTGGTCAATCTAAAGAGGCCTTCCATCTATAGCCAACAACAAGGCCCAAGTGATAAGGAGCCTTATAATGAACCACCCTATCTCATCTAGTAGCAAGAAAAGAATCACAAAGAACATGAAGATGGCAGTACACAAACAAGATAGGAGGGTTACCATCCCAAGCATCAGACCAAAACAAAGTCTTAGAGCCTCCTTTACATATCCAAGAAAGACCTCTCTTAATTAGTTGAGCACCTTTCTTAAGAGTTTGCCATACCATAGAGCCACGACCTTCTAAAGGAAGCAAGGAAATAAAATGCAAACCAACACCCCTGAAATACTTCTAATTAATTATATAGGCCCAAAGTTGATTTTTTCCAAAGCACCAACAACAATAAAGTTCAACAATTAAAGCTTGGCCACTTAAGATAGCAGAGCACAAGCCAAGACCACCGTCCTTAGGCTGACAAATAGTCTGCCAACTGATTAAACTCCATTTAGAATTACAAAAATTACCACTCCAAAGAAATTGTGGAGAAAGAGCATTAAACTCCCTGAGAAAGTACACAATTGCAACCTTAACCATGCTCCTATAACTAAGAAGAGCCTGAATAATAGATTGAAGAAGAGTAACATGAACAAAAATAAAAAGCCATCTACAAGTTCAATTATTTACTGTCTCCTGAAGCATTTTAAGTAGATTTTGCAAGAAGAGATGTAGTTGCCTAGAAACATCAATAGGAATACTGAGACATGTCACGGGTAACGACCTAATCTAAAATCGTAAGATATTAGAAATCTTACTTTGAATAGCTTGAGGAGAATTAAGAAATATAAAGAGGACTTATGTTCATTAATTTTTTGGCCTAACGCCACCAAATAAATGTCAAGAGTATGTCAAATAGCTTTAGCTTCTTGGACCCTAGCAATCCTCGCAAGTGCAATGCCAGCAATAAATTGAAGGTAACCCATTATCCCAATGCCCACCATGAATAGAATTATGAGAAACCTAATACTTAATAAATTTCCCTAGGCCCCCAGCCATAATAATAAAGAGATAGGGGTGAGAGGATCACCTTGGCGCAAACCCCTTGAGGCACCAAATAATTGGGAAGGTTGACTATTAAGAACATAGGAAGATGTAGTAGTAACACAACTCATAGTCCAACTTACCCACTCTAGGCTAAAGCCAAAGGCAAGAAGAATATTCTTGAGGAAACTCCATGGAACTCTATCATAGGCATTGGCCATATCCAACTTAATAAACATAGATCCCTCACTTGAACTAGCTATAGAGTGAATAGCTTCAGTAGCAATAACAGTCCCATATAAAATTTGTCATCCTGCAACAAAACCTCCTTGTTCTTTTGGGATAATAGTAGGGAGCCAAGAAGGTAGAATTTAAGGCTCAGAGCATCTGCTTGCTAGAAAAATATTCCCTAACCACCTCCAACAAATCATGATTAATAATATCCCAAAATTCTTGAAAGAATTCAACAAGAAAACCATCAAGACCAGGAGTGTTTCCTCTATGCATACCAAAGACCACCTCCTTCAACTTAGCCATAGAGAGTGGTCACATGAGAAAATCATTCATTTCTTGGCTAACAAGGGACGAAATACAAGAAAAAATAGTCTCTTCATTTACTTCAACATAGAGTCCTTAGAAAAGAGGGCAAAAAAGTATTTGGTAGCCTCCTCAAACAAAGAAAGCAAGGAAGACAACTGAAGACCTTCAAAGTTAACCAAAGAAGAAATATAGCTATGATTCTCATGAGATTGCGTTGTTTTATTTAAAAAGGCAGTGTTCCTGTCACCCTCTTGGAGCCAATCAACTCTGCCTTTTTGCTTCGAGTATATTTCCTCACGAAGCTCCCATTCCTCTAGATCTTTAGAGGCAAGGGATTCAACTTTATCCAAAGCCTCAAAGAAACCAAGATCCCTAGTCTGCATGGTAATGACATTGAGACACTCCCAAGCTTTCCCTTTTGTGGTATGCAGATTCTCAAAACATTCTCTATTTCATTTTTTTGAGCTGTCTTTTGATATATTGAAGCTTTTTAGAGAAAGAATACATAGGCATACCATAGGCAGCGACACCATCTCTCCACCGACCAACCATAAGAGTATAAAGAGAGGAGTCTCAAAGTCAGATCAATTGAAACTTGAATGAAGGATTCTTAGGAATAATCACTCTAGTAGTAGAAAGTATAATTGGTCAATGATTAGAACCCTGCCTATGGAAGAGAGAGTAAGAGAGCCACTAACCTAGAAGCAGGAAACCAAGAATCTAATCAAACATTAGAGATAGCTTCCATCCCAAATATTCTATTATTCCATGTAAATAGCCCATTAGCTGGCTTGCTATTAGAAAGAGGTAACTTATCAATATATTGATGAAGAAGATTAGAGGAAGGCCGCAACTGAGCTTAACCACCCATGTTCTCCTCAAGACTTAGAACTGAATTGAAATCTCTTGCCAAAACCCAAGGATGGTAAGGATGACAATTTCTTACATACTGAATGTGTGACCATAGTCCCACCTTTCCCACGTAGTCCATAGGGGCATAAACATTAGTAATTAGAACTACCTCGCCACAATCCAAAGAAGAGACCACCAAAGAAAAGGCAGAGTGAGAAGATATCTAACCAAGAGGAGAGATTTTTCATGGATCCCAAAAGACAAACAAACCACCAGAACTCCCCATGGCACCAACACACTGGCACTACCCATGACGCCAAATGCTAGAGGCACACTGAATCAAAGACTCAATTGAAAGCTTAGTCTCCTAGGCTAAAAAGATATCTTGAGAATGATCAATCACCAACTTGTGAATAACCTTTTGTCTAGGGATGTTATTCAACCCCCGAACATTCCATGAGAGACTAATCATCATTGAGTAGAGTAGGGGAAATGAGCATCCAAGGGTTTCACAACCCCAAACTCTATCAACACATCTCCTGCTATTTTGATCTTCTCTCGATCATTTTTATGCCCATTCTTTAAAGGAGTAAAACGAATCCACTTAAAAGGCCTTTGCATCAAACCCAAAGGTAGAGGATACCCCTTACCTTTCTCAGATGCTAGCACACCCTTAACCAAGTCTGCCAAAACTTTGTCATTATCCTGAGGCACAACCGAAGTCACCAATGCTCCAGACTCAGTAGCAGTAGGGGCCTCACTCTATTGATGAACCACCATCTGGGAAGAGACACAAGATTCATAAGTTAGAACTCCACCATTTGAGCCAATCAGATTAGAAGAGAGGTTACGAGGCATACCCTTCTCTAAGGCCATACTATCAAGGACCTTGAATTGATTAAAACTAGAATCAATTTGTCATTCTTTGAAGGATCTTTTCTGTCCATCCCTTAGCTTGCACGCAAACATAAATAAAACCATCCTAATCTGGGCCTACCTTAGTCACTTGGGCTTTTCCTTTACTTGCATTATCCACTTGGATATTCCCCTTGGTTGAGTTATCCATTTGATATTTTCCTTTTCATGCATTATTCGTTTGTGCACCATTGTTACTAGCAACAAAACCATAAACCTCCTTAAACGTTGAAACCCGAGGGCATTGACATTGCAAATGACTATACTCATGACATATCTAACACCGAAAGGGGAAGTATTCATAATCTAGTTGTTGCACCTAGGAAGAAGACCCAAGACAAATCTCTAAGGAATCTGGTAATGGATTACTCAAATCAATTTCAACACAAATTTGAGCAAACAAAATAACCTTTTTTATCTAGGGATTGATGCACTATGGCTTTCTAAGCAAAGTTGCAATTTGATGAAGAATGACCTCTTGCCAAAATTTAAGAGGTAGATGAGGTAAGTGAACACAAACTGGGACTTTTGAGGGGTGATCGTCTATAGAATTAAATCTTGAATACCAAGGTTTAACAAATAACTCCACATGGTTGTAAATATAAGGGCCTCCTTCAAATAATGATCCTGATTAAACATGCAAGAAAACATTATAAAGAAATAGCTATTCCCAGCCAACATGATCTCCATATCTCCATCCACCTGCCACGAACATCGAATCCATGCCTCAATAGCCGATAATGATATCTGCACTCCAAGAAATTTACATCTAAATGCATGCTTAGTTCAATATTTAATGTCCTCCCTCACAACCTCAGGAGGAATAACCAAAACATGGCGATCCTGACTTCATGGAATACATCTATTAATGTTTTCTTAGCTTGAAGTCCTCTCCCACATGAAATGATTTAGATTTGGTTGCATGCATTTGAAAAGAAGATCCATCTACCATTATCAACATAGAAGAAAGTCCATGCCCTGCCATGCGAACAATAAAAACCCCAATCCAACAATGTTTGCAAATGTTCACCAAAATTTGGAGCCCAGACTTACTCCACCCAGCATCCATTAATCAAAGAAAGAACAATAAAAAATTTCAGCAAGAAAGACAAACAACCATAGGGGCTAGGGATTGAGCCCTAACCCAAGACACATCCATCGCTTCTCCTCATCGTTCCCTCAAGTTATGTTCATCAATGTCGTAGGAATCACATAAATTTAAATATTAAATAAATATTATTTTTATATTTATATTATATTTAAACTATTAATTAATTGGAAAATATGATAAAATGTTTCTTCTTATTTTGACATTACCGTTGCTTGATTCTTTATTCATTTCTACTATGCTTTTATAATCAATTTTATTTTCATACTATGTTTTAATAATCAAATTTCTAAATATTAAATTTTATTGACAAATACTAGCTACTACGTGACCCTTGTTTAGGTTTGAGGTTTTATAAAACAATGTTTACACCTATGTATTGATGTTGGTTAGCAATGATCCTATTTGGTTGGTAGGGGTAGGAAGTCTCATCATCCTATACAATTTGACCCCCAAAGCTCTATTGTTGGATTGTAATTAAATTGCAAATATCTAGATGTTGTGATTGAAGGAACACTTGCTTGAAATGAAGACACCAACAATAATATGGAAATATAATTTTTACACTGCAAACCTAAAATTTATCCTATATGATCCAATAGAGATTTATGGAAATGTGATTAGAAATAAGAAAGAAATTAATAAATTTAAGAGATTTATATAATATTAAATGGAGTAAGATCAATTGAAAATGAAATAAGAAGACAAGACACTCACTCTAATTTTTGAGTGTTCAAATTGTCAAAGTTTGTGAGTTTGTGAAACTCTACGACCATCTACCTTTTTCAAACACTTGTATAACAATTATGAATTGTATTCTTCTCAATCACCATTAACGATATTACAAATATGGGTAAAAAATCATGTTTCAAAGTTTGAAGAAAAGTTTCCAATGCACTAAACCAAGACTCTTATAAAGGGTCATATGACTTTATTTTAGTTTCATTGACTTTTTATTCTTAAAAATTAGGAGCACCTAGTTTAACCTTTATCATCATAAAATTATAAAAATATGGTTTTAATCAGTAAATAATAAATACTTGTCAATAGAACATCTTATAAATGTGTATAAATTATCATCCAAAATAATTAAATGAAAATATTTCTAAGGTTGATAACACCTTAGATCTATTTTTTTTCACTTGAGATTTATATTGTATACATATTTTTGAGAAAACAAAATCAACAATCTATAAGAAATAAGGCTTGTATCTATTATACTAAATGAATATTTTTATGCTTATAGGTTTGGTAAGACTAAGTACAACATTCTTTTAAGTAATTATTTTTTTTAACTGAATTTGTTCATTTGTATCACTTAAAAAAAAAAGTAGTACTAAACACACAAATGCTTAATGTGGCATGATACATAAGATTTATTTGGTGGACAATTTGTACACTAGCTATCAAAACCATTTTGAATTGTCCCATAATTAGAAACAATACTTGGCATAATCATTTTAACCATATTACTTCAAAATAATTATAAGTTTGTTGTGGTAGTGGATAAAACAACTATGGGTTGTATTTCACATTCAACTCACCTCCTCTAAACATGGCTAATACATACCCATTTGTGGACCTATGACTATTTGAGTCATTTACTCAATCTACCACAAAAAAATCACGTGTCAAATTTTTTATTTACATAGTATTCAAATATAGCAAACAATAATCATAAGTACAACACAAATAAATTAACACATTATCCACATAATCTCAATGCTCTTTACTAGAGTTGAATACAAATATGTCTTGTTCTCTCACAGCTTAGACAAAATTTGATTCAATATAAATGATATCAAGCATTAAACTTTTTATAACAGTAACACATGGTACGCAAAGTGTGACGCGACTTTTGAAATGCCGCTCCCGCTCACGCATTCCCTGCTTCTGCCCATGGTTTCTCCTGTGTCTGGACTTGCAGCTCATGGGCTTGTTCTAGGGCCTTCCGCCTCCTCCCTATCCTCCTTGGCTGCCATTGTGTCTGCTCGCGCTACTGTGCCTGTTTTGCTAGACGAGTCTGTCTCGGGGGTTGGTTTAGGGCCTCCTATCGGATCTCCCTTGGCAGCTCGTTCTAGTGGCGATGGCTCTGGGATGGCTTCTCTTGCACTATCAGGGGGTAGGACTGCTTCCTATGTTGACGTGGCAGCCTTTGAAGCGAGTCTTCGTGGTGCTGCTCTCGTTGGTTCTGGGCCTTCTCACCCTCGTAAGGTTGTTCTTGTATGTGTTTCTAAACCCATCATGGTCCTTTTAGACATTGATATCACTGTAGATATTCTTAATACGGCAAAGGAGTTCTCTTCCCTTGCTGCCATTTTTCATTTCTGGGGTTTTTGGCCCTCTCTGGTTGATCTCGATGCTTGGATCTCTAAGCATTGGGAACCTATTTTAGACCATGGTGTTTAGATTTTTCCTAATGCCAGAGGTTTCTTCATTGTTAAGTTTGCAAGTGCTAAGGACCAGAAGTCCATCTTGTGTCATAATTGTTTTTCATGGCAAGATAGATATCCACTTATGGCCAAATCGTGGCATATGAATTTTGATCCGCTCTCTGAATCCTTTAACAAGGTTCCTATCTGGGTCCGACTTCCAAACCTCCTAATGCATCTCTGGATAGACTCTGTTTTGGAAACTATCGGGGAATCTCTCGGTGAATTTTTATATGTTGACTTAGCCACTTTCGATGTTCTCCATTCGACGTGTGCTCGAATTCTTGTTGAGATGGATGTCTCAAAGGGCCTTCCAAAAAAGATTCGTTTGGCCTATCCGCAGGGCTCCTGGACTCAAATGTTGGATTACGAAGGTATCCCCTTCCGTTGTAGAAAATGTCATATGATAGGACCCATTGTTGCTTCTTGTGTTGTTCAGAAGTCTAATCCAAGGCATCCACCCTCCTGGTGGGCTGGGGTCTCCCCTAAAGACTACATGGTGCTTAAGCCCTCAAACGTGTCTTCGGTTGTTTCCTCAGAGCCTGAGGATGATCCCCATGCTGTTGACATCCTAGAGCCTGAGGTGGTGGTGGATGTCAGGCCTTCTCCTTTTGTTGATTCGATGCCAGTGGTTGGTAAGGTTGGCAGATTTTCGAGCCTGACCTCTGGCTCCTCTCCTGGCCCTACCCCTGTCTCGATTGTTGCTCTAGTGGGAGACTAGCCCTCCTCTCCTAGGGAGTTTTTTGTTGGTCCTGCTCCCCTTGGCTTCCACTCTTCTGTTTCTTCTGGGGATTGGTTTGGTGCGGTGACTAGGGTGGAGGATGGTTGGATTGAGGTAAAAAGAAAAAAGACTAAGCCCTCTGTTCTGCCTTTTGATATGTATCTTTGGTCTAGCAAGGGAGACTCCGAATCAAAGGGAGTATCTTGAGCTTCCTTGTTGTGCCTGGACTTTTTGGAAATAGGTCCTTTCTTCGGATCTTTGCTTCCTTTCTTGGTTCTAGCTGGTGATAGGTTTCTTTGTCACCTCAGTCTTACCCTTTTGGGGGGAGACTTATTCCTCTTTGGTTAGCCGTAGTTTTGTTTCTGTGATCATTGGATATCTATAGCGATGTACAGGGTTTTAGGCACCCTTCAAAACCTGTTTTCCTTAATAAAAAACAATAACACATGGTACATTGTGTTGTTCCTCTCCTTGTGTCATCCTTGATGCCCAAACACTAATTTGTTAAGCATGATGATTAATGTTATTGAATCATATCAAGTTTCATTTGATACATACTTGGTTACATGATAACTTGGCATTTGATTAAGAAATGATTAATTCCATTTGTTGACATTTGGTTGATTTTGATAACATTTAGTTTGAATTTGATCAATTTAGTTGGACTACATGATTAAATTCACTTAGATTGTATGATGCATGTCTTGGCTTTATAAGACATGAATATACATTCAATTTCAATCCAAGAATAACACCGGTTGAATCAAAAACATATGTTGACAGATTTCAATCCATGATCAACATAGTTTGAATCTAAAACACAATGATAATTGAATGATAGTCAAATTATGAAATAAAAAATGTGCTCCACAAGTTCCTCACCATGTTCTTGAAGTTGCATTATAAGTTAATGTAAGTGCTTAAGTTGAATTGCAAATTGGAATTTTTGTTGATTATTTTGAATGACTTAATGTCATTAGAAAGGGCAAGATACTTATGGTGGTAGGGGCGAGCCTTTGGGTAGGATTTCTTAGGTGATTGTAAGTTGAATGTTTCTAAGTGTTGTATTACACAACACTTAGCACCATGGGACTAAGGTTGTGTTTTTCATTTCAGTTTGATGTATTATTGAAATCAAAGGCATGAAAATAGATGCCATTAATATTGACATGTACTTGGATACATTGGAATCAAGGTGTAAAAATGTTTGTAATTATCATTTTTTGTTGACAGAGCTTAAATGAGCGAGGGCCCAACCTAAGCTATGGTACGATTTTGGATTACTTTGACAATTTGAAAGAAGCGTTTGAAAGCGAAAGGAACATGGAATACTTTTGGCAGATGTTTGGTTATCAGTTGAAACGGAATTTCTTAAGCAATGAAGGAGATCTTTGTTTAGATCATGCAAGTTTTGAAGATTTTGGTTGCAATTTTTTTTTGTAACATGTGTCTTATCCCTAGGTTTTCTCATTTTATGTCTTTTTGGAAAGTTCTTTTGAGCGTAGTTATTACATGGGAACACAACATTCATTTGAGATACAAATTCCTATTATGAAAGAATAGTAGAAATATTCCCAAGGTTCATTGAAGTTGTTTGTCAACCACCTGAATAACTTGATTGGAGACTTATGTGAATTGTTCGCAACGAGACCTTTGTTGGTTTGAAGAAAATTGTAGGCTACAAGCAATATTAGTAACTAAAGCCTAACAAACATAAATTCTCACCAAATCATCTTGCAAGATAAATTGCTACAAAGATGAAGGAAACCCACAAAACATGAAATAAGATTATTCAAAATCTAGGTCACTAGTGGAAAAGACTGAAAATTTAAGATATATTCAAAACTCATCAAATTGTGAAGATACCACATATGTACACACCCACGATATAAATTTATCTCAAAGAACTGAATAGAAAACCTTCCCAATGATTAGTCACAACAAGATAATTGGAGCAATAATAAACTTCAAAACTAATGATTGCAAACATTGATCACAAGCACAATTGACTCTTTGAAATTTGAATAAATTAACGACACTAATTTACAAATTTTGCGCGGATAGAAGAATTCTCACACCATGAATGAAACACCAATTGCATATAGCTTTATTACAAAAAAATATCAACCCTAATTGCATTGTTTTATTGTGTATTTAAAGTGCTCGATCTCTAGAAATAAGATACTTTAAGGCATGCAAAGATGACCCCAAAGTCACATGCAAAATACCCAAACATAGATTCAACATGCAAAAACACAAAAATGTGTGTCTATCTATGGTAATTGGGCAGGATATAACGTAACTGATAAAATGTGAGATTGTCACGTATGATGGAGTAAACTATTAATAGGATGAACAACACTAAGTATATTACATTTCTAATTAAATCTAAAATTGTATCTATTAGCCTGCATGTAATACTTGAGTATAGAAATTAGCAATATGAGTAATCATGAGAATCTTCAATTAAAAGCACTAATTGGTGATGATATGTTATGAACTATACATGTTTACAATGGGCTCATTTATATACTGTAAATATTACAACTTGATTATGAGGGTAAGGTCAAGATCAAATGCTTAGTCATCACATTGGAAATACACATGAAGCTTCCTTTTTGAAATAAACAAAAGGTTAACCTTTCAATGCATTTAGACTAAATTTTCTTTATCATTTAGACTAAGATTCACATGTCATGTTAAGATGGATAAGTTAAATTAATTCACATAAATAGTATAACTTTTTATCGATTTCTTCTAACAATGATCTTGGTGAAGACGAAAGTGTATGTAGGCAAAAAGAGAACAATCAAATATGAAGACAAAGCAACAAAAATGAAATTACTAAAAGAAAAATACAAAGAGAAACATACAAAGGAAAGCTCAAATTGCACGAACTAAGGAATAATCCTTATACACTTCATGAGTTTTGTAAATAGGGGGATGGTCGTATATTGATTTATGTATTTTTAATGAACATAAGTCCTCAACCAAGTCTAGAGGCTTTCTTGACTCCTTTCTTTCCTACCAATTCCCATTTGAATGGAGGAACCATATATAAACTTTATAATTTAATAATAAAAAAATTGGCTTCATCCTTTTATCGATAAAAAAATCTAAGCATCCAAAAAAATTGGACCCAACTTCGACTCCAAACATTTGAAGTCCAAAAATTAGCAAAGTGTGGAATTGCATTTTGAACTTTTGTCTGTCATGATGATGAAGGGTGCTCCCCTTAAAACCATAAACTCATAATAGAAACAAAAAAACAACAACAAATGCGAGAACAAAATATGGACTTCTTGTTTGCGCCGCAAATGTGGAATTACAGAATTCACAAGTATAAAATGCTAACCCACATGGGCGCCTTCATTACAGTAATTTGCAAAACTAAGTTGTGAACTATCAAAAATGCTAACCCACACCGGTGCCTTCATTACAATAATTTGCAAGACTAAGCTGTGAACTATCACCCAGAGCTATTCTAGACAATGTTTGGGCATTTCTTAAATAAGCAATCTTATGCCGCCCGGGAAGGTTCCAGACATTGAAACTTAATACCTAGGGCCGACAGACCCTAACAATACATATAGAGTTAGCCAAGTACATCTTTGATAATTATTTTAGATATTTCGGGTAGCCCAACTTCGGAAGGTCATAACCACTACTACATCTGAGACCATTTTTCGACCATTGAAGGTCAAAATTTTGACTCATTTTTTGACCACACTTCGACCAACATCAACCAACTCATTGGTCGAAATTTTTTCGGTCGAAATTTTGACCAACTGACCAGTTGGTCGAAATTTCGACCAAAGTATTGGTTGAAAAACGTTCACAGCCATGGTGCAAACTCTGTCTAGAATTGGTCGAAATTTCGACCACTGAAGGTGGAAAATGTCGACAAGAAAGGTAGAAATTTCGACCATTGAAGGTAGAAAATGTTGACCAAGAAAGGTAGAAATTTCGACCATTGAAGGTAGAAAATGTTGACCAAGAAAGGTAGAAAATTCGACCAATGAAGGTCAAAAATTTTGTCCATTGAAACTGGAAATTTTGACCAATGAAGGTCGAAAGTTTTGACCAATGAAGGTAGAAATTTCTACCAATGAAGGTCAAAAAGTTTGACCATTGAAGGTAGAAATTTCTACCAACGCTTGGGTAAAATTTTTTTTTTAGGCATTCTATAAAACAGTTCACATGCCTTGCATATGATATGACATTTTGCATGCATCATACACTCTCATCTGACTGATGATGGATTAGGGAGAGTGATCTGAAACAATGACTCTAAAAAACACAATCAAATCCAAAATAAACTTGCATTACAAATGGATTGTGGAAATCTGATATTATTGATTACTTAAACATGCATATATGTTTAAGTTGTGATTGTCCTGGTAGACATGCATGCAAAATCAACAATATCAAATTTCCACAATCCATTTGTAATGCAAGTTCATTTTGTCTTTGATTGTGTATTTTTTAGCGTCATCGTTTCAGATCACTCTCCGTAATCCATCATTAGCCGAATGAGAGAGTGCAGGATGCATGCAAAATGTCATATCATACGCAAGGCATGCGAACTGTTTTATAGAATACCTAAAAAATATCGACAACAACTAATCAAACTGTCGTAAACACCTACAGTAACTAATATGCTTGTTCATTAATATGCCCAATACAATAAGCAAACTTGGCAACTATGCACAACAAGTTATACACTAAAGCGATTTGACATGGACTATCCACTCTAATTTGTGGAAGCTCCCCTGACAGTGCATTTGAAATATTTGTAGGTAACTCCAAAATTAAGTTGTGGGATCATATCAATGGTTGTTAGTCAAAATTTTCTCTTGAATAGGGTTGTGAGGATATTTTGTCAGCATTTGGTTCCTAATTTACTCAAGAATTGGGGTCTGATAATATTGTCTTACAAATTGTTTATTTTACAATGGAGTTGTATCTTCTATTTTATTCTTGACTAATAGAAGTTTATCTGACCCTGAGATGATCAAATCCACTTGATAGATGTTAATCTCTCTTTAAGTTTTGCACTATTTTCTATATTAGGAATAAGTCAATTCTTGAACTATCTACGACTATTGATTGCCTTGTGTTTCTTTTTATTCTTGTCAGAGCCTTCATTCAACTCTATCTACCCTGCTTGTCATTCCAAAACATAAGGATTTATAATTTTTTCTCTATACACATTATCTGCCATCAAACTAGTATGTTTAATGTCCATTTTCCCATTCTCAATTTCCGTAATCTCCCTTTTTATTGATATTGGTAGAATCATGGTTGAGCCCCATGGTGCTGTTGATATCATATCAAGTGGTTGTGGATTCCCTTCAGGAGTAGTAATTCCATTTATTGGTACCAGAGGTTGTGATGGTAAAAATGGTGCCAAATGCTTCTTTACTCCTATAGGCCCCATACCAGAATGTAGAATGTAGAATGTCTTGTAAATATTGAGATGGCATACATCCACTCCAATTCAACTCGAGCTAGTTAGTCCAACCTGCACATTCATGTTTGCACCATCCATGTACACTTGACTATCATTGTCGTGAATGATTTAACATATCTTATTTAATACCCTCCTCATACACACCATACATTGAAGGATAGGTAATCATAAGTGCTACAAGGTTTCCTTATTTTCCTCTACATCCTTCATTTTCTTTAGCAACAGTTCAAACAACAACAATTTTCATTCCACACATTGTAGCACTTACAGGATTCATTCCATGAGTTGAGACAGTAATGATAGAAGTTTTGATGCCCATCTCCCCTTGCTTAACGATAAGCATATAACCTTTACAATATCAAGGAATGGAGCATCCTCAACATAAACAGTGCCTAATTTCTTTAATCCACTAATAAATGCTCTTGCCAAACCATGTACACATTCTACATTTTTTTTCAATCCTGCCAGACCATGATAGATTGCATACATAGAAGATATATTGTAATTAATGCCTGTATCATGTAGATATTTCTAGTGGCATTATCTTGCCTGATGTGTTGCTCCCTTGTCTTCATTTCCATCCTTAGCACAGGATTCCTATGGGAATCCACATTAACTCCAATAATCCTCCCAGGCATCATTCATTTTTACTCTTAAGATGTAACCAAGCAATATAAATGAGGGGCCCCCATAGTCCAGGGGGACACCAAATTTTTGAGAAGACCCAAAGATGATATCCACCCCAAATTCCTCAGTACGCTTCAGTATTGTTAGTGTAGAAAAATCAGAGGCCATGACAACCTTCACACCATTAGCATGAACATTCAATAACTTCCCTCTCTATCCTAGGGTGCTGAACAAGCACCCCACAAGCATCCTTGGAACTATAATCAAAGTACTTTAGATCAGATTTCATGACATTCAACCCCAACCAACCTACCCTTATATGGCACACATCAAATGTCTAAGGATGAGAGTTACTAAAAATGATAGAAGTCTTCTTATTATCTTTGGTTATATCATTACATATCACAATAGCCTCAAAACTAGTAGTGGCCTCGTCCAAAAGAAAATCATTTGACACGGGAGCCCAGTAAGATCTAATATCATGTTCTAGTGATTCAAAAAAGATTCTAGTATATCATGGAAACCATGTTAGGAGGGGACAAAGGACGACGATGGGGCTGAAACCTATGATAAATTATACTCTATTAAAAGTATTAACTTATTACAAATAGGGATGCACTTGCATTTAGGCACAATGCCTAGAGCTCACTGCTCAATTAAAAAAATGTCTTACTGCCTTACATATATGGACAACAACTCATAGTTCACAAAGTGCTTGATATCATCGTCTTCATGCATGTTCAATTTCATTGAAGCTCATTGGATTCCACTCATTCCTGTTCACAAGATCATCGATGTATGGCTTGCATCCACACACACACCACACACACTTCACTCATAAAAGATTACATTCATTCATATAATTCATCAACCTTGTAGAAGAAAACAAGGAAATGATTAGAAATATGAAAACATCAGGCAAATAAATAAATTACAACCTTTATCTAATAGCTTCAGTAGAGACTTGAAGTAGGTCATCTCCAAACCAATCTAAGTTCTCTTTATACAATTCAATTGGGAGACTATCTGCTGCTGGGGTCTTTTCATCATTCAGCTTTTGAATTGCATTTATTGTTTCTTATTCTGATACAGTTTAAATATTAATTATTTCTGCAATATCATCTATAATCTTACTGTGAATTATATTTTTGCTTAGATCTCTTGCACTATGTCCTTGAAATGAGAAAAGTGTCTTATAGAACAACGAAAGTTCTTCTCTATCTCTTTAAGATCACTTAGCAATTTATTATCAGCTTATATATAGTCAGCTTGTTCTCAAACATTCTTAACTTTCATACATCTGAAGAAGAGTTTTGAACTCTTATCGCCATTGTTAAGTCAATTTATTTTGGCTCTTACTCTTAATCCTTGTATATTTTTATCATGTAGATTTCTCAATAATTTTTTTGCTATGATTAACTCCTCATTCAATTTTGAGTTATTGGGGTCATTTGAATCTTCTTCTCTAGTTTGAACAGATCTTTCTGAAGGTCATTTTCTGTTTTCCTATTGTCTAAGGCTGTTCTTTTGTCCAATAGTTTGAAATATAGTGGCCAAATTTTTATTGTTGTCATTCCATATTTTAATTGCATTTTTATCTTATAATGTCCATCTGTTAATTTCCCTGGTGGTAAAGATTGGGTAATTGCAATCGTCTTTTAGTAAATTGGTGTTTTGAAGGAATTTATCTTGCTTTTCATTGTCCTAATGTTGATCATTAGATATATGAATCTTACAATAGCAATAATGATGATCAGATAAAGAACAAGGGGTAACCTTGACACTACATTCATGACAGTCTGATCAAAGCTAAAAAAATCTTTATTGCAATAAAATATATCCAATCTGCAATATATCCTTATACTTACCTTTTGGCAATTACACCCAGTAAACCAATTATTTTGGTTTTCTTTTCTATATCCTTCAAGAGGATTGAACAGGTTGAGCTTAATTTTCATTTTATTCTATTAACAGTTTTCATTTCCTTTGCACTTATCTCACTTCCTATAGATTTGTCCTCCCTACTCTCAACCATGTTAAAGTCAGCTCCCACAATCCAAGGGATGTATTGAAGCCCATATATCCATTTCCACATCTCATTTCTCTCGTAATGTGCAATGGGAGCATAAATTGAGCACCACACAAACTTTTTATTGTCTTCTTCAATAACAATCTAGACAACCTTGTTGTAAGGAGAGATTAATGTCCAATTGCAAATAGTACCCATTTGTTTGATGTTTTCATAGTGCAAAGGTGTGAGTGGTGGTGTAGGTAAGATTTGAACCTCATAATTATAATTTACACATTTAAAATCAGCACACTAAAAGAATTTTAAATTAACTACTACCAAAGTAATATACGGATTGTTCAAGGTAAGGTGAAACAAAATGTACCTGATAGGAAGGTCCCTCAGCTTTAGTAAGTGAACCATGTGTGAGTGCTTCTACTAAAAGACATCGATTACAAAGTGGTAATTTAGGTACGATTCCAATTCATCCAAATTTGTGTCCAAGACACTCGGATAGTTGAAAGAGCGTTGGGATGCAATGTCTACTGATTTGACTTCAATGCCAACTTCCATATTCATCCACTGCATTAACTCAATAGCTGCATTTACACCACCTCCCACCAGATGTGCTCCAATCAGAGCCTCCTAAAAACAAAAGAGAAAGAAACTATGTCAATTTCCATACATAAGAAAAACATGGACACTTGCAGAAACCAAATCAGTATTTACTTGAAAGATTGAAGGTTTTTCCTCATTAACATGTTCCCCATTTTCTTCAACAAGATCTATTAAAAAAAGTGGTCCTCTCAGATTATACAGGTAAGCAAACAAGCAACAAACCAATTTTGGAGGAAAGCCAACTCAAGCAAAGTTCAACTAGAATGTGGATTAGTTGCACAAATTTGTGTCTACAATATTAATCATATCCACATTTTCGACTACAGTGGAAAAATAAATAAAAGGATTAGGAAGAGGTTGAATACAATTAAATGCTAAAATCCATTGAATCAAATAGAATGGCACATTTAATGAAATGACTGAAGGGTGTATAACAGAAGTTGAAAGAAGTGCTAAGTATGCACTTTTATCCTCTACAACACTACAGTAACCTAGGACAATGCGTCCAACCAGATAGAAAATAAATCAATGTTTGATAATGGCTGCATGGACCATAGTGGACAACAATCACAAGTGCATGAGCTCAGGTAGGAAGTTCAAATGGGTCAATCGTTGAGTTGGATTGTATCAGACAGAATGAGTACTCCAGTATGCAGATTAGTGATCAAAGGAGAAATTTTCAGACTTTCCCTTAGCTTCCATGGCTAGCCCTACCTCGTCCAGGGTGGCATCACTCCATTCCAGGGTTGGCATTAGGTTTGGAGGACACATTCAGAATGGATCAGAACTACAGGGTGGACTAGAATATTTATAATCATTTAGCAATATCAGCTTAGGCACATAGAAGTTAAAATCCATGGCATTAAAACAAAAAGCAGAAGTATCCTTAAATGATAGATTAGAGTTGTAAAGGTACCTTTTAGTGTCTTAGCCTTTTGGCTTTAGTTTTTTAATTTTTTTCCTATCTCCTGCTCATTTTTACTAGCTGAATCTTACTATCAAGACTCAAAAAGTCTGCTCATAATCCAAACTCCAATATAATTGCATCAGAGTTATGATTACCATAATACCTGCTTGGTGTGCCACCAGCAATATTTACTCTTCCCTTCAACATGGAAACTTGGATATATTTTAGAAGATTGATGTCAATTGATAACAAAAAGCAATAATATAAGACATTTAGGCAAATTGACAATCAATTGCAACATCTTGTAAAAGTTCAACCCACAGATAAAACTAAGTAGATCAGATATTTATATCTGATCCAAAACACAATTTGCAAAAGGAAATGTTATCACCAATAAAAGGAAACACACATGCATATGCATGTGCTTGAACTTTGTATATACACTCAAAGACTTAGGTCTACATTTAAACAAGAAATTCAAAAGCCTTCTGAACAAATCAATCTTATCTCAATTTAGATTATGAAAATGAAAGCACAACTTTTACTTCTTTATAATGACTGATACATATAAGATCTATCCATTCAGAATGGAAGGCAAATAAGCCTTTTCAATGAGGTAATATCAAATAATTTCTAAGTATTCAAACAAGAAAATGAACTACCTTACTCTATGATTTGAAACAGTGAATATCAAATGAGCCATATAGAACAATCAATGAAAATGTTCTAAGTGGTCAAGCAAACTGTCAAAACTACATAAAGATCAATGGTATGTAATAACCCCAACTGGGTATGGCTTCAATAAGCACCAATTTCCTTTCCAATTAGTTGTTTGACATTTCATCAAACACTTTGACAATGACTAACCCTCACTATTATGCAGTTTCTTATGGGATTTTTAAGTGATTCTTCTAGTTTGAATTTTAGATAATATGTTGGAAAGAAATGACAGTACTAAAACTTCATCAAACTAAGCCAATTCTAAATATGAGAATCAAATTTGTAATGCTGAATGTACCAATGAAACTCATAAAATTGAAATGCGAATAACTGATATCAGGAACAGTGTAATAATCCCTGCTTGCTCTGATCAAGGAGATCAAGTTTGGGCTAGAAGTATTTTGTCAAATAGTTAGCATGTAACCCAAGTCTTAAGCTTGGATACTACTGTAAGAAATCACTCATGGGAACATAGTAACAAGACCAAAGGAATGTGCAAACAATATGAAAACTCAAGAGATAACAGTTCTGAATTTTTATTATTCTCCACTACAGCAGAGCTCGTACAACATTTAATCTATCCGAAACCATGAAGGAGCAATCACTGACTGTATCCCAAGAAACTAATCTATGTTTACATTACTAACACAAGTTACCAACACAAACAAATGATAAAGAGAACCTGGTATAAATCGCAGGTAACAGAGGAACTATGCTGTTGTTTACGGCATGTCTTTAATGATCTCAGTTCGGGGCTCCTAACTCCCGGTTACTCCAACGTGCACCAGCTACTGTTAATTTGTCACAACATGGTGTCTTTGACCTGTGAACTCTTTGCAACTGAAGCTATCTGTGCAGTGTGTCTCTTGGAGAAGCTTGGAGTGTCGGCCAACTAGTACTCTCTCTTTCTCCTTCACACACCACCCTTTTAATGCTACAAGGTTCTGATGCTGCACATGACTAATGAAAAGTTTCTTTGTGGAAAATTCTTCTTGTCCTTGGAATGATTTGGAAGAAAGTTTCCTTACTGCCACTGTAGTTCCATCATGAAGTACCCCCTACATTGAGCAAATACATGAAGAAAATAATTAAAACATCAAACAATACTAACAATAGAAGCTACAAAATTAAAACATCAAACAATACTAACATAAGGTAAGGATAAAAGATAGTGGAACCACATTGAGGTTGAGGATTGGGGAGAAGGATTCAAGATACAAATAAACAATAGAGAACATAACTTGTAGTGAGTCACCATAAACATGGCAGTGAAATTAGACAAATGTAGTGTTCGGCTTGGTAACAATCAAAGACTACTAACAAAGAGGCAACTAAATTGGTCCAAGCACTAGAAAAACACAAGGAGTTGTCTCCAACCAAATTTGCAGACAATTAACCACTGATTTTCAGTCAATAAGGATTAACTCCTTAAGTCCTCTCACCAAGTTAGCTCTCCAGGTCATCTCACCAAGTCGACTCACCATCTCGTCTCACCAAGTTAGCCTCTTTATGTAGGGTCACCAATCTGCCCCACCAAGTCGCGTCTTTAAGGCCGCTGACAATGTCCCAAAGTAATGGTCTATTCCCAAAGTATTGGTCTATTCCTTCTAATGAAATCAACTTTGCCGCTTGGTATTAGGAGATGATTTCATAAAATTTATCTATGAACCAAAATTGTGATAACATGACAAAATAATTAGCTCCTCCGACAGGTTTGGAAAATTTAATTTAAACTCCTTATACAAAAATAAATTTTATAATCAAAATCTACAAATCACGTGTATTTGTTCATTGAGATTTTCCAATTAGAATATGCTCAAGAATGAGCATTTACAACTATTAAAAATATCACTAGCCCATGTTAAGCATAATGATCACAGTATTCAGAAAATTGTCAAAGGTGGGGCTGTGTAATGGACTACTTGGGTTGGGAATTCATTAAAGATGATAAATTTGCAATAATGCATTAAACATTGGAACCTCTGATTATTTTCTTCTTTGGAAGGTGAAAAGATCTAGCAAGTGACCTTAACATAAACCTGCAACAAGATTATCCATCAGCACATTTTATCAACATTGGTTAGGATGAAACATAAAATAGGGTTTGAGTTACTTTATTGGGTTTTACTCTGACTTACATGAAAGTGCGTCTATTTGAAATCTCATCTTCATCTGCAAGCTTGAAATACCCAAAACTCCCAATTTATCCGTGCTTTCTATAATTATTATAAACTTTGGTATATATAGAAGTGGTGATGTGACCAGGCTAATAAGGATTCAATGGCCATAACTTTGCTCTTCTTCCTATTTTTCTCACAGTCTTGAGCACCATCTTCTGATCCACAGACCCAACAACTATTATCTTGTGCATGCTCATCTCTATGTCCACAGTTTGCACACCTGCAAAGTTTTATGACAGAATTATCAGCTAAAGTTTGAATGATTTAACATATCTTATTTAATACCCTCCTTCCTTAGTTTCTCCATATTGATATTTTCTTTAGCAACAATTCAAACAACAACAACTTTCATTCCACACATTGTAGCACTTGCAGGATTCATTCCATGAGCTGAGACAATAATGATAGAAGTTTTGATGCCCATCTCCCCTTGCTTAACGATAAGCATATAACCTTTACAATATCAAGGAATGGAGCATCCTCAACATTAACAGTGCCCAATTTCTTTAATCCACTAATAAATGCTCCCGCCAAACCATGTACACATTCTACATTTTTTTTCAATCCTTCCAGACCATGATAGATTGCATACATAGAAGATATATTGTAATTAATGCCTGTATCATGTAGATATTTCTAGTGGCATTATCTTGCTTGATGTGTTGCTCCCTTGTCTACATTTCCATCCTTAGCATAGGATTCCTATGGGAATCCACATTAACTCCAATAATCCTCCCAGACATCATTCATTTTTACTCTTAAGATGTAACCAAGCAATATAAATGAGGGGCCCCCATAGTCCAGGGGGACACCAAATCTTTGAGAAGACCCAAAGATGATATCCACCCCAAATTGTTTTGTGCTGGTCTCATTTTTAGCTTGTCGCATGTTTCCCCAGTAAGACTCTGTGTTGCCTCCCATTATGACTGTAGTAGCCATCGGATTGTCATGCCCACAGTTTATAACCCAAAATGAAACATAGATTCTAATAAAGAAAGGCATGATTAAGATAACTATTTTCTGCTACAAATTTTTAGATCTACACTATAAGGAAACAAAACTTTTATTAACTAATTTATTTCAACTCGAAAGAGCATTAGATTTAGATTTCCATTTTAAAGTCTTTCAAATATAAATCTTAATAAGACCAGCTTGAATCAAATAACAAGACTTAGCTTTTATAAATTTCATTTACATTTCTTTGCAAGACACAATAAATAAAACTACAAATAGTCAAACAATGCTCGTTTTCCACCCTACCAATTAATGGCATCATGAGGCCTCTGGTGCCCTAGCCATACCCCCGAGCAAGAACTCACTGCATCTAAGGATCATAGATGTTATCATAAGAGTGAGTTCCTAATACAAGAACAAAATTTTTAACTACACTTGTTACACATTTCAGACCTACATGAATCCAACTCAAAAAGAAATACTACAAAAGAAAAGGGATAGAAAGACTCATCTCTCTCTCAAGTTCCCTCTTGATCTTCTTCTCCTCATACTGTTCTACCATCCTCTCCTCCCTTCTCCATTCCCCTATTCTGCATATAACTTCCCCTTTTTTATCTCCCACAATGGTGAAAAAATAATGGTCCATCCTCCCAAGTCTTCTTCCCTCTTCTTCCAAAATCCTCCCTCATTTAATGAAGGCACATGGCTTTCTTATCAATGTGTCATAACCCATTGTCTCCCACTATTCATTTTCGTCACATTTGAAGTGGGGCCCTTTTGAGGTGTCATAATGTGAATTTTAACCATGATTTGACCCTCAGCTAACCCCCAACCTTAGGTAGTATAAGTGGGTTAGGTTATTTTAACCCAAAATGCACTCTAGGGTCCATTTTAATGCCTCTTAAGTCCAACTTTAGATTACATCCGATTTTACGAGAATTTCACATGGAGATGGACTTTGATTACAGTACATGATTTGGCATAGATTCTTTGAAGGTCTTCATAATCATCCTCTGCACAATTCAAATTAAACATCAGTAACCCAAACCTATAAATATGTAATTGTAAACATTAATACATATCCTTGATTGAACCATAGATTAACACATTAGACCAACATTGTATTCTAACATCATTTTCTTAAGAATCATATGTCTATGAAAAATTATTTACAAATGTGTATCATTCATTCTACTATAACCACTTCTCTAAATACAACATTTTAAAGAATAGTGGCCACATTAATAATTCATAACATATGTATGATAACACCTTACACATCAATTTCTTACCATAGAGTCCAAATCTATAATGAGATGGGATATTACATACTACCCCTTTGCCCATTGACTTTCTCCTAGAAGTCACAAATGTTTTATGACATCACTCCCATATTTAGATTATTATTCACATCAACGATCTCTTCATTTAAATTGATTGGCAATTTCTTAAAAATTCTTCAAGCATAGGTACTTACTCTCACTAATTATAGGAATCAACTCATAACATCTATTAGAATAACATAACGAGTATCCCTAATGTTCATTGTGTTATCTACATTCTAACCATTTTTGTACTTCTTTATTTTTAAATTAAATGATGCATAATTCACTTCAAAATGATAATCTCATAACCCAAACTTGATTTCCATTTTCACAGTCACCCTATGTAAAATGTATTCATCACAACAAAATATCTATTTAATTCAATTGGCCATAATTTCAATTACAAAACTATCTAATTATCATGACAACATAAGATGAACAATATAAAGTATTTACCCATAAGGTAACTCATGTTAGCTAATCGCAGTGTTAACATAAATTAGATACTCTGAATAGTGTGAATAAGGTCTAATGCTACCAGTCTCATAAACTATCGTGTCATATGTAAAGAGGTCCAACCATTTCTATTTGTAATCAGTGTCAATTTTATGAACAAAATCTATAGTTTATCATAAGTTGAGTCTAACTTTGCACATTAATTAAATAAAAAAGATTCTACTATACAAAGTATCCAATACACATTTGCACCTAATATTCAGATGGTTACAAATGATAAGTAAAACTTATTTAAACAATAGCAAGTCACATAAGGAACCTTCCTAATCATGTTATTGCATACACCATATAATGTTCTCTAATGACAAATTTAATATTTAGTTCTAATCAAATTTTATTGTAGACAAATTAACGACCCTTCTAGTTCTTACTTGGATGTGACCTTACACGGATAATGCATTGGTTTCTGGGAGATCCTGGGTTCATTCTTTACTTCCTTCACAGTCGTTGACCCTAGTTAGAATCAGTTGTTGCCTTGTTTTTTGAAGACACCAAAAATTAAAAATTTTAAAGTCATTTTCCCTCTGTATGGGGAAGTTTATAAAAAATCTTAACTTTCACACTTATCCAACCTCAAACCTTAACTTTCACATGTTTGGAGCATTGATCAAATTGGTACACTTGAGATTGTTGCTTGGCAATCCTTGGCGAAGGAAGGCTCATTCCTTTAATTGTGAACTTATTGGTTGGGTGCAGACCAGCCACACCACTATGTAGTTTTCCATAATAGTAGAGAGTTGGCAAGTTCTTGGCCAAGGCAGGGAGAGTTCATAGTCTCAGACTCGTGCAGGCTTCTTCCAGCCACTTCTGAGGCAATCTAGACTGAGGCATTACTCAAAATTCATGCTAAGACTATAGACCACTCCTATGCTTCGAATAGAGTGTTGAAATTGGTGATATCAAAATGTATTTCACAAATTCATGTTATGGGCAATAGTAGTCGTGGATCATTTTAGACCTACCACATGCGAAGTGTCCATTTTATGTTAGTTTGAGCTTCACTTGGTTTCAAGAATACTATAATATTCTCTACTTAACAAGGCCAACCACGTGAAGGTGGAAGCTCATCTAGCCTCACCCCCTCCCCCTAACATCAATCTAAAGTACCCATTATCATCTAATTACATACTTCATTTATTCATTCATCCATTTATGAACTATAACATTCAATCAATACAATCACATAACATTCATTAATATGATATCAAATTCATTAATACACAATACTAATCAAGACTTCATTAAGACATAACAATATTCATTAACATAAAATAAAAATCAGTATTAATATGCATCATTCATACATAATTACTTAAAACAAAGTTCTTTCATTATCCAACAAGGTTTATCAAACAAGATTTTTAAAACATCATTTCTTCTTTTTGTTTTTCTAAGCTCTCTTAAGAAAAGCGCTCATAGGAGCATCCATATCTGCATCATTCTCCTCCTCTTTTGGCATGTGTGAGGCCCCGCCTCGACCCATCCTAGCCTCGATGATACTATATATATATATATATTTTATGGCTCGATATGTCAGAGCATTATTTGTGGCACTGAACATTATTTTGCTAATTATGATGTATGATGCTTTATTTCAGATATTTGATTTCTGTAGTTTAATGTTTGATAACGTATATGCTGATAAAATGAATGAATGCAAACTAACACTTTGAATCTCCAATTTTAATGAGTAGAATGAGATGAATGAATAGATTATGGAAGAATGGATGTTTTAAATTTCATGAAATTGTTGATGCGTATTTTTATATATATATATATACATGTGCTTCTCAAATTACTGACGTGTGCAATGAGTGTGCAGGAAATTTAGCCGGGAAATCCAATGGGAAGACAAAAGCTGAACCCCATGTTTATTTTGTGCTATATTCTTTTTTACCTAGTCCATCTTTAAGGTGTATTTCTTTTGGTAGTTTGTTTCCCCTAGTTTTATTGTCCTTATTAAATCCTTAAGTCTTAAAACTTCAAAATTAATTACCCTAAGGGTAAGGGTTTGGGTTGGGAGTGTTTTCCACTCCCCAAGTCTCCTTGGTTGACCTTTATGGTCACTCAAACACTCCATCTTTGCTTGAATTCGAAATTGGTTGTCACTTCATAGGTTGGTGACCTTGACTCCACCAAGGGGTTACCCTAAGCCTAGTTAAGTAGATTCTTATTTAGAGGCACTTGGGAAGTAGTGAGGGGGGGTTACCCAATCTCTAGTTTTTAGAGAGCAAGCTTGAAGATTGAAGGAAGAAGAAAGGAAAGAAGCTCTTCTCAAAAACTTCCATTGTTGCCATAACACTTGTGGAGGTAGGAATTTCTCTCTCATGGGCTTAGCTCTCCTTTTTGTTGATCATGTGTGAATCTTGTTATAGTATTGTGAAGGTTCTTGTCCTTTTATGTTGTGTGTATTGGGAGGATATTGGAGGGAATTTTACCTTGTTTTGGATTTCATTTCTTGCTTTGTTGAGACCTTGTTCTTTGAGTTTTCATGGGGATTGTGATGGCATCACTCACCCTTGGATAGGGAAGAAGTGGCCATGTATGGGGGTAGGGCTTTAGTTGGACCTCATTGGTGAGAGTCTCCTTTCATGGTGAGAGGAAGGAAAAAAGGGTAGGGTGTATGGGCCCCTACTTGTCATCACCTTCCTTATTGATGTTGTGAAATCATGTGTATGAAGAGAAAATGAGTATCCTTGTGATTGGAGCCCCGAAAGGGCCTTATATAGAATGGAAATTCTTAAAATTCAAGCCCCGAAAGGGCCATGTAATGGAATGGTGATTGACTTCTCCCATTGGGAAAATCCACCTCCCCCCCTTGTTTTGATTCCATGTATAGATCTATTGTGCAAACCAGGTTTGGAGTGTATGTTTGATTTGATGTTGTTGTGATTATCCACCTTGTTTTAGTTTTGTCTTCCCCATTATCCTTTATTGTGATTTTGAAGTTATTTGGAAGATAGTACATGCTGGAAGTTTGTAGAGATTTATGTGAGTTGTAAAATGATGTAAAATGGATTGGAAACTTGGAAGTATTGGGCAATGACCTCGGATTTTCTTACTGGTTCTTTCCCGAGTGGAGCCTTTGAACCAGGATGAATAATACAAAAAAAAAAGAGATTATGAGAATTTTCTTGCATTGCTCCCATGTTCTTTGGAAAATTTGCGTAATGTATGTTAAATGGTCTTCTCATTTTGTGAAACTTGTTATAGCCAATTCAACCACCTTTTTGTTCATGCATATTATTGTGATGGATGTATAACAAAAAAAAAAAAAATGGATATGTAAGGGAGAATTGTTGGTTGTGTGAAACTATATTAATTACTCTCAAACCTTGGGATGTATTGAAGAAAGAAAGGAAAGAGGTATTGAGTTATCTTATATCTTGTATGATGGATTGAGAATGTTGAATGTTAATCTTGTATACGAAGGAATTATGTTAGGAAAGGCTGAGTTCAAATAGACATTAGAATGGTATGGAGAAAATATATGCATATGAAATTTTAGAGAATTTAAACATCCATTGTGATCTTTCTATTTTCCATTCCCATAGAGTAATTAGTTGCATTATGTATAAAATTGGATTCATATGCAATTGTTGCATTTGTATGTGAAAGAAAATAGAATTGTATTGATCCAACAACAAAGGAAGAGGAACTAAAGTTAGTTTAAAAAAAAAAATGTTATAAGCATATCATTTGATTAATGTATGGTTGTGTTCATGATGTAATATGCAATGTATAGATTCACCAATCTATTGACACCCATGTCTCAAGATCAATGGAGAAATTTGATAAAGACTTAATCTCCAAAATAAAATAGAGGCCTGTAGGTGCTCAAACTTGCTGAAAAATGTATGGGCAAAAAAAAAAGGGGGAGACCCCTCTATTACAGTCAATAAATTATAGTAAATCACCCTCCTATTATAAGGCTTCAAAGGGTGGGCGACCTACCTTATTTAATACAACCCATCAAAAAAAAAAATTAAAAAAAAAAAAAAAAAACAAAAAAAAAAAATTCGAATTTCGGGCAGAGCCTGCGGCTCGTACCCGGCGGCCAGTCCCCGTACGCGTGGAAGACCCCACGCATACCCATGCGTGAGGACCACGCATTTAAATGCGTGGGATCCCCACGCATGTGTATGCGTGAGGCCCACGCATATATTGCGTGGGATCCCCCACGCATATATATGCGTGGGGTGGCGTTTTAAAATTTTTTTTATTATTTTTAAAATTTTTTTTTTTTATAGTTTAGTTAAAATTAAATTTTCATTTATATAGTTTAGTTTAAATTAAATTTTTGTTTATAGAGATTAGTTAAAAATAGTTGTTAGTAGTTTTTATTTTTATTTTATTTAATTATTAGTTTAAATTATAATGTGTATTAATGAAGTTCATTAACAACTTATAAATTTAATAATTTTAGCTTAGCGAATTTAATAATTAATGAATATTATTAATTAAAGAATCGTTCTAAAATAGTTTTATCTGTTTATTTATTAATTGTTAATTTGTAACGTTAATTATTAAATTCTGTGAATGCAATATAGTTATTATTTAATGTAGTTAAGGATAACTTAATTAAGTTTAATTAGTCGATTAGCAGTTCTTAATGGGAAGTTTTATTTTCGAGATTAGTAAAATGTGGTTTAAATTTATAAGTCTTAAACATTAGAATTTTATAGTTTAAAATTGATCTATGTCTATTGGAGGGTCATGCAATCCAGATTAACTCATAAAATGAATGATAATTTTAGTTTTACTCCTTGTCGAAGTTGACGACAAATTCATATGTAAAATTGAAATAAAATTGTATTTAAGAAATTTACTAATGTTCTTAGAGTGTAAATCTTTTAAAGGGATTTATTAAATCTATCAATTAATTGGGTCTTCTAATTAAATAAGAGGGGTTGTTAACTGAATCAATTGATTGTTAAGAGTTCGTGTAACCGCCTTCTTGGCATCCTTGTTTCATGTGAACTTACTGTATCAACTTAGTGCACTTAAGTTTAAATAAATACATTTAAATAAATTTAAAAAAAAAAAAAAAAAAAAAAAAAAAGAAACAAAAAAATAAATAAAAAAATTTGGTGTGTTTTTTTGGCCATAATTTTTGGGCATGACAGCACGGGTAATGTCAAATTACAATGGCTCCTTCTCTTTGCAGGAGCAGGAGGTTGTTGCACTAAAGGGGGCTCTGTTGCAAGAACAAGTGAATGGGATAAATTGGCATACTCTTTTTCTTTTTTTAACTGTTACTAGTCTATAATTAAGTGCTAGTACAACATAACATGCATTTTTCTTACCTGACAATGCCACATCATGTACATTAACATTTTGATCCGCTGCCACATCAACATGTTGAACACTTGGAACATGTTCCACTCCTTCGGCATGATGTTGAACATGCTCTGAAATATTCAAAAAAAGGATACACGTCAAATTGCAATTGAAGATGTTAAATTGTATTCATAATTGCATAGTTAATTTCCAATAGCAAATTAATACCTCCACCACTATAATGCACATTATGGCCTTCGTCACGAGCAAGTTCTATGGTAGGATGTGAAGGCTGCAATAAAATGTTATGCACATTGTTATGCAGTCAATTTACGTTCAAAACTAATACCAAAAAAGAAAAGGATCAACTATTCAATTTCATTTACTTTTATCTAACCAATTTACCTGTGAGATATCATTTGGTGAACTGGATTCTTGGGCAAGGCTTACAGATTCTTTGCGTAGGCGTGCAACCACGACTTTATAGCCTTCCTTCAAGGCAAGTTTTCTATCTTCATCTGTGACCTCCACATTGAATTCTGTGCCCTATATTTTTTGCTTAATATCATCAGTTTTGTATGTATGGTTTCACTAGACAAAATTGTTTGCAACATTATATTTAAAAAATTTATTTCATATAATTGCTCCTACTTACAACTCGAGACTGGAGATTCATATAGCCACCAGAGCCAAGATTGTGTTGGCCAAACTTTTCTAGTCTCGCTTTTGTAGCCACGAATGTGTCCTGCAATCTATGAACAATTTCAAACATCTTAGATTATATATTTACAAATATGAATAATTAGTGCATGATTACAATGTACTTAATACTATCATGACATACCTCTTTTTGCCCTGTGTTGCTTCATTATCTCTATCTTCACATAGCCTTTTCTCCTTTGCATCTTCTACTATTTCATTCCACTCCATTGGTGGAATCATAGCATGACGGTCGTACTTTGGGTTATCCTTAAGAGCCCTTCTATATTGATCCCTCACAGTCTTTATATGCTTTGCTGCTCTTTTCAGAAGTAGGCCATTGTCAAAAATGTTTTTTCCAAATTTCTCGTCAAAAGATGCAATGAGCTGATTTTTTAATTCCACGGCTTGTAAATTCCACCTTTTTAAAAACAAATAGATTGTTAGATAAATAACTTTAATATATTACAATAAATGGAAGGAAAGAACAATTATGTAGCAATGATATGAAACTACGTACCTTTTACGTATGGTGGGTCCGAATAGTCTCAATGTCATATGAAAAATATGGTCAAAGAAAACATTATTACCTACAAAAACATAAAGGATTTATCAGTCCAAAACGAGTAATATAAAAATAAATTAAATTTACACTTGAAATAAATTTTTTTTTAAAGCACCTGGAAGCTTTCGTTCTTTTAACGGAAACATAGTTTTCTTATTCAGAAATAATGTCCCTTCATATGAACCAGTACTAATCACACGAACTGCTCGAGGAAATGGATCAGCTTCAGCAGTACTGCTCTCTGCTAGTCTATCAACTGGAACATCGTGACAATTAAAGTAGACACCAAATGAATTAAAGCACACTTATGGATATAATCAAATTGAAGAAATTGACTAGCAAAAATGTTTTTTCCTCACATTCCATTAAGGATTGCATGTCCTAGACTGCATGCCCTGTTTTTAACAATTAGATTTTGCAATAGTTTATAAGGATTTTATGAGTAGTTAGTTCAGAAGAATTCATCTCTCATGAATGGAACATATAGCAATCATTGCATCTAAGCAGGGTCTTCACACGAATGCAAAATATGTATGTATGTATGTATGCATGGTGTGTGTATGCAGGCTTCTATAGACATCATTTAAGCACTAATATGCTACTTCATTGTTCATCAACTTGTACAAATACATTACAAAATATAGCAAAATGAGGTTTTACCAATTCTAGTGGGCATAGATGAGGATGTCTGCATGCCCCTTGTTGTTGACGATGCACTAGGCAATAGTGGACCGGCAATTGAAGGAGGAGTCCGCACTTCATCATGAGATGAAGAATACAATATTGTTAGCAAAGACATTTGCAATGGATAAAGATCAAATGGAATACTAGCTACAAATGTCCACAAAAAAAAGTAAGTGTTATAATGTTGATGAAAATAAACAAAGTGCTACTTACATGAAGGTTGTGCGCAACGACCATCACCATGTTCACCATGTGATGTCACAAATGGCACAAATGTCTATACAAATACACATAAAATTAGAGATCATGATCCATAAGATAGTATAAAATATTCATATCTATTGAACTTCTATTATTGCTTTAATTGAATTATTGCTTACCTGCAAAGATTGGATTCTACAGCCCAATTCTGTTCTCAGTGCCTCTTTCTCCTCACTTATGTCAGCCTCGATGATAATGTTAAGAAGTTCATCAGTGTATCTTTGCTTGATTTGCTGGGTGATGAACACAGGGTCAGTACTAAGGGCAATGTTATGTAGATATGAAGCCCGTATTTCAGATTGCATTTGATCAGCGGTCATTGTAGCTTTTTCCTATCATTTGTGACATCAAATATCAGTAAAATTTCATCAAAACAACTCCAAAGCTATAAAGAAAAGAACATAATAATACGACATTTGTTTCCATATTAACATTAAAATTTACAATATTTAATGTTTACCTATACTGAAGGTGTCTGAGATGGTGCATCCATATCGCCCTGTGAAAAAAATTAGTAAGTCTTAGAAATTAGTAGCGAAATTAAAGTAATAGACTTACCAAAAAAAAAAATTAATAATAAAGTAGATTGTATATGTAAATTATTTGTCTTAAGTTAAAAATTTAGTGTAAATAATGTGTATATTTAAAAAAATATTTGACATGTTCTACTTAATGTTTATATGTGCACATATGGTTTAGAAAAAAAAGTTTGGTTGTATAAGACCCCATCATAGTTGACATTGATCCTAGCTGGACATTGCATTGATCATCACGATCTTCATCCATGTAATCATCATCATCATCATCACCATCATCGTACTTGTCACTTTGATCATCATCGTCACCACCACCATCTTCATCGCCATCATCATCATCTTTATCACCATCATCATCATGACCATCATCGCCATGATCATCACCATGATCATGATCGTCATCAACATCATCATCATCATTATCACCATTATCATCAGCATGACCAAAATCATCACCATCTTCTTCATCTTCATCACTGGGTAATTGTTGTCCTGATAATCATTTACTTCCTCTTCTACTTCTTCAATTTCTTCTTCTTCGATCACATTATACTTTACCGGCCTTCCTCTTGGGTCATGTCTAACAACAAATGACCAACCTGGTTTGTGTGGAACACCAAAATAAAACACTTGCTCGCATTGGCTTGGAAGAACATAGGGCTCATCTCCGACTAGCTCAAATGACCTTGTATTAATCATAGTAAATCCACTGTCATGTTCAATAACAGTCCTATCAGGATCATTTCGACTTAGTCGTAACCTGAACCATTTGACGACAAATAGAACTATTTTGAATGAATTAAAGTCGCACTCAAGTATATCATCCAAAATGCCATAGTATCGATTTTCAGATTGTTGAGGATGTATGTCAGTTCTAGATGAAATATTGGTGACCGCAGAGACAACACTTATCCCGGAATCACACGTTTTCTTCGTTTCATCTAACTTTTTTTTTTGAAATTTATAGCCATGGTAATACATAGCTTTGTGGTGTTTGACCTGCAATTATTCAAACATGTCAAGATTATTTGCATCGATCTGTGAGTTGATATTAAACTTATGTGTGATGATTAGTAATCTTATGCGTACCTTTGTATCTCTTAAGCCATATATTAGATCAAGTACCATTTGTGTAACATTGGGATCTCCATTACGATGAGCTTCTTTAACCAATGATACAACACCATCCCATGTTAATGAGCGACCATTTTCTTGAGACTGTTCAATCCATACTGTCATCCAATCAAGATTGTTTGCAATATACAAGTGTAGTGCATCCCACTCATGACCAACTATAAAGAAAACAATTACACTAGTTACAAACAACTTATATATATTGATGATGAATAATAATTATTAAACTTTAAAAAAAAAACTTATAATTACCTCTCAACCTCCTCATTCTACCTTTCCCCGTGAAGTACTCCCCTTCGAATTTGTCATTAGAGTTGGGATCCCAAATGCGATCTACATAGATATCTGCTGCAAACTTTGGAAGATATTCAGTAATGTACACCATGGTCTGGTATATCATATATCCCTCTATCATAGAACCCTCAAGACGTGCTCTTTGTCGAACCAAGCCCTTCATAAATTTCAAGTGCCTCTCAACCATCCAAAATGATCTAGCTTGTACAGGTCCACACAATTCAATCTCCTCAACTTGATGTATGAGGTAGTGTTCTTGAGCATTGAAAAAGGTTGGAGGTAAACACTTTTGCATTTCACACAAGCAGTGGAATTTTTCTCTTCCAATATTTTATATCTTTTTTGTCAATTTCTTTAGATGATAACCACCTAAAAGAGATTCAACACACAAAACAAGATAAATGAGATTTCAAATAAAATTTTACAATAGATTTAAGAGAAAAGCTACAAATCTAAAAAAAAACACTTCTAACCTCGTGTATTTTCCAAGATAATATATAATTTGTTTAATACTGTTGTCAAACTGTTGTGGAAGGGATAGAGGTAGGATGAACTGCAAACATTACAAATGATCATTTCAATATATTATTAAATAATGCAATAGGTAGTACATTCAATCTTACAAATATACTATAAATAGAGAACATGACTTACCTTGACGAAGGTATGCCAATCATGTGTTTTCAAACCTGGCTCAAAATCACCTTTCTTTGATAGAAGAGTGCTTATATTTGCAGCAAATCCTATTGGAATTTTTTTTTTTTTTATGACTCCTTTTAATGCATCACTTTGTTGCTCTGTTAATAACCAAGGAAGGGCACTTGTATTTATGCAGTCTCCATTGCTATTTGATTCAATGGAAGCTTTTACTGCATGATTGAATTCATAAATGTCAGTACAGATTTTGGCAATTTGTTCTCTATCATGCCTTCCATCCAACATTTTCCATAGTGTCTCTGTTACATTCTTTCCAATATGCATAGCATCAAACAAATGCGCAATTGGGAGATCCTTGTAGTACGGTAACCTACTAAATTGAGTAGGATAAATTTTCATTCCTCTAGGAAGTTGGTCATTGATGCCTTGACGACCTTCACAAGCATCAAGTACAACATTAGTAAATATAAGACAATATCAAAATACAAATTTTAAACTTTGGACAACAAATTGGATATTACCTCGACAATTTAGTCGATCATATTCCAAATTTCATAAATGAGGTGTCATTCTTCCTGGCCTTGATGATCTCTCTTCTTTTCCATTGAAAAGATGTTTTTCAGCAATTCGATACCTATGATTATTGTGGAGAAAGTGTCTAAACTCATCAAACACCTGCTTTCTTAAAGTTTTTGAATGATGAGATTTCATCTTCGAACCACAAACTGGACATGCAAATTTTCCCTTTTTCTGAAGACCTAAAAGATCATGTAGAAGTGGATCATGTACAATTATCATGCGCAACTTAAACATTTGATAGTAATGTGTAAGCAATATAACAGACAAAAAATATGTGATATTAACAATATAACATACCACAAAAATGAGTTAGCCCAGGGGCATCATGTATTGTCCATACAAGCATTGCATGGAATTGAAATTGTCGATGTCCTATCGGTCTAGAGATGTCATACATAGTGATGCCATTCCATAACTTCAACAACTCGTCAATTAGGGGCTCAATATACACATTCATATCTTTAACTTGGTATTTACCTAGCAATTGAATGAACATAAACATTACATTATTATTATAACCATTTTCATGCACTATTTATAAATTAATTTAGATAATTATAAAATGAAAAAAATACCTAGCACAACCATTGACAACATTATGTGCTCCCTCTTTATGGACATCCAAAGAGGAATATTATTGTTAATAACAAAAATAGGCCACACTAAGTAAACATATCTCATATCTCCATATGGATTGACACCATCCGCTGCCAATGAAAGCTTTAGATTACGAGGTTCTTCTTTAAAATGTGACCATGTTTCTTCTATCTCTTTAAATGCAGAACCATCGGCAGGCATTCACATAATGTCATCCCAACTTCTATTGCATGCATGGTAATCCATAAATTGTGCCAAGCTAGCGCACCTGAATAACCATTGAAGATGTGGAATAATGGGAATGTACCAAAGAACCTTGTGAGGCACTTTTTTTGTTATTTGATCTGACCGATATCTACTACTATGATAATTAGGGCATTCTGTTGCAAATTCATGTTGTTTATGATATAGAATGTGATCATTGGGACATGCATGTATTGTTTGATACTTCATTCCAATCTGATCCATAATGTTAGAGAATTCTCAGTACGAACGAGACAAAATGTTTGATGGTGGTAACAAAAACTCACTAGTCAACCTACAACAACAAATATGCATTGTTAATATAATGAATAGTAATTGTATGCTAACATTGAAGATGACAAAAATGACATATCTTAGCATACGTGACATTGCTAGATTGGATATACCATTCATAACTTTTAAGTTCACCAACAACACTATAGCCGAGAGCAGAGTTGTTTGGGAGCCTTCGTATAAGGGCTTGTGTGCCTTCTCAAGTAAAGGTATATCAAGACCATCTTCATCATCATTATCAGATTCGCTAGTACCATCATTGTGAGCCTCTTCATCACCTGCCCCAATACCATCTTCCTCAATCATGTCCTCTGGCACATTATCATCTTCTTCCATGAGAGTGTTATCCTCAGCTTGGATATTCACACCTCCATGTTCCTCCAATACGAAATCCACATTCAACAATGGACGAAAATCATGGCCCCCTTCAACATGACCATGTTGTCTACAATGACTCTGGGCTGTTGTGATTAGAATTCTTCGAGTCTTTAACCCTTTACACTTTTTGCAAGGACAATAACATTTATTAGGTTTTCTTCGAAACTGAGCTCACAATGCAGCCATTGTCTCATTTTGTTTAGCGTTCATATTGTCAAGCGTGGTCTTTCTTCACAGGAAAATATATCTGCAAATAAATTGAAAATTTTGTGATTAATGTTTATATCTACACATATGGTTTTTCTTGATTATTGTTTTCAAATGTAACTAAAATGATCCTATAATTTCTAGAAGGCATAGATGTTTGCAAAATGTGGATTTATAGACAATGTATGTTAATTATTTCCATCTGAAAGAGTATGTTAATTAGAGAAGGATAACTTATCAACAAAATCAAAATGTTGAATACAAAATATCTACAAAAAAAATATCCAGCAGTGTATCTACAAAAATTAGAATTGCTATAATCTGACACATTTAAACCTAGAATATACTGACTACAATTGCATTCAAAATAGTGAAATATTTCAACGCATCCTTGGTCTTTTGGTGAAGTTGAAAGTTGAAATCATCCATAACGTAAAAAAGAAAATAATAAGTGATTTCCTTCTTATGATAAGTTTGAAGTACTCACATTTATTTTAGTTATCTCTAAAATCATTTATTTTCTGAAGATCTCCCTATGTTCAAATGATTTCATATGGAATGTGGGGATTCTGGCTAGCAGCTCTAAAATTCTATGGCGTTAGATATTACAAGGCTCATATGATCAGCATTAAACATTAAACAATTAAGCAATAAATGATTGAGCAAAGCCATTGGATTAAACTAAAATGTTTGTGTTTGTAATGAAGAAAAGAAACATGCACCCACATGCTTCGACTAATTATGTACCAACAAATGCTTTGGTAACTGAGCACTACCACATGTAATACAAAGGTGACATTATTTGTGATCTGCTTGGTTTGTTCAAGGGATTTCAAATAGAGATGAAATATATGCATACAATACCTAGGTTAGTTGTGGAGAAGTATACAGATATAAATTGCTTTATGGTTGAAACTAATTTGGCATGCATGGAGGTTATTGATCCTAGAGAGATATTTATTCACCATTCTTGGTTATGAGGTTAGCCAAGAATTTCTTGAAAAACATGCTGAGGTTATGTTGGTCTCACCTAGAGATAAGGAAGCATAAATATGGGGGACTTATAAAGAGAAATTTAGACAAGGGAATAATTATACAAATGATCCAGAAAAATGAAGGTAGAGAAATTTGTGGAAAATATTAGAAAAAAGGAGGGCATTATCAAAGAATAATGGGAAGTGATGAAGAAGGGAAGCAAAGTTTCAATAAAGGTTCAATTGGGAAGCACAAGCATAAAATCAATCAAGGACAACATTACGAAGAGTGTAGAGGTGGTAGACACACCTGATATTTTGGCAATAAAAGTTGAGGTTACTCCTCAACCTCACAAGGTTTCAAGGAGATCGGACTCCTCCTACTGCTAAGCTAGAAAAACTAGCTAAATAGGGACCTACAAGAGCTACAAGGAAGAAGGCAAAGGCATAATGATACAGGGGCATCCAGAGATTCCAATTATTTTCAAGATCTGGGATTCTAATGCACTTTAAATGATTATTTTAATAATGTTGGGATGAGTCTTAGTTTTATATAGTTAATTTAATGATGTAATTGGGGGTTATAAGTTAAGAGTTTTGAATAAACTCCAAGATACTTTACTAGTATCTTTAATATATTTAGAATTATAATGAGTCAGGTGTGGGAAGTTAAAAGTCAGTTTTAAGAGTTAGTTATTGGGTTACCTTCTTTTGAATATCTTTAGGTATATGTAATTAAAGAAACCCGAGAGGAATATATATAATTTTTCTGAATAGTAGTAGTATGAGAAGATTTGAGAATAAAGGAAAGTGGAGAAACAATGTAATCAGGAATGGAATAATGGTAGAATTTAATTTTGTTCAGATCTTTTGTTTCTTCATTGTTCTTATGCACATTTCTATGTTCTTAAATTTTTGAATCATCATAGATGGAGTAAACAAATTTTATGGAACTATATTGTATTCAAAACCTGTGCTAATTGCTATTTGGTTTGAAGATACTAAATCTATTTATAATTTCTCTGTTCTTACCTTGGTGGCTGGTCATGATGAGTATGAAATGGTTTAACAATAGTTTAAAAGAGAGTTGTGATTGAAGTCATCACCAATTACAATACAATTTCAAAGATCTCAATTTTGTTTTGCTCCAAGTCAATTCTTGGTATTGGTTATTGGTTTCAAGAAGTTAAATGTTTGAATATGAAATTGGGGTATGCTTTATGATACCGGTTTCTTTTTCAAGATTTGGTTTTAGTTCTACATCGGATTTAAATAGTCCCAATTTGGGAATAGCAGCAGTCTAGTGTGATACATCGGGTTTCTCATTAAAATTGATTAAGCAATGATTAAGTCTTAAACATTCTTATGCATTGAAACCCGAAACAGTTCCAGACAAACCGGTCTGTGCATATTGGATTGAGTGTAGCCAGATAATGGAAGATGGTTGAATGTTGCCGAGAGACTTGTTGCCACAGTCACAATTAAAAAGAGAACAAATATCATTTGTAATTCGTATGGATTTTAGACTGTATTGAAGGGATTTTTAGATTGGTCACAATATGTAAATTGAATGTGTGTTTGTAATGACAGTGACGCCATTTAGAGGGACCCGAGAGCAATCCATTTTGCAGAGGTATGTCATTGAAGAAGCCATGCCATTGAAAATCTTAATGGTTATATTATACTGATAGAATTATAGGACATAATGAATTTGAAATGGACTTTGCTGAAAGAGTTTATTGTTTGATGGGAAACAATTATAGAAAGATGTTCTAAGTAGTCAGTTGCGTTGCAATATGTTTACTGTCATTTAGTCCATTTAAATTTTGACTACTCGAAGTTCAAAATATTTTAAGTCTCAATTCAACATTTGGAAAAGGAGCGAGACAATTAAGCTATTGTATTGTATTGGAGACATTATTGTCATCAGCAAATTAAAAGTTCTTGTGAATCTCTACTTGATTTTTGCAAAGAAGAATAATGAAACATGCAAATTTGAATCACTGAGTAGATTCTCTGCATCACATAAGGCCCAAGACCCAAGAAAGCTAAGGTCATAGAACAGAAGAAGATAGATAAAGGTAGGAAATTTTTAAGTTAAAATATGAAAATGAGGAAGAAGAAGAAAAAACATCAAAACTCACACAAACTAACATTGAAGAGAAAAAAAGAAAAGAAATGGAAACTGGGTTTGAAAAAGATAATTGCAAGGATTAAGAATGAATGAAAATTGGATCAAACCCCAAGATGTAACTAATGATGTTAATTAGTTCTATAACATTGTTAGAAAACCTACAGGGAACATAACCTACTGTTGGATCATAACCTATAGCATATCACATTTACCATTGAGCCTATGCAACCTACAAAGAACATTGGAAATTACTTGTGTGATCTTACTTGCAACCTTAGCATGCATGGAATTTTGATCAAGAGAGGATAAGATAATCCAATATTTTATTCTACGGTTAATATGGTCATAAAACACACATCAACACTCCCCACATACAATGATTTTACAGTCTAGATTATTGTCTGGCATATTTGTTGTTGAGGAGTTCTTCGTCCTAGTTTTGTTTCAGTGAAGAAATCTATATATTTTATATATATCAACATTCTTGGAACTTTCTGTGTAATAACTTGGTAGTCATCCCCTAAAAGTTGAAGTTATATTGATGTAAGATATGCCTGGCTGGATACTACTGGATTAGGGTTTTTTTCCTGTATTGAGGACTATCATATGTTTACTGCCCTAAACTCCCCCACCATTTAAATTTAAGTAAGAAGGATGTCCCTTGTGGTCCGTAGAAGAATGCCATATTAACCTTCTCCATGTTTAAAATTTTATAGAAAAGCATTTATTGCAAGTGCCAATAACCTTGAACAACTGCATCAGATTTCTCCATGTTCGGAGGTTGTTGCTTTGTAGTGTTCTCATTCTATGGATTGTTGGGTTTTTTGGTCTAGTCCTGTCTCACTGTACATTCCCTAGTCTAGTTCCATGGTTGAAACTAAGTGTTTCCTCTTCTAAAGGGCTTATAGAGAATCTGGTCACATAGATCTGCCCGCGAATAAGGAAAGTGTTGGTTTGGGGCCTTCGATTTTGTTTTTCTCACTTCTATCTACAGATATAGGTGGTTTACTGACAGAAGTGAATGTTATCAAATTATTTGTGTGCTTGAAGACATGAAATGGGTTTCCAGGAGAGTTATTTACTATATTTTCCTATATCTTAAAGAGTATTTCCATTTCCTCCATTTTCGAGTCTCCAAGGACAAAAATAGAAATGATAAGACCATAGTTGATGCCATTATTAACATAACATCAAAGCTAACTGATTAAAGTGTAAATATTTAGTGATACAATAAATGCTACAAAAACTTTAAAATGTGAAATTGTACGAGTTAGTGCCAAGCAATTGATTTGATCCTCAAGACATTGTTGGAACTATTGAAAATTGTAGCCTGGTCATGAAATTTATGAGGAGAATTTACCAGTATCAAGAGGTATCAGTAAAAGATGCAATTGCATCTTGTAGTGTCTACCCCTGGTTCGCATTTTGTTATCATTGCTGAACTCTTTTAGAGCTAGTTTCATGTTGATGGTTAGTAACATTATTATGAGATTATCAAATATTATGCTATGGATTCAGTTGATATGTGATGAGATTACTTAGACTCTACATTTCATGTATGTATGATGATTATTTTCAGTGTTTGCAGTTATTAATGATGATTAGTAAGATGATTTATTATCATATGTGTTTTCTTATGGATACTTACCCCATACTTGCATGTGTATGGTGTGCATGTTTGCTTTGTGTGTTTGCTTTTGTATGGTGTGTCTGATGTGGTTAAGGAAGGGAGTCGTAGTCACCTGCTAGTCGAGATTTACACGATGCACCACTTCCTGCCATTGCCTGTTTAGTTTAGTATATATTATACTTGTACATGGATGGTTTTTATGCAGGTTGAGGGTACCGGGTATCGACTTCCCTGAATTGCCAAGATGAGCGTACCCTATCACATTATCTCAATGATAAGAGAGGGGAGATAAATTCTCAAGTCCAAATCCCAACCCTTTAAGCCATTTGTTCTAATTGAAAAATTAGGACAAGTATCTAAGTTGAGTACCCTCCGAATGCATCAGATGATGTAATTCGTGATATAAACCCCTTGATTTGATTTGTATGTATTTTGGCTATGATGAGTTTTTCGTATTTTTACCTTTGTGAGTCTTTGAAGTATTTTCTATTAATTAAGCCTAATTAAAAGATTTAATTAATGATTTAATTAAATAAAAAATTAATATGATATTTTAATATTTATTTTATTTAATTAATTGAAAAATTAATTAAATAAAATAATTAAATTTGAAAATAAAATAATTAAATTGGAAGATAAAAGTTATAATATTAAAGATGGTGCAAGAATTTGATGATCTTGTTGCTCAGGATCGAGCTCCTTGTTGAGCTCTCCTTGTTGTATTCCTTTCTGTCTTAATAAATTTTTACCCCTCTTTTTGCAGAATAATATTAAATTTGAAATGTGATAATATTTATTTTAATAATAATATATTTGGAGCTCATTTTTAAATAAATGACTAAATAATATTACTATTAAAGCTAATAAATATTTTAGCAATAAAGTTTAAAAGTGGAAAATATATTTTAAATTATTAAACGATTCTAAATCTCATATGATTAAAATATAAATATATTAAGATTGAAAAGTGGAGATATTAAAGTTAGTGCATGAGACTTAATAAATAAATAAATTAAATTGAAAAGAGTAAAGTAAATTGGAGTTATAAGCTTGCATGGGAATTAACATGTGTCAACAACACGGGGGTTAGTGCATCAATTAAGCACAAGGTGTCTACAACTCTATGACTCATCAAAAAGAATTAGAAAAGACCCATGCTTAGTTGGTGACACCTTTCAGCAATTTTAAAAAGCATTCCAAAAGTTTCTTGAAAGCTCTTGATATTTAGGCATTCATAGAAGCTTAAATGAAAAGTTTAATGGAAGCTACAAGCTTAATGGAAGCCACGAGCTACAAGCTAAAATAGAAGCTTCAAAGCTTACTTGCATGGGAGAAGATTCATATGCTCATATATTTTCTACTTGCTTCTATGCTCCTTCTAGCACTTCTAATCACTTGGAGGATTCGATCGGCTTGGATTCTTGGAAGAATTGCGAATGATGGAGAAGGAAGGGATTTTTTATGGACTTCTGAGGCATGACAAATTAGCATCAGTGTCTAGGTGCACTCGTGATATTCTCATATTCCCTTTGCACTCTTTCTCTTCCTATCTTCACCATATCTGTTTTATGTGTCTGAATACTCTCTGTGATTGAATCTACTATTTGAAATTGGAATCTAGATATTTTATTTGGATGAGAAGAAAACAATAGAAAAACCTTAGTTTCAAATGAGAAAGAAATTAGATCTTAATCGGGTTTGGGATCGAATTTATATTAAATTAGAAAGACAAGATTTGGAATTAAAATAGAAAATTTTTTGGTGAAAATTCGAATGATTAGATGTAATATTTCTATCAATTATATTTTTAGATGCATATGAACAAACCCTTTTATGGTTAAATTTAGAGAACAATTATTTTAACAGGAAATTCTTAATTCATCACAAATTGTCCTGTCGCTGCCCTTTGGATAGACCCGAACTCAGTCATTCATAACTTTTTATCGTGAGTGAATTTATTTGATCGCTTTAGTTAGAATTGGCGCAACTTGACCCTCTCCAACATATTTCAATTTCAGCCCGATCCAACAGTTCATTAGGGAGATATGACCGTCGTACTGGGACTGTTTTATTCAAGAACAGATATTTCTCCATTTCCCATAACCAAGAGTTCTTTATGCTTTAACTTCATAGAAATAATATATCAAAGCATGAAATGAATTAAAAATATTATTGTAATCTTTCCTTATTAGAATCTTATTAATATGCATTAGTTTTATATGATTTATTATCTAGTCTAATTAAATCAAATTTAATTAAGACTAGTTAATAGTAAAAGAAGTGTAATTAATTATTAGTCAATTTAAGTAAATGAATTTTTAAGTGAGGAAAAATTAAAAGAAAAGAGATTTTAATATGGTTTATATAGTGGACTTTTTATAATGTATATTGAATACTATTAAACAATTTTAGAGTTGTTTAATGAAGATGATAATGCTAAGAATTTGAAAATTATTCATGTTAAAATCTACAATGAGTCTTATTGGTTTGTGATAGGAATTTTTTTCAAACAACTTTTATATAGACAAAATATTATTAGAACAATTAGAAAATGGAGTTTAATGGTTGATTTTAATATTGATTAAATAATTGTAAGATGATAATTTATATTATGTTGATTTAAATTTAGAAACTCTGAATGATATTGGATTAAGACTAATTTATTATGTTATTGGTTAATACGTTTGAATACCTTAATGGAGTTAAGAGTTAGCCAAATATTAACTAATGAGTTTATGGAAAGATTCTATAGATCGAGTATGTATAGTTTGAGGAGTTTATTATTTATTAATGTTTGTAAGGACTAACAAACTATTAATAAATAATGGTTTAAATAGATATCAACAAATTTGATTAGAGTTAATCTAGAGGAGATTAGTTAATGATTGAAGTACTGTAAAAGATATTAATCAAATTAAATTGGTTAATAATTTGGAGGAGTATTAATTAATTGAATCAACGTACATAGAGAAAACTTATTTGAGATAATAATACTTGGTATTGGAGATTTATTATAACTTGTTATTATTAAAATATAAATGGGAACTTTGTTGAAGAGTGATAAATTTGGTTAGTATAGAATTATTAATAAGATTTCCAATATAGCTTGTTATTAATTATTAACAAGATTATTATTATTGAATTCTTAATATGATCATTTGAGTATTGAATTATAGTTGACTTTCAACTTATAGAATTCTAGTTGGTTATTAGTCAACTGATATTAATTGGAACGTTGCTATGGTTATGCAATTATTAATTAAATCAATTAATGAGAGTTAATTAGATTTAATTAATAATTAAGTTATGTAATAAAAATTTAATTGATATAATTCTTTTAACGAGATTGTAGATTATCTATATCGAAGTTGATAAGTCTTATGACTTGAATTATGACTTTAGATATTATATGGTTGTCAATGATGATAACGATTAAATTAAAAGAATCAAACTTTAGTAATACTAAATTAAGTTTCTAATTGAAAACTAATAAGATGTAATAGGTCATGGATGGTGTACCTATGTTAATGGATTGAGATAAATAAAGTTATTTTCTTCTTGTTCGAAGATTGATAATTGGTTCTTTTATAAATGAATAATGGTCTTTTGATTATGTTGAAATGTAGAAGTAACATTAAAAAAGAGTTGATCAATTAGTATTATGAATCTTAGCGAATAAAGCAAATGATTTAATGAGTAAATATTTATCCTTAAGTTATTCTTAGAATGTAATTCTTAATAATGGAAGGGTAATGCTATCAAGGAACAATTGGGTTGACTTGTAGGTCAAATGATGAAATTTAAGACACTTAAAAATATACTTGCAAACAGAAAATTGGAAACCTCTACACGTGATTCAAATATGTAATATAGCAAAACCAAAACATGTGTTTGCATCGTGTATTCTATATGCTTCTTGTTTTGGGTTTTGGGTTAACTAATGTTGACCAGTCCTAGGTTGTTACCAGAGGCTCGAGGGTTATGAGATGTAATGGCATGTTGATTTTATTTGGTCTGGATCTTTATAAGCTCAACCATGGTAATGTGATCGTATGCTCTATGAAATGTTTGTATTTACTGATTGTTATTGTTCATCAGTCTTCATGTGTGAAGCTGAGATGTATGCATACGAGACACTTGAGCTAATCATTTTTGAGTCATCGATCAGTTATCCTTGGATTATTTTTTAGTCGCCATGATGGGACTGAAATGTGGATTTATTTCTTGATGATGTCATGTTGTGACATGTTTGACTCAACCATTTTGGAATCTTCGATCAGTATGATTTTGAGATATTCTTGGTTGCTTATTGAGAACCAATGGATATTGTGATTTATTTTGATATATATTTTGGTTATTGAGGACCAATGGATACTTATGATTATCAGTGATGCCTTCAGTTGCCAATAGAGAACTGTTGTGGTCATGATTTTCTATGGATGCTTTTCGGATGCTCATGGAGATTTGATGATTCTTATCTTAGAGATTTGATGATTCTTATTGTGGTTATTTGATGCTTTTATCATGGATATTTGATGATTCTTTTTATGGATTATCTTTTGGATTATCTTTACAGTTGCTTGTACAGGACTGTGGTGATTTATAATTCCATGAGCTTAGGGTAGGTAATCTACTTGTAGTGTCGAGAAGTGGCTTGCAATGGGGGCCGAGGCCCTAAGTGGCTGCCAGGGTAACTTATTGTAAGTTTGGTTAATAAGTGATAACATTTACACACTAAATGGGGATTAAATGAACCTAAAAAGATAATTGTTTTGGTTCTCGCCCATGCCTTCAGCACTTGTACAGGCTAAGATGGGAGTAATGAGAACGCATGGTTGCGACCGTGCATTCCATAGTATGCCTCGTCAGTATGAGAGGATACTAGTGGCCGCATGAGATTAGTATGGACCCGTGGAGTTTAGCTAACTGCCAGGGTAACTTGTACGTGATAATTGCGATGACACTTTCTCGCTTGCATAGTAGGTTTCCTACATGTCATTGTGTGCCTCTGGAAATTAGATGTCGATTTTGTGTGATGGAACCCTTGAGTAGTATACTTTTAGGATTCCTGGATTTATAGAGATTTGTGCTTTGTGAATTGATATCCTGTTTGGGACTTGAAATTATCTCCTCAGCACGGTGGGAGTGGACCACTTAGGTTCCACGTGGTCGGGTGGTAGTGTTTTATCACTCTTATCATTTGAGATCCGTCCGAGACACCGTGGCTAGAGTATCCTTGGTTGGTATTTATTCTTCATTATGTTCTTGGAGCATTATGATAGATAATATACCTTATGATGGATGTATTTGCTGGTATGTTTCCTATATTGATGATTTGCATATGTTAGATGATGGTATCCTATGCTTTACTTTTCATGTTAGTAGGATGTTTTAGGAGTGACATTCCTGCTATGTTAATACCGATGATCTCTTCGGTGCTTTGGAATGTTACGCACAGAGGGATGGCTAGGATCCACGATGGTCTAATGATGCTATTTATGGTTGGGAGGAACCTTGCACTTAGTTATTTATGTTTGTGATATATGGTTATCTTTTGTGATGAATGTTTATATTTTTTGTGATGATGTATCATGTATGATATGTGGTTTCATTTATGTTATTGCATCATGGATTAATATTAGATGATGATGATGTACTTTATTTACTTGGATGTTTATTCTTTTAAGCTTTTCATACCCTATGATATATATAGTGGATGATTGAGCTAAACTAAAATATAATTACAAAAGGACACTTGTATATTGTTTAAGTACATTGGATGTATCATTGTTATTTCATAAGGATGAGATGTTAGATGAATAGTTAATTTAGATGTGATACAACGTTAAGAGATCTTTAAAGAATGTAGCCTGTTATGTATATATGTTATGTTTATTTTCATTTGAATTGTTGCTATTGCTTCCGCACATGTTATGAATGGTTTTATCTTTCATGTTTAAAAAAAAAAAAATTGTTTGGCAAACTTAGTAAAATTCTTTGGATCCCTTGGCGGGGCATTACACATCCATTTCCAGTTTTAAAACAAGAGCATCAACAAAATTATCCAAGCCTTCACCCTGCATTATATCTTCAATAGGATGATGAGTTATCCCAACTCGGTGATCTGTTACATATAGCCGAACCCACTCTAGGGTCTGACTAATTGCTCTACATTGATGGGTTTATTTGAGATCATAAGAGTGTTGTTATCTAATGAAAGAGGATTCTCTACACATTTTAAAAGAGACAAAACCCATGACTACACTGGCAAGGGTCTGTAACTTTATCAACATTAAGTGATCTGGTGTGAATGCCACCAGCATCAATGTGAAGAGGTTCAAACTTGTGAGCACATTGGATAAACAAGGGTACAATTGATGTAGATAAGTTTTATTTGTGAATAGAATTTGTATTGAAGAAAATGGGGTACATAATTGTTGTATCAGTTTACAAAAACTCTAGCATAGTTTTAATTGTGTGAATTATTTTGAACTGTCTCTTTTCTATAATTTTGCCATTCTTTCACCCATTGGCTAAATGGTTTCTTGAAGACTCTACAAGCTTAATTTTTATGAAAACAATTAAAAGTGAAACATAGGGAAAAGAGGCACTGAATAATTGAGGAGCTATAGTCAAAAGAGAAGCCAATATAGTGGGGCCACCAGTATCACAATTGCTTGAAGGCTTGTTCAAACTGGCAGATTCTCATTTTATGGATAAGTGTTGAATAGAAATTATTATGTAATTGTGAGAAGCAAAGAATCCATTATCAACTATCTCAATAGCTTTTTGCATTATGATGTAGGTGATGGATGCTTAAACAGGGGAATAGAAATTGAACAAATGTTAGATGAACTGGCAGACTCTCCGAAAAACATTAAAGCTATGGTGATGGAAAACTGGTGCAAGCTAGTGGTTGATCGCCTTTGCAGGGGGTCAGCTGAATCAAAATTGGAAATGGCAAAAGCTCTTGCAAAATTTGATCTTGATGACAGCCGTAGAGAGTCATTAATTGATGCACATGTAATAGAGGCTTTAGTTGACATCCTGAAATCGAGGCAACTTGAATCAAAGCTTGCATCTCTTAAAGCTTTGGAAAACCTTTCATGCCAATCCAAAGCATCAAACCTGCAGTTGGGGAATCCACCATGAAGCTAGCCATTGGCTAGAAGATCACAGCTTAAAATAGAGGTGTCTAGCAGTGAAAAGAAAACTCCCAAACCAATAAACAGAACATCCACGCAAGGCATGTAAGGTGGGAGCCCCTGAGGAAAATTATATGTTACGAATTCCAATCACATTGAAGATGATGTGCTGAACAACGAAAAGAATGAGATATAAAAGAGATAGAACCTTACTATTCCGACAGAGGTTACACTGAAGCTGCCAAACGCTGCTGGAACTCACACAGTAAAATGCTAATGGCACGTAATCTTCAAACCCTTCCTCTGCATGTAATGGCGCCACAAAATGCAGTATACGACAAACATTAACCGCACAACCTTTCTTCCGGTCACGCAAGATTGAAATTAGGGCGCGACAAAGAGCTTGTTTTTAATTTTGGGAAAGTGTAAGTTCGTGTTGGTCAAAATTTTGACCAACACGGGCTTCTAGTTAAAAAAATTATATACATTGCCTGCATAAAACGACCAATTTGACCCCTTTTTTTTAGATGGTCAAAAATTTTGGTCTAAAAATGGGGTCAAATGTATTAGTGAACTCTCAAACCATTGCTTTGATTGGCTATTATAACCACTTTTCAGAAATGCTAGCTTGTGATCTATAGGTCTGGAACTACGCAAGCGCCCTTCTGTCAAGTTTTCGAATCTCATCTAGGTACTCTAAGGCCTCTAATGGTGAGATTGAAGATTTGTTTGCAAATTTTTCCACCAAAAATCTGCAATAAGTTCTCTGATACTTAAGTTGGAGCAATGAGATTTTTATGGCAGACTTATAACTCTAAAATGAACCTTCCTGTAGAAAATGAGAACATTCTGAGCCCATATGAAAAACTTAATAAAAATAGCAAGTTCCCATAAATAGTAACCACCTTGTCTACTAGTCATTATTAAAATGGAAAAGACTGCAAACAAAATATTTTTGGGTGATGCAAGATTGCTCTTACACCCAGGATGCTCCTGCATCACATGAACTTCAAAAATTTTGAAGTATGGGGAAAATTTAACTTGTCTTTTGTTGTTACTTGACCTTAGTTGTTTGGTAAGATCCTTGGGTGTTGTGCACGAAACATGTCTATGATCTCTTTGACCTCTCCATAGTTTGACATCAACAAGGATGCCAACTTTTTTTGTTGGTCCTTTTTGAACTTCTTTATGGTGATGGTGAAGTTCTCCGAATCACTGACCCTTGATACCATGATGTATTGGATATCTTACTTGCACTTGAATAATTGTTGAATATCATCCTCTGTGTTTACTACTTAAATGATGCCTTTGAACTCTTGGAGAACTTTCTCCACTAGATACATTTGGGTTTTATCCTCATTTTAATATGTCTCAAGATCAAGTCCATCAAACAACTTATCTCCTTTAAGATAAGATAAGATAAATTTATTAATGTCCAACAGGAGACCAACGAGGCTCTAAGGGGCTGAAAATAGTACAAAGTGAAAACACCAGTAGGGGGAGCACCAAACGGTGTCTGCGGAAAGAATGTGAAAGAAAAACAACAAAAGAACCAAGAAAAGGAATAACAACAACTAAGAACTCCTCACAGGCGAGAAGTAGTCCATAATGGAAAGGTGGGCATTAGAGAAATCAGGTACTCTAGAAGATTGTTGTCAAGTGTGATCTCTGTAGGATCTCACGGATCTGGTGTGACCGGAGATAGTAGATCTGGTGTGATCTTTAGCAACCCTCATAATTTTATCATTCCTAATTCCTTCAATCTTTTCGTAAATAGATGCAAGCTCTGTAACACCAATGTAGGTCATACTTAACAAATTACAAAAATTGTTCAGTTGAACACTTTCATATAACTTGATCAAAACTTGGAAGCTCTAGTTCCTTATCTTCTTTAAATGTGTTCTTGTAAACTCTCGTGCTTCCATCATGTCCAATAAATTTTCGTCACCTTCAACCATGTGTCCTAGTTGAGATTTTCTATTTGCAATTGACTGGAAATGCTGCAATATTATTCTCAAAGTCTCTTTACTGAATGACTCAAAATTGGTTTTCCAATCTATACAAGCCTTTACAAAAGAAGGCGATGAATGAATTTCTAGATCAACTCACTTTTTGAGCACAACCTATAATGTGGCCTCTAGATTATTTGGGTCGATTGGACCAACCATCTTTGAAATGAATTCCTCAAGTACTTGACTGTGTTTCTTCAACTCCTGTATCTGACTCTCATCTTGATCAATATATTTGAATAATTGTTTTGATGCCAAAGAAACCAATGCCTTTCCACCCTCTCTTGTGGGCTCTCCCAAATCTACCTCCTCCATGACATAGTCATTCGATGTTACATATGCAATGTTTTTTTGTTGGAGGTGGTACTGCTACATGTGCTTTCCATCACTTGACACTTTCTTATGAAAAATATTGTAACACCCCACTAAGGAACCCTAGAGAATTAACCTATTATGTAACAATACTTCGTGAATAATTTTTTCTTAAAATTTTATGCAACACCAACATAACAATGTGGAAGCAATATAACACATACACATCTTGTACACAAAAACAACAGAATTACAATTTTCAATTCTCAAGGGTTCCTTCACATTGAATCATATTTATATAAATACTATTAATTAGATTTGATCTTAGGTACAATGTTGACAACTATAATGAAATATTAGATACACGATTTCATAATAGATACATAGGTACAACTAATACAATGAAATACATACAAATACACAACATCCACTGCACATTCATAGGGAATGTAACAATAAAACAAATACAATACACCATCCCATAAGGACCTCAAGATATAAATACATAATACTGTTAGAAATAAGAAATATTGAGAAGCAAGGGAGGGGGGGGAGGTGAATCGGCATTTCACAAATTTTTCCCAACTATGGATATATTTAACAATATTTAAACATGTATATGTAATCAAACTAAAAACTAGACATAATATCAACACACTGCAACTCATAACACCATTTTTTGTTAACTAGGGAAAACCTTGGCCAAGGGAAAACCTTGGTGGGTGTGAGGCCTCGCCTCGACCCATCATAGCATAGTGATACATTACCCTTATTTTGTTATTCACGACTCGAGATGTCGAGACATTATCTGATGCTTAGAATATATTTTATTATTTCAGGTTGTGTGATGTTATTTTCAGATATATTTGATAATTGTCATTTAATGTTTCATGTATATGTATGTTGATGAAAATCAGTAAATGTAGGATTGAGATTTTGATGTAAGATATTTTAAACAGTTAAGAATTTCGTAGGATGAAGAAACCCTTATTGATGTAAGTTTTAATTTATGTGAATTCTGAATACATATACATTTATGAACATGTGATTTTACAGGACTACTGATGTGTGCAATGAGTGTGCAGATATTTAGCCGAGAAACCCTACGGAGGAACAGAACTCATCTCCATGTGCTTAAATTGCAAGATAGAGTAGTTAGATGGACCTATTTTATTCCTAGATTTTATTTTGGCTCTAAACTTCTTTCCTAAGGCTTTAAAACATGTTATTATTCTAACCAAAGGGTATGGGTATGGGTTAGGGGTCTTTTCCAACCCCTAAGCCCCTTTTTTTGACTTTTGAGGTCACTTAAAAAGTCCCTTTTTGCCTTTGTGCGAAAATTGACCATGGTTATCTTGAGTTATCTCACCTCATCTCCACTTGGGGTTTAACCATGGTGTAGGTTGAGTTAGGAGTTTCTAGAGTGGCTAGTGGGTGGAATTAGTTATTGCTCCTTTTGGGTGGTTGGAATTGGAGGCTTATTTAGAGGCCTTCCTTGGACTAGTTGTTTGGTTACCCAATCTCTACATTTAGAGAATATTTCTTGAAGCTTGAAGGAAGGAGGGATACTCTACTCAAACTGGTTCATTGCCATTACCTCTTTGTGAAGGTAGGAAATTCTCATCTCCCTTATTCAGTTTTTATGTTTTGTTTCATGTTCTTCTTACTTTGTTGTTGTTTCACTGTTGTATGGTTGTGGGTATGTTGGGAAGATTTGTAAACCATGTCATTTTGGTTGTTTTCCTTTCTTGTTTATGTTTGAAATTTTGAGTTTTCCTTGCATGGGTGTTTTGGTATTACTCACCCTAGGAGAGGGCAGAAGTGACCAATTTTGGGAGAGGTCTGTTTAGTTGGACTCCAACCTGTGTAGAGTCTCTTCTCAGGATGAGAAGAGGGATAAAGGGTAGGGTGTTATGGGCCCCTACCCATCAACACAAACCTAGTATGAGTATGGAAAGTTTAAATGGAAGAACGAAAGTTCTTGGTTATTGGCCTCGATTGGGCATCTGAATTGGTGTTGTGCTTGACTTCTCCAGTTGGAAGAATCCACCTTTCCCTAGTCTTGATTCATTGTGAATCCTATTGTGTAAACCATGTATGATTATGCATGCTTGATATTCTTTCGGTTCTGCTTGGTTGTCACCCGATCAGTTATTGGTTTCCTCCATGGTTCTTGAAATGAGATTCAGAAAATATTACAAACTCCTTGATTTGATCATGAAGAAAATTTGATAAAATCGTTGAAATTTGGGATTGAGATCCTATTGTAAATTTTAAACCTTATTGTATATGGCAACGAAGCCGAGTTTTCTTCCTGATTCTTTCCTGACTGAGCCTTGAATCAGGTTTGCCATTAAAATTGGTGTTTTGAGCATAATTGTTGGGCATGTGATTAAATTTTGTAACTCATTATTTTGGATGGATGCACATCAAAAATTAGGATGAAATGATGATAGTTTAGTAAGCAAAATTTTCTAGTTCTTTTTATGTTCAAAATGAAAATTATGAGTGAGGAAAGAAAATAATGGCTATGGTTGATTTATTGCAATTCAAGTTATTTAGGAGATCAAATTTACCATGCATTATGGTGACCACCACCTTTGTGTAGTATAAGAACATCAAGGAAGAGAAGTCCATTGCCAAAATTTGGTTGTCTCATTGTCTTGGATAGAAACATCTCTCAAGAATTTAGAATACTTGATGTTTGAGTGATAAACAAAAGTATTTTCCAAACTAAATTTGATATCATAGCAGAGATAGTATTCATAGAAATGATTATCCTTGTTGATTATTATTATCATTTTGGTTCTAGTATATAGTAGCTGTGAATGTACATTCAAATTTAAATTTGCATGAGAATATAATGTCAATCTTTGAGAAAGTGGTTTTTTTAAAACTTCATAATGCATAGATAGGAACAATTCAGATAGTCTCATAGCAAGCCTTATCATGGAATGTATATCCATTGTTTTAAGTTTAATGTTTGAATGTCAAGTGAATCACCATTTTAAAGACTATACTTAATTTATAAATATCTCCAAATTATCCTTGCACTAACTTATCTTGAGTATCCTAGATAACAAAAAAAAATAAAATCGTCAATTTAGATTATCAAACAATAGTTAGGATTCTCTAATGTATCAATGCAATAGATATCGTGATGTCTTAGACTTTATATATATATATATATATATATATATATATATATATATATATATATATATATATAACACCTCTTGGAAAATATATCAAAAATATAATAAAACTAGAAGTTCAAAATACCCACCTACAGGATGCTGTAAAATGTATGAGAGAAATTATTTATCCTCTTGTTTTTGATAAGGTAAACAGGTTTTAAGGGGTCCTGAAACCCATAAGTTTAACAACAAGAAAGGCTGAAAATAAGAGAAAAAATGCCCAGCCAAAACATAAGCCTTACGGCTGAAAATAAGCCCAAAGGCCCAGCTCGAAACAACTGCCCACTAAAAAGGCCAGAGAACCAACCAGAAAAATAGAGACCAGACAAAAAGCCAAAGCCAGGAGAAACAAAAACCAAAGGACAGTGACCCAACCTAGCAGACTACTTCTCCATCTCGAGCATGGTCTGGGCAGCTTCGACGCACTCTTGTTGCTCTTCTGCCTTATGATCCTGGGCGTTCGTCAAATCCTGCTCCATAGTGCTGTCCTTGACTTTATCCACATCCAGCCTATCTTTGTCTCTGTTATGTTTATCATCTTCCTCCATCTGGTTCCTGTCTTTGAGATTTTCCAAGAGAGAGAGGATGTTGTCGTTGATCGAAGCGAGGAGGGAGATCATTTGACTTGCCAGGTTGTGATTGTAGTTCTCAATATTTTTACTCTCCTCTCCATCAGAGTCTCCCAGCTGTTCCGGTCGCCTTGGCTTTCTGCACCTGTCTTGCTCTTAATTTTTTCCATTTGGGAAATCCTATCTCTGACATCCTCAAGCTCATGGAAAAGCCATTTAATTGATCTGAAGTTGTCGATCATGCTATTGCGGGCATTGTTCAACAGATTCATGCCCATTTCTCTTGCATTATCAGAAATAGCCACCATAGCCGGGTCAATTAGCTCATTGAGTCTAGGCTTCTCGAGGTCGTCCACCAGGAGTTGGGGGTTCATCGCCTCTCTGTAGATTCCCATAGTGGCCGTTCTCACATTGAAGTTCTTCCAAGCCTTCCTTCTGTTATTAACTTGCACTTCCCCCTCAATCTATCCAGAGTTGTCATTTTCCTCCAAAGGAGGCTGAGGATGTATAGGGGAGAGGGGAATGGGCAGAGAATCCTTTCCCTGACTACTAGAGCGCTCCATGCTCTCTCCCACCCTCTTCTATCTTTTTCTCAGTTTCTCCTCATCCAGCTCCTCCTTCGAAACCTTGTCAGAATCATCAGTATCCATTTCCTCCTCCACCTTAGCAGAGCCAATTTTAGCTGGGGTATGACCTCTAGGGCTCTTTCTGCTGGGTAATTTGATAGAGGGGTAATCCTTCTTATGGCTTTTAGTCTTCTTACCTGAATGCTCAAAAACCTCATCAGAGCTGATGCTCTGGACATCGTAGGAATCTGAGGAAAAACTGGAGCTGCTCTTGTCAACATCCGCCCCCTGGATAGGGTTTTTGCTAATGGTTTGAGCGTGGAAATGCTCATGAATCAGAAGCAGAAGACCCTCATGCAGTGCCGGGTTGACGGTAGCTTTCTTTTTAAAACTAGAAATGGCCTTGTTCATCGAGTTAAAAAGATAATACGGGAAGGAGATCTTACTACCATGGCGAAAATGATTCAGAATCACAAAATGGTGAGTCCTAACCCTATCAAACCTGGGGTCTAGGGTTATATATTCAATGACAGTGTAGAGAACATACCTCTAGAGCTTCTTTATAGTATCCGTTACAAAAAACGTCTCTTTCTTGCCCAGCTTGTTCAGCTCTTCAGTGTTTTTCACAAAATCCTTGATTGCATTAGAAGACATCTTCTTGTCTCTGAAGAATTTATGCCCCTCCATCGGAATCCCCGTGACTTCAGCAACCACATCCTCAGTAATTTGAAAGTAGACCCCGTTCACCTTAACCTTACCATTATTCCACAAATTCACCATGCTGTTAGTGATCTCAGGATCCGAGCCATGAAGTTTCTCGAAGAAATTAGTAACCCCACCCTTATCCAGCTCTCTCCAAACTTTGGCCTTGTTCTTCCACTTCTGAACTTCCCCCACCGGCTCCTTTCTGCTCCTCTCACCCGTCATGTTTACCTGATCAACTTCCACAATTCTCATGAACTCTGAACTGTGCAAGTTATTTGCATTCGAAAAAATGGTGATGTTTCTTTTATGATACTCGTGAATATACCCCTTTCTGAAAATAATGGTATCGTCCTTTCGAATGTGTCGAAATGTCAGAGGAAACCCCTTTTGCTGGTGAAAATCACGATGCCAATAATGACACTTACCATTTATTAAGCAATCTTTATTATCCATAATTGCATTGGATTTGAGCCGTCCTTCCCAAGATTTTATCTTGGTCGATAAGCAACTTTGCCTCCGTCGGAAAATCTTTTTCGGCATGCCAGGTCAGATTATTGGTGGCGTTAACCCCTTTATTAGCAAACCAATCAGCAACTGGGTTTGCCTCTCTGTAAACATGAGTGACGTGGACCTTATCAAACTTTGTGAGAGTGGCGCAAGTCTCAGCAATTATGTTCGCAATCGTCCACGAGGGAGGGGAAATACCATTAATGGTATTAATAATGTTTTTGGAGTCCCCCTCAAGCCAGAGTTTAGTAATCTCGGCTTCAAAAGCCAACTTGACCACCTTACTCGCAGCTCTTGCTTCAGCCAGATGAATACTCTGGATTCACAGCGGGGAAGCAAAGGTAGCTATTCCCTCCCCATAGCTATTTCTTATGATTCCACCGCAACCTGAAGGGCCTGGGTTACCCTTAGAAGCCCCATCAAAGTTGGATTTTGACCAACCATATGGGGGGAGAAGCCAGCTAGCATCCTGCCTTTTGAGGTTCCTGTCTTTTTATTTAGTTATCTTTCTGTCCCCTTCTTCTTCTTCTTCCTCCTTCTGCACTTGGAGATTTTCCTTTATATTCTTCGAGACCTTCCTGCCAAGGATTATAGCCGGCTCCTCTCTGTCTCTAAATATTCTATTATTCCTTTCCTTCCAAATTCCCCAGCAAAAATGGGGTAAAATCCAGTCCGAGTGATCCTGCCGACCAGAAATCTTACAAAGACCTTTCCACTGATGGAAAAAATCCATGAGATTATCCGGTTTGCACCAGAGGGTTTCATTATCATGTGTGATGACATTCCACACCTCCCTGGCATAGTCACATAAGATGAAAATGTGATTTTCGGTCTCAGCCTGATTCTTACACAAGGGACATCTACTGGGCATAACATGTCCTCGCTTCATGAGATTTTCATGAGTAAGGATTTTGTTCTGAAGAGCCAACCAATAAAAAATGTTGATCTTTGGAGTGAGACCCAGAATCCAAGCCTCCGCCCAAGGGGCCTTCTCTTTTAAGCTCCAAAGGGAATTATAGCCTGAGGCAACAGAGTATCTTCCATTGGGATTATCCCTCCAGACCAGCTCATCCCCCAAATTGATAGGAATCATGGAATTGAGCATAAGCATTATAGGAGTCAAGTCCTCAGAGATGAGGGATAGGTCACTCCATTCCTGGCCATTCCAATAATCACAAACTTTGGACCCAATTTGATCAGTACAAGCTTGCATCCATCTCTCAAAAACAGGGTTATTGGTAAGTGGATCTTGGGAAAGCCATCTATCCGACCAGAACTGGATGTCCTTCCCATTTCCCAATTTCCATGATATCCTGGCCTTAGCCAGGTCCCTGGCTTTCATGATCCCATTCCAAATGTTCGATCCTTTTGGGATATCCTCTTGTTGAGACAGAGAATCTTTTGAGATTCTTTTATATTTTAAATATCTTCAAAAAAAAATTTATCATTCAAAATTTATATTTTTATAATTTAATCATTTTATAAAATTCTAGATAGCCTAAATTTTTTAAATATCCCAAATCTACCTATATAACTTTATTGCATTAATGCCCTAACTTCTCTTGGACGTCAGTTTGAATGGAGGGTTTTTAAAAAGATAAAATGTTTTATTGCAAGTCAATGTCATCATAAGGGATGACATCACCCCTGTACCACCCTCCCTGACTTGGTGCGAATTTTTAACCTCCTTGTCTGCACGTCTCCTCCCACTTGGCCAAAGCTTATCTCCTTGCATGGATGGGATGGAGTAATAAAACATTGACAGGACACATTTCAACTGCATTCTTTTCCACCATGCGTTTGATTTTGCTCCCATTTTGAATAAGCTTAGAATTTTTCGTTGTACCCCATCATTGCTGGACAGTGGTACTTGCGTATGGAGAGTGGAGGACAGATCCTTTTGCAAGTTGATTGATCTGACCTTGTCCTTGGATCGCCCCTCTTTGGTTAGCGCTCTTCTTTTGGGAGATGACTTAGTTTTAAAGCAAGATGATTTTGTTTAGTTTTGGGTTTTCCTCTATGCCTCCATACGATTTGTGTCAGCAGTGGATGGCCACGTGGGTAGTAAAGGTGGGTTAAGGGTGTGGTAAGAATGTGGGCAGCTAGGGTTAGATTGTAGGAAGTTAATAGGTAGTTAGTATAGGTTAGTATTAATGTTAGTTTTAGTATTAATTGTTTAGTTGCTTAATTATGTTTGTTAAGAATTAGTGTATGTTAATGTTAGTTACTTTCTATTTGTTAGTGGTATTGTTGTTTAAAAAGTTAGTTTATGTTATAGGTAGTTTACATTACATTTAGTTAGTAATCTTAGTTAGTATTTTATTTATGTAAAGTTCTTTTTGTTAATTGTAATTTATAATTAGTTTAAATTGTAATTTGTTAAAGTTATGTTGTTTAAATTTTATATATATTGCTTTAGTAATGCTAGTTTAATTTCATGTTTTAATTGATAGTTTTTAAATTTGATTTGATTTGTAAAGTTTAGTTTTATTTAAAAGATTAGACACTCATTTATGAATGATTAGATCAACTATAGATTTAGTTAGATAGTTTAAGATAAATTAGTTTAATATGAAATTACTATTAAATTTAGTTTGGATTTAATTTATATTCGAATAAATTTTTGTTAAAAATTAAGCTAAGTTGGAGATTTAAGTAATGATGGTATTAATCGTATTTTTGATAATTTGTTTAATTAGTGTCCTAATAGCTTAAGTTATTCAAATAATCTAACCCAATCTTCTTTAGATGGTTATTAAAATAATTTGTGCATGATTGTTTAAGCAATGTAATAATGAATCAGTAAACAGTAATATCAATCTTGTAACAAAAGTTTTCAAAATCTTAACGATGTGATCATTCTCATGTTATAATCTTAAGACGTAATGTAGAGAACCTGTACTAAAACTTCTATCTCAATCATATCAAACGTAGAGCATGTTTAATTATTAGTTATTATTAAAAAAAAAATAAAATAAAAAGTTGTGTGTTTTTGCCCTCGTAGTTTGGGCATGACAGTGGGGATGGTACCCACAAAATGATCCACTATTCAAAAGTATCTCGTGAAAGATATTGACCCTATGAGGAGTCTATTACATCCATATAGTGTATCTGTTCTTGTTAGATGACTAGGCCTTGATAGAAGCCACAACCCTAGTAGGATTTGGTATTACAAATATAAAAGTAGCAAGATGAGCCTACTACTCAAACATGCATTTACAATGATATGTTTTGTATACAAAAGGTATAGATACACAACCTCTTGACAATGCTGATATCTTCCATATCTGATTTGTTCTTTGTAGCTCTCTTCACAAAACTTCACATATACTTCCTTTTCTTTGCTCTAATACAAAGTTCGCATCATACAACAAGTACATTTCATTTTCAAAGACATCACACAACTTCACATGCAAAATTATTTCCTTTAGACTGAATTGTTTTGTTCTGTTGGCCTTCAAGTCTTTACACGTGTCCCAAAATTCAAATTTACTTTTGCTAAGTGAAGGTTAACATCTAGGATGTCATCCCTACCTTGTTAAGTCACTGTTTTGGTAACCAAAATAATCCTTTAACCAAAATGTCTTTACTTTGGTAACTTCTCTGTTCTACCTAAATAACTGGTAGTTGTAAAATTTGCCATAACTTTTCCTATTCATCAAATATTCTTTTGTGCTCTTAGACACATGATCATTACATTATAACCTTGCTCTCCTCAGTTGCAGTAAACCACACTAAACCAAAATGCATGATTGTTCACTCTTTTCCTGCATCATCCAAAACTTAATCCTATATTTTCCCTCTTTTCCCTCTTATATACTTAGACAATTTTTTAAGTTCAATCATCTAAAACTTAATCTTATATTTTCCCTCTTCATAGCAGGTATATGTTGCTATAAATGACAACCCTATAACATCATTTCATATCCTCCTAGCGAAATTACCAAAAAATACATGATTACATAGATATATTAAGTAAATGTAGAGAATGCATTCAAGAGATAAGAATAACAATGGTACAATTACAACAATGGAACATCCATTATTGGTGCAAATTTGTGCGGGTCCCCAATAATAAGAGAGTCGCTACCTCCTAACCTTGTGCGAGTACTCCCACCATACCAGGGAGATAACGTAAGATCCACACATGAAAATCAAGTCACAAAATTATTCCTAGGAAAGAATCCTAAAAGCTCTCTCTAAGTCAAGGGCATCACAAACTACCAACAAAGAAAAGATCACAAATGTTGAAACAACAATCGACCAAAAGACAACCCTACAACATCATTTCAAATCCTCCTAGCCAAATTGCTAAAAAATACATGATTACATAGATATATTAACTAAATGTAGAGAATGCATTCAAGAGATAAGAATAACAATGGTACAACTACAACAATGGAACATCTATCATGGGTGCAAATTTGTGCAGGTCCCCAATAATAAGAGAGTCACTACCTCCTAACCTTGTGCGGGTACTCCCACCATGATGGGGAGATAACGTAAGATCCACACACAGAAATCAAGTCACAAAATAATTCCTAGGAAAGAATCCTAAAAGCTCTCTCGAACTCAAGGGCACCACAAACTACCAAAAAGTAAAAGATCACAAATGTTGAAACAACAATCGACCAAAAGAAAAACTGCATACACAACCCACAACTAGATACCAACTTCAAAACAAATACCAAAATCAATGAAGAACAACTACTGAAAGAATATGAACATCCAAATCAAGATACCAATCACCAAAATAATAATAACCAATGAATAAATGGTAACAACCAATAAGTACTGACCACCAACCATAAATAACACCTATCAGAGGAAAATACAAAATTTATGGATTAGACTTAACCTACATATTCAAGAGTGTCATTACATGGTCAAACTACATAAGTTACTCTGGACTGGTCTCTCACTAGACCTTAGACCCTCAAGGGTTGAGTTACCCTAGAATGGTCACTCTAGACCTTGAGCCCTTAACGTGACCAATGTGGAACTAGGATACCCTCTTGATGCAGGATCATGCTAGGTTGCCTTGCTATCCTACTCATTTAGTTCATTCTGCTAGTTAATGTCAAGTTCTAATGGTTGTCGAATTGCAGTCATTGTCGAGTTCCTATATGTTGTCATGCCCAAAATAGAGGGAAAAAACACACATAATTTTTTTTAAAGATTAAGTAAACTACTATGTTAAAACCAGTTGACTAAAAGACATACATAAGTCACATTAGGTTTGATATAATTCAATATGTTTGATTCACAAGTTAAACCATGGTAAGTTGAAATGCAAATATAGGTTCCTCTAACAATACCATGAGTCTACATTTCAACTTATAACTTATTATATCAATTTCAACATTTAAAATATTACATTATTCCCTACACTAAGTCTTCCACTTTTATTTTCTTAATTAATACTTAAATATTCAAGAATGAAACATCATTTAACTAAAAATAAATATAATCTAAAAGCAACATATCTAATTTCTAACTAACAATTGATTATATAAATGAAGCTTCCATTCATAAGTTATTTTTAAAAAAAATTAAACTAATTTGAAACAATAATATTTGTTAAATAATTACTAACTAAGAACATCTTAAAACACTAACACTTATAATTAAAAAAAACTTATTTAAAATCTAACTTCTAAACCTTAACAACTAAATCACAATACAAATATAAATATAAAATTTTAAAATAGAATAAAACTAATAACTATCTTTTTTTTTTTACTTATGTCTAACATCACTTACTATTCACTAACTTTAACTATACTAATTTAAAATACTTAAAATAAAACTATCTTGAATGAAATAGACCTTTACTAATTCTAACATTTCAATTTAACTACTAATTGTAAAGTAAAAATAATAAACTAACTAATATAATATTAATATTAAAAAATAAAAGAATAACTAACTATACTAATATTATCATCTATTATATTCTAACTTTAATTACACTTACTAACATTACAAAATAAAATATCTTAACCCAAAATAAAAATTAACTTTCCACCTAACACTTAACTATAATATTAAAACAAAAAATTCAAAACTAATTAATTACATCGAACTTTAACTATAATTGCTAACTATACTTTTAATAAAATAAATAAATATTAAAACAATTAATAAACTAACATTTAACAATATTATAACCCTTTAATGATTAAATTTCTATTACCTAAACTAACTTACTTTTACCTTTTACTAATTACTAACAATTAAACTTTTAAAAGAAAATGACATTGCAAATATACCTACTAACCTAACCAACCACTACCCCTCTCTCCTAGCCAACATTCATGTAGACCAAGAAAATAAAAAGGAGCTTGCATTTTTTAAAAAGAAAATAGCCAAGCTTGACTTTAACCTCCCCATGCCACCGACATGGGCGCACTGCCCAAACCATCTTCCTTCCACATTAAGTGCTGACCAAAAGGTGGGGTGATGGGAGGGAATTTAAAGCATTGATTTGATTTTTTAAATTTAAAAAAAAAAAAAAACTTATTCCATGTCCCTTCACACTTACCAATTTTGACGCCTAAAATAAAGGTAATATGCAAGTGGGGTGGGTAGATAGAACTTCAGCGAAAAAGGTAGTTATGGTAAGAAGTTTAGTGGGTAGGATATTTTAGAAATATTTTTCTATGTATTTTCTTTCTTTTTTTTAATTTAAATTTAAAATATTTATTATGTTCAACTAAGATATTTACAAGAATCTTTAAGATTCTCTGTTGAAAAGGGAAATAATCTTTTTCTCCATACAAATTCTAGGGAGCATATTTGATGTAGGGGGTAAATTTTTTTGTCCATTTTTTTATAAGTGTAGATTTTGAATGCCAAATATGTCTTCATTTTTAAGGGAATAATAATTTTTTTAAAAAGTGATGGATTTGAGCAAAACAAATCTATTTAACCAATGGGGGTTATATATTTGTTAGAGCTGATTATAGCATCGGGTTTAATAATTTGTTTAAACAATAATGTAAGATTATTTTATTTCATAATAATCGCATATATACAATGAAGTTCAAATCATAACAACAATTTTTTTAAAACATATTTTGAACTAAAATTGCATAATTATATCTCACCATTTTATCTAATTAACCATAATCGAAATGAATACGATTTCGAAATATAAGAATGCTTCAGGAAGGATGAAACATCGTTGTATCCATTTTTGATGAACACATGCATACAATTGAATTACAAGAAAATCATATGAAAGAAAAACATTTTTTTAAAAATTTATTCATTTGATTCAAGGACTCCCTCAGGAAAGAACCAGGGAAGAAAACTCGAGATCATAATCGTTTCAACAATACATTAAATAATAACATTTTTACAATAGGATCTTAATCCCAAGGAGAAAACTCCCAAACATATTTGAATTTAAAAACAACTATGAATTTCTTGCTTGGCTCCACAACCAGGTAGCCATTACAAAATCTGCAACACATCAAGGTATTAATGGAGAGAACGAAACTGACTAGGAGACAAACAATAAAACATGAAGACAAAATCAAACATTTACTCCCATCCAAGTTTGCACAATAGGTTTGCCATTGAACCAGACTAGGGAGAAGGTGGATTTTTCCAACAGAAGACGTCGGTCACAACACCATACCAATGCCCTTTTAGGGCTATAATCACAAGAACTTCCATTCTTCCATTTCTTAAATTTCAAAACTCAAAACATAGTTTGTGCTGATGAGTTGGAGCTCATAACACCCTACTCTCTCCCTCTCCTTATCCTAAGGAGAGACTCTGCACTACCAGAGTCCAACTAAAGACCTCCTCCCGTACATAGCCATTTTTACCCTATCCGAGGGTGAGTAATGTCAATACAACCCATACAATCCCTTCAAAAATCAAAGTAAAATACTAAGGAAAAATATTAAGGAAAAACCCATTTTAATCCCTTCCAAACATGTTCAATCAAACACATGAACATCCATATGCAAAGAAAACTACTTAAGAATGAACACGACATGAACAAAATGAGCTTAAACGATTTCTACCTTCACAGTAAGGTTATGCCAACTAAAATTTGAGATGAGCTTCCCTTCCTTCTCCTTCTCCTTCAATCTTAAATTGCTCTCTAAAACTAGAGGTTAGGTGAACACTCTTCCTCTCTCAAATCTGCCTCTAAAAAGAATCTCAGCTCAACCACCTACAAAATGCAATAACTCCCCCACTTGCCTAAAGGCTTCTAGAGTCTTCTAACTCAATGTTGTCATAAAGCTAACCTCAAAGTGGAGTTTAATTTATCCAACTCACGATGAAACATTCAATTTTCGCAATAAACCCATACATATACCCCATAGGTACTTAGTTTTCATGATTTTTGGCCTCTAGGACTATTTAGGGACCTATCAAAATGCTTAAAAATTTTGGACTTTCTTACAACCCTTAAAAATGCAAACTAATCACTAATCTTGGTTAGGGTAATTAATCTCAATTATTAACTAATTAGTAAAAAGGTCACTAACCTAGTCCAACTTAGATCTTCAAGTTACTCGGTTACTCCTACTTATCGTGCTGAAATGCATATATGAATCACGAGTGTTAATCGACACTATAAAATCACTGTTACAAAACATTAGCACTTAATGATTACAGAATGATACACACATTCAATTTAGAATACAAAAGAAGTATGAAACAATGGGTTTTTCATTTTCATTAGATTCAACCCTAATTTTCACAAAAGATACATAGGGTCTAGTTTCGATTCTCCATTAGATTTCTTGACTAATAATCCTGCACACTCATTTCACACATCAGTAGCTCAAGAAAATCACTTGCATATATTTAAAACTCATCTATATAATCACATAAATCAAAACATCAACTTTTATTTAAATAATTGTTTATAACATTTCTAATTGCATTTAATCATCAGTAGTTGCATAATCAATAACCTAACCTATTCATTATTTTGAATTAAAATACTAGAATAATCATTATTAGGCATGCATATACCTAAGCATCATAAACATCACCAATTAAAGAATATTGAACTATCTGAATGCATATAACCTAATCATCAAGGTACCATAATCAACATCATCATTATCAAGTGAAACACTTGATATCATCGTTAGTGCAAATTAATGTTTAAAAAGTTGAGAAAATGTACTAGCTCTCAGATCACAGAGTATTTGAGACATGAATGTATCAACTAATCTCAATTTTTATTAGGACTTCTAAAATATAAAACATTATTTCATATCCATTCCAATCTCCTATAACATATTTAACAGGGAAATTCATATTTAATAAATACATGCGAAGAGGGATCTTACATATGTGTCGATTTGTTTAGTGTCGGTCGAGCATTGTTGTATGTATCGAGTTGTTTAGTGTTGGCCAAGCGTTTCTTTGTTTGCCAAGTGAACCTAATGTTTGTTGATGCTTGATTCCTTCTTTGATTGAGTTTAATTGTGATTGTTTCTTAGTTTGAGTCAACTTATGTATTTAATTTGGATCGTGAATTTTATGTAAGGATCCTTCCTTGGGATGTTGAAAAGAATTGATCAATTGTATATTGTATTTGATGTTACATAAAATATCATATCTTTACCAGTTAGTGTATGTCAAGCTCACTTAAGCAATGAAGACAGTTTCCTGTGTCTGCTAAGCATTCTAGTGTTTGGCAAGTTCAAAAGACATTGTCTACCAAGTTTTCTCAGGAGCTTAAGAGAAGTTCACAAATGTTGAGTGTTAACCGAGCTCACTCGGTTAATAAAGGAAAGTTAGATGCAACCAATGTTAACCAAGCTCACTCGGTTACCAAATGAAGTTTGTGAAGATGTAGTGTTAACCAAGTTTACTAGGTTAACATAGAAAAATTATTTTAGAGTTAGTGTCTACCGAGCTGGGTCAGCTAACAAAGGATTTTCATGTTTTAGCAAATTGAGTTTAATGAAATTGTTTGTTGGTTCTAGCTGACTAAAAAAGTGAATATTAATTGTTGTAAGTTATATTCAGGCCAACTTGACAATGTATATGATATAAGTATAAGGTCAAGTTGAGGATTGAATGTGTAAGAATGTGTGGAAGATAAGAAGATGCTTAGAGGAAGCGAATTGGAAGGATAAACAAAATATCCTTGTTGGGTTGTAACAATTAATTTGATCAAGAAGGATAAAGTATGTGAGCCAAAATTGAGATCTGAAATTAGCAATACAGTTGCATCAACAATCAATGCATTTCATTGTTACTCTCTAACCATTGTAGTAGTGAACTAAATCTTTTAATAGAGTTAGCTTAACAACTATTTGCCAAATCCTCTAACAAGGTGGCATTTCTAGATTGAAGCATCTAAAGACCTCTTACAAGGCCACTCCTAATAGGGTGATTAAATCCTCTAACAGGGTCACACCTAACCATATGTTTTGTAACCTTTAACAAGGTTGGCTCCAAATAGGCCTCACTTCAAAAAAGTGAAAAATAGTAAGTAGTTGCAATTGGTGGTTTGTCCTAAATTAGGTTTCCATGTTAAATATTGGTGTCACTTGTGTTCATGCTATTTATTTTATGTGTATGCAACTAAGTTAATTAAGGTTAATCACACTTATCTACCTAAGTTATGTATGTTCAATATTTATCGAGTTACAGTTGTTAATTTAGTATTTACCGAGTTACAACATATTGTTAGTGTTAACCGAGTGCTTGTGTGTTAACTGAGTGACAACAGTTTCAATAGAGTTTATTTTTTGTACTGACATCTAACGGATTTGAGATTTATTTTTAGTAATAATTGATTCACCCCTCCCCTCTCAATTACTCTTCTTATATTTCCAAAAATTGGTATCAGAGCTTTTGGTGCTTGTAGAGAAGGTTTCATGGACCTAAGCTAAAGATAAAGATGTCTTATAGAAGAGAGATACAAAAGTTGAACAGAGATAACTTCGAGGCATGAAAGGAACTTATGAAGCTACATCTGACAATCATTAATGATCCAGGTCTAAAATATTTGAATACCCAGTATAAGGCTCCTACTAGAACATTGACTATGGAAGAGATTGTTGAAAACAAGAATCATAACATTATGATGATTGGCATTGCATCTACTCTTAACTATGCTGAATTTGACGAAGTCAAAGGGTGTGCTACTACTCATGAGATGTGGACCAAAATAAAAGATATCTATGGAGGTGATGATAATGTGAGAAGAGCCAAGGTAGAAAGATTGAGAGGTTAGTTTGATCAAATGAAGATGAGGGAAGACAAAAACATTGCAAAATATGTCAAAATGATCAAAGCTAGTGTAAGTGTAATTAAATCCTTTGGAGGGAAAATTGATGATGAGATAGTGGTCAACAAGATACTCAGAACCCTTTTTCCAATCTATGCAATTAGAGTGATAGCTATTCAAGAGATGAGATGTGATCCAAATAATAAGATAACCTTGGATGCTCTAGTGGGAAGATTGAAAGCATTTGAGCTAGATAACTATGATAATTATGTTCCTAGTTCTAGAAATCTTGAGTCTGCATTTGAAGCTAAGTTGTCACTCAAGAAGAAAGCTAAAGAGTCTAAAGGAAAACAATCTAAAAGTGAAGAGGAAGACAGTTCTGACAGTGATCTTGAAGCCATTGAAACCTTGCTTGTAAGAAGATACCACAAAAGAAAAGAAAAGTACAAAGGCAAAATTTCTCTAATCTATTTTTCTTGTGAAAAATTTGGTCACATTGTTGTAAGGTGTCCAAACAGAGAAGACAAAGAAGCAAAGAAGAACATCAAGTACTGATGATGATGAAATGGTTTATATTGTTGTAAAATATGAATTAGATAATGAAGAAGATAAGATGACACTTATTTCTCATGTTAGCAAAAATGATACATGGATTATTGGTAGTGGTTGTTCTCATCATATTACTGATGATAAAACAAAGTTTGGAAATATGGAACATTATGATGGTGGGAGTGTAAGACTTGGAAACAATGAGCCATGTTGCATAAAATGAAAAGGTTGTATTTCTCTAACCAATGAACTCAAATGTGATAATACTTATTGGGTTAAAGGACTAAAACATAATCTATTAAGTGTGGCATAGTTGAATAACATTAGATTCAAGGTAGAATTCATGAATGGGAAGGCCAAGCTACTAGATGGAAAAAGAAATCTAGTTGGGTCTGGTAATCAAACAAAAGGCAACTTATTCTACCTAGATCTAAGTGAGAGTTCATGTTTCATTGCTCAAGTAAAAGAAAACTGGTTATGGCATAAAAGATTGTGTCATCTAAACTTTGATAACCTGATCAAGATAAGAAAAAACAAAAGAGTAAGAGGTATTCCTAGTCTGAGGAAATCTAACATGGGCATGTTCAAGAATTGTCAAATTGGTAAGATGGGCAAGACAAGTATCAAGAGCAAGAACTATCATTTTGAAGAAGTCTTGGAGCTGGTTCATATAGACCTTTGTGGAACTATTGACATTAAAAAAAAATTCATTTAATTTGTTGACGATTATTCTAGGATGATGACAATAGTGTATTTGAAAGATAAGTTTGAAGCTTTTCAAAAGTTCAAGTGGTATTTGGCTAGAGTTGAGAAAGAAACAAGAAAGAGACATAAGTGTTTGAGGTTAGATAGATGAGGAGAATTTATTTCTAATGAATTCAATGAATTTTGCACTAAAAAAGGAATCAAAAGACAAGTATCAGCCCCTGGTACACCTCAGCAGAATGGTATAGCAGAAAGAAGGAACAAATCAATCATGGATTGTGCAAGCACCCTAATGATAGAAAAGAATGTTGCAATCAAATACTGGAAGGAAGCAATCAATACAATTGTACATACCTTATACAGAGTACAAACTAAAGAAAGACTCAAACAAACTCCTTATGAACTATGGTATGACTATAAACCTAATGTAAGTTACTTCGAAGTATTTGGTAGCAAATGTTATATTTTGAAGGAGACTATAAAAGGTAAATTTGATGTCAAAAGTGATGAAGGCATATTCTTAGGATACTCCAGTAGAAGTAAAGCATACAAATGTTTGAATCTAAATTCTCATAAGATCATAGAAAGTAAAAATGTGAAGATTGATGAGTTTGCAGAAAAGAGTGAAGAACTAAGCATCAAAGAACCTGAAGACTACATAGAGTTTATCTAGTTTGAACTTGATACATTGCCTAATCCAATTAGAAGTCAATAGAATTCACCTACCGAGTCCCCAAAATCTCTAGAAGCACCTGAGTTGTAGCCAGTGCAACCCGAGTCACAATTTGAAGGATCTGAGTTGCAGTCAGAAGTTGTTGAGTTGCAACCAGTACAACCCAAGTATGAGTCTAAAGGACTCGAGTGTTGGATAATGGAACCTGAGCATGATGCAAAAGATAATGGTGAGGCAAGTGGAATAAGTTCTAAATCCAAAGTGCATGTATTAGCAAGATAAGAAGGCACCATGCACCTAAGCAGATCATTGGAGACAAATCAGATGGTACAATGACAATGATAAAATTGAAAGGTACATGTTTTCTTACTAAATTTGAACCTAGAATAGTTAAAGATAATTTGGATAATGAAATCTAGATTGAAGCAATGAATGAAGAGATATAACATATAGAAATGAATAAGACCTGGAATCTTGTTCCTAGACCCAAGGATGATACTATAATTGGCACTAAGTGGGTTTTTAGAAATAAGTTGAATGAAGATAGAGATTTTTCAAGAAACAAAGCAAGGTTAGTATGCAAAAGTTACTCTCAAGAGGAAGATATAGATTATGGTGAACATTTTCTCCTGTTGCAAGATTAGAAAGTGTTAGGACTCTATTTTTTTTATGTTGTACATGAAATATTTAAAGTATATCAGAGGGATGTAAAATGTACATTCTTGAATGGAATTCTAGAAGAAGAAGTCTACATAGAGCAACCTGAAGGTTTTGTAGATCCTAGCAAAAAGGATAACTGCAAAAAGTATTATATGATCTCAAACAAGCTCCTAGAGCTTGGTATGATAGACTTCAAAAATATTTGATGAAGATTTGTTTTCAAAGGACAAATGATAACAACAACCTATGCATTAAAGAAGGACCAGATAACAAGATTGTGTTGGTAGAAATCTTTATGGATGATACACTATTTACTAGAAATAATGATTTGTGCAAATCTATTTTAGAGGAAATGAGTAAGGAATTTGAAATGTCAATTTTTGGAGAAATCAAATTCTTTGTTGGCTTGTAGATTCAACAGAAGAAAGATGGTATCTACATTACTCAATCTAAGTATATCAAGGAGATACTAAGAAGTTTAGAATGGAGGATTTAAGACTAGTTGGAACACCTATGTCTACTGGACATAAGGTTTCCAAAAAGGATGATTCCAAGGAGGTAGATTAGACCACTTATAGATCTACATTGATTGAAAAAATTCTGTATGTAGTACATACTAGGCCTGATATAGCATTAGCAGTTGGTATGGTGGCAAGCTTTTTAGCTAATCCTAAAGAAAATCATATGATGGCAATAAAGAGAATCATGAGGTTTCTAAAGAGTATTGAATATTATGGATTATGGTACAAGAAAAGAGGCAACTTAGATTTGAAAGTCTTCACTGATGCAGATTGGTCAGGAAGTGTTGATGACAGAAAGAACACCAGTGGTGGAGCATTCTTTCTTGGTAAGAGACTAGTGTCTTAGATAAGTAAGAAGCAAAATTGCATCTCTCAATCTATAGAAACAAAAAAGTATGTTGTAGAAACAATTAATAGTTCCAATATTGTTTGGTTCAAACTACTGTTGGAAGGTATGAAGGTAGAAATCAAGGATCCAATGGTTATCTTTTGTGATAACACTAGTGCAATCAATATATCAAACAATCTTGTGATGCATACCAAGACCAAGCACATTGCAATAAAATATCATTTTCTAAGAGAATTGGTGCAAGAAAAAGAGGTGAGATTGGAATATGTGAATACTAAAGAATAGATTGTAAACATATTCACCAAGCCATTACCTAAGGATGCATTTTTGTATCTAACATGTAAGATAGGGGAATTCCCCTATTTGAAGCTCACTAAATGAAGTTTAGTGATGCATCAATTAGAGCATGTTGAAAATTAGTCAAGTTGATACAATAATGAAAGGACATACTACATATGAATCCATACATTATGTACATTGGAATTCATTGAATATTGTCTTTGGCATAAGATGTCAAAGAGGGAGAGTATAGTGTCATATCCTAGATTTTTTTTTGAAGATGTCAAAGAAGGTGAATTTTTGAAAGATTTCAAAGAAGGAGAACTTGGTTTGACATCAAAGAGGGAGAGTTTTCTATCAGAAGAAAATGTTGAAGATAGAGAAAACTTTGAGAGTTTGCTGATACAGGGAATTCACATTGATAGAGGGAGTTCTCATGAATGAGAATTAGAATGAAACCAAGGATATTATCCTTGCTATTATTTTTCTCTAAAATTTCATTGTATTATGACATGTTGTGTTGCCATCAATGCCAAAGAGGGAGATTATTAAAAATAATTGATCAATTAAATATTATCTTTGATGTTACACAAAATGTCATATCTTTACTAGTCAGTGTATCCCAAGCTCAATCAGGCAATGAAGATAGTTTCCTGTGTTTTCCTAGCATTCCAATGTTTTCCAAGTTTAGAAGACAATGTCTACCAAGTTCACTTAAGTACTTAAGAGAACTTCATAGAAGTTGAGTGTTAACCGAGCTCACTCGGTTAACAAAGGAAAGTTGGATGGAACCAGTGTTAATCAAGCTCACTCGATTACCAAAGGAAGTTTGCAAAGATGTAGTGTTAACTGAGTTCATTGGGTTAACACATAAAAATCATTTCAGTGTTACTGTCTACCGAGCTAGGTCGACTAACAAAGGAATTTCTTGTTTTAGAAAATTGAGTTTAATAAAAAAAAAATTGTTCTAGCTGATTGAAAAATGAATATTAATTGTTGTAAGTTGTATTCAACCCAACTTGATAGTGTATATGATATAAGTATAAGGTTAAGTTGATGATTGAATGTGTAAGATGTGTGGAAGATAAGAAGATTCTTAGAGGAAGTGAATTGGAAGGATAAAAAAAATATTCGTGTTGGGCTACAACGATTAATCTAATCAAGAAGGATCAAGTATTTGAGCCAAAATTGAGATTTGAAATCAGCAATACAGTTGCATAAGCAATCAGGTCATTTCATTGTTATTCTCTAACCATTGTAGAAGTGAACTAAATCTCTTAATAGAGTTAGCCTAACAACTATTTTCCAAATCCTTTAACAAGGTGACATTTCTAGACTGAAGTGTCTAAAGACCTCTAACAAAGCCACTCCTAATAGGGTGATTAAATCCTCTAAAAGGGTCACATCTAACAGTGTGTTTTGTAACCTTTAATAGGTCTAGCTCCTAATAGGGCTCACTTCAGAAAAATAAAAAATAGTAACTTGTTGCAGTTGGTGGTTTTCCCAAATTGGGTTTCCACGATAAATCTTGGTGTCACTTGTGTTCATGCTATTTATTTTATGTGTATGCAACTAAGTTAATTAAGGTTAATCACACTTATCATCCTAAGTTATGCATGTGCAATATTTACCAAGTTACAATTGTTAATTCAATATTTACTAACTTACAACATATTTTTAATGGTAACCGAGTGCTTGTGTATTAATCGAGTGATAACTATTTCAGTAGAGTTTATGTTTTGTACTAACATCTAAGGGATCTGAGATTTATTTTTAGTCATAATTGATTCACCCCTCTCCCCTCAATTACTCCTCTTATATTTCCAATAGTGTGCAAAATGTTTTAAGGTTGAACTTCTATTATGTAATGATCGAGAATCTTCTGTAAGTTGTTTTTGAAAGCATAAATAGGGATGTTAGGTTTACATTAGGTATCACTTAGAGAGCTTAGAGTAGATGTTATGGAAAGAGAGAATTTAGAGTTGGATTGTGGATCTTGAAGTTGTATCTTTGAATTGGTCGTAACCTAGATGACCTTACAGTTGGGTACATATGTTGATAACTTGATGAATCAATAAAGAATTTGTGTTTATTCTCCCCTTGGTGTTGTTCTCTATGTTGTTTTCTTCCATTGTGTTTATTCAAGGAGGTGGTTAGATAGTTAGGTGTGTCTCTAGCCTTGGCCTTTCCATCTCTCCTTGTGTCAGGTGGTATTAGAGCTTTAGGTTCATCCTTGAGGAGATTGGATCATGTAGAACCCCAAGTTGACTTGGTTTTAGGGTGAAAAATCTATGGATTTGACCTATAACTTGTAGAGGGTTACGATCTTCTAGGAACTTGTTTGTCAAGATGGTTCGAGGTAGAGGAAGTGTTGACACTTTTATTATGGACATGTTGATGCAAATTCCAACCATATTAGAGGTGATAACCTAAAGAAGAGGAGTGCATCTTGATGATGTGAGTGATGATGAAATAATTGCACCAAATCCTAATTCAGAGCCCAAGGAAGATCAAGATGAGGAAAGATTGTTGATAGTATTATCTAGGGCACATTTAAATCCTACTGTGGAAGTTGTTCCTTATGATGGAAAGTTGGACACTAATGTTGTGTTATATTAGATCTATGATATGGAGAAGATCTTTGAGTTTGAAGGCACTTCTGATAATAGAAAGGTGAAGATTGTAGTTACTAAGTTGAAAGGTCATCTCTCACAGTGGTGGGAGCATTTGAAGACTGAGGAATTCTATAGGTTGGACATCAGATCTGCACGTGTGGATGATGAGGTTGAGAAAGTTGCAAGGTATTTAAATGGATTGAGATCTAAAATTCAAGATGAGATAAGTTTTGTGAAATTGGGAAGTGTGGAAGAAGCATATCAACATGCCTTGAAAGATGAAGAGATCTTGATAAAGAAGCATAATAAAAGACATAGAGGTGGAGGTTGTAGATTTGAGATAGAGGTAGATCTTTTGGAGAAGGTGGTAGATATGAAAAATTTGCACATAAGGGTAAATCTAAATGGAAAATTGATGATAAAGGAAAGACTGAGTGGAGAGGTGGTAGTTCTTACCAAGGAGGTACTATTCCTTATCGAGGAAGAGATAATTCTTATTCTAAAGGTGGTTTTGGTGGTAATTATTTCAGATGTGGAAAAGAGGGGCATAGATCCTTTAAGTGTAGATACTCTAGTGAGAAAAAAAGTGGTAATATAAATATTGTGATTCAAGGGGATATTGAGGGTTCACCTTATCAACAAGAGGTTGGAGAAAACCTTATGGTAAGAAGAACTTTGTGTGATAAGACTATTGATGAGGAACCTATCCTAAGGAGAGGTCTTTTCAAATGTTGTAAAGTGATCATTGATAGTGGAAGTTCAACAAATTTGGCATCAAAAGAGCTAGCTACAAAGTTGTAGTTGCAAAGGTTGAGACACTCTAAACCCTATAATGTTTCATGGGTCAAAGATAAATATAAATTGTTGGTAAGTGAAAAATGTATTGTGAAATTCAAGATTGCAAACTATTTTGATGAACTTCTGAGTGATATTATGCCTATGGATTGTTGTCATATTCTGTTGGGTAGACCTTGGTAGTATGATAGACATGTTGTGCATGATGGTAGATTAAATCAATATACACTTTGGGTGAATAGAGAAAAGAAAATAGTGTTTCCTTCGATTGAATCTCCCGATGAGATAAATTGTACTACTGTTAGAATTTGCATGGTTAATGCAAAACAATTTTAAAAGGAAATAAAAAATAACCAAGTATGTTTTTCTATAATCCCTAGAGGGTCGAGTTCTGGTAGTAATGACCAAGCAATAGAGTCCAATAGTGACTGAGTGACAATTAGACGATGAGCAACAGAAGATAGTAGAGGCCAAGTGACAGTAAAAAAGGACATTGTAAGCCGAGTTCTAGTGGAAATTGAAAATTTTCTTGATAAGTATAAAGAGATTGTTGCCAAATATATTCTTGATGGTTTACCACCAGTAAGGAGTATAAGTCATTGTATGGAGATTCTTGGAGCTAGTTTTTCAAATATAGCACCATATAGTTTGATACCTACTGAGAATGAAGAACTTGACAGACAAGTGTAGGAGTTGTTGCAGAAAGGGTAATAAGATAGAGTTTGAGTCTATGTATTGTACCTACTATATTGGTAGCTAAGAAGAATGGAGAATGGATAATGTGTACTAATTTTAGATCTATTAACAAGATCACAGTGAAGTATAGGTTTCCTATTCCAAGGATGGATGACATAATTGATTGTTTGAGTTAGGCAAAGTATTTTACCAAGATTGATTTCAAGAGTAGTTATCACTAGATTGGAATCAAAGAAGGTGATGAATGGAAGACCGCTTTCAAGATAAAGGATTGTTTGTATGAATGGTTGGCAATGCCTTTTGGTTTGACTAATGCACCAAGTACTTTCATGAGGCTGATGAATGAAGTTCTCAAGAGATTCCTGGGTAAGTTTGTGATTGTTTATTTGGATGATATTCTAATATTCAGTTAGACTAAGGAAGATCATCTTGAGCATATTGGACAAGTATTGCAGAGATTAAAAGAGGAGAAGCTACAAATTAATTTGAAAAAGTGTTACTTTCTACAAGAAGAGATTGCGTATTTGGGATTTGTGATTTCAACTAATGGTTTGAGAATGGATCCTAAGAAGGTTAAAGCTATTTTGGAATGGCCTACACCTAAGAGTGTGGGTGAGGTAAGATCATTTCATGGTTTGACTAGTTTCTACAAAAAAAACATTATATAGAATTTCAGTTCTGTTTGTAATTCTATGACATAGACTATGATAGGAGATAAAAAGTATTCCAAGTGGGCACATGGAGCTAACCAAATTTTTAAGACTTTGAAACAAATGGTTGTTGAGTTACTTGTATTGGATTTGCTTGATTTCAATAAGGCATTTCAAGTAGAATGTGATGCAACTGGTAGTGCAATAGGAGCTATATTGAGTCAAGAAGGTAAACATGTTGCTTTCTTTAGTGAGAAGTTGAATGATGCTAAAAGGAAGTATTTTGTGTATGATCAAAAGTTTTATACTATTGTTAAAGCCTTGAAGAAGTAGATACATCATTTTATTCCTAAAGAGTTTGTGTTGTATACTGATCATAAAGCTTTACACTATTTGGGAAGTCAACATAAATTGAATCTGAGACATATGAAGTGGGTTGAGCATTTCCAGAGTTTCACATTTGTGATAAATCATAAGAGTGGAGTTAATAACTGATTTTTAGATGCATTGAGAAGAAGACGTTCTTTGTTGACTGAGATGAAGGTTCAACCTATTGGTTTTGATGAGATGAAGAAGTTGCATGATAAAGACCCTAATTTTTTTAAGGTGTGGAGAGAGTGCAAAGCACCAAATTTATCAAATTAATTGAGTATGAAGATTATTTCATTCAAGAAGGTATGTTGTTCAAAGGAATTCAGTTATGTATATCAAGAAGTTCCATGAGAGTTAATTTGATTAAGGAAAAGCATTATGGTGGATTGGATGGATATTTTGGTATTGATAAGACATTGAGTTTGTAATGTAGGAGCATCCAGTAGTGTAAGGGAAATCTTATATCACTCAAAAATATGCTTAGTATTAGTTTTTGTCTAATGTGTTTGTATTTCTGAATACCCATTAGGGCCAAATAGAGATTCCAACTCTTATAGTTCCACTATTGGTTTCCTAGGTTAGTATTTTTGAGCATCTTGGAATATGTGCCACCATAAAAAATAGGTTATTTTTTAGTTTAGCCATAATTATGACGATTTAGAGGGTGTAAGTTGGAGAGATGATTGTACTTGTAAGTTTAAAGAATTTTAGAAAAAAGAATTAGGTCAAAAGGCTTTATGATTTGAAACTTATTGCAATATTAAGTTGCCTAGAGACCCCTTAAGAGTGTTTCAAAGTAAGATTTGAGGCTCTAAATGACCTTGTATGGTCCTGAAAAGTGGGGGACAAGCTAAGCTCATTAGTAAGGCTATAGAGTGCTTGGAGAGCTTTCCAAAAATGTAAATGATTCATTAATAAGAGTCTCAGATCAAATGTTATGCTTCCTAGAAGTTGGTCTACGATTTCTAGATTCTTCTAATTTTGCACCTACTTCTGACGTATCTTTTAGAACCTTCTGCTTTGGGGTTAGATACCAAATGGAATATTATAAAATGTATTCCTAACCCTAAACCTAATTTGAGTTCCTTAAGGTCATTTCTTGCATTGTAAAGATGGTTTTTATGGAGTTTGGGAAAAGGTACTGTGAGAAGGATTTTTCTCTAGAATATAATAGCATTGTAAGCCTATAGGACATGTAGTTGAGACTATTTTCTCTAAAATGAATGTAATAACATATCGTATTTGATAATAAAATTCTCCTTTTCCTGTTGTCTTTATTTTTTCTTAGGTTATGCCCTCATCAAGTGGTATCAGAGCGAGAGTTCTTGAGTGTGTAGATAGAGCACCGATTGTGAGGCAGTTTGCATGAGGATTGTGTGGTTATAGGTTTTAAGATAGTGAAAAGATGCCTCCATGAAGAGAGCGTGGGGGAAAAGCTAGATGTTTTCTCCCTGAGGTTAGAGCCCTCCAAAGACAAGTTTAGGCATTGCAAGAGAAAATCCGTAGAGGGATGAATCTTGCCATCAGGGATGAAAGTGAGGAGGAAAATGAAGAATAAGGAAATGTTGCACAAGAAGGGGAAGAAGAAGGAGAAGTCTCGAACCAGGCAGAGGAGAAGCTTTTTAGGGCCATTTCCAAGTTGGTCAAAAGAACTAAACTTGAGGTCGACATGTTTTTGGGAAATCTAAACCCAGATGAGTTGATCAACTGGATCAATGAGATGGAGGATAATTTTGAGTATGAGGATATTGAGGACCTTGATAGGGTTAAGTTTGTGAAGGCCAGACTGAAGGGTAATGCCAAAATCTAGTGGCAAGAGATTTAGTCAAAAAGGAATAGAAGAGGGAAGGAGAAAATCACAAGATGAGATCACATAGTGGAAAAAACTAAAGAAGTAGTTCATTCTTGTTGACTACGAACTTGATTTTTTCAAGAAGATGCAAGGGTTAAAGCAAGTAGGAAAATCTATCTAGGAATATAGAGAGAGTTTTATCGAGTCCTTATTAGGATGGGGCATGTAAAAGAAAGTGAGGAGAAGCTTGCCCATTACCTTAAAGGGTTAACACCTAGAATTCAGGTAGAGCTAAGTCTGGTTAGAATTACCAGCATTGAAGAGGCATACCAACTTTCCATGCAAGTTGAGGAGAATATAAACAAAAAGTTTTATCCAAGGAAAAGAGGGCATGGTCAAGGAGGAAGGGACAATGGTAGGTCATTTGGAGGCTGAAATGAGGAGCGGAAGAAAAATGAAGATGTGGGTACCAGTCAAAACTGGAGGAATGAGGGTTTCAACCACTCTCATGATCAAATCTTTGGAGATGAAAGAGGAAGAGGCAGAGGATGTGGACAAGGTTTGGGAAGAGGAGACTTTTGTGGTACATGTTTTCACTGCAATGAAGAAGGCTATGATGCCTATGAGTGCCCTCAATGCCAAGGAAGGACATATAAGAGAGTTTATGGTCAAGAAAGGGTTGCTCATGTAGATGATGATGCTAAGTCATCACATTCAGAGAATGTAGAAAGAGGAGAGGTTTTGGTTAATGAAAGGGTCTTGCTAAGCAGTGAGACTGAACCTAGACAAAGGAGGAGTCTATTTCATACTAGGTGCAAGAGTGAGGGTAAATGTTGTGATGCAATTTTTGATGGTGGGAGCACTGACAACTTGGTGTCAGAGGAGATGGTCTCAAAGCTAAAGCTCAAGAGGGAGAAATACTCCCATCCATATCAGATTGCCTGGGTGCAGGATGATCATAAGGTCCTTATTAGTGAACAATGTTTGGTAAAGTTAAAGATTGGGAGTTACCATGACAAGGTTCTATGTGACATCATCATGATGGATGTATGCCATTTTTTGTTGGCACTAGTACATTTGGATCCCAGTTTTGATCTAAATTTTTAATGACAAGCCAATTTGGCTTGTCAAATTCACTTTTTTTTAATATGATCCCAAAAATGTCAAAATTTCAATGATACTTGAAATGTTTGTCTAAATTTTGACGCAACTTAAAATTTTTTTTGAAATTTTGACAAAGCTTAATTACCTTAGTTGAAATTTCTATGATATCGAGATATAAAGAAAAATAAATAAAAGTGAAACTTCATTTCATTTTGACGTAGTGAATTGCGGGCGTGCGGATGGGTTGAAGGGGAACAACTTCTGATCAACATTGTCGAAGGTACATTTGGTTTGATTGTGTTGAAAAAAAATTGTTTGATAGAATCGATGCATAGAATAAGTAATCTTGTGTTTCAAGAAGATGTTTCAATGGTATTTCATCCATTGTGCTTTGAATTTAAAAAAGAACACCATTAATCTACATTTAGCCTTACATGGGAATGGTGTGTTTTATTTGAATGTTTTAGCCCACCTAAACCTAAGGGTCACTCAAAACCTATTAATCTAGAAAATAACATATTACATACTAATTTTTCATGTAATATCACACCTTTTGAACTCTAAAATGAAAACCTCACCTTAGGACCCTACAAAATGATGGATATCTTCTTGTGACGCTCAATCTTGTACAAAATTCCATTAACGCTATTATATTCTCAAACAAATATTATACCACAAGGTATTTATCAGAAGGTGGGAAGTGCACATTTATTTCTATGGACTAGGATAAAGGTGTATGGATTATATGTCTCCTTTCAAAAAATCCAACCAAATTGTTTGGATTTTCTAGCAAGATTGCCCGAGAGAAAGGGGGAGTGTTGATGACAACAATGGAAATAATATTCCATTCTCCACAAAATGAAAATTGAAAATAGGATGACTTAAATTCAATTATTGCAGGATATGTCTTAAATGGACTTTGTAAAAGGTGGTTCAAACTAGATATCAAACTTAAGATTGGATGCTCCATTAGTAAAAATAATGGAGTATGAAATTTGCAAATACTGAATTTTCAAAATTATACACATAGAATGAAGGGAGAACAAGTTGTGTTTGTGTGGGAGGGACAAAAAATCATTCAAACATTAGTTCACAGAAAAGATGAATTTCTGCAAAGAGGTATTTCATTTATTTTAATAGTTTGGAGTGTTTGTTTATAATTTTTCAATTGGATAGCACTTGATTTTGTACAACTACTATTTGGAATGTATTGTTATCTTATCTGAGCTCTATTACCAAGATCCGTAATTGGGTAGTAATTGAACTCTAAAATACTAAAATATATTTAAAACAATGGTGAGTAGTATCGGTGAAATTATAGTGGCTAACCACTTTGTGAGGCCTCGCTCTGACCCATCAGAGCACATATGATATATTTTTATTTTGACACATTATTACTTGATATGTTGAGACATTGTTTGATGAATTAGACATTATTATATTATTTTACTTCGTGTGATGCTTTAATTTAAAATGCTTAATCATGTTATTTGATATTTTATAAGTATGCATAATGATGGTGTATTATAGTAAATGAATTCATAATTAGGAATATGATCAATACTTCAATTATGCAATTTTTAATGGTTAAATATGTGAGTAGAAATGAGATTAAAAAATTGATTAATGTGATTATCCAAATGAGTTTTAAATATATACTTGTGATTTTTCTCAAGCTATTGATGTGCGAATTCAGTGTGTAGGATTATTAACCATGGAATCTAACGAAGAATCAGAAATCGATCCTATGTATAATATGTGAAACTCAGGGTTGATTCTAATGAAGAGATGAAGACCCCATTGTTTCGTATCTTATTTGTATCGTAATCTAAATGTATCATTTGGTAATTGTAAAGTGTTTAATGTTGCGTAACAATGAATCTTATGGTGTCACTTGACACTCATAATTCATATGTGTATCAACATGATAATTAGGGTTAGCTAAGTAACCTAAGAATATGAGATTGATTAAGTTAGTAAACTAAGACTAATTATTGGTAACCTAGATAAATTACCCTAATTAGGGTTTAGTGAAAATTTGCATTCCTAGGGTTTTTTAAAATTTCAAATATTTCAAGCCAAATTAATATGTCCTAAAATTATCCTAGAGGCCTAAATTGATGTAAACCAAGTGCCTAAGGGGTATGTGTATGGGTTGGGGACATTTTGTACCCTTCTAAATCCTTTTGTTGACTTTTATGACCTCTTAAATATCTCATTTTTCCTTTAGTGCCAAAATTGAACATCTCTATGAGAATACATATTACCAAAAATATTGTCTTAATGGTAGAATCAAGTTGGAAGACCTTAGAATGCTTGAGTCAAGTATAAACTTATTACCATTTTAGGTGGGTGAGTTTAGAAGCCTATTTAGTTGCCAATTTGAGGGATGAAGGATGTTCACCCATTCTCTACATTTAGAGAGAGTCAAGCTAGGATTGAAGGAGGAAGAAGGATTAACTCTTCTCAAACACTCCATTTTTCATAACCATTTGTGAAGGTAGGATCCTTCACGGCCTTGTTCTTCATGCTTTGTTTTTATTTTCTTAAGTAGGCTTATTGCATGTGTGTGATGAAATGCATGAGGATGAGTTATTGTGGGTTCTTATTTGTTTTCCTTTCATGTTTTCTATTTTTTTTTGTGGGGAAAATTGTAAGGGTTGTTGTGACATTAGTCACCTTTAGATAGGGCAAAAGTGGCCATGTATGGGAGGAGGGCTCTAGTTGGACTCTAGGTCAGTGTAGAGTCTCTCCTCATGATGAGGATAGAGAGAAAGTATGGGTGTTATGGGCCCCTACTCTTCAATAAAAACTATTTTGTGTTTGGAGAGATAAGGAGTGAAAGAGCAAAATTTCTTTGTGATTATAAGCCTCGAAAGAGGTTTTTTTTTGGTGTTGTGATTGGTATATCCTACCTTGGAAATATCCACATTCTCCCCAGTCTTGGTTTGATAAGTAACTTGTTGTGCAAACCTAGGATGAGATTAGTTGGTTGAATATGTCTACATGTTTGAATCTAATTATCATTTGGTTAGTTTCGATTCTCCATGGTTATCTTGATGTAAATTTGCAGATTACGTAGTTGATACCTTGATATGGAGCCAAACTGGATTTAGATTTTTGTTGTCCTTAAGTCAAATGTTAGGGAGACTTCTCATCAATAAAATGATCTTGATGTAAAATTCATTGTTAACTTTATATTTGTAATGATAATGATATCGAGTTTCTTTCTTGATTCTTTCCCAATTGAGTCCTTGAATTAGGTTTTTCAATGAAATATATTTATGAAGTGGCTAGCCCACGTATGTTGGAAAAAAAGAGCAATTCCTTTCTTATGAGATTCCTTGTACCCTTGATAATTTATTTCATATGCATATGATCAATTGGAGTTAGATATAAAGATGTTACACGAAGTTATGCATTTGGATTATGATTAGGTGTTAGAGAAAATTCAATTTAAATGAATGTTACTTATTTTTGCATTGTTAGTAACTATTGAAAAAAAAATACTCCTATCTGAATGCATAATATAACATCAAAAACTATGCCTTTAATTCATCCAGGAAAATGAACAAAACATTATCCCCCTTATGCCATGTTAAAAATTGTATGAGAAAACTCAACACTTGGTGAGAAAAATGACCCTTAAGAAAATTTATCATTTTTAGAGAGAAATGCGTTGTGCTTTTTATATGTAAAAGTTTAAATTCTATTTTGGTAATAGAGAATATTCTAAAAAGATTCCCTTTTAATATTTTTAACACCATTTTTAAATAAGAGATAAATAGTTATAAAATACAATAAAAATAAATATCAATTAATTAAAACTATAAACTATCTTATCCTAGTCTTACCTTATCTCAACCCTAACCCTATTAACTTTAATTCATAACTCAATCTTGATGATGTCACCCCATTCACTCCAAGCTTTCCCCACATGATTTGGATTCATGGTAGAGTGTGGAGTGGTTTTTGTGGACATGGTACAGAGTGAAGTGCATTTATGAAGCCTAAGTACCCATCTCCCTAACACCCCACCTACCCAATCCCATTCTCCTATTCTCTCCCACCACCTTCCATCCATTGAAGGTTGTTTCATCCTCTTTCCTCTCTCACATGGGCAAGAAGATTGCCTTGGAACCCACACCATACTATCCTTGCAAAATTTTTTGATTGACACGTTGACTTGGGGGGAGGAATGAGTGCTCAAAATTGATTTGAAAGGAAAATAACTTGGCTTCCCTTGTTCCCTGGTGAATGTTCTTGGGGGACATGATTGTTGCCTTGGGCAACGAGTTAACTTGCTTAGGCAGCATGGAGAGATAGATCGGTATGTTACCAGCACAAAAGCATTTGTTCAATTTTGCCGAATCAAGGGCCCAGCTTGATGGGCCACCCACTTGTGAAGCCACCCATGTTTGGGGAAAAAGTTAGTTAGGGGAATTGTTAGTAAGTATTTAGTAGTTATGCTAGGTTAGTTTATGTTGGGGTGTTTAGTTAGTAAGGGTTAGTTAGTAGTAATTAGTGTTAGATAAAGTTTTATATATTAAGTGTTAGATTTATAATTAGTATTAGTTATAGTTTTAGCTTAATAAAGTTTTAAAAGTGATTTGCATTTTAGATATTAAATTATTAAAATGAGAATGGTGGATTGTTAGGATAAGTTAGTTGTTTAGTTAGGACTAGTATGTGATTAAGAATAGTGATGCCATTTTTGTTTACTTTAAAACTCTTAGATGTTTTCTTTTGTTAATTGTATTTTACTTTAAAAAATAGTATTATCTAAATAAAGGGATAGATGGTTGTTCCATTTTAACATATTTAATTGTTTATAAGGGGAAGTGAAATGAGTTGCTAGTTAAGGGTAAGTTAGAGGTTGCAAGTTAGTATTTATGATTAAATTTAAATAAGATAATGAACTTGGGGATTTAATTTCTATGATTTATAGATTTGACGAAGTTTAATATGTAACTAAGAATAATAGTTTTTTGGGTTAAGACTAAGTTAGATGAATATTATAACATTGAGTTAACCTATGAAATAAATATCTTGAATAATTTTGAAATAGTCAATATTAAATGATTATAACTTGTTTAAAAGTTCAATTAAATAATGGTAATAGTTTTAAGGTTTTTAGACAAACGTTCTAAAATGATGTAGCCTATTTCAAGTATGAGATTTAACCAACACACAAAATGAATTATGGAACCTTACAAAACCTAATGTGTCTTGTGTGTGTCTTTAGTCAAACATGTATTAACATAGTGGGTTAATTAACCTTAAAAAAAAAAAAAAAAATCCATGTGTTTTTTTCCCTAATATTTTGGCCATGACACACTTTTATAAAATGAAATATTGGTGAAACTAATGAACACTATTGGTAATATTATTTGCATCCATTGATAAAATTGTATAGCTATTGTATGTTAGAGATTGATAAAACCCACATGCTTATGTTTGATCTTCTTCCCATTCCAAAAAACCATTTACCAGTGGGACTATATGGATTCAACACCCAACTTGCATACCTCTAGGTGCTGAAAAGATGCCCCTCCAAAAAGGATGACTTGGCCTTGTTGAGATAAAATCTAAATTAATAACAATTTCCTCAATAAAATTGCAACATTTCACATTTAATTTGTGCCTTCTCATATTAAATTGTGATGCCCCTCATTATTGAGATCATACCCTTTAATGTTTATCATTTAATGACTTCAATTTCTTTGAGGTCAACTTCCTTTAGATATAAATGTCCCTCAAGTCACCCAAGTTTTAAGTGCTTCAGATTTGCTTCCAAGTAACTCCCTCAAGGTTCAAATTCATATTGAAGTTTTGGTGTTGCTTTAGTAGAAATCATCACTGACCTAAATGTCTGATCTTCTCTTGGATAAATGATTTGGGTTGGGCATTGTATTGGAATAAATACCCAATTTATATACCTCTAGGTGTTGAAAAGGTGTTGCTCCAAAAGGTCGATTTGGCCTTATTGAAACAATCTAAATTAATAGCAATTTCTTCAATAAAATTGTAACAATTCACACTTAGTTTGTGCCTCATTAAATTTTGTAGCCCCTTGTTAATGAGATCAAAACTTTAATGTTTAGCATTTATAACTTTAATGTCTCCAAGGCCAACCTCCAAGGCTTTTCAAAATCAAGATTTACAAGCTAAATAGACCATTTCAGAATCTGAAGGGTAATTGGGCCACAATTTCTGATATAATAGCCCAACTAGGAAAACTTCAAATGGCTTTTGAAAATACATCATGCATTGGGAAAGAATCTTATTAGGAAAATTTGAAAATCTCCTCCCTATTGGGCCAAGTCCTTGAAGAATTTTAGAATTTTAAGCCTTATTGGGTGAACTTAACATCATGTCCGTTCACAGTTTTACTCATCTCATATGATTAAGGATCCTCTCCTTATTGTGATAGCTAAGGAGAGGATCCTCTTGTTCCTCTTGGCCTCATGCTTCATGAGGTGATGTACCTAGTAAGGCCTCACCGTTCCCCCTTATTCAATTGCTTTCCATTGTCTATATTGCAAATAAAGTATACAACATATTGGGGCATATGCACCGAGTTGTGGTGCCAAAAAGGTGTCAACTTTTTTTTTTCTCTATTTTCAATAGCACATACACGCTATTAGCAAAATAAAAAATTTATATATGATGGGTTGCACACCTGTAGCCCATCATTTTTTTGCCCTTTTCTTGCAGAGTAGCGCGTATGCGGGTTGGAATTTCAACATTTTTGCACCATCCATTGCCAATATGCTTCCTCGCCGACAAAATCCGAGATCACAAGCGCACCCACATCGACGCCGTATGTGATCTAAACTTAAGTTTGCATTGTTTGATATGTTTTTCATATTGTTTTGTAGGGTTTTTACACATTTCATTTAGATTTTTTTATTTATTTGGGTTTCAATTGATTTTTTATCAGGAAATGTCCATAATCAACCAACAAATCCACAAGAACCTCAAAACCCTCAACAACCTCAAAACCAAAACCCTCCTCAAGAAGAAGAACAAATTTCACAACCTAAACCAATTGCAAGACCTCCACCAGGCACACAACAAAATATAATAAATGAAATAGAGAGAGGCAAAACTGAATTAGAAGGTCTCATTGCTCAGTTGAAAGAATCTAGACAAACCAATCCAATGAGGGCCCAATTGGCATCATCCCTCGAATCCATTAAGACCCAAATAGCCTCAGTTAGTGGTCAGTTAGATATGTGCATTATTTAGAAAACCCGGTGAGCAAAATACTATTAGAGAGGGTACTAAACGATTCTCCATCCATTGGTGCATACATGATGCTATTAGAAATAATTTTTGAGATAGATGGTGGATGGTTTTTGATGCCCCTCCTTGCAACAATCACAAGGTCCCCATGTATTTTTTAAAGAAATTATATTGTGAGTTTGTCCTTGGGGAGATCCCCAATTATTTTGATATATTAGACTCCCAGGGTAGCGGTGGGGGGTCATCATTTGAGAGGTTGGGAGCACATCGTGACCCTAATGTAGTTAGGGCACCTGTGGTCAAGCCATAACACAAGCATGTGACTATTCCTTCACGTGTGAAGGAACATGTATCGACCAGTGCTCTTGGGACCATTAATGCTTTGATGTAGACCCTCATCCATTCCATGAGCCCATTAGTTGAGTGGGAGCCTTTTGTGTGTCGTGGTCACATGTGCACTTCATGCAGATCCCTATGCACGTTTGGCACTCATATTGGAGATGGTGAGGATGATGGGCTCATCACTGATCAGTTCTTGAATGACACATTTGGCATTGACACACAGGTAAATTACAATTATAATTTACTAATCTGATGACATTTCATATGTATAGTTAATGATTAATTAACTAGCATCTATTGATATTGTTCAAAATTTAGGGTCAGAGTGTTGTTGGGCCTAGCAGTGATCCTCCAGGCCCATTTTTTGTCCCCTCCATGAGTCTAGAGATATGTATCAATTTAATCATTTTAATTAATACATATATATATTACGTAATCATATTAAGAATTGACAAAAAAAATTATGCATGTGCATCAGTTCTCCACAAGACCCTCAACCTTTACTACAGACTCGAAGCATAGACATCATACGAGCTTCATACAGGTACAGTTGTTTCATATTAATTTAATTCATTTGATTATATTTATTTCATGTTTCATGTTACATGTAACGTGTATTGTATGACATGCAGCTCATGACATCAGACACACCTCCTCATCTCCAATAGTTTGTTGATCGTGGAGTGGCCGCAGCTATGGCTAGCTCACAGCCATTGACTGAGGTATGAAAAAAATTTCTTCGTTTTAGTTGTTTATAATAGTTAGTCTCAAAATTTCTAATGTTATTTATAAGTGATTATATTTATTGAATTGTTGTAGGGTCTCATCACGCTTGATCGTCCACGAGCCTTCAAGGTGGACTTACCGAGTGACTATTTGATGGCGGTAAGAAAATAATTGATTTTGTGTGTACATATATTTTATTTCAATGTATCATAAATATTGATTCATATCTACTTTGTTTGTATCAGCTCGAGTTGGAGAAAAGCCTCAACAAGAGGACAAGCAAGTGTGTCAGGAGGACCCCTGTCATCTCCACCATCTCTCTCCACACGATGACAAAAGACGTTGAGAGATTTGTTTCCTTCCCCTCGTGAGAAGGAAAAGATATAGTTGATCTAGACATGTATATATATAGGCATAAGTGGACATATTCGATACACATTTGAAGTATATGACATTCTATATTTGATGTATGACATTTATTTGATGTATGACATTATTTGACTTATGACATTATTGGTTAATATATGATATGTTTGTTCATATACAACATTATTGGTTATCATAATATATCATGTGTTTGTTAATGTACATGACATTATTGGTTATCATTTTATATTATAGGTTTGTTCATGTATGACATTAAATTAGATATGTCTGTGTATCACATTAAATTAGATATGTGCATGTATGACATTAAATTAGATATGTTTATGTATGACATTAAATTCAATACCTAATCTGTTTGAAACTTTGACAGAATATTGATTATTAACAATAAACTTTATCACTTTTTAAGCATAAGTTAATCATTTGAAATATGTCATCATCATATGATTTATGATCTTGTTCATGTTTAAAGTTTTCCTTCTCTATCATTTGTTTATCAAGTTTAATTCAATACCTAATTAGTTTGAATTTTTGATACAATATTGATTGGAAATAAACTTTATCAGTCAAGATCGATTAGGACCTCCTGGCAATAAACTTTATTAGGCAATATTCGTGGACCTCCTGAAAATTGGTCACCTAAATGAGAACCTTGAGATTTATTAGGAATTCCATGAAAGAAATTAGTAGTTTGAAATTACTCTATCCAACAAAATTAGATCAAAAGTTCTCTAAACATTTATGTTAAAAATAAGATAAAAATTTGATCACGAGTGGTCACAAAGTTTGTGTAGAAGAAAAAATCATTGTTACAAAAAGAATATAGACAAGAAGAAAAAATACAATTAGCTTGTTAAGCTTCAATAAATAGTTGTGATGTATAAGAAAGAGAGATATCTCACATGAGAGGGGGACGGATCTAAGATGACACATAAGATACTTGTAAGAGGGAGCTATACTTGTTAAAAAATTTACAATGCATGTTATGGAAAATCATAGAGCATCTTTAAAAGGAAATAAAAGAGTATGACAAGTGGAAGGAACATGTTTTGTAAACTCGTATTCAAATTTGGGTTTCGATTTTCTAATGAAGGATTCAAGCACTCCAATTTGGTAGTTTTGGCTCATGTTATCCTTGTATCTCACTCTCTCTTATTCCCCCCCCCCTCTCTTTATATTTCTATTTTTTCCATATCTATGTAGCCATCTATCCTCTTCATCTCCCCCTCACTAATGTAGAGATGTTGAGCAAGAAGTGAGGTTTAAGCACTTTCTTTTTCCTAATCTACCAAACTAAACTTGTGGCCTTCCTAATATCTTACTCCTTTAGGATATCATTTTTGTGGCCTATCCAAAGTGATAGGTTAATTTTTGAACTCCTCCAAGGTGAGTACTTCTCCAATCAAGATCTTGCACCTTTTTGTTTTAGGGATACTAGCCCTATTCCAAGCCAATAACTGTAACTCTTCACCAATGGCTTCACCAACCCCAAGTTTCTATTGGGACACCTTCCTTATGTTGAACTGATTGAGAATCAACTCTTGGTTTAACCCTCCAATTGTCATACAGTACAAAATGTTGACTATCATAGAATTCCTTGTAAGTCTCCTACTCTGATTTTCTGGACTTAAATTCCTCTTAGGTTGAAATCTAACTATTATATGGGTAGATTCAGACACCCTTTTGAAATTTATTTAAGACTCCAAATCCTAGATTCCCAATTCCATTCCTGTAGCACCTAACCCATGTAAAGTACATAGACCTAATAAGGTCACACTAGGTTTGGTTTTCAAAGTAATTACTAGATAATTGGTGCACGAATTGGTGCATGGCCTCATACCTCCTCTATTCACCAATATTTATCATCTTCAAATTATGATGAAACACAATAATGTTTCCACTTTTTTCTATTATATATTCCCCCTTATGAAAATATTCATAGAACTAATAAACCCTTCATCTCCTCCTTGCAACACTTCTCTACTTCATGTCTCTGCTTGACTCATATCTTAACTATAACACTTCTCTCCTTGAGTAGCATTCACCAATAGTTCATTTCTCCCCCTTTGACTCATATCTTCTATTTTCACATCACTACCTTTGATATAAGTCCATTCAATATTTTATCTTCATTAACAATTTATCAATGTTTTAAACTAAATTTCCAATGTTTTTAACTAAATTTCCCCTTTTCTTAACATCTTTAAAGTTAGCCAATATTGATTATCCATTGACACATAGGAATATATTTATACTTTTTTTAAAATATTTTATATCTACTCATACTTTTATCATCCCTAGTCATGACAAACAACACAAAACAATGAGTTGCCTCTAGCAATTTGATGTTTTTAGTGGAGGATAGAGAGTTATAGAGTTGGTGAAAATTTGGATGTGTAATGAATTAAAAAAAAATGAGTAAGCAAGAAGCCATTAGACACATGACCTACAATGTGGTATTTTCATGCATTCATTGGGTTTCAATATTATGGCTTTTGTGAGAGCAATGTTATCATTACAAAGAGATTCACACCTTGAAGGTGAGTGCAATGTACCCTTCTCAAACATAATCAATTTGATAATGATTAGGCTTTTTTGAGTTTTTTTGTAGACTAATTTGGTAGACAAGGGAGAACTCCAAATTGGAGAGGACAAGGTTGATTGAGCAATGATTTGTTCATGGACAATGTCAACCTTGAATTTGCATAAGGTTACTATTTAAATTAAGTTTACATTTCAGCACAAATTATTCCTAGACCTTTCCCGAAACTTTGGATGGGGCTAAATAAGAATCCTAATAACTTTTTGTTGAAAGATAATGCCTAGATTTAATGTAATAAATTTTTTTTTTTTTGAAGTTGGCATAAAAAGTTACAAGTTAATTTTGAAGGTCTTAAAGACTCCTAAACAACTCGAAAGTGTTTGTAATTAGTGTAGTGGGGTATAGCTTGATAAAGGGCATCACGAGCTTTGGAATGCTTCTAACAATTCCTCAATCAAACTCTTGGCTCAAAATCTCTTTAACTCAATCCTCAATCAAACTCTTGGCTCAATGGATTATACCACTATATCAATTTATACGTATGATATTCTTCGTAAGTACATATGAAGTGATACAATCAACATATTCTTTTAGTTAACTTTAGTTAGGAGAATGGCCCCAAATTTATCTTTGATATCAACATACCAGATCTTAAGTCTTCCTATCAGTTGCTTTGTAATTGCATCATTCTTACATTGTTGGAAATAGGAGCAACATGAAGGATCTCTAATATTTTCCAAAGGAAGGGTATCTAAGTTTTATATATGTTTCATGTGAGGATAAAGGGTATCCAAAAGATCCATTTCTTCAAAGATTCTTTTGGGAAAAACAAAAGTTATTGATCAATTTGTCTTGTTGCTGTCATAAAATTGGAAAAACTTGCATTGACAACATTTTGGTACATTGAGCATTTTGGCTTAGAAGGTATTGATTGGAACAAGTTAGATATGCCAGAATAAACCTATTGATGTCTTGAAACCTCTTAGAGTTGACTATTTTTAGATTTTGCCCATCAAGACCTAGAAGAGTCTCTTGGAACACTTCTACACTTTTGCTCATTTTGGGTTGTTCAAAGGGCTCATCATACTTTCGTCTACATCAGAAGGGGATAGGATGAGTTTGGGGATAGGGTTTACCCGGCCACTCAAAGCTAATGGAGCAGATAGTTCGATCCCACGACAAAAGGTGAGAGAGATTTGGCAGTTGGAAACTTTGTACTAGCCAATACTGCAAGTTTTAGCATCACCCGAGATGGCATTCTAAAATAAAAATGGAGTGTGATCTCCAAAAAGTGAGAGAGATTATTATAGGTCTCTGCAACACAATCTTGTAGGAGCTAGAATCGCATCCATACCTCACACGAGCTCCGAGATATGCCCTGTCAAAGATCGCAGCCCTATGGCATTTAGTGACCCTTAGGGACATTCTGGTTCAGTGTGCCCGAGAATGTTCGAGCACTGAAGGGGATAGGATGAGGTTGAGGATAGGGTTTACCTAGCCAGCCAGAGCTAATGGAGTAGATAGTTCGATCCCACGACGAAAGGTGAGAGAGATTTGGCAGTTGGCAACTTTGTACTAGCCAATACTGTAAGTTTTAGCATCACCCGAGATGGCATCATAAAATGAAAATGGAGTATGATCTCCAAAAAGTGAGAGAGTTTATTATAGGTCTCCCCAACATGGTCCTGTAGGGACTGGAATCACATCCATACCTTGCACGAGCTCTGAGATATGTCTCGTCAAAGATAGCAACCCTATGGCATTTAGTAACCCTTAGGGACATTTCGGTTTGGCGTGCCCGAGAACTTTCAAGCACTGAAGGAGATAGGATGAGGTTGGTGATAAGGTTTACCTGACCACCTGGAGCTAACGGAGCAGACAATTCAATCCCACGATGAAAAGTGAGAGAGATTTGGCAGTTGGCAACTTTGTATTAGCCAACACTACAAGTTTCAGCATCACCCGAGATGGCAATGTTAAATAAAAATGGAGTGTGATCTCCAAAAAGTGAGAGAGGTTATTGTAGGTCTCTGCAACACAGTCCTGTAAGAACTAGAATTACATCCATACCTCACACAAGTTCTGAGATATGCCCCATCAAATATCGCAGCCCTATGGCATTTAGTGACCCTTAGGGACATTCTGATTTGGCGTGCCCAAGAATGTTCAAGCGCTGAAGGGGATAGGATGAGGTTGGTGATAGGGTTTACCCAGCCACCCGGAGGTAATGGAGCAGACAATTCGATCCCACAATTAAAGGTGAGAGAGATTTGGCAGTTGACAACTTTACACTAGCCAACACTGCAAGTTTCAACATCACCCGAGATGGTAATGTAAAATAAAAATGGAATGTGATCTCCAAAAAGTGAGAGAGGTTATTGTAGGTCCCTGCAAAACGGTCTTATAGGAACTAGAATTGCATCCATACCTCGCATGAGCTCTAAGATATGCCCTGTCAAAGATCTCAGTCCTATGGCATTTAGTGACCCTTAGGGACATTCTGATTCGGTGTGCTCGAGAACATTTGAGTGTTGAAGGGGATAGGATGAGGTTGAAGATAGGGTTTTCCCAGCCACCAAGAGCTAATGGAGTAGACACTTCGATCCCACAACCCTTTTTCCACTAAGTTGCAAATTTGAGCAACTTTTACAACTTTCAACGATGCAACTTTGCACAAAAAGTGCAATTTTTACATTTTTCACTTGATTCCAATTCTATGACTTAGAAAAGTTTTGAAAATAGTAAAACCTCAAAGGAATATAGGAATATAGACAGTTTTATGTTTATTTCCTAAAAGTTGCTAAATTGTTGCAAAAGTTGCTAATGCAACTTTGCAATTTTTGCACTTTTTGGAATTTCAACTAACCACCAACCTGAATGAATCCTAATCATTCAAAATGATTATTATAGACTCTAAACCACTAAAAAAACCTAAAAAAGTGAAAAAAATCGCAAAAAAGTGCAAAAAATTGTAAAATGCAAAAAGTTGGTAAAGAGCAATTTTTGCAAATAATAGTTGTCAAACTGAACATGAGGTTGTATGGTGTTCCAACCATCCAAATGGAAGTTATAACTACTCAAAGGCATGAAATTAAGATCCCCACACTTGGAAAAGTTCATTATACGGATAGTGGACAGCATTGGTCAATAAAAAACTCAGATTTTATGCCTTTTTTTACTATTTTTTCAATTATGTATGGCCTGTAAGGATTGGTAGTGGTACAAGTCTTATATGGTTGGATAGAGAGTTGAGTTAGGATTCCATTTCAATTGGTTTGAGGTCTTTATCTTGTATGCCAAAAAAGTTATATCAGTTTTAGTGTAGGTAGGTCAGATTTACTCCAAATTTGAGAGTTTCAGCAAGATGGAATCCTAACTTGCAAACCCACCATGGGACTTCAATGTCACTTTGTGGAATACAAGTTAGGAGAGGTTTATTTGAGATGGAAGAGATTTAGGGTTGTAGGAACATGGCATCTATTTTTACTAGCAAGCCCTAGACTGAACATAATCTTATGTATGGTCTAGATTTGAAGGAAAAACAAGGATCAGGCTCCTAAATTGATTAATCTGACCCAAGTGAAGGGTGTAGAAGGAAAATTTTGATATATAGTAGAGATCCAAGGGGTTGAATTAAGTCTTTGAACCCATTTGTTTATGTTTTCCTTGTACCCAGCCTAAACTGGCCATTTAGGACTGTGACACAAAGTGGGCAAAAACTTGATGCTAGAGCCGAATTGTTGGTTAATATTTTGGAATCTCTTAGGGGATGTTGAAGAGTGTTTAAAAATTCAAAAAAAGTAGGGGGCCCTTTTTATGGTTTGGGAGTTTGACTATTAAAACTAGGAATTGTCCTAGTAGGAAGTGTTGGTAACAGTTTTGAAATTTGATTGTTGAGTGTTGAGAAACCTCAAGTTTGAGATTTTTCTTGTTGGTTTGAGTCTATAATAACCATTTCCATCTGAAAAGTCAAGTGTTGAAACCATTTAAGAAGTATTTTCCTTTGTAGGCCTATTGGTGGCAGGGAGTTCCTAAGTGTTGATCCAAGTTGTTTGCGTACCCTAAGTTTGAGGGTTGGGCTTGTGAAGTGGAGTCCACTTGCAGGGTTGAGTCTCCCTATATTAGAAGTCCATTGGATCCTTAGTCCTTGGTTTCTTCAATGAATCTATCTTAATAGAATTACCTTGGTGCCCATACACCATTAAGCGATGATGATGAACATGAGTAAAATTATGAGATTTGTGCCTACATGTTACAATGAAAAAGTTGTATCCATTTTGAAATTAAGAACTATAAATCAAGTTTCAAGAGAAGCTTAGGCTATGATGTAGGAGCATCATATGCTTATCAGAGGCACATTGGAGGTCCAAGTCATCACAGAGGTCATGGAGAATCTCCTAGAGTCAATTGGGCAATCCTTCAACCAATCATGGCATTTGAAAGCATAAAAAAGTCATAATGTTGTATGATGTCTTGATGGATTTCAATATTGGAAAAGTTGTAATTGAGCTTGGCACATGTGAGATTGGTGATGCCCTAGGAACAAGGGTTTTGAGAAGGTGAATTGGGGCTTTTGGGGTTAGGGAACCCATAGACTAAAATTGAGAGTGGATTTATCTAATTGAATTCATTTTAGGAGCCTATGAAAAGTTTTAAGTCCATACATTGAGTATTTCTATATGTTGCTTTGTAAATGCACTATTGCTTCATTGATGAAAAAAGGGGTAGTGTGTAGAATCTCAGATATTTTCTAAAGGAATTGCATCCAAGTCTTACATATGTTTTATACAAGGATAAAGGGTATCTAGAAAGGTCATTTACTCAAGGAGTCATTTGAAAAAATTAAAATTTATCCATCATTTTGTCTGGCTGCTATCACAGACTTGTGAAAATGCATTGATAACATTTGGGTGAATTATGCATTTTGGCTTGTAGGGTATGGAAACTGAAAGGTGTTGATGGGAACATGCTAGATAGGCTAGAAAAAACCTATTAAAGCCTAAAAACATCCTAGAGTTGACTATTTGTGGGATTTTCCCAGCAAGACCTAGAAGGGTCACTTGGCACATTGTTACAAATTTGCTCATTTTGGGTTGTTACTTGGGTCCATCACCCTATCCTCTGCATCAGGCTAGAAGACTTTTTTTCTATGGGATGACTACTCTTGGTAATAAGCTACCAAATGTTGAAACTACACTCAAATCCAATATTTATAAGGATAAGGAAGAACTTTTGAAAAATAGTAGCTATGCTAAGTGTACGAATTTGATCAAGGCAAAAAATAAAAATGAAAAGATCTAGTAGCTCAATCGATAACACAAATTTTCCAATTGTTGGCCAACATTGGTGCAGGAGCACCAAGGTCACAAGCAGGAGGCAAGATGAGCAATCCTTAGGCGGATTGGAAGACAAATGGCCTTCTAAGGTCATTAAAACTTGTAATGAGTTTAATTATGGACATGTGATCTTGTTTTGATCATAGATTAATCATATTATAATCAAAGCATTAATGTAAGGCTTAATGGCATTATTGAGCCTACAAGGTACCTAGGGGTCACTAGGAATGGATTTGGATTGATCCTAGGTTAGGGGTGGATAGAAAAGACCTATAAAGGTATTGAATAATGTAATAAGGCTATCAAAGCCTCTAAAAGATGTAAAAGGCACGAAAAGTGCAATATTTTGTAAAATTGCCAACATTGGCAATATAAGCCAAAATGGGCTTAATCGAGTCATGTAAGGGGTCCAAAGGGAGGTTTCATTTGGTTTTGAGAGTCTAAATGAGTTTAAAAACTCATTCCCACATTTGGAAGACAAGTTTGGATGGTCAAAATTGATTGATAACGTAAGAGTTTTGAAGTTTGAGCAATGAATGTATAGTTTTCCCTAAAATTTGAGTGCATAAAAAGGGGTATGTGATTGCTCCAAAAGTGGATTTAGTGTTTTCTCCAAAAAAGAGTTGCATTTTATGTTAGAAGTCATCTAATATAACCAAAGTGAAGGTGTTTCAACCATTTTGGGGTTCTAGAGATGTTGTAAAGTAAGATTTCTAGAAAGCCCTAGGGTAAAGGGGCTAGAAAGGAGGGTTTTGTAAAAACCATTGTAAATTTGATCATGAGACCAAAAAAAAAGAAGAATCCTTGCATTTGAGTCATCTCTTAAGACTTTTTGGGTCATGGGAGTTCCAAAAGTCAAGGGATTGTGAGTTGCTTTGTAAATGGGCTTAAACTAGGCCTAGTTGGCTAACTGAAATAGCCAGTTTTGAGTGATATTTTACAAAACAAGTGTAGTTGGTTTTGGAGTATATTTTAGAGTGAGGAAAAGGATATTTTAATCACCCAATATTTTAGGAAGTTCTATGCAAAAATTTTGAGAAAACAACAAATTAGTGACTGGCAAGGGCTAGTTGAACAAGCCTAGAAGAGGTAAAATTGAGAAAGTGTAAGAGATGAGTTGCTAAGAGTGTGCAAGGAGTTGGAACATGTTATATGGGATGTTTTGAGATAATTGAATGTGTCAGAGTCATGGTATGAAGCCAAGGACAATTTTTGGTATGTTGGAGGTACCGGGGTACATTAGATGCATGGTGAACCATGTGAGTGTTTAGAAGACAAACTGAAGATTTGGGTACTAACCTCTTAGACATGGTTGTAGGAAGATTTTACCAAGTCAGAGACCTCCTCTTGAACCCTAGTAGAGTCTAATTCCTTGGGTAGATTCCAAGAATACAAGAGAATCCCAGAGTTGAGTTGTGGTTCCTAGGGTAATATAGGAGGGCTTTGCATTAAACACACACACTTGTTGTATAGTCATGGATATTGTGATCATTCATGAACTTGAAAAACACCATGTTAGAAATAGTGTTGTGAAAAAGGACTAAAAAATAGAGGGAAATGGCCATTGGATGATCAACATTATCCTTAGAGAGAACTATATGTCACTGCCCCATTATCATCAGATTGAGACCTATTTTCCTTCTTACTTTTTGATGATTTTGATCCTCTGCAATTCTAGGCATAAGATGATTAACATAAAATGGTACTTGAACAAAGAACACTAATAAATATTGAGGATGTTAATTGATAATACCATTTTGCAAATTATTTTGGCATCTCACCCTTTATCACTTGTGTGTCAACTTTATTAGCCCTCTTCTTTGGTGACCTGCAAATCAAGAATTAGCATAGTAAAAAATCTAAGATAAGATTAATCCACTAAAATTAGAGAATGAAAAAAATTGAATTTGGTTTGTCATTAAGAATTATCCATTTGTAGAAATCCTTGCCTTCTGAGTTATATGATAACCCTTGCTTGATGAGTATTGAAAACTTCTCCCATTGTATCCTTGCTTTTTCCAGTTTGAAGTTTCTGGTTACATGCACACAATCATTACTTTACATCACAAAGCATTCAAATTCTTAAAATATTCATTTTTTTTCATTACATTATGATCTAAATAACAAATTCTAAACTTTCACTTATTCAAATGACTAATCTAAAAATGGGTCCTATTAAAGAATCTAATATAAATTCAAATAATGTATATAGATTCTAAACAAATCAAAACTAAATCTCATCACTTACAAATCATAACAATATGGTCCACCTTAATCATGTGGATAATCTTGGGGAAGAGGTTGTAACATTGTATTTGGATCCAATTGATCACTCTTTCTCTCTCTCCCTCTCTCCCTATTCAATCTAATGAGCCAACTGGATTTGCTCGACATTTTAATGTCTCAAGTATTACCTCATGGTCTGACTCATGAACTTTCCAAAGAATCTTATTATGTGGTTTTCCACCATATTTTATCAAGTGGACATTTGATGTGACAACAAGGTTTGAATAATGAAGAATCTTCCTCTCTATTTTCCAATCCTCAAATAACCACAAGTTAGAGTTCTTCATAGAATATCATCTAAGCCATGTGCCTATTACAACCACCGCACTAACATGCTACTCTAAACCTTCACCATCTATAACTGAGTGATCCAATTTTTATTTGGCTTCAACACAACAACACAAATAATAATATGACCCTTCTTCATTGTCTCAGATGCAATAACAACAAAAACATGGCCTGCAGTGACACATGTATAAAATGCGATCATTAATTCAGAAAATACTTGGGTAAAAGTTATAACGTTACATATTGAAATTAAAAAGATATATAAATATATATATTATCAGGTTGCATTAGATCTGACAAGTGGTCAAAGTCAATAGACGAATCCATCTCTACCATTTCCAGTGCTTGTGGAGGACAATAGGTGTCAATTGGGTCCAAAGCCCATATATCCCATTTGTCCACCCATTCAGTTGACTCACAGTCATCCCAATTTTCCTCTGCACATGATGTACAATAGCATGCCATTTTTTGTGTGTGGATACTCCATGAACCTGCATCAGAGCTTCTAAAAGAGTGTAACTCACTAGATCCTATTAGCGTGCAACAATCCTGATACGGTGCAATGTTAGTATTATCTATCAACCAAAAAAATCTACAAACTGTAGACTTACCTTTCTTACCCTGACCCATTGTAGCGTTACACCATTGGACAATGGATTTTGCATCTATCAATATTGCTCCATCTTTGTACTTTATTTCTTCACAAACCAAGGCTCTTTTAATGCATGTGCCTGCACCATCATGCTCTCCCTTACCATGATCTACCTCTGTGAAATTCCACATATATTGAATTATACACAACCTATGCATCCTGCTCAACCAATAGAACATCCATGCATTCTGGAATTGAGATGCACAATTGTCTGACCAAATAATGTGCTGACGATATGTTATGCCCTTGTTAGCCAAATCTCCATAAAATAGTTGAAAACAACCATGTACGAACTCTGTCGAATGTGATCGATCATCATTGATGAAAAAATGGTACTCCCTCAAAAATTTTCTATCATCCTCTCTACTTGTAGGTGAATGCATGAATGTTATGTGAACAAATATGGAAACCTCTTGAGAAGTATAATACTTTGCTTGCACCTCATTTTGTGGTTTTAGTGTGTAGTTCTCTGTGAAATATACAACTGAAACAATGGTATCCAGTGGAAACATATCCTCACACAACTTGAATTGCAAATCCAACCATCGAGCTCTATGGGTATGCCTTGCATACTCATAAATAATCTTTTCACGAAAAATCTTCATGAACTCATACACTACAATCTTTTCAATGACTAAATCACATCTTTTACCATGTTTCCCATCTTTTAGAGCATATGTCACTGTCTTAAATTTTTTGTAATCTACTATTTCATTTCCAATTGCATGTGTACTATCCATATGTTGACAAGTTGATAAAAGTTGCAAATAACCACAAAATAAGCACGTACTATCCAAGCATGATGTCTTGTAAAATTGTTGGTCATCCCCTATTTCACATAAAATGTTGGATATGAATTCCCTTGAAGATCTTGGTGGCTCATTCATGTCACAATCTTGCAAAACAAATTGAGAACGCAAAACTATGCATATATGCCTAAAAATATCAAAATGGTTAGAAAATTCAATATGTATCCTATAACAACAAGTTGTGTGTGTGTGATTTATCTTCACATAAAAAGGTTTACCCATCTCAAAAAAAAATTGACTTACAAATTTGAGGATACATTCCAATAAATTTTGCAAAAAATTGTGTTTGAGTTGAGTCCAAAAAATGTTTCGCATGTGGGTTACGATTTTGGCTACCAATCCTCCTTCTTACAACATCTCTTTGATTAGGGGAAACATGTGTTATTTTTTCAAAAATCTTCGATCAATGATTTCAAGGCTTCACTAATTTCTTTATCCTTTCACGGTAGTCTACCACTAAATGTCCATAACTCATTTTTTGTTGGATCTTCTAATCTCTCATGCCTTAGCATGGCTCTCCTTAGAGTACCTTTACCAATTTTAAATATTTTTCTTGTCTTTCTGATGAGTCGAGCTTTCTTCATTTGGCTACTTACTATTGTCGATGTAAGTACTCATCTTGCGATATTACTATCTTTGGTGTGTGATTTAGAATCCACTTTGTCATAAGCACTCATTAGATTCTTTACAATATTTTTTTCAATTGAATCGTCCATAGTTCTTAGCCCAAGAATCTTCATGATAGGCCTAAATTTCAAATTTCTCATCATTTCAACAAATAATTGACATTGACCTGTAATATTTAATTTTTCAAAAAATAATCTCCACATACGATTAAATTTTCTTTGACAAGTACGCTTTCTAATCTTGTCAAGCATTGATTTCAAAATTTTAGTATCAATATCAATCAAATATTTTGGTCTTTTAAAATAAATTCTAGAAGGTGTCATAATCTCTTCCATTCTCTCAATATTTTGAACATCAACATAAGGTCGAGTGTGTTGTGCACCTTGAACCAAAGATGATGTGCCTTGACAATAAGATGAAAAAGATGGAATATCACCTACTTGATGTGTTGATGGTGTACCTTCAACATGACATGATGGAGTGTGTATATCGTCAGATCTACAAATCAGTATCTCTTCAACATGAGAGGATGATATGACTTCAACATTGGAAGATGGTGTAGTGGACAATATTTCTCTAACATTGGAAGATGGTGTAGCGGACGATATGACTCCAACATTGGAAGATGGTGTAGTGGACCATATGGCTCCAACATTGGAAGATGGTGTAGTGGAGGATATGACTCCAACATTGGAAGATGGTGTAGCTTCAAAATTCAATTGTCTTCTTATGCGTAACAGTCTCATTCGTTCTCTTTGTCTTTCTAATTCTTCCTCTTTGTTTCTTTGTATCTGTGGTTCTTGATCCTCTTCGAAAGTCAATTCTTCATTATTGCTTTGAAATTTTCTTTTCTCATGTAGTAATTTTATTTTATCTCCTTTAATTGCCAAATATTTCTCTCTATCTTCATTTGTTTGAGTTTTTGGTTTCTTCCTTGGCATGATGATGATTTTTACATGTCAAATTTTTCAAACATCTAAATTACTTAAAATGTGTAAATTAAAAATTATTCAAATACATATAAAAATTATAATTATTTGAATGAATACACAATATATATCAAACGACTTGTCAAATTTTTAACCATTTCGAAATAACATTTCATTCAAACATACAAATTTCAATGAATTCACTATATATTAAACAAAATGTCAAATTATAATCAAATTTGTATCTATATATCAACAAACAATATTTAAAATAGATTTCACTAACCTTTTCTATACAAGGAAAATTCAAAAAGTCTTCAAATCACATAACCAATGATTTAATATGGTGTTTGCTAGCTTCCAAAAGTGTTGAAATAGTGTTTGCTATGTTGAAACCCATGATTTCTGTCGGAATAACAGAGTGCATAAGAGACCAAAAGTAGAGAATGGATGAAATGGGCCCCAAAGTTGCTTTTTGTCCATTTTAAGGTGATTTCACATAGTGTGTATGCACTATAGCGTGTATGCACCATAAAGCGCGTATGCACTATGTGGAAACACATCGCTCTCAATCTTCCCTACTCTCTCTCTCCCACCCCCTACCCTCTCTCTCTTCCTACTCTCTCTCCCCTCTCCCATCCCTTACACTTTCTCTCTCCCCTTGCCCATCCTTTACTCTGATCTCTCTCGCTCTCCCTCTCCCACCACCTACTCTCTCTACCTCTCTCACCCTCTCTCCTCTCCCATCCCCTACTCTTTAGATCTCTCACACACACTCTTATCCCCCCACTCTCTTCTCTCTGATCCCCTACTTTCTACATCCATCACACACTCTCTCATCCCCCCATCTCTTTCCCTCTCCCTCTCCTACTGCCTATTATCTCTCTCTCGAGTTCTCCCTCTCCCTCTCTATACTCTCTCTCTCTCTCTCCCATCCCTTACTCTCACTCTCTCTCTCCCATCCCCTACTCTCTCTCACACTCTCCCATCCCGTAATCTCACTCTCTCTCTCCCATCCTATACGAGCTCTCTCTTCCACCACCTACTCACTCTCACACTCTCTCTCCCATCCCCTACTCTATCTCTCTTACACACACACACACCCATCCCCCCCTCTCTCTCCCTCTCCCACTCCCTCTCCCACTGCCTACTTTCTCTCCCTCATCCCCTACTCTCTCTCTCCTCTCCCATCCCCTACTCTCACACTCTCACACTCTCTCCCATCCCCTACTTTTTCTCTCTTACACACATTCCCATTCCCTCTCTCTCCCCCTCTCCCACTACCTACTTTCTCTCCCCCATCATTGTACTCTCTCTCTCTACCACCCCCTACTCTCTCTCACACTCTCACACTCTCTACCATCCCCTACTCTCTCTCTTTCACAGAGACACACACTCTTATCCCCCCACTCTCTTCTCTCCCATCCTCCCTATCTCTCTCCCTCTCCCTCTCCCACTCCCTCTCCTACTGCCTACTATCTCTCTCTCCCATCCTATATGAGCTCTCTTTGCCACCACCTACTCACTCTCACACTGTCCCACATCTCCTACTTTGTCTCTCTTACACACACACTCCCATCCCACCCTCTCTCTCTCCCTCTCCCACTCCCTCTCCCACCACCTATTTTCTCTCCCCCATCCCCTACTCTCTCTCTCCTCTCCCATCCCCTACTCGCTCATACTCTCACACTCTCTCCCATCCCTTACTCAGTCTCTCTTACACACACACTCTTATCCCCCTCTCTCTCTCCCTCTCCCACCGCCTACTTTCTCTCCCCCATCACGGTACTCTCTCTCTCTGCCACCCCCTACTCTCTCTCACACTCTCACACTCTCTCCCATCACCTACTCTCTCTCTCTCACTCTCACACTCTCTCTCCCATACCCTACTCTCTCTCTTTCATAGACACACACACTCTTATCCCCCCACTCTTCTTCTCTCCCATCCCCTACTCTCTACATCTATCACACACACTCCCATCCCCCTATCTCTCTCCCTCTCCCTCTCCCACTCCCTCTCCTACCGCCTACTATCTCTCTCTCTCAAGTTCTCTCTCTTCCTCTCTACTCTCTCTCTCTCCCATCCCTTACTCTTGCTCTCTATCTCCCATCCCCTACTCTCTCTCACTCTCCCATCCCTTAATCTCACTCTCTCTCTCTCTCCCATCCCGTATGAGCTCTCTCTACCACCACCTACTCTCTCTCACACTCTCACACTCTCTCCCATCCCCTACTCTATCTCTCTTACACACACACTCCCAAACCCCCTCTCTCTCTCTACTCTCCCATCCCCTACTCTCTAGATTTGTCACACACACTCCCATCCCCCCTCTCTCTCCCTCTCCCACTCCCTCTTGCACTGCCTAAGTTATCTCTCTCTCTCTCTCAAGTACTCTCTCTCCCTCTCTACTTTCTCTCTCCCATTCGCTACTCTCACTCTCTCTCTTCCATCCCCTACTCTCTCTCACACTCTCTCCCATCCCCTACTCTCTCTCTCTCTCGCCCCCATCCTGTATGAGCTCTCTCTGCCACCTCTTACTCTCTCTCAAACTCTCACACTCTCTCCCATCCCCTAATTTATCTCTCTTATAAATAAATACAAATTCCCATTCCATCCCTCTCTCTCCCATCCCCTACTCTATCTCTCTTACACACTTCCATTCCACCTCTCTCTCCCTCCCACTCCCTCTCCCACCACTTACTATCTCTCTCTCTCTCTCACTCTCCCTCTCTCCCTCTCTCTCCCATCCCTCTATCATTGCCTACTCTCTCTATCTCTCTCTCCCCTCTCTCATTCCCTACTCTCTCTCTTTCACACACACACACCCATCCCCCCTCTCTCCTCTTCCATCCCCTACTTTTTATATCACTCGCTCTCCCTCTCCCACTCCCTCTCCCACCACCTACTCTCTCTCTCTCTCACACACACACTCTCTCTCTCACTCTCACTCTCACTCTCACTCTCACTCTCACTCTCTCTCTCTCTCTCTCTCTCTCTCTCTCTCTCTGCTACCCCCTACTCTCTCTTACATTATCACACTCTCTCCTATCCCCTACTCTCTCTCTTTCTCTCTTACACACATTTCTATCCTCACTCTCTCTCCTTCTCCCATCGCCTACTCTCTCTTCCATCCCCTACTCTCTCTCAAGATACTTTGTCTTCCCCCTCTCCCATTCCATACTCTCTCTCTTTCACACACATGCACTCCCATCCTCCTCTCTCTCGTTCTTCCTCTCCCACTTTGTCTCCTAGTGCCTACTCTCTCTATCTCTTTGTCTCTCTCTCACACACACATAGCCATTCCCCTGCCCCCCCCAACCTAGCTCTCTTTTGGTCTTGGTTTGCAATTTAGGCGTCAATAGTGTGTGCGCCCTATAGTGCGCATGTGCTACTAAAAATTCAATGCTTCCAATAGCGTGTGCACGCTATAGGGCACACGTGCTATTGAAAGCTTTGCATTAAACCCAAGCCAAAGGCTTAGTTCTTCCTTGGAGATCCAACCCAAAGGTTTGGAGTTTATAAATAGGTCTAAAATGTGTTTTCTAGAAAACATACCAAAAATGATTGATTTTTCTTGTGTGCTCCCCTTCAAGATTCCTCGTGGTTGGGTATCGATAAGATCAGGTTACATAGCATTATAGGTCTCTGTGTTAGCTATCTAACCATATAATTTATTTTTAATTTGAACTATTTCAAGCCTTTCATCTATAATTTATTTTGAATGTATGTTCATTTTTTGTCAAAAACCACCATGTACTAATTGGGCTATAGATTTTAGCTCATTCATCGAATTTTACAACAACTTAGTTTTTTAGAAACTAGACTCCATTCTACACACTTTGGAAAAAAAAAGTTTTGATTTTAGATTAGTTTTCAATTATTTCTAGGGGGAGCACATAGATATTTCATGTTTTTGGGATGTGTCTAGTTAAAAAATTCATTAAAAAAAAATACACATTATAAAATTATCCGAAAAATTTGGGATAAACTAAATAGTGTTAAGTAACTTTTGACAAGAGCGATTAAAGAATTTCAAAAAAAAAGTTAAAATTTTAGGAGGGCCACACTTGGTACTGTGTTATGTTTTTTTGGAATAAACAGTACCACTTTTTGTGGCCCCCTTTTTTGAGGACCTAAAACTAAACCATTTTGAAAACAAATTAGTAGTTTAGAAACTAGATTCAAAGGACTACGACTTTTGTTTTTTTCATATCTTAAAATTTTGAGCGTAACTATCTTCAAATTCTTGTTGAAGTTCAAAATTTTCAAATTTCAAGAAAAAGGTGTCCACTTATACCCACCTTTTGGCAACACAACTTGTTGCACTTACCCATTGATCCCATATAGATCTGATTAAAGGTGACAATATGCAGTTTATTGGTATTTATATGATGCATAAATAGGCCAAAATAGTATAATCTAGGCATAAATAGTCCAAAATAGTATAATGCATTCATAATATAATACATGATTTTTTTTTAATTAAGTAAGCCCTTAGATGCTATTTTATTAAGGAAGCAAGAGTTATATTTGATGGCTTTCCCATTGAGTTCATGGAATTTCCCCCCAACTTCAATCTACATGAGACAAAAATTCAAAGAAGGATGACATGTTATAACTTGGGACCTCTCCCAGATAGTTTGGTCAACCTCAAGAATCTACAATACATTGAAAACTGCTTTGGATCATTCATGGGTTTTGAGAAACCTACCCTTCCTCAAAAAGATGTTATTTCAAGAAGATGTTTATTCATCCTGACTCTTCTAAAGTAGCATTTAATTCAAATTAAATATGATTAGTAATTGAGTTTAATCAAGTGCTTAAGTCTAATTCTGAGTCTAATTTACCATTGAAAACTTTTTGAAAAAGTAAACAAAAGGGTGTTTTTTGATGAAATTCATGCATTTTTATGTTTATTAGGATTCTTCTATTTTTCACATGCATATGTAGGCATTTGAATGTGATGCAGGAGCATCCAGAGGTCTAAGGGTAATCTTGTGTCACTCAAAAAAAGTACTTAGACTTAGTTTCTGTTTCATGTGTTTTCATTTCTGGATACCCATTTGGGTCAAATAAAGGTTCCAACTCTCACAGTTCCACTATCAGTGTTCTAGGTTAGAGTATTTGAACACCTTGGGATACATGTAAATGTCAGAAAAATAGGAGTATGTAATTGAGCCATCATTTTGGTGAACTAGAAGGTGTAAATTGGCCAGATGAATGTAATTATAATTTAGAGCATTCTAGAAAAAGAATCAAGTCAAAAGGCCCCACGGTTTGAAAGTTATCGCAGTTTTTCAATTTTTGGAGACATCCTAAGAATGCTTCAATTTCAAATTAAGGGCATTAAATGACCTCAAACAGGGCCAAAAATGGGGAACGAGCAAAGCTGGTCTTTTAGGCTATAGGGTGCTTCGAGAGCTTTCCGAAAATGTAAACGGTTCATCAATCGGAGCTACGGTTCAAAAGTTATGCCTCCCGAAAGTTCGGTTACCATTTCTAGATTCTTCTAATTTTGTGCCGACTTCTAATGCGACTTTTGGAACCTTCCATTTTGGAAGTGGATGCCAACTAGCACTTTCCAGAATGTATTCCTAATCCTTAACCCTCTGAGGTCTATTTAAGAACATTTCTAGCATTGTAAAAGGCAATTTGAAGTGGAGTTTGAGAGGAGGTACTAAAAGGAGAAATTATCTCCAGATTTATGCTATTGTAAGCCCATAGGGCATGTTTAGAAGTCTATTTTCTCTGCACTAAGTATACTAGCATATTTTCATAGTTAATAAAAATTTCCCTTTCCTGTTGTGTCCATTCTATGCTTGGGTTGTGTCCCCATCAGAATGCATTTAGAGTGAGAATCAATAAAATTTGTAAAATTGAGAAAAAAAAATTCATGCAACAATTTTTGTTGCTAAGCAACTTTTGCCTTCCCAAAAAATTGTAAATGTTGCTCAACAACAAAATTGTTGTATGGCATCTTTTTTTTGTCAATTTTGCAACTTTTATTGATTCTCAATCTAAATGCCTTCAAATTCCTACAAATGCATGTCAAAACATAGAAGATTCCTAATAAACATAAAAATGCATGATTTTAGTCAAACCCTCGCGTTGATCAATGTTGACTGACCTAGATCTTGACCAACAATTATAATTGAGACATCATAACTATTCAATGCTATGTATTAGCTAGGTAGATTGATGCAAAGTGCACACAACATAAAATTCTATTACCTTGGTCAATCTTTCAACATGCACAAATGTACCATTGAGTGGAACAATGATCACTAAATATGCAACTCAAATTAATAGGGTATTTTTTAGTGGCTAATATTCGCTAATTGGCTAATTTTAGGAAATTTTGGCTAATAATTTAGTTCTTAAAAAGATTTAAAATTGCCACATTTTTATTAAATTTAGCTATAAAAATTTATTTAAATAGTTAAAGATTCGCTAATTACTAATAGAAATTATTTTTATTTTTCAAAATAATGTAAGATTCGCCAATATTTTTATATCTCTTTTTCGAGGGGGGTTGCTTAAAGTTTACCTTGCTACAATATTAATTCAAACTTTCACTTTTCCTTTCCTAGGTTTACCTATTGCTCATTGTAGTGCTTGCCCCTAAGTTACATTTTTACTATAGTTGTCGAACTCTTTTAGGCTAGTTTTATGTTGATTACTAGTAGTATTGTTTTGAGTATTAGATATTGTTTTAGATTCAATTAAATATATGATGAGACTACTTGGTACTCTATATTTCATGTATGCATGATGATTATTAGAATGCTTTAAGTTATTGATGATGATTAGTTAGATGGTTTATTATCCTATGTGTTTTCTTATGGATACTTACCCCATACTACATGTGTATGGTGTGTGTGTTTGTTTTCTTTATGTATGGCATTTCTAATGTGGTTAAAGAAGGGAGTCGTAGTCACCTACTAGGAGGGATCTACATGATGCACCACTTCCTACCATTGCCTATTTAGCTTAGAATATTGTGTTTGTACATGCATAGAATTTATGTAGGTTGCAGGTACTAGGTATAAACATTCCTAAATTGCTAAGATGAGCGTACCCTATCGCATTATCTCAATGGTAAGAGAGGGGAGATAAATTCTTAAGTCCAAATCCTAAACCTTTAAGTTATTTGTTCCAATTGAAAATTAGGACAAGTATCTGAGTCATGTACCCTTCGAATGTGTCGGATGATGTTAAATTGTGATTATAACCCTTTAGTTTGATGTTGAATGTGTTTTTCTATGATGGGTTTTCATATTTTTGTTTTATGAGTCTTTGGTGAATTTTCTATTAATTAAGTCTAATTAAAAGATTAAATTAATGATTTAATTTAATGAGGAATTATTATGATATTTGATTATATTTAATTAATTAGAAAATTAATTAAATAAAAAGAATTAAATTTGAAGATTTAAAAAAAAAGTAATAAGTGTAAATTTGGAACGTGATAATATTTAATTAATTTAATAATAATATATTTAAAGTTCATTTTTAAATAAATGCTAAATATTTTTATTATTCAAGTTAATAAATACTTTATCAATTAAGTTTCGAAAATAAACTAAAAAGTGAAAAGATATTAAATTATTAAAAGTTTCATGATTGCATAATGTGTGCATGAGTTTGAAAATTAATAAATCAATTAAAAAAGAAGTCAAGTGAAAATTAAAATAAAAGTAATTTAATTAATTAATTAATGTGCATGGGAAAGATAAAAGAAAGATAAATAAAAGTTAATAACAAGTTAAGAGTTGTGAGCAAAGAGTTCTCTGAGATGAACACACAATTGGTGCCCCGATTTTGGGGGAGAACTCCATATCACAACTTGGGGGCTCATTTTTAAATGGGCCACAAATTTTGGAGAAGGAAAGAATTCTTGGAAAGGAGAAGGTTCTGAGAGGAGGGTTTTTTCTCTACAATTTTATGAGGCGTAGTTATTAGTATCAGTATCCAGGTAGACGCTTGTGATTTTTGCATATTTTAATACGCTCTTCTTTCTTGTCTTTATCGTATCTGTTTAATGGATGCTTGGATAACTCTTGTGATGAAATTTATCATATTATGATTCTCTAGTGCATGTGTTAAATCTTCTATTTATTGGAAAACCAAAAGATCTATATAACCCTCTTCAATAGATTAAAAAAATAAGAAGTTAATTAGGAAGGGTTTGAATGAATATGAGAATTCTTCTTATTAAAAGAAAGAATATATATGTATTAGTTAGGGGTTCATAATAAATTATCTATCAGGTTAATGTTGGGAATTTGTTAAAAAAAATAAGAAGAAGTTCATTTTATAATTCTGTGCATACAGAATTGCATAAACTAAATTATCATTTTAAAAAAAATTACAAAAAAAAATGTTTATTAAAAATGTTTTATAAAATATATTTAAAATAATTTTTTTTAAAAAATTGCTTGGAGGATGGACAGTCACATCCCACCCCCCAACCGGCAGCACTGTCCACGATAGTGGACTGTCGACATCCTTTAAAGGTTGCGCGGTAGGCCATTGCCGTGGCCGAGCCGCAACGGCCACCCTTATAAAAGGGTTGGCAACTGTTTACATAGTACTAGATATATTAAAAATGCAGGCCAATGTTATTCAATTTTTATTAATTTTTTTTAAATTTTATTATAATTTAATTTTAATTAAAATTTTTAATAATATTTGTTATAATTTTTAAAATATTATATTATTAATAAAGTTTATTAAAAAAATTTTAATTTATAAAAGAAAAATTTATAAATGATTTTTAACATAGTTATTAATTTATTTAAAATAAATTTATAACAAAATTAATTAAATGTTAATTAATAAACATTAGTTTATTTAAAATAAAATTTAATTCAAATTACTATGCGCATTAGTTAGTAAGATAGGAGATCTTTTTTTAAATCATAAATCCAAATATAGTATTACCCTCAGTAAATTTTAGAAAATTGATTTCAAAATATATAGGGGGTAAATCTTTGTTTTAATTAAACAAATTCATGGGTTAATTATAGGATAAAAAGGAAATCTTCTTAACTTGAGACTTACACTAGAACCAAAATGGGAACCTTGTATTTAACCCAACCATGTGAATCAAAATGAACCAAAACATGTACTTGCATCTTGTTTCTATATGCTATTTGTATTTTGAGGTTTGGGGTTGACTAGATTGTTGACCAGTTTTAGGATGTCTACCAGAGGCTTGGGGGTTTTGTGAGTGTGGTATTATGCTGACTCGATCTTGAGTACTTTTACTTAACCATGGTATGTGATGGTATGCTCTATTTTGAGTATGTTTATATTGCTAATTATTGTTTTCATTGCCTTGTGGGATGGCAAGATTTATGCTATGAGATATCTGACTTAATTATTTTTGAGTCCTCGATCATTTATATTTGGGTTACCTTCCAGTCACTTTGATAGGACTGAAGTGTTTGCTATGTTCTTGATGATGCCATATTGTGACATGTTTGACTTAACCACTTTGAGTCGTTGATCATTATTATTGGGATACTTTCTGATTGCTCATTGCGAATTGATGGATATTGTGATTTATCTTCGATGCTTCCAGTTGCTTGCAGAGAACTAATGCAATTATTGTGGATTATCTTTTGATATTTTCCAATTGCTTGTATATGGCTAAGGTGATATTTATATGATTTTTGATTTGTGATTTTATGAGCCTAGGATAGGTAATCTATATGTAGTGTCGGGAAGTGGCTTGCAATGGGGGTTGGGGCCCTAAGTGGCTGCCAGGGTAACTCATTGTAATTTGTTTAATAAGTGATTACATTACACCAAATGAGAGTAAAATGAACCTAATAAGAGTTAATTGTATGTTCTTGCCAATGCCTTGAGTGCTATTATAGACTAGGATGGGAGTAGAGAGAATTCTTGGTTGCGACCTTGCATTCTATAGTATGCCTTTTTAGTACGAGAGGATACTAGTGGCCGCAGTGGGATCACTAGGGACCTGAGAGTCCTAAAGGATTTCTTGAGTAACTCCGAGCATGATTCATGCAATGACACTTGCCCACTTACATAGTAGATTCCTACGTGTCTTGTGTGCCTCTGGGTCTAGATGTTAATCTATTTTGGAACCTTTGAGTTAGTATACTTTTAGGATTTTATGGACTTAGAGAGTACTTGTGATATGTGATTTGATATCTTGTTTGGGACTTGAGACTATCTCCAGCACGATGGGAGTGGGCCATTTAGGTTCCACGTGGTCAGGTGGTAGTGCTTTTTCACTCTTACCATTGAGATCCGTCTGTAGTCACCATGGTTGGAGCTTCTTGAGATGATTGTTTATCATATTTAGATAATGTTATTTACTAATGCACTTCCTTATATTGATGAGTAGCATGTGATGGATGATGTTATCTACTTTTTAGGATCGTCTTATGCTTTACTCTAGCATGTTAGATTTCCTTATGCATATGTTGTAGCATGTTTTAGTAGTGACATCCCTATTACGATAGTACCAACGATCTAATTGGTGGCTTGGGTTGTTATTTGTGGGTGATGGCTAGGGCCCATGATGGTCTTATGATACTATTGACGGTTGGGAGGAACCACACACTTAGTTAGTTGTGTTTTATGATGCATAGTTGTATTTCATGTTGGATGTTTATATCTTTTATGATGGATGGATATATCATGCATGGTGGATGGTTTCATTTATTTTATTGTACTTTGTATCATGGATTCGAGGAGGATGATGTATTTCTATTTCTACATATGTATATTATTTTAGCCTTTCATACCCTGTGACATGTACAATGGATGATTGAGCATTCTGAATTAATTTGCCAAGAGGCATTTGGAACAAATGTATCTTAAATGGACATTGGACTTTATATTCTTTAATATGGATATGATAGTTGATAGACTAAGTATTACTTTAAATTTATATGTGATTCAATGTCTTGGGATCCTTAAGAAATGTAACCTATTATGTATGCTTTAGTTGTTTGTATGATATTGCTTCCACTACTATGTGTTTGATGTGTATACTTTATCTTTCTTATTTCAAAGAAAAAAGTTACCAAACTTAGTAAAACTTTAGGTCATTTCTTTTGGGTCCCTTTGTGGGGCGTTAAATCTGGTATCAGAGCCCAAGTTTCTACATTGGGAGCTCTAGGGATATTGGAACACCACTAGTGTTAACTAGTTGAAGAAAAATGAAACTTAAAACTGTTATGTATATAAATTTCAAACTAAAATTTGAACTAGTTGAACTGAAACTCAAAACGTAAACTTTTAGTTGTATATTTTTTTTCATACTTCAACACTTAGATGTCAAACTGAAATTACAATTAAATCTAAACATAGGCAAAGCTAAACATTGAAACTTAAATTATTTTCAAAACATGTGTCTTTTATCTATGATTTACAGTAGTATGTTTTATGGTTATTATAGTATCTTGTATCTTGTTGTAGGATGGTATCTAGGAGAAGATCTTTAGTTAGAGGTCATAGCCTAGGCCATGGTAGAGGTTGTGGATGAGGCAGAGCCATCAGTGTACATGAGTCTATCCACGAAGACCATAATCGGGAAGAGAGTAGGGAAGAGCATGTTAGTGAGCATGAGGAAGAAGAGAACCATAGAGAGCAGCAGACCGACTTAGAGGAAGTTGACTTGAGGAAAATGATGAAGACCATCATTGATCGCTTACCTCCTTGTCAGGGTGTTGGTCAAGATGGGGCTCATCAGGCAGGATATGAGCATAGACCTAGGTCTAGGAGCCCTTGAAGGGATCGATAAAGATCCATATTATCCACTCAGATGCAAGACCTTTAGAGGTCTAAGGTCAAGCCCTTTAATGGGCATGGTTTAGGCTATGTAGCAGATCAGTGGCTTATTGCTCTTGATAGGATTTTCACTATGCAAGACTTTGATAGTGATGTCAAAGCAAGATTTGTTATCGCCAACCTGGAAAATTTTGGAGCCACTATACCAAGGCTCCCAAACAATGCACTAGTACATTTGGGCCAATTTTTTGACCTTTATTGGTCAAAATTTCAACCCAATTTTTTACCATAGTTTGACCAAATTTGACCAACCCATTGGTCAAAAATTTTTTGGTCAAAATTTTGACCAATGGGCTTGTTGGTCAAAATTTTGACCAACCTATTGGTCAAAAACCTTCCAGAGAAACAGTGAGAGTTTTTCCAGGGAGTGGTCAAAATTTCTACCAATGAAGGTAGAAACTTTCCACCAATAGAGGTAGAAATTTTGACCAATTCAGGGGAACATTTCAACCAATGGATGTGGAGATTTTGACCAATGAAGGTAGAAATTTAGAACGACTAAGGTAGAAAATTTGAACTAGTGAAGATAAAAATTTGGACCAATGAAGGTAGACATTTTGACCAATGAAAGTGGAAAATTTTGACCTTTGAAGGTAGAAATTATGACCTTTGAAGGTAGAAAATTTTGACCAATGAAGGTAGAAATTTTGACCAATGAAGGTGGAAAATTTTGACCTGTGAAGGTAGAACTTTCGACCAACAAAGGTAGAAAATTTTGACCAGTGAAGGTAGAAATTTTGACCAATGAAGGTAGAAAACACCCAAGCATTGGTAAAAATTTTGACCTTTATTTTGTTCTAGGTTCATATTGTCAGGTGTGGTCTTTCTTCATAGGAAAATATATATACAAATAAATTGGACATGTTGTAGTTAATGTTTATATCTGCACATATGGAAATTGTTTATTAATGTTTTCAAATGTAACTAAAATGATCCTATAATTTCTAGAAGGCCTAGATGTTTGCAAAATGTGGATTTATAGAAAATGTATATTAGTTATTTGCAAAATGCCTCAAAGAGATGTCACAAAGTGCAAGTTACTTAGGTGCTAACAGCAACATGCCATGACTAATCTTGATAGCAATGACAAATGTGATTAATGCATCAACTAATGAAGATGACTAAAAGATCAAAACATATTAATGCGATCTTCAATCAAGAACATGTGAGCTCAAAAGATGGGTAAATTTCAAAAAGTTGTGAGCCTAAGATCATTACAATTTCAGCCATGAAATAATTGCAATTGAAATTTGTTGAAACATAGGCCTGAGTGGGTTGGCCTAAGGGTCAAAAGAAGAATTCAGATTTCACTTAGTTACAAATCAATTAGCTTATGCAAGTTTGGCCTCATGGTGGTTGTACAATTTTAAAAAACTTAATCCTTAGACCATTTGGGCCTAACATCAAGGGATGTGAATTTAGGACTCAAATGTCTATAAAGGTTGGATGTTGAAATTCTTTGGAACATGCAAAACAATTCCATAAGCATATAAGAAGAGCAAATTGGCGAGTTTCACCTTGGAGGATGATTTTGGAAAAGAAATTAGAGATCAAGATATATAAACTCAAATGGATTTAGTGTTAAACTTAGAGTTTATAAAGGAATATTATATTTGGAGGGTTCAAATGCTTGTAGATCTGAGTTTAGAAATGCAGCATTTTGTTACAAGTAACAAGGTAAGTGTTGATAAATATTTTGTGGGAATCCATAAATGAGAAAGGAGCTGTTAGATATCTTCTTTAAGGAGAAAACAGACTAGATGAATTTTGTGATTAAGTGTTCTAATTGAAATTCTCATTTTGTCTAGAAACCACAAAATGCAAATTGTATTTAAAGAATAGATATTATACTCATAGAATTCATCTAAGTATGATGTCTTCATTGGATTTTGCTTCTTAGCATTTTGATTTTAGATGAAATATGAAACCCAAATGTTTGACAAGTGGTGTTATCTTGTAGTTTAAAGATGTCGAGAGCTAAAGGTTGAATGATTTCAAGGTAGGAAAGCAAGCTCCAATAATTCCTCTTTAGAATTGCAGCCAGAGTCCTAAGCATTCCAATCCAAATGATTATGTATCAATAATATTTAACACAAAATAATCCTAAGAACATTAAGTAAGTTAAGTTGAAACATATAAGAAAATGAATACATGTTCCTACAATCGAATAATGATTATCCAAGATTCACTAGTTAAGGGTCCCTCAAGACTAAAATATAGATGAGCATAAACTTTGAACATGAAGGAGAAGATCTTTTGCTTGATTTTTACCATTACAACACAACAATGTTTTTTCATAGGAAAACGAGTCTTATTTTGATTCACATTACATTTTTGTGTTGTTTTCATTGTATTTGTTCTTTAAATTCTATTTCTAGAGACTATCCATAATTGTCCCAAATCACCATAGACTAGGACTTGTACAGATATGCATTCTTCATTTCTGACCAATCATATGAGAGAGGCTAAAGGTGGTGTCTTGAAGAGAGTGATCTTTTATCCCATGGCAAAAACCTAACCTTTCATCTATGTTAAGATATCCTTTAGATGGGAAATCATTATACGTTTATCAAATACTACTTTATGGAAAAGATATAATGGAGCATGCTTCCTCTAGCTTGTATTGTGCAGGTTAACCCTCAATTTTATGCATACAGGTCGATTACTCTACTTTTCACACAAGAGTTTAGATTCCTTGATATTCTAAGGATTTGGGACTCACTTCTAAGCAATCCCTATGGGCCTATGGTATGTTTCTATTTTCCATCTGAAAGAGAGAATCTTCTATTAATCATCTACACAAAGTTTCAATCAGAGTTTTACAAAAGTTATAAGTTGTCAAATACCCAAAAAATTAAATAAAGTAAATATGTGCTCTATTAATTTTCTTGATAATGAAATAAAAAATACTGGCATATTGGAGATCTTGAGTCGATGCTTTTGAGGTGTATCACATTTTTGTATAATTTTTTTGGCTATCTGGTGACTAGGCATTGCCCACTCTATTACCGCAGGACATATTACTCTACATATGTTGTGCTATGCTAATGTGCATAAGAAGTCGCTTGTTGGCTAGTGATTTTACATCAAATCTGAAGTTGCTTCAACATTATCCATTGATTGACATCAACCATGTCTTGTCTATGGCAGATGAACTAAAAATAAAATCTTAAAAGTTTTACACTATTGATATTTGATCATTCAAAATGTAGCAAAAATTGCTTGTCAATTTCAAATAGGTCTGAGATTCTTTTTATAGAGATAATAGCCCAATCCAGAACAAAAATATGATCTAATAGAAAAATCATATGATTGTTTAATTAATAAACTTGTTTTTTTTTTACCAAATGGCAAAGAAATTTCTTTTCTCGAGTTTCATCACTGAAAAGGATAATAGGTCAGGCATTTTACTTATTAGGGTTCAATTATCTAGTTCCCATGTAGCATGATGCTTAGAAAATAAATTGATGTGATTTTATGAAGATAAATCTAGTCCAATCGCATTGATTGAATACTTAAGGCATGCAATAGTCATTATTATATATGAAATTTATCAAAAGTCAGGTCATAAAAGAAGGCAATCTACGTAAGATATTTTAGTAATACTTTTAGTTTTTAACTGATCTAAGAGGCTTAGATGTATCTTCCTTCAACAATTAATATATTACACATAGAATTCAAAAATATTACCAAGACCTCTCTACAAAATTTGTTTTGGATTGAGACCTCACATGTTTGAAATTTCCATAAACTGAGTAATGAAGCACATTGTGCATCTTGAATTCAATCCATCCTAAGATGGAATTAGGTTTTTGGACAACCCATGTTTTCTCCATAGGGTGTAGTTTAATGTATACAAGAATATACAGGAAATATAATAGACCGTCATGTCAAAGAACTCACAAATGCTTCTTTATTAATTCCATCAAGTGTTTAAAACATATGACACCAAAATGCAGGACAACAATTACCACAATGCCATCATTATAGTGATATCTTTGGGATGAAAGTACATGACATATATAAGTGTCAAAAGAGTGCAAGCTCCAGTTATTTTGATATCCCTTGAAGAAAAATTAATTCCTCGTTCCTTTTATGTAGAATTCCACTATACAAATTATATCATTGAGTACAAAGCCCTAATCATGTGGGTACATGTTGTGATTCCTATAGAGATTAAAAGCCTTCATATACATAGAAACTGTATGTTGATAGTGAATCCAATAACAACTTAAGGGGAACCAATCTAGGTTGTCTTAGTATATAGAATTACCATTGATCTTAATCAATTCTATTACTACACCATAGATAGTATTTCAAAGAGAGAAAATTGGTATGCGGATGCAAAGGCTAGTGTAGCATCTTTGGTCTGACCCGAAATCATCACCAATGCATATCAATTTGTGCCACAAGTGTTGAGATCTCATGTAGTATTAGTTGCCAAGCCTTGGTGATCCCATTTGTGTACGTGTAGACTGAGAAGAATGGTTTGTTGGCATCTATGGGTATCTAAAGAGAAAAAAATTCCTTGATAGAGTTGATGAAAATGCTTATATTAGGATAAGAAAACTCTTTGGTTGCTATCTTTTCTTGTCAAATTTCTTGTATCGAAGATCTTATAACGGTCTCCTCCAATGATACTTAACCAAGGGTAAGATACCACTCATTTTTTGAGAGGCTCATTTAGGACCCACTAGAGGACATATAGGTGGTAAGGCCCTAGTTCAAAAGGTAATTCATGTGCAATACTATTAGAAAATGATGGATAAAGACTCCTTTTCATTTATCAAGAGTACTCACAATGCCAACAACATAGAAATTTGATTTAAGCTCTTGGATAGGCTTACTAAGCTCAAAACTCTTCGTGGCCCTTCTAGACATGGGGTTTAGATATAATAGGAAAAATATATTTGCCACTATTTAAAGGCCATATTTTTATCATCACAACCTCATAGTATTTTAGTAAGTGGGTGGAAGGGGGTCCATTAAGGTCTACCATCATTGAAATTATCTGTCAATTTGTACTAGACAATATCTAATTTCATTTTGGTTTATCTTCCACTATAGTCTCAAATAATGGGACATATATTTAAAATGAGGTAAAATAGTTACAACAATATTTTTTGTCCTACATCAGTTCTCTATACCTTATTATTTTCAATCCAACAGTTAGGTAGAAGCCTCTCACAAGACCATTGAGAAAATATTGCAAACATTTGTAACTAAGAATGGGAGAGATTGGCATACCCAATTAACCTATGCTTTTTGGGCTTCTTGCACTAGCATCTCAAAAGATACATGATCTACTCCTTATAGCCTATTATACAAAGCCAATGATATAAAGCCCCTAAACTAGAGATACCATCATTATGTGTCTCCCTTAAAGGAGTGATCAGTGATGACACTAATAGTTTGAATTATTTGCATGAGTTTAAAATGTTGGATGAACATAATCTATGCCTTTGAGCTTATTAGAAAGCACTCTCATAACTTTAAGGTAGGTAATCTCATTCTTTGCAAATCCAAATGAATGTAAATGTGTCGCCTGGTCAAAGAAGGAAATTCAGCCCAATTGGTTGGGGCCATATGTTTTCACCTTTTGCTTATAGGTATGGAGCTTATAAGTTAGCCATCATGGACAATACCCCTCTCAAGGAACCCATGAATGTGGTTCATCAATAACAGTGTTATGCCTAAATGTGTCATGCAGTATGAATCCAAGTGATCCCCATGAAATATTATCATCAACATGAGTGTTTATCTTTGTGGTAACAACCATGTTTTTGATATGTGTGTGCATGTATGGTGTGACGACAACTGTAAAACATACATAAAGAAAGCTAAGATAATAGAAGAAGGGAATTTGAACTCCAAAAACCTATACAATGCTAGAGCGCCTGCAAAGTAACCTGGTCAATATTGCTACTAAACAAGAGTCTACAACCTAGTTGATATAGCCAATATCTTGTGATGGGAACCTGATCATACTAGTTGTTTAGGTAGGGACCTAGGTCCCCAATTGAAAAGCCAGGTTGTCTAGAACATACCTATTGTTTATAGTTAGTAAGTTTCTATATCCTCTAATTAAGTGATTTTTTTGGCTTTTTAGACCCCAGTTCCAAGACTTTTGTAACAGTATTTGTTCTAATTCTAAGAAAAATGTGTATGTTGCATAACAAGAGTATCGTAAATTTGGAAGTTTATCTTGATGGACAATTCACAAGAAGGAATTTGGTACATTTATATACTGTCTAGTGTCTTGTTAATATTGTCATCAGTTGAGACTATTATTTATATATCCTCTAGAGATGTAAGACTGTCATGCTTCTGGCTGCATGTACAAATAGGAAGTTTGAAACACTATTGAAGCATTTAGCACACACTACTATCAAATCAGCTAGTTGGTAAGTATGCTGCAACTTTATTGAAACTTCATGGAAGATGTTTGGTATCATTCATTATTGATTCTTAATTATGTATTGAGGCAATAGTTAGAATGTTTTAATTTTGACCTTTTCTAATAGCCCTAGGCTAATAGTTCTGATTGGTTGACTATCGTGTTCATAATTTTGCCACATTCAATATGCTAGCTGAATCAAGACATTAATCCTTAACTAGAGCAATGGAGATATGTTGTATTCATATACTCATAACTGTAGGCAAGTTGTCTAGACTCTGGTGCAAAGTTGTAGAATGATTTAATCTAAATCATTGGTGAAGAGATAGATTGGACCCGAATATTGAAAGCAATCTTTAACCACTTTGTGTTGTTGTCATATTGTTAGGAATCTTCTGATACACTTTGCTTTGAGTATCCCATGAACTGTTTTGAAATTTTTCTTAAGGCTGATCCTTCCAATGTTTTATACTATGTCTAGTGAAAGGGGATGTTCTAGGGATAGGGACATGACATCCTCCTTCCTACCCCTAGGGGATGTCTCCTGGGAATCCTCCTCATTGGGAAATCCCAAGGGGATGTAAGACCATCCCCAACATCCCTGTGCTATCTCAGAGATGTCCTAAAGTCCCCTATAGCATCCAACTTTCAACATGGAAAAAAGGAAAACTTTAAAATTTTATCAAAAAAACCCATGTTCCCATACCCTCTTAAAGCTAAACAGCAAAACTTCTTGGTATTTCAAGGTTTGAGCTAGGAAACCCCATCAAAGTTTTACTAAACATGCAAGCCTTTAAGGGTAAGCTCATGTTAGTGACCTCAAACCTCAAGTCTCAAGATCCCTAATAGAAGAAAATAATTCAAGTACTTTGGAATTCTTTGTCTGAGATTCTCATTTCTATAATGATAAATTATTAGACATTTTAAGGGAATCCAAAGAAACACATTTCAAATCAAAATTTCTAAAACCACACCTTTAAGGAAGCAATATTTTATAGTCCCTTACTCCAAAATCCTTGTTCAACGTGTATCAACCAAATTAGGCTTTGCTCCCGATCTATCTTCCTGCAGTTTTGTTTCAGAGAGGTTTTTGAAGTTGAGTAAACTAGTATTCGTAGTCATTATTTGCAAGGAAGAAAAAAGAGTAAAATACTCATCCTCTTCATTATTTGAGGTAGAAAAAGAAAGAATAAATTCCCATCCAAGGAACAAAAAAAAGTAAAAACCCAAATTATTCATGATCTATAAGAGAGGAAAAAGGTGAACATGCATCCAAATTATTGTTTATACTATGAAGGTGGCTTTCAACTGAAGAATAATATTGAGTTAACCAATTGGTTGTTATTGACAAATACCTCAAAAAATATTGACAAATAAATCTTTATTGCAAAATGACAAAGTATACTCTGGTTCTACAGAATGACAAATAAATCTTTATTCAAGCTTACAAATATGATATTGCATAGTAGCTTGGGAACCCTCTGAATAAAAATAAACTATTTTAAAGAGTTGTAGAATATAGATTTATGAATAAACAACTCAATTTTAGTTTTATTAACAACAATTTAAAAAAATTAAAATAGTATAAAAACTGTGAATTGCTACATGCTTGAACACTAAACCTATGGTGTAAAATGAAGATAACTATCAAAACTCTTACTCATTGCTAATGCATTGCCCTGGTTTATTAAAACTAAATAGCTTTTAAATACAAACTAATTGCAGATGGTTATCATGCCAATGGTTTATATGTTTTAAATGATGTGTATACAACCACTTCCCCTAAGGAGACTAGTTACAAGTATCAATGGATAAAAAAGAATCTATAACATGTAAAGTTTTGTGCTCAATACTAAATTTGTTTTTATTCTAATCTTAGAAGTGAGGAGAAATTAGGCTCCCACATTAATTGCTTGCAGTCTTGGAAATTGAGTTTATTGCATTATATTAGCTTCCATACAGTGACCCTAGAATGTGTTTCTTGCAATTTCAATCTAGTGAAGTAGGGATCAAAGGTGTAAACTTACCATAGAGATAAAAGGAGCCCCAGAGAAAATAAGTTGTTGATATGTAAAATTATTCATAGTTAGGCTCCTCTTATTAAGGCAATGATCAAGATTCCTCATCTCAAAATAAAATAGAGAGCATAGATTCTGAAGGGAATTTTCTATTTGGATTCATCAAATGCCATTTTAACAAGATGTGCTTTGTGATTTCCAAATATTTGATAACTATATAATGGATGAAATTCAGCTTACTAAAATTTGTTTGACTTAAGCATAAATCCTTCTCGACTTCCATGTAAAGATGTATGTTAATTACTAAGAAATTGATTTGTTACAATTTGTCTGCCACTAATATTACTTGATACACAAAGACACGCTAAAATCAAAATATCTAGATCAAAAATTTGTGCTAAATAATGATGATTCTGATAACTAGTTGTATAGCCAAATTTGGCATTAGCTTTATATTTTGGACTTCAATTGAAGTTTTATTTTCAAGATTGGACTTCACTATTTCCTATAGATGTAGCAATATTGAAGTTTTGAGATAGAATACAATGTGCTTCAAAAGTTTAGGGACGTACAACTATAAAATATAGGGGTTTGAAGTCTACAGAATAGTAGATTAGATATTTAGAATGTGCTCTATAATTCTAATATACCTTCAATGCAAATGCAAATTGAATGAAAAACACATAATTCTGCCCAAATAAATTAGAGAATGATAACTTATCAACAAAATCAAATTGTTGAATAAAAAATATCTACACCAAAAATATCCAATAGTGTATCTACAAAAATCTTATTGCTATAATCTGACAAATTTAAACCTAGAATATACTGACTCCAGTTCCATTCAAAATAGTGAAATGTTTCAATGGATCCTTGGTCTTTTGGTGAAGTTGAAAGTTGAAATGATCTATAACATAAAAAGGAAAATAATAAGTGATTTCCTTCTTATGATAAGTTTGAAGTACTCACATTTATTTTAGTTATCTCTAAAATCATTTATTTTCTGGAGATCTCCCTATGTTCAAATGATCTCATATGAAATGTGGGGATGTTGGCTGGTGGCCCTAAAATTCTATGGCATTAGATATTGAGCCATAGAATAGTAGGTTGCCCAGCATCTAATTAGGGACCTTAACTACCCAGAGGGGGAAGACAGCTATCCAGAAGTTTATGTGACCGAGGAAAGCTATTCGAGAAATGATTTGAGCATGCTTTCATCCTAGTAACTAATCTAGTCCAAGCATCCCATCTGGTTTCTCAAAAAAATTGTTTCATATGAGCCAAACTTTTTGCTTTTAACTCTAGAAGGGCAATTTAGCAGCAACAGTTTTCCAGCAGGGTCAGTTCACCAGTCATATGAGTGACTCTGCATAATGATCAAGTTAGGGGCACCTAAAATTCTATGGGGCCCAACCATTATTAACCCCAATGCTGCCCCCACTAGAACTATAGGCTATGGTTGGGTAACTTTTACTATAGTGTGAGCGATGCAAATTTTTGATGAAAATCCCTGCTGGGGCTATGATAGATAGTAGGGCAGGGCTCATATGATCGGCATTAAACATTAAACGATTAAGCATTAAACAATTGAGCAAAGCCATTGGATTAAACTAAAATGTTTGTGTTTCTAATGAAGAAAAGAAGGGTAAGAACCCTTACTATTCTGGAGGTTGCATCAGTGAAACTCTCAAACCCTTGTTTGCACTGAAGCTGTAAAATGTTATTGGCATGTAATCCTCAAACCCTGCCTCTGCACGTAATCTTGGTGCCACAAAATTCAATGAGGAAAAAATTAACCACACAAGCTATCTTCCAATTGTGTAAGAATGAAATTAGGGCAGCAAAGAGATTTTAATTTTTTTGACATAGTGTAAGCCCATGTTGGTCAAAATTTCAACCAACACAGGCTTGTATTATATATATATATATATATATATATATATATATATATATATATATATATATATATATATATATATATATATGTTGCCTTCCATATTTCGACCAATTTGAACCCATTTTATTAGATGCTCAAAAATTTTGGTCTAAAAATGTGGTCAAATGTACTAGTGGGAGTGAGTGACATCCTACAAAAATATGTAATCTGCAACTGTCTACAATTACACAAGATGTTGAATAGTAGTTAAAGGGGTAGCTGCTAGTCTAGAGGTCTTATCTAGGTATCAATTTCAGATCATTCTAATGCTATCATTAATAATAATAACTAAGTCCAACCATGATACTAGTAGTTTCTCAGTGGCTACTTTCATTGTAATGGTCATCATGATAATGAATTAAGCTTATCACATTGTGATTGTGATTACCCACCGGGAAGCTGCCTCCAACCATTTTCAATTACAAGAAAACATCAGTAAAAAAAATAGAGAATCCCTAATAAAAATGGAAATCCATCCTCATGAAAGATGATTTCCTACCTCTCGCTAGTGATCATATAGATATTCCTTCACATTGGTTAAATAAACAATAAAACATTACAATTATTTGCATAGCTACAATGTTCACTATGCTCTGTGCATCATAATGTTCTACTAAACTTTGACATGTCAGATAAATGTCATTGGAACATTCTTTTAAGTCAAGTAAAACTAATTGAGCTCAAGTAAGGAAAATATTTCATGTGAACATTGAAAAAATCATGTATAGAGGTAATCTTCTAGTAAACTATGAATGGAAGTAAACAAGTACTTACATCTCTTAGTCTTACATATCCAGCCTCAACATGATAGTTTGCCTCAAATTCTTTAAATACCTCCCACCTGAAATCTTGATAAGTTTTATTTCCAATTGTCTGCAAAGGTACATGAGTGTATGTTTGAATTTTCATAGGAAATACACATCAATATTAAGGTGAAACAAATAAACAATGTGGGAAACACTGTTTCTTATGCATTCAATCTTTCTTTGTTATCTATGTATACATTTCCCAATGAATTGGACTAGGTTGTAATTGAATAAGCTTTTCTACATACACATGCACTTATTCTATTTTATCTTAAAACAATGTGGGAAACACTGTTTCTTATGCATTCAATCTTTCTTTGTTATCTATGTATACATTTCCCAATGAATTGGACTAGGTTGCACTTATTCTATTTTATCTTATAACAATAACGAGTCATTTAAATTTTTAGTGGTTGCTTTGTGTAGCATCATAAATTCTAACCTTGTACAATTTACACTATTTTATGAGCCCTTGCCTTAGTATGTGGTATCTTGGCTCTTATCAAAGCCCATTTGTGAATGAACTATTGCAAATCCAATTTCACATCCTCACATGATGATCCAAACCATTATCCTCGACAAAGGATATTTGACCTCCCACTTGCTTCTCTTTTTTTGGAAGGTTAGTGGTGCCTAAAGTGCTATTGGCTAACAAATTTGGGTCCATTTTCAAAAATGTTAGTGTCAGGTTATATTCAACAGTTTTTGGTCTCTGACCCCATTTATTAAAATGTTTATCCTACAATATTGAGCTTATCCTACAATAAAATCCAAGAAAGTTTAAATTCTTTTACTTTGAAGGATATTAAAACTGATGTACCAACCCGCATATTAAAACATTTATTAAAATTGATACTTAAGCATTCCCTATATGGCCCCAGGCAGTTATTATAGGATAAACATTTTAATATCTAGTTTGAAGTGCCAACCCACATATTAAAACTGATAAATGTTTTAAATCCTACAACTAATGTACCAGCCCACATATCCTACAATAAAATCCAAAACAGTTGAATATTTCTATGCATTGATTCAATTCTTGCAATAAGTGATATAGAAAATCCTCTTTAATACATCCTCACCATGCCCAACAGAGTAAATACCATGCCCACCACAAAGCTCTGGGAAGTTCAAATTTCCAGAGTAAAAACCATGCCCTAAACTCCAATTGATTGCTAGAAAAACCCTTATAGCTCCCGCGCGTGCGTGAACAAAAATAATGAAAGAGGTTGAAATTGCCCTTTTTACATGTTAAGATCATGTTGGTCAAAATTTCGACCAACATGGACATGGATTTTTTATTTTTTTTTAAATTTTTCTTTCCATATTTTGACCAATCTAAAACATTTTAGTAGATGGTCAAAAATTTTGGTCTGAAAATGGGGTCAAATGTACTACTGACACTTCTCTCCACTATATTGTTGCTAGTAAACTTCAAGGTTATGAATGGCATATCCAATATAGAAATCTCATGTATGCTAAGGTATAGTGTCATTTTTGTCATCTTCTATGTTAGTGTACCATTAATGTTCTTTATGTTAACAATTTTTTTCATAGGTTGATAGGTTAGTGTTTGTTACACCACCAAACATTCTACCTCGCTCTTATTGAGAATTATTGGTCATTATGAAAGTTATTAGAATGGAGTATCAAACAATAAATGCATGTCCCAATGATCATATTATATATCATAGACAACATGAATCTACAACACAATGCGTTGATTTTCACATTAGCAGATATCGATCAAATCAAATAACCAAAAAGGTGCCTCACAAGGTTCTTCTATACATTCTCATTATTCCATGTCTACAACAATTATTCAGGTGCACTAGCTTGGCACAATTTATGGATTACCATGCACATAATAGAAGTCAAGATGAAATTATACAAATGCATGTGGATGGTTCTGCATGTAAGGGCATAGAAGATAGGTGGCCAGTATTTAAAGATGAACCTCATAATTTGAAGCTTTCATTGGCAAAAGACAATGTGAATCCATTTGGAGAGATGAGATCTGTTTACTTGGTCAAGATTTTTTGTTGTTGTTAACAATAACATTCCTCCTTGAATATTTGTACGAGGGAGCACATAATGTTGGTAATGATTATACCAGATATTTTTCCATTTAATAGTCATCTAAATTAATTTATAAACACAATATTAAAATGACCATAATTATTATGTTTTGTTTATGTTCATTCAACTAGGTAAGTACCAAGTGAAAGATATGAATGTATATATTGAGCCCTTGATTGACGAGTTATTGGATTTATGGAATGGGGTCACTATGTATGACATATCTAGACCAATTGGTTAAAGACAATATATGATTCCCCTAGACTAACACATTTTTGTGGTATGTAAAATAGTTAAAACATATTTTCGATATGTAATAGCGCTAATGCATTTTTATTGTATTTTAAGCTGCATTTGATAATTGCAAATATGAATCTTCTAGTACACATGTCATCCAATTATACATGATCTTGTAGTTCTTAAGACAAAGGAAAAAATTTCATGTCCAATTTGTGGTATAAAGATGAAATCTCATCATTCAAAAAGTCTAGCAAAGCAGGTGTTCAATGAGCATAGACAGTTTCTCCACAAAAATCATAAGTATCAAATTACCAAAAATATCTTTTTGATGGGAAAGAAGAGAACATCAAAGTGATGAAGAATGATACCTCAAATGTGGAAGTTGGAATACAATAGAATGAATCATTGAGGTAATGCCATTCCATCTGATGCAGGTTTTTGTATAAAATTAAAATTTGCATACTTTCTTTTTTTTAGTAATGATATAATTGATGTTCATGAAGGTCATCAAGGCATTGATGAACAACTTTCAATAGGACTTAAAATATATCCTAGATAATTTAGTAGGTTTACTTACTATGAGCACCTCTCAATCGTGGATTTTTTTGATGCTATGCATATTGGAAAGAATGTAATAGAGACACTATGGAAAATACTGGATCGAAGGCATGATAGAAAAAATTGGTCAACATTTGTAATGACATTGATAAATCCAATCATGCATTGAAGTTCTTCCTTGAATCAAATAGCAATGAACACAAAATTAATACAAGTGTCATTCCTTGATTATTAATATAGCAACAAATTTATGCCATATTTGAAGTCATAGAAAAAAAACTAAATTTCTCACAGAATTTGTTGAAAACATAAGCAGTCTCATATATAAGAAAGGTGATTTTGGGTTAGGGTTGAATACACATGATTGGCACACTTTCTTCAAGGTAAGTCATGTTCTTCTCTATTTATAATAAATTTGTAAAACATCATGTACTTTTGATTATTTTATTTTATAATATATTAAAAAGATCATTTTATTATTATTGCAGTATGTTCTACCTCTATCTCTCCCACACAACTTCAACAACATGAGTGTCAAACATGTTATATATGATCTTGGGAAATACATGAGGTTATAAGTGTTATTTGTTAGATTTTTTGTATATATATTATTTTTGCATCTTTCTCTTCTTTTTCTGTAATTTATTATATATATTTTTGTAGAGTCTCATTAATATTATTTTGTGTGGTGAATATCTTCTAGGTGGCTGTCAGCTAAAGGAATTGATAAGAAAGACATAAAGCATTGGAAGAGAAAAATTCCTCAACTTTTTTGTGAGATGCAAAAGTGTCTACCTTCAAATTTTTGCAATGCACACGAACACTACCTCATACATTTAGTTAAGGAGATTGAATTGTGTGGACTTGTACCAACTAGGTCAATGTAGATGGTTGAGAGGCACTTGAAAGTTTTCAAGGGCTTGGTTTGATAGAGAACACGTCTTGAGGGTTACATGGTCAAGGGATATATGGTCTACTAGACTATGGTGTACATTAGTGAGTATCTTTCAAGTTTGTGTCAAAGATCCATGTAGATCGCATTTTGGATTTCAACTCTATCAACACATTCGAAGGAGAGTACTTGACGGGGAAATGTACATTGAGAAAAATGAGAGGCAATTATAAGATGTTATTATAGTTAATTAATTCTTATCCATCATCAATATAAGTTGTTTATAATTGGTCTATTTATTTTATATAGTTGCTCATGAGTGGGATGCACTTCATTTGTATATTGCAAACAATCTTCATTGGATGATGGTATGGATTGAATGATCTCAACAAAATGGTTGCACATTAACATGGGAAGGTGTTGCTTCATTGGTTAAAGAAGCTCATCGTAATGGAGATCCCATTTTTATGCCAATGTTAATTGATCTAGAAAATAGTTTAAGAGGTGGAAAGGTACATATAAGTCAATCTATCATGACCCATTTGTTTAATATCAACTCACGGATGGATGTATAATTTTGACATGTTTGAAAAATAATAGGTCAAGCACCACAAAGCTATGTACTACAATGGTCGTAAATTTCATATAAAAATGGTGGACGACAATAAGAGAACTTGTGATTATGTGATAACTACAATCTTTAAGGTCACCAATATTTCATCTAGAAATGACATGCATCCTCAAGAATCTAAAAATAGATACTATGGCATTTTGAATGATATAATTGAGTGTAACTTTAATTCCTTCAAACTAGTTCTATGAATTTTCAAATGGTACATGATACGACTGAATCAAAATAATCTTGATAAAATTATTATTTAACATGATAATAGATTTACAATGATTAATACAACATCGTTTGAGCCAGTTAGAGATGAGTGCTATGTTTTTTGAAGCCAATGTGAGCAAGTGTTTTACTTTGGTGTTTCACATAAACTAGGTTGGTCATTTTTTGTTACACATGATCCAAGAGGAAGAATTAAAGTATACTATGATTGAAGAAGAAGATACCGAAGAAGTAGAATATGAAGTAGATGATGATGATGATGGCAGAGATGAAGAAGGATATGATGGTAATGATGATGATGATGTCGAAGATGTTCATGATGATGGTGATGGCATTGACGATAATGATGGTAGTAATGGTGATGGTGATGATGATGATAATGGTGATGATGATGGTCATAGTGACAATCATGATAATGACGATAGTTAGTCTAAAAATTTGGATGATGAAGGCAATAATGATGATATTCATGATGATGAGATGGACGAAGAAGATGATCAATGTCTTGATTAATGAAAATGTATTAGGTTATGATTAGGTTGAAATATTTGTTACGATGCTTAATTATTGGTGTTGATTACTTATAATACAATTTTTTTGTAGAGGTAACAAATTAAAAAGTATACAATGATTATGATGTATGCATATTGTTCATGTTATGTGCTATGTAATTTGTAGCATAAGTATCATGTAATTTGTAACTAACTTAAGATAAATTAATTACATATGTTGTAATGTCCCCACTAATAGGGTTAGTTAGGGACAAGTAATACCTGCAAAATAAATGTTAAAATCACATTAATAATAAAACTAACTATATTATTCTAGCCCCTAAGTTAACCCCAATCTTAAGGATGTCTCTAGATCAGGCTTCTTAGCTCATAGCTACCTCGACATCATCCTAAGAGAGAGCACCCCTTAAGATTCTTCTTGGACGGGCAACCTCTATCCAAGGAAAATGATATATGCATATGTTTTACAACATCAAAATATTCTGGCACATCAATTATCAGCCATGGTGGACAATGAAAATCTTAATATCTCCATGCTCCATGCTTCGATATTGATTCTTGGCCATGGCAGACAATGAAGATCTTAATATCTCACATGCTTCATGCTTTGAGTTCACATTGATTCTCGGCCATGGTAGACAATGGAGATCTTAATATATCACATGCTCCAATGCTTCGAGTCTCATTAATATCCATCATGCTAACCCCATAGGTTAACACAATATTATCCAGAAGTATGATTCATCAATATAAATAAACTCATAAACATAATTAAATAAATATAATCCATAAACATACCTTTCTTACCTTCTTCTTTCCTTGGTCCATGTGGCTCTATCCTTAGTCTTCCCTTTAATGAATTATTCCTTTTAGTTTATCTCAACTCTATATTTACTTTCTAAAACTCTTTATTTTCTAATTATATGGAAAAGAAAAGATACACTTTTTTATTTCTTCTTTTTCAAAAGTCACAACCTTTCATAATACAAATCTTTTGAAAAGTCACAACACAATATCATTGATACCTTTTCAGAAAGTCACTTCTTTATTTTCTTCAAATTACTTTCCTCTTTCATTTTTCCTTTTTGAACTCCTCTCCTCTCCTCCTTTTTTATTTTTCTCTAAAATAAACTCTCATCCCTTTAATATCTTAATTTTAACGAGTCATATCTATTTGTTAAACATCTCTTGACTTTTCATTAGATTTAGTTAATTTATATTATTCTATGTTATATTATTTATTTACTTACTCATTTGTGTTTATTATTATTTATTGTTAAATTCTATTTAAAAAATTAACATACTTTCTAAATATTGTATCTAATTTTATTTCTTTATTTACTTATTGAAATTTTATTATTTCTTTCATTATTTAAAATATCATGCTAAATATTATTTCATTAATAATATGTATTAAATAATTATCATTTCCTAGTTTTATATTTTAGTATTAGTTTAATATAGTGCTATTATCATTATTTATTTAATGACATTTTATTATCTAATTATTATTAAAATTCTACATTAAAATGGGGATATGACATATGTAGGAAACTATACCCCTTTGACAAGGATCATACATAGTGACATGGATCAGGAGGTATAAGTTTATTACATGCTTGCTTTCTCTTTACCTTCAACATTAACTTTAGGAAAACTTCATCAATATTAGCCTCATTTTATAACAAAATATTTTTCTTCTTCAACTATATCTCTCATTTGATGGGCTATAGGTACCAAAAAATAGGTATCTATTAGATTTGTCTTCCTCAAGTGAGAGAAATGCGAGAATAGAAGATGATAGTGAGACATGTAGTAGGTCTATGAAAGAGAGACAAACTAGAGGTCAAAAGATTAGAAGAAAATTTAAAATACATGTATGTAATTTTTCCTTGCATAAGGGGGTCATGTTCTTATGATGATGAGACAAAGAGCGACATCAAGGTTCCCTTGAGGTACACACATCTTGAGAAAGAATGGATACCCAAGGAATTACCTCCAACTAATACTGATTTTTGTTTTAACAAGAGGATATATCGCATAGCTCCATCATCATTACATAGTTTGGGCCCATTTTCCATGGATGGCATAAAAATCAGTTATAAAAAAGTTGTTGATTTGATGGAGTATGTAGGACCTTCTTACAATTACAATAATTGGATGTGGATAGCTCAATGCAAAAAAGGTATGTGTAGGTATGAACTGTCAACAAATTATCTACAATGGAAAGAAAATGATCAAAGAAAAAGACTTGTTGTATACATTGATGGAAGGCCAAAGCTATTAGGAATGAGGTGTCTCAACCTTGGATAATTCCTATTCTTATTATTTGTTTTGTAAATTTATTTTTTGCAAATAATATAATTAAGTGTGAGTATACATATCTAGTTGGCATGTTGATGTGTCACTCCACTTTTATATGTCAACACCTTGAATTATGTGTAAGGAGATCATGGCTGAAATAGTTATGAGGGATTCCTATGATGCGTAAGAGCTATCTGTAGAAGATTCGATGAAAGGTGAAGACGTGAAGACACATGGAAATTGATCATTGAGTATTGTACACTTGAGTCTCCAACTCACATGCGAGGTCGGGAGATCGGCCCAAAAAAAATTTTGGGTTACTATTTTTTTTAGAGAATGGTAAAACCCTAATACGGTTGTTCTTTGGAAGTTTCCCTAAAAGGGAAAGCACATGATATAAACATTTTTAGGGTTGTAGATTGGAGAGTGAGAAAGTGTATTGTTGGTATGGTATGTTGCTACTAGATTGGTCTTTTGTGTCATTGTTTTCTTGAAAGAACTTGCATTGCAAGTGTGTTGTAACCTTCTATGTTGAAGATAATACATTGTGCAAGTTTTAGAGTGGTGGGGTTGTTTTACCAAAAGGTTTTTCCCCAGTGGCATATCTTTGTCTTTATGTGTTTTTTTCTCTGTCTATTTTCTATATCCATGGTTGACTATAATATTATTGTTTACATAATATCAAATCTAAAATTGTAAGGATTTACTAGGAATTTGCATAATACTTTCCTTAAGGGATTAGTGTAGGAAGCTATTTCCACACCCAAGTTTCCTTACAAAGTAAATAGGTAAGATTGCATGTTTTATAAATAGTATGCATTTTGGGTCAACTAATAAGCAACCCAATTGCATTTTTGAGGTGCATGAGGGAAATCATATTTTTGTATGTGCGATAAAATCAATAAGTTTAGGGGAAGAACTACTAATAGATTAAAATTTGAATCACATAGATATAAAGAAAGTTACTATCATAGGACTTGTAAGTACTATATATGTAATATTTAAATTAATTACTTCCAATTAGAACTCAATATACAATATACCATTTTATTGATAATTATTTTTGCCTATCAACTATTCCTTTCATTATGCCGATGTTTATATATATATACTTTTTCATAGGGTGACATGGCCAATCTATTGGATGATAGAGGTAGGGATGTTGCTCCCACCCCTTCTCTAGTGTAGGTAAACCTTCTGTATAAAAATTTGTACAATTATAATTTTACAAAATGTCATATTATTATGTTATTTTTGTTAATGCTTTGGACTTGTTTTTATTTTTTTAATGATGTTTTTTTCACAATTTGATGCTTAGGGAAAGGGAAAAGAACATATCACATAAGAGAAAACACATGTTGATATGGAGGCCACAGTATTATGCGATGATGACATCGCATTTACTAGTGACCCTATAAGCATGTGTAAAAAGAGCCTCAAGAGCATCAATCTACAAATTCTTGGGCTTGTGATAGATCCAAATCTAATAGAAGAGAAAGAGGCCACAAGAAATGAATTGTGTCATAGAGCATGATGTCTGGAAGTAAGCAACAATGAATATTTTGCTAGGAAAATAGTTTAATAAAGCTTTATGTTTTATACTAATTTATGGATCATGAACCACAATATGTATGTTTTGTTACAACAATTTTTGAGACCTTACCGAGTTGTTCCACCTGACAAGGGTACCAATGTAGTTCCTACATGTGTGTGATTTCAATTTTCAATCATTAGAAGGGACATTATTTTCTTCATGATTATTATTTACAATTTTATATTATTGTTGTCATGTTTTTGTAATATATTTTTTTTTTAAAAAATACATTGTATATATATGTGGTTATTTTTTAGGTGCTAATGATGTGCATACACCTCCTTCCACAAGGCTGACCAACACTTTGAGATTTTTTACTACAGGATCGACAATAAGAAGCATGTAAAAATCCACACCTGTTGCAACTAGAGCTGGTAAATCCTTGTTTTGCTACATTTTTTTATGTGTTAAATATGTTTTGATTTGTACTTTCTTGTTCATTTGAGTATAGTATGACATTGATTAACTTTGTGTAGGGCTAGGTACACCTTCTCATGATGATAGAACAGATATCGGTACTTGTGATAATTTACCAACTTTTTCTAGAGCATCTCGTGTTATTTTTATTGGATCGTTGGAGGCATCATTGTTGATGGCTAAGAATGATATGATTCCCTTAAAATTGCTTAAGCTTTTAGGTACTTTAGAATTGTAATTATTTAGAGTGTAATTTTAGTTTACTTATTCACAACTCATTTTTGACTAATGATCCTATGATGATTTTTTAGGAAATGACCCTTTTTATGAAACTTTTTATGGTTTAACATTGAAGATATTTGGGACCACATTATGTAAAAGGAATGTAGCTTGATGTATTTTGTTGCTACATTTTTGCATTCATCCATTTGTTGTAATATATTCAAGGTACATAGCTTGAACTAACTTTTTAATCTAATAATCTTGTTTTTTGTTAAAAGGTGGAAAGAGCAAGGCCCTGAATTAAAAGATCAACTCATAAAAAATATGGAGGAGCTCTCTGGTCAAAATATTTTGAACAAAGACCAAATTCTAAAAAAATCTTGCAAGCATCTAAAGATTATGAGAGACCAATAAAAAAGGGCTATAAAGCTCAACCCAAAGTATGGACATTCTTTTATAGTTTTAGGGCTGGAGTGGAATGAAATAATTGAAGATGCAAAAGAGATAAGACTAAGAGATAAAGGAATTAACCCACCAACCGAAAAAAAATAGGTATGTGGTAGTATTAATGTGATTATGCACATATTAGTGATCTTTATATTTATATAAGCTAACATATTTCTAACACATTTCAAAGTTTACATATACATGCTACAAGATACATCAAAGGCTACACAATCTAGGAAAGAGAAGGTTGGTCAACACCATCTTTATTTTGGAGGATATATAAAAATTCACTCACGCCTTGTAAGTAGCAGTAAATGAAATTCTGTATCAAATTTTTAATATAAAATTACAAATAAGCAATACATTCAATATTGACGATATTATGCAAAAAATACACGGTATTGAATTTAATCTAGCACCCACAGAAGAGGACAAACAAATTGGCTTCAAGCAAGGCTATAAAGAAGTGGTTTCCTCCCACTACATAGATTCCAATTACCATCAAGACATAAAATATTCTGGTGCATCAATTCACACATAGGTAAATAGGCCTAATGAATAATAACAAAAATTATGAACTTCATGAAAATAATCTATTTAATATTAATTTTGAACAATGATAATAATGCATGCATGACATTTCACTACAACCTTCTACTCCCAACACAGATCTTACTCATGATGATGAAGGAGCAGATCCTACACATGATGAAGGGCTTGATGTGCATCCCAATGATACAAATACAAATTCAATTTCTGTTGAAAATTAATTATGTAATTATTAATAAAATTTTACATCTTAACTTGCAATTGGTGTAACCTTTATGTGATAATTTTTTAGTATGCAAAGCGTGATGTTAGTGTTGAGCATGTTGAGTTTGGAGTTGAACAAAATTTGAGAGTCGATGATATAACACTATCAGGTAAAGAAAAATCCATGTTATGTGTTGGATACAATTGTTCAATTGTATGTTGTCTTTGATGTTACACAAATGTCATACCAGTTATTAGACAGAGTCTACCGAGCTCAGTTGGTCAAAAAAGAAAATTCCAAAGTCTACTAAGCATTCCTGAAAGATACTCTATGGAAACAGTGTTTACCGAGCTCACTCGGTCATTGAAGGATTTATTGGTAGAAGTTAGTGGTAACTGAGCTCACAAGGTTATTGAAGGAAAGTTAGTGTTTACCACTCGATCTCCAAAGGATTTCACAGAGTTCTCAGTGTTCATTGAGCTTTAGTTGGTTAACACTGGAAATCATATATGAAGTAGGGTCGGCCAATGAAGGATTTCATTTTTTTGGAAATAAAGTTTAATTGTTTCATGTAATAATTTTAGCTGACTGATGTAATGATTATTGGTAATTAAAACTTGTAAATGGGCTGACTTGACAATTTGTAAGGTATAAATAAAAGGTCAAGTTGTGAATTCTAAATTGAAATGAGCGAGCATGCAAGTGTATTGATTGTGTGAAGAGGAAAGTGTGAGCAAATTTTGAAGAAGGATTAGATATCCTTAAGGAGCAAAAAAGTTGTATTCAATTAGAGAGGATCTAGTGAAGTAGAATAGAGATCTGTATCAACAATCCAGTTGCATCTCATTCAAGTCAATTCATTATTACTTTCTCATGATTGTAGCAGTGATTCCTAAATCTCTTAATAGAGTTGGTTTAACAACCATTTTTAAAAATCCTCTAACAAGGTGATAGTTCTATTGAATTGTTTTAAAGTCCTCTAGCAAGACCACTCCTAGTAGGGTGATTAAATCTTTTAACAAGGTCACACCTAATAGTGAGTTTTGTAACCTTTAATAGGTTTGGCTCCTAATAGGGCTCACTTCAGAAGAGTGAAAATCAATAGCTAGTTACTTGGTGGTTTTTTCCATATTTCTTTTATGCATGCATGTTAATCACTGTGAATGTTTAAGTTCTATTAAAGATAACATACACTGCATCTATCGATTTACAACATTTTTCTGTGTGGCTACCGAGTAATAGCAGTAACTAGTTTTATAAGACATCTAAGGGATTTGTGGATTTGTTTTTGTGGTAACTAATTCACAGCCTTCCCCCCCAGTTACTCCATCTATATTTCCAACAATTGGTATCAGAGCTATTGGTGCTTGCAAGAAATATTTCAAAGATCTAAGCTAAAGATCAGGATGTCTTCCAAGAGGGCAATTTCAAGGCTTAACAAGGATAACTTTTTATCATGGCAAGGTCTCATGAGACTCCATCTAGCTTTCATTGGAGATACAAGATTGAAATATCGTGATGAAGAATATGTAACTCCTTCTGGTACACTATCTATTAATGAAATTGCTGAGAAGAAGACTCATAACACCATGATGATAGACATTGCATCAGCCCTAAGCTATGGAGAATTTCATGATATCAAGGACTGCAAAACTACCTTTGCTATGTGGAACAAGCTAAAAGATATCTATGGAGTTGATGACAATGTGAGGAGAGCCAAAGAAGAAAGTATAAGAGGACAATTTAATCAGATGAGGATGAGAGAGGATGAAAGCATTGCCAGGTATGTTGAAAGAGTCAAAGCAAGTGTCAGTGCAATCAAGGCTTCTGGAGGAGATATCAAAGAGGAAACAGTTGTAAGTAAAGTTCTTAGAACATTGCTTCTCATTTATGCAATTACATTTTCTATAATTCAGGAAAGAATATGTGAAGCAAATCATAAGATAAATTTAGAGGTCATAGTACGAAGACTAACTACATTCGAGCTAGATAACTATGACAACTATGTCTCAGCTTCCAAGAATATTGAATTAGCATTTGAAGCCAAGCTTTCACTCAAAGAAAAGGGCAAGAAGATGAAGGAATCTCAGTTAGAAAGTGAAGAAGAATCAGAATAGAGTTCTGATAGTGATCTTGAGGTGGTTGAAGCTCTATTTGCAAGGAAATATTGTAGAGGCAAAGGAAAATACAAAGGTAAAGTTCCTCTAATCTATTTTTCATGTGAAGAAATTGGTCATATTGCTACTAGGTGCCCAAATAAGTAAAATAAGGATGAGAAGAAAGGTCACAAGTGCAATGGCAAGAAAGATTTCAAATCATTCAAGGACAAAGGTAAGAAAACATGTTTCATGGCTAAAGATTCTAAGGATTCTGATAATAGTGAAGATGAAATTGTTTTCATTGCTATGAAAGATGAATCTAACAATGATGAGGAAGATAACATGGCACTTATCTCTCATGTAAGAAAAAATGATACATGGATCATAGACAGTGGTTGTTCTCATCATATGACCAGTGAAAAAACTAATTTTGAACATTTTGAAGACTATGATGGTGGTAGTGTGAGGTTTCGTAATGATGAACCTTGTTGCATAAAAGGAAGAGGAAGAATATCACTAACTAAAGAGCTTATATATGATAATGCCTATTGGGTTGAAGGACAAAAACACAATCTATTGAGTGTGGCATAGTTAATCAATATTGGATTCAAGGTGGAATTCATGCATGGAAAAGCAAGACTATTAGATGATAAGGGAAAGCTGATTGGATCGGGCATTCAAACAAAAGGTAACTTGTTCTATATTGAACTTGGTGAATGCTCATATTTTATTGCTCAAGTTGAAGAAAGTTGGTTATGGCATAGAAGGTTATGTCATGTGAATTTTGATAACCTGGTAAAAATAAGAAAATTCAAAAAAGTAAGAGGCATTCCTAGTATAAAGAAACCTGATGTTGGTCTATGCAAGAATTGTCAAATTGGTAAGATGGGAAAGACGAGCTTTAAAAGTAAGAACTATCAATCTGAAGAAGTTTTGGAAATTGTGCATACTGATTTGTGTGGACCTATTGGAATTGAGAGGTATACTAGAGAAAAATTCTTCATTCTTTTTTTTGATGATTACTCTAGAATGATTACTGTCATGTATCTGAGAGAGAAGTCAGAAGCATTTGAGAAGTTAAAATGGTATTTGGCTAGAGTAAAAAAGGAAAAAGGGAAAAGACTTAAATGCTTGAGGTCGGACAGAGGTGGTGAATTCATCTTCCATGAATTCAATAACTTTTGCATTGAAAGATGAATCAAAAGATAGGTATCAACACCTAGTACTCTTGAGCAGAATGGAATAGCTGAAAGAAGAAAAAAAATTATCATGGAATGTGCAAGAACTCTAATGATTGAAAAAAAAATATTGCTATCAAATATTGGAAAGAAGCTATCAACACTGGAGTTCATACCTTGAACCAAGTACAATTGAAGAAAGACTCATTCAAAACCCCCTATGAGTTATGGTATGGCTATAAACCCAATGTAAGTTACCTAAAAGTATTTAGAAGCAAATGTTACATTTTGAAAGAATCTAGAAAAGGAAAATTTGATGTGAAGGGTGATGAAGGCATATTTTTGAGATACTCTTGCAAAAGTAAGGCATATAGATGTTTGAATTTGTCTACTCACAAAGTCATAAAAAGTGCACATGTGAAAGTTGATGAGTTTGCAAAAAGGACTGAAGAAGAGAGCAAAAAGAAATCAAAAGATTATGAGAGATTTGTTTTCATTGAACTTGATATAGTGTCAGATACATCTGTCAATCAGGAAACTTCTACTCCTGAGTCTTTAGTCATCGAGTTGCAAGAAGTTCAAACTGAGTTGCCAGAACCTAAGTCACATTCAGATACTACCGAGCCAATGCCTACCAAGTTTGAAGGACCCAAGCAATAGTCAGATCAACCAGAGCTAGAAATTGAAATTCAAAATGAAGATAGTGGATCTCAATCAAAAGGAAAGGAACCTATATTGGCCAAGTATGTCAAGAGACATCATGCACCAGATCAAATTATTGGAGACAAATCTAAAGGTATTATGACAAGAAGTAAGGTACATTCAGATACTACTAAGCCAATGCCTACCTAGTCTAAAGGACCCAAGCAGTAGTCAGATCAAGTAGAGCTAGAAATTGAAATTCAAAATAAAGATAGTGGATCTCATTCAAAAGGCAAGGAACCTGTATTGGCCAAGTATTTCAGGAGACATAATGCACCAAATTAGATTATTGGACACAAATCTGAAGGTACTATGACAAGAAGTAACTAAAAGGTACTTGTTTACTTGCTGATTTTGAACCTAGAAATGTCAAAGATGCATTAGAAAATGAAATTTGGATTGAGACCATGAATGAAGAGATAGAGAAAATAGAGAAAAATAAAACATGGACTCTTGTACCTAGGCCTAAAGATAAAAATGTGATTGGAACTAAGTGGATATTTAGAAAACAAGTTGAATGAGGATGGTAAGGTATCAAGAAACAAGGCTAGATTGGTATGTAAAGGCTACTCTCAAGAAGAAGGAATAGACTATGAAGAGACTTTTTCTCCTATTGCAAGATTGGAAGGTGTTAGGACATTACTTGCATATGTTGCATACAAAGGATTTAAGGTATATTAGATGGATGTCAAATCTGCATTTCTCAATGGTATTCTAGATGAAGAAGTCTACATTGAGCAACCTAAAGGTTTTGTTGATCCAGACAAGACGGATATGGTCTGCAAATTACACAAAGCATTGTATAGTCTGAAACAAGCCCCTAGAGCATAGTATGAAAGATTGCATAACTATCTTATTCAAATTGGTTTTCAAAGAACTAATGATAATAGTAGCTTGTACATCAAGGAAGGACCAGATAACAAGATTGTTTTGGTAAGAATATTTGTAAATGATACTTTGTTTACAGGGAATGATGGTCTATGCAAAGATTTTTTATAAAAAATGCACAAGGAATTTGAGATGTCAATGTTTGGTGAACTTAAATTCTTTGTTGGTCTTCAAATTCAGCAAAGCAAGAATGGTATCTATATCACTCAATCTAAATACATCAAAGATTGACTCAAAAAGTTTGGTATGGAAGATTGTAAACCAGTTGGGACTCCTATGTGTATAGGACTAAAGCTTACCAAGGATGATGAATCAAAAGAGGTAGATCAAACCTTATATAGATTAATGATTGAAAAGTTGTAGTATGTAGTTCATACAAGGCCAAATATTGCTCTTGAAGTTGGAATTTTAGCAAGATTTTTAGCAAAACCAAGAGAAAATCACATGATGGCAATCAAAAGGATCTTGAGATACTTGAAAGGCACTAAAGATTATAGATTGTGGTACAAATTTGGAGGAAATCTGGACTTGAAAATGTTTACTAATGCTGATTGGGCAGGAAACATTGATGATAGAAAGAGTACAAGTGGTGGAGCATTCTTTATTGGAAAGAGGTTGGTTTCTTGGAAAAGTAAAAAGAAAAATTGTACATCCCAATCTATAGCAGAAGTAGAGTATGTTGCAGTGGCAGTAAACTATTCTAATATTGTTTGGTTCAAACAATTATTGGAAGGCATGAAGGTTAAGATTAAAGAACCAGTTGTTATGTTTTGTGACAATACAAATGCAATCAACATATCTAAAATTTTATTGATGCATTCCAAAACCAAGCACATTGCAATAAAATATCACTTTGTCAAAGAATTGGTGCAGGACAAGGAGATCAGATTGGAATATGTCCATACAAAAAAACAAATTACTGACATATTTACCAAGCCATTACCTAAGGATGCATTCTTCTATCTAAGAGGTAAGTTAGGGATCATTCCCTATTTGAAGCTCACTAAAATAAAATTTTAGTGATGCATCAATAGGAACCAAGTTGAAGATCTATTAGTTGATGCAGCATAGTCATGTAAACATTGCATATGAATCAGTACTCAAGGTACATTATTACTTATTTGGTATGTGTTGTCTTTGGCATGTGTTGTCAAATAGGGAGAGTGTACTGTCATATCTTTCTAAAATTTGAAGAGTTTTTTGTTTGAAAAGAAGCTATGTAATTCCTTCACAGAGGGAGATTATTATATTAGAAGAGTTTTTGGCATAAAATCTAAGATGGAGAAATATTATGTTAGAAAAAGACTTGTCTTCAAATTTCATTGTGCTATGACATGTTGTGTTGCCATCAATGCCAAAGAGGGAGATTGTTGGATACAATTGTTCAATTGTGTGTTGTCTTTGATGTTACACAAATGTCATACCAGTTATGAGATAGAGTCTATCGAGCTCAGTTGGTTAGCAAAGCAAATTTTAGAGTCTACCGAGTGTTCCTAAAAGATACTCTATGGAAACAGTGTCTACCGAGCTCACTTAGGCGTTGAAGGATTTTCTTGCAGAATTCAGTGGTAACTGACCTCATAAGGTTATGGAAGGAAAGTCAGTGTTTACTGAGTTCACTTGATCTCCAAAGGATTTTGAAAATTTTGCAGTGTTCACCAAGCTTTGGTTGGTTAACACTAAAAATCATTTCTAAAGCAATGTTTACCGAGCAGGGTCAGCCAATGAAGGATTTCATTATTTTGAAAATAAAGTTTAATTGTTTCATGTAATAATTGTAGTTGATTGATGTAATGATTATTGGTAATTGTAACTTGTAAATGGGCCGACTTGAAAATTTGTAAGGTATAAATAAAAGGTCAAGTTGTGAATTCTAAATTGAAATGAGCAAACATGCAAGTGTATTGATTGTGTGAAGACGAAAGTGTGAGTGAATTTTGAAGAAGGATTAGATATCCTTGAGGAGAAGCAAAGTTGTATTCGATCAAAGAGGATCTAGTGAAGCAAAAAAAAGATTTGTATCAGCAATTTAGTTGCATCTCATTTAGGTCAATTCATTGTTACTTTCTCACCATTGTAGCAGTGATTCTTAAATCTCTTAACAAAGTTTCTTTAACAGCCATTTTCTAAATCCTTTAACAACGTGACAATTTTATTGAATTTTTCTAAAGTCCTCTAGCAAGGCCACTCCTAGCAGGGTGATTAAATCCTTTAACAAGGTCATGCCTAACAATGTGTTTTGTAACCTTTAATAGGGTTGGCTCCTAACAGGACTCACTTCAAAAGAGTGAAAATTAGTAGCTAGTTACTTGGTGGTTTTTCCCATATTGGGTTTCCACGTTAAATATGGTGTCTCTTGTGTTCATGTTATTTCTTTTATGCATGCATGTTAATCACTATGAATGTTTAAGTTTTGTTAAAGATAACATACACTACATCTACCGAGTTACAACATTTTTCAGTGTGGCTACCAAGTAACAACAGTAACTAGTTTTATAAGACATCTAAGGGATATGTGGATTTGTTTTTTTGGTCACTAATTCACCCCCCACCCATCTACACCCCCCTTCCCCCCTCCCCCCCCCCCCCCCCCCCAAATCTATATTTCCAATGGTTATGCTCTTTAGATTAATGAAATACTTATAACGTTAAAAAATATTTAGAATTAAACACATTTATTTTTTATTGCAGGGGCACACCAGCCATGTCCTCCAAAAAAGAAGAGGAAGCCTCATGTCATAAGATTAGAACCATAAGAGCCACATGTGAATGTCGAAGATTTTCATGATATGCTTATTAGCCTTTATCTTCAACAAAAGAAAAAATAAAAGAAGAAGTGAATGTTAAAAACCTTGTTTTATGATGAATGTGTTGATGAATTTTTATGAATGTTTCTTATTAATGAATTTAATGTCATGTTATTGAATATTGTTATGTGATCATAATGATTGATGTGTTCATGAATTATTGATGAATTTTTATACATATTAATAAATTATATGTCATCTTAATGAATGTTATGTGATCTATTATCAAGATGTAAGAAAACTGTATGAAGAAAATGGTCTGCAATTTTTGATAGTTTGATTCTCAGCATCCCAAATTGTTTAGCCTTGAAATAGTTACCTCCCATGAAGGGTTTCAATGGTAGACTTTAGATTCTAGAGTCCATAGTAATTATGTTGTGTATTTTTGAATTTCAATGTGTCAATTTTATTTGTATCAACATTTCAAATCATACTTAATGATTTATCATCAAGATATAAGAAAGTTGGATCAAAAAAAAATCTTCTAACTAAAACATGAATATTCTTAAGAATCTATCATCTACAAACTACAATATAAAGAAATTAATAGTTCTAAAACCATTCTATTTCATAAAACTATTTTTTCCCGATTTAAAGATAAATTTTATGATGTTAGAGATTTAAAAAAATAATTTACATTTTATAACGTAATCAAATTCTATTTATTGCAGACTAAACATTTTATTAAAATTCAATTGATGCAGAATGGTGGATCCAATAATTGCCTACTATGCAAAAGGCCAGCTCTCTGCCCTCATTGCTGATCAAAATGTGGCTTTTGATATTGTAAGTATCACCACACAATATTAAGAGTGTTAATTGAATTGTTTTGATAAACATTAATCATAGTCATAATTTTCTTCATGTATTTATAAATACAAATAATATAAACTTCAGGTCCCGGTAGATATGGTTGTAAACACAATACTTGCAGTAATGGCAAAGCATGTTGGCAAATCTAGGCTGGAGGGGTAAGCATGTTTTATCTATATTTTAAATCCCACCCTTATGTTGACATGAGGGCTAAACTAGTAAAAGTAAAGGATTCTCTCGAGCTGTTTGGCAACATGGAAGATCTATCTTCTCATCCCATAAACAAATCATTAAATGTAAGTTGCACTAGATTTTTTTTTAATAATTCATGATTATATAATTTTTTTAAGACATATTTAGAGGAATTTTGATGTGCAAGTGTTTACTTATTTAAAAAATTTTATAGTTATTATTCAGTTGTCTTAATTGATACGAGTTTCTCAGAAACATACATATATGAATTGAAAATTTGAATCTCATTTAATCATCCATCCATAGAGGAGTCATTCTGGTGAAACATATATCAAATTAATTCTATTTTTCTTAATTTAGTCATTTCACTTAAAATTTTAGAACATTGATTACAACAATGGGTGATGATAATAGACAAATGGGCACCCTTTTGTTCAAGTGGAAAAGCAAGAATGCATTGCCATGAAAGTAAGAGCTCGTGTGAATAGACACATTGGCAGGATATACCAGTCATATTTTACTTGCAGAGCAAGGTATTTGATCAAATCCATTTCACTGTTTTCATTGTTCTTCTTATATTAAGAAACTATCTCATAAGAATTGTATTTATTTTGATTTCAGATTTGATAACTCAAACACAAATAAATTATTCCAAGAACTCTCCCAAGAGGAAAGGGAAATATTTGGATTTGATGTAAATAGGATAGAATGGGATGATTACATTATGAAGGTTCATATTCTGGGACTCCTTGAAAATGTCATGATGAAAAATAGATCTAAAGCCATCGAACATGACAGAAATCCTGCAGTCCTTCTATTGGTGAGGTCTTAAGACTTCTATGTGTGCTTGTTTTTATAGGTTGTCTTAATTTTTGTGAGTTTGAGGGAGTTGTTTATGAAAAATTCTATGTAGAAAACTAAAATCTACAGCAATATTTGGGAGAGTTTTTTATTAAAATTCTCTGTTATTCTTAGTAGTTAATAGTAGTTAAATATTCATGGTGTTGTTGATTAAGTAATTGAGAGGATGTTGCTTGAGAAGTTTTTTAGATGCATTTATTAAAGGGAATATATGATTATGAGATGTTTGTTATCTATTAAAAGAGTAATTCATAGAAGTTAATAATTATTAAAAAATAAATTTATTATTTTACTTTTGAAAATGATAAAGTAAAATATAATTCAAGATAAATTTGTAAGTATTTTTGTATTTTTAAAATGTATATATAAACATCTTTATGAAGTTGTTTTAATCAAGAAATGATATTGTATTTTGATAATAGGTTTATAAAATTAAGAGTGATTGCCCACAAACTTAGGAGGACTAGTTAGCTTCTACTTGCCCCTTCCTCTCCTCAACTTGGGAGTTGGTAAGACCAGGGTAAGGAGGGGTTAGAGTGCAATATCAAGGTAAGGAGGGGTTAAAGTGCAATATCATTTGATGTCATTTATTAAGCGTGAATAGATTTGAATCCAAGACCTCTTCAATAAGAGGGTCACAATTTACCATTGTGTTATAGGCTCCCACCTATAATTCAAGTTCATGTTATAGGCAAGACTAAAAATTAAATGAATTGGGGTTTAAACTAGGACTGTGATTTGTCTTAGTGTTAGAGTTGTGATTAGTATTATGATTAGAATTAGATTAAGTGTTGTGATTAGCGATGGATTTAGAGTTATGATTAGGTTGAAACAAAATGTAAAATATTATTTTCATAAAAGAATCATTACATAGCAAGACTAGAAATAAATCTTGAAAAATTAGATAGCATCTAAATGAATATCCTATCAAGGAATCCAATGGGAACAAACATAAAATTTATCATGTCATCCATACTAACCTCTATTGTTTGAGAATTTTCTAGGGGAAAAACTCATCAATTACCAACGTTTCGCCCTTTATATGCTAGGGGGTCCATTAACCAAACAACTATTCACCCTATTCTATTCCTTAGGAATGTAGCAAAAGTAAACAAAAGTTTAAAGAGTTACTTAGACTAAGGGTTTACTTGACCAATAAAGATAACTACCAAGTCATTACCTGCATCCTTTACCTTTTTAGCAAATCAACCAAAACCTAGGAATTTGACATAGACAATTTTTCTCTAGCCTAAGTAGTAAGAACAAGAGCTTCCATGAAATTATTCATTTGTTATCCTTTATAACTAGGAAAGAGAAACAAGACAACCATAGAGATATCTCTCCTACTCTCTCATATCCTAGCATGTCGAATATTCCTCCTAGAAGAGTTATGAGTGTTAATCTTCAAAATTATGAGAAAAATAATCTACCTTAGACTTTTTGAATATTCATCTTAGCATACCTACAAAACATTTTCATAAATCTTTTATTACCACATTTGAGTAAGTTCAAATTCATAATAATAATAATGTCACTAGGATCTATATTAGCAAAATATTGCACTTTAGATAAGGTCTCCTAAAGTATGTAGATAACTCTACCATAGTGGATATGCCATCATTTTCTTATCCTAAAACCTTTTCAATTTATTTTTAACTAAAGTTGCTAAATAATGAATATGGGCCCTATAAACAAGGAAAATTATGGGTTTAGAAATAAAAATGATAAGCTAACCATAAAAATGCTATAACATCTTTCAAACAAAAAAACATGATCTCATCAATAAAGTTATGAAATCAAAATTTCATAAATTTAAAATAAAACACAAACAAATTCTATGCAAACCCTTCATCGAACTTCATTATTTTTCTTTCTCCTCTAGTTAAATGTTTTTTCTCAAAAAGATTATTAAGCAAGGATAATTCAATGGAATAACAATAAGGATACTATAATATTGTAGTTTGTTGCTAGTGAAAATGAAGATTTATAGCACAATTTATAGATTTTTAGTGTCACATGAATAGACACGAATAAAAGGATGTGAGAGGACAAGGGTGAAGGAAAGGAAAGGTCAAGTGAGAGCCAAAAGGACAAGGTAGAAGAAAAGAAATAATGCAAGTGCGATTACAAAATGGAGATAAAATTGTAGAGATGCCAATAAATATTAATTTATTAATTCACCTTCATATTGATAATCAACCAATTAAATAATATTCATTTAATTGTGCCAAAAAGATAAATGAGATTAATAAATGCCATATTTATTTATCCTCGGGAGGACATATTAGGACAAGGGGTATAATATTTAAGTTATTATATGTTAGAATGTTTAGAATAATTGGGGGGTGAATCAGTTATCCAAGGTCCAGGTGTACCAATTGAACAAACAAACACTTAAATAACTTTAGATCTTAACATTCAATAGCTTCGTCTCTATAGTCAACTTTCAGTAAACATAAATTAGCAATCCACTATCCTCAATATTACATACTTTGCAAAATGTAAACATTAACAGTAAATTGCCAAATTTAACATCCACACAAGTTTGACACTAGGATTTAATGTGGAAACTCAATTTGGGAAAAACCACCAACAACATGTCACCAATATTTTCACTCTTATGAAGTGAGCTCTATTAGGAGCCAAGTGTATTAAAGATTATGAAACACATAGTTAAATGTGACCTTGTTAAAGGATTTAATCACCCTATTAGGAGTGGCCTTGTTAAAGCACTTTAGAACATTCCATTAGAATGCCACCTTGATTAAAGGATTTACATATGACTGTTAGGTCAACCTCAATTAAAGAATTTTAATACTACATCAATATAATGGTTAGAAAGTAACAACAGGTTTTGATCTGTCAAGTTCAGTTTGCAAATTTGGATCTCAGTTCCGCTCACAAGTTGATCGACTGACAGACCTACATTGTCACCTCAGTCTCTGATTCTCTTGGCAACCCTTCAAGAAATTACACTTCTCTTCTTCTCAACTCTTCTCAACCTTTTGTTTAAGTTTTCTAATCAATAGCATCAACTACCACTCCAACTTTCAACTTCTTGATAAGATTAGCCCTTATACCTCCTTAAATAAGTAATTCTAATATTTTGTCACTTAGACACCACTGTAGATCTCAGGGTTACGATTATATTCAACACATACAATGAATTTTTTCACCTTCTTGTTCATCCTCTTCTTTTCTAGAAACTTCTTCATGACTCCTTACATAGGAACATGCAGACATTGTTTCCTTCGATTTAATTTTCTAGGTCATTCATCCTTTTCTTCAACATGCTTTCCATATTCCAAGAAATCAACTCTGTCAGCTGGAAATTATGATTTATCATAGATTGTTGAAATGTTGTTAATTGGCAATCACTATGTTCTAACACTCGGACATCAATGGGCTACTTGGTCACTAATAGATTTCTTTCTTAGCACATATACTGTCACTCAGTCAATATTGATGCTCAATCAACACTAACTATGGCTCATTCGACACTAGCATCACTCGACATATACTTCAAGTTCCTTAATTTTATGCTCTGTTTCTCGCTCAAGCATGTGCATGAGATCTATCTTTAATCTATTCTTCAAGGATTTATTGTTACTGTCTTGTCCACTTGTAACATGATTCGAACAATCACTTTATCTTGTGAAAGCCTAACTAATTAATTGTCCATTTGTAGTTTCCTCTCCATAACTCAACCTTTCCTCTAGGTGGTTTTGTTATGACCAACTTCTTAAATCCTCTTCATCAATCAAATAGATATGACACTCAAATCAGATAGAAAATAGTCTCACGAATAAGGTTTGACATCAATGACAACATAACAATTGGTCCAATTGTAGTTTTCAACAATTATATACCCCTAAAATCCAGACCAATGACAAGAAGATGACGATTAAACGACTGAGAAAACCTTAATTGGACTAGTGAAAAATGACAAACTGATAAGACATGATGATATCTTACCAATTAATTTAATAATTGTCATTATTTGATTAATGTGTGAATGAAAAAATTGACAAATGATAAAGATCAACTATGCAAAAAATATGTTAAAAGGGAGATCCAAAAGCATTGACCATTTCTACATATTTACATTTTCCCCCTCTTTATGATAATATGATTCTTAGCATTGTTTAGAAGAAAATTTGAGAAAATCATACCCTGGTGGACCAAGGGATGGAGATAAGACACCCCCTAAAAATAACTGGCTTGATTTTTATGACAGAGGATGATTTTTTCAAATAGTTGCAAGACCCAACAAATGAAGAATTTTATGGAAGAAGAAATTAGACAGATAAAAGTTAGTAGTCATGAAATCTTGGTTTTGCATGTGAACTATATCTTTAAAGGGCCTTATTTGATGTATTAAATGGATTCATTGCACCATGATATATAAATTTAGAGCAATTTAATGTGACCCCTTTATAGAAAATTGGCAGATTGTAGACAAGGAATGTGGAAATATTGAAGCATTGGACATACTTGTCCTATAACGTCAAGAAAGATGTAATGCCTCACTAAGGAAACCTCATAACATAGGGTCAAATAAGAACTTAACATTTTTTTCTATAAAGGTATGCATCATACATGCAAGTGCATTAATTAACCATAATACATATAAATAAAGGTGAAACCTACTAGAAGTAAACCACAATCATCACATGATCATACACAAGTGGAAGACTCAAACGACTTCCAAGGGTTCCAAGATAATCCAGACACTTAGGAAAGACAAATGAAAACATTTGAGTCAACTTGTGATAGAATAAATTGAGTCCATGAACCTCATGGAACAAGACCAAACTAATTTCCATGAATTCCAAACAAGGCAACCAACTCATCCTCGGTACAAAATATTGCAAGGTTTATTTTAAGCCCAAATTGAAAAGTGAACTCAATCTCATATACCAAAATAAAAAATGGGAAGTGAATACATGAAAAGGTCCCATAGACAAGGGGAAACCAATATGGAATTCATTGTTTTCATAGACCTAGGAACAACTCTCTAACATCGATACACAAAAGTTATTTCAAAGACATATGTGCAAAATCGAGATTAGACATTGTTAGTCTCGAATAGATGCACAGATTTGATTAACATATGTGTAACTTTGTTGAGTACATGTACAACTTTTATGAACAAATGAATAGCTTTGAGGGTCATATGTGTAGGTTTAGAAAAATATATGCAAAATTTTCTTAAATACGTAGCTAAATTTAAAATACAAATATATTGGATCCAACACAGCTAAAATGAGTACAAATCCACACTGAGGAATATTGAAATGCATGATTTGAGATTGTTCACACTAAATATCACGAATAACATCAAAATCTAACAGATCAAAGGATGTAAAACAAGTATAAATGTATAATGTGAAAATACCAAGTAGGGATCAAAAGAAGCACATCATGCTCAAAACTCTGTCACTGGAGTAATTTTGTCATCCATGCACCAATCCCAATAACAATAAATTATAACTTGACCCTACTACATGGAACCCTGGGCCCACCTGACCATGCTCATGGAGATAGTCACCCGACCACTATCATGAGGTATATATACATGCCAAGAAGTTGCATAACCCAAAGGATAGTACATAGGCCCAATACAATATTCCTAGATTTAGTCTCCTCCATAGATCCATACACACCAATCTTGCACCCAAAGAAAAAATCTAGAGGTAAATCGCTTCCAAACTCAAGGTAAGAAACCAAGTAAAATACAACAAATGCATAAATTCCTAGTTGCTCATTTGGCCACTATGCCAAGAGCTTGTATTTCAAAGGAATCAATGAACCATATTGTGAAGACATGAGGAAATTTCAAAATCCATAAAATGCACCAAAATCCCAAATTTTAGAAAAATCCAGTAAGGTGGGAAAATTGTCATTTTAACATTGAAAGGTTAGGTTTGAATTGTAATTAAAAATATCCAAATCACTCATAATAGGGTGAACCTCAAAAAGCATATTTGTATGACTCATTTACTGCAACAATGAGCTTGTGGGTATAATTCCCCTTATCATTTTCACCTTTCAACAAGGGTTTCCATGATACCAATACCATGGTGTTATGTGTAATGGTTGTGTGGTTGTTTAATATTGTTATATTTTATCTACTAGCACCAATTATATTCTTTACAGTTTGGAAATTAGTATTTCATCTTAACAAATCTATGGTTGAATTTTTTTAATTACTTGTTTGTACTAATTAACCCCACCCCATCCTCACCTCCAATACTTAAGAATCCTAACATCCAACACTGCTAGACACATTAAAAAGTTTACCAACCACCATTTAATTTTTTTGTTAAATATAATAGGAAAAATATTTTATTTTATTTTTATCTTTGTAGAAAAATGTTTTCTATGTAACCATGATTTTATCAGAGAGAGACTCAATTTCCATAGTCCATTATCAATTTATCTTTTTTTTTCTAGATTTGAGTATGTGTGATCTTTTATCATCAACATTTAAAATCATTTTCTATGATCCTTCAACTGGATGAGAAAGAGAGCTAGAGGATATAGAGATATATTTTTCTCCTGCACTTCTCTTTTTAATCTCGATGAAGAATCATAGAGCGTGATCCAATATATTGATGATAATAAATTTCACATAATTGAATCCATAAATAAAATGGATGACATAATTAAAGATGTTAGATTTTCATTGTCCATAGTAATTAGTGTGTGCACTTTTGAATTCAATTTTGTGGATATTATTTGCACAAATGTTTTAGGTCATACTCAATCATCCATCATCAAGATGAAAGAGAGATATTGAAAAAGATTGTAGAGAAGTCCGAACCTGGATAACATTATTTTCTCTTCTTTTTCTTTTCTATTTTCCCCCTTTTAAAATTTATGATAAAAAAGGGTCAATTATATATTAAAATTCATCACTTGGCCATCTTAGACCCAATGGTAATTTTGAAGGTGTGTATGGACATGAACCTTCAATGCAAACTCAATATTATAACAAACATATTATATGAGAAATAAAACCGTTCAAAATGGAAGATTATCCAGCTTTGAACATTTTGAATGAATTTGAACTGGCCAAAATTGTTCGACCTTTTCATGATGATGGCATTTGCCAAACAATGAAAGACATGGCTTTGAAATGGTACAAAAAGAATTCCTAAGCTACTTCCTGATTTGTTATTTTATATTTCAATCTCCATAATCTACGATCCGATTTCTCCTTAAGGGTGGCCTATAAGATGTTTCTGAGACAAGAATTCCCAATATTTAATAAATAATATATTTTTACCTGATGAACTTTGCAGGGCAAGAACATATGGATGGAATGATGTTTATGTGTTCAGCAAGGCGATGGGAGAGATGTTTTTAGACCATAAGAGAGGAGAAATTACATTGGCTATTGTTAGACCTAGTGTGATTGAGGGATCCATTTCCTGGATGGATAGAAGGCCTTCGGTAAGAAGAATCTTGAACTTCATGCATTTATCAAGCATTTACCATCCAAAGACTAGTTTATGGTACTTGTCAAATTGTCTTTGAACATAATTATCAAATTTGCTTGTCATGATTAATTTCATTATAGCATTATGATATAAATTTTAAGAATTAATAGTGTCATTTTTAAAAAGTACAATTAGTGCCTTATATTTTTTTTCCATGGAAATGGATAATACATTTAGTGCTTATTTATTATGATTCAACTCTGTTTAGTCAAGGAATTTCTTCAAAGATTAATTCCACTTAACTTCTATCCCATTTAAAGTTAGTTTGTTACAGTGAGCTTAATATTTAAGGAATTTTCATAGTTAGGTTATGCATGCTTGAGTTAGAATAGCATTAGGATAGGTGAGCTCAAAAGACCCAATCTTTTAGCTGTGTGAACATTACTTAAATTTAATGATGCTAAATGTGTTGTTCTTGCTCATGGAAAATTAGTTCTTATTAACTACTAAACCATAAAACAATGATTGGACCTTCTTGGGAGGTCACCCATTATAGTACTACTTCAAGTGAACTGTGCTTAACCATGAAATTTCCACTCGATTAAGTTTACTTCACTTGCTTATCTATTTGCTTAAATTAGTTTGCTACCATAGACTTAATCTTTGAAGAAACTTTATAGTTAGTTTATGCGTGTTTGAATTAGAACAGCATTAAAATAGATGAACTCTTCATAAGACCATACTTCAACCATGTCGCTTTACTATAATAAATACTAAATATACCATTCTTTCTCCAAAAAAATACTGTAAATTACTATTCCTAAAATATGAATGAATATACTTTCCACTTTACTTTGATTATTACAAGGCCCTTGGAAGTTATTTATGTTCTCAGATTGGTGGTTCATCTGTCATCATCAGCCTTCCTTTGTTGGTTCATTGTTTCATCCTCAATGTAAAACTCTGCCTAAATAAATAATCTTTGTAAGCAAGAGTACATAAAATATTCTACAAGGCCTCTCCCTGCAACCTAGGACCAATAATTTTATGCTTTTATTCTACCTCATTGAGAAATTGTCCTTTTTATGCCTTTTTTTTTCCCTATTTTTTTAAAAAAAACCTTGAATTAAGGCTAAGTTACAAGAATAACAACTATATCAGATAGCTGAAAGAATGATTCATTTATTTAATACAAATCAATAATGACAATACAAGACAAATGAAACATGATTTTTTTTTTTTAATATCCTTTTCAATAGTTTTATAGTTGTGATATTGCTATCAGAATTTAACTGGGTAATTTTTTAGTCAAACTCATTGTCTATTGTAGCATGAGTAGTGATTCACACATGAATAAATGGAACACTTAGCACTCATTGGATCGAGGTGATGTCACCTAGATCCAATGAGTGCTAAGTGTTCCATTGAGAGGTGGATGGATTCATATGTGAATCATATGTGAATCGCTACTCATGATACATGAATCAATGAGTTTGACTATAAAATTACACAATTAAGTCTTGATAGCAATATCACAATTTGACTTGCTATGTAAAAATCTCCTACTTGTCAGTTTTATGGTTGTTGACTAAATTTTGTACATCAATTCAACTGATTCAGGATGGTGGATCCGATAATTGCCTACTACGCTAAAGGCCAACTCTCTGCCCTGATTGTTGATCCAAACGTGACACTTGATATAGTAACTATCAACATCGTCACAGAGTTTTTAGCAGTGTTTTTGTGAATTGTACTGACAAATTTTTATTTTTTTCTACATAGGTCCCAGTAGATATGGTTGCGAACTCAATAATTGCAGTAATGGCAAAACATGCTGGCAAATCTGGCATGGAGGTTTATCAAGTAGCTTCTTCTGTTGCAAATCTAGTACTCACAGGGGAACTTTTTGGGATGTTTTATCGGTACTTCAAAGCTCATCCTTATGCTGATATTAGGGGCAGATCAATAAACGTAAAGAATTCCCTCAAGCGATTTGGCAACATGGAAGATCTTGATTCTCATGCTTTAAACATGTCATTAAATGTAAGTTGTAGTGGATTTTTTTTCCTTTTATTAATGATGGCAGGCATGAACACTTATAGAACATTTTAGACTATGTTGCGGTTTAAATTTTGATGCATGAAATGATTATTACAATATGTACAATGAAAATAGGTAAATGGGCATTCTTTTGTACAAATGGAAAAGCAAGAGTGCATTGCTATGAAATTAGGAGCCCATCTCAACAAACATGTAGGCAGGGTATACCAGTCATATCTTACTTGTAGAGCCAGGTAAATCTATTTAATTAAATTTATTTCATTGTTTTTACTTGGTCTTCTTGCATTAATACACTTTCTTTAACAAGAGTTGTATTCATTTTGACTCTAGATTTGACAACACAAACATAAATAAGTTATTGCAAGAACTCTCCCAAGATGAAAAGGAAATATTTGGATTTGATGTCAATGGTATAGACTGGAATGATTATATTATGAACATTCATATTCCAGGACTTCTTGGAAATGTTATGATGAAAAGAAGATCTAAAGCTATTGAACAAGAGAAGGATCCTGCAGCCCCTCTATTGGTGAGGGCCTAAATAATTGAAAATAGAAGAGAATTAATTGGATTTTTAGTGGATTTTTAGGGACAAGTCCTTATTTGGACGGCTTAAACATCACACACTAAGCTTCATTCCAACACAAAGTGTTAAATAGCCAAAATTGACTTATTCCAAGTATTGATATATATTGTAAAGATTTGACATTTATTGACTAGTACTTTTATTTCTATTTGAAGGTGTACTTATATCTAAAGGAGGTTTAATTGTTATACAAATTGGAGTTTACATAAAATGTTATAAATTTGAAAGTAGCATTAAATAAATAGAGAGTGAATTTGTTGTATTTTTGTAATCTATTATTTTTGTTGAATTTTGTAAGTGAAGAGTATTGAGGAATTCTCACACTATGATAGACAAAAGAAAGTAATGAATAATTCTATGATGGACAAATAAAAATATGAATAAAGAAGAAATTTATTTTGATAATTAGAAATCTTCAATAAATATAATAAAAAATTCAAGAAAATAAACCAAATTATATTAAAATCTAAATTTGAATATATAGAATTCATCATGTTATAACAATAATATTAAGTTATTTTTTATAATATATAATAAATTTACTGAGGTGTTTTTGATATTAAAGCAGTATACTATAAACTAATTATCCACTATATAAATATAAATCAGTGAAAAATTAGAAATTTTATATGAGCTAAATCCAACAGAATGTTAAAATAATACTATAAAAATAACTTAAATCTTTTAACTGAAATTTAATCTAAATACATTCATGACATAACCAAATTTCTATAAAATTGAATAATTTAAAGAGAATCATTATATTTATAATTCTTTCTAGCGCTAATGAGAATTTTAGCAAAGACAAGTGTGGTGTCACGGTGCCTGCAGAAATACTTTCAACTGCGTCTTGTCGAGGGTTGCTTATTTGATAAGTACATTGTTTGGAGCCATAAATGCAATTGTCAGCTGCAAAAATTCATTAATAGTTGATATCAGCAATGAAATCGCTACAGATTCAATTCACCAAATAATAGAGGGATATGGAAAAAGACATTTCCAATTTGGTATTACTTCTAAGAATTTTAGGATAAATGAAATAATATATTATACAATATAAAAAATGTGTTTGTTATTAGTGGTAGAGCTTATCTTTTAAATGGTGATATTGGTGATAGAATGAAATGTATAATTTTATAAAATTAAAAAATTTAATGGAGTTCACATGTGGGAAGATTTAAAGATGATGAGGAAAAATATACCATAAATCAAATGAAATATTTTTTAAAAAGAGGTAGTTCTATTAACAGTATTTTTTTATTGTTTTATATTTATCAAACACTTAACTTATTTCATAACTTATTTTTGAAATGAAAAAATAGCTAAAATAAGGGGGCTGATCTAGAAAGAATAGTAAAAATTCACAACACATCAAAACAACTAGAAATCAAAAAGGTTTATAGGAGATCCCATTTTTTTATTTCAAAAACCCCTCCCTTAAATACCACATAACCATAATAGTGTTTTTCTAAAAATAAGTAGAGTATTCTAGCTTTTTATTTAGAGTATTACTTTGATGTTTCATATTTATCAAAGATTTTACTTGTTTCATAACTTGTTTTTGAAATTAAAAGTAGCAAAAAAAAGAGGGTTGATCTATGAAGAACAATCACAAGTTACAATCAAAACAATCACAAGTTACAACACATCAAAACAACTGGAAAACAAATTCACAATAGATCCCTTCTCTTAATTTAAAAAAATTAAACTGTCTAACTTCCTAGGAAAACCTGCAACTAAGCCAATACGGCTTTTAACAAGAATGTGATAAATAATAATAAAGAAAGTAAATGAGCATACTAAAGGTCCTCAAGTAATTAACTAACTTGAAAAGACTTAAAAAATATTAAAACTAATTATTTCCCTCCTTAGGTTTTCATAGCAACAACTAGGTGTTGTTTAGTGTGGAGCCTGATCAGTCCCCAAGTGGGAGATTGTTAGATTGTAGCCAACATGGTAGCCGACATATTATGGCTGACATGTTATAACGCTAAAGCAGTTTAATACTTGTATAAAAGGGCTTAGGGTTGGGTATTTTTCATAATGTCGTGATACGAAATTGGTTCTTGCGGTGGTATTGAGCTGTAAGGGATTATGGATTGTAATCAGGTTGTAATCACTGGATTGTAATAAGATCGAACTTGTTGTTTGGTGGACGTAGCCCAGGGATTGGGTGAACCACGTTAAATCTTGGTGCCTTGTGTTCATTTCTGTGTGTTCTATTATTTTCTGTTATTGGTTATATTTGCATGTAGTTTTTTATTTCTGTCCATGGTTTATCCTAACAAGTGGTATCAGAGCAAGGTTGTCTTTAAGTTATCCTCTGCAGGAAAGTCTCATGGTTAAGTGGGAGTCTCACAGTTGAGTGGGAGCGATGGCAGATGAGGGTAAGTTGAGGGTTGATAGGTTTAATGGGCAGAACTTCCAGTTATGGAAGATGCAAATGGAAGACTATTTATATCAGAAGGATTTATGGAAGCTGTTGGAAGGAAAAGCCCAGAATCAGGGAACTATGTCAGAGGTTGAATGGGATCTTTTGGACAGAAAGGCACTCGGAAGCATTCGGTTATGCTTGGCACCATCAGTGGCATTTAATATTACAAAAGCAAAGATGACAGAAGATTTGATGAAAACCCTAGCGACACTATATGAAAAGCCCTCCCCTTCAAATAAGGTATTTCTCATGAAGCGTTTATTTAATATGAAAATGGCAGAAGGTGGATCTGTTGCAGATCACTTAAATGAGTTTAATACTATTACTAGTCAATTATCTTCTGTGGGTATCAATTTTGATGAAGAAATTAGGGCTCTCTTGATTTTGTGTTCTTTGCCTGAAAGCTGGAATGGTTGGTAATGGTGGTGAGTAATTATGTTCCTAGATCTAGTACCCTAAAATATGATGATGTGATCGGTGTTATTTTAAGTGAGGAAACTCGTAGAAAATCCTCAGGTGGATCTACATCAGGAAGTGCTTTAAATGCACAAAGAAGGGGCAGAATGACTGAAAGAGGAAGTAAATCTGGAAATCATGGGAAATCAAGAGGAAAGTCAAAGGGGTGGAGGTCTCAATCAAGAGGACCAAATGATTGCTGGTACTGTGGGAAACCAGGGCACAAAAAGAAAGATTGCTGGAATCGAAAGAAAAATGAAAGAGATAAATCAGATGGAGACAAGGAGGAAAATGTGGTAAGTAACAAATCCGAAGAGGATGCTTTGCTTCTGTCTTTAGAGAGTGTTGATGATTCATGGGTTTTAGATTCTGGTGCTTCATTTCATGCTACACCTCATAGAGGTTATTTCATTGATTATGTCCAAGGGGATTTTGGGCTTGTTTATTTGGGGGATAATGAACCCTGTCAAATTGTTGGAAAGGGAAAAATTAAGATTAAGTTGTAGAATGGGAATCATTGGCTACTACATAAGGTAAGACATGTTCCAAAACTAAGTAGAAATTTAATTTCAGCAGGGCAACTCGGTGATGAGGGTTGTGTAGTTACTTTTAATGATAAAAATTGGAAGGTTTCAAAAGGTTCCCTTGTAGTAGCAAAAGGTGTGAAATTAGGAACCTTATATCTTTGTACAGGTCATATTGTTCCTTCTACTTTGATTGTTTCAGAGAAAAATGAATATTCAGGAACAATTACTGCAGTTGAGCAGGGAGAACCAATAGCTGCTATAGATTCTGATACAGCGTTGTGGCACAATAGACTTGGGCACATGAGTGAGAAAGGTATGAAAGTACTTCATTCAAGGAAAGTTTTACCAGGTCTAAAATGTGTGAATATGGATTTCTGTGAAAGTTGTGTGTATGGAAAACAAAAGAGAGTGAGTTTTGTAAAGACAGGGAAGGAAAACAAAAAGGAGAAATTAGAGCTTGTGCATACAGATGTATGGGGACCAGCCCAGGTATCTTCCCTTGGTGGCTCTCATTATTATGTTACATTTATTGATGACGCAACTAGAAAAGTATGGGTTTATTTCCTTAGATAGAAATCTGATGTATTTCAAACTTTTAAGAAATGGAAATGCTTGGTTGAAAATGAGACTGGTAAGAAATTAAAATGTCTCAGATCTGATAATGGTGGTGAGTATTGCAGTCATGAATTTAAAGATTATTGCTCCACTAATGGTATTCGTAGACAAAAAACTATTCCAAGGACTCCACAGGAAAATGGAGTGGCTGAATGCATGAACAGGACTATAATGGAGCGCACAAGGAGCATGGGGTTGCATGTTGGGTTGCCCTTACACATGTGGGCGGAGGCTGTCAATACTGCAGTATATTTGATTAATAGAGGTCCCTCTACTCCTTTGGGTTGTGGTATTCCAGAGGAAGCATGGACTGGTAAGAAGGTGAGTTATTCTTTTCTCAAGACCTTCGGTTGTGAAGCTTTTTCTCATATAGACTCTAAAAATAGAACCAAGCTAGAAGCTAAATCAAAGAAATGTGTCTTTGTTGGATATGGCATTAATGAATTTGGTTATAGGCTTTGGGATTTTGAAAATCTTAAAATTATTAGAAGTCGGGATGTCATATTCAATGAGAAAGTGTTGTACAAAGATCTATTGCAGCAACATGAGAAGAAAGAAGATGATTATGTAGTGCTGGATGATACTCCAAAAGCTAATGTTCCAGCCATTCCTCATGATGTGCAACAACTGCAACAACAAATACCACACACACCAGTGAATTTAGATGGTCAACAAGGCAAATTAGACCTCCACAAAGGTTTTCTCCCTCTTTGTATTCTATTTTACTTACTGATGCTGGTGAACCTGAAAGTTATGATGAAGCTGTGCAGGTGGATACTAAGATTCAGTGGGAGTCTACAATGAAAGATGAAATGGACTCTTTGCTGAAAAATAAGACATGGGATTTGTGCAAGTTGCCTGCAAGTAAGAAGGCTTTACAGAATAAATGGTTTTACAGGTTGAAAGAAGAGGAAGGAGGTAAGAAAATATTTAAGGCCAGGTTAGTTGTAAAAGGATTTGCACAGAAAAAGAGAATTGATTTTGATGAGATATTTTCTCCTGTTGTTAAAATGACTTCTATTCATACTGTTTTAAGTCTTGTGGTTACTGAAGATTTGCATTTAGAGCAGATGGATGTTAAAACAGCCTTTCTTCATGGTGATTTGGATGAAGAAATATATATGGCTCAGCCACAGGGTTTTGAGGTCAAAGGTAAGGAGAACTTAGTGTGCAAATTGAAAAAAAGTTTATATGGCTTGAAGCAAGCACCTCGGCAATGGTATCTGAAATTTGACAGTTTTATGCATAAGCATGGATATAATAGGTGTCATTTAGATTACTGTGTTTATTTTAAAGGGTTGGATGATGATAGCTACATTATTTTATGTTTATATGTTGATGATATGTTTGTAGCTGGGTTTAACATGGATCATATTAAGGGGTTGAGATGCCAATTAGCACATGCATTTGCTATGAAGGATTTGGGGGAAGCAAAACAAATCCTTGGTATGAAGATTTGTAGAGATAGGAAGAACAGAACATTGACGCTATCTCAAGCTGATTATGTTGAGAAGGTGTTGCAACATTTCTCTATGGAGAATGCTAAAGCTATCAGCACACCTTTACCTGGTCATTTGAAATTGACTAAGGAGATGTGTCCCAAGACACAGGAAGAGGAGGATAAGATGTCCAAGGTACCCTATGCTTCAGCTATAGGAAGTTTGATGTATGCTATGGTATGCACTAGGCCAAATATTGCACATGCAATGGGAGTCGTTAGTAGGTATATGAGTCATCCAGGATTTGAGAATTGGAATGCTGTCAAGTGGATTCTCAGATATTTGAGAGGAACATCCAATAAGTGTTTACACTTTGGGGGCTCTACTACTAATTTACAAGGCTATGTTGACTCAGATTTGGCTGGGGATATTGATACCAGGCAGAGTACTACAGGTTATGTCTTTACTATTGGTGGGGCAGCCGTGAGTTGGGTTTCTAGGTTACAGAAGATTAATGCTCTCTCCACTATAGAGGCAGAGTATGTTGCTGCTACAGAGGCAACCAAGGAGATCATATGGCTTTAGTTCTTCTTGGAAGAATTGGGACATCCTTAGAAGGATACTTATTTGTTCACAGATAGTCAGAGTGCCATTCATCTTGCTAAGAATTCAGCTCTGCATTCTAAGACCAAACACATACAGTTGCGGTACCATTTCATTCGGTCAATTTTGGAGGATGGACAGTTAAAGCTGGAGAAGATACATACCAATGACAATCCAGCAGATATGTTGACAAAGGTTGTAACAAGGGAGAAGCTGAACTCTTCTTCAGCTTCGGTTGGTCTTTTAGACTGAACATGAATAAAAGAACAGTAGAGTCCAAGATGGTTTGATCTAGTGGGAGCCCCATGTGGTAGTGGTATTGCTACAGGATCAGTCTCCAAGTGGGAGATTGTTGTTTAGTGTGGAGCCTGATCAGTCTCCAAGTGGGAGATTGTTAGATTGTGGTGACTGATCAAGAAATTACTATACATAAAAGGGCTTAGGGTTGGGTATTTTTCATAATGTTGTGATACGAAATTGGTTCTTGCAGCGGTATTGAGTTGTAAGGGATTACAGATTGTAATCAGGTTGTAATCACTGGATTGTAATAAGATCGGACTTGTTGTTTGGTGGACGTAGCCCAGGGATTGGGTGAACCACGTTAAATCTTGGTGCCTTGTGTTCATTTCTGTGTGTTCTATTATTTTTTGTTATTGGTTATATTTGCATGTAGTTTTTTATTTCTGTCCATGGTTTATCCTAACACTAGGCCCAATCCTCAACTAGGAAGGCAAATAACTCCCTAGTAGCTTCTCCATCAAATCCCTTCTTGTCTTCTTTTTCTGCATAATGTTGAGAGAAGTGGTAGAGGTGTGCACCACCCTAAGAGCATAAGTGGCTAGGTTGGTGTACCTGACTTCCATGTTCTCTAGCTCAGTCTTGGGTATGGAAATCACCTCCTCATTGATTGCACATCCACCATAGACCTCCAAACCTTTATGGTTGCACTAATAAATTCAGGTCATTTTTTCGATGGTTACTTGTTGGAATTTTGACTTCCCATTGTTGAAATATCACCTTTCAATGTTGTTGAAAACCTTGTGTAAGAAATTTTGACATTATACTCAAGACTGTCATAATTTTGACTCCTAGTCATTGCATAGTGGGCATCCAATGATAGTATTTGTCCCAATGGAAAAATGCTATGAGGCGAGTAGCACCATCAAAGACTTTAAGTTTAAGTCGAGGAGCATTTGGGCCCATCAATTTAGTATTGAGTCTCAAAATTGTTTTAGAGTTATCAACTTTAAAGAAGGAACTTAGGAGATTCCATTTACTAGCCAACATATAGTCCACAAACGAGGAGATTAGTTAGGGTTTTCCATTTATAAATAGAAGCATTTTCAATGAGTAGTTTCTATGTGATGTTTACCATAGTCTCATTGTTATTATCTAAGTCCCTAAATATGTTGTTGTTCCTCTCCTTCTAGATGTTCCAATCAATGTAAGGAAGGAGTTTCCAATTTCGTCAAATCATGGGGTGGCTAGAGGGGTAATCCTAGTTGTGTATGAATTAATGTAGATCTTTGAGGAAAGTCCAAGAGATATTAAATTTGGTAAGTATCCTTCTCTAGATAGAGGAGACAAAGGGATAGTGGATTAGGAGGTGGAGAAAAGTTCCCTTTGCGTTCTTGCATATAATGCACACATTGGTTAGTTGGAGGCCCCTTTGTCTAAGATTGTATATAGTCCAAAATTTCCCATGCAAAGTCGTCCACTAGAAGAAATTAATCTTGGGCAAAGGTTAGGAGTTCTACACTTTTCCCCAACACATTAGATCCTTAGAGGGATTGATTAGTAGGTTGTAAGTCAAAATGTCATAAAATACACCAAATCAGTTTTGATCCCAAATGAAGATATATTCTCTTTGAAACATTGGTATTTTTATGTCATTTAACATTACTTGGAGGTCCTCTACCAAATGAAGGAGGTGGGGATATTCCCCAAGGCACTTTGTAATCCTAGCCCAATCTTTGTTAGGAGGAATGTAATTATTAACCATAGAACCAAAGAATTTCTTATTTTGTCTCATAATGTGTCTAAATTGGCTTTTAACTATAGCCTTGTTCCCCATCCATATGTCCTCCCAAAAATTGGTCATGTTTCCATTGCTTACCTGCCATTCAACCCTAAGTTTCAAAATATTACTAGTTCTAACAATATTATTCCAAATTATGGAACTAGGGGGAAGGTCCTTAGAGATTAACATGGATAAATAAAGGTTTCTTTCATTAGATACTTGGTGCTTATGATTTTGCACCAATCAGTTTACTCAAGAGCTAAATTCCAACCAATTTTGGCTAGCTAGGTTTTGTTTAGATCAGTTATCTTTGAGATTCCCAAACCACCTTGTGTTTTAGTTTGTAGACCATGTGCCAGTTGACAAGACTAAGTCTAGCTTTCTCCTCCATACCTATCCAAAGAAATTCCTTTAAATCTTCTCTAGATTTTCAAACATGCTTTTAGAGATCTTAAATAGGGATAGGAAATAAATAGGTATACCTTGAAGGGAGACTTGAGAGATTTACAGTTTGCTAGCATTACGAAGAGTTTTTCCTTTCCATCTCGCTAGTTTCCTCTAAATTTGTTTGAGAATGGTGTTCTAGAATTGGGGGGTCACCTCCTTAACAGTAAGTGGGAGATCTAGGTAAGTATTTAGGAGAGTTGTCTCATGAATACCAATAATCCAAGTGAACTTATTTTTAAGCTCTAAATTAGTGTGGAAGAAGTAAATTTTTCTTATATAGTAGTTCATTTGTAGATTTGACACTAAGGCATAGTCATCCATGAATTGTTTCCAGTGTTTGGCCTTAATGATCTAAGAGATCCCAAATAGAAGGGTGTCATCCAAAAACTATTGCAAAACCCATAAGAAGGCATTAGCAATTGATATCTTTGTTGGAACTTGGATGTATTCCTTAGATGTTGTATTGATGACTAGTTTTATCATTGATGACAACGTATGTTTGTGTAATCATGATAGGCACATGTTTTGTATATCACAGGTTGAGTATCAATATAGCGGAATTGGTCTATGATAGGATATGTAATGCAAGCTTAGATTTGTGTAGTAGAACGAGTATAGACATCATGTCTATGTTTTTCGAGTCTTATTTTTAGCTTTGGATGAGTTATAATTTCTTTAGTAAATACAAGTGTACATGGAATAATTGTAGAAGTTGAGAAAACCAACTTCACAGCTCACCAAGAACACTTGCATGCAAAATAACCTGTTGCTAGAAGGAAACCAAAGAGGAAAAAGCACAACTTGGAAATCTCAGTGGAGTGAGAGAGAAAATGTATTCCAAGATAATAAAACAAGAATTACAAGGTTCAACCTATAAAGGGAACAAAACCCTAAAGCCTAAAAAAGATAGGTTGCACATTAATAATTAATAAAAGAATTAATTATTAATGTACCTAAGAGAAAGCTTAAGCACTAAAGAGTAATACCTTAGCTAATTAAATCAATATGATTTAAGTAGTAAGAAAAAAAAAATATTACTCTAACATCCCCCATTGAGCTAAGTGTAGGGGTTAAGCCAACCTAGCACAACTATGAAAGTAGAAAATGGGTCCTGGCAACAAGGCCTAATCAGGTACTCAATACAAGGAAATCTTTGCAAATTGGAGACAAAGAAGAAAACCTAGTGGGAAAAACTCATCTCCAATAAGAGATTTTAAAAACAAGGAAAAAAAAAGGAAATGGCTCAAGAGACTCTCTCAAAACCATAAGTACAATCGGCCCCCCCATGAGAGAGAGAAGAGACACCAAAGCCCCCCTAGAATGATTGAGCCCCTATATAAATGATTGAACCAATGAAACTCCAATGTAGAAGAAATAAAGGCACAGAACAAGGAAACCCCTGAATGAGATATGAAACTAGAAGGCCTAATTGATGCTCAAAGGAGAAAACATGAGGATCATGAAAGGGAATCCCCAATGTAGGTGGGGTGACAGGTGTGCTGATATTGTCATGAAAGAGGAGACAAATGTCCTTTGTAGAATCCTAAACAAGTGCACCTGGTGGCTCGATGAATGGAGCTAGAGGGTCAAGTAGAGTTGAAGAAGAATCCTACTAAAGAGGAAAGACTTCAATAGGATGTGGTGTGGTAGTCAAAAAAAATGATCTCAAGAACAATACAAAGGTTCAAGTGTCCTAATTGATTCACACGATGCTCTTGTGAATGAGAAGAGTTGTGCTCCAACAATGGAGATGATGGACCAAAGTGTGAGAAGGTGTAGACATGGGTGGTATGATCAACTATCCCTTTAGCAATAATGCCTCCTATTGCACTATCTTGAATGAAGACCGAATCTGCAGTGAACTCAACTATCTTCCTTGATCCACTATTTCCTCTCAATCCTCTTCTACCTCATAGGGGTCTAATTTTCAGTCTTCTTCCATATCTTCGACATCTAGCCGAGATTTTGGATAGGGTCATGCATTACAGGCATCCATTGCATCCCCTTCCTAGGTCCCTTGGATATTGGATTCGAGTTCTTCTCACTATATGACATCTTCTCAAGGGGTCTTCTCTACTATTGAGGCTTCTCCCATTCCTCATATTCTCATGGGGAATAACACTACCCTAACAGTCTATGGGAAAGGTTCAGTAAGCATTCAAGATGGCACATTCAATGATGTATTGTATGTTCCATCTCTATTTGTAAACCTTCTCTCGATTTATCAGATTACACAGGGTTTTCTAAAATTCTACATGGTATCAAAGCACCTGTATGCAAAATAACCTATTGTTGGAAGGAAACCAAAGAGGAAAAAACATACCTTGGAAATCTCGGCAGAGTGACACAGAAAATGTATTGTAAGATAATAAAACAAGAATTACAAGGTTCAAACTATAAACGTGAACAAAACCCTAAAGCCTAAAAAAGCTAGGTTGTAGATTAATAATTAATAAAAGAATTAATCATTAATGCACCTAAGAGAAAGCTTAAGCACTAAAGAGTAATAACTTAACTAATTAAATCAATATGATTTAAGTAGTAGGAAAATAAAATATTACTCTAACAATAATGACAAAGATAGTTGGTGGTATTTTGTTATATCTTATTGGCCAGTAAGACTTAATGTCTATGAGCTTGGGATATGATAGAAAAATTTTTCTCGCACCTATGTTTGAGAGTGAGAAGCATTTAGGCTATTCTCGAAAGGTTGTTGTTGTGTAACATGCAATGTATTTTACTGGCAGCTGACAATGTTGAGGAACCATATATTTTATCATTGTAAAATGTAATATCATGTGTGGGAACTTTATTATAATATTTGTAGTGATGATTATGAAGGTGTGTATGCCTTAACACATACATATGTAATTAGTGCATTAGGGCTCTAACAAGCTGACCTTATTAATTATTTGTAAAGGGGTACAAAGGAAAGATATTTTCCTTCGTTGGGTATGTCATGTACAATTGATTGATGTGGATGCAAGCTTGTATATTGGATGATCAAAGCAGAGCTTTAAAGTAATAGTTTTGGAAAGTAGGTTTCCTTTTAATTTAGTTCATAATTCTAGATATGTTATCTTAGAGGTTTATATTTCAATTTTTTTGGAGCATTTAGGCAGTGGGTCTACTTTTTTCCTATCAGCCTTTAATAGAGTTGGAACCTTCTAAAAGGATTTGAGGTCTCCTAATAGGGACCTTTGCTCTAACAGGGGTTGTTGTACTAAATGCATTGTATTGAACTCCTAAAAGGGTCACATCCTTTCTTGAGGAATTTATATATTAGTACACTATGTTGTGTGTGCCATCCCCACTAGGGTTTTTTCTATGATCAAGGGTGTCCCTAATCAACAAATCATTGTATTATTGTGTATGATTTCTTATTGTTGTGCATCATTATTTTAATTATTGGAGATTATTTTTATAAGTTTCTTTTTAGTTATATTTGGTGACAACTAATCCATCCCCCCCAGTTGTGTGTGGACTTTACTTCTTAAGAATTGGCATCAAAGTATCAAGGCCTCTTTTAGAAGGAAGCTTAACAACTTGAGGAGATCTATGGCTTACAAGATGAAAATTCCTAAGCTTGATGGCGATAGCTATAACAGTTGGACAAACAAGATGCTAACACATTTGATCTGCATGGGGTTGACTTTTGGTTGGTTACAAAGAGTCAAGTTAAGACATAGAGAATTAGTTCTCTTTAATCACAAATGAGGAGAAAAAGATATTTTGGTGTAACATGATTGCAAGGGAGCCATTGATAAGTTCTGTATCTGAATTTGGTGTAGGAACACCTAGGATTTTAATAGTCAAAACCCCAAATTTTGGTTTAAAGGCCCTTAAAAGCATCCTTGAATTTAATAAGAGTAGTTGTGAGCCCATTAGGAGGCTTGGGTCAAGTTTGATGTCATTTGTTGTGATTAGGTCAATTAGGACCTACAAGTTGTCACAAGTATTGAAATGTACATAGACCCTCATATGGGGTTAGAAATGTTAGATTGGTTCAAGTAGGTCTTAGGAAGGGATACGAAAATATTTTACACCTTTCTACACCAACAAGAAGTGGAGTTTGGCAATGGGTCAAAAAGTTGCTCCCAAGTTGCATAGCAACTTTGTAATTATAATATGTTGCATGTGCAAGTAATGCAAGATTTTATGCTTGATGTAGAATTGGATATGGAGAGTTTCTTTTAGTTGGAAACCAATTCGGAAGCCAATATAAGGCTCCTAGATTGATTCTTGTGGGGTTGGAAGAAATTTTGTACATTTTGGCATTACAAACAAGTGACAGTTTTCTGCAATTTCTTACACAATTACCTTACAACTCATGCATCTTTTATATAATGAATTTTTTTGTAGTTCTTTTGGTGCATTTAGGTAGAGTTAAGTTATTTATTTCCTTCTATGTAGTGGTTTTTTTTTGTGCAAATTTTTGAGTGCTAAATATTTTTTTCTTTGAAAGTACCTTGTAACTAATAAAGAGAGGGTTTGGTTCTAAAATAAGCCCCTAACTCTAGGATCCACCATGAAGAATTAATGGCCATTGGGGAACTACTAGTGGGGGTAATGTTCTTTATTTTTGGTGGATTGTAGAAAACTCACTTTGGTGAATTTTTCCATCAAGCCTTAGGCAAGATGCCAGTGAGCCTAGCTAGGTTATTTACATAACTACTTGAATCAAAAGCAAGCATCGAGGGAATGATGAATCTATGTTAAATAAGGTATAAGAAGGAATATGTGTGAAATAAATAATCCATTGAATACATCTTACCACATGTTTGCAAGAACCTTCAACTATTGCTTTGGTGCATGTTTTGATCATTCAACTCATCATCTCAGATCTGCTTGATAACTCTTCAAGCAATTCTTCACATCACAAACTTTGCACATCTCCTTGCCAGTTTTTCCACCACTTGTGTTTGCAAGTTTCCAATCCAACAACCCCTAAAACATATCAAATACCTCCTTAAATAGGTAGCTTTGATCTTTTGCCTCTTGATCACAATCCTAGATCTTAGGATTTATGACTAGATTCAAAATATTCAACGAATCTAGCCACCTTCCTGTTCTTCTTCACATCTCAACACTTTTAGAAACATCTCTTCAAGTCTTAGCCTTTGATCACTCAACTAATCCTTTCCTTTCATTAAATAATAAAGTTCATTAATCCTTATCATCAACATGTTTTTCTTATTCCAAGATTTCAACTATGTTGGTTACAAATATTGATTATCTCATAAATTATTCTTTTGTTGTCACTTGGTCATCACTATTCAAGTCGGTTGATATTGTCACTTTAATGAACCAGAGTTGAGTCGAATAGAGATATGAATTTACAAAGTGAGTTGTATGTTATCAGATCAAAACTTTGTTGTTACTTCCTAGTCATTGTGGTGGTAGTAAAATCCTTTTGATAATGTTGACCTAACAATCATTTGTAAATCCTTTAATCAAGGTGACGTTCTAATGGAATGTTCTTAAGTCCTCTAACAAGGCCACTCTTAATAGAGAAATTAAATCCTTTAGTAGGGTTACAACTAATAGTGTGTTTTGTAACCTTTAACAGGGTTGGATCCTAATAGAGCTCACTTTAGAGGAGTGTAAAAGTGGTAGCATGTTACTAGTGGTTTTTTCCAAATTGGGTTTCCATGTTAAATACTAGTATCAAACATTGTGTGGATGCTTTTTGTGTGTTTATGCTAGTTATTTTTTTTAAAGTTTAAGTTTATTGATGACTCTGATAAGTTTCTGCAAGTCAGCACATATATAACAAAGAGCTATAATGGAATGAATAAGTTGGATTATAGTGAATAGTTTTAATCGGTAAATTATTGGGTTAAGTTTGCTAAAGTTTTAAGTGTTATTATTTATAACTTTGGACTTGGGGATAACTGATTCAAACCCCCCCGCCCCCCAACTCTCAGTTATTCTAAATATTCTAACACATTGTACAAAACTTTCATTGTGCCAATGCATTCTTTCTTTGCATTTTTTTTTCCTAAGTCCAAAATTTTGAATGCAATATGGGTCATGCTTCTCATGCGAACATGATCATTTTAGCCAATCTTCATTTACAAGTTTCTTGAGTCATTGTGGATGGAATTCTACATTCAAATCTACATCTTGGCCTAGTCATTTCACCACACCCAACCTTTTGAGAAGAAGTTATACCAATAGGATAGAGGAAGCGAGTGACTTGAGAGTCTCATTATTGATCACCTCGTGTGGCAAGGGTGACATTTTGAAAGAAGGATTTTTCCCTATTTGGTGCTTCTACACTATTTGGATTGTTGTTTTGAAGGTGTCATAATTGGCTTGAATGAGATTAGTGTAGAAATATAATTTTTAGAAATGAATTGATATTTTGACATGTTTCTCAAACTTATTAGTCAATTGATGAGTTAATTCTCTATATTTAAAGCCTTCCCAAATGAAAATGTATATGAAACTCTTAGAATATGAAATGCATGACAACAAAGGTTCTAAACAAATATCACAACAAATGCTAGAAGTTAGGGCTTTGAGGAGTGCATATCACCCAACCTTCTTGTGTGAGCAAAGAAGAAAAATATGAACAAGATGATAATAAGTTAATGGCCAGGCTTATGACTTGGATGCACCTATAAATCTTTTGGATGGGATTTTTCATTAGACGGTTCAAAAAAGATGATCAACTAGAGGTGCTTTATCAACTTACCACTTTCAAATAGAGAAACATTATCTATTGTTTATATTTTGATGAAGATGGTTGTTGTTTACTCTTATCTTAAAGTTTGAATCACTTTAATCAAATATTTTTGTATATTTGAAAAATATATTATATTAAGTTTGTTTGTAAAAAAATGGTTATTTTATGTCTTTTTTTACAATATTAATTTTTATATATATTAAAAATTTTAATTTAAAAAATAGTTTAAAAAGCTAGCACAAATTTTACATAATAATTTAATAAGATAGTTATTAATTATTATATAATTGGCAATAGTTCATATGAACCTCTCATCAAATAGGTCTTGGGTTTGAAACCACATTTGAAGTGATGTACTTTATTAAATAATTATTATTATTCTTTTCATAGATTTATTTTAATTTCTTTTTCTTATTTATCAATTTCTATTATTACAAAATTTATCTTCAATTTGGATATTAAATTATAAAATACTATATTGAGGTTAAATTATCTATAAAGTAAGTTGTGTAGCCTCTATAATACTTTATAAGATAAATTATATTATGTAATAAATTAATATGTTTATCAAAATAATTTAGTGTATTACTTATTTAATTATATATTGATTTTATCTTTAGAATTAATGATTAAAATTATACTATTTTTATAATTAAAAAAATCTTTATATATAATTTTCTTTTAATTTTTTATTACATTCTTTTTTTCTGTTCTTTTTTTAATCAATAAAGGTCGAATTTTTTATTACATTCTACTATACATATGTTATTATTTTATATTCTATTGTATTCATCTTTATTATATAAAATTAACTCTAATCTTAAATTTATACTCTAATTGAAACCGCAATTAAAATTGCAAACATAATTAAACTAAATAAAATATTCAACAAATTGTTTCCAAAATTTTAATGACTTTTTATTGCTTTGATGTTTTATTTGAACATTTGCAAAAGGATTTGATTTAAAAATCTCTAATGATAAAGTTGACCTATTTAATATTTTGAACTTGAAAGTAGAAGTGTTGAAAGTCATGGTTGTGAAAATAAATGGATCTAATCTATAGGGGCATATTAGCTAGATCTTGGAAATGAATTGAAAATTTATGATTTTTAGAGTCCATTTTAAATTTTGAACTTTTGAATATATGTTTGTGAAAATAAAAATGAACTAATTTGAATTCTATGACTACATTGTTTTCCACTTTTATACCTATTCCTATGACATACCCATTGCACCTTATATAAGTATAATAAATATCATTTATTCCTTTGACTCTAAAGAGATGTTGGAATATATTCTGACAAAAATTAGATGTTACATCAATTGCACCATAACTACTTGTTACCCAAATATTTTACAGAGAGTTTAATTATATTAATTATTTAGTAAGAGAGAGAGAGAGAGAGAGATTAGTCCTATTGAAAAATCAAATTTTCTCTCTCCCTGTACTTTTCTCTCTCCACGTACTAAAATCTTTAGAGAGAAGTACGGGTTAAGGTTTTGGTTTGAGTTCCCACTCTCTCTCCTCCCATTTTTCTCTCTCCACGTACTAAAACTTTTAGAGAGAAGTATAGGTTAAGGTTTCGGGTTTGAGTTTCACTTTTTCTCTCTCCATGTACTAAAGCACTCTCTCTCCCCGTACTCAAACTTTTTAACCTAATTCTAACTTGAACTTAATTTCCAACTTCCAATTAATTGTCAGTTGGAAATAAAGATTGAAAGATGCAATCTAAAACTGGTTCCTAATAAAGGTTTTGGAAATCATTACACAGGAAGAATGTGCAGTAAAAATGTCTATGGATAGCTACCAAAGCAGAATAGAGACGTAACTTTCAATCTCAGGCATAAAACCAAAGGCATACAATTAGAGACGATTATCAATTTTCAAAGACATCGCTTTGGCAATGCAATTAGGGAGATTTTCAAACATGGTTATGATGATCTTACAATCATTAATGAAGATCACATACAAAGATAACACTCGCTGCTCACAAGGATTGGAATGCAATTATCATGTCTCTCACTTATGCGCATAGTGAATGGACAGCTTGTGGAATCATTAACCCAGAATGTAAGATTGTTTCTATTGGAAACTCCCATGATGGTTAGGCAACATCCCAACATTCTATCTATTGATCCTAGTGAAGAGAAACCGACCCAAAACAACACAATTGAAGTGAGAACGATACAAAGATAAAGCCGCAAGCGAGGAAAGTTAGGAGCAGAGGAAGTTTCCAAATGTTTCAGAAAATGACCACATTCATCCTACACGCAGTAAGGAGGGAATAATGACACTTGGCGTGGGTATATCTCACATATATACTCATAGATGGTGTTGAGATACAACCAACACAATAATGGTTTGAAGAATACATTAACAAGCTGCAGGTGGAGAGTGGAGCTTTTAAGTAATTCTCACTATGTCTGAAATATTGCTAGCATGAAATCAAAGGAGGATCATGTCATTTTAACACACTCCATAGTTGATAAGTAGCTGTGTAGGATGAAATATTTCTCTAACCATTGAGAAATCAATGCTCTTAAACAGAGATTATAAAGTAACTCCCATCTTCCTAGCATGCAGCCGGCTCATTGAAAACATCAGAATGTGTAGAATCTATTTGACAGAATACCTCAGAGAGGCACAGCTACCCGATGACAATGATAATTGCTTAATAAAATCTAGTCTAGTGCAAAGCGTGAAGCCATGGATGATGCAATGAATCCACCTGGCACGATATTATTGCATTATGCATGAGCTGTTTGGAAAAATGGCAAATGAGAGTCAAAGAAATTCAAAACAGAACCACACAAGTTGGAAAGCATCTACAAAAAAATTTCTAATCCATCTCAATTCAACAATGAATGCTCATAATAGAATAAGAAGCTTCCAACTGTAGCAGATTTTTGTTTGATGGAGAATTCTCATCCCAAGGCTAAAATCGGGTAGAAGAGAATGATGGCATTGATGTGATTAAAAGAAGATATCGCCAACTGGCATTATCATTGCATCCAAATAAAAAGAAGCATCCCAAAGCAGAGGGTGCATTTAAGCTTGTGTCTGAGCTCTTTGTTTGACATTGAAGGGTGTGTTTGTTGCTCTGACTTGACCAAATCAATGACCTCTGATTTGCTATCTACCTTTCTTGGCCACAGTTGAAGGCATATAGATGTCTTTCAGACAGAGATAAACACATGCTATTTGATGCTCATAGACCGAAGAATACTTGCAAAATTTGCTTGAAGAATTCTGGTGATCAAAATGGTAGTTGTGAATCCTCGGTTCTTGAGGAGGTTAAGCCAGCACAGAAGCTTCCAGAGTATTTTGAATCATCAATTGACAAGAATGATCATCATAAGAAAAACAAATCTGATGATGAGGAACTCCAAACATTCCGTGAGAGGGCAAGAGCAAGAGTTGATGCCTTGGCTCGGGCATGAAAAGAGAGAAAAACTAAACTAAAGGAGAAATTGAAGGTTTTGGAGGAAAACATTTTGTGGGTGTGTCATATTTGGGGGAATAAATGGGATCCAATAACATGAATAATAAAAATATGGTAAGTTTGGCACCAAACCAAGCGTGTGCGGTGTGCAAGCATCAGAGGAGGAAGTGCACGATAGATTGCCCATTGGCACCATTTTTCCCTCCAGAGGAAGCGAGAAGATTTCAAGCAGTTCACAAGGTGTATGGAGTGAGTAATGTGTTGAAGATACTGAACCAGCTGGATTCCTTTGAAGATAAGAAGATCGCGGTGTTCTCCTTGTGTTGGGAAGCAAGTGGAGGATCAGAGAGCCTGTCTATGGCAGCATGGCCTTTCACAAACAGCAGCAGGATTATTTCAGGAATGAGTTGCAGAAGAAGTCTAATGAGGTGGAGTTTTATAGAAAGCTTCTTCATTCACACAAGAGAATAAGAGGGATTCAAAACCCTGAAAAGGAAGAAGAAGAAGAAGATTTCAATCATCATAACAACAACAACTCTTTGCTTCCTACAACAATGGAGGTGCCTCACTACTATCATCCTCACTTTGTTGTACACCAAGGTGCTATAAATTCAAATTTTGCGATATTAGAGGAGACCAGGGAACACATCTAACGAGGGATGGTAATTCAACAGATGTTTATGATCAGTCAATGTTAGATGAAAACTTAGGTATAGAAGGAAGAGGATCATGATTTATGTTTCTTAGCGAAAATGTGTGGAATTGGTTTTAGGATAAAGTTGTCTTAGAATTTTATTGATGTATTTTGTAAAAAGGTCAACTTTAGAGTTATCTCTAGTTTTGGTTTTCCTAACTGTAGTTAATCTTTAAGGGTTAGAGTTGGTTACGAACCATCTTCAAGTAGTCCAAACTCCAACTTTTTGGGTAGTTACGAAACCAAAAAGTTGGTTATTCTAAATTGGCTATAAATTCCTGAAAATTTCATCTTACAGAGGACTTTTTGGACTTGGATAGAGGAGAAAACTTATGCTCTGATCACAAAGCAATTTTTGGAAAGTATGTACAATTGTTGTTTTTGTGTAATCAGTTATTTCTTACTTTCTTGGTGCAAGGAAATAAAGGAAGTACATTTGAGTTCTCTGATTCTAAATCTAAATTGTTTAGAATGTTGATTCTCTTTGTAGTGAGCATTCTCACGGTATGGTGTAGATTTTTATGAATATGTGGATCAACATTGTGCTAGTAATAGTTTTCAAGCGTAGATCTTGATTGTTGTTATTAGCGGTTTTAATTTAGTAGTTTGGGAAAGCCTTGAAGTCGTGTGGTGCATTCGTCATCATGAGATTTCTCCCCTTTCAATTTTATATCTATTTGAAAAGCTTCAAAATTATATCATAGGAGGGAGCTGCCCCTCTAAACGCAGAGGAAGGCCGCATATCAAGGGCCTATCCAACTGTTGTGAACGGTTTGCCACACACTCCGTTGGGCCAATTCTACTGTGACAAATCTGTTTACCAACACTACTTATGTACCTGAGAAGCTTAGGGCCCATTTGGTAGCTGGAATTAGAATGGAATTGGCATTTGAAATTCTTAAAAATTTCTAATCTATTGTTTGGGTCTGCACAATCAGAATTGGAATTGGGAAAAAGTAGAATCCAGTATCCCCATGTGACCCCCAAAACAAGGATTCCAAATTCCTCAAAATAGTTGTTATTTAGAATTCCCATTTTAAATCTCATTTTTTGAAAATGAGGATTTCAACTAAAGTAAAATTTAATTGGGTTTGACATCCGAATGCCCGTTTGAGGTTACCTTTTTTTACACAAATTTTTGAAATTTATTTATTTTTAATAGGGAGAAAATTTTCTGCTATTACTTGCTCATATGTTTGGATAAAATAAAATAATTAGTACCGCACATATCTAAATTCTTTCATCTTTTTAAAACTTCTTTCTTGATTTTTTATTTTACAATGAATATTGACATTTTTGGCATGTGGAGTTGAAAGCATCATGAATAGGGCTTTGAAAAAAATTTAGAGATGCAAATCATCTTTCTATTTATAACTTATATACTCATTTTTAAAACCATATATTCGTATTTTGAACCAAACGGGCTTGGAATAAAAAATTTTGAATATCAAATATTTTTAAGTTTGAACCAAAGAGTCCCAAAAAAATTCCAGAAATCGTAATCTGGATTTCAAATTCTAGAATCCCAAATCAAGGGTTTCAGATTCCCATTCCTAAATCGTATTCCAGCAACCAAACAGGCCCTTAGTGAGGACCTTAGAAGTGGGGCTGTCCCATATCATTCATTCCTTTTGCCCAAAAGTCTTGAAAAGATAGTTGCAATTTTAAGTTGTCAAAGTCGTAATCTGACAAAGCTTAATAAACTCATTGCAGCATCTTTTCTTATACGGAACATTAAATATTGCAGGATGCCTGTTACGAGACACAGCTTAATGTTATATATTGACATTCGTTTCCCTTGACTTCATATAACGATTCTTAGCCAATATGGAAGCTTTCAAGTTGTTGTCTCAGGCATCATCTTCTTTAAACTCTTTTTCTAAGAAGCCCAGTTTGGAGCATAACCTCTACAAGCATGGCACTCACTTTTCTAAGCATTCTCTATGTTTGTATCAACAAAGAAGAAATTCAATCATCTGCCTCACAGTTAGAGAGTCAAATTCTCCTATAGCTATGAGAAAGAGAAATGGGTCAGTGAAGGAAAATTCATTGTACAAGGGACTGGGTATACTTGATTTTCTCAAGGCCAAAAACATTTTAGTCACTGGTGCAACGGGCTTCCTTGCAAAAGGTATTCAAACTTATGCTTGTTTTAGAATTAGAATGTTGTTTCTCTTGTTTACACAACTGATTTTGGATTTAAATTGATCCATGATAGAGTATAGGCAATAGTGTTGAACCTTGGATAATTTCTCTTCAAATCAATCTTTTGAAGAGAAGAAAGAGTCGACTATTTTGATCAAAGTGAAGAGATTTCTAAAATTCATCATAGTTAAAAGTCAGAGCTTTTGGATTTGATTGTGTTCTATTTTTTTGTTATCAATGATGCAAAATACATTCTGTGAACTATCATCAAGATGAGTATAAGAGAGCACAAGAAAAAATGTAGAAGTACACAATCTAATCCATAAGCTCTTACTTTTGAAGAACATTTGATTTTAACACTAACAAATTTCTATGATCGATCAAATAGAATGAATGTTGATTTTAGATTTGATTGTGTGCAAGCTTTAACAAATTTCTATGATCTGTGAAATAGAATGATAGTGGATTTTAGATTTGATTGTGTGCAAGCTTTAACAAATTTCTATGATCTGTGAAATAGAATGATAGTGGATTTTGGATTTGATTGTTGCAAGCTTTTACATCAACATTTATATCATCTTTCAACTCTTCTTATCTTGATGATGAATCATAGAATGTGATTTGAAAAATTGATATAAAAACTTGTATAAAATCAAATTCAGAAACAACATTCACACCATTTGATTTTTTTCAGTCCATCTTGTTTTGATTTGTCGTACTAAAATATGAAGTAGTTCAAGTATTATGATTATTTTGCATTGATGCCTTTCATCTAAAAATGATTTTGTTTGTATGGAAATTTTAGTTTCTCTTTTGGGTCTTATAGGTTGTGTCCCAATGAATCATAGAATATGATTTGAAAAATTGATATAAAAACTTGCATAAAATCAAATTCACAAACAACATTCACACCATTTGATTTTTTTCAGTCCATCTTGTTTTGATTTGTCGTACTGAAATATGAAGTAGTTCAAGTATTGTGATTATTTTGCATTGATGCCTTTCATCTAAAAATGATTTTGTTTGTATGGAAGTTTTAGTTTCTGTTTTGGGTCTTATAGGTTGTGTCCCAATGAATCATAGAATATGATTTGAAAAATTGATATAAAAACTTGTATAAAATCAAATTCAGAAAAAACATTCACACCATTTGATTTTTTTCAGTCCACACCATTTGATTTTTTTCAGTCCATCTTGTTTTGATTTGTCGTACTGAAATATGAAGTAGTTCAAGTATTGTGATTATTTTGCATTGATGCCTTTCATCTAAAAATGATTTTGTTTGCATGGAGATTTTAGTTTCTGTTTTGGGTCTTATAGGTTGTGTCCCATTTGAGAGTCTAAATCTCATGGGTTTGCCATTTGCAGTGGTGATTGAGAAAATTCTAAGGACACAGCCACAAGTTGGAAAGCTCTTCTTGCTTATCAAGGCTAAGGATTCAGATGCTGCCTTGGAAAGAATAAAGGATGAAGTAAGTTGTCACGTTTATTCTGCCATGAATCTCATATAGTTTCATAACAATATATGTAAAATGAAAGAAACAGTAAAGAAACTATATATGTAAAATGAAAGAAACAGTAAAATCTGTTGTGTGTGTGTTAGTTTATTCTTTATTGATAATGATCTCTAAAGAAGAAAAAATATCTCATATACGAATACACACTACAAGATAAGAAGATGAATTGCACTGGACGAAGGATGAAGCAGGTAAGCTATGATGGGCATTCTGACATAGTTCATGTTGTCATTAAAATGTCTGGAGGAAAAAATTAGGACTGAAAATGTTTTGAGACATGGAAAGTAAGAACATATGTTTGGGAATAAGATTATTTTAGAAAAGAAGAGTTTTCAGAGGTACAACAATTTGATAATGTTCAATAGATCAAAGATAGCTTTTGAGATTAAGATTCTATTATTTAATCTTTATATTTACACAACAGTTATTAATACAGATTCTCTATGAGACCACAGATTCAATTAGATCGAGCATTATATGACATTTTTAAATATAGAATGGTTATTACTAAAACTTGATTATGAAGTCTTTTGACAAATAGAATTTATTTTAGTTTCTTTGGAGGAAATTAAGTTCATATTTCAGATGGATGGATCTAATAAGATCAATAATTTTACTTTTGTGAACATGGCCTAAATGTACTGAATACTGAATCTATCATTCATTCTCATAAAAGGATTCTTATAAAGAACTGCTCTTAGATTGAGATATAATCAAATCTTGGTAAAATACCATGGAAATGTATTCTTCTTTATGATGAAATAACTCCTTAATAAAAACCTAAACAACCGAGATTGAGAACTTTCTTTTCAATGCTTATTACTATTATGCATTACTATAACTATTGGACCATCTGTTTGACATAGAATGTTTCGTTGTCTCCTCCAAACAGATAATTTGTTCAGAGTTATTCAGACATTTAAAAAGCATTTATGGAGATCAGTATGAGGAGTTTGTACTGACAAAACTTGTCCCTGTTGCTGGTGATGTTTCATTGGACAATCTTGGAATTGAGGTTGATATCGTGGAAATGCTCTCACTTCATTTGATGTAATCTTCAACTCTGCAGCTCTCACTTCATTTGATTCACATGCACTAAATATTACACGGTACAAAGATTGTTTGTTAAGGGCAATGTCTATACAGCTACGAAAATGCACTTCCATACGAATGAGAGGACTTGGTTTATTTTTTGAAAAGTTAGAAAAAGCAATGTAAAAGAAGTGCATTTTCGTGGCTGTATAGCTATGGGCATTTGTTAACTACTTAGAGCTTTTCGAATTCATAGTTTTGTTATTTATCTATGCCTTATATAAGTAAGCAGATCATCGTTATATAAGCAGCAGAAAATATGCACTATGCAATTTATTAATTAATTTTAAAATCAAGTATCAGTAGCTCTGATTTATAAATTAATAAATAAATTGTAGAAACTGTCACATCTAATACATATTTTCTGATGTTTAGTCACGGGTGTTATATGAAGGGTTAGGAGAGTTTACAACTAGGGGAAGATATTAGGTAGGTAGTCCTTTAGGCTAACCCTAAGTCTATTTATGTCAATTATTTTGGTGTACTTTTATAGGTAATTCTAAAGTTAAAGTCAAGGTTTGGGTTGTGGAGTGTGAAGTGGTCAAAAAGTTTCATTTTAAAACACTTGCTTATATTCACCGCCCATTAATCACTCATGTCACCTTGTGTTCACCCCCCAATATTTACTCGCCAAGAAACCAATAAAGACCAGATCATCAAGTGTGAAGTGGTAAAAAAAGTTCCATTTTAAAACACTTGTCTCATACCCCCATTATGTTCACCCCTCAATAGTCACTCAACAAAAAAACCAATAAACAATAGGTCGTGGAGTGCGAGTGGTCAAAAAGTGTCATTTTAAGACGCCCCATATTCATTAAACCCCTAGTAGTTGTTCACCAAAAAAATCAATAAATACCAATACTTGTAGTAAAATGTCCAACAGTTGTTATGAAATTTCCCAATACTGGAGCACAAATGGATTAATCACCAACCAAAAAAGCTAAAAAAATGATAGACTATTAGTACATATGCAATCGACGATTGGAGGTATCTATCACAATCAGAGGATCACCTAGCACCTACAAGGTCTCTTCCCCTAGTCATTATAACTATCTTTTTAAATCTATATGTTGGAAATGGTATGCTTTCTAATATATGATGGATTAGAAGAGTTTACAACTAGTCATTAAAATAATCTTTTCAAATTTATATATTCAAAATGGTATATCCCATTTTGACTAATCATTTTGTTGTCTTTTTATATGACTTAAGCTTTGGATAATAATGGGGCACAATACAAAATCTTTTATGTACAAGAGTCTAAAAAGTGATCATTTTAAGTGTCTTAACCAAGTTTGACTTTTGGAAAGTAATGAAGCTCTTTTGTGTGCGCATGGGTCATAAAGTGGCCATTTTAAAGATAACTACTTAAAGGTGCCTTAAAAGTTGTACTCTAACTACATAAAAATTTGTCAATGCTTATGTACAAATGTCTAGGCGATGTCTATACAACAGAAAATTTGCACTCGATTTGACAGTTTATGTAATTTATTAATAAATTTTAAAACCACAAAATCACTCATCTGTGACTTTAAAATTAATTAATTAATTGTATAAACTGTCAAATCGGGTGCATATATTTGACTGTTTAGCCAAGGGCAAATGTCTATGGGTATGAGATAAATTGTACATCTAAATTTATTAGTAGACTCTTAGTTATCATTGTTTTGGTTGCTTTTAAATTGGCAATTGGGGAATTGGAGAAGCAAGAAATTATTTGTATTTGGATCATTGATGGTACATGTACTCTTCCTCACTCTTCCTCTACTCTTCCTCCAATGTGGTTAATCACTTTAATTAATTTATTTTTTAATTTTTTGTCTAATAGAATAGTTATAATGTTCTATTTGGGTAAGTAATGATATATTGTTCTTCTAATGTGGTTAATCACTTCTATCTAATATAATATAATATAATAGTTATATGTTCTATTTGAGTAATTGATGGTATTTTGTTCTTTTAATATGGCTAATTACTTATGCCTAATGTAATAGAAAAAGTTAATATTTAGAATATTTGACGATGTTAATTCTAAATATGAAATCATTTGAAAGTTGATAACATTAGTTCTTTAATTGAAGAGGATAATATCAACCAAACTAGTGACTTATTGATTAATATTAAATATTTCTAAGAAAATTTTCACAAATGAAAACATTTTTTTTTTTTAAATATTGATCGATGAGCCGATAGGTGCTTACTTTAAGTAAAATAAAACTTAAATTTGTAATAAAAAAAATAAATAATATTTTTAATTAATTAATTAATTATATACTAATAAATTATCATCAAAAAAATATTCCCATAAAAATTTATTATGAAAAACTAATAAGAAAAAAGCATGAAAAATATAACATGTACAAAGTGGAGTAAAAAATATAAATTGAAATAATTATAAAAACTAAAAACTAGATCCAATGACTACCAAGTGTTCTATTTATTATCATGAGAGATAGATTCTTGTAAATCACTACTCATTAAACATGAGTCAATGAGTTTGACTCAAAAACTACACATAACAATATCACAATTTAACTTGTTGCGGAAAATATATGAATAAAATCATTTAAGAAAATTAAAAACTAAACTAATTTAAAATCTACCAACTTAAATATATGAAAAAAAATCATAGCAATTCTCACAAATATCATATTGGCTAAACTAAATATCCATATTTAAATGAAAAACTATACTAATTTAAAAAATAAATTTAAACAATTTAAAAACTATAACTTCAATCATACAAATATCCTATTTGCTAAACTCAAAATCAAAAAATAATTATAAAAACAAAAAACTTAACTAATTTAAAGTCTAAAATATTTATTTTTTAAAAAAAATCTAACAATTATTAAAACATGTAGTGAAAATATAATAACTCCTCCTCAAAGTATATTTATAAATTAAATAGGAGAGTTAAAAATGAAGATAAATAAATAAATAAGAAAAAACAGTATTATCTTAAAAAGCAGGGAGAGAGCCCCTCTAGGAGCCAGTTTTGCCATAGAAGCAGGGAGAGCCCTCTTAGGCATCTCATCATTCTACTAGAATTTTGATGAACCCATCCATTTTTACGCAGCATGGGATAAAATAATTAAGGACAATGAGATTTTTATGATAAATATTAAAAAATTGAAGGTATTTTCAGTTAAAATCAAAGACAATGAGAAATTACGATAGTCAATATGGGCAAGAAATGAAATGAGATATTAATCGATGAGGCTACAAATTTGCGTGGAATTGAATGAAAAAGGAAAATTTAGAATTTTTAGAAGCACGGGGTAAATGGTGTTGAATTCTGGAGAAATCAGTAAAGATTTTGCATAATATTTAGTGGTAGGCATTAAGTTTTCCTGGAATCAGCGAGGTAGTAAAAACAACAGGAAATTTGACCAGGAAAATATAAATTATTATGAGAGACTGTAAGCGATAATAAGGTCTTGTAGGGTTTCAGACGACAACGTCACTGAATGCAAAGAAAACATCAGAGATCTTAACTTAGTTTTTAGAGTTTGAGTAAATGGAGTTGAATGCACAAGAGGAGAAACCTTGCTGCCCGGACGTCTATGCGAGAATTCTCATTGTTTTTGACCTCAGAGCTTTTGAAGCATCAAAAAGGGTTTTTTGTTCTTTTATTTTAATTGAGGGATTAATTTTTCCTTTGATTTAGCAGAAAAATTTAAACTTTTTCTCAAGTTCGTGCAACAACAAAACCATTCTCAAACTCTCTAGTTTCAAGATTTGATTGTAAGTTTTTAAAAATTAATATTTAGAATCACGCTTTTTCATTTTTTTGCCTGTGTCACTCGAAATACTGATCAAATAATAAATAAATAAATAAAACAATTACAGATCTCATAAATTGTAGAAATTTGTTAGATCTCGAAGATTCTAGATTTTAAACCTGGCATTTTATATTTATTATTCAGGTATGATGTCGCTTTGGAGACAAATACAAAAGGGTCGTCTCGGCTCATGGAGTTTGGAAGAAGTTGCAGAAAGCTGCAACTCTTTCTGCATGTATCAACAGGTAACCTTTATGTCATAATTTATGCTTCCTGTTTAATGGAAGCAACACATTATTTACATTCTGAACATTACATTTCTTTTGCTTTGTTAACCTACAGCATATGTCAATGGGCAAGGAGAAGGTAGGATTTCCGAAAAACTGTTCAAAATGGAAGATTGCCTAACCAAAGGGTTAGAAGATTCTCCAGCTTTGAACATTCTGAATGAATTTGAATTGGCCAAAATTGTTCGACCTTTTCATGATGATGGCATTTGCCAAACAATGAAAGACATGGGTTTGAAAAGGTACAGAATGAATTCCTGAGCTGCTTCTTGATTTGTCATATTCTATTTCAATCTTTATAATCTATGATCCAATTTATCTTTAAGAGTGGCCTATAAGTTGTTTCTGAGACGAGAATTCCCAATATTTTAGTAAATAATATATTTTTACCTCGTGAACTTTGCAGGGCAAGAACATATGGATGGAATGATGTTTATGTGTTTAGTAAGGCGATGGGAGAGATGTTTTTAGACCATAACAGAGGAGAAATTCCATTGGCTATTGTTAGACCTAGTGTGATTGAAGGAACCTACAGCGATCCATTTCCTGGATGGATAGAAGGCCTTCGGTAAGAGCAGACTTAAACTCATGAATGTATCAGTTATTTACTACTATCTGGTAAGAACAATCTTAAACCTCATGAATGTGACAAGTATTTACTAGTTTCTGGTACCTGTCAAAGTGTCTTTGAAGATAATTTGTAAGAACAATTCAAAGTTGTTTGTGCCATCTATATCAATTTGGGTTCATTTTATTAGGGGAGAGGATCTAGTACTTGAACATTCTAACTTCAAATTGCTCCTAATTTTTTACAACAGGTTACTTGGCAAGTCATCTACTTATAACTAAGGTTTCAAGTCCACATCACCTGTTATGATGCCACATCAACATGCTTTTTGCCAAGTTGTCTAAAACAGCTCAAAAAAAAGTGAGACCAATGGTCATGCATAAAGGGTACCCATAGTTGAACAACTGATGTGGCATCATATCATTGGTTAATTTTTATAACTCAGGGTATATTTTATTCAATTTTGGGTAGTTAGCATCACAAGTATTGGTACAATGTTGTCAAAAAAAAATTGGACATTAAGTCAATAAATATAGGTATTAAGTGAACAACTTTTATCACAACTATTAGACATTAAGCCAATTAGTGGGTCCTCTCCCCTATAAGATTGTTTAAAAAGTATTAGGACAAATCTAATTCATTTTAGTTAAAAGTTTAAAACATTAAATTGTTCAACTTCAAATATACCAGGCAAACTTTTCTGGATTGTTTGATTTTCTGATTTGCTATTAGTTTGGAATTCCCACTTTCTTTCCTCCTTTTCTATTTGGCTGCTAGAGGGCCTTAGTTATGTTCATTATGAGCGTTTTTGGTTGGTTGATTCTTTCTTCTTCAATGCAAAAATTGCAAAGGTAAATGATTAAATGTTGTATCATGTCAAATTTATTTGTATCAATGTTTTCAATCATATTCAGTGATTTATTATCAAGATGTAAGAGAATTATATGAAGGCAATAATCTGCAATTTTCTTTGACAGTTTAATTCTAGACATCTCAAATTATTTAGCCTTGAAATGGAGTTCCCTTCTGTAAAGGGTTTCAATTGTAGACATTACATTTCTACAGTCTATAGTAATTATGTTGTATGTTTCTAGATTCTATTACTACAATATAATTTGCATCAACTTTTGAGGAGGATAGTCAATGATCTATTATCAAGATATAAGAGAGCTATATAGAAATTTCAAAAAATGACTTTTATGTCAGACAACAATTTGATATTATTATTCTATACTAACATTATAATCATTCAATTGATACAGAATGGTGGATCCAATAATAGCCTACTATGCAAAAGGCCAGCTCTCTGCCCTTATTGCTGATCCAGGCGTGGCTTTTGATATAGTAAGTATCACCACACACTTTTAACAGTGTTAATTGAATTGTTTTGACAAATATAATATTAGACATAATTTTCTTCATGTGTTTATAAATACAAATAATAAAATTTTCAGGTTCCAGTAGATATGGTTGCAAACACAATACTTGCAGTAATGGCAAAGCATGCTGGTAAATCTGGGCTGGAGATTTATCAAATGGCTTCCTCTGTTGCGAATCCAATATTTATGGGAGAAATTTTTGAAGTGTTTTACCAATATTTTAAAGCCCACCCTTATGTTGACATGAGGGGTAAACCAGTAAAAGTAAAGGATTCTCTCAAGCTGTTTGGAAACATGGAAGATCTCTCTTCTCATCCCATAAACAAATCATTAGATGTAAGTTGCACTAGATTTTTTTATATAATTCATGATTATATAGTTTTTTAAAGACATGTTTGGAGGAAGTTTGATGTGCACATGTATGAATTATATAGTTTTTATAAGACATATTTGGAGGAAGTTTGATGTGCACATGTTTTCTTATTTAAAAATAGTTCACAGTTGCTATTTAGTTGTCTTAATTGATACGAGTTTATATGAATTGAAAATTTGAATCTCATTTAATGATTCATCCATAGAGGAGTCATTCTGGTGAAACATATATCAAATTAATTCTATTTTTCTTAATTTAGTCATTTTACTTAAAATTTTAGAACATTGATTACTACAATGTGTGATGATAATAGACAAATGGTGGGCACCCTTTTGAACAAATGGAAAAGCAAGAACGCATTGCCATGAAAGTAAGAGCCCGTGTGAACAGACACATTGGCAAGATATACCAGTCATATTTTACTTGCAGAGCAAGGTATTTGATAAAATTCATTTCACTCATTTTATTGTTCTTCTTATATTAAGAAATTATCTCACAAGAATTGTATTTATCTTGATTTCAGATTTGATAACTCAAACACGAATAAGTTATTCCAAGAACTCTCCCAAGAGGAAAGGGAAATATTTGGATTTGATGTAAATAGGATAGACTGGGATGATTACATTATGCAGGTTCATATTTCGGGACTCCTTGAAAATGTCATGACGAAAAAAAGATCAAAAGCCATCGAACAAGACAGGAATCCTGCAGTCCCTCTATTGGTGAGGTCTTAAGACTTAGATGATAAAATAGGTTTATCAGGTAGTGCTTGTTTTTATAGGTTGTCTTAATTTTTTTTTAAATTGTTCAAATATGTTATTTATATTAAGCATTCTTAGCAAGTTTGAGGGAGTTGTTTATGGAAAATTCTATGTAGCAAACTAAAATCTATAGCAATATTTTAGAGAATTTTTTTATTAAGATTCTTTACTATTCTTAGTAGTTAATAGTAGTTTAATATTCATGGTGGTATTGATTAACTACTTGAGAGGATGTTGCCTAAGAATTTTTTTAGATGTATATATTAAAGGAAATATATGATTATCAAATGTTTGTTATCTATTAAAAGAGCAACTGATAGAAGTTAATAATTATTAAAAAATAAATTTATTATTTTACTTTTGAAAATGATAAAGTAAAATATAATTCAAGATAAATTTGTGAATACTTTTATATAATTAAAATGTATATATAAACATCTTTATGAGGTTGTTTTAATCAAGAAATTATATTGTATTTTGATAACAATGAGTTAATAAAATTCAGAGTGATTGCCCACAAATTTAGGATGACTAGTTAGCTTCTACTTGCCCCTTCCTCTCCTCAACTTGGGAGTTGGTAAGACCAAGGTAAGGAGGGTTTAGGTTACCGTACCTATAAAAAGGTTAGCAAAATATAATAATTTGTTCCTATTAGTAACAACATAAAACTATGTTGTATTTTATATTGAAGTGTATGGTAGAAGTAAAACTAAAACTCATTTATATATACATGTCAAAGGTAATCATGCCATATTAAATTGTTTTTTAAAAATGATATTGAAAAGTACATAAAAATTGGAGGCCAAGATTAATTATCATATGACTAAATTTGAACCCAAGACCTCTTCGATAAGAGGCTCACAATTTACCATTGTGTTATAGGCTCATGCCTATAATTCAAGTTCATGTTATAGGTAGGACTAAAAGCTAAATGAATTGGGGTTTAAATTAGGGTTGTGATTTGTCTTAGGGTTAGAGTTGTTATTAGTATTACGATTAGAATTAGATTAAGTATTGTTATTAGAGATGGATTTAGAGTTATCATTAGGTTGGGTAAGATTTATATTTTTTTTAAAACAAGATGTAAAATATTATTTATCATAAAAGAATCATTACATAGCAAGACCAAAAATAAATCGCGAAAAATTAGATAGCATCTAAACAAATATCCTATCAAGGAATCCAATGGGAACAAACATAAACTTTCTCATGTCATCCATACTAACCTCTCTATTGTTTGAGAATGTTCTAGGGGCAAAACTCATCAATTACCAATGTTTTGCCCTTCATATGCTAGGGGATCCGTTAACCAAGCAACTAGTCACCATATTCTATTCCTTAGGAATGTAGAAAAACAAAACAAAAGTTTAAAGAGTTACTTAAACTAAGGGTTTACTTGACCACTAAAGCTAACTACCAAGTCACTACCTGCACCCTTTACTTTTTTAGCAAATCAACCAAAACCTAGGAATTTGACATAGACAATTTTTCTCTAGCCTAAGTAGTAAGAACAAAAGCTTCCATGAAATTATTCATTTGTTATCCTTTATAACTATGAAAAAGAAACAAGACAACCATAGAGAGATCTCTCAAACTCTCTCATATCCTAGCATGTTGAATATTCCTCCTAGAAGAGTTATGAGTGTTAATCTTCAAAATTATGAGAACAATAATCTACCTTAGACTTGTTGAAATTCATCCTAGCATACCTACAAATCATTGTCATAAATGTTTTATTACCACATTTGAGTAAGTTCAAATTCATAATAATAACAATATCACTAAGATCTGTATTAGCAAAATATTGCACTTTAGATAAGGTCTCCTAAAGTATGTAGATAACTCTACCATAGTGGATATGCCATCATTTTCTTATCCTAAAAAATCTTTCAATTTATTTTCAATTAAAGTTGCCAAATAATGAATGTGGGCCCTATAAATAAGGAAAATTAGGGATTTAGAAATAAAAATGATAAGCTAACCATAAAAATGCTATAACATCTTTCAAATGAAAAAGAATTATCTCATGAATAAAGTTATGAAATCAAAATTGCATAAATTTAACATAAAACATAAACAAATTCTATGCAAACCCTTTATCCCACTCCATTATTTTCTTTCTCCTCTAGTTAACAATTTTTCTGAATGTGAACAAGTGCAAAAATATGACTAAGCAAGGATAATTCAATGGAATAACAATAAGGATACTAGAATATTGTAGTTTGTGGCTAGTGAAGATGAAGATTGAGAGCACAATTTATAGATTTTTAGTGTCACGTGAATAGACGCAAATAAAAGGATGTAAGAGGATAAGGGTGAAGGAAAGGAAACGTCAAGTGAGAGCCAAAAGGACAAGGTAGAAGAAAAGAAATAATGCAAGTGGGATTACAAAATGGAGATAAAATTGTAGATATATCAATAAATATTAATTTATTAATTCACCTTCATATTGATAATCAACAAATTAAATAATATTCATTTAATTGTGCCAAAAGGATAAATGAGATTAATAGATGTCGTATTTATTTATCTTTTAGAGGACCTATTAGGACAAGGGGTATAATATTTAAGTTATTATATGTTAGAATGTTTAGAATAATTGGGGGGGGGGGGGGGGGGGGGGGGGGGGGGTGAATCAGTTACCCAAGGTCTAGGTGTACCAATTGAACAAACAAACAATTAAATAACTTCAGATCTTAACATTCAGTAGCTTGGTCTCCATAGTCAACTTTCAGTAAACATAAATTAGCAATCCATTGTCATAAATATTACACACTTTGTAGAATGTAAACATTAACAATAAATCACCAAATTTAACATCCACACAAGTTTGACACTAGTATTTGATGTGAAATCCCAATGTGGGAAAAACCACCAACAACATGTCACCAATCTTTTCACTTTTATGAAGTGAGCTATGTTAGGAGCCAAGTCTGTTAAACATTACAAAACACATTGTTAAATGTGACCTTGTTAAAAAATTTAATCACCCTATTAGGAGTGGTCTTGTTAGAAGACTTTAGAGTATTTCATTAAAATGCCACCTTGATTAAATGATTTACATATGACTGTTAGGTCAACCTCGATTAAAGTATTTTAATACTACATTAATACAGTGGTTAGAAAGTGTAGATGCTTAATATCATCCCTAAAGACTATATTAATTTATTAATATTGCGCGTGACATTGCAATTAATTATATTGCTCACATTTTTTTACTTATTTGATTAAATTATTTTAATTAAATGAGTTCATTCTCCTAATTATTTTAATTTAATTTAAATATTCCTAGCCTTAATGTGTTAAATTAATTTAACACATGACCCTCCATCATCCCTTTTTTAAAATAAATTTTGTTTATCCTCACATCCTATTAATTCCTCTAAACCCATGATTAAATTAAATTTTATTTAATTTAATCTTAAGCATAACCTAGAGCCTAGCCTATAACCATCATTTTCATCCTCTTAAGCCTATTTCTTCTCTAATCCCACTTAATCATTCTTAATCTCTTTCCTAATCCCCCTCATTAGCCTAAGAGTGTGCCCACACATGTGTGAGATGGCATGCCTACACACTCCCCTTTGCACTCTTGTCTTGAATTTTTGACTACTTGCATGGCTTGCCTATCACCTTATGTGGCATCTACATGGATGCCACCTCATCAAGCCCTCTCTCAAGCCTATAAATAGAGGCCTTGTCTCAAGCATTTGTATCTCCCATTATTGTATTGTTACAATGTCATTTTGAGCCTTGAGTTTTCATGCTAGGGTTTTCATTGTAGTTTGAGTTTTCATAGAGATTTCTAGGTGAATACTAACCATTTGGTAGCTAGTTTAGCTTTGCATTTGCATGGTTTAGCTATTTTGCCTTTGCATTTACATGTCCTTTGCATTTACTTGTTAATTTAGCTTGCATATCTTATTAGTTTATTTGTTGCATTTCACATTTTCACCATTGAATGCTTTCAAGTATGGCTTTCTCCATAGCCATTTTTTGAAGTATTCTTCATTTCGTTGTAGCTTATGTTCATATTTCATCATTACTTACATTTTCACATCCACTCAAGAGATTCAATACTTTGTTTTGTTATAGAGAGCACACCAAACATACCCCCCCCCCCATCTTAACACACCAACAAGGCCTCTCATGGGTGCCTTTGTTGAGTTGTAGAGGTGGTTGGAGGATTTGGTTTGTTGGCTGCTTAGAGTTGAAAAACTCAAGCAAGCATTAATTAGTTAATGGTCTTTCATTTTGTTGAGTCTTTGATGCATATTTGAGATTTTTTAACTAATGTTTGTTTGTTGATTCGTGCTCCCAACAGGTCACATTTTCTAGCACATAGAAAGTAACAATAGTTTTTGATCTGTCAAGTACTACTCACTTTTAAAATTCGGATCTCAATTCGGCTCACAAGTTGATCGATTGACAGGCCTACATTGTTGCCTCAATCTCTGATTCACTTGGAAACCCTTCAAGAAATTACACTCCTCCTCTTCTCAACTCTTCTCAGCCTTTTTCTTAAGTTTTCCAATCAATAGCATCAACTACTGCTCCAACCTTCAACGTCTTGATAAGGTTAGCCCTTGCACTTCCTTAAATAAGTAATTGTTATGATCCTAGTGGGCGGCCTTCGCTAACACCTCATGGTTTTGGTGCAATGGTTTGTACCATGTGGTATCAGAGCCTCCACCCAGGTTCGAGTCTTAGAGTGGGTGGCAACGTTTAGTGTTCATCTGAGACTCATATGGCCAAAGGAGGGCCCACCGTATGGGTGCACATCTAGCCTAGAGTCTAGATTGCAGAGTGTAGTGGGATGTTATGATCCTAGTGGGCGACTTTCACTAACACCTCGTTGTTTTGGTGGAATGGTTTGTATCAGTAATTCTAATATTTTGTCACTTAAACACCACCGTAAATCTTAGGGTTACGATTATATTCAACACATACAATGAATTTGTCAACCTTCTTGTTCATCCTCTTCTTTTCTAGAAACTTCTTCACAAATCCTTACATAGAAACAAGCAATCATTATTTCTTTTGATTTAAATGTTCATATCTTCAACATGCTTTCCATATTCCAAGAAATCAACTTTGTCAGCTAGAAATTACGATTTCTCATAAATTGTTAAAATGTTGTTCCTTGGCAATCACTATGCTTTGACACTCAAACATCATTGGGTTACTTGGTCACTACTAGATTTCTTGCTCAGCACATATACTATCACTCGGTCAATATGGATGCTCAATCAACACTAATTATGGCTTGGTTGACACTACCATTACTCAAGGTATGTGCAGGATCATGGTGTACCAAACTATGGCCTTAAGTGGCAGTAAAAAATTAGCAAATTAGGGTTATGTCAACTTGACACATAATTTTAAAGTGGTTATGGACTTTATATCAAAATGTTGTAAGAAAATAATCTATAGGAAATTGAATGTAGTTTATAAACTACTAGGCCTTATTAGGAGGAAAAAATAATTGATTGGTCAAAAGTTTGGATTTTAATGCAGTACTACGAAAATTTTAGGGCGAAAATAAAAAGTAGGTGTATGTCTGACCACCTTAATCAAAATCAAATGATAATATTTTTTTAATATAATTATAGATATAAAAAGTAGACTCATGCCCAGATGTGATGCATATTTTTTAATATTTTTATTCCAAATAAATAATTAAATATCAATTTTCTACTATAACTTTTTCAAAAAAAAAAAAACTCTCATGTCTGACCACCTTAATTAATAGAAAATTTTAACAAATTTAATTATAATTATTATTTTTCTTATACTAAGTGAAGCATAGAATGTGATGCAACTTTTAGATTTAAAAAATGTTATACCGTTTGAAAGTTATAGCTATTTTTCAATTAGTGTGTCAATCAACACTTTACAATAATCTTCATTGAAAATTAGCTAATAAATATTTATCAAACTCAGAATTTGATAGCAATTATATCGATCGAATCTCGAGAGTGATATTAAAAAACCCTTTTCATTTCAGTCAATTTCAATCAAAATAACATTGTCAGATGGCTACCCGAAGTTTGAGTGTCACTGAAACCCTCCTTAAACACGTTTTTTGGGTTGATTGGGCAGGCTTGGTAAATACCAGGCCTAATCAGATATCTGATTAGCCACGGTAATTTCAAACTTGTTTTTACTGGGAGATTTCAAAAGGGAAGTTTTTTTAAATTTAAAATTTGGAGGGAGATAAATTTAAGAGAATAACTTTAGACAATTTTAAAGCAAAATATATTTCGTGAATGTGTGAACATTAATATTATTATTATAATTATTATTACATTATAGTAATATGTATGATTATTATTATTAAATATAATATAGTTCTAAATATAATATAGTGATATATATTATTATTATTAAATATATGTAGTAGTATTATATGAAAAAACTATTCTATATAATAATATATATTGTTATTATTATTAAATATATAATATAGTAACATATATGATTATTATTGTTATATAATCTAATAATATATTATTATTATATTAAAATATACAATATAATATAATTATTAAATATAATATTGTCCCTTCGACCCATATGAAGCATTCTAATATGTCCCTAGGAGTCCTAGGACCCCTAGGGACATATGTCATCATGTTATGGGTCGAAGGGGGTCAACCTATGACCTGCTTCGATCCATATGAAACATTCTAATATGTCCCTAGGGGTCTTAGGACCAATAGGGACATATGTTATCATGTAATGGGTCGAAGGTGACCTATGACCCCCTTCAACTCATATGAATGATTCTAATATGTGCCTAGGGGTCTTAGGACCCCTAGAGACATATGTCATCATGTAATGAGTTGAAAGGGGTCATAGGTCAACCTATCACCCCTTTCAACCCATATGAAGCATTCTAATATGTCCCTAGGGACATGTCGTAATTTAATTCATCAAAGGGAGTCACAAGTAAACCTATGACCCCCTTCGACTCATATGAAAGATTCTAATATGTCCCTATTGGTCCTAGGACCCCTGGGAACATATGTTGTCATGTAATGGGTTGAAGGGGGGCCCCTTCAACCCATATGAACGATTCTAATATGCCTCTAATATGTCCCTAGGGGTCCCAGGACCCCTAGGGACATATGTCATCATGTAATGGGTCGAAGGGGATCATAAGTCACCTTATGACCCCCTTCGACCCATATGAATAATTCTAATATGTCCCTAGGGGTCATAGGACCCCTAGGGACATATGTCATCATGTAATGACTCGAAGGGGGTCATAGGTTCACCTATGGCCCCCTTTGAACCATATGAAGCATTCTAATATGTCCCTAGGGGTCCTAGGACCCCTAGGGATATATGTCATCATTTAATGAGCCGAAGGGGGTCATAGGTCAACCTATGACCCCATTCGACCCATATGAAGCATTCTAATATGTCCCTACGGGTCTTAGGACCCCTAGGGACATATGTCATCATTTAATTAGTTGAAGGGGGTAAAAAGTCAACCTATGAACGCCTTCAACCCATATGAAGGAGTCTAATATGTCACTAGGGATCCTAAGACCCCTAGGGACATATGTCATCATGTAATGGGTCGAGCAGGGTCATAAGTCACCCTATGACCCCATTCGACCCATATGAACAATTTTAATATGTCTCTACAAGTCCTAGGCGCCCTAGAGAAACGATTCTAATATGTCTCTAGGACCCCTAGGGACATATGTCATCATCTAATGGGTCGAAGGGGCCTTTGACCCATACGAAAGATTCTAATGTGTTCCTAGGGACATATGTCATCATGTAATGGGTCGAAGGGGGTCATAGGTCAACCTATGACCCCCTTCGACCCATACGAAAGATTTTAATATGTCCTTAGGTGTCCTAGGACCCCTAGGGACATATGTCATCATTTAATTGGTCGAAGGGGGTCATAGGTTTCCTTTGACCCATATGAATGATTCTAATATGTCCCTAGGGGTCCTAGGACCCCTAGGGACAAATGTTGTCATGTGATTGGTCGAAGGGCCCCTTCGACCCATATGAACAATTATAATATGACCCTAGGGGTCCTGGGACCACTAGGGACATATGTCATCATGTAATAGGTCGAAGGGGGTTATAGGTCAACCTATGACCCCCTTTGACCCATACAAAGGATTCTAATATGTCCCTAGGGGTCCTAGGACCCCTAAGGACATATGTCGTCATGTAATGGTTTGAAGGGGGTCATAGGTCACCCTATGACCCCCTTCGATCCATACGAATGATTCTAATATGTCCCTAGGGGTCTCGTCATGTAATGGATCGAAGGGGGTCATAGGTGACCATATGACCCCCTTCAAACAATACGAAAGATTCTAATATGTCCCTAGGGGTCCTAGGACCCCTAGGGACATATGACATCATGTAATGGGTCGAAGGGGGTCATAGGTCAACCTATGACCCCCTTCAACCCATACAAAGGATTCTAATATGTCCTTAGGGGTCCTAGGACCCGAAGGGACATATGTCATCATGTAATCTGTCGAAGGGGCTCATAGGTCACCCTATGACCCCTTCAACCCATACAGAAGATTCTAATATCCCTAGGGACATATGTCATCGTTTAATTGGTCGAAGGGGCTCATAGGTCAACCTATGACCCCCTTCGACCCATACGAAAGATTCTAATATGTCCCTAGAGGTCTTAGGACCTCTAGGGACATATGTCATCATGTAATGGGTCGAAGGGGGTCATAGGTCAACCTATGACCCCCTTCGATCGGACCCTTAGGGATATATGTCATCATTTAATTGGTTGAAGGGGCTCATAGGTCAACCTATGACCCCCTTTGACCCATACGAAAGATTTTGATATGTCCCTAGGCATCTTAGGACCCCTAGGGACATATGTCATCATGTAATGGGTCAAAGGGGGTCATAAGTCAACCTATGACCCCCTTCGACCCATACGAAGGAGTCTAATATGTCCCTAGGGGTTCTAAGACCCCTAGAGATAAATGTCGTCATGTAATGACCTATGACCCCCTTCGACCCATATGAAGGATTCTAATATGTCCTTAGGTATCCTAGGACGCCTAGGGACATATGTCATCCTGTAATGGATCCAACGGGGGTCATAGGTCACCCTATGACCCGCTTCGACCCATATGAAAGATTTTAATGTCCCTAGGGGTCCTGTCATCATATAATGGGTCGAAGGGGGTCATAGGTCACCCTATGACCTGCTTTGACCCAGACAAAGGATTCTAATATGTCCCTAGGGGTCCTAGGACCCCTAGAGAAATATCTCATCATGTAATAGGTCAAAGGGGGTCATAGGTCAACCTACGATCCCCTTCGACCCATATGAAGCATTCTAATATGTCCATAGGGGTCCTAGGGCCCCTAGGGAATATGTCATCATGTAATGGGTCAAAGGACCCATATGAAGCATTCTAATATGTCCCTAGGGGTCCTGGGACCCTCACGGACATATGTCATCATGTAATGGGTTGAAGGGGTCATAAGTCACCCTATGACCCCTTTCTACCCATACGAAGGATTCTAATATGTCCCTTAGGGTCCTAGGACCCCTAGGGACATATGTTGTCATGTAATGGGTCGAAGGGGGTCATAGATCAACCTACGACCCCTTTCAACCCATACAAAGAATTCTAATATGCTCCTAGAGTTTTGACGACCCCTAGGGACATATGTCATAATGTAATGGGTCGAAGGGAGTCATAGGTCAACCTGTGACCCCCTTACACCCATATGAAGCATTATAATATGTCCCTAGGGGTTCTAGGACTCCTAGGGACATATGTCATCATGTAATGGGTCGAAGGGGGTCATAGGTTACCCTCTGACCCCCTTCAACCCATATAAAGCATTCTAATATGTCCCTAGGAGTCTTAGGACCCATAGGGACATATGTCATCATCTAATGGGTCAAAGGGGTTCATAGGTCACCCTATGACCCCCTTCGACCCATATGAAGGGTTCTAATATGTCCCTAGGGGTCCTAGGACCCTTAGGGACATATGTTGTCATGTATTGGGTCAAAGGGGGTCATAGGTCACCCTATGATCACCTTTGACCCATACGAAAGATTCTAATATGTCCCTAGGTGTCCTAGGACCCTTAGGGACATTGGTCATTATGTAATGGGTCGAAAGGGCTCATAGGTCACCCTATGACCCCCTTCGACCCATATGAACGATTCTAATATGTCCTTAGGGGTCCTATGGCCTCTAGGAACATATGTCATCATTTAATGGGGCGAAGGGGGTCATAGGTCAACCTATTACCCCCTTCAACCCATACGAAAGATTCTAATATGTCCCTAGGGGTCCTAGGATCGCTAGGGACATATGTCATCATGAAATATGTCGAAAGGGGTCATAGGTTCGACTCATAGGGTGACCTATGACCCCTTTCAACCCATTCCATGATGAAATATGTCCCTAGAGGTCCTAGGACCCCTTGGAACATATTAGAATCATTCATATGGGTGGAAGGGGGCTATAGGGTGACCTATGACCCCTTTCGAGACATTCCATGACAATGTATATCCCTAGGACCCCTAGGGACCCATTGGAAACGCGTCGAAAAGAGTTACTAGGGGCCCTAGGGACATATGTTGTCATGAAATGTGTCGAAATGATGCATTTTATGACAATATTATATTTAATAATTATATAATATTATATATTTTAATATAATAATAATATATTATTAGATTATATAACAATAATAATCATATATATTACTAGATTATAGATTTAATAATAATAATAACCATATATATTATTATTTATAATAATTTAGTCATATAATACTACTATAGTTATTTAATAATTATTATTATTATTATAATATATAATATTAATAATATTAATGTCCACACTTTCACGAAATAAATTTCTCTCCCTCCAAATTTAAAATTGAAAAAATTCCCCCCTCTCAAATTTCCCTCCAAATTGATGTGGAAAATTGTCGGGCCTGATCGAATATCCAATTAGGCTTGGTATTTACCAAGCCTATTTGGTCAACCCAAAAAATGTGTTTGAGAACGGTTTCAGTGACACTCAAACTTCGGGTAGCCATCTAACAATGTTATTTTGATTGAAATTGAATGAAACGAAAAGGGTTTTTTTATATCACTCTCGAGATTTCATCGATATAATTGCTGTCAAATTTTGAGTTCGATAAGAATTTATTAGTTAATTTTCAATGAAGATTATTGTAAAGTGTTGATTGATATACTGATTGAAAAATAGCTATAACTTTCAAACGGTATAACATTTTTTAAATCCAAAAGTTGTGTCACATTCTTTGGTTCACCTAGTATAAGAAAAATAAAAATAAAAATAAATTTGGTAAAATTTTCTATTAGTTAAGGTGGTCAAACACGGGAGTTTTTTTTCTGAATTTTTTTTGTAAAAAATTCATATTTAATTATTTATTTGGAATAAAAATACCCAAAAATATGCATCACATCCGGGCATGAGTCTAGTTTTTATATCTATAATTATATTAGAAAAATAGTATCATTTGATTTTGATTAAGGTGGTTAAACATACACCTACTTTTTATTTTCGCCCTAAAAATTTTCGTAGTACTACATTAAAATCCAAACTTTTGACCAATGAATTTTTTTTTCTCTAGATAAGGCGTAGTAGTTTATAAACTAAATTCAATTTCCTACAGCTAATTTTCTTACACCTTTTTGATATAAAGTCCATAACCACTTTAAAATTATGTGTCAAGTTGACATAACCCTGATTTGTTGATTTTGCATTGCCACTTAAGGCCATAGTTTGGTACACCATGATCCTGTAAATACCTTTATATTAAATTATGAATAACATAATTATTAATCTAATACTAAAATAATAACTTTTTTTTTGATAGGTAATATTTGTATTGTATTGATAAAGAGAGTACATTATGGTAATATGGCTAAGAGCCTTACAATTTAAACTACCCTTACTCTGCCCATACAAATGCCATTAGATAAACAAAAAATAGAGTATAAATACTTTGAAATTAAAAACCACCCACCCATACCTTAAACCGATCAAACAAGACAAAAAGAACCACCACCACCCCCATTGTTAGCTACTTCTTGAACCAATTCGTCACTACCTCACAAGTGAAAGTTAGAGTTGAGTGGTCATCCATCACTAAGATCCCCTGGCTCACCATGCGACACTTTCTATTGCCCTTCCCCACATCAACAAGCAGAGAGGCATCAACCCAAACTCTCTCTGTTATAGACGTGCCCTCATGCAAGTGAGATTTCTTTACAATTTGATTGCAATCCAACAAGTATTTACACTTTGATCAAATCCAACAAGTTCTTATAGCCCTTTGATCTCCAAAGTTTTGATCATGGGAGCAATTGAAACCCTTGTTCCTTTCATTTCATCTAGTACCCACATCTTCATTTTTCTTTTGGTTCTCATTTCAGCCTCCAAATGACCTACCACCACCCCTTCCTCCTTGACTGCACCCTCTTTTCCTTCCATCAAACTTTTTGTTTAGCTTCTCCTCAACTCGCAAGGCAAACTAGTATGCCTCTTCAATGCTAGTCATTCTAACCAAACTTAACTCTACTTGAATGTTAGGTCTTAACCCACTAAGGTAACATGCAACCTTCTCCTTGTTTTCTTCTGCATGTCTCACCCTAATAAGGACTCGGTAAAATTCCTCTGTGTATTCTTGGACAAATTTTCCCACTTTCTTTAACCCTTGTATCTTCTTGAACAAATCAAGCTTGTAATCAACAGGAATGAACTGCTTCTTTAGTTTCTCCACCATGCGATCCCATCTTGTGATTTTCTCCTTTCCTTTTTTATTTCTTTCCAACTGAATCTCTTGCGACCAAATTTTGGCATGGAATATCATTTTGGACTTCGTGAACTTAACCCTACTAGGATCCCCGATATCCTCATACTCAAAATATTCCTCCAGCTCATTGATCTAGTTGATCAACTCATTCGGGTTTAGATTCCCTGAAAACATGCTAACGTCAATTTTAGATCTTTTTCCAAGCTTGGCAATGGCCCTAAAAATATTCTCCTCCACCTGGTTTAGGACTTCTCTATCTCCTTCCCCTTCCTACCCAATATTTCCTTCTTCATTTTCTTCCTCACTTTCATCACCTATGGCAACATTCATCCCTCTGCGGATCTCCTCCTACAATGCTTGGACTTGTCTCTAGAGGGCTCTAACCTCAAGAGTAAAAAATCTAGCCCTTCCATCATGCTCCCTTCGTGGAGGCATCTTCTTGTATCAAACCCGCAACCACACAATCCTAGTGCAAACTACCTCACAATCAGTGCTCTATATACACACTCAAGAAAACCTGCTCTGATACCACTTGATGAGGGCACAAATCACAACCAAAATGAATGCAACAGGAAGAGGGAAATATTATTATCAGAAATGATATGATATTACATTTAGTATAATGAAAATAGACTCAAATACATGCCCTACAAACTTACAATGGCCTAATTCTAGAGAAAAACCCTCCTCACAGTACCCTCTCCCAAACTCCACCAAAAACTACCTTTACAATGCTAGAAATATTCTTAAATGAACCCCATTTAGGTTTAAGGTTAGGAATACATTTTAGAATGTTCCATTTGGAATCCATTGTCAAAATAGAAGGTTCTAGAAGTCATGTCATGAGTCGGAGTACATTGGCTCAATTATAAAATAACCTATTTTCTACATTGGCATGTATGCCAAGGTGCTCAAAAACTCTAACCCAGAAAACCAATAGTGGAACTATGAGAGTTGGAACCTTTATTGGACCCAAATGGGTATCTAGAAATAAAAACACATTAAATATAAACTAACAGTAAGAATTTTTTTTTGGGAGATATAGGATTGCCCTTACACCACTAGATGCTCCTACATCAAGTATTAACTTAGTGTTCCTAACAAGTTGTTATATATAAATATGATAAAGAAGGTTTTGTTGTGAGTTTCAAGTGTATCGGTTCTTATGAGAGGCTAAGGGTTGTCTCTAAATGTCAAATGTATGACTACTATCCTTGCATTAATAGTTTGAGTAAGTTATGATTGGATGAAGGTTGACAGTGCAACTTCTATAATAGTTATTGCTTGACAATATGTAATTTTATTGATATGTCAAATCTATGTAGAGTTAAGTGGGCCAGTCACAAGAGAAGGTGAATACTCCTTGGATGCCTTGGTTGTGACTACAACTCATTTGGACAACTGGTGAGGAAGTAAGGCATAAGCTAAATCCTAACTTACCTCCAACTATAGCCTATTATTTTGAAGGGAAGGGGGCGGCAACCCAAAAAGAGCTCTGAATCTGGCTCACTCGATTGGAGTATCGTATCTAAAGAACCAGCATCTAAAGAAAGAACCGAGCACTACACTATAGTTCACCTCCCGACTGACTATAGTTTACAGTGATAAACTAAGTTTCTAGATAAAGTTCTCATGTTCTTGAGTTAGCATTGTTATATTGAGCATCAATGACCGATATGGATGATGTGGTGAATGTTATTAAGTTGTTCATAATACAGTGATGTATCTTAATAGTTAGAGGTAATTATATGGCATTCTAGTGATTGATGCAAGCGTCTCATGAAGATTCTAGAACAAGGGTTTGTTTGGAGAGCATATGTTTAACTATTCTTTGTGAATTTGAATGTAAAGTTAAATGTGGGATGATGTACTATAGGAAAATTTTGTGCATGAGATGTGTGTTTGGGTGTGTAATATATGGCCACTATGTTTAAAATTCAAATCAAAATATGTTGGGACAAGTTAAAGGCACTGAAACATTTTAGTATTTGAAGAATATTATATATTCGATGAAGGTGAAAGAATTGTGTGTTGGTCATGTGAAGGTTGTGAGTGTGAAGGTGTGATCAATCTAGGAGGTAGTTGAGTATGAAGTGAAGTGATTGTGTAGATTTTAGTGGATCTAATCAAACAAATGAGTTCTTATTTTAGTAGATCATTCTACCTATTGTTCCCTAATAGTTTCAACAGTCTAAGTCCCTTAACTAGGTAGATCCTAAAAGGTCATTTATTGTAAATGATTTATAATTATGTCACTTTAACTAGTGTTCCAATTCCTCTAACATGGCTACTCTTAAAAGGGTAAAGCTCCTAACAAGGCTAAAGGTAAATCCCTTAACTAGGTGGCACCTAATAGTGTCACAGTAAACTCCTAATAGAGTTAAGCTCCTAACATGGCATACTTCATATAAGTGTACAATTTGTGAGTACTAATCTCCACCATAGTTTTCACCCAAATTGGGTTTCCATGAGACCAAATATCTATATCACTATTGCATTATCTTGTGGATGCGTTTATGTGTTAGAAGTTTTCATTTATTGCCATTAAGTTGAAATTCAAATAAGGATTTAAAGGTTGGCAAGTGTTTTATTTGATAAATTATTGATTAATCCCTCTTAATAATCTAATCCCTTAGGGCTAACAGTCCAAACAATCCATTTGCATGTGTCCTTATCTATCTCCATCAAACCCAACCATGAAGATTGACCAACACATTACTTTTAATTTGAAAATGTCATTTATTTTTTGTTAATAGTCGAAGGGGTTTCTATCTCAATTTGTGTTTCCATGTCTACATCCACATTATTAATTTCAATTTACTTTTTATTATTAATTTCTATTTCTTTATCTTTAGGATAACTAATATCATAATTTGGTGCTCTCTTTCTCTCTGTGTACACACACACACACACACACACACACACACACACATCATTCAAAGAGTATCTTGCTTGTAGAAATGACCAATTTCTATATCAGAAAATATATGTGGTTGTGAAAGACATACTTGTATCCAAAATTAGATTGGGACATATATCTGTATTTCTTCTTTTATATTTACTTCTTTGACATCTACACCCATCATGGTGTTCCCTTCTAAAATTATTGTAGAACTCGATGCTCTAACATTATGCAATTCTCGAGTTCTTTCTCTTCTTTCTCATTGCCAAATTGCCTCCTTCTCCTTATTTTTTGCAACCTCTTTAGGGGCCATATTCTTCCTTTGCTTCTTTCTACAATTCTTCAATCCCATATTCAATGAACATAAATCGCACAATGTTTACCAAATTTCAAATTCAAATGACTTTAATCATGTTGAAATCTATAAAAGATGAGAACGTGGACTAATTTGACCAATGAGAAACATGATTATTTAAACATTTGATCTGCTAGTACATATCAGTTGAGAATGATTGAATAATCATTAGACTTTGAGCTTTTTGGTCAATGGTCAAATTTGACAAGTAACAACTATTAGAAATGTGTACTAATTATTTAAACAAAATTTGTATTCATTTTTAAGTGGGTACATGTTTCTAATTAAATAGTAATAAAAGAACACATACATGTTATTTAAATTTTTAGTAATGCATACTTTGAAATTTTTTATTGGAACCCATGCCTCTACTTCAATTTTGGTTTGGAATAGTCTTGGTGGGACCAAGCATGTGCTTTGGACTTGCAAATGAATGGCTAAGGTATTGGAATCTCAGATGTCTACATTGTCATTATTTCATGAAGGCCTTCCCAATTGACTTTTCTTACAAAACAAAATACCATTGAGCTTTTTACAATACATAATTAAAAAATGAAACTTGTGTAGCAATTTGATTAATTTTAATAAACTTCTTCAACTTAAAATTGATCTGATTAGGATCTAGGACTATTACAGAGGAATGCTAACTGATTACATAGAATTAATTTAAAACTTTTAACGAATCAAATTAACGTAAATGAAATAAGAGAACAACAAGATTAAGCTGATAAATGAGACAATGAGAGAAAGAAGACGCAAACAATTTGATCTCGGAGTTCATCCATATGGACTACATCTTTGGGTCCTGCTCCAATAGGGGGACCAATCCAATTATCTCCAAAAATTAGGTACATATGTTTACAAAGTCATTCCTTTGAAGTACAACAACATCACACTGTTTCAAAGTACAGGAATGAGCACTTCAAAAATCTCCCTTATACTCAGCACTTGGACGTTCTCTCCTTTTTCTGAATGCCCATAAGAGTCTCCTTACCCCCTTTTTATACCAAAAAAATAGCCAAAATAAGGCCATAACAAATAATTGTAAAAATAGACTCTTCAACCAGTTTCCCTCTCGGAATAACCCTTTACCCATTTTAGAGGATTTGGCCCCATGTCATTTTTGGGGTAAAAAATAAACAATAACCTTATTTTACTAAGGTTAGGCGGGATTGGATAGGAGTTAAATAAGACAATGCGCACTTTCATTCTTAAGTGCTAAAATAGCGCAATGGCAAAAGCTATTTTGGGGCAGTCGCCGGTCGGGGGTTCCAACCCCGTCAGCAGCCTCCTTTGTTTAAAATTGGTGCTAGCCAATGTTTAAAACAAAGTTGCTGCCCATTAATTTTGAAATCAATGCTTGTTCAAGTGGTTATGTAATTGTTTTTGGAGGCAATGGGTCAAGAGTTCAAATCCGACCATGAGCTCATTGTTTTTGGAAAAACAAACCTTCCTTTGAGATGCCACTTGTTAAATGTTGATAACTTGAAGCTGCCTTGTCACTTTGCTGACGTCATAATGACACCATCAATATTCATCTCATATTCTGAACTTTAAAATGGCATAACTTCCACGTACGGGCTCTGTTTTTGATGAAACAAACACCACTGGAAAGCTCTCGACGAGCTCTTTATTTTGAAATCCATTGTTGACCATTTTGGAGATGATTATTTTTTCACCTTTTTGATGATCTCAGTTCTCAATTTGACCAACCTTTGACTGACCATAACTTTTGCATATGGACTCCATTTTTGTCCATTCAAATTGCTTTGGATTTAGAATTTCAAGGAGTTTAATTTGATGCTGATTGTTGGAGTTTTGGAGATACGTGAATTTTTGACAAAAATATCCCCTGGATCAAAAATGGCAAGTCTGTCCAAAATTTTAACTTCTTTATTTTTGTACTTTTTTGGAAAATAAATTATATGACATCAATCTACACAAAAAAAATTTCAAGATTTTAAAAAAAAATGATAAGTACGTAGATCTATTTATGGTGGATGTACATTAGAGGTTTCCAAAATAGACTTTATAATCACATATAAATGAATAAAAAATTAATAAATAAACAAGTGCCATGTAGTGGCATGTACTTGCCTTATTGTTATTAATTGTATTTGTTAAGTATCAAATACAAATTTTAGTTTTTAAAAAAATTTAATTTAATCTAATTCAAATATTAGAAAAGTGAAAAAACATTATTGTGAAAAGTGAAAAAAAAATTATAATTATAATTAATAATTCTCTAAAAGTGTGATTATAAATGAATAAATAGAATAGTGTAAAAATTATTATACTCTCATTACTTCATTGGTGGTTGTAAATATATTTTATTTTGATGTTTCATTGTGAAAACATTCTCATATAGGAAGAATACCTCATGAAACTACAATTTCACCTATGCTATTTCACTTATTTATAAACTCTTTTGATGACATTAATCTTTACAAGGTAAATTAAAACTGACATGTTATTACATTTATTAAGTTTTCAAACATTTATAGTTGTATATGATTTTGTGTAAATTTGCATTAACCAAAACTTATGCAACTATTTAGCAAGTACCGCATAAACTATTTAGCAAGTACCACATAACTCTTATTTTACCTTGAATCTAGCTAAAAATTTTGCATTATGGAGAACCTCTGAAAAAAGGCTCCTATAACACAAAATCAGTTGAGCCAATCATATAATTTGTATGAAATATAAAATTTATAAATGAATATAAAAACTTTAGAAATATTTTAATTATTCAAAAACCATTACTTGTGATTGGTGGATAGATTTCAAACTAATTTAGTAATTGTGCAAAGTGAAAGCAATAGTACTAGCCTACGACAGGTACAATAAGAAGGAATGCTCATCAATTTATGGTGTCTTAGGTATATTTCTCCAAAAGGGTTTACAAAAAGTCTTTTATTTAGTTCAAAATACTGTAGTCATACATGTGTGTGGTACGGTCCTAACACATGCATTTTGGAAATTAGTTACTGTATATGCTTACTGAAAATATTTTTTGGGCATTTGGGTATTGAAATAAATTACATATTCAAAAATTATACATTGAGTACTAAATTCCCTATCATAGGATTTTTTGACATTCAATCTTTAATTTCTTTATTCTTTGGCATTAATTGAAAGAAATCTTGAAAAGTGGGGAAAACATTTCTACTTTTTACCCAAAAGTGAGACTCGATGTCTTGCGACCACTCATCCATAGTTTTCATCATCCTTTCTATCTAGAGATGACCAAAGAGCCTTATACTTCCTTAACCATTATCCCTACACTAGATTTCTTTCACATCCTCTTGGGTCATCCATAATTCATTATGATGTAAGTTATTACAATTTTTTATTCATAAAATTGGTTAAAGTTTCCTTATAGTCCATACAATATTTATTATTGGGCCACGATGAATGTTAAGGTTTAGGAAAATTATGCAAAATAAAAAGAAAAATTAATAATTTAAAACATGTAGATTTGATATGATTCAACCAATATACTCTACATTAATAGATACACAATTGTCCACTTCTGAACTATTATCTAGCAAAAAACAAATTACAATCTTGTGACTTTCTCATATTCCATAACCATTTTTTTATCAAACCTTCTTAATGATTTACAAAAGTCTATTTATATATAAAAATGATAGTTGATTCCTTTATTAAATAATAATCAAATTTTACTTTTGAGCACTACACTTGGGCCTCCACTAGGGGGTGTTTCCTCTAGTAAGTCTCGTTGGTGGCATGACCTCTAGATCCCTACCATGAGCTTTTCCCTCAAATCCTTGCAAGGGGATGAGGTTCTAGAGCTCCATAAAAGGGACTATGTCACCCTTAACTAACAATGTCACTGACATATAAGGTCAGTAGTATGACCGAACACCACGAAACCAACAATGGACACAACCTAGTTTCTATTTGAAATAGCTTCACTTTATTATCTTGTAAGGGGATGAGGTTCTAGAGCTCCATAAAAGGGACTATGTCACCCTTAACTAACAAAGTTAGTGACATATAAGCTCAGAAGTATGACTGAACACCACCAAACCAACAATGGACACCACCTAGTTTCTATTTGAAATAGCTTCACTTTATTATTTTTGGCCTACCTTTTTTGGCCCACCTTGATCTTACATTATCATTCCACTTAAAATCTATTAAATAAATACAAAGTGAGATAGATTATTTATCTCATTCCCTCTTTGATTCTATCTAGGCCCCCCATGATCAACTGACATCTAGTGGTTTCTCATGTTCATCTCTTTGTTAATAAAGTATGAAGAGGATATTAACCTATGCCAAATGACTCTTTCCCTTCTTTTAGACCTCATGTGGTTACTTGACTTATTATGGTTGAAATATTTTGACCCTCATTCCTAAAATAGATAGTAAGTGCATATCAAAACATCCACCTAACATACTTGATTGACTCTATTATACAAGCGATGTCTTCATTTTGTCGCTTGTGACATCCTTGAACCACCTTGTCACCACCCTCTAGACCAATACAATCTAATCCATCTTTGTGTCCCTCATAAAATATAAAACCTCTCAAATTACCTAAGGAATCCTTTAATTGAGCATTGTGGCTATGGAGACACTAGAATGTACATCCCCATAATATATTTTATATTAATGTTTATAAGAATATATTTTAACACTTTATAGAAAAAAAAATAAATGATATGAAATAGTTCCATTTTTAGATTCTCACTTAAGAACAATTTATGAGGCCACCAAAATACATGGGCCCATATAGAGTAGGTTCGGGCTATGATCATTCTGAGCCCATCACGTGAAGAAGCAAGTGTGAATAACTGGGGTACTAATCAAATATGTGAGAAGCTTAGAGACAATGGCGATAAAGTTGAGTGTGTGTTTAAAGAGGAGTCGAGAATGGTCGAATGTGAAGATAATGCCTGTCATGAGGACGTGGACAATTTTTTTATTGATCAATGAGAGTGATATCGGTTTTCCAAGTCAATTCTTAATCATCATCACTTTCAGTATGAGACAAATCAATAAAACATATGAAACAAATGAATTTTACACGTATCCTTCAACCATTGCAATCCATGACATGACATCTCTTACAGATCTTCTGTGAAACAGTTCCTGTGTCTTGTCAGTGCTTCCACATTTGACATACATTCCTATCAAACACTACACGTACCTTGCACATTTAAACAAATCAATTTAAACACTTTCAGTATGAGACAAATCAATTTTACACATATCCTTCAACCATTGCAATCCATGTCATTATTTTCAAAGAATCGTCACGTTGTAAGGATATGTGTAAAATCGATTTTCAGTTTTTGACACGTTTGCTAAGGTTTGGAGAAGTAGATGGGTTTTGGTCGGTTGGCTGTACCAGTACTAGACATTCGTTCAGCGAGCAATGGCTAAAGGGTAAACTTTTGTCTATGTCGATGGTTAGGTCTCCTGCCATGCCGGTACACCATCTGCCTCAAATTCAAGCACGTCGCTATACAGCCACGAAAATGCACTTCGTTCTCGAAGTCTTGAAATGCATTATCCCACATCATTTTGGGAGCCGTGAAGTCCAAATTGTTTTTTTTCTCTCATAAGATTCCCCGTCCTTGTCAATTAATTAATTTAGAAATCCTCATAGTATATAATAATTTTCTTTTTACATAAATTTAACAATTGGTTAGAATGAATTTTAGTTAGTTATATACTATGAAAATTATTTCATTTTTTAGATTTATTCAGATATAATAATTTTTTTTTATAATTGCAAGAATGATATGTAATAATATGAATATGTTAATGATTTTTCAAATATTTTATATGAATGTTTAGAAATATTTAATAATATTTATATGTCCATATATTAATATTTGATATAATTATTTCTAAGAAAATATTAATATTTAATAATAAGATAATATTGAAGTAAATAAAATATATTTAATTTTTTTTCTTCCAAATAGATGTATTTAAGATGTGTATAAGAGTATTTATTTTAGAAATTAGTTTTGATCTTTTGTTTATTTCCTTTGATGTTTGATTAGATTTATCTTTCTAGAAGTATTTGTTGATTTATTAAAAGCTAACTTTAATTATGTAATTTAACTTTCTTGTGACAATAATTCTAAAATATATCAATTTATGTTAAAAATATATATAAAGATAATAATTTTAATTTTTAACTTTTAAATAATTATATTATAATATATTAAACTTATAACTATAATATTATAATATAATTATTTAATAATTTAAATTTACTATATAACTATAAAATAATATAAAAATTATAAATACACTTAAAAAATTGTTATTTAATACATATAAATAAAAATAGTTTTTTTTAATATATTTTAATATAATTATTTAATAATTTAAATTAATTATATAACTATAAAATGATATACAAATTATAAATACACTAAAATTTTTTTATTTTACCTTATATACCAAATCAAAAGATATAGATTCAAATAGCAACAGCAAATAAAGGAACTTAATAAAACAATGTACAAAAAAAAAAAAAGGAAACTTGTTAATGGGGAGAGAATACTCTATTCCTAAGGAAGGCAGATAAAACTATTTTATTACTGCATACAGCTACAATTATCTTCTACAAAAGCCTCTAACCAAGTTTTTTTTCTTGATTGAAACCTCTTTAAACAATGTGAAAGGTCTTATTTGAATCAAATATCTAACAAAGACCTCATAACAAATGTATATGGTGTGCCTACCTTAAATAGCCATGGGTGTGCCTATTGGATGTAAGGACAACTTCTTTGGTGGTTGTTAATTCTACTATAATTAGCTTTATTTGAAAACACTTAACATTGTCCTATTCTCTCAAACAAATTTTCTCATATGTGGCTCTACCCGATTCACAGAAATAATAATAATAATAATAATTGATGTATAATGCCTCTTGATTGCCAAACTTCATGATTGCGAAATTTCATGATTTACACTAAAAGTTGTGTAAGGATGCCACCATATCTAACTTGAATCTAAGGTCTACATGAAAAAATACATCTCCTCACAATCATATCAGATTTTGTTAAATATTGACAACTTGATAGACTAAATAAAGGTTGTGAATTCAACAATAATGGTTTCTATCATAAATCAATATGAAAACTTACAATTCTCAACACTCTAAAGTTTGTTGTAAAATAAAAGTTTCCAATCTTCCTTTTCATAAATGTGTTACCTTATCTTTTGGTTTATTTCCCTTCCCATTTTGTGCATTGTTTTAAGCTTTTAACAAAGGTTGTGTGCATGTTATTCATGACCTCGTATTATAGATTGTAGGTTGTCTTGAAAAGATTGTATATAAAAATAAAGATAAAACTCAACTAAGGATAAAAGACATGCACATTAAGTTTTGTAGTTTCAAATCTAGTTGTAATTGAATCCTATAATTTTAAATTACTACAAGTATTTAATTTGTTTTAATCTTTTGTTTTAAACTTGCAGGTGGTTGTGACAATTAACAAAATCATTGCTCTTACTTAGAATCCTAAAGAGATAAAGAACCAAGTAGATGTGTACAGGCAGATAATCATGTATCGAGCTTGGTGATTCTTCATAAAGCCATTCATACAATAAGGTAAGGCATATATGGAAAGCAAAAATTTCAATTTTTACCATACAACAACCTCATTGCAATCAAAATCATATTTTTTAAAACTGGTAAATGATACAAATAGAAACCATTTTCCCCATATTGTTGTCTCACTTCATACAATTAATTTGCTTTTTAGGAGAGTAGTTTTTTAGGTAGACCTCAAAGTCTAGTTTAGATAGTCATAGATGGTATTTAATTACTTATAACTTGCAGATGCATTATTTTAAACTTTTTATAGAGCTTGTGCTTGATGCACTATATGCATTTCATGACCATGCAAGGTAGTTTGCATGTTGCTTTGATAATATTCTATATTGTTTTAGTTAAAAACACAAATAGGGATAATAGATATGACTCTATTATTGGGCACATGTTGTGTTTTGTAGTTTTAACTATAGTAGCAACATGGATCGTATAATTTTAAATTACTATACAACATTCAATTTGTTTTAATCTTGTGCTTTAAACTTGTAGGTGGACCTAAAAATTAACAAAATAATTGTCATCACTCGAAACCCCAACGAGACAAAGAACCAACCATATAGCTAAGTATATAGAATCTAGTTAGAAAATTAGGTATCAAACTTCCTCACCAATTATTCATACAGTCATTAGTATAATAAGGTAAGGCATTTATGAGAAGGGAAAACATAAATTGTTATCATACAAAAAAGCTCATTGCAGTTGGAATCATAATTTCTCAGATTGATTAATGATATATATAAATCATTATCCTCAAATTCAATTCTGACTTCATACTTGTAGTCGACCTCTGACATCTGGTTAGTCAATAATTAACAATAACTATGATTTGGTAGTCTGGAGTTGTTTTTTTAGGTAGACCTCAAAGTTTACTTTAGACAGATTTAGAGAAATAGGTATCAAGCTTCCTAGGAAATCTACATAAAACCTAGATAGCATTTAATTTGTTTTAAACTTACGGCTAGTCCTGAGAATTATGAGTTTTAGACTTGATGACATTGAATATGTTTTAAACTTTTAACTGAACCTAACAAACAACAAAATCGAAGCTGAGTTTTCATGAAATCAATACTTATATCCATTTAGCATGAAATTATATCAATATGTCCTATCAAAATGAGTTCATTAATTGATTGTAGCACACAAGATTACAAGCTTCTGTGAGTTTTTGCTGGAACTCATTTTCACTCTCCTACCAACCATTCTAGACACTTATACTCAAGAGATCATTGCCATCACTTGTAATCCTGTAGAGACGGAGAGCCAAGCTATGTAAACATACCCAATAAGAGAATCAAGTACCCTCTTGACAAGCTTATGTGAGTTTCAGATTAGTGAGTAGACCTCATAGACAACTAAAAAAGATAAGTAGATAGAGTCCAGTGATAATCACTAGATTCCTACAGAGCCAAAGAACCAAGTATATAGCTAAGAAGACAAAGTCTGATCAAAGAACCATGTAGAACTCAAAGCCTACTTTAAATAGATTCAGAGAATTAACTACTTGGTACTGATGAATTGAAAATAATGTCTCTAATGATTGGTTAACTATAGGGCATATGCACCGAGTTGTGGTGCCAAAAAGGTGACAAGGAAATTTTTTTTTCCTATTTTAAAAAGCGTGTGCGCGCTATAGCACGTACACGCTTTAAAAAAATAAAAAGTATATATGATGGGCTGCAAACCCACAACCCATCATTTTCATCAACATTTTCTTCTACTCCTACAACGAGCAGCGCGTATGCGAGTTGAAGACTCAACATTTGCCCCACCATTTGCCAAAATGCCTCCTTGTCGACGAAATCCAAGACCACAAGCACAGCCACGACGAAACCGTAAGTGATATAAACCTAACTTTGCATTGTTTGATATATTTTTCATATTGTTTTGTAAGTTTTTTATATTCTTTTGTAGGGCTTTTACAAATTTCATTTAGATTTGTTTATTTATTTGAATTTCAATTGATTTTTTATCAGGAAATGTTCATAATCAACCAAAAAATCCACAAGAACATCAAAACCCTCAAGAACCCCAAAACCAAAACCCTCCTCAAGAAGAAGAACAAATTTCACAACCCGAACCAATTGCAAGACCTCCACCAGGCACACAAGAAAATATAAGAAATGAAATAGAGAGAGGCAAAACTGAATTAGAAGGAATCATTACTCGGTTGAAAGAATTCGGACAAACCAATCCAATGAGGGCTCAATTGGCATCATCCCTCGAATCCATTAACACTCAAATAGCCTTAGTTAGTGGTCAGTTAGATATTTGGCAGGCTAAGAGGGATGAACAAAAAAGATTTTATGCAAATAAATTGTCATATGAAGATGTTAGAAAAAAGGAAATACCAAAAGGTAGTATATGTGCATTATTTAGAAAACCTGGTGAGCAAAATACTGTTAGAGAGGGTACTAAACGATTCCCCATCCATTGGTGCATACATGATGCTATTAGAAATAATTTTTGAGATAGATGGTGGATGGTTTTTGATGGCCCTCCTTGCAACAATCACGAGGTCCCCATGTATTTTTTGAAGAAATTATATTGTGAGTTTGTCCTTGGGGAGATCCCCAATTATTTTGATATGTTAGACTCCCAAGGTAGAGGTGGGGGGTCATCATTTGAGAGGCCAGGAGCACGTCGTGACCCTAATGTAGTTAGGGCAGCCGTGGTCCATCCACAGCGCGAGCATGTGATCATTCCTTCAGTTGTGAAGGAACATGTAGAGGCCAGCACTCTAGGGACCATTAATGCTTTGACGCAAACCCTCATCCATTCCACGAGCCCATTAGTTGAGGGGGAGCCTTCTATACGTCGTGGTCACATGTGCACTTCATGCGGATCCCTATGCACATTTGGCACTCATGTCGGAGATGGTGCAGATGATGGGCTTGTCACCGATCAGTTCCTGAACGAGACATTTGGCATTGACACACAAGTAAATTACTAATTTGATCACATTTCATATGTATAGTGAATGATTAATTAATTAGGATTTATTGACATTGTTCAAAATTTAGGGTCAAAGTGTTCCAGGCTTAGCAGAGATCCTCCAAGCCCATTTTTTGTCCCTTCGACGAGTCCTGAGGTATGTATCAATTTAATCATTTTAATTAATACATATATTTATTATGTAATCATATTAAGAATTGGACAAAAAAAATATGCATGTGCATTAGTTCTCCACAGGACCCTCAACCTTTACCACAGACGCAGAGCAGAGACATCATACGAGCTCCACATAGGTACAGTTGTTTCATGTTAATTTATTTCATTTGATTATATTTATTCCATGTTTCATGTTAGATATAACGTGTATTGTATGACATGCAACTCATGATGTCAGACACACCTCCTCATCTGCGACAGTTTGTTGATAGTGGAGTGGCCGCAACTGTGGCTAGCTCACAGCCACTGACGAAGGTATGAAAGAATTTTCTTCATTTTAGTTGTTGTTTATAATAGTTAATCTCAAAATTTATAATGTTATTTATAAGTGATTATATTTATTGAATTTTTGTAGGGTCTTGTCACGCCTGATCATCCACGAGCATTTGAGGTGGACTTACAGAGTGACTATTTGTTGGCGGTAAGAAAATAATTGATTTTGTGAGTACATATATTTGATTTCAACGTATAATAAATGTTGATTCATATCTACTTTCTTTGTATCAGTTGGATCGGGAGAAGAGCCTCAACAAGAGGTCAAGTGAGCGTGTTAGGAGGGCCTCGTCGTCTCCACTGTCTCCCTCCACATGACGGCAGAGGACGTCGAGAGACTTGTTTCCTTCCCCTCGTGGGAAGGAAAAGATGTAGTTGAGATATTTGATACATATATATAGAGACTTGTTTCCTTCCCTATGTATATATATAGGCATCTGAGAGACATATTCGATACACATTTGATGTACATATGACATTTTATATTTGATGTATGACATGTTTGATGTATGCCATTATTCGTTAATATATGATATGTTTATTCATATATGACATTATTGGTTATCATAATATATTATGTGTTTGTTAATGTATATGACATTATTGGTTATCATTTTATATTATATGTTTGTTCATGTATGACGTTAAATTAGATATGTTCGTGTATGACATTAAATTAGATATGTGCATGTATGAAATTAAATTCAATTGCTAGAGAGTTGCCATTATGTCTACCAACTAGTAGATGTTCTTTTTTGCTTTATTAGTATTTCTCAAAAACTGCAAAGAAGTTGTTTCTGGTGAATAGTTGTAAACAATTGTGATCATCGACTTCATGTACTCATGGCTTTGGCTGCGAACACTTGTAACTTTTTCTATAAGCATCCATGGCTTTGGCTATGTGCACTAGTGGCTTTGGTTGTGAGCATTTATGGCTTTGGTTGTAGGCACAATATAGCCTTGGCTGTAGGTTGTCTTTCTTGCTGCATGTCGAAGTTACCTTCAAGAATATCGTTAGTCTAAGATCATTACAATTAAAATACTATGACATAATACCTTGAAAATAATAGTCTTTAACCCATTACTTTATTTGTTAAAACATCATGTAGTATCTACTGTAGTCCTTCTACTCAAATATGTTTTCAAAAATAATTAGTATGGCAAAGAAATGTCTATGGAAAGCTTGTCAAATAGGATATTGAAGAACTAAATGTGGATAGTCATTAGTACCCATCAATAAGAACACGGACATCTTTCTCAAGCAAGCCATATGACATTAGCAAGTAATTTATAAATTTCCTTTGCAAATAACTAGAAGATGCTATGAATCTTAATACAGAGTTAATCACGAACTCATTATTCCATCCAAGAAGCATATATCACCCTAAGCCAATTAACTAACAGGATAAAAATTAATTCAATTTCAACAAAATTTTGAGTATAACAAGCATCTTAGGGATTCTTACAAGAATTAACACAATGTTCACAAGAGCATTACAAGTTCTTGTAATGCTATTTCACATATTGTAATCATATTCAGTTTTGAATGGCCATTTATGTTACAAGCATAAATGTTCTTTAAGGTCTTTTAATTCTAGACATGAATTTTATTATGAAGATTTTTTATGACAACCCACTCAATGCATATATTGTTGTTCCACATTATGCTAATTTGACTTTCATTGGTTGATTTGGGTCTAGACATGACGTTATTCACTACCTTTTTTATATATTATTTTTTTGTAGTGAGGTTCTGGCCTGAATGAATGTATTAATCATCGAAGTTGTGAACCTTGGTCGAGATCCTTGCAAATATATTTTCAAATTGGACCTCAAATAGTTTTCTCAGTCACCCCCTATACACATATACTGAAATTGTAGTTAATTACAAAATTAATACTGAATTAACACAAGTTTAATTAAGAAGTATTATGTTCCTCAATAGGCTAGATTATTATTGACCGAGAAGCTTTATCTTAGAGCAGTTGGTTTCCTAAATCTTTAGCGCAATGACAGTCTTACGGAATGTGGAATTATGTCTGCTAGCTAAGGAACGTTATTTAAAAGGTAGATGAAACTCAAGACTCACATGTTTCCAATCAATATAAATGTTTAAATTGCTTCTCTAATTTTTTCTTTTTATGATCTTCTTAAAACTTAACTTTCTAAATGCATTGATGGGGAAATAAAGATCTTCTAGGAACTAAAGGCTAATCATGTTTAATACTTACAATTCTCTGTTTTTATCTAATAATTTAAAAAATATTGTACAAGTGTTTTCAAAGAGCAACACTTGTCACTAACATCATAAGAAGGAATATCCAAGGAGACTTACCACTGATCCCCCACCACCAAATTCAAGAGAAAACAAAATTCCACTACTAAAGAGATAGTAACAATGATCATCCCTAGTCTCTCCCTTATCACAAAATGATTACCATCAAAATTTGCATTTCCAATTGCGTCATGTGCATTGAAGCGATAGTAACATTTTCACTCTCTTACCTAATGTCTCCCATTTCTGAAACTCCCGGGGAAGGGCAAGGCCATCTTCTCAGTACTTCAAAATACAACGAGTTCCATTTTTTCACATATGTTGACTTAAAGTATAGTCAAAGTATTGACAACCCATAGATATGCCCCGTCAAAGATCGCAGCCCTGTGGCATATAGTGACCCTTAGGGACATTTTGGTTCGGCGTGCCTGAGAATGTTCAAGCACTGAAGGGGACAGGAAGAGGTTGGGGATACGGTTTACCCGGCCACCCGGAGCTAATGGAGCAGACAGTTTGATCCCACGACGAAAGATGAGAGAGATTTGGTAGTTGGCAACTTTGTACTGGCCAACACTACAAGTTCAGCATCAACCGAGATGGCATTGTAGAATGAAAACGGAATGTGATCTCCAAAAAGCGAGAGAGGTTATTGTAGGTCTCTACAACATAGTCCTATAGGAATTGGAATCTCATCCATATCTCGCACGAGCTCCGAGATATGCCCCATCAAAGATCACAGCCCTGTGGCATTTAGTGACCCTTAGGGACATTCTGGTTCGGCGTGCCTGAGAACATTCAAGCACTGAAGGGGACAAGACAAGGTTGGGGATAGGGTTTACCCGGCCACCCAAAGCTAATGGAGTAGACAGTTTGATCCCACGACGAAAGATGAGAGAGATTTGGCAGTTGGCAACTTTGTACTGGCCAACACTACAAGTTTCAGCATCACCCGAGATGGCGTTGTAAAATGAAAATGAAATGTGATCTCCAAAATGTGAGAGAGGTTATTTTAGGTCTCTGCAACACGGTCCTGTAGGAACTAGAATCGCATCCATACCTCGTACAAGCTCCGAGATATGCCCCATCAAAGATCACAGAGCTATGGCATTTAGTGACCCTTAGGGACATTCTGGTTCAGCATGCCTGAGAATGTTCGAACACTGAAGGGGACAGGAAGAGGTTGGGGATAGGGTTTACCCAGCCTCCCGGAGCTAATGGAGCAGACAGTTTGATCCCATGATGAAAGATGAGAGAGATTTGGTAGTTGGCAACTTTGTACTGGCCAACACTACAAGTTTCAGCATCACCCAAGATGGCATTGTAGAATGAAAATGGAATGTGATCTCCAAAAAGTGAGAGAGGTTATTGTAGGTCTCTGCAACACGGTCCTGTAGGAATTGGAATCTCATCCATATCTCACACGAGCTCCAAGATATGCCCCATCAAAGATCGTAACCCTGTGGCATTTAGTGACCCTTAAGGACATTCGAGTTCAGCGTGCCTGAGAACGTTCGAGCACTGAAGGGGATAGGAAGAGGTTGGGGATAGGGTTTACCCAGCCACCTGGAGCTAATGGAGCAGATAGTTTGATCCCACGACGAAAGATGAGAGAGATTTGGCAATTGGCAACTTTGTACTGGCCAACACTACAAGTTTCAGCATCACCCAAGATGGCATTATAGAATGAAAACGGAATGTGATCTCCAAAAAGTGAGACAGGTTATTGTAGGTCTCTACAACACGGTCCTGCAGGAATTGGAATCTCATCCATATCTTGCACGAGCTCTAAGATATGCAGTGTCAAAGATCGCAGCCCTGTGGCGTTTAGTGACCCTTAGGGGTTTAGCGTGCCTGAGAACGTTCGAGCACTGAAGGGGACAGGAAGAGGTTGGGGATAGGGTTTAACCAGCCACTCGGAGCTAATGGAGCAGACAGTTTGATCCCACGACGAAAGATGAGAGAGATTTGGCAGTTGGCAACTTTGTACTGGCCAACACTACAAGTTTCAGCATCACCCGAGATGGCATTGTAGAATGAAAACGGAATGTGATCTCCAAAAAGTGAGAGAGGTTATTGTAGGTCTCTGCAACACGGTCTTGTAGGAATTATAATCTCATCCATATCTCGCACGAGCTCTGAGATATGCCCTGTCAAAGATTGCAGCCCTGTGGCATTTAGTGACCCTTAGGGACATTCAGGTTCGGCGTGCCTGAGAACGTTCGAGCACTGAAGGGGATAGGAAGAGGTTGGGGATAGGGTTTACTTGGCCACCTGGAGCTAATGGAGTAGACACTTTGATCCCACGACGAAAGGTGAGAGAGATTTGGCAGTTGGCAACTTTGTACTGGCCAACACTACAAGTTTCGGCATCACCCGAGATGGCATTGTAGAATGAAAACAGAATGTGATCTCCAAAAAGTGAGAGAGGTTATTGTAGGTCTCTGCAACACGGTCCTGTAGGAATTAGAATCTCATCCATATCTCGCACGAGCTCCGAGATATGCCCCATCAAAGATCACAACCCTATGGCATTTAGTGACCCTTAGGGACATTCGGGTTTGGTGTGCCTGAGAACATTCGAGCACTGAAGGGGACAGGAAGAGGTTGGTGATAGGGTTTACCCAGCCACCCGGAGCTAATGGAGTAGACAGTTTGATCCCACGATGAAAGATGAGAGAGATTTGGCAGTTGGCAACTTTGTACTGGCCAACACTACAAGTTTCAGCATCACCCGAGATGACATTGTAGAATGAAAATGGAATGTGATCTCCAAAAAGCGAGAGAGGTTATTATAGGTCTCTGCAACACGGTCCTGTAGGAATTGGAATCTCATCCATATCTTGCACGAACTACCAGATATGCCCCATCAAAGATCGCAGCCCTGTGGCATTTAGTGACCCTTAGGGACATTCGGGTTCGGCGTGCCTGAGAACGTTCAAGCATTGAAGGGGACAAGACAAGGTTGGGGATAGGGTTTACCCGGCCACCCGGAGCTAATGGAGTAGACAGTTTGATCCCACGACGAAAGATGAGAGAGATTTGGCAGTTGGTAACTTTGTACTGGCCAACACTACAAGTTTCAGCATCACCCGAGATGGCATTGTAAAATGAAAATAGAATGTGATCTCCAAAAAGTGAGAGAGGTTATTGTAGGTCTCCGCAACATGGTCCTGTAGGAACTAGAATCGCATCCATACCTCGCACGAGCTCCAAGATATACCCCATCAAAGATCGCAGCCCTATGGCATTTAGTGACCCTTGGGGACATTCCAGATTGGCGTGCCTGAGAACGTTTGAGAACTGAAGGGGATAGGATGAGGTTGGGGATAGGGTTTACCCGGCCACCTGGAGCTAACAGAGGAGACAGTTCGATCCCACGACGAAAGCTGAGAGAGATTTGGTAGTTGGCAACTTTGTACTGGCCCACACTACAAGTTTCAGCATCACCCGAGATGGCGTTGTAAAACAAAAATGGAGTGTGATCTCCAAAAAGTAAGAGATTTTATTGTAGGTCTCCGCAACACAGTCCTGTAGGAACTAGAATCGCATCCATACCTCGGACGAGCTCCGAGATATACCTCGTCAAAGATCGCAACCCTATGGCATTTAGTGACCCTTGGGGACATTCTGGATTGGCGTGCCTGAGAACGTTCGAGCACTGAAGTGGATAGGAAGAGGTTGGGGATAGGGTTTACTCAGCCATGCGGAGCTAACAGAGTAGACAGTTCGATCCCACGAGGAAAGGTGAGAGAGATTTGGCAGTTGGCAACTTTGTACTAGCCGACATTGCAAGTTTCAGCATCACCCAAGATGGCATCGTAAAATGAAAACGGAGTGTGATCTCCAAAAAGTGAGAGAGGTTATTGTAGGTCTCCAAAAAGAGTGTTTAAAAATGCAAAAACAGCAGGGGGTCCTTTGTATGGTTTGGGAGTTTGACCGTTAAAACTAGAAATTGTCCTAGTAGTAAGTGCTGGTAACAGTTTTGAAATTTGATTGTTGAGTGTTGAGAAACCTAAAGTTTCAGATTTTTCTTGTTGGTTTGAGTCTATAATAACCATTTCCATCTGAAAAGTCGAGTGTTGAAACCATTTAAGAAGTATTTGCATAGTTTTCCCTAAAATTTGAGTGCATAAAAAGGGGTATGTGATTGCTCCCAAGGTGGATTTAGTGTTTTCTCCAAAAAAGAGTTGCATTTTATGTTTGAAGTCATCTAATATAACCAAAGTGAATGTGTTTGAACCATTTTGGGGTTCTAGAGACGTTACAAAGTAAGAGTTCTAGAAAGCCCTAGGGTAAAGGGGCTAGAAAGGAGGGTTTTGTAAAAACCATAGTAAAGTTGATCATGAGACCAAAAACATAGAAGAATCCTTGCATTTGAGTCGTGTCTTAAGACTTTTTTGGTTCATGGGAGTTCCAAAAGTCAAGGGATTGTGAGTTGCTTTGTAAATGGCCTCAAACTAGGCCTAGTTGGCAGACTGAAATAGCCAATTTTGAGTGATATTTTACAAAACAAGTGTAGTTGGTTTTGGAGTATATTTTAGAGTGAGGAAAAGGGTATTTTAATCACCCAATAGTTTAGGAAGTTTTGTGGAAAATTTTGGAGAAAACAACAAATTAGTGACTGGCAAGGGCTAGTTGGAACAAGCCTAGAAGAGGCAAAATTGAGAAAGTGTAAGAGATGAGTTGCTGAGAGTGTGCAAGGAGTTGGAACATGTTAGATGAGATGTTTTGAGATTATCCAAGGTGTTGAGGCCATGATATGATGCCAAGGATGAGTTTTGGTACTTGCATAGGGTGTTCCAACCAAGCTACAAATGCATAGGATAGGACCTTGTAAGGTACTTGCAAATTATGGTTCTAATGCCGACAAAATAGAACTCCCACCAAACTTGGAAATTTACCTTATCTTTAATGTCAAGGACTAAGTTAAATATAAAGGGCCTACATTCATAGAAGGACAAACAAAATCAAAGGTTGAAGAAGTCACTATCCCATTATAATCTCAGCCAAAAGCTGAAAAGGTTATGGATTCAAGAATCAAGAAGAAGACTTGTCATGGCACCTATATGGAGCATCTTATCAAATGGAAGGATCAACCAGAATCTGAAGTAACATGGATAGATGAGATTGATTTTGGAAAGAAAGGTATTCCTATGAAATTCCTTCAGATTTATCCACCATGAGTTCTTTGTCACATGGGGAGAATGGTGCAAGAGCACCTAGTGAGTTTGAAAATTTTGGCCTAATTGGGGCTCTAGACCTAGTAGGTCAAGTAAGAAAGAAAAGGACATCTATGATTTGGTTTGGTGAGTGGAGTCTTGTGATGATTAGGAGAGTTTGGAAATATCAAGTTGAGGACCATATAATAACCCTAGATATTGCATTGGGGTTTGTGCCCAATTTTTCCTAGTAGAGAGAAAATGCCTTCATTTGAATATTGGGGTGATTGAAGTTGACATAGTCAATTGGTGTGCATAGATCCTAGGGAAGGGGATAGGTGGGAGATATCCTCTTGGGAATAGGGTCAGGAAGAAACCCTATAGGATCAGAAGAAGTCATTGGTTAGTTTGGGCATAGTGGCCTAAACTAGCAGGGTGGGTCTCCTTACATTACTGTTGGTTAGAGAATTCCAATTTTTATTTGTTCAAGGCTAAGAGACATATAAAAAACTACATTTTCAATTATGATCTCAAGGCATGCATGGCAGTCCAAGTACATGGATGGATGATGAAATAATTATTCTTGAATTGGCTAGACCACTTTGTAAGAACAATTCCATGTGGGATGTTTCTCTCAAAAAGGTGTCTTCTAGTATTTGATGATCATGGAATCCATATGACATGGAAAATAATTGATAAAGCAAAGAAGTTGGGCATAGATTGTGTGTCACTTGTAGTGTATACCATCTATAGGTGTCAATCATTGGGTGTTAGTTTTTTCTCATCATTAAAATCTTACTTAAAACATATTTGGAATGTGTGGTTGGCTAGGAACCCTCAAATCAATATTGGTCGTGAGGAGTTAGGAATGTTATCCAGCAAAGCCTCCAATTTGGCACTTACACCCGATAATATAATGAGTGGTTTCCATAGGATAGGGATATGGTCTTTGAATAGGGAGGTTTTAGTGAATGATATAGGCCCAAGAAAGTGCTTCATTGTTGATGAGGATGGAAAATAGGGATCTAAACCACAACCCACAAGTAGTGGATCGGAAGAAACAACTACTGTAGATGATGCAAATATTGATGAGTTGTAAAGTGAGGGGGAGGAAATCACTATTGAATCCTTCCTAAAAATCAATGGCTTATTAGATGAACCAATTAACACTTTGTTGAGGAGTTATGGACAAAATATGAAGGGACTAGGTACAATTGCACCTAAAAATACCCAACCAGAAAACCCGAACCAGCCAGTGAACTATTATAGGAGATAAAACCTTGAGCATACAACAAACATTGATATTAGATTAAGCTTGCTAATGCAAGATTCACAACCAGATTGGTTGTAGGAGGTTGTCACAAACCTTGGGTAACCAAATACTTGTGGGGATGAAAATGTTTCCCTTTTAATTCCATCCCCACCACGTGTTGACACCAAGGACATCATCTAATGCTTTGCAAATGGTGGCAACCATGATGAAATAAATAGTTAACATTTTTTTGATACCCAGGCCCAAAATGACTATGATGGAGATGTTGATTTTATACGTTACATGCCACTAAATAGAAAACAACATAGTGGTTTACCCAGTAGATTCCTATAGCTACCAAAGAAAAGGATACAAAATTCTAAGGAACAAGAGAGACTAAGAAGTTATTTGAGGCTAATGCACTTTACATGAAGGAAATATTCTGATATACCTCTTCTCCCATAGCATAAATCACATTTTGATATGTTCAATGCTCTAATCCCTAGATTAGGAAATATTCTTACTTAATAAGTGTAACCCCAAGCATTGTCACCATAGTTGGCAACAAATGGTGAGAGTCCCAATCAACTAGTGAAAAAAATGACTAAGTTGATGGAGTTGAATCCTACATTACACACATCTCCTAGTAGTGGACAGGAGGATGTTGGTATTGGGAGCATAACACCTATTCCCTTTCCCAGTTTTATGGACAATTGATGGGAACTCAAGTAGATGGGAGAAATTCCAATTTTTTTGAAGCGATAAAGTTTTGTGATGTATTTAGAATATCTAAGATAGACTTATTTTTTATGTGAACTAAACCATTCTTACATTACTATTTAAATGTATTTGTATTGTTATAATAGTTTGATTGTTGGTCATGGTGTACTACTAGCATACCTAAAGTTTTAATTAATTTTTTTGGTAAATTAAGTTGAGAGATATCCAATTTAAAATATGTAAAGTTTAGAAATATAAATAGTTCATCATAGAGATATTATAGAATTAATTTATTTTAAATAATAGAAATAATCATAACAAATAGATAGAAATAAAAAATAATAATTTTATACAAAAAGTTTTAATTTATTTTAAATAATTAAATAATAGAAACATCATAGAATTAATAATTCAGTATAATCATAACAAATAGACACTAAACAATCCCAAATTCAAACATACGAAGGTCCAACTAGAATAATGACTTTAAATAACCAAATACCAAAGCCAAACAAAGGAAATGGGACTTTTACCTTAAACGAATAAATTACATGAAGAAGGATGGCTGGCTGTTTGGAAATCTACTTATTTTTCTTCTCTCCCTCCTATCATCCAAGAGAACATGCAATGAAAGAAAAATATCGTCACAATAAGAAAATATGAAAAATATTGTTCTAGCTTTAAAAAAATTGGAGACATCAAAACATAAAATCTATGATTTAAACTAAATCTCATCACTTACGCATCATAACAATACGGTCCACCTTAGTCATGTGGACAGTCTTGGGGAAGAGGTTGCAACAATGTATTTGGATCCAATTGATCACTCTTTCTCTCTCTCCCTCTCTCTGTATTCAATCTAATGAGCCAACTGGATCTACTCGACATTTTAATGTCTCAAGTATTGCCTCGTGGTCTGACTCGTGAACTTTTCAAAGATTCTTATTATGTGGTTTTCCACCATATTTTATCAAGTGGACATTTGATGCAACAACAAGATTTGAATAATGAAGAATCTTCCTCTCTGTTTGCCAATCCTTGAATAACCACAAGTTAGGGTTCTTCATAGAATATCATCTAAGCCATGTGCCAGTTACAACCACCGCACCGACATGGTACTCTAAACCTTCACCATCTATAACCGAGTGATCCAATTTTTTTTTGGCTTGAACACAACGACACAAATAATAATCTATCCCTTCTTCATTTTCTTCAGGTGCAATAACAACAAAAACATGGCCTACAGTGACAAATGTACAAAATGCGATCATTAATTCAGAAAATACTTGCGTAAAAGTTATAAAGTTACATATTGAAATTACAAAGATATATAAATATATATATTACCAGGTTGCACTAGATCATACAAGCGGTCAAAGTCAATATACAATTCCATCTGTACCATTTCCAGTGCTTGTGGGGCATGATAGGTGTCAATTGGGTCCAAAACCCATATATCCCATTTGTCCACCCATTTAGTTGACTCACAGTCATCCCAATTTTCCTCTGCACATGATGGACAATAGCATGCCATTTTTCATGTGTGGATACTCCATGAACCTGCATCAGAGCTTCTAAAAGAGTGCAACTCACTGGATCCTGTTAGTGTGCAACAATCCTGATATGGTGCAATGTTAGTATTATCTATCAACCAAAAAAATCTACGAACCGTAGACTCATCTTCCTTACCTGGACCCATTGTAGCGTTACACCACTGGACGATGGATTTTGCATCTGTCAATATTGCTCCATCTTTGTACTTTAGTTCTTCACGAGCTAAGGCTCTTTTGATGCATGCGCCTGCACCATCGTGCTCTCCCTTTTCATGACCAGCCTCTGTGAAATTCCACATGTATTGAATTCTACACAACTTGTGCATCCTGCTCAACCAATAGAACATCCGTGTATTCTTGAATTGAGATGCACAATTGTCTGACCAAATAATGTGCTGACGATATGTGATGCCCCTGTTAGCCAAATCTCCATAAAATAGTTGAAAACAACCATGTATGAACTCCGTAGAATGTGATCGATCATCGCTGATGTAAAAATGGCACTCCCTCAAAATCTTCCTGTCATCCTTTGTACTTGTAGGTGAATGCATGAATGTTATGTGAACAAATATGGAAACCTGTTGAGAAGTATAATACTTTTCTTGCACCTCATTTTGTGGTTGTAGTGTGTAGTTCTCTGCGAAATCTACAACCGAAACAATGGTATCCAATGGAAACGTATCCTTGCATAGCTTGAATTGCAAATCCAGCCATCGAGCTCTATGGGTATGCCTTGCATACTCGTAAATAATATTTTCACGAAAAATCTTCATGAACTCATACACTGGAATCTTTTCAATGACTAAATCACATCTTTTACCATGTTTCCCATCTTTTAGAGCATATGTCGTTGTCTTAAATTTTTCGTAATCTACTATTTCATTTCCAATTGCATGTGTACTATCCATATGTTGACAAGTTGATAAAAGTTGCAAAGAACCACAAAATAAGCACGTACCATCCAAGCATGATGTCTTGTAAAATTGTTGGCCGTCCCTTATTTCACATAAAACGTTTGATATGAACTCCCTTGAAGATCTTGGTTGCTCATTTATGTCACAATCCTGCAAAACAAACTGAGAATGCAAAATTACGCATATATGCCTAAAAACATCAAAATGGTTAGAAAATTCAATATGTATCCTACAACAACAAGTTGTGCGTGTGTGATTTATCTTCACATAAAAAGGTTTACCCATCTCAAAAAATCTTTGACTTATTCGAATTTGAGGATACATACCAATAAATTTTGCAAAAATTGTGTCTGAGTTGTGTCCAAAAAATGTTTTGCATGTGGCTCGTGATTTTAGCTACCAATCCTCCTTCTTACAAAATCTCTTTGATTAGGGGAAACACGTGTGTTATTTTTCCAAAAATCTTCGATCAATGATTTCAAGGCTTCACTAATTTCTTTATCCTTTCACGGTAGTCTACCGCTAAATGTCCATAACTCATTTTTTGTTGGATCTTCCAATCTCTCACGCCTTAGCATGGCTCTCCTTAGAGTACCTCTACCAATTTTTAATTTTTTTCTTGTCTTTCTCATGAGTCGAGCTTTCTTCATTTGGCTACTTACTATTGTCAATGTAAGTACTCGTCTTGCTATATTACTATCTTTGGTGCGTGATTTAGAACCCACTTTGTCACAAGCATTCATTAGATTCTTTACAATGTTTTTTTCATTTGAATCATCCATTGTTCTTAGCCCAAGAATCTTCATGATAGGCCTAAATTTTAAATTCCTCATCATTTCAACAAATAATTGGCATTGGCCTATAATATTTAATTCATCAAAAAATAATCTCCACATACGATTAACTTTTCTTTGACAAGTACGCTTGCTAATCTTGTCAGGCATTGATTTCAAAATGTTACTATCAATATCAATCAAATATTTTGGTCTTCTAAAACGAATTCTAGAAGGTGTTATAATCTCTTCAATTCTCTCAACATTTTGAACATCAACATAAGGTTGAGTGTATTGCGTACCTTGAACCGAAGATGATGTGCCTTGGCAATAAGATGCAAAAGATGGAATAGCACCTACTTGATGTGTTGATGTTGTGCCTTCAACATGACATGATGGAGTGTGTATATCGTCGGATCTACAAATCGGTGTCTCTTCAACATGAGAGGATGATATGACTTCAACATTGGAAGATGGTGTAGCGGACGATATGACTCCAACATTAGAAGATGGTGTAGCTTTACAATTAAATTGTCTTCTTGAGCATAATAGTCTCATTCGTTCTCTTTGTCTTTCCAATTCTTCCTCTTTGTTTCTTGGTACCGGTGGTTCTTGATCCTCTTCAAAAGTCAATTCTTCATTATTGCTTTGCAATTTTTTTTGCTCACGTAGTAATTTCATTTTATCTCTTTTAATTGCCAAATCTCTCTCCCTATCTTCATTTGTTTGATTTTTTGGTTTCTTCCTTGGCATGATGATGATTTCTACATGTCAAATTATTCAAACATTTGAATTACTTAAAATGTGTAAATTACAAATTATTCAAATACATATAAAAATTATAATTATTTGAATGAATACACAATATATATATAAAATGACTTGTCAAATTTCTAACCATTTCGAAATAACATTTCATTGAAACATACAAATTTCAATGAATTCATTATATATTAAACATGTCAAATTATAATCAAATTTGTATCTATATATCAACAAACAATATTTAAAATAGATTGCACTAACCTTTTCTATACAAGGAATATTCAAAAAGTCTTCAAATCATGTATCCAATGATTGAATTTGGTGTTTGCTAACTTCCAAAAGTGTTTGCCACCTTGAAATAGTGTTTGCCACCTTGAAAGAGTGTTTGTTGTGTTGAAACCTGCAATTTTTGTCGGGATAACAGAGTGCAGAACAGAACAAAAGCAGAGAATGAACGAAACGGGCCCCAAAGTTGTTTTTTGACCGTTTTTAGGTGATTTCACATAGCGCGTACGCACTATAGCGCGTATGCACTATGTGAGAACACATCACTCTCCACCCTCCCTACTCTCTCTTTCTTCCTACTCTCTCTCCCCTCTCCCATCCCCTACACTCTCTCTCTCTCCCCTCTCCCATCCTTTACTCTCTCTTGCTCTCCCTCTCCCACCACCTACTCTCTTTATCTCTCTCACCCTCTCTCCTCTCCCATCCCCTACTCTTTAGATCTCTCACACAAACTCCCATCCTCCCTCTCCCACTTCTTACTCTCTCTCTCTCTCTCTCTCCCCCATCTCCCTACTCTCTCTCACACTCTCACATCTGCTACTCTCTCTCTCCCATCCCCTAAAATCTCTCTTTTACAGATACACACTCCCATCCCCCTCTCTCTCTCCTCTCCAATCCCCTACTCTCTACTCTCTCTCTCCCATTCCCTACTCTCTCTCACACACTCTCTCCCATCCCCTACTCTCACTCTCTCTCTCTCTCCCATCCCATTCTCTCTCTCTCTACCACCTCCTACTCTCTCTCACACTCTCTCCCATCCCCTACTCTCTCTTACACACACTCCCATCTGCCCCTCTCTCCCATCCGCTACTCTCTCTCTCTCTTGGGCTGCTCTCTCTCTCTCTCTCTCTCCCCCCTCTCCCACCACCTACTATCTCTCTCTCTCTCCCTCTCTACTCTCTCTCTCCCATCCCCTACTCTTACTCTCTCTCTCTCTAATCCCCAACTCTCTCACACACTCTCTCCCATCCCCAACTCTCTCTCACACTCCCTCTCATCCTTTCACTCTGTCTCTCTCATCTCGTACTCTCTCTCTCTCTCTGCCACCTCCTACTCTCTCTCACACTCTTTCCCATCCTTTCACTCTATCTCTCCCATCTCGTACTCTCTCTTTGCCACCCCCTACTCTCTCTCAAACTCTCACACTCTCTCCCATCCCCTACTCTCTCTCTTTCATAGACACACACACACACACACACACACACACTCCCATCCCCCCTCTCTCTTCTCTCCCATCCCCTACTCTCTAGATTTGTCACATGCACTCCTATCCCCCTCTCTCTATCTCCCTCTCCCTACTCTCTCACACTCTCTCCCATCCCCTACTCTCTCTCTCACACTCTCTCCCATCCCCTACTCTCACTCTCTCTCTCTCTCCCCCAACCCATTCTCTCTCTCTGCCACCTCCTACTCTCTCTCACACTCTCTCCCATCCCCTACTCTCTCTTACACACACTCCCATCCGCCCCTCTCTCCCATCCGCTACTCTCTCTCTCTCTCTCTCTTAGGCTACTCTCTCTCTCCCCTCTCCCATCCCCTAAACTCTCTCTTTTGCAGAAACACACTCCCATCCCCCTCTCTCTCTCCCCTCTCCCATCCCTTACTCTCTAGATCGCTCACACGCACTCCCATCCCTCTCTCTCCTCCTCTCCCACTCCCTCTCCTACCACCTACTATCTCTCTCTCTCTCAAGTTCTCTCTCTCCCTCTCTACTCTCTCTCTCTCTCCAATCCCCAACTCTCTCTCACACTCTCCCATCCCCTACTCTCTCTGACACTCTCTCTCATCCTTTCACTCTGTCTCTCTCATCTCGTACTCTCTCTCTCTCTCTGCCATCTCCTACTCTCTCTCACACTCTTTCCCATCCTTTCACTCTGTCTCTCCCATCTCATACTCTCTCTTTGCCACCCCCTACTCTCTCTCACACTCTCACACTCTCTCCTATCCCCTACTCTCTCTCTTTCACACGCACACACACACACACACACACACTCCCATCCCCCCTCTCTCTTCTCTCCCATCCCCTACTCTCTAGATTTGTCACACGCACTCCCATCCCTCTCTCTCCTCCTCTCCCACTCCCTCTCCTAGGTCACCTACTATCTCTCTCTCTCAAGTTCTCTCTCTCCCTCTCTACTCTCTCTCTCCCATCCCCTACTCTTACTCTCTCTCTCTCCCATTCCCAACTCTCTCTCACACTCTCTCCCATCCCGTACTCTCTCTCTCTGTCGCCCCCTACTCTCTCTCTCACTCTCTCCCATCCTTCCAGTCTATCTCTCCCATCCTTTCACTCTGTCTCTCCCATCTCATACTCTCTCTTTGCCACCCCTTACTCTCTCTAACACTCTCACACTCTCTCCCATCCCCTACTCTCTCTCTTTCACAGACACACACACTCTTATCCCCCCACTCTCTTCTCTCCCATCCCCTACTCTCTACATCTGTCATGCACACTTTCATCCCCCTATCTCTCTCCATCTCCCTCTCCTACCGTGTACTAGATCTCTCTCTCTCAAGTTCTCTCTCTCCCTCTCTACTCTCTCTCTCTCTCTCCCATCCCATCCCTTACTCTCACTCACTCTCTCTCCCATCCCCTACTCTCTCTCACACTCCCATCCCCTAATCTCACTCTCTCTCTCTCCCATCCTGTACGAGCTCTCTCCGCCACCACCTACTCTCTCTCTCTCACACTCTCTCCCATCCCCTACTCTGTCTCTCTTACACACATTCCCATTCCCCCTCTCTCTCTCTCTCTCCCTCTCCCACTCCCTCTCCCACTGCCTACTTTCTCTCCCCCATTCCCTACTCTCTCTCTCCCCTCTCCCATCCCCTAATCTCTCTCTTTCATAGACACACACTCCCATCCTCCCCTCTCTCTCTCCTCTCCCATCCCCTACTCTCTAGATTTGTCACACACACTCCCATCCCCCCTCTCTCTCCCTCTCCCACTCCCTCTTGCACCACCTACTATCTCTCTCTCTCTCTCAAGTACTCTCTTTCCCTCTTTACTTTCTCTCTCCCATCCCCTACTCTCACTCTTTCTCTTCCATCCCCTACTCTCTCCCATCCCCTACTCTCTCTCTCTCTCTCTCTCTCTCTCTCTCTCTCTCTCTCTCTCTCTCTCTCTCTCTCTCTCTCTCTCCCTCTCTCTCACCCCCATCCTGTACAAGCTCTCTCTACCACCCCCTACTCTCTCTCAAACTCTCACACTCTCTCCCATCCCCTACTCTATCTCTCTTATACAAATTCCCATTCCCCCCTCTCTCTCTCACACACACACTCCCTTTCCCATTGCCTACTCTCTCCCATCCCCAACTCTATCTCTCTTACACACTTCCATTCCCCCTCTCTCTCTCCCTCCCACTCCCTCTCCCATCGCCTACTATCTCTCTCTCTCTCACTCTCTCCCTCTCTCTCCCATCCCCTACTCTCACTCTCTCTCTTTGCCACCCCTACTCTCTCTCACACTCTCACACTCTCTCCCATCCCCTACTTTCTCTCTTACACACACTTCCATCCCCCCTCTCTCTCCCTCTCCCACTCCCTTTACCATTGCCTAATCTCTTTCTCTTCCATCCACCCTCTCTCTCCCTCTCCCACTCCCTCTGCCATTGCCTACTCTCTTTCTATCCCATCCTCTACTCTCTATATCTCTCTCTCCCCTCTCTCATTCCCTACTCTCTCTCTCTTTCACACACACCCATCCCCCCTCTCTCCTCTCCCATCCTCTACTTTTTCTCTCACTCGCTCTCCCTCTCCCACTGCCTACTCTCTCTCTCTCTCTCTCTCTCTCTCTCTCTCCCTCTCTACTCTCTCTCTGCTACCCCCTACCCTCTCTCACATTTTCACACTCTCTCTCTTTCTCTCTTACACACATTTCCATCCCCCCTCTCTCTCTCCCTCTCCCACTCCCTCTCCCATCGCCTACTCTCTCTTCCATCCCCTACTCTCTCTTAATCTACTCTATCTTCTCCCTCTCCCATTCCCTACTCTCTCTTTCACACACATGCACTCCCATCCTCCTCTCTATCGCTCTTCCTCTCCCACTCTGTCTCCCACCACCTACTCTCTCTCTCCCCCATCCCCTACTCTCAATCTCTCTCTCCCAACTTGTACTCTCTCCCATCCCCTACTTTCAATCTCTCTCCCCCATCCCGTACTCTCTCTTTGCCACCTCTACTCTCTCTCTCACACTTCCTCTCTCTTGCATCTTGTACTCTCTTTGCCACCCCTACTCTCTCACATTTCCTCTATCTCCCATCCTATACTCTCTCTACCATCCCTACTCTTTCTCACTTCCTCTCTCCCCTCTCCCATCCCCTACTTTCTCTCTATCTCTCTCACACACACAAATAGCCATTCCCTTGCCCCACCCCCTAGCTCTCTTTTGGTTTTGGTTTGCAATTTAGGTCTCAATAGCGCGTGCGCACTACCTCAAATTCAATAGCATTTTAATAGCGCGTGCGCGCTATAGGGCGCACACGCTATTCAAAGGTTTGCATTAAAACCAAGCCTAAGGCTTGGTTTTGCCTTGGAGATCCAACCCAAAGGTTTGGAGTTTATAAACAGGTCTGAGACGTGTTTTCCAGCAAACATACAAAAAATGATTGATTTTTCTTGTGTGCTCCCCTTCAAGATTCCTCGTGGTTGGATATCGATAAGATCAGGTTACATAACATTATAGGTCTCTGTGTTAGCTATCTAACCATATAATTTATTTTTAATTTGAACTATTTTAAGTCTTTCATCTATAATTTCTTTTGAATGTATGTTCATTTTTTGTCAAAAACCACCATGTACTAATTGGGCTGTAGATTTTAGCTCATTCATCGAATTTTGTAACAACTTAGTTTTTTAGAAACTAGACTCCATTCTACACACTTTGAAAAAAAGAAGTTTTGATTTTAGATTAGTTTTCAATCATTTCTAGGGGGAGCACACAGACATTTCACGTTTTTGGGATGGGTCTAATTAAAAAATTCATTAAAAAAAAAAATACACATTATAAAATTACCTGAAAAATTTGGGATAAACTACATAGTGTTAGGTAACTTTTGACTGGAGCGATTAAAGAATTTCAAAAAAGAAGTTAAAATTTTAGGGGGGCCACACTTTGTACTATGTTATGTTTTTTTTGAATAAACAGTACCACTTTTTGTGGCCCCATTTTTTGAGGACCTAAAACTAAACCATTTTGAAAAAAAATTAGTAGTTTAGAAACTAGATTCAAAGGACTACGACTTTTTTTTTTGTCATATCTTAAAATTTTGAGCATAACTATCTTCAAATTCTTGTTGAAGTCCAGAATTTTCTGATTTCAGGAAAAAGGTGTCCACTTATACCCCCCTTTTGGCACCACAACTTTGTGCACTTACCCTATACCTAAAATTTTGAATGTTCTTATTGAATTTAATAGGTACCGGTGTGTGTATGGACCAAATGACTATAGGGAGGGAAATGCAACACCTTTTGATCCTTCTTTAGTGTCTAAAAAGGGGAAGGGTAGTAGACCTGGTCGTAAGCATACACAATGTGGTTGCACCTATCATTTTAGCACATGAATCATAGTTTGTAAGCCAAACCATGTGTTAATATGGTATCACCAAGTTCAACATGTGGATAGTGAAGGAAAACCTTGTCATGGTCAAATAAACAATGAGTTTTTAGGAACAAGGTCCTTTTTGCACCATATATTAGCAAACAACTACATCAATGGGTGAAATCATTACTATTACTTGGCATGCCCATAGATGCAGTGCATAAAAAACATAAGAAAATCGTGCATGAAAAGATGACCATGTTTGAGGGTCAATCTTGTAGGGATGATTTTCTTACCATAGATGATATTGAAAATATTGATCATAAAATTAAGACAATAATAAGATATGTGTTAGATAGTAATGATGCCCATTCAGTGCAACAATGGGTTTTGGCAAATCATGATAAGTGGTTTGCATATCAACAATATAGTGGCACTATTGCTGATGGAGATGACCATATTCCATTTATTTTGGGAATTCAATTACCAGAGCAACTTGATTGGATGCTCCATTATGGCCATAATGACATATTGGCAATGGATTCTACATTTGGTATGAATGCAATGAAGGTATGTTATTATTATTCTATCATAGAATTGAATTCAATATTTTTACACTCAATTAAAATACAGTATTGATATATTAAAAAACATACCTTATAACGATTTCAATTATATACAATCCTTGCATTCGATTCAAAGCATATGGGGTTACCTATGCAAGATCATTATGTCGAGGTCTTATGCCTATGATATTGTATATTGGATGCATATACTTCTCCAACGGCTTCACTTGAAGAATATTGATTGGAGATTAAACGCATTCATGGTGGATGATGTTGGTGCTGAGATCAAAGCTATCGGGGATTTATATTTTCATGAAAACCATATTTTTATGTAAATAGTATATTTCAGTACCATACTATGAATATGCAAACCACTTATCATTATTTCATGACATTAATAGAATTGTCCTTGAAACTAAGACATTGTATTGTGATATATATGTTTGTATCTCGCTAATTTTTCTTTGATTTAATGTCCTTCTTCTATAAAGAATTGTTTAGAGTTTTTTTTAATCCCCGATTTTTTGACACCATTAGCTGTTTATCACCACTATAATCATTTGTTTTGTTTGCATCACTCTTCTATCCTTCCTACTATTTTGACAGTACACCAGTAGTTTTAACTTATGAAATTTAACATTTTATCATTTAATATATGACTACCATTTGTCAATATATGACTACCCTTTGTCAATATATGATTGTCCTTTAATAATAACATATGATTGTTTTTTTGACATGATAACCATATTTATATCATTATCACCATGTCTATTTGGTTTTCTCTTTACTTTATTAATAATAATATTTTAAAGATTAAATTGGGCTTGTTTCATTAAATTGCATAATACAGAAAATTTTGACCACAATGGCAGCCACAAGGTAAAATTAAGCTATTATATCCACCTTTTATAACATTTTCCAAAAGATGCAGAGTTTCATACTACTTCTCTAAAGAGACATAATTCAGTAAATGGCAGCTCCCATAGGAGTGACTTCTTCTTTGCCCACAACAATGGCAACAAAAATCCTATTATAGAATGCTCTACATCAACATCAGCGTTGTCAGATTCAACCACAACAACACTCTCCCCATCGAACTTAATCCATGACACAATCTTCCCTTTTGTCATGGTGGAACTCAGAGCATGCATATAAATCTCTTTAATCTTGGTCGTCACAACCAATCTTCCATTTCTATTTCCACTTCCTCCCTTTTTCCCCCTTCTAATAACTCCTCGTGCTCTACCCCTTTTCTCATAGCAATAGAAAAGAGAATTTCAAACACATCCAAGTTTAGCACAAGAAATATTATTAGGAGTCACCATATTGGCAGTTCTCAATGAAGTTATTTCTATTTCTGAACAAACTCCTTACATTGAGTACTACTACAATATTTAGGCTAATTGCCCTGTGGTTGTGTCCTAATTGTTGATTAAATAGACTAGTCAGTATATTGGTTTGAAAATCTAATTATATATTGATTCAGGTCTCGTGTGGCAACAACAATATTTAGGCTAATTGTCTTGTGGATGTGTCCTAATTCTTGATTTAAAGGGCTAGTTTCTATATAACCTCTACATTGTGTCTCAGAACCTAGCCATTATAGTTTGTGACTTTCTCCTTCTTAATCACATGACAATGCTTTCACCTTATTTTTAATCTTTTCTTTTCTTAATCTCACTCTTTAATGCCTCTATTAGGACAACCCATTCTTACTTCAGTCTTTCTTAGTTCTATAACACCAATGTCACTTTCTTGCCTCTGTTATGAAATACACCTACAATTTATCTATCATGTCTTTGTAGGCTCAGGTTGCATCAAGTTTTAAATTGCTTATTTCTTCTAATAGGCAGGTTTGCATTATTTCTTTTATAATCTTCTCTTATACAAGAAAGTAGATACATCTTTTTAATAGTGTATGAAACCAATGACTAAATGTATATACATATGATACAAAGAAGTATTTCAATGTGATGTATATCTATATTCTTGGCATGTTAGATGTGCATGGTTGAAAAAATTAATTGCAATGGTCAAAGATAATGTAATTAGACGAGAAATATTTGATAGGCTCGGATATGTCATGCATCGTTCAATAAATGAAGATTCAAATGGGAATGATGTTCACATGTTTATTGAAGAGCTTAAGGATACACAACCCTCATTCATTGAATATTTTAAAAGTCAATCATTTGAAAGATTGAGTATGTGGGCTAGATATTGCCATACACTCAAGAATGTAAGCCAAGAAAAAAATGAAGCCATAGAGTCATACCACTCACACCTAAAAAGGTGATTCTTAAAAGTAGTCAAGTGTGCTACAAATTGTCGTGTTGATTGGCTGGTACATCAACTAATAACACATGTTTATGTCTATTATTGGTGGGTAAAAATCAGCAAAAAAATGGTTTCTATAGGAAGTTTGAAATTGAGAAGATTGAAAATACATCTTGGGTTTGAGCATTGCAAATTTTAGATGAGAACGTTACATTTAATGCCTTTGATGATCATATAACATGGGTAACAAGTGAAAGTGATACTTGTTTCTGATATGAGGTGTATATCTTGTCACCTAATCTATGTATGTGCTCTTGCAACTTTTCAATACAAGGATACATGTGCAAGCATGTGGTCAAGGTGAACTCAATGAGAAAGAGACAAAATCTTAACAGGAGATGCAATGTGTCAAAGTTCCCGCCAATAATTGGAAAAGAAAGAAAATGGAGATTTATAGGTAGAAATGAAGGATGTGAAGAGAGAGCTAAAAAAAAGAGAATGATATGTTATTATATGGACAATTAAAGGTAGAATGATAGAGAGAGTTGAAGGGAATTTTTAAAATATCAATACTTATATTATTTTAAGAAATATATAAATAACAATAGAAATCATATTATATGAATGAAGTAGTCATTTCTACTAATTCAGTTATAAGTTGAAATATTTGATTTTAAAAAATAAATTATTGATTATGTAATTCAAACTACGAAAATATCTAATTAGTTTGAGGGGTAGTATTAGTTTTTCAATTTGTAAAATAGTATAAAAAATTAGAATAAGATTGTAAAATAGTAGCTAGTAAAATATAGTGTAAATTTAAATAAATAACACTTAACAAATGACAAAATAAACATCAATATAAAACTAATCAATATATTTAAATGAGAAACATAAAACATTTAACTCTATATTTAGGAAAATAAATATTGATAATTAATATTGATTAAACATTTATTTCTAAGGTGGAAGATAAAAATGATTTTTTTGAAAAGTTAATACACTTGTCACAAATGTGGAAAAGGTAAAGTTGTAATTAATGCATGATAGACTTGTTAGAAAATATTTGTATTTACTTACAAATGGTAAAAATAAACATCAATGTAAAACTTGAGAAGTTAATCCACTTGTCACAAATGTGGAAAAGATAAAGTTGTAATTAATGCATGATACAATTGTTAGAAAATATTTGTATTTTTGTTGGAGAAAATTGAATTTTCTCCCTACCAAAAATAGTATGGTCTAATAGAATGAATGAAAAATGTGATATAGAAAATAATAAAAAATTAGAAAAAGATATAAACATTTGAAGTTTATTTTAATCTTTTTAAATCCTATGAGTTAATTGGTCAATTGAATTGAATGATTCCAATACTCTCCTGCTTTTGGTAGGAACTAATAATTTGCATGTAGACTTGGAGCAGCAACTCTAATCATTTGGTATGACAAAAATGTTTATTTATTTATCTTGTTGGTATATGATTCTTGAGAAATCATATTTTTAAATGTGTTGCAATATCAATGTAGGAAATTACTGAATTAGATGGGATTGGAGGTAACGAAAAATTGTCAACTATTTGAGGGTCATTCAGTACATAAACAAGTAAAATAATAATTACTTTCTGATCATTTTTATTCTTGTTTCTTTGAATTTTTATTTGTAAAATGTGTTTAACTTTTTGTAGATGATAGACAACAATGATGAGAATGCAGTGATAGAAATATAGTTGGAAATAAAAAGTGAGATTTAAGGAATGACTAATACGTTTGATCCAGTAACGCTTTCTTTCATTCAAAATTTTGTTAAGGACTTGTCAAATAAAGTCAAAAGTCAAAACATATCATCCCACCTTGGATTAGACCATCCAAGTGTGTATCCATTTTGACTCGTACAAGATGGATAGCAATACTCTTCATCGATAAAGGGACTGGATTTAATGCATGAATACAAGGAGAAAAACAAGTATCCTGAACCAAACACCTACGTTTCCACAAATGCCATGAAATATTAAGCGTCAAAATTGGATTGATGATCTTGATAGGGCAAATGAACGAGATAAGGATTGCACTAGGAATAATGAACATATGATTGACATGGCTGATAGCATAGAGTTTGGAAGCACACATGATACTAATGCAAGCACAAAAAATTTTCATTGAAAACACATCAGATATTGTCATCATATTTGTTTGTCATGTATTGTAAACATTTTAAAGATTTTGTAATGACATGGTGTTGTTTTGTGCATGTTGCAAACACAATTGAATTTTGTTAAGATAATTTATGGAATTCCATAAGATGGATTGTCTTCGATGCATTTTGTCAAAATTTTCACATTCCTTGTCCATTCTTCCATATATTTTCACCTATAATATTTGAAAAAGTTCTCTTTATATTATGCTTTAATGGATATTAATGTTTAGTTTCAAATATCCCATTTTGGCTAGTTGTGGTTCTCAAGTAGTAATTTATATATAGATAAGGTATCTAGTTATTCATTATATCAATTGTTTAACAAATTGCACAAGGAAAAATAGAGAAGCTTTGGTAAAGTACATTAAGGGGTTCTTGTAGTGGATTCACAACTATGTTTGTCATCATAACTATTATCTTCAGATGTTAACATTGTCTTTTCCTCTTTGTTATTTTGTTGTCACTACAACAGAGCAACTAAAACACTGAATATATATATCCAAACTCAAACTATTCATTGGCAAGACAGGCCTAAATATAATAGCTTGTCAAGTCTTGTCTTTCACTATATTCAATATATCCAATTTCCAAGCCTAACAATTTTGATGGTTCCTTTGTAGGCAGAATATAGTAAGCATGGTGCAAGTTATTGTAAATCCAAAGGAAGCAATAAATGCATTGAGATTTTTGGGGAAGGAAAAAGCAGCACATGTGTTGCACTTATATGCAAAAAAATTATATCCCAAACACAACCAGGATGTTTAATGCTCTGAATGCACACTGCATTTTCTATCAAATAAAATATATATATTAGAAATTAATACTTGTTTGTGAAAGCATGGAATGACTATAGGAAGTAGTAGGGTAAAAGTACAAAGTTGTGTCACCTTGTAGGCTGACTTATCAGAACGATTGAATTTGAGTATTTCTATCTAAAAACCAATTTTATTCAAACATATAAACTAGGTAAATTCATTCTAGATAAGTTATATATGGTGTCACACTTTTCCAAATAGAAATGCATGTTTAATACTAGTTTCTATCCAATTACTAAAGAAATAAAATTATTTCAGAAAACTAATGTTTCAATGACTCTTACAATTTTTTATAATATTTTTTAAATAACAAGTAAACACCATTTTATAGAGCTTAGAGTCAAGAATATTCTCATATAGAGTTTATACTATTTTAATTAGATATAGTCAATTATAATTAAAAAATTCTATAAGTACATATTTTAACACTCAAGAAGATATCAAATTTGAGAAAGAAAAAAATATTAAATCATATAAAAAAATTTAAAATTTACATGACGTTCTAGAGGAGAGATTCCTCTTCAAGAATGTATAATTTTTCTTTTGGTTAGAATAGATTTGTTTTGAAAAATGCAGTGGGAGATGAAAACTATCGATTTCAGGTGAGTTGGAATTTGAATCATTATAAAAGATAAAGCATAGGTCTAAAGCCAATTTTTACTTTTGATAGTCCTACCTACATATATTATCTATAAAATAATCTAAGATTGAAGGGAAATAAGTTTATTTTCATATAGTTTTATGGTGGGAACTAGACCCCTAATTTTTAACATTTCAGCATGTAAGAATTTGCCTTTTAAAATTAGGAAAATATATCAATTCTTATTCTAAATAATTATTAAAAATTATAATATTAAACTTCATCCATTTCTACACCTTTCATTAGTTTACTTCATAATCAAATTCTAAGTAATAGTATCAGTTTTATGTCATTGAAGATGAACAGTTATACTTTTGTTAGCCTTTTCCTTTATAAAAGGGTAACGCAAGTTAGTGCTTTTACCCAGTATAGAAACTAGATTATCATGTGTGCCTTCCATATTCTCCCACATTTTGCAAGTGTCTACCACAAAATTGCCAAGTATGATATCTAACAAAAATTCTCTTTTGAATATTATTTGATGGATGTTTATGCCCTCCTCGAAGCGCCCATTTTGGCATAGGCATGGAGAATGCTAACACAAGTTGTACAATTTATTTTACACTTGTGATTAGATTTTATTGAAAATTTAAACAATTATATAGATTGGTAAACAAAAACTAAAAATATTTTTGCGTAAATAGTGTTCTCTCAACTTAGCATCAAAATCAAATATGTTGTTAATTTTTCCTTGAACTAAAAGTTTTAATTGAAAAATAAAATTCAACCTAGCTGCTATAATAATAATTTAGATAGTAGTAAGTTTTGTAAGAATTTGGTATAGCTTTGATACCATGTAAGAATTTTTCTAAGACAATAATTCAACACCAAGATCAAGAAGCTCAGTAGATAACACAAGAGAGAATAATGATGATCAAATGAGAATGGATATCAGATAATTGGATAATTGGATAATTGAATGAATACATCATAGAGGGTGCATGTGTATAAGGGCAACCAATATGTCTAGAAGTCACACAAGAGATAAGGATTACAACTTGCACATGCCCACCAAAGGTGGATTATCCTCCATTGAGCATAGGAGTTTGTGCAATGATGAGAGGATAAGTTTACATAGGTGTATCTCATAAAGAGATGTTATAGACACCATGTGCTCTAATAAGTTGCTAACTCGTATGTTGTCACCAAGACAACTCATATGACTATGCATATTCCTACATAAACTTAAGTAAAGTGTAATAATAATTAATTATTTACACTAACAAGCTTTAAATTTCAACTAAAGTTTTTATTCTATGGCTAAACTAACAACATATTGTAGCTAGATGCTTAATTGAGAGTACACCATTTAAGAAAGACATTTTTAGATTTCATCCAATAGTTGCACACTTTTCATAAATCTATATGAAACTCGTTAATAATTGATGTTGATAAAAGAAAATTTGCATAGAAATATATGGATATTTATGTTTTGTACAAAAGTCGTGGTGTATTTTTATGTTGTCAGGATATTTTAGAGTGAATGTGTTTTTATCAATATTCTACAATGCATGTTAATTTCTCAGCCTAATGTATTAAACAAATTCATGCCACCATATGCAAATGTTTCATACTATGACTTATTTCATGACTCATTCTTGGAATTCATTGTTGAACCTTATTGGCTCCTAGTTAAGTTCTCAGCTTCCTTTCACCTACAAATACACCTTAGTCCATCTCTTCATATATATCCTTTCCAGATCAAATAGTGGGATTATTTCTTGTGTATCTCTTAGTCTATTAAGGCTTCAATCATTGACACCTTGTAAGATTCCAATTGCTCCTTTGACTTCAACACAATCTGACCAACAAATGAGCAAGAGAACTCTTACTACTTGGTATAATAGTTGGCTTGTAATCATGTTAGTTTTAAGTCTTCAGCATACGTAGTCAAGTTCTAGGTACTCCATAGTGATATTGAATATCATATTCTCCCTATGTTGGTGATTATTTTTTGATTTGATTGGTCAATAAAAGATTTCATAATCAACGACATCATGAGTTGAAAGTTGACTATTATGAGTGTGACACAACTCTTCAAGCTTCAAGTCCCAATGCTATATGAATGGATTTCCATGCTTAGGTTGGCATAAAATTTCAATGCGAAGAAACTCAAGCTACATGATAAATCTTGATCAGCATTCAACATACTGCCAAACCAACTCCAAACTGTCAATTTTTAGCTCTAATTGTGTAAACTAGTCATCAGTAAAACATGTTCAGGGTCTACATTGGTATTTGCACATTGGCTTGCACAAAATGCTAAAAAAATTGTACCTATCAAACACCTACATCAAAATACACAATTATAGTAGTTAGTAGGAAGAATTATTATGCTATTTATGAAGAATATGCAGCAAGAATGACATATGCCACTTATAATTGAGCAAAAATGGCTTCCAAATTGTGTTGGTTGGTTGTGAAATGAACATCTTTAAAATAGATTTGGGAAACAAAAAGGCCTAATATAATATGAGGTGAACTCTTATGGGAAAGCACAATACATGTGTCACTTATTATATTTTATAATTTTTCTTTTGCTATCATTTTTTTTTGAATTTATAGTTATTTCAACTTGAATCTGTTTGGTAGCTTAACATATTTTTATTTTTTGTTTGGGTTTCTAAATTTGTAACCCTTTCAATTCTTTGTCAAGTTGTAGGTCATACTTTATACGCTTGGCAGCAAAGTTGACATGATACTTCACATGCTTCTAATGATTGTTGCCCAAGATGTTTTGTTAACTTGATACGCCCACGTAGCGACACACTTATTCAAAATAATTCAATTTTTGAAGACAAAATTGACAACCTATTTTATATTCATTAGATTTGAATTGTTCTTATTGTTGGTTCTAAAGTTCTGAGTTTGTAACATTTTATTATGACTGAAATACATTTTTTGTCTACAAGATCACACATAATTCAATCATTTGCTTTAGTGTAGCTACAAACAAGATTAATGATTATTTAAAAAATAATAATAATAACTCATTTTTATTATGTTATAGACAATTATAACTACTCTTTTTTTCTTTTACCAATTTTCATATTAATATTATTTTAAAATTGATATGATTACTTTATTATTTTAAATTTTATATTATTAGTTTATATTTGTAAGAAAATCTTTATATTAGAATCTAATTATATATTATTTAAGAAAACTATTATTAATTTATATTTTTTTTAGAAATTTTTTATATTAGAACCAAATTATACATTATTTTAAAAATAAATTAAATTATATTTATAAGAAAAAAATAATATTATAAACGACAGCAATGTATACCAATAACAATTTAATCTAATCAGATAAAATCTTTTTACTTTCACCACATATCTTATCAAATGTAATTATCTATTATTTAGATAATGATTTCAACATATTATGTTATTATCATTGTTGTTAATTTCAATCTAATCGGTCTCATAAACTTTACTGCCCTGCAGGTACTTTTTTTACTTTGATTATATATCTTATCAAATGTAAATTTACATGATAACATATGCAGATTTTAACATATTATATTATTATCATTATTTTCATACAATGCAATCTAATCGGTCTCCTAACCTTAACTGTCCTGCAGGTACCATTATTGCTCATACACTTGGAAAGATAACGGACAGGTTCAGAACGAACAGCTTAAACATCATAGACTAAAGCTTGAATTAATTTCTTCCTTAGTGTGTGATAGTGTGTGATGTTTAAGGCTGGCCGGTTAAGAATAAGGTGCAGTTGAGTTAGGAGGGAACGAAGCAGTGTTAAGCCCGGCCACGATTCTTAGCCAATATGGAAGCTTTGAAGTTACTGTCTCAGGCATCATCTTCTTTAAACTCTTTTTCTAAGAAGCCCAGTTTGGAGCATAACCTCTACAAGCATGGCACTCACTTTTCTAAGCATTCTCTATGTTTGTATCAACAAAGAAGAAATTCAATCAGTTGCCTCACAGTTAGAGCGTCAAATTCTCATATAACTTTGAGAGAGAGAAATGGGTCAGTGAAAGAGAATTCATTGTGCAAGGGACTGGGTATACTTGATTTTCTCAAGGCCAAAAACATTTTAGTCACTGGTGCAACGGGCTTCCTTGCGAAAGGTATTCAAACTCATGCTTGTTTCAAAGGAGATCAACTATATTTTTTTGTGATACCAAGAGCTCTTACAATTAGAATGTTGTTTCTCTTGCTTACACAACTGATTTTGGATTTAAATTGATCCATGATAGAGTATGGGCACCAGTGTTGAACCTTGGATAATTTCTCATCTCTTGAAGAGAAGAAAGAGCGGACTATTTTGATCAAAGTGAAGAGATTTCTACAACTCATGATAGTTTCAAGTAAAAGTGTTTGGATTTGATTGTGCTCTATGTTTTTGCATCGAAGTTGCGAATCATACTATGTGATTCATTATCAGAATGAGTATGAAAGAGCACAATCGAATCCAAAAGCTCTTACTCTTGACCATTTGATTTTAACATTAACAAATTTCTATGATCTATCAAATAAAATGAATGTTGATTTTGGATTTGCTTGTGTGCAAGCTTTTACATCAACATTTATATCATCTTTCAATTCTTCTTTTCTTGATGATAAATCATAAAATGTGATTTGAAAAATTGATGTAAAAACTTATATAAAATCAAATTCAGAAACAACGTTCACACCATTTGATTTTTTCCAGTTCATCTTGTTTTGATTTCTTGTTTTGATTTGTCGTACTGAAATATGAAGTAGTTCAAGTGTTGTGATAATTTTGCATTGATGCTTTTCATGTAAAAATGTTTTTTTTTGCATGGAGATTTTTGTTTTTGTTTTGGGTTTTATAGGTTGTGTCCCATTTAAGAGTCTAAATCTCATGGGTTTGCCATTTGCAGTGGTGATTGAGAAAATTCTAAGGACACAGCCACAAGTTGGAAAGCTCTTCCTTCTTATCAAGGCTAAGGATTCAGAGGCTGCCTTGCAAAGAGTAAAGGATGAAGTAAGTTGTCATGTTTATTCTGCCATAAATCTCATATAATTTCATGACAATATATATAAACTTAATTGCACAGGATGAAGGATGAAGCAGGTAAGCTATGATGGGTATTCTACAATAGTTCGTGTTCTCATTAAAATGTCTAGAGAAAAAAATCGGGAATGAAAAAGTTTTGAGACATAGAAAGTAATAACATACGTTTGGGAATAAAATTATTTTAGAGTAGAAGAATTTTCAGAGGTATAAAAAATTGATAATGTTCAATAGGTCAAAGAAAGCTTTTGAGATTAAGATTCTTTTATTTAATCTTTATATTTATACAAGGGTTATTAATACAACAGATTCAATTAGATGTCATTATATGACATTTTTAAATATAGACTAAAACTTTACTATGAAGTCTTTTGACAAATAATAGTTATTTTAGTTTCTTTGGAGGAAACTCTAGATTACTTCATATTTCAAATGGGCTGTCCTAAGATCATTTGCTTTATCTTTGTAAACATTACCTAAATGTAATGAATACAAATATACCATTCATTCTCTTGAAAAGATTCTTATAAATAAGTACTCTTAAAGAATAGATTAACAATAGATAATCAAATCTTGAAATAATAAAATACCATGGAAATGTATTCTTCTTTATAATGAAATAACTTAATAAAAACCAAAACACCTGAGATTGACAACTTCATTTTCAATGCTCATCAGGATTATGCATTACCATAACTATTGGACCATCATTTTGACATAGGATGTTTCGTTGTTTCCTCCAACAGATAATTTGGACAGAGTTATTCAGAAATTTGAGAGGCATTTATGGAGATCAATATGAGGAGTTTGTACTGACAAAACTTGTCCCTGTTGCTGGTGATGTTTCATTGGACAATCTTGGAATGGAAGTTGATATTGTGGAAATGCTTGCACGCAATGTAGATGTAATCCTCAACTCTGCAGCTCTCACTTCATTTGATTCCAGGTCAGTTACTGTCTGACATGCAACAAATATCACACGGTACAAAGATTGTTTGAGGCTTTTCGAATCTCACACTTTAGTTTTTTTATCTATGCTCTCTATATAAGCAGATCATCTTTATATAAAGGATTAGGAGAGTTTACAACTAGGGGAAGATATTAGGAAGGTGGTTTATTAGATTAATTTGGTGCATCTAGATCTCTTAAATTTAAGTCGAGTTATATCAATTTTTTCTGTGTACTTTCATAGATGATTCTAAAGTTTAAGTCAAGGTTTGGAAGTTTGGCATTTAAGGATCTCTTGTGGATGAAGTGGTCCAAAAGTGTTATTTTAAAACACTTGTTTGATACCCATTATGTTCACCATCTCACACACCCAAAAAATCAATAAATATGTTCACCCCTCAGTATCTAGCACAGTCACAGGACCTCCTAACTGCTATAGGGTCTCTTCCCCTAGTCACTATAATTATCTTTTAAATCTATATGTTGGAAATGGTATGCTCTCTAATATATGATGGATTAGGAGTCTACAAGTACTTATTAAAATTATTTTTAAAATTTATATATTCAAAATGGTATATCATATTTTGACTAATCATTTTGTTGTCTATTTATATGACTTAGGTTTTGGATAATATTACAGAATAAAATGAAATCTTGTATGTACAAGAGTCTAAAAAGTGATCATTTTCAGCATCCTTTTATATCTACTAAAAAATGTCCAAATAACCATACTCTACAACTACCTTAAAAATTGTCAATGCTTATACACAAATGTCCAAACGAGTACAAAGGTGGGTGAGAATGGTAGTAATTAAGTTACACAACCCCTCCATCACTACATTAGTATATCTTTTATTGACCTTTTTAAGGTCTTATGCAAGTTCAACTTTTGGATAGTAATGAAGCTCTCTTGTGTGCACATGGGTCTTAAAGTGGTCATTTTAAGAATACCTACTTAAATGTGCCTTAAAAGTTGTACTCTAACTTAAAGAATACCTACTTAAAGGTGTCTTAAAAGTTGTGCTCTAACTACATAAAGAATTGTCAATACTTACATACAAATGTCCTAATAGACCCTCACTAGGTGTGCTATGGGTATGAGACAAGTTGTACATAAAAATTTGTCAAGACTTATGTACAAATGTTCTAATAACCATGGCTAGGTGGGCTATGGGTACGAGGCAAGTTGTACGTCTAAATTTATTAATAGGCTCTTATAGGTGGGTTATGGGTATAAGATAAGTTATACATCTAAATTTATTAATGGACTCTTAGTTATCATTGCTTTGGTTGCTTTTAAATTGGCAATTGGGACATTGGGGAAGCAAGAAATGATTTGTATTTGGATAATTGATGGTACCTGTACTCTTCCTCTAATGTGGTTGATCACTTTTATAAGTTTTTTCTTTTTTCTAATAGAATAGTTATAATGTTTGAATTGGGTAGGTGATGGTATATTGTTCTTCTAATGTTTCTATCTAATAAAATAAAATATAATAGTTATATGTTCTATTTGAATAAAATATAATAGTTATATGTTCTATTTGAATAATTGATGGTATGATGTTTTTTTTAATATAATTGATATACTTATGTCTAATATAATAGAAAAAGTTAATATTTAGAATATTTGAGGATAATTAATCTAAATGTAGAATCATTTTGAAAATTGATGATATTAGTTTTTTAATAGAAGAGGATCAGATCAACGAAACTGCTAATTTATTGATAAATATTAAATATTTCTAAGAAAATTTTCAGAAATGAAAAACAGATTTTTAAATTTGCAGATCTCATAAATTGTAGAAATTTGTTAGCTCTCGAAGATTCTGGATTTTAAACCTGGCATTTATATTTATTATTTAGGTATGATGTTGCTTTGGAGACAAATACAAAAGGGCCGTCTCGGCTCATGGAGTTTGGAAGAAGTTGCAAAAAGCTGCAACTCTTTCTGCATGTATCAACAGATAACCTTTATGTCATAATTTATACTTCCTTCTTAATGGAAGCAACACATTATTTACATTCTGAACATTACATTGCTTTTGCTTTGTTAACCTACAGCATATGTCAATGGGCAAGGAGAAGGTAGGATTGCCGAAAAACCGTTCAAAATGGAAGATTGCCTAACCAAAGGGTTAGAAGATTCTCTAGCTTTGAACATTCTGAATGAATTTGAACTGGCCAAAATTGTTCGACCTTTTCATGATGATGGCATTTGCCAAACAATGAAAGACATGGGTTTGAAAAGGTACAGAACGAATTCCTGAGCTGCTTCTTGATTTGTCATATTCTATTTCAATCTTTATAATCTACAATCCGATTTATCTTTAAGTTGTTTCTGAGACGAGAATTCCCAATATTTTAGTAAATAATATATTTTTACCTCGTGAACTTTTCAGGGCAAGAACATATGGATGGAATGATGTTTATGTGTTTAGTAAGGCGATGGGAGAGATGTTTTTAGACCATAACAGAGGAGAAATTCCATTGGCTATTGTTAGACCTAGTGTGATTGAAGGAACCTACAGGGATCCATTTCCTGGATGGATAGAAGGCCTTCGGTAAGAGCAGACTTAAACTCATGAATGTATCAGTTATTTACAACTATCTGGTAAGAACAATCTTAAACCTCATGAATGTGACAAGTATTTACTAGTTTCTGGTACCTGTCAAAGTGTCTTTGAAGATAATTTGTAAGAACGATTTAAAGTTGTTTGTGCCATCTGTATTAATTTGGGTTAACATTATTATAAGATTTTTTTAAAAGCACTAAGACAAATCTAATTCATTTTAGTTGAAGTTTAATATATTAAATTGTTCAACTTCTAATGTACAAGGCAAGCTTTCCTGGATTATTTAATTTCTGATTTGCTATTAGTCTGGAATTCCCACTTCCTTCCCTCCTTTTCTATTTGGTTGGTAGGAGGACTTAAGGCATTTATTCTCTTTAAAGGAGTTCATCTTGATTTTTTTTGTTGGTCCATTCTTTCTTTCTTCAATGTAAAAGTGTAAAGGTAAATGATTGTGTTGACATATGTCTTTTAGATTTAATTGTGTCAAATTTTATTAGCATCAGTATTTCAGATCATATTGAATGATTTATTATCAAGATGTAAGAGAACTGTATGAAGAAAACGGTCTACAATTTTTGAGAGTTTGATTCTCAGCATCCCAAATTGTTTAGCCTTGAAACAGAGTTATCTCCCATGAAGGGTTTCAATGGTAGACTTTAGATTTCCAGGGTCCATAGTAATTATGTTGTGTATTTTTGAATTTCAATGTGTTAATTTTATTTGTATCAACATTTCAGATCATACTTAATGATTTATCATCAAGATATAAGAAAGTTGGATAAAAAAACAATCTTTCTAACTAAAACATGAATATTCTTAAAGATCTATCATCTACAAACTACAATGTAAAGAAATTAATAATTTTAAAACTATTCTATTTCGTAAAACTAATTTTTCCACATTCAAAAATAAATTTTATAGAAATTAATAATTTTAAAACCATTCTATTTCATAAAACTATTTTTTCTAGATTTAAAGATAAATTTAATGATGTTAGAAATTTTAATTTTCAAAAATTGTTATGATTTTATGATGTTAGAGATTTTAATTTTCAAAAAGTATTAAAAAAACGCTTTAGGTTTTATAATGTAATCAAATTTTATTTATTGCAGACTAAACATTTTATTAAAATTCAATTAATGCAGAATGGTGGATCCAATAATTGCCTACTATGCAAAAGGCCAGCTCTCTGCCCTCATTGCTGATCCAGATGTGGCTTTTGATATAGTAAGTATCACCACACAATATTAACAGTTTTAATTGAATTGTTTTGACAAACATTAATCATAGTCATAATTTTCTTCACGTATTTATAAATACAAATAATATAAACTTCAGGTTCCAGTAGATATGGTTGCAAACGCAATACTTGCAATAATGGCAAAGCATGCTGGTAAATCTGGGCTGGAGATTTATCAAATGGCTTCCTCTGTTGCTAATCCAATATTTATGGGAGAACTTTTTGAAATGTTTTACCAATATTTTAAAGCCCACCCTTATGTTGACATGAGGGGTAAACCAGTAAAAGTAAAGGATTCTCTCAAGTTGTTTGGAAACATGGAAGATCTCTCTTCTCAGCCCATAAACAAATCATTAGATGTAAGTTGCACTCGATTTTTTTTTAATGTAAGTTGGATTATAATTTGTTTTAATAATTCATGATTATATAGTTTTTTAAAGACATATTTGGAGAAAGTTTAATGTGCACGTGTTTTCTTATTTTAAAAAAGTTCACAGTTGCTATTCAGTTGTCTTAATTGATACGAGTTTCTCAGAAACATGCATATATGAATTGAAAATTTGAATCTCAATTAATAATCCATCCATAGAGGAGTCATTCTGGTGAAACATATATCAAATTAGTTCTATTTTTCTTAATTTAGTCATTTTACTTAAAATTTTAGAACATTGATTACAACAATGTGTGATGATAATAGACAAATAGTGGGCACCCTTTTGTTCAAATGGAAAAGCAAGAACGCATTGCCATGAAAGTAAGAGCCCGTCTGAATAGACACATTGGCAGGATATACCAGTCATATTTTACTTGCAGAGCAAGGTATTTGATAAAATTCATTTGACTGTTTTTATTGTTCTTCTTATATTAAGAAATTATCTCACGAGAATTGTATTTATTTTGATTTCAGATTTGATAACTCAAACACGAATAAGTTATTCCAAGAACTCTCCCAAGAGGAAAGGGAAATATTTGGATTTGATGTAAATACGATAGATTGGGATGATTACATAATGAAGGTTCATATTCCGGGACTCCTTGAAAATGTCATCATGGAAAAAAAAAGATGAAAAAAGGCTTAGATGATAAAATAGGTTTATCAGGACTCAGGTTATTTAATGTTGGGGTGATTTTATGGCACAGCCTACAGTACAACTTATATACACCTCTTTTGAGTATATTCCCGTTTTTACTGGTGTGCTTGTTTTTATAGATTGTCTTAATTTCTTTTAGATTGTTCAAATATGTTGTTTATATAGATTCTTAGCAAGTTTGAGGGAGTTGTTTATAGAAAATTCTATGTAGCAAACTAAAATCTAGAGCAATATTTTGGAGAGTTTTTTATTAAAATTCTCTACTATTCTTAGTAGTTAGTATTTTATTCTACGTTGGTGAGAATAGATGGTTCTTCTCCAACTATGCATGCAAAGAGATCTTAATCGTTTTATTCAGGGGAGAGCTACAAGTTGAAAAAAGTTAACGGTTTTTTTTTTGCGCAGCCATGATCGCCCTGTTCTAGTTATTCCTCCAGCGGCTGTTATGGAGGACATTGAATATTGGACCAAGCATGCTTTGATTTGCAAATTTCTTGGAATCCGGATTTCCCTATCTACTCTTGAGGCATGGATCCGCCGCTCATGGCAGGTGGAAGGCGATATGGAGATTATGTTGGCAGGGAATAGTTGTTTTTTTGTTGTATTCTCTTGCATGTCTGATTGTAATTGTGTTTTTGAAGGAGGCCCTTATTTCTACAACCATGTGGGGTTATTTATCAAGCCCTGGCATTCAGGATTTAATTTTGCTGAGGATCTCCCTTCAACAGTGTCAGTTTGGGTTCGCTTGCCTCGCCTTCCCTTGGAATTTTGGTGTGAAGACATCCTCCGGAAAATTGCTGCTTTTTTGGGAAAGCCGACTGCGATCGCACATCAATCCCTCGATAAAAAGGTTATTTCTTATGCTAGAATTTGTGTTGAAATTAATTTGAATAACCCATTACCAGATTTTTTGGAAATTTGTCTTGGGGCTTCTTCCTGGGTGCAACAGTTAGATTATGAATCCCTCCCTTTCCACTATCATATTTGTCATGAGTATGGTCATCTACAGCATCAGTGCCCCCATAACTTGACTTCCAAAGGAATGGATTATTCTACTACTGGCAATGGTGGTTTGGAAGATTCTACAGGGAAAGGACAATCTCAGATGGCTAATACTACCATGGGGATGAATCCGCAAGATGCTACAGGTAAGGGTAAGGCTCAAATGCAGGATAAGGATGGATTTACCCCTGCTCGCCCATGAGCTAAGGGCCGTGGTTAGAAGAGGCCTTTGAAAGAGAGATTATCTGATTCAGGTTTTAATCGCGTTGAGGTGCTGGATAGTATGGTTCTAGAGGAGGGTATTCCTCCTCCTATCTCTTCTGATCCAGTTTGCCCAGATGAGGGATTTGTTCCTAATGACACTTGTGGGGCATCCCAAGTTGTAGTATACCAGAACTGTGAGGTCCCTGTAGCTCCTGTGATAGAGGCTCCTGTAATAGAGGCTTTGGTGACTCCTGCGGTGTTGGAGGATAATGATGTTGTTCTGGCTGACCTAGTTAAGGATGTGTTACCATCAGGTAAAGGCAAGGGATCTCCTCTCCCCTTGGGGTTGATGCCTAAACCCTTTAAGTGCATTTCTTTTACTCCCCCTCTAAGAAGTGGGCGCAAAATAGACCAAGAGAAGATTAAACTCACAGGAGATATATTGATTGAGTCTGGTTCAGTGAAACCTTTGGATGCTCATTTTCCCAATTCTACCCAATGATGATTATTCTCTCATGGAATGTTAGGGGGTTGAATAGCATCCCTAGACAAAAGGCTATTCATAATTTGGTGGTTGATCATAGTCCTGATGTTTTTTGTATCCAAGAGACTAAGCTCCCTATGGAGTCTATGGTCCAACATGCCTCCAATTTTTGGTCTCATGACCAATGCCAGTGTGTTGAGGCAATAGGCAGTGTTGGTGGTTTAGCTATATTTTGGGATCTGCAGAAAATTTCTCCCCTTGGCTAGGTGTCTTCTCGCTCAGCTCTCTCTATGGTAGCTTTTGCTCTAGACTCAAGAGAGGTAATAATGGTTACTAATGTGTATGCACCTGTTGATCTTGTGGGAAAGGAGGAACTTTGGAACCATATTCAATATGTTAGAAATTGTCACCCTTATCATCCTTGGGTGTTAGCAGGGGACTTCAATTCAATTTTAAGTTTGGAGGAGAAGCATGGTGGTTTGGCTAGACTGGGGCCTTCTTCTGCTCTTCTTCGGCAACATATATCTCTTTTGCATCTCTTTGATGTTAAGCCTTCTAATAGTCTATATACTTGGAATAATTGAAGGACTGGAGCTGATGCTATCTCAGAACGTTTGGACAGATTTCTTGTTTCTTGCTTCTGGGTTAGTGGCACTCTTACTCTCTCTTCAGAAATCCTTGATTGTAGGGGTTCTGATCATTGGCCAATCAATTTTTTTGCTATCGGGGCTTGTGTTCCAAAGCATCCTCCTTTTAAGTTCCAGTTGATGTGGCTTCGTGACTCCTCTCTTCATGATTTTGTTTTATGTTGGTGGAAAGATGGTGCTCCTACATATGGTACTGCAATGTACTCATTTTCTAAAAGGCTTCAATATGTTAAAAGGTAGCTCAGGATATGGAATAGGCAATGCTTTGGGAACCTTCACTCTATGAAGAGGCTTGCTCAAGAAGATCTTGATGTTATCACAAGGGAGATTAGAGATCGCGATTTCTCTAAGGATCTTCGAAGGGCTGAATCCCTTGCTTCTAGAGCTCTAGAAGAATGGGAGCTTCGAGAGGAAATTTTTTGGAAGCAAAAGGCTAGAGTTGATTGGCTCCAGGAAGGTGATTGGAACACTGCCTTTTTCCATAAAATAGTGCAATCTCGCCAGAATCAGAGCAATATCTCTTCTTTGGTTAATTCTCAAGGTATCCAACTGAGTTCCTTGCCAGCTTTGTTCCAAGAGGCTACTCGGTAATTTTCTACACTCTTATCTCAGGACTCTCCTCCTGCTGATAATGAAGAAAATATTATTTTGTCTTGTATTCCTTCCCTTATCACTCAGGAAATGAATGATTATCTCATGCATCCAATATCTTTGGAAGAGCTGGAGGAGGTGGTCTTTGGCATGCCTAAGGGGAAGGCTCCTGGTCTTGATGGCTTTCTAGTTGAGTTCTTTTAGGAATTTTCGGACATCATTAATCATGATTTTTTGGAGGTGGTTAAGGAATCCTATTCTAGCAAGCAAATGCTTCGGGCTTTGAAATCTACATTCTTGACTCTTATTCCTAAGAGAGAGGGTGCTAATCAATTGGAATTTTTTAGACCAATTACCTTATGTAATGTGGTTTATAAAGTTATTACTAAGTTGATTGCTAAGAGAATTAAAAAGTGGCTTCCCATTATTATCTCAGAAGAACAAGGTGGTTTTGTTGCTGGAAGACAAATTTTGGATGGGGTGGTTATTGCTACTGAGGTTATTCACACTATGGCTACTTCAAGGGAGAGAGCAATTTTTGTTAAGCTGGATATGGCTAAGGCCTATGATAGAATTAAATGGAGTTTCCTAAGGAGTATTCTTCTTTCTTTTGGATTTAGCTCTGACTGGGTTAGTTGGACTATGAGTTGTGTTGCCTCTTTTTCTGCTCTTATTAATGGGCAACCTTCTCAGTTATTTGGTGCCTCTAGAGGCCTCTGCCAGGGTGACCCCATCTCCCCATATCTTTTCATCATCATGGCTAAAGGCTTGGGTAGATTCATTAAGTACCAGGTGTCCCAGAATTCTCTTCAGGGGTGGCGGTGGGGTAATGGCTTACCTTCTCTTTCCCATCTTCAATTTGTTGATGATTCTGCTCTTGCAGGTCTTGCTAGGAACAAGGAAGCTGAAGCCTTTCGACATGCTTTGGACATTTATTTGGCAGCTTCAGGCTAGAAAGTTAATGAGTACAAATCTTCCATTTACTTTTTTAACACTCCTGATTCTATTCAGCACAGGATTGTTGGTATCCTGTGCTTTCAGATTGGGTCACTTCCTTTGACTTATCTTGGCATTCCTATTGCTGTTTCTAGGTAGCCACATCTCTTTTTGAAAAATTTGATTACCAAGCTTCAAGATAAGGTTAATCATTGGACTCATAGATGGCTTTCTACTGCTGCCTAGGTTACTCTTCTTCAAGCTGTTATCCAAGCTCTTCCTACTTATAGATGTATGGTTCAAGCTGCTCCTATTTACTTCTCAAGGAGTTTGATGCTCTCTCTTGACAATTCCTTTGGAGTGGTAATTTGTGCAGTACTAAATGGAGCTTGATTAGTTGGGTAACTATTTGTAGGCCTAAAAAGGAGGGTGGTCTTGGTCTTCGATCTGCTCTCTTGAGTAGTCAAGCATTGGCTGCTAAACTTTATTGGCGATGGTGCTCTGGACAACATCAACTTTGGGCTCGTATTATCACTCATAAATATTTTCATGGTGTTGATCCTTGCTCTGTTTCTACACTTCCTCTTGAAAGTCGTGGCTCAATGGTCTGGCATACTTTGAAGACAGGTGCAGTGTTAGTCAAGAGGGGTTTGTTCTGGATATGTAAAGGAGGTTCTTAGGGTTTTTTTTGGTCTGATGCTTGGGATGGATTCCCTTCCATTTATCCATGTACCCTCATCTTCAGTCTCTTTGTGACTCTTTTAATGCTGCTAGATGGGATAAAGTGGCTCATTACAAGACTCCTTATCGATTGGGACCTATTGTTGGCTACAGATGGAAGCATTCTTCTGATTGGCCTCCTAGAGGTACAAACATGGATCGTCAGTAGCTTTCTCAGATTCTGGCCTCTAGAGAGTGTTCCTCTTTGCTCGGTCCAGATGTTTTGGATTGGGGAGGTACCTTGTCTGGTAAATATCATGTCTCTGTTGGGTATCAGGAGATAACTAGACAATTATTTGGGGATGCTGAGGTCCCTTGGTGGAAGCAAGTTTGGAATAAACTCTCTTGGTCCAAGTGCAATTTTTTCATGTGGCTAGTGGCTCACAACCACTGTCTTACATGGGATAATCTTTGTAAACATGGATTTCAGGGCCCCTCTTTTTGTGTTTTGTGTGGTAATGGGGAGGAGTTTGTCTCCCATATGTTCTTCCATTGCTCCTATTCTCTTCAGCTATGGCACATTTGGTGAAGTACTTGGGGTTGCTCTTGTAGGCATGCTTCCTCTTTTCTTGAGTTTTGGGCCCACTTGGGAAGTGCTCCCTCCAAGTCTTCTCCTCTCCATGCTGCTTGGATTGCTGGCCCATCATTCTTGCTTTGGCATATATGGTTGGAGAGGAATCGTTGAATATTCCAAGATGTTCGGCTTGGTGTTTTGCATCTTTGGTGGAAGATTTTACATTCTCTTCAGGAAACTATTCTTGTGAAGTGTGAGCTAGATGGGGGTATGGATCCGGTTGATCTTGCTATATGCAATCGCCTCAATTTTCATCTTCAAGATGGGCCTACAGCTCAAAGGTTTCCTTCTATGTCCAGGCAGCTTCAACATCAGAGGAAGGGTCATGTAAATTAGGATGGGCATTGGACTCCTCCTCCCTGTGGAGTTCTGAAAATTAACACTGATGGTTCTTCCCGAGGGAATCCAGGCCCTACTGGTATTGGGGGAGTGGCTCATTGTAGTTCTAGGGATGTTAAATTCTTTTTCTCGGTTCATAAGGGTGATTTCACTAACAATCTCATGGAAGCTCAAGCTATTTTATATGTTGTGGAACAGTGTGTGAGTCTGATTCCCAGGTGGTGGTGAACTTGCTTTCTTCACAGGAGCTTGAGGATGTTAGTTGGCAGATGGCCACTGTTGTTAATCATATTATTCTCTTCTCTACCTCTTTTCAATTCATTAGGTTCATGTATATTCCTCATGAATGGAACAGAGCTGCTGATTGTTTAGCCAAATGGGCTTCTAGTCATGATCCGAGTTGGAATATTATGGATAGGAGGAAACTTTCCTTTGAGATGGTGCAAGAATTTGATGATCTTGTTGCTCAGGATCGAGCTCCTTGTTGTATTCCTTTCTGTCTTAATAAATTTTTACAACTCTTTTCCAAGTAGTTAGTAGTTTAATATTCATGGTGTTGTTGATTAAGTACTTGAGAGGATGTTACTTGAGAAGTTTTTTAGATGTATTTATTAAAGGGAATATATGATTATGAGATGTTTGTTATCTATTAAAAGAGTAACTGATAGAAGTTAATAATTGTAAAAAAATAAATTTATTATTTTACTTTTGAAAATGATAAAGTAAAATATAATTGAAGATAAATTTGTAATTATTTAAATGTGTTTTTTAAAATGTATATATAAACATCTTTATGAAGTTGTTTTAATCAAGAAATTAGATTGTATTTTGATAACAATGGGTTTATAAAATTAAGAGTGATTGCCCACACACTTAGGAGGACTAATTAGATTCTACTTGCCCCTTCCTCTCCTCAACTTAGGAGTGGTTTCAATACCTAAAAAAAGTTTAACAAAATATAATAATTTGTTCCTACTAGTAACAACATAAAACTATGTTGTATTTTATATTGAAGTATATGGTAGAAGTAAAACTAAAACTCATTTAATTATACATGTCAAAGGTAATCATGCTATATTAAATTGTTTTTAAAAAATGATCTTGAAAAGTGCAATATAATTTAGTGAATTTTTGATAAGTGTTCTTAAGTTAAGGTTAGAGCTAAGGATAGAGTTAGGGTTGAGTAATGGTTAGGATTAGGGTTAGGGTAGGTAATATAGTTATAGTTAGGGGTAACATTAATATTAAGAATAGAGTTAGATTTATAGTTAGAGATACAATAAAGGTTGGTGTGAGCAACAAAGGTAAAAATTAAACTTGAGGTTAGGGTGGGATTAAGACTAGTGATAGAGATAAGATTTAGGGTAAGGGTTTAAATAAGGATTATAAACAATTCAAGTTCATGTTATAGGTAGGACTAAAAATTAAATCAATAGGTATTTAAATTAGGATTGTGATTTGTGTTAAGGTTAGAGTTGTGATTAGTATTACAATTACAATTACAATTAGATTAAGTGTTGTGATTAGCAATGGATTTAGAGTTATGATTAGGTCGTGTAAGTTTTAGATTTTTTTTTTTGAAACAAGATGTAAAATACTATTTATCATAAAAGAATCATTACATAGCAAGACCAAAAATAAATCTTGAAAAATTAGATAGCATCTAAACAAATATCCTATCAAGGAATCCAATAGGAATAAACATAAACTTTATCATGTTATCCATATCAACCTCTCTATTGTTTGAGAATGTTCTAGGGGCAAAACTCATTAATTACCAACATTTCGCCTTTATATGTTAGGGGATCCATTAACAAAACAATTAGTCACCCTATTCCATTCCTTAGGAATGTACGAAAAAAAAAGAAGTTTAAAGAGTTACTTAGACTAAGGGTTTACTTGACCACTAAAGCTAACTACCAAATTACTACTTGCACCCTTTACTTTTCTACCAAATCAACCAAAACCTGTGAATTTGACATAGACAATTTTTCTCTAGCCTAAGTAGTAAGAAGAAGAGCTTCCATGAAATTATTCATTTGTTATCCTTTCTAACTAGGAAAGAGAAACAAGACAACCATAGAGATATCTCTTGTAATCTCTCATATCCTAGTATGTCCAATATTCCTCATAGCATACCTACAAATCATTGTCATAAATGCTTTATTACCACATTTGAGTAAGTTCAAATTCATAATATTAACAATATCACTAGGATCTATATTAAAAAATTAGTGCACTTTAGATAAGGTCTCCTAAAGTATGTAGATAACTCTACCATAATGGATATGCCATCATTTTCTTATCCTAAAAAATATCTCAATTTCTTTTTGGATATGCCATCATTTTCTTATTGTTATAAATGTTTTATTACCACATTTGAGTAAGTTCAAATTCATAATATTAATAATATCACTAGGATCTATATTAGCAAAATATTGCACTTTAGATAAGGTCTCCTAAAGTATGTAGATAACTCTACCATAGTGGATATGCCATTATTTTCTTATCCTATAAAATATCTCAATTTCTTTTGGATATGCCATCATTTTCTTATCCTAAAAAAATCTCAATTTCTTTTTAACTAAAGATACCAAATAATGAATGCGGTCCCTATAAACAAGGAAAATTAGGGGTTTAGAAATAAAAATGATAAGCTAACCATAAAAATGCTATAACATCTTTCAAACAAAAAAGCATTATCTCATCAATAAAGAACTATGAAATCAAAATTGCATAAATTTAACATAAAACACAAAAAAATTCTATGCAAACCCTTCATCCCACTCCATTATTTTTCTTTCTCCTCTAGTTAAATGTTTTTATGAATGTGAACAAGTGCAAAAATATGATTAAGCAAGGATAATTCAATGGAATAACAATAAGGATACTAGAATATTGTAGTTTGTTGCTAGTGAAAATGAGTATTGAGAGCACAATATATAGATTTTTAGTGTCAAGTGAATAGACACAAATAAAAGGATGTGAGAGGACAAGGGTGAAGGAAAGGAAAAGTCAAGTGAGAGCCAAAAGGACAAGGCAAAAGAAAAGAAATAATGCAAGTAAGATTACAAAATGGAGATAAAATTTAGAGATATCAATAAATATTAATTTATTAATTCACCTTCATATTGATAATCAACCAATTAAATAATATTCATTTAATTATTCCAAAGGATAAATAAGACTAATAAATGCCATATTTATTTATCTTCAGGAGGGCATATTAGGATAAGGGGTATAATATTTAAGTTATTATATGTTAGAATGTTTAGAATAACTAGGGGGTGAATCAGTTATCCAAGGTCCAAGTTTACCAATTGAACAAACAAACACTTAAATAACTTCATATCTTAACATTCAATAGCTTGGTCTCTATAGTCAACTTTCAATAAACATAAACTAGCAATCCATTGTCCTAAATATAACAAACTTTGTAGAATGTAAACATTAATAGTAAATTACCACATATAACATCCACACAAGTTTGACACTAGGATTTAACGTAGAAACCCAATTTGGTAAAAACCACTAGCAACATGTCACCAATATTTTCACTCTCTGAAGTGAGCTTTGTTAGGAGTCAAGCCTGTTAAAGGTTACAAATGACACTATTAAATGTGACCTTGTTAAAGGATTTAATCACCCTGTTAGGAGTGGCCTTTTTAGAGGACTTTAGAACATTCCATTAGAATGCCACCTTGATTAAAGGATTTACAGATAATTGTTAGGTCAACCTTGATTAAAGGATTTTAAGCCTGACACAATGGTTAGAAAGTAATAATAGGTTTTGATCTATCAAGTACTACTTAATTTGCAAATTCGGATCTCATTTTGGCTCACAAGTTGATCCACTGATAGGCCTTCATAGTCATCTCAATCTCTAATTCACTTGGCAAACCTTCAAGAAATCACACTTCTCATCTTCTCAACTCTTCTCAACCTTTTGTTTAAGTTCACCAATCAATAGCATCAACTATTGCTCCAACCTTCAACTACTTGATAAGGTTAGCCCTTGTATCTCCTTAAATAAGTAATTCTAATATTTTGTCACTTAAACACCACCGTAGATCTTAGGGTTATGATCAAATTTGACACATACCATGAATTTATCCACCTTGGATTGTTTATCCTCTTCTTTTCTAGAAACTTCTTCACAAATCCTTAAATAGAAATGTGCAAACATAGTTTCCCTTGATTTAAATGTTCTAGATCATTCATCCTTATCTTCAACACGCTTTCCATATTCCAAGAAATCAACTCTATCGACTGAAAATTATGGTTTCTCATAAACTGTTAAAATGTTGTTCCTCGACAATCACTATGATCCTACCCAGACATCACTAGGTTACTCAGTCGCTACTAGATTTATTGTTTGGCACATATACTATCACTCAGTCAATACTGATGCTCGATCAACACTATTTCTACTCGGCACTAAGTGTGGCTTGGTCGACACTAGCATCACTTGACATATATTTCGAGTTCCTTAATCTTATGCTTTGTTGCTCGGTCAAGCATGTGCATGAGATCTATCTTTGATCTATTCTTCAAGGCTTTATTGTTACTATCTTCTCCACTTGTAACATGATTCAAACAAACACTTTATTGTGTCAAAGTCTAACTAATCAAGTGTCCATTTGTAGTTTCCTCTCCATAACTCAACCTTTCCTCTAGTTGCTTTTGTTATGACCAGCTTCTCAAATCCTATTTGTCAATCAAATAGATATGACACTCAAATCAGATAGAAAATTGTCTCACCAATAAGGTTTGGCATCAATGACAATATAAAAATTGTTCCAATTGTAGTTTCCAACAATTATAAACCCCTAAAATGGACCAAGGACAAGAAGACGAGGATTAAACAACTAACAAAACCTTAATTGGACTAGTGAAAAATGACAAAATTGATAAGACATGATGATATCTTAACAATTAATTAAATAATTTCCATTATTTGATTAATGTGTGAATGAAAAAAATTGACAAATGATAAAAGACCAACCATGCAAAAAATATGTTAAAAGGGGGAGCCACAAGCATTGACCATTTCTACAGATCTACATTTTGTCCCTCTTTGTGATAATATGATTCTTAGTGTTGCTTAGAAGAAAATTTGAGAAAATCATACCCTAGTGGACCAAGAGATGGAGTTAAGACACCCCCTGAAAACAACTGGGAAAATTTTTATGACAAAGGAAAATTTTTTTAAAATGGTTGCAAGGACCAACAAATGAAGAATTTGATGGAAGAAGAAATTAGACAAATAAAAATTAGTAGTCATGAAATCTTGCTTTTGCATGTGTACTTTACCTTTAAAGGGCTTTATTTGATCTAGCAAGTGGATTCATTGCACCATAATATATAAAGTTAGAGCAATTATGTGATCCCTTTGTAGAAAATTGACACATTGTAGGCAAGGAATGTGGAAATATTGAAGCATTGGACATACTTGCCCTATAACTTCAAGAAAGATGTAATGCCCCACTAAGGAACCCTCAGAACATAGGGTCAAATAAGAACTTAACATTTTTCCAATAAAGATATGCATCATACATTCAAGTACATTAATTAACCATAATACATATAAACAAAAGTGAGACCTACTAGAAGTAAACCACAATCATCACATGATCATGAACAAGTGGAAGACTCAAATGACTTTCAAGGGTTCCAAGATACTCCAAACACTTAGGAAGGAAAAACAAAAACATTCGAGTCACCTTGTGATAGTATAAAGTAAGTCCATGAACCTCATGGAATAAGAGAGTCACCTTGTGATAGTATAAAGTAAGTCCATGAACCTCATGGAATAAGAGCAAACTAATTTCCATGGTTTCCAAACAAAGCGACCAACTCATCGTCAGTGAAAAACATTGTAAGGTTTATTTTAAGCCCAAATTGAAAAGTGAACTCAACGTCATATACCAAAATAAAAAATGGGAAGTGAATACATGAAAAGGTCCCATAGACAACGGGAAACCAATAATGGAATTCATTTTTTCATAGACCTAGGAACAACTCTTTGACATACATACACAAAAAAAATTTCAAAGACATGTGCAAAAGCGGGATTGACATTACTAGTCTCGAATAGATGCACAGATTTGATTAACATATGTGTAACTTTGTTGAGTACATGTACAACTTTTATGAACAAATGCATAGCTTTGAGGATCATATGGGTATGTTTAGAAAAATATAGGCAAAATTTTCTTAAATACATAGCTAAATTTAAAATACAAGTCTATTGGATCCAACACATAGCTAAAATGAGTACAAATCCACACTGAGGAGTATTAGAATGCATGATTTAAGGTTTTACACACTAAATATCATGAACAACATCATAATCTAATAGATCAAAGGATGTAAAACAAGTATAAATGTATAATGTGAAAATAACAAGTAGGGATTAAAAGAAGCACTTCTTGCTCAAAACTCTATCACTAGAATAATTTTGACATCCATGCAGCAATCCAAACAACAATAAATTATAACTCCACCCTACTACATGGAACCCTTGGGCCCACTTGACCATGCTCATGGAGATAGTCACTTGACCACTATCATGAGGTATATATGCATGCCAAGAAGTTGCCTAACCCAAAGGATAGTACATAGGACCAATATAATACATAGGTACAAATACATATATCATAGTGCATTAAGGTCAGGATCACTACTCAAAACTAGATATTGTATAGTAACAAGACTTGAGAATGGAGTGTTATTGCACAACTCAAGGAATCTCGTATAATATTTAGTGTTCCTTTTCTTGTGAAGGAAGCTTTACTATGCGTCTGAATATCTACATATGACCATGACTATGCCAAATCAACATCTATAGGAAGCCATGGCTATGTTGGATCAACATTTGTAGATAGGTACAAATGTACCACTCATCACTCTAATGACCATAATACCAGTAACAAATTATTTTTTATTATGTCTTTCTACCCAAAGTTTTTTAGTGTTATCATTTGTTTTAATTACCTCCACTAAGGGTTAGGCTAGGACCCCTTTGTGACCTAACCCATCTTGGGAAGACTCTACATCCCACTATCCCACACTTACTATTTAAAATGCAATTTTTTGCAAGAACACGAAGCAAATAGATGACATGCAATAACGAGAGGAGACAAAATATGCTCAATTGGACTTGCCAAGATCTCAAAGCACTTAGACCTCAAAATAGGAGCACAAATCTACTATATGCATATATGTAGTCTCCTCCATAGATCTATACACACCAATCTTGCACCCAAAGAAAAAATATGGAGGTAAATCACTTCCAAACTCAAGGTAAGAAACCAAGTAAAATACAACAAATGCACAAACTCATAGTTGCTTAATTGGCCACTACACCAAGAGCTTGTATTTCAAAGGAATCAATGAATCATATTGTGAGGAAATTCCAAAATCCATAAAATGCACCAAAATCCCAAATTATAGAAAATTCTAGTTTGGTGGTAATATTGTCATTTTAACATTGAAAGGTTAGGTTCGAATTGTAATTGAAACTATCCAAATCACTCATAATAGGGTGAGCCCTCATAAAGCATATATGTATGTTCTTAGCAGGTTAACTCATTTACTGTAACAATGAGCATGTGGGTATCATTCCCCCTATGGTTTTCACCCTCTAACAAAAGGGTTTCAATGATATCAATACCATTGTGTTATGTGTAATGGTTGTGTGGTTGTTTAATATTTTTTTTGATTAAGTAAAATAGGTTTTAACAGGTGCCTAAAACCTCACATTAAACCAAAACATAAAGCAAAATAGTAAAAAAAAAATAGATCAAGGAAGGCCGCAAACTAAACCTAAGAAAAAATAGCATCTAAAGGAGCAAGCAAGTCCAACCGAACTAAAAAGAGGGGGGGGGTGGGGGGGGGAGGCGGGGGGGGGCAATATAAAAGCTAGGAGAACAAATTTGGGCACTGTATTGTTGACTAGCTCAGTAGTCTTGAGCTCTAGCTTTTCCATGGTCTCTATCGCATCAATCATCAACTGATTGTCATCTAGAGTATCCTCCTTGTCCCTCTTCCTCTTGTTCAATCTTGCTTTTTAGTTCAGGCTTTCATCCAAGGGATTGGCATCCGCTTTAGGAGCCCTATTTCCCTCATTAACTATGTCAACTTTCTCATTGGTACCAACCTCCACCATCTCTTGAATTTTTTTGATATTATCATTTAATCCTTTGATAATACTAAGGCTTTAGTTAGGAAAATGAAGAGTGCACTCCATCATGTCTAGTCTCTTATCCATATCACTAACCCTAGTTTCCAGAATGTTAATTCTGTCAAACCCGTCATCTCCTTCCTTCCTTTCCAGCCCCTTTACCCTATTCTTTAGCTCTTTGATTTTGTGGAAAATCCACTTGATTCACTGGAAGTTATCCACGATGTTGTTGCAAGCATTGTTGAGGAGATTCATCCCCACCTCCCTAGCATTATCGCTAAGAACCACTATTTTCAGATCAATAAGTTCCTCCAAATGGATTTTACCATCATCTCCCTTTAAGACCTTAGGTTGGATAGTCTCTCTAACAATGCCCATCTTCACAGTCTCAAACTCAAAGTTCCTGTAGATCATTTTCTTGCCCTTGGAATCAAAAGATATGGTTGTTTTCTCCTTGCCATAATCCCCATTCCTGACCTCCTAGGTGATGGGAGTTGTCTCTCGACCCTTGCTAGAGTCCTGATTAGCTTCAATTTAAATTCCCCTTCTCCTCTTTGCCAAGCTTTCCACCTTCCTGTGAGCCTGGACCTTGCTAGTACCCTCCTCTTTCACAACAATCTCCTCTTCCATATCCATCACCTCATCCTCTTCATTATAATCCTCAACTAAATTAACCTCAAAATTGAAACTTTTACCTGTTGATCCTTTCCTAATCTTTTTCTTCTTGTTCTTCCCCAAATCCTTAATAATCTTGCCCACCTCCTCTTCATCATTCGAGTGAGCCCTGTACTATCTTTAGTATCGAAAGGGAGATGTGAGCTTTTTGTATCATCCGAGGACTCCACTTTGTACTCTTCAATAGATCTACCATGGGTTTGAGCCTTGAAGTAGTCATAAATTTGTAACAATAAGCCCTCATGGAAAGTCAGGTTAGCATACGATTTCTTTTTGTAACCCATGATATTCTTATTAATAGAGAAGAAGATGTAGTCGGGTATGGATATTTTCATGCCATACCTGAAGTGGTTAATGATGACAAAGTGATGGGTACATGGATTCTATCATACGCTCTTGTCTTCACCAGTTCTTTCATCTCCTTGGAATCTTTAGAAAAATATTTCACTGCATTGACGAAAAATTTCTTGTCCCTAAAGAATATGATTCCATCGGTAGGGAAACAAATGACCTCTAGTATGATGCCTTCATTAACCTAAAAATCAACCTCGTCAATCTTTACTTTCTCATCTTTCCAGGACATGACCATAAGATCAGTAACCTTAGGGTTCTAGCCATGCAATTTCTCAATGAAATTGGAAATGCCACCATCCCTTAGTTTCTCCCAAACCTTCAACCACCTTTTCCATTTCACTACCTCATCCTTCGGCTCTCTGCGATACCTTTTTTCCACAATCTTGTTTCTTAGAGTAGAAATTTTCTGCAACCTCTGATATTGAAGAATAAATTGCTAATAAAACTCACTGAAACAAAGTGTTTCTTTGTTCTTAGGAATGCAATAGTAATTGAGCTTACCAATCACCCATAAAGTGTGCCAAAAAGCCTCCCAATTAAGATAACTTGTGTTTTTCCTATGCTTAGCTCTCAATAAAATTAATGTTATTCTGACAACATTACCTTTCATAATTACTCTTAATATTTCTTGTACTCCCCTGGATTCTCTCAATCTCTATCATTCTTTTTGTTGCTGTCAAAAGCCTATCAGCATTAATCCACTCGTATGTCGTTTCCCTTTTAATCGCCTCATTGGCCATCCAGTAAGCAACCAAGTTAGCCTCTCTATATTCATGTGACATGTGGACCTTGTCGAAAGTGAGCAGGATTTGTTTGGTTTCTTCTACCAAATTCTTGATTGACCAAGATGAAGGATGCCCACCTCTTAGGAATTTTATGGTGTTGTTTGAGTCCCCCTCAAGCCAAAGGCATTTAACCCCAATATCCTTAGCCATCATAGTAGTTTGAAGGGCAACACATGCCTCAGCAAAGTGTTTTTTTGGTGCCCCAGAGGGAAGCTAACCATCACTATGCCATAACCATAGTGATTTCAAATCACCCCACCACTGCCAACTTGCCCCGAATTTCCTTTAGCCACCCCATCAAAATTTCTTTTATGTCATCCCACAAGGGGAAATGTCCATTAACATTTCTCTCTTCTTTTCTATGTAGCATTACTGCACCTGGTGTCTCCTGCAAACAGTAAGAACCTTTTCAAAAAAGCTAGTTTTCCAAAAGGGCATTAAGAATTCTACCCGACACAATCTTGGTGGGGCTAGCTTCCCTGAATATTTGATTATTGTGTTCTTTCCATATTCCCCAACCAAAGTGAGGTAGATCCCATTTACTAATGGCTTGAAGACTAGAGCCCTTCCACAAGTCATCCCATTGCCTAAGAAATTCAGTAATCATAGCAGGGGCACACTAGTCCAACCCAAAAACATGGCTAAAAAAAGACCAAACCTCTCTCGTGAAAGAGAAATGAATAAACAAGTGATCCACAGTCTTGGCCTAATTTTTGCAAAGGACGCATCTATTAGGAATGTAAAGACCTCTTTTGATGAGATTGTCAATGGTAAACACCCTGTACTAGAGGAAAAGCCAAAAGAAAATGTTGATTTTAGGAATAAGGCCAGGGTACTAGGCCTTTTCCCATATTGGTTTGGAATCCTATTTCATTTGAGCTTGGTACCCTAAAGCCACTAAGTAAATTTTGGTAGAAGTGTTCTCCCACACTAACTGGTCTTGATCCTCAATCAAAATCATAGTGTGAAGGATAGTCATCAAAGTTTTGAGCTCCTCAGAGATTAAGGAAAGGTCTTGCCATTCTTTTCCTAATCTGTAGTCATTGACTTTGATTTCAAACCTTTGAATGCAAGTATTAGCCCATCTATCAAAAGTAGGAAGATTAAGGAGAGGCCCCTAGAACAGCTAGTGGTTCTGTCGGAACATAATCTTTTTACCATTGCTCACGCTCCATTTCACCTTGCTTTTGGTCGTATCTCTAGCTTTGAGCATACCATTCCAGATGCATGAGCCCTTGGGATTGGTGGCTTCATTGAAAAATTGTCTAAAGAAGGTCTCCTAAGGTATTTATCTTCTATGATATCATACCACCCCCTTGAAAAGATTATCCAAATCTGTTTGGCTTGAAGGACTTTATTGAAAGGTCTTAGTTTTTTGATTCTCAAGCCCACTAAGTTTTTAAGGAGGCAAACATTGTCCCCAAAAATGAGTGGAAATTTCTTGTGTTCCTCCAAACCAGACCAAAGAAAAATTCTCTGGATCTTCTCCAATACATGTCAGCATATTTATAGGGAATCCCAAATAGACTTAGCACATATGTAGGAAGATTCTGAAGGGTGGATTTAACCAATTGAATTTTGCCATCTTGGCTAGGGGTTATACACTTCTAGACAACTAATTTCTTATTAAACCTATCAATAAGACTAGTCTGAAAAGAATCAAGGGGTTTGAGGCCTATAGTGCCTCTCATGTTTGTAGTTTGAACCTTGTTATATTTTGATTCAAGAGATGCTTGATACTCTTGTTATGTTTCATTTGAGATGACCTGAGGGTCAGATGTTATACTTTGATTTTAGTATCATAGATGTTATACTGCTATGTTGTTCAGTTTATCATATTTGCATATTGATGTCATTTTGATATGATAGTAGGTCTATGATAATATATGGTTATCTAGTATTTGGAAATATCTTTGATTATATTATGTGATGGATTTTATGCTATGGATATTTACTTCATTCTTGTTTTATACAAACATGAGTGATGTAAACAGATTATATCAGTATATTTGTTCATAAATGGTTAAATTAGGTATTTAATACATTTATTACTTTGGCTATGATATTATATGCATTACACTAGGTCATGTGTTTTAGTGTGCACGATTTATATCCCTAGCAATGACACATGGAATTAGTCATTCAACTATTCATATTTTACCAATGTCATCCCTGTATGGTCGACGTATCTTTTAAATGTTAAATTAAACCCTCCAGTGATTTGTTAAATCCAAACTCATTCTTTATGTGATTAGACCAATGAGCATGTTTGTGCATTTAGGGTTTTGCATTGTCACAAAGTTGTTAAGGCCTTCTATAATTTTAGTTTTAGGGTTTTTGGGATTTATTTAATTGATTTTTAATTTATGGTAGCTTCCACATAGATGAATTCCTATTACTAGGAATAGCTTGTTTTTGTTTGGGTTGATTTAGAGTCTAGCTAGTCTAACTGGTTATTTACCCTAATCAATTATTCACTCAAAAAGTGAATAAGTAAATTGAAAGAGGAATTTAATTCCTCACTTTTCACCTTTGTAATTTGGAAAATTGAGAGCTTTTTCTAAAATCCTTTTCTGAAGGATTGGTTTTCTATTCATTGTGAGAGTTACAGGCATGGGATCTTCATGATGACGGACTCATTGGATCCATCTTGAGGAGACCTTGCTTTGCCATCATTTTCGGCTATATTTGTAGATTATTTATTTTACTTGGTTGTTTTTTGTTTTAGCCCTTTTGGTTATCAGGTAGGGCTCTCATGTTTTCATGTTTCAGCTCCATTTCTAGTTTTATTTTTGGTAGGTGTTTGTTTGGAGGCTAAGAACCAATGTTCCCCTCCATTTTTGTTTTCTGGTTTTGCCCGGTTGGTCAAGTATGAACATTTTCCTAGTTTTTGGGATGAGGGTTTGGGGTTTCACACCATTTTGCTAGTTGATTTTTCATACGGTGTCCGAACCCAAACTTCATTGGATTTTTGAGGCTTTGTGCCCAAATATCAAATGGATTTTTATTTCAAAGTTTTTAGTTTTGGGGTTTTTACCTCATTTTGTGTGCCACCCTATTTTCTCAGGTTTTCTTGGCATGATGTTGGTCGTAGACCTGGATCATCCATTTGGATGTCAGTCAGACCATTGTTGCTCTTTCACGTTGCATTAGGATGCATGTCGCATTTTTTCTCCTGAGCTTATTTTTGGTTGAGTGGTTATCTGCTTGTGTTCTCATCTTGTCCTTATGTTATGATCTTTGTGATGGTGGTATTCCACACATAAGTACACACGCATACATTGTCGAGTGACTTGCAAGGCCTGATCTCCTATTTTTATTTTGGTAGAGTTATGATCATTTGGGGTTGGTTTGTGAATATGCATGCCTATGGGCATTCATCGTTGGATGAGCATGGGTAGGGTAGGGTAGCACATGGAGGAGCTTATATCTCGTATCCTAGTGACGATTCCTAAGGTTGGAAGAGGAAGTTTTAAGTAAGTGATAACTAAATAAAAATACTAGGTGATAATAAATTTAAGATAATTAAAAAGTGGGATTGTGCGCCTTCTGTTGGGGAGTGTTGTTGCCTATATTGTGCATCTTCCATTGGGGAGTGTTGTTGCAAATACTATCTTGGGCTTTTGGATGCCAAGCAACTCTCCATGATGTGAACCACTACATAGTAACTCATTGAGTGTCTGACTAGGACCTCTAGTTTATGCATTGTCTCTAATCTTGGTTTTTGTCATCATTACTATCTAGTGTGAGTATTAACCATGGATGGTTTCTTTATATGTGTTTTTGGTTGGATCATTATTTCCATCAGCATGGTGGGAGTGGACCTGGGTTCCACGTGGTTGGGAGGTGTAGCTACCTTCACCACTGCTAGGGACTAGTATACAAAGACAACCTATTGTCCTAGTGCTACTATTGCTGGATATTTTCACTTGGTACTTTGGGTTCCAGAGTATGTCTTCTTTTGATTTATGCTTTCATTGGAATACTTGTATATCATGTTTAAATGATGTTAGTTATTGACGCATTCCCTTATTATGATGTTTAGCATATGATTAGATGATATTATCTTCTTAGTTGGAGTATTTATTACTTTTGGTTATCATGTTAGATTTCCTCTTCTTATGATGTTATTACACTTTAGTAGTGACGTCCTTATAAGACATCTCCAACTATCTAGTTGGTAGTTCGAAATGTTACACGTGAGGAATGGCTAGGACCTTTGAGGTTTCATGATGTTATTATGGTTGGGAGGAACTGCACACTTAGCTTGTTATTTTAGTACATTGCGATGTTGCTTTCAGTTCTTTCCCTTCACTACTATGTTATATGGTTAGATGCAATTTCCATCTTGTAGTTATTATTCAAGTGTCTATGCCTCAACTGTGGATCTGGTACTCCCTAATGTGGAGGTTCTAACTTCTTTTTTTACCACTTTATTTGTCCTTGGAGAATTTCTTACTTTTTTTGGGCGACCATGTGTTAGCATTGGGCAATACTTTAAAGTATTGCACACCCAAAGAAGAAGAATCATGTGATACTGGAAAGTATCACATGCCTATAGGAAAACTATTGTGCGATACTTTAGAGTATCGCATACCCATTAAATAAATATTGTATGATACTTATGAAGTATCACATGGCTTGAGGAGAAGTATCACCCAGACCTTGAAAGTATCGCATTCCTTCTTTAGAAAGGTTGTACAATATTAGAAAGTATCGCATAATGTTGAATTAAAGTATCACCTGGGTCTTAGGAAAACCAATCTGGGCAGACAGCGAGCACTTTTTGGGTTGACCGCAAGTTTTTAGGAGGTGTTTTAGCCACCCTCTACAATGTTCTTGAATACCTTGGAATTGTGTTTTGATTTTGAAATTTTTTGGATTTGAAATTATTTGTGTTTTTGGTCAGTAGTGACATTTGGAGATTTGTTGGTGTCTGGATGTTTGTTTAGTCTTCCATTGTGATCTTTGTGATCCTCGTATGTTGTATGTTGTGTGAATCTATACTTGTTTTAAAAAAAAATATCTTGGCTTATATTTATCCTTGTTCCAAGGATCTCTGGGTTGGTCATTACAAGGCCCATAGGGAGATCCAAATAGGTCAAGGGAAGGCTACCTATGCCACATCCTAGAATATCAGCTATCTTCCCTCAAGATAGTGTCATCCACAAATTATTGGTGAGAGAACACCAAGGGACCTTAAGAAGGTCTAATACCTCTCAAAGCCCCAAGTATTCTATTGGTAGAAATCATCCTTCCCAAGCACTCAATCAAAATGATGAAGAGAATGGGTGATAGGGGGTCACCTTACCTTAACCCCCTTGAGGGTTTGAAGAACATAGAAGGAGAACCATTGATCAAAATAGCCAAAGAGGAGATTAAAATTAGTTGGTTGAGAAGCTCACAAACCTTTAAATCAAACTCAAAGGCTCTGAGGACCTTAAAGAGAAAAGACTAGTCCACCCAATCATAAGCCTTGGACAAGTCAAGCTTTAGGAGAAAGCCTTCTCTCTTGCCTTCTTCTAATGAGTGGATGACTTCATGGATAGTCATAATAGAATCCAAGATTTTTCTCCTTGGAACAAAACCATACTACTGAGGAGCAATAATCAAGGGGAGGATCTTGATTATCCTATTAGCCAGGACTTTAGAAATGATCTTATAGAAAGAATTGCAGAGGTTGATGGGTCTAAAATGATTCATAAAATCTTCCCCTGGCATTTTAGGGATAAGCACTAAAAAGGTAGCATTCACCTCCTTGAGCAAAATTTTAGCTCCAAAAAACTCTTGAACCACTTTGATAACATCTTGATGGACCACTTCCTAGAACAAGTGAAAGAAGAAAGTAGAGAAACCATCCGATCTCAAAGACTTGTCTATAGGAAGGGTGAAAATAGCCTACTTAATTTCCAAAGGGGGAGGAATAGCCTCAATCATGGAGTTATGATCTAGCTGGATCAAAACTAGAATGTTAGAGATAATATCTTGTTGGTCCCCATCCTCAAGATTGAGGTCTCTATTCAGAAGATTGGAGAAGAATGAGATGGCCTCTGTTGTAATATCTTTTTCATCCTCCAAAACAATATTCCCCTTCTTGATGCTACTAATTCTATAATGAACTCTATGCTTTAGAGTGGAGATATGGAAGAATCTAGTGTTTTGGTCCCCCTCTCTTAACCAGACATCTCTTGATCTTTGTCTCCAAAAAGCCTCCTCTTGACCAATAATATTGTGAAGATTAGTAAGGATGATTTTTTCCTCCTCTAGCCTCTCCTCATTACATCCCTCCTTCTGAATAGCACCCTAAATAATACTAAGGTCCTCTGAAATCTTAGCTTTGGATTGGAATATGTTACCAAAATCTGACTTATTCCACTTCTTGATATTGAGTTTGACATTCTTTAACTTCTTTGCCACCCTGAACATGGTAGTGCCCTCTATGTGAATGTTCCACCATTCCAAAATATGAAGCAAGATATTTGGGTGGGAAGTCCACATTCTTTTGAATCTGAAGGGGACGTTACGTTTAATAACAATGGGATCTAAAGTGAGAGAAATAGGAGAGTGATCCGAACTAGTTTGAGCCATTACAGATAAATTACGACAGTTGGAATTCATCCAATCTAAAGATATAAGAGTCATTTCCATCCGCACTTGGATGCAATCCCTGCCTATTCTTCTATTAGGCTAGGTATAGAAGCCTCCCTGAAGCTCCACATCCAACAATACCAAATCATTAATGAAGTTCGAAAGGTCCTACCTACTTTCTAGATCTAAAGCCAAACCCCCTATTTCTCATCATCCCTTAAGGGGGTATTAAAGTCCCCCATAATGATAGAATTGCCCACATGGAATCTGGTTAAAATATTTTTAATCTTAAGCCAATACTTCCTCCTACCATTCTTAGAATTAAGAGTGTAGACATTCAAAAGATACCAGCATTCTTTTTTTTTTTAATTAATAACTTGAATGAGTAGAATATTACCTTCACCATATAGGACTTGAGACTTGGAAATGTTAGAGTTGCAGAGGGTAAGTAGACCCCCTAAAGACCCATTTAATTTTGTAGAAAACATCTCCATACTACTGCTAAAAGAGATTCTATTACACTCTCCTTTTCCATTTTGGTTTCTTGAATGAGCATAAAATCTGGTCTATGATCCCTTATCATATTTCTGAGAACTACTTGTTTGTGGGCTCCATTTAGCCCACGTATATTCTAGAATATGACCTTCATCTCTTCTTAGCAAGGCAAGCCTCTTGGATGGTCTTTTGACTCCCATCCACTAAATTCCTTCTAGTTTCCTCTTTCTTGTTTTGGTTGAGACTATTCCTTCCAGGAGTTCTAGGTTTTTCTCCAACATCAGCTTTCGTTCTACTCCTGGTAGTAGCTAGGGAAACTGGGGAAGGATCTCTACTCTTCTTTTTCTTTCTCATTGTCATACATCCCCCCTATTGCTCATCTGTACATCTCGCAAATAGAGCCTCCATTCTAGGTAATTGGCCTGGCGATGAAGCTCTAACCATTTCCAACACTCTTGAAACCTTCCCAGGAGAAGCTGCCCCCAGGTCAATGCTGGTACTTAATACCTTACAAGAGGGACCACACTGTTGATCAACACCCTCACCCCCTACAAGAGCTTGGGAATCTGGGACCTGAGATAGATCAACTACTGCTACATAATTAGTGCTTAAAATACCTTTCTTCCCAGATAAAACATGCCCCATATTAGTAACCTTTGTCAAATTGAGAAGGATAGCAGGATCCTGAGAATCTCTTCCAAGGGAAACATGCTTAGTATTGACCTCATTTGTAGCCCATCACTCAACTGCCAAAGGTTTCGATGTTTCAACTTCCTTAATGGAGATTCCTTCATAATCTTCCCTATGGACCACAACAATAGCCGAAGGCAAGGCACCCACTTGGTCCCCTTGTGTCTTCCTAGTCCCTCCTACGTGATTCACAATTTCCTTTTGTCACTAAACCTTTTCCTCCTCACTAGAGTGCTTAATTTTATCTTTGGAAATGCCCTTGGACTTATTCCTATTCTTTGTATGTTTCCTAGCTTTCTCCTCCATAAATCTAGGGCATAACTTAGTCACATGGCCTACTTTCTTACAATGAAAGCACGCAAAAGGGATGCTTTCAAAGTCCAATTTCTAAATTTGGGTACCTAGTTTGGAGTGAAGATATACAACCTCTGGCATATCTCTACCCTCATTGACCCGAATGTAGATCCTTGCATATGTTAACTGACTTCTTGACACTATAATGGGATTAATGGATAACAGCTTCCCAAAAGATTTTGATATGCCGTCAAAAACATCCTCATACCAAAAATCCATTGGAAGTTTAGGAAGGCAAACCAAAATAGGATTTTGAACAAAGAAAGAATCATTAAAATCCAATTGTGAGGTTCATTTCTACAAAGTAAGGGTGGATCGGTTGAACGACCAAGACCCTGCGCAAAGAATCCTCAAGAGATTTTCCAAGAAAGAGAACTCGAAGGAAAGGAATCCCTTGGCCATAGCCACAATCTCAACATGCCCTTTAAGGTCCCATTTATTTCTATTATAGACCTGTACAATATCTATATTCAACCTTAGACTAATGAACTTCCCAACCAAACATGAGGCCATAGTAGCAATATTATGGTCTACTAGTTCATCAAGAATCTGTATAGCATATTGCCCCTTTTCCTTATCTAAAACATCCTTTATCTCTGGGAATGAAGACTTACCTGTGGGTTTGATACCAAAAAGAGAAGACCACCGACCAGTTGGAATCGCATTGAGGACTTTTCGAGTAGAGTGTGGGCCCAACATTGTTTTTCCTTATCTAAAAGCATCCTTCTCGAGCTCCTACCTTGGTTCATGTGGGCCCTCATTCCTAAAGGCAAGCTAATTCCCCTATTCCTCCTCCCCTTGGCAAGCCTCTGAATCCTTTCTTGCTCCATCCTAGACAGAACCGCCTGATGCAGAATTCAAATTTTTGATCTCACCAATCCCGCTCTAACTCTTGCTCCCTCTCCATGTGCCATTTTACACATCCATGGTTGTTTAATATTGTTATATTTTATCTACTAGCATCAATTATATGCTCTGGATGTTACTATTTCATCTTAACATATCTATGGTTGAATTTTTGAATTACTTGTTTGTACTAGAATTAACCCCACCCCAACCCCACCTCCAATACTTAAGAATCCTAACATCCAACACCACTAGACACGTTAAAAAGTTTACTAAGAACTTTTTTTTTTTTGTTAAAATATAATAGATAAAATATTTTATTTTATTTTTATCTTTGTAGAAAAATGTTTTCTACTGTACCCATGATTTTATCGGAGAGACTCAATTTCCATAGTCCATTATCAATTTATCTAATTTTTTTTCTAGATTTGAGTATGTGTGATCTATTATCATCAACATTTAAAATCATGTTCTATGATCATTCATCTGGATGAGAAAGAGAGCTAGAGGATAAAGAGATATATTTTTCTCCTACACTTCACTTTTTAATCTCAATGAAGGATCATAGAGCTTGATCCAAAATATTGATGATAATAAATTGCACACAATTGAATCCACAAATAAATTGGATAACATAATTAAAGATGTTAGATTTCCATAGTCCATAGTAATTAGTGTGTACACTTTCGAATTCAATTTTGTGGATATTATTTGCACAAATATTTCAAATCATACTCAATCATCCATCAAGATGAAAGAGAGAAAAAGATTGCAGAGAAGTCCAAATTTGGATAACATTATTTTCTCTTATTTTTCTTTTCTATTTTTCCCCCTTATTCAATTTATGATCAAAAGGGGTCAATTATATATTAAAATTCATCACTTGGCCATCTTAGACCCAATGGTGATTTTGAAGGTGTGTATGGACATGAACCTTCAATGCAAATTCAATATTATAACACACATAGTATACGAGAAATAAAACCTTAACACAATTATCTTGATGCATAAATTAATTTCATTGACTCACATTTAATGGTTTATATTTGTCTCTTCTTATTGAGGGCATATAGAAACATCTACAAGTGAATTTTTTCAATCAACATATATGAAGAACAATATATTTTACAATAAACCATCATGTAGAAAATTGTATATCATTCTAGTATCAGGGTGGGAGAAATTACATATTCCAACACATTTGCTAATTCGGCCATCAATAATGTTGCATTCAAATTATTTTTCTCTTGACTACTATCTTATTTTATCTTTTTCTTATGAGCATTAACAAGTCTTCAAATAATTTTCCTTGCTAGATGTCTTTCTCTCATTCTTAAACAACTAGTGCACGATAGTTTGTCAAAACTTAAATACAAAACTTCATATAATTTCTATTCCTAGACAATACTTTCCTTTGACTTTAAACATCCATTCCTTTCAAAACCTTGATTGAGTGCTATTAAATTTCACATACAACTTGTTGTACTTGAATAAATTCTCAATTGTACTTTTAATAGTTTTCTAACTCCATCCATAACTCCATCCACAATCCATTTTCATGCAACCTGTCATAGAATCCTTCTTGTACTCTCTATTTTAACATGTATTTCAACAATGACTCTTCAAACCACATATTTCATGGATGTAGATCTTAACACTTTTTCTTTGTGCATCATCTTCTATTACAATGTAAACATTACATCTTTGCCTCCCTGGATATAATTCACTTGAACTTGTATCATTATTTCTTTTGTTAGCATGAGTTTGATTGTTGTCCTTGATGCCAATATATTTATCACAACTTCTATTCTATAGGTAGTCGTGTACCAATAACTTGGTGTATCCATTGGTCACATATTAATTATCTTTAAATGATTGGTGTTGTGTGTTATCATTAGCTAAACATTAATTATGTTACCATTTCATGCCTTAGTGATGGTATACATCATTCAAGTTGATCATGTTTTTGGGTCAATCCTTTTTGATGTGTATGGTTTGGTTTCAATTCCAGTAGCTTTTTGTAGTGCGTTCATTCATAATTGTTGGTTTGGTTTCAATGTCTGACAATTGCCCCCATTCGCGTGGGCACCGGCACTGTCCGGCTGCCCCAACTTGCACGTATGACCACATGCACTGTTCTGACTAATGTACTGTTCAACAGTTGAAATATAAACATTTCAAAATCACAAGCACCGAGGGTTTGCAAGGTGTACTGCTTGAGCGGTGAGAAAGGGTAAAGAAGAGGGCTGTAAAAGATGCCCGGAGCGCAAAAACGGGCCGGGGAAACTTATTTCTGCGTGCTTCAAACTTAATGTTGCTTATAATGCGAGTTTTTTTTAATATAGGATCTTGATTCTTATATTTAAAAATATTAAATAATCAAAATTAATTTATTTTTCAAACTTAATTAGAATTATATAAAATTTAAGAGTTTTTTTTTTAATATAAAATCTTGCACGAAAGTAAAATGTATTTTAAAGTCATTGGTCTTATCTTTGGTTTATTTATATTCTAGAAGTATTTATGTGATCCTTTAAATCATAGTTCTAATTTTAATTAAATATATTTTATTTATATTATTCAATAATCTTAATTTTAATATAGTGTTGTATTTTTCTACTTATATATCATCATTAATATATTTTTAAATGAATTTATTTCAATATTTTTAGAAACAAATCAAATAAATTTTTTTCTATATTGAGATCTTTTTTAGCAAATACTATATCTTATTTATAGCTACGTGCCCCTGATAAACTGGTCTGATTCCATGGCAGTTCCACCCTAAATTTGAAAGATGCTGATGGTTGATTGATTGGAGGGATAAAAAGTTTCAAATGAACATCATACTCTCGTTCCTACCTTAATGCTTCCTTTATAAAAAAAAATTGAGAATAAAAAAGTATATGATGATGGAGCATATCTTACTATCCTGCACTTTCTATGATGATGGAGTATATGATGATGGATCATGTAGTGTATATTTTTAATCCAGAAAACTTAGGACTTTAAAAAAGTATATTTTTAATTTGAAGATATATTTTTTTATAATAAATATATTATCAAAGTTCAAATCTATATGAGGGTTAAATACAAATTAACAAAGTAACATTGATATCACATCAATGGGGAATCTAGGACAAGATGGTGTAGGATGTGTAATTATAAACTCCATGAAGAAAAGATTAAGGATGGTAAGAAATAGACTAGATCAAGCTTTGAATAATGGGTTGTATTTTCAAGTAACAATGTTAGGGTTCAATTTGGTTTGAAAATTAGGTTACCAAAGATTATACCAAGAAGGTGATTTCCAACTCGTTATGAATGAAATCTATATGAGCCAAGTCCAAAATAATAAATTGGTTGGGTGGTTATGTCAAATCAAGGAAAAGATGAGTTCATTTGCGAATTTTTTGGCATCTCACATTTACCATGAGGGAAATGATGTTGCATGTTAAAGTTAGAATTATATTTGATTTGATGATGGAAAGTGCAAAGGGGACATCAATAAATGAATGAAATACATTGTGTTTCTATAGTGTCACTTTCATCTTAAAGTTATGCTAGAATTAGAATATGGAATAGAGAATTTATGAGACAATGTTACACTCATGATAGGTACAATTTCACACATGTCTATGATAACGCTAAGGTCATTTAGCATCCAGTAGAAAGGTAGCACCACTACATACCTTGTAGTGGTTACAATGAATTCCTTTATCTATTTGAAAGTCGAGAAAATGACATGTTTGAATGAAGATTCATGGAGTTGTTTGAAAAAAGAGTACAAGTGGGTGTTGCATGCTTTAAGACTAGCGATGAGGGATAAATACCTAAGTGGGAATGATTACATATTGTGCGAATCAAAATATCACATCCATGTTCATCTCCATGTTGCCCTATGATGAGACAATGAAGAAGATGATGAAATCTCTCACAAGTAGAATATTTTTTTCTTGGTGACCTCTGGAGGCTTCAGAGGAATTATATAACCCAAATCTATGGGTGAGTTCTAACGCTAGAAAAAAACATGGGGCAAAAATCTAAATGATGAGGATGATGATCCATTGGAGGTGTTTGTGGAGTGGGGAGTTGGCACATGGATATGGTAGAGCAAAGGCATCAAGTGCAAGTGGACATCAATTCCTTGGAAGGCTATGTGAAAGTAATTGAGGTAGGGGATGGAACTTAGATGAATACATTGACTAAAGAAGAGAGTGAGATTGTCGAGGAGGAGAATGTCAGAAAGTCAAAAGATGGATTTATTATGTACATATAAAGTTATAACACGTATGAATAGATAACATATGATATTAGTTTACAAGTGATTTTAGTAGTTTATTGATAGGGTGGCTATGTTGGAAAGCTATTTTTTTCTTTAGAACCCTTTTTCTATGTTCATAGATGGCTGCAAGGGTGTTAATAAAAAATGGTATTCTAAGGGGATAATTGTTTGTCCTATTTTGGTAGTTTCTAGAGATACATTTCTTACTTTCTACTCAGTCAAGGGCTATAAATGTATTCACTTTTATATTTTAATATATATGAGTGTAACCCCAATAACTCACATTTACGTATTATAAAATATGTATATTTTAATTTAGTAAAATCTATATAATGTACTATAAATTAATTTCAATTAATTACATGAGAGTGATAGAAATGATAATTGAATAATTGATTATAAGTTTAGAAAAATAATGTGAAGGGTGTGATATGTTGTCAAATAAAATGATCTACTATTTTTTCAATTAAATTTCTATTTTTCCTTATCCTACATTAAAATCACAACTCTATAAACTCTATTGTTGGTTAAGTCCACAAATCTAGGTAAATTTTGCAAGCAAAAACCTACTATTTAATCTAGAGATATGATATTTTTTATTATGTAAGGATCCTTTATGATTCACCTAATATCTTACTTTTTTGATATATTTCTCATGGATTGTTGACTATTATATAAATACCCAAGGGAGGTTATAAAATCATAAAGGTCATGTCCTCTTAGGTTGACTCTGTTGATAGGAAAAACTTTATCATTGTAGAAATGTTCAATGAGAATAGTATTTTTTTTTTGTTATTGCTATTTTGATTCCTTGATTACATCAATCGGTGTATTCCTAGAATGATATGTATGATTAATTATATAAGTCATGAACATGGATGGATGATAATGTATGAAAATATAATGTCTTTAAATACAATAATATAGAAGTTAATTGTGTAATGCATATACAAACTTATCCTACATAAGGAAATAAATTTTAATTTTGATTTTGACTCAAAGGTATATTTATGGGTGCATGCAAGACTCAACTAGTGTGTAATTTTATATGGGTTCATGGATGTGACATATCTCAAGGTAGGATAACCTGTTACGGTGATGTTGAAACCTTCTAGTAACAAGTCACACAACTAAGAAAAAAAGATACAATAGAAACAACAATATTTTATTATAGGAGTTCCAATTCTTGAAAACAATTGCTCAATTGTATATTGTCTTTGATGTTACACAAAATGTCAAGTCATTACTAGTCAGTATCTATTGAGGTCACTCAAGTGATGAAGATAGTTCCCAGTTTCTTCTGAGCATTCAAGAGATAATCAAGTTGACACAAAGTCAGTGTCTACCGAGTTCACTTGGGCACCAAAGAGAAGTTGGCATGGAGTCAGTGTCTACCGAGTTCACTTAGACACCAAAGAGAACTTGGTATGGAGTCAGCATCTACCGAGTTCACTCGAGCACCAAAGAGAAGTTGGCCTAGAACCAATGTTAACTGAGCTCACAATGTTGACCGAGTTGGATATGCTAATGAAGGATTTTCCTATATCAACATATTGAGTCAGTTGGATGATTTTGTTAATTCAAGCTGACTTAAGGTTTGATTATTGAATGTATATAAGTATGTTCAAGCTGACTTGACAAGGTAATTCATATAAGGTCAAGTTGAGGATTGAAGAAGACAATATGTAGAACAAAAAAAGATAAATAAAGGAAGTGAATTAGAAGGATAAGCAGAGTATCCTAGTTGAATGAGCTGCAAAGAACAATCTAATCAAGGAGGATCAAGTAATCAAGCCACAATAGAAATCTAAAATTAGCAAGTCAGTTGCATTAGCAATTAGGTCAAGTCATTGTTACTCTCTAATAATTGTAGTAGTGTATCAAATCTCCTAATAGAGTTATCTTAAGAGCTATTTTCCAAATCCTCTAACAAGGTGACATTTCTAGATTGAAGTGTCTGAAGACCTCTAACAAGGCCATTCCTAACAGTGTGGTCTAAACCCTCTAACAAGGTAACACCTAATAGTTTGTTTTGTAATCTTTAACATGGTTGGCTCCCGTTCATGTTATTTGCTTTATGTTTCTACAACTAAATTAATTAAGGCTAATCACACTTAATATCATAACATCTGCATGCTTAGTATTAACCAAGTAACAGTGCATATATTTAGTATTAACCAAGTGTTTATCGAGTGACAGTCATTCTTAGTGTAAATTGAGTTATTGTGTTAATCGAGTGATTTAGTGCTAACTGAGTTACAAAAAAGTTTTGATTTTGGTTTTGTATTGACATCTTAAGGGACTTGGATTTGTTTTTGTGGTAACTGATTCACCCCTCCCATCTTAGTTACTCATCTTACATTTCCAACAATCAGTATCAAAGTGTTTGGAGATTGCAGATAAAGTTTTAAGGACCTAAGCTAAAGATCAAGATGTCTTACAGAAGGGAAATTCCTAAGTTGAATAGAGATAACTTCAAAGCACGGTAGGAACTCATGAAGCTACATTTAGCAACCATTGGAGACTTAGGCCTAAAATATTTGAACACCAAGTATGTGGCACCTACTAGAACTTTGATTGTGGAAGAAATTATAGAAAAGAAGAATCATAACATTATGATGATCGACATAGCCTCTACTCTCAATTATGCTAATTTTGATGAAGCCAAAGATTGTGCTACTGCTCATGAGATGTGGCTCAAGCTGAAAGATATCTATGGAGAAGATGTCAATGTGAGAAGAGCCAAGGTAGAAAGTCTTAGAGGTCAATTTGATCAAATGAAGATGAGAAAAGATTAAAACATTATAAAATACAATGAAAGAATTAAACCAAGTGTATGTGCAATCAAAGCCTCAAGAAGAGATATATTATGTAGCAGTGGTAAGAAAGGTACTTAGAACTCATCTTCTTATTTATGTAATTAGAGTTTTAGCAATTGAAGAGATGAGATGTGATCCCAAAAATGATATAACTTTGGATGCACTAGTGGGAAGGTTGATAGCCTTTGAGTTAGATAACTATGATAGCCATGTTCCTAACTCTAGTGATATTGAGTTTGCATTTCAAGTTAATCTTTCACTCAAAAAGAAAAGTGGAAAATCTAAAGTCAAGCAGTCTAAGAATGAAGATGAAGAAGATTCTGATGATGATCTTGAAACCATTTAAGCATTACTTACAAGAAGATTTTCTAAAGGCAAAGGAAAGTACAAAGGAAAATACCTCTAATCTATTTTTTTGGTGAAGAAGTTGGTCGCATTGCTGCAAGGTGTCTAAACAAAGAAGGCAAAGAAGAAAAGAAGTACAACAAGTACAAAGGCAAGAAAGATTTCAAAAGCTACAAGGATAACAAGGATAAAGGTAAGAAATCTTGTTACATGGCTTAAGATTCTGATAGTAGTGATGAAGATGAAATGGTTTACATTACTATCAAAGATGAATCAAATGATGAAAATGACAAGATGGTCCTCATTTATCATATTAGCAAGAATGGCACATGGATCATAGATAGTGGTTTCTCTCAGCATATTTTGAAAACTACAATGGACCGGGCCATGGAATCAAGATGAGCCAAAATGTGTTTCAATGGTGTCAATCACATTAGGAAGCCAAAGACAACTACCACTCACCATGTCATGGGCTATCACAATACACAAATCCTCGGGACTCACACTGCAGAAAGAAATGGTTCATATTGGTGGAATTGAAAGACAGGTACTCACTTTTATAACTAGATCCAGAGTAAAAACATTAGATGGTCTTCCTACTCGACCTGCTTCCACATTTGAAAGATACTCAAAAATTAAAAGCAATGTCTATACAATTACATGCAAAAAAAGAGGACCACCTATATCAGATAGCTCTTCAGACAAAGTTTTTGTGTTTTGAGTGTAAGAAGAAATCAAAATGCCACAACTGAATCAAACATATTACATAAAAAAGCATACTCAAGCAAATACTCAAAATTACATAAGACTATCGGCGTAACCCCTTGCACCATCAAAGGTGCAAGTGCTAGTAATAGATATGGGACATACCTTTTTCCTCTTTACACCAATCTTAGTCCAAACAGCTACTTGATTTCTAGAATGAACCTTATACCATAAAAATCTTTGTTGACATTTTTGGCAAGCATAGTTGTCGGTATTTGTTAACTAGGTCAAGTATATAGTCTCGTAAAGTGCATTGTCAAAGGAGTGTTAGATATTAATGCTAGTATCTGTTGGTTAGATTGTTGGAGACAATTTGGATGATATGGATATAATGTTAAGTAATCTTTATACAAGTACATGTGTAGATATGCATATAAATGGGATTTGCTATGACAAGGTATTTTGGCATGTGATGTTGTGTGTTGACATAGGCATAGTGTGGTATGAGTTCATATATTCATGAAAGGTGAGTTTAAATGGAATAAGATTCAATATAGGAACGTGTTTGAAATTTTGATACATGCACATTTGTTGAGTTTATATGCTATTTACACAAGGTTGATGCTTGTCAAAAATGAGTTAAATACTTCAACATAATGGTCCTTGAAGTCTTAATATAGAAAATTAATTTAAGGTTTGGAGTTAAGTTATTAGTCCCTACCTTATATAAGGCAGGGAACTAATGTTCCTATTGGTGCACCCCAATTAATTTCTACCAGACAAGTGAATATTATATTGTAAAGTTTATAAGGTTCGATTTAAAAAATCAATTATCATAGTTTAATTTTAATTTTTTAATTTCTCTGTAGCTATTTTGTTGGGGTTTATTCCTATTATTAAACGTAGAAAAATCACTAAATTTAAAGGCAGTGCTCTACAGAAGTTTCTAGAGCCATATTTTCTCCATGCACGCTCTCTGGTGAAACCTATGAAGAGGCTTGAACTTCTCTTCTCTACAAATGATCTATTTCCTACAAATAATCCCTTAGAAAATTGGCAACATCTCCTTTAGCTTGTTAAAATCAATTCCTCCAAACAACTTAACTGCCCAAATGGTTTTGGCAGATTCTTCAAAAAATTGCCTCCAACGATGCTCAATTTACATAATGAATATAATCCACATTTCATGCATCTCATCTTATTCATCCACTATCAAAACATTGAGGCTAGTTAAGTGGTCAATGTTGGCAGGCATGAACTCTTGCAAATTTCTAGACTACTCAGACTATGACTAGTATCTTTCATCACCCCTATCCTATTGGATAATTGTCACACAATCCTTAAACACATGGCTGTGGAACATAGCCAACCAGTCAAGAGACTATTTTAGTAGGAGGAATCTTAATTCTTTGAATTTGGGTGTCTTGCAACCTGATCATGTCTAGACTTTGATACATTGGTTCTATTTCGTTCTTGGGTAGATGGAAAAAATTTAGCCTTCACCAACACCAGTAGTATGCGGTCTTAAATCAGCAGTATCAGAATTTTTCATATTTACTGTTTTGCTTTGGTCTTAGTGGTCTTTGAGGCAGTGGAGACTTCTAGTAAGTGGTTTTACACCATCACTGTTTGGTTTACATATCTAGTAAAGTAGCTCATTTTTCAGTACCAAAATTCCATATAAATTATTTATTTATCTATCATATACACACGCAATATATATATATATATATATATATATATATATATATATATATATATATATATATATATATATATATATATATATATATATATATACACACACATTGTTTATCTAACAAAACAACAATGTTGATTTAGTTCTTTTGGGTGTATAAGTAACTATGCCTGGAAGAACCTTTCTATAGCTTTTGATGATAGCTTAGCTTGTTCGATATTTGTATATAGGACAAACAAAAATAGTAGAAAATTAGTTTAACTTAAATTTTGAACCGATTTTTTCTTTTTTTTTTTACAATTAAAAAATTCTAATTACTTTTATTCATAATCTAAGTATGCTTATTATTAGTTTTTACTTTAATTAATAATTAATATATAAATTATGTATAATTTATTGATACATTTATGCATTATTAAAATTTAATTCTAAATTAGAATTTAGTGTTTATTTATTGCTTTAAATTTTACATTTGTTATTTTATTCACTCAAAAAAAATTAATTTTTGAATTACAAATGATGTATTTAAGTTTCTTTTTAAAAATGTTTGAAATTAATCTATTTATTATATGTTATATGCATTTTTTAAAATAAGTATATCTTTGTATTAAAATCAATTTATTTTAAAATATAATCATGTTATTTTTTTCTCTCTATTGAGTTCAATATATACTTTTTTTCTATATTTTTTCTGAAATTAATTTAAAAATCTTGTTAAAATAATTTTGACAAGGAAAATCATTAATTATTTTTTCTTTTTCATTTCTATTATTTTTTTTAAAACAAAATCTTCCATTTGGTGAATTTTTTTAAGTGATCTACTTTCTAACAACTAACAAAAACACAAGGCAGGGACTCCAACTCAACAGAGCTCTTATTACAATATATAGTTCTATTTCATGTCACCAATGTGACAAGAATTTGTAATAGTTCATGGCAGTAGTGCTCAAGAATTTTTAATTGCATATTTAACTAAACAAAATGACATGAACATTATTTATCTGACTTAATAATGTATAGTGTTGAGTATTCTTCATTTTATTCATTGAGGAATACTAAAGACTTCTATGTACTTTATATGATACATGGGTGAGTTATTTGAAGTTTCAAAATATATTTCCAAATTCCAATGGTGAATTGTTTTGATAGAAATTGATGAGATGTTCTCTACAAAAGAAAACAAGGCGTGATTAATAATAAAATGAATCATACACAACAATATATGCAACAAATTTATATATCCAACATATATGAACTTGATGAGAGGAGAGTTTATGATAAGACAAGGGAAGAATAAAAAGCATATCTAAATGGTGAGTCTATAAGTTGTATCATTGCAAAGAAAATATTTATTCTTTATATTTCTATATGTTTGCAATTATTGATCAAAATTTTGATGAAAACGATTAGTGAAATTCGATAAAGAGAACATTGAAATTTTGGAAGTGTTTATGACCAAATTGTGATCTCTAGATTTAATATGTGTATGTGTAGATTGATCATTCTCAATTTGTATTGCAGCTAAATACAAAATGATCAAAAAATCTTGGAGAAAAAAGTAAATCTTTATATTTTCTTTTATTTGTATTTTTTTAAACTCAAGTTGGTACTCCTAACCTTGTAAGGGGTTCATGGTCCTAGGGTTGGTGCCTAAATGTAATCAATGAAACTTTTATATTGCTAGTGAAGTTTGGAATTGGTGGTCCTAAATTGTAACCATTTAAGGTTGTTGTGAGTAAGGCTTAAAGAAGAACTAATCTTTTGTCACAACCCACTTCATCTGACTTCCAAATAAATCAGAATTTCTTTCATATGTGGATTCATTTTCTTGAACTATGAAATTATATTAAGAAATGAGTAGTTATGGATTGGAGATTATGTGACAGTTAAAAAAAAATAGTTACATAACTAAAACAAAAGATACATGCATTCTAATTAGAAAAGGGAAAAAGGAAGCTGGTTGTTGTTATTCTACTTTGGCGACATGCAAAGTAAGAAGGAAAAAAAAAACAACAGGGAAGAGGAAGAATTCTTTGGATGACAAGAAACAGAGGAGTTGAGCAGAAGGTGGATTGGACTTCGCAACCATTAAATAGGTTCTTTCCTTGTTTTGAATGAATAAGTGTTACTTGTAATTTACAATATAATTGAAGTGTTTGTCTCTCTCTTACTAAGTGTGGAAGTAAGTCATATGGTAATGCACAACTTGGTTTTACGTGTTGTGTTAGCAAATGATCTCAAAATCCTACTCTTGTGTGTCTACTAGAATTAAAACTTGAGAGGTGTCTTTCATGTTGTCATAAAACTAAAGTGGAGTATTCTTTAGTGTCTTGGTAATAAAATTAGGTTATGAAAGGGGTTTGATATAGATGAATACCAGCTAAACAGGGCATGATATGTATTTTTCTATTGAGCAGATCGTTAGGATTAAAACCCAATGTTGTACATAGACTATTTAGACATAAATATAGTCTTATGAGAATGTTCTTGGTATGTGAATGTCTTTCTTTTGATATTATTTATAGGTGTTTTTGTTGATGGCAAGTTTTGTGTATTCGCGAGGGATAAGGGCATCTTTCGGGCTTATTATATGTGCAAGAGAGTTTGGGAAATCATCTAGCCTTTAATAGCTCATCTAATATGTTATGTGCATTTGGGTTCCTTTATTTTATTTTTAATAATGGAGTGTATAAAATGAACTATTTTGACAGTAGCTATCGATGTGTAAGGTCTATGCCAGATGGGGACGATGTTGATTATATCAATTTTTTTTATAGCAGTTAACAACAAAATCTTTATGTGCAAATGGGTTGGAGAGAAAGGGTTGAATGGTTTTCAGATGCTCACACCAAAAGAAGAATTTCATTTGATAGAGATGCAGATGCCCATGGGCCTTCATGAATTTGTTATGGAGGGTGCTACGCTAGATCTTTGACTATTTTATTGCCTTTTTTTAATGAATTTGTTATTGTTGCTGTTAATTCTTTGGATTTTTGAAACTTTTGAACCATTCACATCTGGATATCTAAGAGCATGTCAATGGACAGTAATAGGATATAATTCTAAAGGAAAACATTATTCTCAGGAGTAATTGTTCTTTTTACTCTCATCCATTTTGAATGTATGCATTGAGCTATGCAATAGCTATTTGGTCTCTTAGCATTATGAATTATTGAAGCCTAGTGAAATTGGAAACTAATGTTTTATCAACACCTCCTCTAAACTTATTGAATTTTGATCGTACTCTTTGGTGGTTTTGGCTAAGTATGTAAGCTTTCTATTTACTTGAGTTGGTTGCTAATTATAGTTTGGGCACTTAGGAGTTCCCTTGGAAAATAATAATTACATGGTCATCCTTTTATATATGATCTAGGGGTTAGTTTTATGGTCATTTCATGATGCATTCATGACATTTTTTAGAAAAAGGCATTATTGCATTTTCAATTGCTTCCTACATTATATATATAACATTTTCATTTTTATCTACAATTTGTGTAGTGATAAACATTTGTATTTTAAGTAGAGAAACAATTGATTCAAATTGGATCTAACTTAATTTGTTTTAGGCAAAATAATGGCTTTAACTTGCATTATGAGAGAGGCAGACTGATGAATAAGATTGAAAAGATTTACATTTTATATAGCAAAAATATGACTCAAATTGAATCATATTTATCAATTTGAGGTGAAGGAATGACCAAACACAACCCATGACACTGATACTTTGTTTACCCTACCCTTTTTACTCCAAAAATAAAATCAATAGACAAATTCTTTAGAGTCAAGAGATTGGTGATGTCAAAAATATCCATTTGCACATTGCCCTATAAACACCAAATCTTGAATGGGCAATATATAAAAAAGTGAAAGAGAGTACTAAAGTGTTATGTAAATCCTAAATCACTAATGCCTCATTTAAAAACATTGAAACAAAGTTTGATGCTCAATACACAAAAAAGGTCAAACAGAGCTTTCATAAGGCAAAACTTTTTACAATGTTGAATTTGAACATACCTTTGTTTGAATAGAGAAGATGATGACTCCTTTAATAAAAGAACATGCAAGAGTACCCTTATTAAATTATAGGGATTCCACCTAATAACTCAATCTTGCCTGGTCGTAAAGGGATGGCACAGAGAACACATGAAAGCAGATAAAGATGGAAGTAAGTGCTCATTTTTATGGTCACATTCACCGTATTTTCCCTCAACATAATGAGTCAAAATACATGGAATTCATTGTTTAGGGAGGCTTGATCTTTCTTAGAATCATCGTCTCTTTGTATATATGCAAAATGTGGAAGCATAGATGCACGTGAACCATTTTCTCAATGTCATATGTAAAGCACATGTATTTTTAGGAAATTTGTTGATTGACAAAAGAAAAGGCTACCAGAAAAATCAGCTTCCTCCAATCAGAAAATAGAAATAATCAAATTAAAATCAACTAGTATAATGAAACAACCAAAACTATAGGTTAATTTCTGTGTGCACAGTTTTTGAAGACAAATTAATTGAAAGAAAATCACTTGAAAACTAGTCTCTGCCTTAACTGCTACGAAACCCTAAACCCTAATGATTAAACGATTAAAGATGGTACTAAACTTTAAAACCTATTTTATCGTCTAAACTTCAATGATTTTAGATGATAATAAACCATTTAAGATGATAATAAACCCTAAACTGTGATACCGGATTAAGGTAATTATTCAGAGGGCAAAGAAATAAATTTCCAAAACTAATAACTCTTGCATTATACGATCTCCCTGCATTCCAAGCATTTTGAAATAAATCTCTACCTTAGACTGCTACGTTGAACTGGCTTAGATTATTCTGTGCATTGGTATTGTAGGCATCTGAATCGTTGGGTGCGTTACTCCAATTTAATCAAAATTCATAAGCGCGAGTCCATGTTATCGAAACTTGACCAGGTGCAAAACTACTAAATAATTCAAAATCCAGATTGAATGCGCGAGATGATTATATATAATAATAATAAAAATGGATGTTTTAAAGCAAAAATACTCTAGAAGACCGAACTCAACAAACATGTCGTTCTTATCACAGATTCGCGGCAAACTAACATAAAATAACACAACCCTAAAATAACACAACTTCATATGACACAGAGCCAAAGTGATGCTTTATGTTATAATGTTCTTAGATGTTACCATTTTTTGACTGGCACATAGATTTAGGTACCAAACTGTTTAAATTGTCTACACCTCATTGCATGCAAAGGATATCTATTCAACAAGTTTTGTTCTCTACAGCTATTGTGTCTTTGGGAAATCAAAACAACAGACACTTAGATCTCTTGTTAAACTGACAGTTGCCATGTTCAAATATTTTACATAATATTTGTACAGAAAAAGGAAAAAACCACATGCAAGAATAACAATAGCCAATAGAAAATTTCTAATTTCCATATATGATGTCAAATAATTCCATTACATCTTGTAAACTATAGTCTTAAATGTTATAATTTGAAAAAGCACTACTTCCAATCAATGAACTAATACCTTGAAAGATGTCAAAAACTTTAGTCTCCTGCCTTACGGCAAGGACTAACAATTGCTCATTATTGAAATACATAATAGAACTACATATTCTTACAATTTCAAAATAGACTTAAATGGATGTAGGAGTTGCTAAAGGCCTTGGAAATCAGAGGTATTGAGAGTAATGATGATGGTAGAGGGGAGAGATCACTTGTTGTAGTGGGTTTGGCCCTATTTTTCTACCTTTATTTCTATGTCATTTTATATTTTTGGGATTGAAATGTTAAAATCTAAGGGTTTGTATGGCAACAGGAATACAAGCAGAATAGGCATATGTAAATTCTTAAAATTTTGAATTCTCTGTTTGGGTGCACCAAAACGAAATTGCGAATACGAATATAATAGGAATACATATTCCAATTTTAGCCCAAAAATGAGCATTTGCAATTCTATTTAAATAGGTAGAATTGGAATATGTATTCCTATTCTAGTTTTATTTGTTTTAGAAAACATAAATTTTTGGGTCTATAAATTCCTTGTCAAATTCTGGCTAAACCAAATAGAGAATAGGAATATATATCCCTATTTTCTATTCTAGAATAACAATTCCTATTTCCATATTTCTATTCTTGGAGCCAAACTAGCCCTTGAGACATGGATAGTTGTGTTTTATTTTCCCTTTGAGAATGAGAGACTCTCGACAAAAGAATTAAAATTTTAGAAAAGTTAAAATTTAATTGCTCAAAGCATAAGTTTATCTTGAAAGAGAAAAGCTTCATCTTTATCAATATTTCTCAAAGGATTGACCAATAAACTTGCAAAAGTTTCATTTATATATATACCTAAAACAAATTATTTTAAGAAAAATATAGATTTTGTAAAGATGAAATTTTTTAATTATAAAAAAATATTATATTAAATAAAAAAATATTATAAAAAATTTGATTATTGGTTTTAATATGATTATATTAAAAAAAAATTGAGAATAAAGTTAATTATAATGACAATAAATATTCATATTTATTAATTACTTCTCTTTAAATTTTCATCATTACTTTATTAAAATCTAAATAATTAATGTTGGAATTTCTTTAAAATTGCTTAATTTAAAATAACTTATTTTAAGGCAAGAGCCTACAACACAACGATAACTTGTGAGCCTCTCATGTGGGAGGTCTTGAGTTTGAATTCGTTTAACACATAAAAATAATTAATTACAATAAATAACAATAATTAAACTAGGCTTTGAGAATATTATCTATTAATTAGATATTTCTATGTGTTATTATGATTCTTTAATGGTTTATATTTTCTAAGCTTGCTTGCTTTGGTTTTTGCAATGATTAGGTTAGTTTTATATATAATATCAAAATGTAGTGACAAATAGACATTTGTTATCTAAATTGTAACAATTAGATAGATTTCTTCAAATTTTGTTACATAATGATAAAAAAAATCATAAGGACAGTTAGATAATACTGTAAATTGCTAAAATTAGGAAAATTTGATATCTTAAACTTGGAAAGCTATGTCAACATTTCTAAAATATGAAAGTTGCCACAAGACAAAAATAGAAAACTTGCCTATCACTTAATTTAAATATTTCACAATTTCTCATTAAGGTAGTGTCATTTTTTTATACGCATAAAGGTATTATAGGTCAGTTTTATGGGATAGTTTTTAATACTTTTAAGACAATTTAGGTACAAAGCAAAATATAAACAATCATTATCCATGTGCATGATTAACTTATGTAATAATTTTTTTTAATGGAATAACCTATCTAGAAATATGTCTTTCTTTTATTTCCCTTTATGTAGTATCCTCAACTCAACTCTATTGATACCTTCAAACTCATGACCTATTTTATGGTAGGCATTAGAATTAACAATGAAAAGGAGGAAAAAAGGTGTGGAATTTTGTAGTTAAATTGGAAAGAAAATTAGACATCGTTGAAAGAAAAAAATAAAAAATTATAGATAAAAAAAAGAAAACAAAACTATAGAATAAATAATCTATTAATCATTGATTGTACATTTACAATCTGCATAATATGACAATGTTTACACAAAACAAAACTCTTATTTGAAAGAATAAATTATGCTGAAGGTAGTCCGAGTTATCTCTAACATAGACACTAAACTAGCCTTAGACTCAAGCTCATAAGAGAAAGAAACATGAACTCCACAAATTATGGAACTGTAGTTAGAAACATGCAATTGAAATTAACGCATGTGTGTTGGAATTAATCACCAACACCCCCCATAAGGAGAAAAGAAAATTCTAATTAAATATGAAGAGGAAAGAGGGAAAACAAACTAAATATGGTTATATTTTCTGAGCTTGCTTGCTTTGGTTTTTGCAAAGATTAGGTTAGTTTTACATATAATATCAACATGTAGCAATGAATAGAAATTTGTTATCTAATTGTAACAATTAGATAGATTTCTTCATAATTTGTTACACAATGATAAAAAATGATAGGGACAATTAGATAATATTGTAATTGCTAAAATTAGGAAATTTGATATCTTAAACGGAGAAAGCTATGTCAACATTTCTAAAATGTGAAAGTTGCCACAAGACAAAAATAAAAAAACTTGCCTATCACTTAATTTAAATATCTCACAATTTCTCATTAAGGTAGTGTCATTTTTTTATACCCATAAAGGTATTATAGGTCAATTTTATGGGATATTTTTTAACACTTTCCAGACAATTTGGGTACAAAGCAAAATATAAACAATCATTATCCATGTGCATGATTAACTTATGTAATATATATTTTTTTAAATGGAATAACCTACCCAGAAACATGTCTTGCTTCTATTTCCCTTTGTGTAGTATCCTCATCTCGGCTTTGTTGATATCTTCAAACTCAACACTTGTTTTATGGTAGGCATTAGAATCAACCAGGAAAGGGGAAAAAATAGGTCTGGAATTTTGTAGTTAAAATTTCAAAGCAAATTAGATATTGTTGAAAGAAAAAAGAAAAAATTATAATTTTAAAAAAAAAACTATAGAATAAATAATCTACTAATCATTGATTATGCATTTACAATCTGCATAATATGACAATGTCTATACAAAACAAAACTCTTATTTGAAAGAACAAATTATGGTGAAAATAGTCCCAGTTATCTCTAACATAGGTAGTAGACTAGCCTTAGACTCAAGTTCACTGAAGAAAGAAACATGAACTCCACAAATTATGGAAAATGTGTAGTTAGAAACATGCAATTGAAATTAATGCATGTGAGTTGGAATTAATCACCAACACCCCCCATTAATTCTAACTAAGGAGAAAAGAAAATCCTAATTAAAAATGAAGAGGAAAGAGGGAAAACACAATTTATATTTTCTGAGCTTGCTTGCTTTGGTTTTTGCAAAGATTAGGTTAGTTTTATATATAATATAAAAATGTAGCAACAAATAGGAATTTGTTATCTGAACTTGAATAATTAGATAGATTTCTTCAAAATTTGTTACACAATGATAAAAAAATGATAGGGACAGTTAGATAATATTGTAAATTGCTAAAATTAGGAAAATTGATAGCTTAAACTTAGAAAGCTATGTCAACATTTCTAAAAAGTGAAAGTTGCCATGAGACAAAAATAGAAAACTTGCATATCACTTACTTTAAATATTTCACAATTTCTCTATAAGGTAGTGCCCTTTTTTTATATCCATAAAAGTATTATAGGTCAGTTTTATGAATAATTTTTTAACACTTTTCAGACAATTTAGGTACAAAGTAAAATATAAACAGTCATTATCCATGTGCATGATTAACTTATGTAATAATTTTTTTTAAAAATTGAATAACCTAACTAGAAACATGACTTTATTCTATTTCCCTTTGTATAGTATCCTCATCTCATCTCCATTGATATCTTCAAACTCAACACCTATTCTATGGTAGGCATTAGAATTAACTAGGAAAGGGGAAAAAATAGGTCTAGAATTTTGCAGTTAAAATTTGCAAACCAATTTAGATATCATTGAAAGAAAAAAGAAAAAATTATAGATAAAAAAGAAAGAAAACAAAACTATAGAATAAATAATCTATTAATCATTGATTGTGCATTTACAATCTGCATAATATGACATTGTTTACACACAAAAAAACTCTTATTTGAAAGAATGAATTATATTTTTTGAGCTTTCTTGCTTTGGATTTTCAAAAGATAAAGGTTAGTTCTATATATAATATCAAAATGTAGCAACAAATAGAATTTTGTTATCTAAATTAAACATTAGATAGATTTCTTCAAAATTTGTTACACAATGATACAAAAAGATAGGGACAGATAGATAATATTATAAATTCCTAAAAATTGGGAAAAATTGATATCTTAAACTTAGAAAGCTATGTCAACATTTCTAAAATGTGAAAGTTACCACAAGACAAAAATAGAAAACTTACCTATCACTTACTTTAAATATTTCACAATTTCTTATTAAGGTAGTGCCATTTTTTTTATACACATAAAGGTATGATAGGTTAGTTTTATGGGATAGTTTTTAACACTAAGAGATATCAGATTGGTTTGACTTGGTTTTGCATCTCCTGCTTTCTCATCCTAATGATGAATCATGTAGTATGATTCAAAACATTGATGGTAAAAAAATGAACACAATTTAATCCAAAAATCAGACCAATAGTTTTTAACACTTTCCAGACAATTTAGGTACGAAGCAAAATATAAATAGTCATTCTCCATGTGCATGATTAACTTATGTGATATATTTTTAAAAAATGGAATAACCTACCTAGAAACATGTCTTGCATCTATTTCCCTTTGTGTAGTATCCTCATCTTAGCTCTGTTGATATCTTCAAACTCAACACCTATTTTTATGGTATTCATTAGAATAAATTAGGAAAGGGAAAAAAAATAGGTGTGAAAATTTGCAATTAAATTTGAAAAGTAAATTAGATATTGTTGAAAAAAAAAGAAAAAAAATATAGATAAAAAATAAATAAAACAAAACTACAAAATAAATAATCTATTAATCATTGATTGTGCATTTACAATCTACATAATATGACATTGTTTATACAAAAAATAACTCTTATTTGAGAGAATAAATTATGGTGAAGGTAGTCCCAGTTATCTCTAACATAGGCAGTAAACTAGACTTAGACTCAAGCTCACTGAAGAAAGAAACCTGAACTCCACAAATTATGGAAAACATGTAGTTAGAAATATGCAATTGAAATTAGCGCATGTGAGTTGGAATTAATCACCAACACCCCCATTAATCCTAACTAAGGAGAAAAGAAAATCCTAATTACAAATGAATAAGAAAGAGGGAAAACATAGTGAGAATAACACTTGCACACACCCCCGCTCACCCTCCTCAAAATAGATGCTAATAAAGAAAGAGATCTATTGTACTATAGTTTGTTTCACCCCAAGAAGATCTTTAGGACAGTCGAATGGAAGAAAAGATAGAGCCCTCCACAATGTGTAATCAATTGTAGACACTTGAAACTTGTGCAAAAGGTGATCCATGATATTCAAATAATGTTCTTCCATTTAGGAAGAAAGAAAACTAAAGATATGTGAAAGAACTCTCCCTAATCTTGAAAGGAATATGTAGGTAGAAATCTCAAGATGTAGGATGCCTCTAAAAACTTCTCCATAGTCTCCATATTGATCTTAAAACAACCAAAATATAACATAATCATAAGACATATTTATCACCTTGGAAGGAAAATAAATCTCCTCAAAATATTGTGCAAATTTATCCAAACTCATATCAATCTGTAAAGAATGATCATGTAGAGAAGGAAGAAGGGGGTCAGAAGGTGTTGGTCACAACTAGTACTAAGAGGGGGGATGAATCACTACCAAATCTAAAACTAGTTACTCTCTTGACTATTCTAAAAAAACTAAACAATAGTTACTTAATAGTTAAAGCAATGGAAAATACAATAAAGTAGAATCATATAAACTTGCACACAAAATCATTCATCAAATGACACACATATTTTTATGTGGAAACCCTTGATGAGAGCATGAAAATCATGGTGGGGATAATATTTCCACTATCCTTTTAGTGTAGATAAAGGGTTCCCCAGTTAAGAGATACAACTTGTTCCTTCTGAGAACACATCCAATTAAGAATGTTTGCAACCTTTTAGGATTACAATCAACCTGTTAAGGATACCTTGTTAAAGTAATTTGGCACTCCTTTAGAGAGGCACCTTGTTAGAGGATTTAAAATATACTTACTAATGAAGCATGTCTAGTAAAGAGCTTACAAAATGATTACAATCTAAACAAAGCAATCAAATATGATCTAGACTATATGGAACACTTTTCCTAATAGATCACTAGTGTATATCCATAAGATATCTTGATCCACTCTTGTTGATTAGGAAATCTTAGAGACAACTTATGTATCATTGCATCCTTTCTATGCTTGGCCCTATTTGTAATGCACCCAAAAAAAATTGTTGGCTTAGTATTTCTCTTCACTATGTCTCTATTCAACAACACTTTCTCTATTTGATTTTCTCTTCACATCTTCCATTCACTTTTTCTATCTAGACACTACTCTTCACACACTTTTTTATTATATGTATCCTTTCATCTATGGGTGTCAAAATCCTAAAACATCACACCCAAAAAAAATGAATTCAAAATTTGACTTGCATATCTAAGAAGTTCATGAACAACCTGTGACATCTACATCATAATGTGTAGATTGGTACCCATGTTATTATGTGCTAGGTATGGCCTTAGCCTCTTTGTCTTTTCTTATTTTTGTCATTTCATCATAACACTAATCCCATTACAACGTAGACTATGTTCTCTCTTTTCATGTCACAATGATGTCTCATCATGTTGACTATAACTATCTTGATTTATCTTCATCTCCATGCAGACTGGTGTAGATGTTTACCAATGATCATAATATGGTATACTTCACACTCAACCGGTTGCCAATTAATGACAAAACTTTGGTCAGTAAGATATTACAAACACCAACTACCCTTCTTAATACCAATGAGACTTGTAGGGTCAACAATCTCCCCCTTTGGCATTGATGGAAAAACTTATGATCCTTCTTGATTTGTTCACCTTCATGTTTGAACTTTCCTCAAAGTGGTACTGGTAGAATCTTCACTAGTTGATGGACTTAGCTAAAATTATACTACTCCCTTTTATTTTCTGCATTTTTTTCATTATTACTCCCCTTATCTTTGTTTGTCTCTTCCTATGTACTCCCTTTGCTCTGCATTTATATACTCCCCCTTTTTGACTTATTTCCATATTATATGCTCTCCACTTTGTGTTCATTTTCTTCTCCTGTATTCTCATCTCATATAAAAAATATCCCCCCTTTTTCATCAATGATAAAGGGTCATAGTATGGTCAAATACCTTGTCTTCACATCATCCAAATGCACCTACCTCGAGTTGTGGAGTTTTCTAAGTGATGGTGTTAGGCTTGTCACCTCTAACAATCATATCTTCATTTCTTCGATGGTATCTATATGGTTAGTGGATAATAGTACCTCAGCTTCTTTTGCATTGTCTTGGATAATTCCTATCATTAGGGATAAGAAGTATTGTATCTCAAAAAGTGTACAGGTTAGATTCTTAACTTACTTCGCTTTTACCTTGTTGATCACATGTATCTTATCGGTATACACTATTATAGAACTCATCATGATGTCAAATGAGGTCTATATAACCTATAATTACTCATAGAGTTTCCTCAACGTATTCTCCAAATTTTCCATGTAACTTTGGGAGTTTGATAGCTTATGTAGAATGGGTGAATCACCCTCTAGCAATTCTATTACTGTGTCTTTTTCTTTTGCAAGTTCTTTTGTTTGTTGCTCAGTCAAATGTGTAAGCTTCTCCTTTTGTTTTCTTGTCCCAATTTTACCAGTTGATTTATCATTATCTTTAGCTTTAAGTAATTTCTCAAGTTGACTTATAAGATTGACATGTGTATCATATTGGATGTTATTGAGTAGCCCTTTGATCACTTCTCGTGATTCTATCAATGTTTGAGCTCATTTTTGTTTCTTGTTGGATTGCCTTAATACTTTATATTTTTGAACCTTAATGCAATGTTGATTGAGTTTATCATTACTCATCTTCTTTAGTCTTCCAACAAACCTGTCTAACTCTTCTTGAATCTTGATGAGTTCTTCTATTGTGTGGGCATCTTTATCAAATAATACTCCATCTATAGAGCTTGAAGATGATGAATATGAGGATGAAAATCTTCGCCTTTTCCTCCTTTTCTCATTTCTTTGTTGTGTAACATCCTTGTCCAATTGGAGTTTTCTCTTAATGGATTTGGACCACATTGTGCTTTGCAGATCATGAGGTGTGCCCAAAGTTAGTTTTGATTTCTCCTTTGAGGCATGTATGATCAATTGAACAATATCAACTACTTGTTGTGTCTTTTCTTCTATAGTTGTATCATGTACCATTTGTGGATTGTCCATTTTATGACTCTTATCATCTATTGTGACATTATCCTCTTGAGATGTCAATACATATATTGCATCATTGTTCACTTCTCATGTTTTCTCCATTGTTAGGGTTGTATTTTTTTATTATTTTTTGGTTGACGCACCTGGTTGTGCAAAAAATTCATTTTTTATTTCTTCCTTTTGTGTCAGGCTCGATTTATCAGGATGAATTGTCTATGATTGCTTAGTTTTCTTTGGAGCATCAGTTTGCTTAGTTGTTGTTGAAGTAATTTGCAAATTAATCAGATCAGGTGATTTCTCCTTTTTCTAGTGCAACTCCACTACAAGTTGTACCATATGCCACTCTCCTTGGTGATATGAAAAGGTTGAAGTCAATAGGTATCTCTAGAAGTTCTTAAATGTATCCCTCTTCTTGAGTTTCTCTATTGGATCTATCAGGCTCAAATTTCTCTTTCTTTTCTTCTATTTGAATGCCCTTTCCTTTGGGATCAGACAATGTTTGAGTTTTGGCTTGCTCACCTTGCTTCTATGCACAAATTATTTATGTTTGATTGCCTATAGTCTTCCAACACCTTATTGCATGTTCAAATTCTTCTTTCTCTCTACTCATAGTTATCAATGCAACATTCTCCCGAGTGCCAAACTCTTCGAAATAGGCTTCCACATATGTTTTCCTTTTAGATGGGGCATATTCTGGCCCAACCTTGGTTAGTGCATCCTCTAGAACAATTGCAAGCCTTGGAACTCTAGCTTGTCATCTTTTTGACACAGTGCAAGGTAGGAGAATCCCAAAAGGAGATGTCCTAGCCCCTGGCAGATAACCACACAGTGGAAGAATAATAACATAGATAATTAGATCCAAAATAATGCTAATTCTCATAATATAATCATAAGATTTACATCCAACATGCCCGGCTATAAGGCCTTCTGAGTTATGACCAAATACATAAGCAATTACAATAGTAATTCTGCAGGATCCCTCAAGATCTCATCCAAACCCTAGCTAGTCCAAATCCACACTTTGGTAGAAACCTCCAAGGAAATCTCAACTTGTGCTCACAAGCCCACCAAAAAATGTCCTTGTTTTCCAAGCTGTAGCAACTGGCTCTTCTCAAACTTTATCTAAGATCCAAGTGTAAACTACCTCACATTTGATGCTCTATCCACACACTCTAGAAAAATTTGCTCTCTCATCTACTCCATCTTCCATGCTCTTCTCCAAGCTAGATGATAATCACAATCCTATAGTAAACTGCCTCACATTCGATGCTCTATCTACAGACTCAGGAAAAACTCGCTCTTTAGCTACTCTCCACACTCACTTCTCCTCCTTCCAATGAATGAATGAATGAATAATGACAACACAAAGCTCTCTACTTATACCAAACCAAGCCACAAGTTAGCCACTAGCAAGTTACATTAAATAAACCCTCAAACCACAAGTCAACTTAGCAAGTTACATTAAATAAACCCTCTAGCCACAAGCTACATTTAATAATGTCACCTATTAAATGCACTTTCCCTCTTTTCTCCATTTTTATTTATTTTTCTTCTAATTTTCATCACTTTCTCTCTCATCCACAAATTTATTTATTTATTTTTATTTATTTTTATTTATTTTTATAATTTTTTCTCTTTTTTATTGAAAAAAAAAATATATATATATTTCCCACTTTATTTTCTTATGCAATATGATCTCGCATCAGACTCCCCAGGTAGATAGAAAAGTGTGTCTCACACTTTGACGCCAACAGAAATAGCTACAACCATCTTCAACTTCACCAAAGGCTTCCACTCCAACAAAGATAAGAAAACCAACTTGCAAATCATCCACATCTACATCACTTTGTCAACCATCAGAATCTCTTGAATTTCAACAACCCAATTAACATGCTCACTCCTAGGAACAAACTAGACATAATGCTTCATCAACAAACCTTCATCCACATCAGCAACTAGTGAATCCACACCAACAACAAAAAACTCCATATCAGCAGCAATATGTAGATCTTCATTGACACATTCCAAACTCACAACACCATCGGTCTCATTTCTCATAACAAGATGCTTTGCAACATACAAGTCACCATCACTAGCAATCAAATCATCTGTGAGCGAGTGCTCTGGAATCTCCATGTCAAACTCAACCAACTAATCATGAAAACAAATCTCCATCCCATCATCAGCAAGGTTAGGAATATCCTCAGCAACAACCTCCAATTGCTCTACAAATTCTATATCAAACTCCACAAACTTATCAACAAAACCAACCTCTTCCACCTTGACCTTGCTATGTCATTTTCTCTCTCAAACAAGTCTTCTGACTAGCCAGACATCTCCCTTCTAGATCGATAGACTCCAACTCCAATAGCATAGAACTTTCTTCTTTGGTTCCTTAACTCTTTTAGAAAAGAAGCATCCACAACAACATCCAACCAAGCTATTGTCTCATTAATCCTCCTCTCCACTATGTCACAGAGATTCACAATTATCCCAGCGTCCAATCCTCTCAGAGCCATCTTCCAAGATCTTCACAAACCCTCTACAAAAAATCACCAATAGATCAATCTTCCCTAACAAGATGAATATTTCATCTTTGTAACCATAGATCCATCTGCATGTCTTCCCAAGGCCTTGGTGCAAACTGCCTCAACTTTAATGATCTATCTACATGCTCAGGAACAACCTTTGCTTTAATACCACTTGACGTAGTATAAGGTAGGAGAATCCCAAAAGGAGATGTCCTAGCCCCTAGCAAATAACCACACAGTGGAAAAAAAATAACACAGATAGTTAGATCCAAAATAATGCCAATTCTCATAATATAATCATAAGATTTACATCCAACATGCTCGACTATAGGCCCTTCCGAGTTACGACCAAATACATAAGCAATTACAATAGTAATTCTTCAGGATCCCTCAAGATCCCATCCAAACCCTAGCTAGTCTAGATCCACACTCTGGTAGAAGCCTCCAAGGAAATCTCAACTCGTGCTCACAAGCCCACCAAGCAATCTCCTTATTTTCCAAGCTATAGCTACCAGCTCTTCTCAAATTTGATCCAAGATCCAAGTGTAAATTACCTCACATTCGGTGCTCTGTCCACACACCCTAGAAAAATTCATTCTCTCAACTACTCCATCTTCCATGCTCTGCTCCAAGCTAGATGATAATAACAATCATGTTGTAAATTGCCTCACATTCAGTGCTCTGTCCATAGACTTAGGAAAAACTCGCTCTTCAGCTACTCTCCACACTCACTCATCCTCCTCCCAATGAATGAATGAATAATGACAAGACAAAGCCCTCTACTTATACCAAACCAAGCCACAAGTCGGCCACTAGCAAGTTACATTAAATAAATCCTCAAGCCATAAGTTGTCTTAGCAAGTTACATTAAATAAACCCTCTAGCCACAAGTTACATTTAATAATGCCACCTATTAAATGCACTTTCCCTCTTTTCTCCATTTTAATTTATTTTTCTTCTAATTTTTGTCACTTTCTCTCTCATCCACAAATTCATTTATTTATTTATATTTATTTTAATAATTTTTTTCTCTCTCTTTTTTTTTTTTTGAAAAACAAACCAAAAAAAAATTATTTCCCACTTTATTTTCTGATGCAAGATGCTCTTGCATCACTTTTCCAATTGATAGGCAGTATCTCTTTTGGCAATTCATCCTTTACCATTGTTGGTGTCCTGCTATAAGTCCTCATACTAAGTAGAACAACACTAATAAGACTCTTCTAATCTTTCTCACTCATGAGTGGATATCTATATTTTATTGTGTTGTAATTTTCATTATGCACTATAGCATTTACAATGTCTTCAATTAAGAGTGGAGGGGGTGCATTCTTACCTCTCTTCAAAAGTATGGTTGTCCTTGATGATGATTCTCAAGTAGACTGGTTTGATCTCTTATGGACTAGAGAGGGTTCCTTCTTCTTTACTTCTCCTTCCCTTCTCTTCTTCCTTTTTATCTCATCTGTGATCATTTCGGGTTTAGGTGAGGAGGACTCTCGTCCTGAATCAATAATCATTTCTACATCTTCATGTCTTTATGGGCTTGGTGTCTCCTTACTAGTGATCTTTGTCTTCTTCTTGTTAGTACCGATTTGAGATTTATTTTCACATTTCTTCTTACTTGATTTTCTTGCATCCTTCTTTGCTTGATCTATGTCCTTCTGTCTTATGAATGCACTCCTTCTCATCATACATGTGCCTCACATTAGCAACTTCTTGTCTACATGCATAGACAACAGTTTCTTAATAGAGGGCCTTGCTTCTTGCTCTATCAATTCATATTGAAATGTCATAAGCCAACATGTCCTAGGCTCTACAAGCTGTATCATGTAGAAGTTTGTACATGCTAAAAAACACAAATCATTCTTGTACTCTTCCACTAGGGTAAAGGTTATATTTTCCCTTCTCTACGTAATCTTTTGAAATCTATTAAAATGTGACTTGAATAAATCATCTTTATCATCTACTAGTAGCATATACATTTTACAAATTTGTTGAGTGATGAGCATATCCTTCAACCAATTGACTGATGTCTGTCCAAGATATTTTGTTTTAAAATAGAAGAATACACATACCAAAATGGATCCATAATTGAATGGATGTAGATTGTAGTTTTCTTTGGTCTTTGTACAATTAATCATCAATTGATCATGAAACCATCCACTTAGGTCAAGTGGGGCATGATTGTGGTGTGCATTATATGCTGCTCCATTGGGCACATTATTTTCCTTGCTAGAGTAATAGATTTGGTAGGCTAGCACCATTGTAGAAAATCTCATTACAGGGTCTAGAATGCCATCTATGTCAATTGATTGTCCTTCCTTCCTAGCTTTGGTGACTCTTACAACTTCATCGCGTAGAACTGTCCATATTGTTAGCTTTGTTCCAAAGTCATTGAATCTAGTTACCCTTTGGATGACTTCCTTGGTGATCTTGTAGGGTCGAACTGACTACATATACTCACTGTGTAATCTGTTCAATACAAGTCTTACCCAATCATCCTAAAAGAAGTGAGGAATGTATATTGCATGATGTAATGTGGTGTTCAATAGGTGTCTATGTTTCTTCTTTAATTTTCCATTTTCAAGGAATGTATAGAATACTTCATTTATCTTGTTAATTCCCAACAACATAATTTTTACCTTTAAATACACACTCACATCCTCAATGAGTAGTATGTCTGTAGGTAGTGAAGATAATGCTCTAGTATGGTTTTTAATGTTTCCCCTTAGTAAAGTAATCCTATAATATGGTTCCTTAGATTCCTTGATGTTGACTGATTTAATCTTGTGTATTCCCTAAGCCATAATGATTTTTCGGTTGGTTTCTTATCCTGTATTAATTGTCACTGATCACCTTTCCTCACTTTTGCCTCTACACCTCTAGGTGGGAAATATTAATTTGCAAGTATAATGATGTGCAACTAATAAACTACATTATTTCCATAAATTTTGTATAGTTCAAGAATTCGAGTTTGCAAAGTGACAAATGGATCTTAGTTAACCTATTTACATCCTTCAGTAAATCTCAATTTGCGTGCCAAACTGTAGAAAATCATGCACCTCTGGAAACATGCCAAAATATCAAATTTTGAAACAAAAATCTCAATTTGTGTGCCAAAAATATGAAAACCACTACCTCAAGAAATGTGCAAAAAAAAAGAAGAAAATCACTAACTCGGGAAACATGCCAAATATGGGAGCAATTTTTTTTTTCCTTAGATTCTAACAGTGTTCAAATTCGACAAATTTTATATGAAAATATACATTTTTGGGCGCTCTAAGCTCAATGGTGATGTTCATTTGGGGCCACAGTGCACCAAAAATTAGTGACCCCCAAATTCAATACAAAAAGCCTCTAAAAAGCCATAGATCTGAAAATTGATGCCAAATCTCTCAAGAACAAAATAGGAGCATAAAGATTTGGAGCTTTGACACCATGTTGAAGTTGATGAAAGATCAACCCCATAGCTCCCAATAATCACTTGTATGTAAAAACCTATCATAGAAAGAGAGAAGAAAAGGCTATGGAGGCTAGAATTCCCAGATCCATAGATGAGACATTCTTGATGAGCAAAAAGAGAGGGTGCTATTATCAAAAGTGAATGAATAAATTATAAAGAGATCAATCCTTATAAAAGGAGATCAAAACCCTAACAGGGTAAAAACCTAAGTTGCATGATAATAATTAATTATTATATGCCTAAAGTTTAGCTTAAGTAAACTAGAGATAATAAGTGACTTAATAATTAAATCAAAATGATTTAATTAATAAGGAAATATCTTATTACTCTAACAATATGAGTGAATACAATTATATTGTTTTCCAATAAGACTTCCAACACTCCAGAAGTTACCTCTAACCACCCCACAACAATTTTTTTATTTGAGGGAAACCTTATACACCTACACATCAACCTCAAATAAGTGTATATAGCCTTACACTTCTCATTTATACAAGTTCAATTTCTCATTATATTCTCTTTAATTTATTGAAGCATGCTACTTACTTTAATAATATATTTTCCTTTATTAAAATCCTATAGAGTAGTTGTTATTTGACTCATTTCTTACATTTATTCCATGGATTAGACCTTCTTCACTTTTGTTTCCTTTTAGTTTATCTTCAAATACATTTTACAACCCAATGTCCTATTTATATTGTATACCCACTAAGAGAACCCTTCTAACTTTTCTCCATTTAGATGTCACAAGTTCTCATTATATTCTATTTAATTTATTGATCAATGCTTCTTAGTTTTTTGCTATATTGCCCTACACTTATCTTGTAATTTAATTGTTATTTATCTCATTTAGTTACATTTACCCCATGGATTAAATATTCTTCACTTTAGTTTCCTTTTAACCTATCTTCAAATACATTGTACAACCCAATGTACTATTTAGGCTATCATTATTGTATATCCACTAAGAGAGGCCTTATAACTTTTCATCATTTATATATCACCATTTTTAGAGACCTTGATCATTAGTTATACATTTATTTTTAACATGATATGAATTTTTGTCTTCCATTGCTTGGGTCCTTTATACCCCTCTAGATAAGTCATTTTTTTGAGTGAATTTTTTCACTTAGGTCATAACTTTCCTTAAAAGTAATATCTTCCTAATTCCATATTATGGTTTACTTGATACATTTTCACGCTCTTAATTTTCTTCTTTCAATTCTTGTTTGACTATAGTCACACCTTTAAAAGTTCAATCTTCTAGCCAAATGTAATAATAAATTTCTATTTAAATTTAGAATATAATGCAACTTGTTCATTAATCCCATTTTTCCACTTGAAACACATGTTTATCAAATATACACATCATTAAAGTCATGTCAATAGAAAAACTACTTTTCCAAATGAATGTCTCAACAATCTATCCAATTCTCTATTTTATTTATTTATTGATCCCACCTCTTGATCTAAAACACAAATTTAACAAGGGGCGCATGCACCAAAGTTCCTATCTTCATGTTTTTATGGTTGACTAAAGTAGTATTGCATAAAGGGGAAGTTAAATTAGTTACAATTTTTAGAAAAAAATTTGTTGACGATAAACTTTTTTAGGTACTTAAATAAAAAATAAAAATTGTTGATTACTTAAATCAAAGTACCAAAATATGTAGTAAGTTTGAGGGGTAGTATTAATGGTATTAAAAATAATTAAGAAAAATTGTAAAATAGTAGCTAGTAAAGCATAGTGTAAACTTTAAAAAAATAACATTTTATGATTGTCAAAAATAAACATCAATATAAAAATAATAAGAAATATATATAAAATAAGAAATAAAAAACATTTAACTCTATATTTTAACCTGGTAAAATAGTTAGTAAAATATAGTGTAAACTTAAAGAAATAACATTTTACAAATTACAAAAATAAACATCAATGTAAAACTAATAATAAATATATTTAAAATAAGAAATATAAAAAATTTAACTCTATATTTGATTAAAATATCTAAATTATACAACTTAAAATACATTTAACTTTATAAATTCATATGACTTCTTCTTCATAAACTATCTTAAATAATAAATGCATTTAAAATAAGAAATATAAAAGATTTAACTCTATATTTGGTTAAAATATAACTAATCATAAATATATTTAAAATAATAAATATAAAAACTTTAATTCTATATTTAAACTTGGTAAGGAAAATAGATAGGGATAATTAATATTGATTAGACATTCATTTGTGAGGTGGAAGATAAAAATGATTGGTTTTTAATTTTATTTTTTACTATCGGTAAACAACCAAAGCTTAGATTAATTATTGTTATTTGTTGTAATTAATTATTTTTATGTGTTAAGGGAATTCAAACCCAAGACCTCCCACATGAGAGGCTCACAAGTTACCATTGTGTTGTAGGCTCTTGCATGTTTTTTTAAAAGGTTAATCCACTTGTCACAAACATAGAAAAGATAAAGTTGTAATTAATGCATTCATTAATAGACTTGTTAGAAAATATTTGTATTTTTGTTGGAGTAAATTGAATTTTTTCATTACTTTTTTTTATCATGGGCCAATACAATTTTCAAAATTTTATATTTTTCAATTTCAAAAGAACATTCAAATTAATATAACTTTTGCAAATATTAGTATATCTTCAATTTTTTAGATTTATTTAACTAATATGGAATCTAATGATTCCATTAGTTTCCTGCCAAAGGGAGAAACTAATAAATATACACATCACTTAAGTGGTAAAACAAATTAGGAATCACTTTTCCAACCTAACATCTTAATAATTTATGAAACTCTTATTTTATAACAATATGTTGATTTTTTTTTAATTGAATTTCCTTTTTGTTTATACAAAGTGATCACTTCATCATTCAACTAGATAAACTTCTCAAACCTATAAAAAATAATCCCTAATATTATAGTGAACTTAAACATCACAACTTTTATCTCACCATGATTTGATTTCTTCAACATTTTGGGATTGAGATTAATGGTGAATTTTCCTCCCAACCTCAAAGCCAGGAGGGGATTTTTTTACCATCCTTAAAAAATGAATTTCTTGTATCCCCACCTCAAAGAAAAAATTGAACAATAAGTTTTAAATTTTACAATTAAAAATATGAAGCTATCAATTAGGCTAACCTGAAAGAGAGCTTCGACCCAATTGTCCATGCCCAAAAAGGAATTTGACCTCGTGAAAACATAAAAGTTGAAGTAAAGCATGATTCTTAATGATAATTATTAGTTCCTGTCGATAGGTAGGATACTATAGCATCCATGAGATGTTTATTCTATAGTTTATCTAGCCAATGAAATCTCTGAATTTTTACATCTTTCTATTTAACTATAATTTTTCTTTATTACATTTGTTGTTCGTACAGTGAACAGTCAGTGTTCAAGGTTTTTTAAAAGCTTGTAGTTGATCAAACAAGGAAACATTTCTATTGAATTTTATTGTGCTCACGTACAACACAGTGACAACTATTATTGTCAAATCTAAAAGAGTCAAAAAAAGCACAGGTATTATTGCCAAATCTTGCCAAATCTGAAAAAGTCAGTTTTTTTTATAAATTTGTACCAAAACCCAAGATATTTGCTATGATTGATCTGTGATCAATGTTAACATTTAATGTAGTTTTTAGAAGAGAACTATCTACATTAAATGTGCATTAGCCATTGGGATTTTTAATTCCACAATCTAGAACATTCACATACTTATACAATCTCATGTCTTCTTAGAAGCCTCTCCTAAGTGAGGTTGCACATCAGGTGTGTGAAGCTTTGAAGCTATGAGTATTTTGTTACCTCTATTTTTTAACAAATATTGAGGTAAGAAATTTGCCTCCCTTCAAGTTATGCTTCAATTTATCCCTCATCTTCTTCTTATTTTATTTTCTAATTTATTCAAGTGTTGTTCATTCTTATGTGCATGGTATGATATTGAGTGGTAGTAAAACAAATGGATAAATTGTTTAGTCATTTTTTCTCTCTTCATTCTACTCCTTAGCATAGTATGGCAGTCTGTTGAAAGGGAAGCCAATAAATTTGATCTGTGCCATGTTTTGATTTTCAACATGTAGTTGATTCTTTGTGGGAAGGACACAATAGACTTTACTGGAAGATTTTGATAGTTCCTTCCATATATGTTCTTAAAACTGCTGAATTATTGTTATCTTCATTTACAATGCTCTTGTGCAATGATTGTATAGTTATATAAATTAGAATGGAGATTTTTTATTAATTGCTTTCTTATGTTCCCCTGGTGCATAGGACAGCATGAGTTGGAAATCTCTAAATCTTTAAAATCGTTTTGTATTTATGACACAATTCTAAGTGTTATAGGTTCATGCTACAGATCCAAATTAATTCATTAAAATGGAATATTACTGACTTGCTATTTTTTTTCATGAAATCACTACTTTCTTTGCTATTTATATTTTTGAGGATCTTCTAGGATTTCTGAAAAATATTTCAAGGTTTCTAATGTATTATGCATTTCTCTTCTCCCTCTAGCCCAAAAACTGAATAAGTTACTGAAACCAAAACAATGTTTCATGGAGTGTCACGGGGATCTAAGATGTGATTCTTGCACCCCATCATTTTAGGGAAAAGGAGATGTGTTGGACATGCCTTCTTTTCTTTTCTTTGAAGTGTTGGGAATGATGTGGGGATATTGATCCTTTATTACTAATTAGGAGTCAAATATTATGTGAAGGATACACAACAAAAGAAAATGGCAACCCCCAAGCTGATGTTCATTGTGATAGTTTCATTTTTCAATTGTTATTAGTTTTGTAACACGTATAATGGATGCAGGATGTGGTAGAACACATGCAAGTGAAAAATATTCTCTTTTTCTATTCACTTTCGTGCTTCTTTGCAGATAATGCTTTTATATGTTGCTGAGAAAGCTAGCATCAAAATTCATTTTTAATTCTAGTATTTGATTGAGCATCCAATTCAACCAAAGTCTAGTTGAGCTTCCATTTGCTAATAGTTGATTTTGATATCTTGCTTACCTAAGCTATCCTTGGTTAGTTTATGATCATTATTCAGTTTGTGATTATATATTTTTCTCTGTTACGGACTCCCAGCTTCCAAGCCTAGAGACTTGTTGGTAAACAAATTTGTCACAATAGAATTTTCCCAATGGAGTGTGTGGCAAATCGTTCACAACAGTTGGATAGGCCCTTGTTATGTGGCCTTCATCTACGTTTGGAGGGGCAACTCCCTCGTATGATATGATTTTGAAGCTTTTCGAATAAAGAATCTAAAACTCATGATGACAAATGCACCACACGACTCCAAGGCTTTCCCGAACTACTAAATTAAAACCGCTAATAAAAACAATCAAGATCTACACTTGAAAACTATTACTAGGACAATGTTGATCCACAAATTCATAAACATCTACACCATACCATGAGAATGCTCACTACAAAGAGAATCAACATTTCTAACAATTTAGATTTAGAAGAAGAGAACTCAAATTGCACGTTCCTTTATTTTCTTGCACCAAGAACTCAAGAGGAATTTCTGATTACAAAGACAAAATTTGTACATACTTTCCAAATATCATCTCCTAATCAAAATTTCAGCTTAGTGCTCCCTTTTTCCAAAGCCAAAAGGTCCCTTTACAAAGCCCAAAAGAGCCCTTATATAGACACAGAGGTTAATAACTACCCTTCTGTGGTTAGTAACTACCCCCCAAAGACGTGATTTGGATGAGGTTAATTAACCTCCACAAAAATAACCTATACAAGGAAAGCTTCCAAAAACAAAACTTTAGCTAGAATTACTAAGAATGCCTACATTGGAGATGTTGGTTGTGTATTAGATAACTAGTTTTGCACGTGGAAGCTATGTTGGAGCCAACTATAATTTGCAACTTTTCCAAATCTATTAAAGAAAGAAGAGCTCTGCTCATTTTCCAGAACAACTAAGTGGAAGATATGAAACTGAATGAACCTCTTCAAGGCTAGTGACTAACTTTGTTCCTATGTCCTTGGAAATTGAGGGTGACTGTGATAGCAAATCAAAGAACTTGTACATTGGGGATTGTTCTCTCCAGATGTCTTCGATCATTTTCACAAAATAGCTCATCTTTGGACGTAGGTTTGGAGAAAGAGAGACATAAACCATCGCAATCTGAAGCATGCCAAACAATTCTTCATCAATGTTTTTATACCACATTAGCTCTAGATCAAACACCTCTATTGTGAACAAAATTTATGTTGTTCGGAAGCTCTGCATCTCCTCTTTTGCACTACATACTTAACTCTGCAAACAAACTCCCTTTTGAACATCATTTACATTGCTCGAGAGCTAGATATCTCATCTTTAGCTATTCATTCTATTCAGCCTCCAAACCATAATTTTAATAAATTTATGGTCAAATGAACTCCGTTTTGGACATAAATTGTGTTGTTGAAATGCTCTTCTCGTCCTCCTTCACATTATCTTCAAGATTAGATTGCGGAATTCTCTAAATCTTCGGAGGTGGGCTCAAATTTATTCAATTGTGCAATGTTGTTGGGACCTTTCTAATTGCCAGATTAATTTACAAAGCCGCCAGTTGAAGCCTGTTATTTGGTTAAACAATTCAACCATAATTCAATTGTGCATTCTGTCAAACAAGTCACATTCAGTCCAAAAGATATGGCATCTATAGGCGCTTTATATCAATTTGTACAATCACTATCTTGCAATCATTGTGAAGGGATGATAAAATGTGCGCTGTGTGTATGGCAATTTTGTGACAAATATCTCGTCCTATAACTGGAGGGGGTTTCATCTCATGCAATACATCATTTAAATTCCCTATTGGAGATGTACCCATATAGAATGAACCTGCGATCTTTCATGTCTCCAACATTTCAACCAAGTTCCTGTGTCAGATTTGACAGGCTCTTGAACTCCCTTCTTATGCTATTCCCTTCAGTTTGTTTAGAGTTTAACTGTATCACCCTCAATGTGAACAATTAACCAAAAGGTTGCTGCACTTTGTAAACAATGCCTTTGCCTCTTTACAAGCACCAAGTAAGCATGTCCATACAAATGTATTAGGTTTTATTGGCAATTTAATGATAAAAATTTAGAGATTGCTCGAGATGGCCAAAAAGGCTAATAAGACTAGTTGTGCCTGCATAGTGATCTATCTTGGGGGTTATATTAGACTTGGCAATGTGATTGAAGTACCATCATCAAGTAGGCCTACATGACTATATGAAAAAAAAAAAAAAAAAACAAAGGATATATGATGGAGCTCAGCTCCAGAAAGCTTCATTACTTCAAAGAGTTCACGAAAATCCTTGTTGTTTTCACTCCTATGTTGCTGATCTCCAAATGTGCAAGCTAGGTGGCAAATAAATTTTGTCAATGGAATTCTGAGCCGAAGTGATCTTTTCAAACCTGATTCTCTTTCTTCGCAAAAACGTTACTCCATTTGAATCACATATGGAATTTTAAACTTTTGAACAATGAGGTTAATGAATATGTGTTTTTGGAGAGGTTAATTAACCTACTCCAAAATACGTAATTTGAAGCTTATCATTAACCTTTTTGAGAGGTTAAGAAATACATGTTTTTGGAGAGGTTAATTAACCTACTCCAAAATGTGTGATTTGAGAGTTATCATTAACTTGTTTGAGAGGTTAATGGTTAATGATAAACTTGAAAATGCGTAATTTGGGTCTCTCCATTAACCTATGATAACTTGTGGCTCGGAAGTCTGATTTTGAAAATTTCAAGTGCTGGGCAAAGCTGGGAATGAGCCGGAGATAGTGAAGGACAAGATCTTTCAAAAACTCAAACATGAAAAGACCAATTTAAAGCTTAAAATGAGGAAAATTTCAAAAATAACTATGGCTCAGAAATTGAAACAATTTTATAACTAGGCAACAAGGCTAAAGCATATTCATCCAAAAGCTAATTCGGATCTAGATGCCCTGTGGATGCTCACAAGAAGTGAATGGAGGGCACTTGGATGCTCTCTGGATGTGCTCATAGGAAGCGCATCCAGGGCACCTAGATGCTCTCTTCTTGTGAGCATGCATAGGGCATCTAGAAGCCTCCATAAGAATCTGTGCACCCAAACATCAATTTTGACATTTTTTCAAGAAAAACTTCTTAAGAGCACTTTATAACATGCGCTTTATATCGTATATTTATCATTTCTTGATTTAACATTGAATCATGAACTAAATATTGATTTTTTAATTGTAATGATTTTCTTTTGCATTAGAATCGTGAACATAAATGCATATGAAATGACTTATTTAATATTTATCAGACATCTTGGTCAATGGTGAAGTATCATACTATTGAATGATTTAATTTTGTATATTTCTTGCATTTCTTTGCATATACATAAACACATCTAAATACATCCTAAATCCTTCCAAAAAATTGCACATCCGTGCACCCAATTCACACATCCACATCTGCGGTTCGAATCAACAACTTAGATATTTTGAGGCTTACTTTCGCTATGCATCCAACTTGGATATTTTGAGGCATCTAAATTTATTCGCTGAAACAAGGAAATTGTACAAGGTTTGAAGATGCATAAAAATTGCCCTATCATTTTTTAGACCATTAAGAAGAGTATAAACACTATCTTCACAACCTCGTCAAAGAAAAAACCACACCCAAAACACACAGTTGCATTTGCATGAAAATTCCAACAGATGTCAATACTAAAAAACCAATTGTCAAATAGTGGCAGTGGTTGGAGTCCTAAAATTAATATGAAGAAGAGAATTTTTATCGTTGTTCAATATTACATGTTCTATTATTTTGGGTTAATATTGAATTGCAAGTTGAAGTGTGACTATGATAACATTCTTGTTGACTGTAACAACCAACTAATTCCATTACATATTTCTCAAAATGTTCATTAGAGGACATAATGAAGAATTACTGAACCAAATATACCATGCAATTAACGCATAAGCATAATTCTTAAGCTCTTTTATAGATATTTGTGAATTTTAATACACTAATATGAATATTCCTAATTATCTGTCAATGAGTCTAATATTTTTAATTATATTTGAAAGTAAGTCTGAGATAAAATTATAAAATTATAGAAATAATTTATAATTTAACATTAAACTTTTGCTTAAATTTCTTTTAATAATGTATAAGATATTAATGTATAAATATTTTTATTTTATTTTCACTTGAAATTTTCAAAACTTTTTTTTGTTAATAATTTTTTTTTGTTATTGCTTATAACTATATAAATAGTCAAACATTATGTCAATCTTTTAAGTTAAACAAGTATCACTAAGGTAATGTGCCTCTAAAATGGCAATTCATATATTACTTTTGAGTTATTTTTATTTTATGTTGGCGTAGTAAAATATTCTCAAAATTATGCAGGGAAACAAATTGATGTTCTATTATATGTTTTTTCTCTATTATCTACAAACTCTTATTGTTGTACATTTGTAGGCTAATACTAAACATTCTAAACATTTGTTCTTATATGTTTTTTTTCTATTATCTACGAACTCCTATTGTTGTACATTTGTAGGCTAATACTAAACATTCTAAACATTCGGTTCTTTTGATTTATTTAATTTAAAAGTATGAAGATTACTAATGAATTGAGAATAAAAAGTATTTCTTTCTTTAAATTTCTCCTATGATACTTTATAATTAATATTATATTAACTTTTTTTATTATTTATTTAATTCAACATTTTAAAATAAAAAAAAATTGGCAAATGTGGACGGGACCACAAACTATATATAAAAATAGCTAGTTCGATAACTCCATGGGGAAAGAACTACAAAGAAAACCCCATTTCCTCGTTGAAATACAAAAGAAATAAGCAGAAGAAAAGCAACCCACAAAAGATTTCCCCTACGACAACACAAACTACAAAGGGCTGCAATTGGAGACATTAATTTGAGTCTTGGATAAAAAGTTCTGCTAGAACAGGAAAGGCAGATAGAATAATTGGATGAGAATTAAGATTGGGATGTGAAGCAGAGGCAACAAACTCTACATGTTGATCATCACATCCCATATTTGCTAAATAGTCGGCCACAGAATTACCTTCCCTATATATATGAGATATCTGATACTCTCGAAACGAATCCAATAACCCCCAAATCTGTTCTAGGATATAAGTAATTTTCCAATTGAAAGAATTTTTTGAGAGATATGCTTTAATTATAATCATTGAGTCACCCTCAATATGAACTGAATGAAAACCATTTCTTCTTGCTAGTATTAAGCCAGCTAGCAAAGCGCGTGCCTCTGCCATATTATTTGTCCTTGGAGGTAAAGGTTGAGATTTAATTGCTAAAACCCTTCCACACTCATCTCTAATGCAAGCTCCAATTCTTGATTTGTCTGGGTTTCCACGTGATGCACCATCAAAGTTAATCTTAACAAAACCAGATAACGGAGGAGTCCACTTGACATTTGATCTATCAACTTTGCTGGATAATTTTGGATTTGAATGAGTACCCATAGGAATGCGAATAGCTTTCCAATTCTGAATGATACTACTATCCCAAGCTGATAAATAGTGATTAAAACTAACAGAAGCAATTGAAGAATTAATGCTTTCGGATATAGATTTCTCAATCTGATCTTTCACCTTGCTCATATGTGAAGAAACATGACGAAAGATATGCTTGTTTCTTTCCCACCAAAGTGAAAATATTTAATTTAACATTTATTTTAACAATGTCTAATATTTTTAGAATACTCTAATTTGAACTAGACGCAATGCGTCCTAATTTATTTATTGTTAGAGCAAAGCATGATTCTTGGAGGTGATGATGTAGCTCCTGTTTGAATAATGCCCGTGGTCAAGCATGTTCCTTCAGGGCCCGTTTAGCTCGTGGATTAGAGCTGGAATTAGAATACGGAATTCTCAAGATTCTCATATCCGTTGTTTGGGTCCACTGAATGGGAATGAGAATTAGAAAAAAATGGGATCCGGTATCCTTATTTGCCCCCAAAAACAAGGATTTGGTCTTCCACCAAAATAGGTGGAATTGTCCACATTCCCATTTTAATTCCATTTTAACAAAATCGAGCATTACAATTATTGCAAAAAAAATGTTTTGTCGGATCCGCGATGGACTAATATTTGGCGCTCGACCACATTTTTGGCCTCGCTCGTTCTCGCCTCTGCACATCTCACCTCATCTAGTTCACGCCTTGCTCGTTGCACATCTTGCCTATTCACGCCTTGCTTGTCTCGGCTTCTGCTCGTCCCGGCCTCAGCTCATTCTCTACACAGGTATGGACATTTCTTATCATCGATAGGAAAAATACTTTCAACCTAGGGTTTATCAAGTATGCTCGTTCTTGTTCTCTGCTCATTTTTGGAATCATCAACAGGCAAAATATGTTTCGGAATCGGATCTTCTATTCTGAAAAAATAGTTGTGTTGTTCCTTCTCTTTTCTATGTTAAAACTCCATTGCCCTCTTTGTTTGTTTTATGATTTGATCATGTTGTTTGGTGGGTTGGAACTATTTCTTGTCTAAGGGTAGATTCTTCAATACAAATCATAAATTCATACATCAGTAAAGAACTAGGTTGTGCCATACGATGATGCCCATGTCCTATAGCTGATGGTTGTTTGTTGCCGTATACCAGGATTTGTAGGATATGCTCAACCACCTCCACAATCTCTTGCCCAACTATGCTCCAAAACTTTTTAAAAAGGATGGCGAGAAAACCATCCGCCTTGGTGTTTTTTCACGACCCATGCTGAAAACAACTTGTCAAACTTCCTCACTACCAATAGGGGCATAAAGCATTTGATTCCGAGCCTCAGTAATCAAGCGTAGAATAACATCCAAGATATTTGAATCATCCTCATTATTTGCATGGTTTGAATTGAAAATATTCTAGAAATATCCGACAACTTCTTGCTTAATGGCTGGCAGGTTAGTTAACCTTACCCCATCTGCATTGTTGATAGAAGATATTTTATTTGCTGGGTTGTTTAACTTCAACTGAATAATGGAAAAACTTAGTCTTTCTATCCCCATTAGTAAGCCAATTCTCTCGAGACTTCTGATGCAAAAAAGTTTCCTCTCTTGCTAAATCCTCTGAGTACTGCCTATTTAAATTAGTTTCAAGCTAAAACTCCAACTCATGCATACTGTACTCAATAACTGTTGAATGCAAATCTGCCAAGTCTTGCTTCAATTTGAACTCTTCACTGAAAATGTTTAGAGAAGTTTCCCTGTTCCAAATTTTCCGTTGACCTTTAATATATTGCAACTTCTTGAAGAGGGTGAAGGCTTTATTTCCAGGTTTAATCTTGTGCGACTTCCATTCATTGCTGGGTCCTTATGATGTCTATCATTCATCAAACTTGCAGATTATGATAGATCTTGTAGGGGAGAAGGAATTCATCTTATGCAAGAAGGATCTAACATCCTTTTTCGACGCGTCCAAGTTTCACTGGATGTAAAAAGATTTCTCAAATTTCAATCAAGGATATATATGGGTTGATTATAAAAGTTATCATGAACCATTGTAGATTTGGAGGAATAGAAGGAAATAGAAGAGATTGGGTGGGTTTATATAATTGGAAGGTGACATGTAGTTTGACCAAGTTATGATTGCCACATAATGTGGTATATGAGGTCTTCTAATGGTTCCTTCAGTTGAGTAAATTTTAGTGTTGGTTAACCAAATGGTATATCACAATGATGTAAAACAAATTCAGCGGCTTGAATATTTGTAACTCAAGAAAATTCTCATAGATCAAGGTCGGCAATGTTGCAGAAACCAAACAAAATCCATATATTTTAGACAGTAGGATCTGAAGAGGAAACACATTTTACTTTTAGGGTTTCTTGTAATGCTCACTAAGCACATAGATGATGTAGGAACATCTGATACTAGTCTATCCCACACAACAAAAAAAAGTTGCATTCTTTCTTTTTCCAAAATTTTGTTATGGTCTCTTTTTGTATCTTCAAGCATGTTTTCAAGGCTCTCTCCACACATCTCCAAGTCTTTAAAAATTCAATGCAGAAGTTTTTGGGTTGGTGTCACTTTCATTTCAATATTGTTGTGTTGATTAGTGGCCCCAAATTTCAATGTTAAAATTAAAATTTGGAAAGGGGGAAATGTTAATGCCTAGATTGGTGAGTGGAGCATTTAATGCTGCACAATGTCCAAACTTTGATTTTCAAATGCCCATTTTTGGGAGATGTTGTCGCAGGTGCCAAGCATAGGAATGAATTGGAATACTGGAAGAAGTAAATGCTTGTGAGATACAATTTGAGAAATAGGGTGGTTTTAAATGCCCAAGAATGAAAAAAAATGAAAAATCAGAAATGAAAGAAAATCAGAAATCAGAAATTTGGAAAGGGGGAAATGTTAATGCCTAGATTGGTGAGTGGAGCATTTAATGCTGCACCATGTCCAAACTTTGATTTTCAAATAACCATTTTTGGGAGATGTCGTCCCAGGTGCCAAGCATAGGAATGAATTGGAATAGTGGAAGAAGTAAATGCTTATGAGTTACAATTTGAGAAAAGGGTGTTTTTAAATGCCCAAGAATAGAAAAGAATGAAACAAAATCAGAAATCAAAGAGAAGAGATTCAATCATTGGGGAAGTGACATAGTGATTTGCAAAGGAACAAATAATTTGCATAGGCATGAATGAGGAGAAGGGTATGGCTCCTTGCTGGAGAACATTAGAGAAAAAACTGTTTGTAAATGGGCATGAGGAGTGCATTTGGAATGTACTGTTGCACATTTCTTCACTAATTTTCTATAGCTTGAATGTTTGTAGTTAGAAATTGATGTTGTGGAAGCTAATTTGAAGTTTGGTATTTCCTGTGGCTTGTTCCAGGTTGGAGAATTTGTGACAACGTCATCTGTTCTTTCAAGGTGTTTGTTGTGACCTCTACTCGTGAACCCACATGGGTCACTTTCACTAGTAGAGGAAATCCCTCACACTCACATAATGTTATTACATTGTCTTCACTGTTGTAGCAACATTGTTTCTCCTCGTTAATCCTCATCTTTATCTCATCTTGTTTCTTTGTAAGCTCATTCACTTTCTCCTGCAGATGGCAGATATATTATGTGGCTTCTGACAGCCAATCAGCAATTGAAGATTGGCCCTGTATCATAGTCCATTCAAAATTTTGAATACTCATTATAGTCTTTATATTCCAGTGATCTCCTAATATACATTGGTATTTGTAGCCTTATGTTATAGAAATAAATAAATCTGCATTTAGTCATTAACAATGATCAAAGATAACAAATCCAAAAAGTTGGTTTCTCCAATTCCTCTAAACATAATAGTTCTATTGTTAAATATTATGTTAAATTCTGATAGCAATATCACAATAACAATAATAATTTTATTTCTATTGTAAGACTACAATAAGTAATCGTTTTCTTTACTTTTCATTTCAGTACACAAGAGATGGAAAAAGTGCATACCCTATTATCTTTTCTTGGCAACAAGGAAGTGAGTTGTGAGTATTCGAATTTCATGTCCATGTGTAGATATCATAAGAAGTAAACCCCTTTAATTTTTCTTTACCACATTGGCTGCACGAGTCATCTTAATCAAAATTTACTTTAGTCATTATCATTGACAGAATTCCATAAACAGATCTACAAATACAATTCTCAGGTAGGTGATGCAGCCAACAAACTTCAGGCTTTTATTTCCTCTTGAGCATATAAAGCCTTAATCTCTTCTACGTCATCATAACTCCCAAGGAAGACTGATGAACGTTCATGAATCTTTGCTGGAATAATGTCTAGTGCCTGCCAAATGTTACAGCAAAATGAGAAGACATCTAATATCTTTATCCCTCAATCATATTGTCTAGGGAAACTATTTATAATTTTGTCCTATTATCCTTTGAAAAGTGTAATTAGTTTTGGTTACATTACTAGTGTTCGGTCAATGGAAAACAATGCATACCCGTTTCTTTCCTGTGAAAGACTACCCCCCTGCCTGCTCCATTAAGAAAGACATTGGAAATACTTCATACAGTACACTGCCCAAACAAAACAGAAAAAAACATGGAGCCTTGTGTTTGAGATAAATACTAAATGTGCATTCCCAGCTGAAGTACCTATCACTTTCTCTATTCAGCCACCTATATCTAAAATAACTAACATTTATTTTAGTATGTGCAATTGATATTTCAATCTTTTCTTTACATGGGATTTATTTGTATTTTAGTAATTCCATGGATCTAATAAAAAGTTTCTCTACATTGGTTTTTGGGTGTTGATGGATGTACTCAAAGACAAACGCATTCTAGGGCACGTTGCTAAGAAGAGACGAGTCACTTGTGCTCTTATAGTTAGTCTTGCAGCCTTTGTCGCATCAATAGCAGCAATTGCACAAGAAAGTAGAAGATCCATATGCAAACGCAAAAGAGGCGAGACTCCCTTTTATAAACATATTGTCTATTCAAATGAGACTGATTGTCATGATCAAATTCGAATGAGTAGACAAGCTTTCTTTCATCTAGCAAATATTCTTAGGCAAAAAGGAAGCATCACAAATACCATGCACTTAACTCTAGAAGAACAACTGGTGATGTTTCTCCATACTCTTGGCCATAATTTGAGGAATCGTAAGATTGCTCACAACTTTGGTCACTCAGGAGAGACAATCAGCCGATATTTCCACAAGGTCTTGACGGCAGTGTTGGCACTCCATGAGAATTATCTTTTGCCACCTGGTCCACACACTCCTCCAGAAATTAGTGGAAAAGACCGTTTTGATCCGTACTTCAAGGTACATACCCTATTGGTAAACTTTTGTTGCCTTGAATCTAAATTATATTATTGCATGTCCTTTTGATTATAAATTTTCGTAATGTAGGATTGTGTGGGAGCAATTGATGGAACTCATATTCCGGTCACTGTTGATGTTGACATGCAAGCTCCATATCGCAACAGAAAAGGAAATTTGTCACAAAATGTTGTGGGTGTGTCTTCATTCGATTATAAGTTTCAGTATGTCCTTGTTGGATGGGAAGGGTCAGCTGTAGATAGTCATGTTCTAGCTTCGGCCTTGTCAAGATCTGATCCATTGGTAGTCCCCCCTGGTATGTCAAATATATTTATATACTAATGCATATGAAATTTTTAAATAAAATATATTAATATACCTCATTTTATGTAGGAAATTATTATTTAGTGGATGCTGGATATCCCAATGTACCTGGGTTTCTGGCGCCTTATCGTTGCACACGTTACCACCTAAAAGAGTTCTCAGGGGCAAACCCAGTAAACACTCCACAAGAGTTGTTTAACCACCGGCACTCATCGCTCAGGAATGCAATAGAGCGCACATTTGGCATTTTGAAGCAACGCTTTCCTATCCTAAGACATGCAACATCATATCAAATTAGGACCCAAACAAAGATTGTTTTGGCGTGTTGCATACTGCACAACTTCATCACCATAGAAGACGACATTACTTTTGAAGTTGACGTTGAAGAGGAAGATGACCGTGAGGGGATAGATGTATCAATACTTGACACATATGGGATGACTCAACATGATAGAGATGATTGGGGGAGGTTTTGAGATGAAATAGCAAAAAGGATGTGGGATGATTATAGAGCTCCATCTTAGTTGTGAAAGCATAGTATTTAGTACTAGTTGTAAACTCCATTTTTTGTTCGTGCATCTTGTTACAACAATCAAGACAATCTTATTGTAGCTCTAAATTTGAAAAATCATTTTGAATCATATTTTGAATCATTCCTTCTTTTTTCACAAATTACATGTGCTAGTAATCAGCAAATTGAAAGAGAAATTCTTGTGTTTTTCCATATCTTAGTTCAGTACTCAATACCCTGCTCAGTTAGTATAAATATAGGAGCAAGATAGAAGTTTAATATACAGATTACCTTGCAAAGGAATTAAATTTTTTCATAAGACTGAATGAAACACTGTATTTGATAGCATAGTTCAAGTAGTTTTTCATGCAGTTGTCTATGTATGTTTCTGTCGAGGTGCAATTGTCTATGTATGTTTCTGTATCTTTTAAGTTTTGATTTTTGTGGGACTTATGCAATGTTATTTAGCATTTGGACATAATCACCGGTTATTTTGAAAATTCTCCCCTGAATCTCACTTTTTATTGTAGAATCCAAGCGAGTCTGATTCTAGTTGCTAAGTTGGTCAATTCAATTGCTAGTTTTCATTCTAGTTTTTGACTCACATGTTATTGAAATAGAAATAAGTTATGTACTTTCAAGGTGATAGAGATGAAATATATGTGCAGTATAACAGACACACCTAAATATGTCCAGCATCATATGATTTTGTTGCATTCTGGTCTGATGAAGGTTCTGTGGACACAGATGAAGGCATGAAAGCCCGTATGCTAGTAGAACACCTTGTAGCATAACATTTGTAGTCTTTCTGAATCCATGTATGCTCTTGAATAACGTGGGTAGCAAAATTAATTGCAAAACATAGATGCTAAATACTAAAGAAAATGAAGTTCATCTATTTTTCATTTTAGCTTAAGAAATTTCATTGAGGTAGGGATTTTTATTATGAATATTGTTGGGCACTCAGTGTCCAATACAGCAAGAACAACATATTTAAAAGATAAAAATGCAAGATGCACATACACAACAAGAAACCAGAAAGAATAGACACTTTCTATAATAGGCTACAAAATGCAACAGATTTAGCATCATTTCTCAGCCACCAACCAATTGGCAATGACAGAGAATTGAGAGTACCGAGGAAATGGGTTTGTCTTGTACAAGAGAATTGATTTAAAATTTATTGTTTGCTGCTGTCCAGAAACATATTTTCAGTCACATTTATGCTTTCCATTTTCATTCATGTTTGATATGGGATATAGAATCTTGGTGAGCTGCTACTCAAGCATATTTCCCCATTGAGTTTTTTTCTGTTCCATCCACCATAGGCTAACTATTTTCTGGTAACTTTAGATGTTGCCTCCTTTCGAGTTGTCTATGCCCAATTACATTTTCTATCTTCAAATGAGTTTTAAAAGATTGTGTTTTACGTGTAATGACTTTCAAGACACTATAATACACATGTTTTTAACTTACCCTCTACAAATTTACACAATAGTTGATGTCATATACAATGCTTCTGATGAGCATGGATAATGATGACGTTCAAGTCGCTGAAACACCACCTTCTATGAAAAAGGTATTTTGGAAACCGTGTATGAAACGTAAGCTTTTGGACTTGCTACATGAACAAGTCACGCTTGGAAGGAAAGGAGAGGGAGGCTTCAAAAAAGAAGCCTGGACAGCTATTGAAAGAAAGTTTAATGCAAATATGAACATGAGCTTGTCTAAGGACAATTTCAAAAATAAACTCAAAACTTGGAAACAAGGTTACAGAATAATGAAGGAGCTGAAAAATACTAGTGGTTTTGCGTGGAATGAGTCTACGCAATCTATGGATGCTAATGAAACTGTTTGGGATGAGTTGCTTAAGGTAACATGTCCATTTGAATATTTTAATGTTATTTAATGACTAATTAAGTTATTATTGATAATCAAATGAAAAATTCTATATCTTTGACAACATGCAGAGGAAGGAATTTAAAAGTGCGAAAGTGTTTAAAAGGCAATCTTTCCAATACTATAATGACCTTGCCTTGATTGTGGGCAATGATATCGCTGAGGGTGCCATTGCCGGCACTGCACAAGAAGCAGAAGGACACAATATGGATGAGACAGTCGATCTTAATGATGATTATGACAAAATTCATACACCTATTGGGGCTGTTGTTGATCGAGATGCAGAAGATACAAGTATTCCAACATCCAATCAGTTTAGTGCAGCAACTGGGAAACATACTCGTTCAGCATCATCCTCAAGGAGGCCAAAGAGGATGAAGGCTACTATGGCTAATTCTATGGACGGGATGTCTCATTCAATCGATAAGCTAAACGAGACCCTCCTCAAGTCCCAAATTATTGAATTGAGTGAAGAGCGTAAGACAAAAGATTTGGAAAAGGTCTATGCTGCACTAAAAGCCACTGGTGAACTGAGTATGGGTACTTTGATTACGGCGTTTGACACCTTTGTGGCTGATTCTGATAAAGCCAAAGGGTTCTTGATTATGAATGATGATGAAAAGGCAGAATATGTTCGAATGAAGTTTTTAGGGCTTTAGTTACTATGTTTGAAATAGTTATGACAATCATTTTATAATAGTTGGATGTTGCTTAATTTTGGTGGTTCACATCACATTCGATGGATGTGACCAAGGATTTACAGATTTATAATCGTATGGTTTTATTTCATATAGTCCATATATTTAGTTGGCATTGTTAATTATGTTTTGATGATCTGAATATAATCGTATGGTTTTATATATCCATCTATTGTTGGCGATCATTATAGTCATTTCTATCTGCTTTTGAAAGTCATATTGTTGGAGATCTATTATTCAAGATCTGTTATTCTTCTTACTCATAGAGCTGATTCATTCTGGATGCCTCTAAAGAGGAATATTGTGAGCTCAATAAATGCTATTGATAGCACACAGGATAAGATCTTAATTGTTGAGGGCAAAACATTTTTACTGTGCAAAAATAGGAATGAAGCTTGGGCAGATTGATTTTTGGACCATCACATGTGCAAAGTGCTAAAACGTATACTAATGTGTTTCCTTACAAGATATTATGAGCTTTTCACATTGATCTTTTTTTTAACCGAACAAACTATGGTGTCAAGATCCTTAATTTTTTATAGTAACTTATCAAAACTAACATAAAAATAATACTAAGGTGCTTTTCTTACATTCTGAATTGTGGTCGGGATTTGAATTACCCAGTCCAGAGGTTTACTGTTACATCCTTGAATTAGCAGCAGCATGTTAAGCAGATTTTATTTTGAATACTTCAAAAACAAAGAAGAGTTGGTGATTCTTCAATCTTGAGCCCCAATTATGCTATGTGTGTTCCGCATTTAACCAAGTAGCGTCAATTAGTAGTAAGTTAACTTTCCTTTCTTTTATGAAACAGCTACAATTTTGTAACTTTCCTTTCTTTTATGAAACAGCTACAGTTTTGTATGTAATGTTTGCTTATATGTTGATATGTGACAAGTAGATTTGACCAGTTGGGTATGAGGTTTGATTTTCTGAGATATGGAGAGTGTGTTTCCTGTGCTTATTTAATTTAATTATCTTATAGGTCTGATAAAAAAATTTCTAATAAAGTTTTATAATTTTGTGAAGTCTAAAATCTTCAAATAGTTCATTTAGACTGATCATATTATATATTTGGCTATTTGCATTGTCTACATACAACTGCAGGGGCTGCTGCTCTGCTTATAATCCTATCTTGAATAAGTGGTACTTCATTCCACTACTTTTTTGCCCAAGTCATTGAGAATCCCAGTGGCAGCAATTGGGGGTTTCCTCCTTGTGCAGGGGAGTTCAATTGGGGATTTCCAATATTTTGCAGTATGCAATCCAATCTCAAAGCAATGGAGAAACCTTCCCCCATTGCACAAGCCAAGATCAAGCAGATTCATGGAATGTGGATGGGGAGGTTCCTTGTGAATATGCTGTGAGGTTGGCTTTATGGATGCCCACCAATGACACAGTTTATTGCAATGGGACTATCTACTGCCTCACCTCAACTAGGCCTTATAGTATTATTGCCTTTGATTTTGTCAATGGGGTCTGGAGTGAGGTCATGGTGCCTAGGGCACCATATTTGTTGTGTTCCTTCCTTTTTCAAAGAAGGAATAGACTTACTCTTGTTGGAAACGAATGAGATACTTATGTGACGCCCTTAATCTTTCTATCTTTTTGTAATCTCACTTTGGCACTGAACTTTTTTTTGTTGTACTCATAATTCTTTGTGGCTAATGTATGAATCACATTTCTTTTTCTATATCAATAGTATTGAAAATTCTATGCTCCATTGCATCATGTTGCTCATATTGTTTGAGATGTGTGCTGGTTGGAGAGCTGTTGTTGACATGCTGGTCAGATATAACTGTTGTTAACATGTTGGTTGGATATTAACTGTTTTGTTAACATGCTGGTTGGATATTAGATTTTAACTGCTGTTAACATGTTGCTGGTTGGATATCAACTGTTGTTAACTGTTGTAGGTTCAACACAACCATAGATCAAATTCATCTTAAAATCACGTGGAAGGGTGGTGTTCTGTTTGAATTTCACTTTATTGGACTTCATGAAGTTTGCCATAGTTAAAGCAAGTAAAGTTGAAACAAGTTAAGGTCATCTTAGCCACTTGATAAACATTTTATTTGATTATTTATTACATAACATTTATACATTAGTACGTATAACAATATAAATCCTCCTTGCAACTAATTTCTTGAATGTTTGTATGCTTGTTTGGCCTCTACACCAATTAAGACATGATGCATTGTTTTTTGATCTAGGATTCATGGATTCGAAAGTTGTGCCCATTTATAATTGCCCATGTGGTGCGGGGGCGTGCATATTAAAAGTGTCACGCACGAGAAAAAATCCTGGGCGCGAATTTTGGTGTTGTCCTGAGAGTAAAAAGGTTATTAATTATGACATGTTATGTATTGTATGTTTCAAACTAATGACATGTAATAATATTAGTATGAACTAATATTTTGTATTGCAGGGGAGCGGAGGTTGTGGACATTTCAAGTGGTTCGACTCTACAACTACTCATAATGAAAAAAAGCAGTGGAAAATGTGTAAGACACGAGAGGTTGCCAGAGCTAACATTGGTTCAATGACAAAAGATGAAATGCATGATGAAATGTGTAAAATGTTTAAGGCACGAGAGGCTGAAATTATCTTTTTATGCTACCTTCTATGTGTAATTATTGGCCTCTTATTCGGCCTTGTATTTTGGGCCCTTTTTCGACAATGAACTTAATACAGATAGAACTTTATTACATGTTTTGTGTTGCCTTTTGGCCTCTTACTTGACCTTGTATATTGAAACCTTATGCGAGAACAATTAAATAAAGATAGAACTTTGTTATATGTTTTATGAGTTGAGTTAAAAGAAAATTTGTAAATTTAATTTAGTTCCTAGTTTAAATTTTGAAATTATTAGACTTTCTTTTCCAAAATTAACGATCTCAAGAAAATTATATGAAAATTTGAAATATGAGAAATTATAAATAAAATATATTTTATGTTGTGTAAAAAATATTTGAAAAATACAAATAATATAAAGATGTTCAACAATTCTTATATATTCTAACTCATTTTAAATATTATTTTGTTTAAATATTGTACAATATTTTTTATATTTGTTTCTCACAACTTAAATTGTTCTAGTTAAATTAAAAGATATTTTATATTTCACAAATGTTATTTTATATTTATTTCTATTTTTTTAACCTTACATTTTATATATTTGTATTATTAGAAGCATACTTGCGTTTTCTATTTTATATTAAATTTTACAATACAAAATTTAGATAAAATTTGAGATTTCGTTGGTCTTAGATTCTACAATTTTCTTCAAAATAATAAGTTATAAAGTTATTAGAAATTAGTAGTATTATTTATGTTTAGCACTAAATTCACATATTATATAGACTTCAGAAAATTTTTACTTTTGTATTTTACATATAACTTAAAATTATCCATTTTAAATTAAATATTATCAATGCAATTATTCCACAATTTTGATGACAATAAATATAATTGCTTAAAAATATTCATATAATGTGGAATCATGCTAAAATGATGTATTAAAAATATATTTCATTCACATCTTTAAAAAAATAACTTGTTCATGTCGGTATTTCAATTCCAATTCCTAAATGTGCAACCAAACGGAGGAAATGCATATTCTCATAATGAATTCTTGGTGAACCAAACGGGCCCAAATCAAATTCCCAAAATCAAAACATGGATTTCAAGTTCCAGAATCCCAAATCAAGGATTTCGGATGCCAATTCTGATTTCATATTCCTGCAACCAAACGGGCCCTCATAGTAGCGATTTAATCCCTTTCTGACCACATTCATTGAACATACAAAATATGTAGTCTCTAAGTTACATTAGGATGCACATTCCTCGACTGTACAAAGTTTAGTCTGTAGATTGCATCACTGAATTAATAATAACTTCTAGTCGATAATCCAGTCCGCTTCGCATCCAACTCCCTTGCAGAAATGAGTAGCAAAAAATTTGAAACCTTCTTCGCATTGGATGGAACAGGAAGCCTTATAGATTACATTAACAGCACACCTACTTTAGCTCAAAAGACAGGACACAAGAATGCCGAAGAGCTTGAAATCAAAGAAGTGGGTGACGGCAATCTCAATTTTGTTTATATTATCAATGGACCTAAAGGATCTTTTGTTTTGAAACAGGTATTTACATTTCTTTTGCTCTTTTATTCCATTCAATTATTGTTATTTTTTGTCAGATTGAAGAAACATAAACTAGTACTCTGGCGGGAATTTTATCTATGTTTTGAATTCGTTTACTTGGTTTTAGGATTAACTCTCTTAGTGATCAGATAACTTTTCTGTGTTATGCTTTACGTTACGTGGCTTTGGGATTCGTTCTGTGAGTGATTAGAGCTCATATACAAATAGAGATGTGGGCACAAAACAATTATTTTATTTTGAAATATTTTTTTTTTGTTTAGCCTCTTATTGTCAGGGCCGAAGAAGAGGTTATCCTTGGAGAAGAGGACCTGGGTTAGGGCCGATAGCTAAAGATAATGACATCATTATGCTTACCGAGACTCATGAACATGATGGATGTAGAGTTCCAAATTTTGAAGGGTATAAGAAGGTATCACTGTGGAATGAAAAGATAGATAATGGTAAGGAGCATGGAGGCATCACCGTTCTAATAAAAGAAACTTGGAGCAGATTTGTAAACTTAGAGAAAGAAGATGTAAACAAGCAGTATATTTGGATAAAAATAACAGAGAATCAAATTTCTACAAGGGTGGCTATATGTTACTTCGCTCCAAAAGGCTCAAAAATATATATAAAACATAGATTGGATTGAGAAGATCTGTTTGTTGTGCTAAAAAAAGACATAACAACCTTTAGCTCTTTAGGGGAAATAATGTTAATAGGGGATTTCAATGCTAGAACAGCAAACAACCAAACTCTCAATCTTAAGGAGAGTTACAATGAAAGCAGAGATCCAGTTTGGCTCGAAGAAGAAGGGACGCAAAAATGGGAAAGATCTTCACAAGATAGCATGGGAAAGATTAATCATTTTGGTGTTGAATTACTAGGCTTATGCTGCCTATACAACATGGTTATATGCAATGGTATGGAAAAGTGGCCTAAAGCAGGAGGCATCACATGCAAAAGACACAATGGACAAAGTGTTGTTGATTATGTTATATGCTCGCAAGACTATGTCGCAAAGATAATTAACTTTGAGATAGAAGATTGCCCCATAGAGTTAAAATCTGATCATAACCCCATCTTGATAAGGGTGACTACTCACTTTAAAGATCAACATATTGTTCCAAAACTTTTACAGAAGAGGAAGATGATTCCGACTGGCAAAGTTTTAATGACACAAGAAAACCATGATACTTTTCAAGACTCTCTTTTGCGGCTGTCTAGGGTTCCGGGAAACCATCTAGAGTCTGAAAAACAACATTTCATGGACAAGGATAATCTTGTTCTTACTATCATTAAAGCATTAGAGGAGTGTAAAAGATCTAGGGCCACAAAAGAAGCTAAGAACACTTTTCCGGCCAATCCTTGGTTTGATGAGGAGTGCAAAATGGCAAAAAGGAATTGGAAAAAAAACATGAACAAAGAAAGTAGAAAAGAGTATGATCAACTGATTAAAAAGAAGAAAGAAGAGTATGTGAACAAGAGAAGAATAGAGTTGATTAATCTTGGTAAAAACAACCCCAGAAAATTTTGGAAAGAGCTTTAGCAAAGAAAAACTCAGATAGTGAATAACATAACAGGAACCAAATGGCTGGAATATGCCAAGACTCTCTACGAATGTGATCTAAGAGAGTGTAGTACCATGGAAACAGAGACTACAGGGGAGTTATTCAGTGAAAATGATATTATTCAAGGCATTAGGAGGTTAGCTGTTGATAAAGCGCAAGATATAGATGGGCTACAAGCGGAATACTTAAAATGGGGTGTTGAAATCCTCACACCACACATCACTAAGATTTTCAACAGTGTCAATAGAGAAGGTTTTCCTGTAAAATGGACTACAAGTGTGGTGATCCCACTCCACAAAAGTGGAGATATAAACAATCCTTCTAATTACCGAACCATCATGATCAATCCACTATTTGGCAAGTTATTTGGTAGTTTGGTAGAACAAAAAATCAGCAACTGGGCTAAAACAGAAGGCAAACGTGCAAAAGGGAAAGCAGGCTTTAGACCGAAACACTCTACTATAGATCACGGCATCACTCTCAAGCATTTGATAGAGAAAGTTTGGGACACTCCGGGAAATGAGGCTTTTTGTTGTTTCGTGGACTTTAAAAAAGCTTTCGACACAGTGCCACGTAATAAACTATGGGATAGAATGGTAGAGCTGGATGTCCCTAAAGAACTTAGGTCAGCGGTTTACAGATTATATGAGTAGGTCAAAGCTAAAATCAGAACGACAGAAGGGATATCAGAAGATTTTGACAGCAACATCGAGGTTAAGCAAGGGTGTCCGCTTTCTCCAACACTATTCGGGCTCTATATTGACAAGTTAGAAGAGTGGATAAACAAGACCAATGGTGAGGGGGTGCAGTTGGCCCACTTCGTGATAAGATTGCTCTTATATGCAGATGATCTCATAATTCTTGCTAGAATAGCTAAAGGTTTGAAAGAGCACTTGAAAGCACTAGAATTTTTTTGTCATGATGTAGGAATGCAAGTTAACACTAGCAAAACCAAAATTATGATCTTCTCACTAAAGAAGAATAGGGGCATACAAGACAAGTTTCTGTTTGAAAATAGCCCCCTTGAGATTGTGGAAGAGTACAAATACTTGGACATCAATTTTCATAACAAACTCAACTGGGATACTTGTAGATCGAAAAGGATCCAAGGGGGCTGGAAGGCGTTATACTCTTTACAAAATAAGTGCAGGAACGCAGAATTATGGGATTGGACGACCATGAAAACTTTGTTTGGTTTGTTGGTCACTCCGGTTATTCTATACGGATGTGAAGTGTGGGGCGGTAGTATGTCCAAATAGAAATGGTGGCAAGTAGAAAGAATTCAAAAACACTTTATCACATGCAATCTTAAAGTCAAGACCATAGTTCCGTATGAAATCCTTTTGGCGGAGGTGGGTTCCTTTCCATTAGAAGCCGTCGCATTGATCTGAATGCTAAGCTATTTAAAGAAAACCCAAGGTCTAGAAACACATTGTTGGCCCAAGTTGGTAATAGAGGAAAAACTTGTGAGGCAGAAAAGCACATGGATGAAACAAAATGACAAATGGATGCAAAAATGGGATATCAACATCCAAGCTTACCCGGATAACATTAAAGAAATAAAAAAAATTGTCAATGAAAAATTTCGCAATATTCTGTGGACAAGACACATAGGGAGGAAAAAATCTTATTACATTAAAGAATTTAATCCCACTTCTAGTCATGATGAAAAGGCCTATATAAGGGCACCTATTAACTGGAAAGCAAAAATGTTGATGGCACAAATTAGAACTAGTTCACATCAGCTGTGATGTGAAACTGGTAGATGGCAAGTTCCAAAGGAAGAGTGGGCAGACAGAACATGTTTATTCTGCAATATGGGAACAGTGGAGACAGAGCAACACTTTGTCATGGAATGCTTGGCTTACAACGACATCAGATTTGATTATACAAAAATTCTGCAGAACAAGGACTTCAACTATTTATTTGAGGAAGATCAAGCGAAGAGAACAGCAGATTTGATTTTCAAAATTCAGAGAAGAAGAGACAAGTTAACCAAAACTTTGCAACTGACTAGTTTGGCTCCTGACTCGGAAGGGCGATTGCATGGGTCCCATAGACTACTTTAGTCTCGTGGACGTCATTAAAATCTATCATATCATATCATATCATTGAAATTACGTAAATTGAAACACATTTTTTGCATAGTTACTTATGTGCTGCTTTCATTTACTATATATCTGTAGATCCATTCTGCTCTGCTCTGTTTATTATCATAATAGAGCATGTGAAAGTGTGTACGTGGGTGCGGGCAAGGATTTAGTCATTATTTATTGCTTCAAATTTTATTACAGATAATAGAGCCAATTTTTGGGTATTTGACCTTTGAAACTAAACACTTTTAAAAGAATTTTCTTCTAGTCGTCGTAGTAAACACTCTTGTTTCAGCGTGACCGATGACTTTTACAGAAAAAAGCAGCACAGCTCTTGATCTTATCTTTTAGGAATTAGGTTTCAAGGCTTGAATTCTAGGGCTAATGGTTATGGATTCTACTTATTACCGAGTATATAAAATCTTAAATCAGGAGAATCAAGCTGCCTTTGTGGAAGAGTGAGCAACAGCTGTTTGCTTGTTTCTCCCTAATGTTGTGGAAATAGGTCCCAAAAGGAAAACAAAACCTAAAGTGGACTTCCTGTCATTCACAGAACTTGCATATTTTGCATGTGTATATTCGTGTGAAGAACATTGTAATCTTTTAGTAGTCTAGGTCATATTCTGTTGTGACCATATCCATCTCAAAACAATCTTTATTGCTTTCCAACAGGCACCCGCAGTTCCTGCAAAAAATTTAAAAACACTTGCTGACAACATAGTTGATATTGGACCTTTTGTAGGTTTAGGTACATGAGACTGTCAATTGGTGATTAATAGTACCATTTAACTGAACTGATGAATCATTGTGGGAAAGTTGCATTCCTATTTCCATGGGGTTTGGCATAGGCTTGCACTCTTCAATCTTGAATTTCTCAAGCAATGCCTTGGGATATTTCATTGTAGAGACAAAATTTTAATTCTTTTATTGCAACACTCGAGGTCCAAGAGAATGATGCAGGAGTTGGGAGATTTGTCATATCAGTCGATTGTTTGAGATCATTCTTTATTGTTGCATTTATCTGTGGAGAACTCCCTATGATGATTGAGTTGTTGACATATACAATCAAAATCGTAGTTTGTCACATTGCTTTTTGAGTTAAGAGATTAGGTTCTTATGGATTCTTCGTGAATCCATGTTGAAGGAGATTCTCATTGATCACGATGTATCAAGGTGGGGGAGCTTGCATTAGAATTTAGAAGGATATCACAAGTCCAATTACATTTTGCTACTAACTAGGTGTACTACACATCTCAAGTTGAGTCATGTAGACCCTTCTTTGAGATCTCCCTTAAGAAAGGCATTCTTGACATCTATTTGATGAAATTTCCAACCAGATTGTGTTGCCATTGTGAAAAGTGTTTAGACAGTCTTGATTTTTGTTTTGGTGGCAAAAGTTAAATCATATTCATTATCTTCCTTCTTAGCATAGCCCTTAGCCACTATTTTAGACTTTGTACTTGTTGATGCTATTGTCTATTTGACATTTGATTTTGAAAACCCATTTATGTCAAATAGTTTTCTTCCTTGGTGGAAGATTAGCAAGCTCCCATGTCAGCGCTTGATTCAACAATTACATAATTGTATAAATCGCGCCAACTCAAAATGTTGCAGCCAAATAAACAACTTTTAACCTACATCGCACCATTTCAACAATAGTATGATTATCTCTCTTTACATTTTGTCGAGGCATTCAAGCAATAGTCAAATATCTTTTGATCCCATGTTATGTTGCAGCCAAATAAACAACTTTTAACCTACATCGCACCATTTCAACAATAGTATGATTATCTCTCTTTACATTTTGTCGAGGCATTCAAGCAATAGTCAAATATCTTTTGATCCCATGTTCTTGTAGGCTATGCCTGTTGTTTTTATAATCAGATTAATGAATAATGCAGATTTAAATTAATTCACACAAATGCATAGTATATACCTTGGGGAAACCTTCCAACTTGAAGGTGAAAAACCAAGAATCAATATCTCTTGTATATATGCAAATAACTAATTATAATGTGACCGAGCTATATGACCATTCATAAGGCCTGATCTGCAATAGTAATAACCTTCGACTCTTCAATACAATATTCAATCTGAATTGACTGTCATATATATATATATATATATAATTGCAGTGATCACTGTGAGTGTTTATAGATCTGTAGGTACATTTACTGTATAGATATCATGATCTGCACTCTTCTCTTCATGCGATAGCTATCCTCAGCAGTCTGATCGTGAATAGATAATATGTAAATAGCTCTGTATATACTGATCTTTCTTATGGATGCCACTATATATATTTATATATATATATATATATATATATATATATATATATATAGAGAGAGAGAGAGAGAGAGAGAGAGAGAGAGAGAGAGAGAGTTTCTGTTAGTATCTTTTTTTTGTTGATGTGTGTAGATTGTCTTTGGTGCTTTGAGAAGACAATCTTAGTAGCATCTTATATTGGTGAGTCATGGGGTTTGGGAGGAGTCACATCCCTTCAATAATAATTATTGAGAGAGAGTTTCTGTTAGTATCTATTTTTTTTGTCACTGAATGTAGATTGTCTTCGATGCTTTGAGAAGACAATCTTAGTAGCATCTTATATTGGTGAGTCATGGGGTTTGGGAGGAGTCACATCCCTTCAATAATAATTATTGTATAATTATTAACTGCACCCATTCTAAATAGTAATCATCGTCAGTTAGTAGATTGTACATATATAACTGGTTACTTAGTGAAGTCAACATAATTAATTATTATCAAACTCTTTCTCATCCTTCATAAGTTGATAGATAATTGATTATCATCACTTGAGAGGATTTGATATGTTTTGGTTAGTCCTCCTAAAGCTAACATCAACGTTCCCTCTTAGCTAGGGAGGCATCTTCTCAGATATTTGAGTTATAATGTCCACCATGGCTACTCCTAAAGGGTGGCTCTATTATGGCTGCTCCCATGAATGGAAATGCAAACAAACATAAGTGCTCATCATGGAATCACTCAACATGATGTCATCACCTCATCATGGCGTTCACCATGGCCACTCCTAGAGGGTGAATCAACACAAGGGCCAAGTCACGGAGTCTCTCACATGACCTTCACCATAGCTACTCCCAAAGGGTATGTCTATCATGGCTACTCACATGAATGAAAATGCAAATGAACACAAGTGCTCATCACAGAATCACTCAATTGATGTCATCATCTCATCACAACATTCACCATGGCTACTCCTAGAAGGTGAATAGACACAAGTGCTAAGTCATGGTTTTTCTCACATGACATCCATCAGGGCTACTCACAGAGGGTGGAACAATGGCTTTCACCTCAAACTTCCCTTTTATAGATAAGAATGTATTAACAAAGGCTTGCACCTCAAACTTCTCCCTGACAAAGAAGAATACTGTTGATTTCCAGGATTTGTTGCAAATGTACTAACTACTAGCCACCATATTTGGTATGTATTTTCCAAATGCATTGATCTCTTTGAATTTGTACGAGGAATAAATCGAGAAGAGACATATCTCTTAATGGGACATTTCTATAGTATATACACTAATATAACTAATATAATGACAAACTTAACCATAGTTATATATCTATATTATTGTGATTTTATCAATTTCTCTTTGATCTCACAGGTTTATCCTACTAAAGCTACCAAAACATCAGCACTCCTTCTTAGCTAGGACGGATAAACACATGACACGTATTACACCATTGGTAATGTTAGGTATGGCAGATTTTAAAGATATCTTTGATCAGAAGATATCCATCATTTTGATATCACATTTGATATCATGAGCATTGGTCTCCTAGAATATCAACATTTGATATTAACCAAGTACCCAAAAAAGTTTTAGATATTACATTTGATATCATGAGTATTGGTCTCCTAGAATATCAACATTCAATATTCACATTTGATATCATGAGCATTAGTCTCCTAAAATACATGATATTCACCAATTACTCAAAAATGTTTGATATCTCATCTGATATCATGAGTATTGGTCTCCTAGAATATTAGTGATATTCACTAAATACTCTTTGAGTAATGGCCTTCCGGACATCAAGTTGTGTGATATTCACCAAGTACTCTGTGAGTAATGGCCTTCCAGAACATCAATTTGTGTGATATTCACCAAGTACTCTGTGTAATGGCCTTTCGAAATATCAATTCGCATAACATTCACCATGTACCCAAAAAATGTTTATAAGGTATGTGCACACACATTCTCATAATGCTTACCATATAAACATCCAACATGTAAAGCATAATCTATCATGATCTGCATAGATATTGTAAGATATCCATCATAAGAGAAAATTAAGTTATTGTAAGATCGTCACCTTTCAATAACTTCTGCAAATAAAAGTGACATCATTTTGAAGTCATCACTTTCTCATGATGTAAGTAGGGGGTAGGCCCATAAAAATCACATAGTCACTAGGTATATTCATGAATCACAGTCCTCTTGACTGTTACGATTTATTGATCACTTGAGAATCCATTTCAACATGGTTTACTCCCTCTGAATTAATATGGCTGAGATCACCGAATGTTGACTGAATCATGTCCTCTATTCACTCCCTCTCTTTCAAGGTTGCCTCTAATGAAATGTCAGGCTCCCTCTAAATTGCAATCTCATTCTTCCTGAAATAACATTCTCAAAGGAAAAGATCAAGGCACATGGCTCTTATAGTATATACAAAAATACAAATAAGAGAGAGACTTCATTGATTAGTTAAATAAAATAATCAAGGATAATAAATAATTCTGCATAATAATATAAGATCATTCCAATGTGATATAGATAAATATCTAATTTAATACTTAAATCTATATTCACTTATATTCATAAGAGATTATATTACTATCTTGTTGCACATCAACTAATCCTGTTACATTTAATAATGTGAAATTATTAAATTAATAGATATTTCTACATATATATGCATTTTATATTTATTAGATATTTGATCATTTTGTCAAATTTAAATATTTATTAAACATCATCCCTTTGAATTAACAAATATATCAAAATAATCGAATATAATTAATGTGTGTGTGTGTGTATATATATATATATATATATATATATATATATGTATATATATATATATATATGTATATATATATATATATATGTATATATATATATATATATATGTATATATATATATATATGTATATATATATATATATATATATATATATATATTCGATAATAATATCTAATAAATATTGATTGTATAGAAATCAATATTTTTGAAATGAACTCATACCTTTATACTTACCTTTCTTTACCCACATGTACCTTGGTGGTCATCTTATTATATTATATCAGCGTTATTTTCAATCTACTTTCATATAATATAAAGATCTTTCACCCTATAATGCCGCCATCGTGGAAGTAGTTCAAGAAGGCAACGCCATCGATATAGTTCAATCCTTATGCTATATCAGTTTGATTTATTTTTGTCTTATATTTCCCTTAGTTAAACATAAATACCCAAATTGTAGTGATGGCTTGTGTATGATCCAACATGATTGGCCCCATTTCCCCGTCCGTGGAGTCCAGGTGGGAGCATTTGTGTAGATGTAACAATTGGTTTGAGAACAATTAATCAACTTTCACCTTCGATGGCAAGTGCCACGTGTGAATGGATGAAAACAACAGGTCAAATGAGGGGAATTCGCCCTTTTTAAAATTTATTTTTCAAAATCGTTCTCCTCGTCTCGCACGAAATTCTTGCCTCTGTATTTGACATTCAATGTTTAAAATTGAAGTTTATGTACCTCAAACTGTAGCTTAAAAATTCATCGCAGACATCAGATGGAAAAATATATATAGGTGAGTTGTGACGCATCATCTCCATTTGAACTGTGGGATAAAGAGTCTACCATAATATGGTGTGGTAGAAGATTGGACACACGTGTATAGACATATGGTTCTATGGATGAATTGTCAATAGGTTTTATTGATCAAACAGAGCATTTCACAGGAGAAAATCAATATCATGACCTGATGCAGGAGCATCTTGCATGGGAAAAAAAAAAAAATTTAAAAAAAAAATTTGAAAAAAATAAAAATAAATAAATTGTGGAGGAGAGAGAAAGTGACGAAAATTAAAGGAGAAATAATAAAAATAAATAAAAAGGGGAAAAAAGGAGAAAAGAAAGGAAAAGGGGATTTCTATTTTCGAGGTGCATAGGTGGCATAATAGAAAAAAATAAAAAAATAAATGGTTGTCATTTCATTTATCGAGGTGTGGGTAGAATTCTAGAAAGTTATGAATATTGTAGAAGGTTATTGAAGTTGTAGAAGGTTGTGGAGGAATTCTAGAAGGTTGTGGATAAGTCATGCATGGGGTGGTAAGTGCCTATTTAAGCAAGGCCTATGAGCATTTCTAATCAAGTGCGAGGAGTAGAAGCTCGAGGAGTAGAAGCTCGAGAAGTGGAAGCTTGAGAAGGAGAAGCTTGAGAAGGAAAAGCTCGAGAAGTAGAAGCTTTGGAAGGAAAGCTTGGAAAGGTGAAAGCTGTGGAAGGTGTAGCTTGGAAAGCTTGGAAGGCTTCAAGGTGTGAAAGAGAAGGAGGAAGTGAAGAGTGAGTTTTCTTGAGTCTGTGGACAGAGCGCCGAATGTGAGGCAGTTTACAGCAGGATTATGGTGGAGTTGTGAGAGTGTAGACAGAGCGCCGAATGTGAGGCAGTTTACGCTTGGATCTTGGATAAAGTTGGAGAAGAGCTAGTGGATGCAGTTTAGAAACAAAGAGGTTGCTTGGTGGCTTGTGAGCACAAGTTGAGATCTCAAAGGTTTCTACCAGAGTGTGGATCTAGACTAGCTTGGGTTTGGATTAGATCTTGAGAGATCTTGTAGAAAGGTTATTGTAATTGCTAAGGATTTTCAAGTTTAATAAAATTTCTTGGGAAGCATTTTATCTCTCTTTGTCTTTATATTGTTGCATTCTTGGTTATGAGTTGGTCAGTGGTATCAAAGCCGTACTTTATCAAGTGGTATCAGAGCGTACCTTCATCAAGTGGTATCAGAGCATACCTTCATCAGTGGTATCAGAGCGTATCTTCATCATGACCATTAATAGCTGAATGCAGAAATGCAATATTTAACTCAACATCCTTGTAGAAACATTTAGTAAAGCCATTTCAGCTTGTGGTAAATATTGATCACCGAATCTATATTAAAAAATTGAACTCTCAAATCCATTATCTTTGGCTTATGTTTGGTTTTCTATTCAAAGAATTTGAGAGTTCTCTTGTAAAAAAATTGTTTGGTGCACATCCGCGGCTAATATTTCTATTTCATAATAGATGAAAATTCCTTTATTCACTGAGTTTAAGGATTTACTGAATATTTTTTGCTGTTGTGTCCACTATATGTTTTCCCAACCTCTATAGGGATAAACTCCTCCTAGTATTAGACACCTTTTATTTAACACCCTATCAATGGTGCTCTGAATCCCCCAAAACACAAATAAACTCCTATCGTGCCATGTTGTGAATTAAGGAGTTGCTCTTCTTGTGTTGTTTGCTTCCCTCAGCAGCAACAGTAATAAATAGAGAATTCAATGCTGTGTCAATCTAGCCTGCCTATAGCAAACCGATGTGGACCATCCCTTTGAATGTAAAAGTTTTCCCATTATCATGTACATGCTTCCTTTTCTACATTAGCAGTATGGCTCTGATACCATGTTGATTTCCTGGATCTGCTGCAAATGTACTAAGCACTGCCATTATATTTGGTATGTATTTCCCAAATGCATCGATCTCTTTGAATTTGTATAAGGAATAAACCAAGAAGAGACATGTCCCTTCATGGGATATGTCTATTCATTAATATAATTAATATAATGACAAACTTAATCATATATATATATATATATATATATATATATATATATATATATATTATTGTGATTATATCGATTTCTCTTTGATCTCATAGATTTATCCTGCTAAAGCTACCAAAAAATCAACAAATACAATATAGTACATCTCAAGGAATCACTGATGTTGAGACTCCTTAGCAAGGACTTCATCCTCTAGAACTTCAAGCTTGTCTCAAAAATGCACAAACTTAACTCTGGCAAGGGGCTTGGTGAGAATATCGGTCGTATGATCATCAATGCTAATGTACTTCAACTGAATAACATTCTTTTGCATTGTATCTCTAATATAGTGATATTTGTTCTTCACATGCTTTGTTCTGTAATGAAACACACGATTGAAATAAAGTTTTCACACAACTCTGTTTATCACAATGAATAACTTTAGGATCCAACAATTGTCCAAACAATCCTGCAAGAAGCTTCTGAAGCCACAGTGCTTCTCGTGTTGCTACACTAGCTGCAACATATTCAACTTCCATTGTACTTTGAGCAATGCATGACTGTTTCTTGTTGTACAGGGGAATCATAGCAGATCCTAAATTGAAACAACAACGAGATGTGCTCTTTTGATCAATAACACTTCCTGCTCAATCTGAATCCTTATAGCCCTGTAAATCTATGTAGACATTGGAAGAATACTTCAAGCCATATCCAACTGTGCCATGCAAGTATCTCAAGATATGCTTGGTTGCAACTAGATGTATCTATCTTGGTTCACACATTAATTGACTAAGTGCATTCACTATATATCAAATATCTATTTTAGTGTCAACTAGAGACATCAAGGATCTAATCACTTCTTTGCACATAGTAGGATCCACAAGGTCTGAATTAGCTACGGATTCACTCAAATTCTTCAAGTTGGTTTCCATTGGTGTAGACACAGATTTGTAACCTAACATCACAATTCTCTTTAAGATGTCAATGTTGTATTTTCCTTGCCTTAGGATGATCCCATCAGATCTCTGCCATACTTTCAAACCTAGAAAGAAATGCATGAGTCGTAGGTCTTCATCTCAAATTTTGAAGTCAAGTCCTTGTATCTAGACATGAGATGTTCTTCCCCAATAAGAAATTTCATCAACATATAGAACCAAGGTTAAGTCTTGACCATTGACTGCTTTGAAATAAAGATTCAGATCTGCATCAATTCTTGTAGAATCCCAGACTAATCAAGTATCAATCCATTCTTTCGTACCATGCTTGAGGAGTCTGTTTAAGACCATCTAAAGTTTTCTTTAATTTGTATATATGAGACCCTTTTTCATGAATCACAAAGCCTTTATGTTGCTCAATGTAGACCTCTTCTTCAATAACACTATTGAGAAAAGTTGTCTTCATATCCATCTCATGTAGCTTCGATCCGTTTGTTGCTGCAATGGCAATGATAGTCTTGATAGAAGTACACTCAGCAACTGGAGAAAATATTTCTTCATAGTCTATTCCTTCTTTCTGAGGGAAACCACATGCTACAAATCTTGAATAGCCACTTAGAAGATAGAACTGATTTCCCTTTAGGTCTAGGTACAATATCCCAAACATCATTTTGAATAATGGAATGATATTCTTCATCCTTGACATCTTTCTACGCTTGTTGATTTGAGGCTTCCTCAACACTAGAAGGTTTAGTCTCAATAATATTACACGTTAATGCAACATAACTAGAGAGTTTATGTGGTCTTTTACTTTCTTTAAATGTGTTTCTAGGAGCTGCAAACTTTTCTACCTCCCGCATAGTTTTCCTTGCCCAAAGTGGTTTCTTTTTATTCACAACAATACCTCTAGTCTCATTAGTAGGATACAAAGGTTCAATTGGATCATTATTCTCTTTAGATTTTGTGGACTCCCTCTGAAACTTAAGAGGTGTGGCTTGTTACAAGCTAGGGTTTCCATTGCACTAAAAGATTGACCTATCAATGCTCGATACAACCACTAGACTTATAGAACATAAGAGGTGGTGTAGCCATGTCACAAATCCTGATGGGGAACAATGGTGGTTAGTCCAACAATCCCCCCCTCAATGTTACCGAAGGATATTCAAACTTGTGACCAAGCTCTGATACCCCTTGTTACAAGCTAGGGTTGTCGTTGCACCAAAAGATCAATTGGTCAATGCTCGATACGACTACTAAACTTATAGAACACAGGAGGCGGTTAAGCCATGTCATGAATCCTGAAGGGGAACATTGACAGTTAGTTTGACATGGTCAATTTCCATGTCTTGAGAAATTTCTTGGTCATCATCTATCTCAATGCATGAACCTTTAGATTTTTTGAAAGCAATATCTTACTCAAATGTAATGTAACTACTTACCTTTATCTATTTTTGGCCAGGAATGTAAATCTTGTAGGCTTTATATTCTTGCTAGAAGGTTCCAACTTCATTCTTTTGCCCTTAGGTACATGGACATATATTGGACAACTAATAATCCTTAAATGACTAACATTAGGCTTAACTCCTGAAAAGGCTTCTTCTGGAGTCATAGTCTACAATATTTGATGAGGACATCTATTCTGAACATATACTGCAGTTCTGGAGGCTTTTGCCCATAGGAAAGTTTAAAGGTCTTCATTATGGATCATGACTTTTGCAGCTTCAATAATGGATCTGTTCTTTCTTTTTACAACCCCATTTTGTTATGGGTTGTAAGGGGCACAAAACTACCTCTTGGTTTCTACCTCAATACATAAATCATGAAAGCTATTAGAAGTGTATTCACTTCCATTATCAGACCCTAAAATTGTGATTCTCTTTACAGACAAGTTTTCTGCTTGTGCCTTAAACTCTTTAAATCTACATAGGACTTCATTTGACTCTTAGACCTTAACAAATAAATCCAAGTCTTCCTAGAATAATCATCTATAAAAGTCACATAATACAAAATTCATGTAGTGATGCCATTCACATTGGACCACATAAATCAAAATGTACAAGTTCTAATATTTCTTTTGACCTACTTTCAGTACTATGAAATGTACACTTGTTATTTTTTCACCATAGCATAACCTTTACAATTACTATCATGTATATGACCAAACTTGTTGCTTAGGCCTTGAAAAACAATCTCGTGTAGTGACCAAACTCAAGCACCGAAGATCTTTCTTCATCTTCTTGAAGTTGCATTTTCTCCAATATCTCCCTTTCTTTTTAGTAGTTTGAGTGGTAAGAATATGAGTGTCTTTATTTTGAGAGCTTTTGACAATTCCCCTTGCAGCCAACCTAGACTCTTCTTTAATGCACATAGCCCTAAGACGGTCAAACTTAGGTAGTTTAGATCTTGCACTGGTACCTTGGATTACCTTGGATAAAAGGTTCCCATGTTTGAGGGAGACCATTAAGTGCTAGCATGACAAGGTCTTTATTCATAACTTGATCTCCAATGACGCTTTGTTGATCCATTAGCTCTGAGATCTTCATGAAGAAAGATATGACTTATTTTTGACTTGATGAAGTTGTTTCCTCAATACAAGAGCTCTATTTGTGTTGTTGATGTCATATAGACTTTCCAAAGTTTTGAACAGGTCCCTTTCATTTGTCATTTTGAAAATTATAGGCACCAAGTGATCCTTACAGAGTCAATCAAGAGCTTCTTTGCTTTAATGAAATTCTTCTTAAATTGAAGTTTCTTTATTTGATCATCCGACTCAGATAAACTTTCCTCCACAAACTGAAGATCATTTTCTTCAAGTGCAATGAGAACTCTGAACTTCCATGAAGTTTGAAGCACTGTCAAGTCTATCTTCGACTTTGAGACTGAACAGCATTTTAAGTCTTGATATTGCACCTTGAAGATGAGAGAAGAACTTTACTTCTAACGGAGTGAATCTGATCACGATCTTTTTTGATCCCGCCCTAATACCATGTTTTTTTTATGATCAGATTAATGAATAACACATAATTAAATTAACTCACACAAAATGCACAGTATATACCCAGGGAAAACCTTCCAACTTGAAGGTAAAAACCCTGGCAACAATATATCTTGTATATATGCAAATAATTAATTACAATGTGACCAAGTTTTGTGGCCATTCACAAGGCCAAATCTGCAACTGCAATAACCTTCGACTCCTTAATACAATCTTCAGTCTGAATTGACTGTAGTATATATGTAATCATAGTGGTTGTTGTGAGTGTGTATATATCTGGAGGTATGTATTGATCTGCAATATGTATTCTTGTCTTCTTATATGTCAATCAATATGTAGTAATGATGTGCTCTTAATATTTTTGTATATCTCCCTATAGATATCACAATCTGCACTCTTCTCTTGATGTGATTGATATCCTCAGCGGTCTGATCTTGAATAGATAATATGTGAACACCTTCGTACATACTGATCTGTCTTCTCGATGCTGATTTACACCCACCCACACATACACGCATCGATTATTTATATAAGTGTATATGTCAATTTCCAATAAGTGTATATATCAATTTCCATATGTATTGATGTTTTCGTATGTATTCTGCTATATATATTATTGTTGCTGTATGTATATTGACTTCGGTGCTTTGAGAAGACAATCTTAATATCATCTTATATCCTTGAGTCATGTTGTTTGGAAGGAGTCGCATCCCTTCAATAATAATTATCGGATAACTATTAATTGCACCCTTTGAAATAGTAGTCATTGTTAGTAGTAGATGTTACATATATAACTGGTTACTTAATGAAGATAATTAATTATTATCAAATACTTTCTCTTTCTTGGTAAGCTGATAGATAATTGGTCATTGTCTCGACTCTCAAGTGATGTGATGCATCATTTGAGACGATTTGATATCTTTTTGAGGGGTTTGTCCTCCTGATGCTAACTTCAACAATGTGAAAAGTCCTTGCTAGTGAGTTGGAGGGGGGCGGGGGGGGGGAGGGCGGGGTAGTGTGGTGGGGCTCTAAGAGAGGGACTAGAATGGGTTTGAAATGCTTGGAATTTTTCAAAAGCTTAATTTTTTTGCAAGTCAAATTTAGCTCCACTTTTTTTTTTTTTTTGAAGTAGTTATCTTGGAAAAGTAGAAACTAGGCACCATTATGAGTGCTTGCTGTAGGTTTGCATAAATTACTGTACACCAACTCCAAGGGACTAGAGGCTTGTGTTTGTATAACAAGGAAAAGAACCCGATATTGCTTCTTGGCAAGAGAATTGGAATTTTTTTTTTTTTTTCCAAATGGGGGAAGTCCTTGCGCCACATCTCTTTTACTCAATGCAAGAAGATAGCCATAATTGAGATGGCCAATTTTTTTGATTTACTATGTCAAAGAGTTGTGGATGAAGTAGTCTAGACTGTAGAGGCCTTGTCTTCATGAATGACAATCAACAATTTTAAACATTTTTTAACTCTTAAAGCACAAGCAACAACTTCACTTTTACAAGTCTTGTTTCAAATGCTACATTACCAAGTTCATACCCATAGGCCCTATACTGAGTTCGAGTATGCATCGGGTACAAGTATGTCTGTGGTACTTGTTGGGTACGTATATGTCTATTTGAATACTTTTCCACTATCAATTGGCATTTAATATTTATCTTTGGCATTTTGCATTTGGCATTGATTAATGATTAAGTATCATATTATGAAATGGTTGAGTTTTATAATTTTGTGTGTGTGTATATATATATATATATATAGACACACACACACACACAAAGCCATATATACCCAGATCCCTTTTCTTTAAACATACCCATGTATTGGGTTCTCATACCAGCACCTGTCCCTAAATCCATACCGATAACTTAGGTTGAATGAGAGAAAGTTTATCATCATTGTGATGGTGTTTATTGCCATGTGATAAATGAATACATGAAGTAATAATAAAGATGATTGTGTGTACTGGATATAGGAGTACAATATGTCTTTATTTGCTCATGTAATTTTCATATACAAGAAGACTAGAGATGGTCAACTAAGGATTAGAGTTGACCCCACTATTTCATACCACTTGACGATACACAACATAGTTGAAGGAACCGACAAGAAGCACATGTGTCAACCAATTGATGCTTATAACTACACGAGAATGGAAAAATACAACCAACTAATACATTGTAAGATAAATCAATATTAACAAACATAACTATAAACATTGTATGCTAAATAAAAAGTCATTTTATAAACAAGTAAACATCAAGCAATATTCGGGAAGATGACAAGAATGTAGACAATGACTTGACTTGTGTAAACTCAAACTTTTAGTGTACTTGAAAAATCAAAAGGGGGCCTTGGGGTAATGCCTCTAGTGCAGTCATGGGACAATGGCTCAAGTGGGTGTAAAAAAATGTCCCCTTTTTGCCTAGCACATAAATAAATAACTAAAGACTAATGCTAGCCTATTATCTATTCTCCCCACAGGCTAAAGCATTAAGTTAATAAAGGAAGTTAAGTAATTAATTCAATAAAAGGAGGAAAAGCTATAGTTATTGCTAATATGAATTTAATTATTCATTGGTAATTATTAAAAGGGGCCAGCTTAAGTAATGACTTAAGTCTTTCCTAGGCCATGGGGGTGAGTCATGAAATGTGAGTCAAATATTATAATTTACTTAAGTTGCTAAACAAAAGAATTAGAAGGAAATCGATAGCTTTTTTGGCTGGGGATTTTTATAAAAGTATCGACTAGGGTTTTGGGTCTCAATTCTATTATGATATGTTGATCTAATACTTGATAATTTCTCTATTGCTTCTGGTTTGACAGTAGCATCCCTATCTACGGATGAAAATCCTTGGATATTCATAGGTTGGACGGAAAACCAACAATAATTGAGAGTTGGGTTCGCTTCGGGTTCATCACTAAGCATATTTGCATCATTCAGATAGGTTTTGGAGGAAAATTAATGCAAATTCTAGTACTGAAACACCAATATATTTAATATGACAGCCATGCATGTTTTATATTAGAATCATAATCTATAGATTCATGTTTGTAAGAACTTATTTCCTTGGAAATATATATCATTTCCTTTGCTTGTTCGCACGTTATTTTGCAATGAATTGAAACAAAACATGGCAAAAACAATTAAAATGAAAACTCAAATAAGATTTAAAACAATATTCTAGTTCTGGATATTTCAGTGCTATCAGAGCTACTAATCTTGCCAGCCCATGAGGTTGCATGTCAGCTCTTTAATTTGCGTATCAGCTTTTTCAGTTGCATGTCATTTAGAAGTAGTTTATGAAGAGGGTTACTATTGCATGTTATTTCTGAGCACTCCTATTTAGTGGATTTGTGTTGCAAGTCAATTTGGTGGATACCTAGATGGTTGCATTTTACTTTTAAATCAGTCTAACGAAGTGGGTTTCATTTTCATACCATTTTCAAGCAATACCAATTTTTGGATTTGACTGCATGACAATTCTGATCAGTTCTAGAAGATGGGTTTACTTTGTATGCTAGTATTTTGACTCATGTTTGATATGAACTCAGATGTATATTGTTTGGAACAAAGGAAACAAATTCAATGTTTATTTTAGACGTCTACAACAGGTTCATAAAAGATTACATCAATGACTAAACTTAAACATGGGAGATTGTTACCTAATATTGAGCATTGTTCTTACATGATGACGATGACATAAATCCTTGCAAATTTCTCTCTTGAAAAGCTGATATAATGACTAACTCCAAGGTTCCAAGAGGCTGTTTTTCCCAACTGCTTGGATAACTGAGTTGAAGGCTAATGTTTTTGTTCACGAGGAGGCCTTTGCTGGTACTGTAAGATCAATTTGTAATTCTGCAAAAACTAGGAAAATGTTTGTAGAGAAACAATATTCTTGTATTTTCTGTTTTTTGTTAAATGAATGCAAGTTCTAACATGCAACTAATATGAATTACTAATTTAACCAGATTTGTAAATAACTTGAAAAAGAGGTAAGCTAACGAGAATTGTAAGCAAATCGCTGAAAATGAAATCCTCAACGGACATAAGCCACAATGGCAACAGGTCTTTGAATTAAACCTTCAAAGGGAATGGTAGAAAACCAACAAAATTCGGACCAGCACAACCGTAACTTCACTAATGCAATCGTCGATGGAACTTTTAAATTCTATATGATATTTCACAATTCAATAAATCATGCAGCCACCAATGATGTGCGTGCACAGGAGACAGATTGCTATGAACATACTGTAGAATTTTCCTTCCTCGATTTGTTACGACAGAGGTATTATGCAGCTATTCGTGACAAACTCCAATAAACTAAGATAGTACAAACATTCAACACAATAAGACAATTGGCTCCATCACTATTCATGAACATAAATTCATAAAGAAAACACACATTCCAACAAGAAACAATACACACAGAATAAGAGCACCAATTGTATATATTTTATTGCACAAAAAACCAGCATGTATTATATATTACAACACTATATATATAGGGAACCCTCTCCATAAATGTAATTTTCAAAGCTATTGTTTCTCTCTTGCAAAAAGTATGCAAAAATTATTAAATCTCTGCTAATTATGTACAAAGTACCTCCTATCATGGCGCTAAGTAGGCGTGCACTTTTAATTTTCATTATCCCATGGAGCATGGACCTTTACATAACTTAAAACTCTGAACTAAGAAGAAGATAAGAAAAGAGGAGAACTCTAGCAAGCTGAGCTCAAAACTCGAACTCCAAGGGATTCTAAAAAGGCATCATTCAGTTAATTGACAACGAACTCAAAAAATTTGGACTCGGAAGAAGAAGGCTACTGAATTAAGTACTGACAATTTAAAACAAGTAAACTTGTGTCGTAGCCCAGAATTGTAGGATTTCATTGAAGCTGCAGATTGAAAATGTGTTGACCACCAGAATGACTTAAAAATGTGGATTTGTGGAGTTAAAAATTCAAAATTGCTCCATCAAAATTCTCAAAATCAGAGTCATGAGTTTTGTTCCTTATCTTTTACATTGACTTTGGGGTATGCTTTCTTAAACCTCTACACAATATTAGTCACTTTGGAGAAATCTAGCATGTTGAGATCTTTTAGCTCAGCCTCTGTCTTCAAGTGGAATTCTCAGATCTTTGTTCGCAATTGTTCAAAACTCTTTGTCTTCTCCAATTTCTTCAATCCATTCTCGGCCTTAAATGTCTTTCTTAGATCATCTTCAGTAGACACCAACTTGAACAAAGCGCAAAATAGCTGCACAACCATCACGGTTGGGCATAGGTAACTTTTTGAGTTATTAGTAAAAATCTCCAAAACTTGCTCTACCGAAGAACTCATCGACCTCAACAATCTTATTTGCAGTTCTTTCCTTGATATCTTGAATTTCTTCAAACATCTTAATCATTATTCCTGCCCTGGATCCAATCTTTGCGAGTCATTCATCGAATCTGTTGAACTCTATTCCATTAAAAATTGCATGCATCATCAGAAACTTTTGTCTCTTCATCTACCTTAGTGCAGACTTCAATTGCATCCACTGTTCCAATTGGTCTACAATGCTACCTTCAACCATATTTGCCAACCTTATTGCATTATCCAACATAATATGTAGCAGCCGCAACACTTCTTCTATACATTCTATCCCTATCTCTTCAAAACTGTGACGCCATTTGTAGCAAGCATCCAAATTTGAATCTCTGTATGGAGGGGCTAGAGCTCATTGATTAAGGGTATCCTTAAGAGCAGTCTCTGGGTCGGTCGGGTCAATGGGACCCGCCATCTCTTTTACATACTCCTTTAAAAGTTCATTCTTCTTCTTCAGTACTTGTATCTCAGCCTCACCTTTATCGAACTTGTGGAATACATGGCATAACCCAAGCATTGTTAGTGCCTTTCCTCCTTCACGAGTAGGTCTTCCCAGAACAATCTCTTGCAACTGATAATCCCCCAGGGCAAAATTGGATGGGTCCCCTTGCGCAAGAGGTATAGCTATTTGAGCCACCCAATTATCCTATTTATCCCGTGCCATGAATGCTAATTGTTGAGGCTCTGGTGGCAAGACAAGTGCTTGAAATGTTTCTTGAATTTTTAACACAGTAATGTCCTTCATGGAGGTATAGGTTCTCTTCCTTGGGTGTACTACCTTGGATAACCACTTCGGCCTTGAGTCCTACGACGGGTCTGATTGCTATGGAGACAGTGAAGAATGGAAGCGGGCTCTTTTCCTTTATGTACTCTCTGTCCCTAGGTTCCCTCATCCAACCTCTACTCTACCACCTATGTAATCTCAATTTGTATAGGTGGATATGGGGGTACTTGCACCGAAGGAATCTGTACTTGTGGTGGTGCTTGTCTGTATTCACCTCCCCTTTATCCACTTCCTGATTTTGATCATTTGTTGCAGGTAGAGGTACAACTATGTTATCTTGCTCAGAGGTGGAGGCTAAGGAGTGGCTAGTTTACTAGGAGGTGGTGGAGGCACCTGTTGTTGTTGTTCTGGAGGAGGATGGGGTGTTCCTACAGTAGACTGAATAGTGGATTCATTGCTCTTAGGCTCCTCCACGTGTCTAGTCCACTCGCTCCTACGGGTGTAAAGTCAAAATCGGACCATTCAAACGCATCCGATCCTTATTCTTCAGGTGCCTCATCCTTACCTTGATCTGTAGATTCATCAACGTGAATCAGTTGTTCCTGTGCAGGAGGGGTCTGTGTCTGGAATCTCTCTTCTTAGCCTTGACAATCGTGCCAATACGAGTTCTCCTCATGAGAGGAACATTATCTTCCAGAGCCTCTGCCTCTTCTTCTGGTGCCTTAGGGATTGCCTTGAGGGTGGTGGGCGAAATGTAACTACTCTTCTTTCTATTGTATATCTTCCCCTTTACAGGTCTAGGTTCTATCATTACTGGTACTGTCCTTTGGGTGCAATTTGTTCCTTTGTAGGTGCCTCTTCCTCTTCCACGATGAGAAATTTTCTTTTCTTCCCCTTTCCCTTCTCCTCCTGGCTAAGGTATGCCACATCCCTCTCATGATGGAACACTATATCTGGCTTAACCAGTGAGGAAGATTTTTAGGTAGGAGCTGTAACCTTAACTCCTTTTCCTTTCTCTGGTCATGTTGGCACTACCAAAGATGGTATGTTTGGTACTAGATCTAATGGGTAAGGTTTGTTGACCCATTTGTTGGTCAACTCCACCACATGCCTTGCACAAAACTGAATATCATCATTCTTTGTCTTGTCCACCGCGGCGTTCAAAATGGGCTGGTAAAAAATCTTGTCAGTTTTGTACAAGGGATCCAAAACATCTAGAGAATCCTTATTCCAAACCATAGTAACATGGGGATGCACCCCCCCTTTTTGCCCCATGCATTGGGAATGAGGACGCATCGTGTACTTGGGGACTTTGTTCCCCCATCCCTAGCAGTACTTCCAGATTCCACCACATCCGCTGAGGATGGGGGGCACGTCCCAATGTTAACTATTTGCTGATTTGACCATTTATGTTCAATGTACGATGTTCCAATTCAATGCAATGTTCAAGTATTTACTCTTTTACATCTTTATATCTTATATTGCAATACATCTTTTCATAACTAGCATTTTAAGTACCATATGTATAGTATATACAACCCCCTCAGTCCCCTACTGCCGTTCCCCCCACCGTCCCCAAATTAAGGCCCCTCTGTGCCCCTGTCCTAGAAACTTGTCCCACCGTTCCCCTGTCCCCCCATCCCCCAAGGTGGTGTAACTATGTTCCAAACCTTGGTAGAAATTTTGAGGCCAAGTGCTGCCTCTGGGAGGGGTAGGATCATCTGGCAGTGATCACAGATTTTCACTTCATAATCATCTGTGCAATTGAGCCAATGATCTTCCACGGTAGCATCAAGGGTGAACTGCCGCCTCATCACATTGGTGTACATTCCAATAGGATCAGAATAGGGATGAGTAGTAGGGAAGTCCTCTAATGGGTATTGTTCCTATTCTAACTCAAAAGACTTAATGTCTTTATATTCCTTAATTAATAGTGTATGGCCCGATCGAAACAGGCTAGTCCCAAGTCTTCCAATGCTTTAGTCTGCATCGCTCATAAGCTGTTATCAATTGTCGGCTGATCTCCAACAGTATCAACTTGTCTGAATGATATCTTGGAAGCTTCTTGGAATGTGAAGTTGTCCCAACTGCTCTAATGCATGTGAATGTCTTGAATTGGATGAAGTATGTGCCAAGCTATGTCACACACTCAACGACCTCAACATACAATCTCTTTACATAATCTCCTTCCACAAATCTTATAACTGCAAATTTGAAAGCATAATTGATAATCCAGTATTTATTTGAGAGCTTTTTTGGCACTATATGAGGGTATACAATATAAGGTCAACTATTTATGTTCTGCAGGCTTCCCTTCTTTGACAAACTTGGATATTCTACCTGAGCAACCAACAAATAATCCAAGTAGGAAGTCATGTGGAAACGGGATTTGTCTTCACCAGAGTGAGTTGCTCATCAAGAGAGTCACTAATTATGGTACCGCAATCTATCCTGTTGCTCCTGTTTTCGATCTTCTCAATGAAATGGATCATCCACGTCTCTAAATGACTCAAGACAAGCAATCCCTCGACTCTACTCAATAACGCAACACAATAGCCAATGTCTGCTATCATATAACCTCAACTCAAATCCACCCTGCTAGCTCTACATGTGGGGTTAGAGTGATTAGATATTTCGTTTGGACCAATTCATCAACCTCCTTATTGTCCTTGTACCACCTTTAGGCACTCTCGAAAGAGATGGCATAGTATTCATCAGATATGGGGAGATGGAAGACCTTCTCGATATTGTCTGGCCTTATGTCCAACACAATCTCTCCAGTCGCACTTTTTACCAACTTTTCATCCGAGACATAGTGGTTGGCCAGTTTAAAGGTGAGTTCTAAGGATTGAACTGATGTTGGGGGTGAAGCAAAATTTACTAAGCCTACCATCACCATAGAAGACATCATTTCTGATCTCTCCTGGGGGTTGTTATAGATGCTAAGTGGTTTCAATCAATATTACCAAGCTCTGTGTCCTTTATCTTAGAGTGTGGATCCATAAACTTGGATTTAGAGGCACCACCTTGAACTTATACTTTATGAGCCTAAGAGATGCGACTTTAGCCCGCGCTGTTGATGAGGATGCCATTGTATTACCTACATAAAGACAACTTGTGAGTACCAAGTTACAAGCCCATACATGAAAAATAGCCAAAAAAGACGAGAACAAATTGAGTGGTGAGGCGGAAAGGCTCTAAAACTGAAAAAAGGGGATCCCAGGGGCTGTCCACCTGTGCAAGTGTGCAGAAATGCATTCCAAGGAAGCAAAAATTGCATCTATGCACCTGTGTAGGTACACGGTTGAGCAAAGCCTAAGATTAGGAAATCCCTAGGGTTGCAAAAGACAAGTAGAAGGACATACGTGGCATGTAGAGGCTACGGACCTGCAAGTGTGTAGGTAGAAATAATGGATTTTAGCAAAAATGATTTGAAATGTGGGTGGAGGAAGCTATGTGCGCCCCTGCACACGAAGACAAAACACCAAGTACGTAAAGGACCAGAGACTAAAGAGGATTAGAGCTCAGAAGTGCACAAACTCGAAAGCAGAGAGTAGTAGTGCACAAATGAGGAGGGTCGACGCCCTTCTATAGGTTTCCAGGCTGCTAATGTTAGCATCGAGGAAGGTGATCCCCAGGTAAGCGTTGGAGTTACGCACTTACGCAACTTCATAGAGGCATCCATGCTTTAACCAGTTCCTTAAATCTTCAACGACTGGACTTCGCGGACTTTATGCAATTGGAGAGCTCCGCAAATGCACAACATGCACAAGGATTATAAACAAAGCAAAAACACTAAGGGAAACTTCACACTTTACACAGATACACACTTGCATATGGTGCATAAGTGCAAAGAGCACTAAGGCTAGCCAAAAGACTAATCTAGAAACCTACTAGACATAACCCCGGAGCTTCTCGACTACCAAGGTCCCTTAGAAGAGACCGTAAGTTGACAAACCTAGAGGACGGAGGATGCAAGACCAAGGTAAAATGTAAAAGGGGTGTGCGTTGTGGAACCACAACACGTACTTTCCTTTCTGCCTCAACAACTAAAGAAAGGGATAGAAAAAACTACAAAGAAATAATCAACATATGGAAAAACTTATGAATGGTATGAATGACTTCATTCAAGCTTTTTTTAAAATATCAATCAGATATGTCATTATTTTTAGAGAAATTAATTTTGGAAGAAGCTAAAAAGATGGATAAGAGGCATAATAACAATAAACGTCTTGAAGTCATTGACGTCGAGCATGTAAATCATCACAATGGGGAGAATCCATTTGAAGATGCAACTAATTTTTAACTTTAGCCATATGAGGGTTTAAGCAAAGATGATCCTAGAAGAGAGATGAACATGACTTCTCTTAATCTTAAGCATGAGTTTGATATGGACAATAATGGTATAGATCCTTTGAGTGATCTTCTTGTGTGTTAGTTGATTCCTATAATGACACAACTCCTACACATGAGGAAAAATCAAAACATGGCTTTCTAGGATACTTGAGAAACTTGGCGCACAGGCCCTCGATATGGGAAGATGATATATTTGAGACACTACCACCTTTAATTATTTGGGAAGAAAATGACTCAAACCAAAATCTGGTGGCGATTGATGATTTTAAAGAAAGTAAAGAGGTCAAAATTTATGATTTGGGATGACGATAGTTTACTTTCTCATTCACACGTGTTTGTAGTACTTACATGAAATAACTAATGTAGAGAAGTCTAGAAGTATTGAGTATGAAGTTTTCAATGAAGAAGTGCTTGTCTGGTTGTTATAACAAAAGTGATATATCCCATCCTCAAGATAATGTAGCCCATAATTATAGAATTCATCCTCAAGATAATACAACCCATAATCATAGAAAAGACAATGTTATGGGGTCACCTAATGTTGACATTTAAGTTTTGGCAGATAAGTCACGAGACATGGGTTGATGATGCAACTGGTAAGGGGCAAATTTTGTGCATCATAGCATAGAAGATGTAAAAAGGATCCAAAGCATGTTGCTTCACAATGTCGGGTATAATGTTGTAACTTGTTATTATTAGAGTAGTACAACAGATTGGTGGAGTTGTGTACCTAAAGTTGATATGGGATGTGTAATGTCCTGAAGGTGATCTTGGCTCGAAGGCAATCTTGGCTCGAAGGCACTCTTGATCCGAATGCAACATCGGCCCGAAGGGGATCTTGACGATCTCAACCGAAATGGGATTTCATCCGGAAGGGGATCTCTGTCCGGAGGCAATCTCGATCTGAAGGCAATCTCGACTCGAAGGGAATCTTGTCCAAAAGGGGCTTTCTATTCGGAGGCAATCTTGGTCCGTAGGGGATCTCAACCCGAAGGTGATTACTTCTCGAAGGGGATCTCGACCTGAAGGTGATGACTTTTCAAAGAGGATCTTGGCGATCTCAAGCCGAAGGGGATCTCTTCCTGAAGGGGAACTCTATCCAGAGGCAATCTCGACCTGAAGGGGATGTTTGTCCAGAGGCAATCTCGACCTAAAGGGGATCTCTGTTCGGAGGTAATCTCGATCAAAGGCAATTTCAGACCAAAGGGGAGCTCAACCCAAAGACAATGACTTCCCGAAGGGGATCTCGACAATCTTGGCACGGCGGCAATTGCTTTGATACCACTGTAATGGTCCGAAGGAAAACTTTGAGATACTCTGACTTAGCGCACAGGTTGCAAGTTGAACACACTTTGAAACAACACTCAATGTTGTTCATACGGTAAATGAACAGCCTGTACGATAGAGCCAAGGCAATTCCTATGGTGTGGACTACAGGCCATACGGTAATGCAAAAGGCAGTATGATAGGGTGATCCTATGCGGTGTATCAGGAGGGTATGAAGTAGTGAAAAGAGTACGGTGTTGGGCGAGTCCGTATGGAAGTGACTGGTAGTTTAGTGAAGTATGTGGAGCTGTACAATGCCTTTACGCCAATGAGTTCTTTAATACTGATTTTATGCACAAATGATTCCAAATGATCAACGATATTAAATATGTACTCTAGATTGCAAGAACAAATAGATGCCAAAAGAATTGAGGAAGTTCCACAAATAATATTTATAAGTGCAAATGAAGATGGTGCGTGGATTTGCTAGATCCGAGCGAAGTAATATAGAGAATTGAAATAGGGTGAGGTTTGAATCCCACCGAAACCACACTAGCCAAGTAGGGAAGATCTTTCACTTCCGAAATGACAAACAACAGAAACTCCAATAGGAATTCACAGTGCAAAGAAAATAATTCAAATCGCATGACATCTACTACCTACATGTGCTTAAATACCCTTTGGAGGAACTTCCGAGGGCTTAACTTTACAACGATAGCCGACAACAACACCTACATAAACAATTAAAATTAAACGGGTCTGAGATATACTAAATCAATCGGTCCACAAATACAAATATTATTAACTTGGGCCCCATATATATTAATTAAAGTAACTAATTAAAGGTCATTTTATTATATTATTTAAATTCTAGGACCATTTAATTAATTAATATAATTAAATTATTACATTAAAATTTGGGAACATGACAGGATGCATGCATTTGGTTTCAGTATTCAAGTGCAGATTGCTTAAGGACAAACAATCTCTGAGAAGGGTGGACTTTAATGCCCCCTTTTTGCCAAGCACGTCAATAAATAAATAAAGACTAATGCTAGCTTATTATCTATTCTCCCCATAGGCTAAAATGTTAAGTTAATAAAGGGGGTTAAGCGTTTAGTTAAATAAAAGGAGAAATCGGGGGTGAATTATCAAATGCGAGACAAATATTATTATTTACGTAAGTTTCCAAGTAAAAAAAATTAGGAGGAAATCAATAGCTTTTTGGCTGTGGATATATATAAAAGGTTAGATTGGGGTTTTCAGTCTCAATTCTATTATGATAGGTTGATTTAATACTTGATAATTTCTTCATTGTTGCTGGTTTGTCAGTAGCAGCCATATTTGAGGATGGAAGCCCTTGGATATTTGTAGGTTGGACAGAAATCCAATGCTACTTGAGAGTTGGGCTCACTCAGGATTCATCATTAAGCAGATTCACATCGTATTAAACAGGTTTTGGAGGAAAACTTATGTATGTTCTATCATTATAACAATAATATATTCGATGTAACAGCCATACATATTTTATATCATAATCATTATCAATAGATTTGAGTTTGTAATCACTTTTTTTTTGGAAATCTATATTGTTTCCTTTGCATGTTTGTAAGTTATTATTTTGTGATGAAATGAAGCAAAACGTGAAAAAAATTGAAAGCTCAAATCAGATTTGAAATATCCTAGTTTGGAATATTTTAGTGGGTTCATGGGGCAGTGTCCCTAGTGTGGTTGAGGGGCAGTGACCTTGTGGGGGTCTGTGAGTAGCATCTCTATTGGAGTCGAGGGGAAGGGCCCCTCCTGGGGTTGAGGGGAAGCACGAAGCACACTTTTAGTCACAATATAGGTTGGGGTGGAGGGGTGGAGCCCGCATTGCCAATACCAAACTAAGACCTTTAGAACCACATAGAATTCAATTGCACACATCATTTTATTGATTATTTAAGATGCCATAAACAATTTCGATAAAGCTTGAAAATAGATTGAAATCCTATGAGCCTTGCCAATCTCAATGCTGGGATATACAATCGGTTATGGCCAACTTGACAGGATTGATCAACTTGATCCACATCCTCTGTACTTTTGGTTCTTCAGGACCAAGGCGGGAAAACCTATTCCTAAGCCCACTCCTTCAGCTTTAGGCTTTTTATAGCAGATTGTTTGATTTTTGATGCAATAAAGTTCTCCAAATGGCAAGGATATGAAGAGCCTTTAGTCTCGACCACTTAGAACAAATATGTGTAAGTATTGGAAATATGTTTACTTCAAAACTCTTAATGATAGCTTCAAAATATAGATGCTTTAGATAAAATTGCATTAAATATCAATGTTCAGAAATTAGAATGCTTGTGTAGTTTAGGAGAGAACTGAATTTATGCATGTAACGAAGAAATGCAGAAATGAGTCACTAATTCCAATCACAAAACAGATGACAATCCTTTAATGGCCTTAAAGATCAGTTCCTTGTTTCCTTGGGTTACAGAGTCTAACACAGTGCAAATTTTTTAATGCAACTTTGTAGGACGATATATTTATTCAGATATCATCAATTGCTCCAAATTTAACATGTAGAAGATTAAATCACATATGCAATTCAATGTTAGTCTAAATGGAGTTTAACTTCTTTGAAAGGAAGATCAATCAGACAATGATGAAGAAAAATATATATCTTTCACAGAATCCTTGATTGTCAAACAATGAATGCTATTAAAAATCTTACTGTACAAATTAAATCAGAGATACTTCACCAACTGTTTTGATGACTACAGAGGATCAGCTTTGCCTGCAAATAATCTCTATGCCTTCAATGAACAAAAGACACAATATTTTATTTTTCAAGAAATGGATGCATTAGCTGTGCTGCAAATCGCGACTCTTTTCCACAGTCCACGTTACAAAGAAGAATGATATTGTTGTGCAAGGAAGAACCTGTTGCACACAATGTGTAGGATGAAGCTGTTGTACTGATGCAATGTGAAGTTGTTGTATACTATGTTGCTATATAGGGAGTTGGTGTACACAATGGAATTGTTGATGGGACCATATGTTGCAAATAGAAAAATGTCGTGATGTAAAGTGAAGTTGGTCGTACTATTAAAAATGTAGTTTGTAAAAGTCTAAAAGATAAATTACTCTATGTCATCATACAATGCAGAGTGGGGTCCCTTTGAAAGTAGTCCATACTTTGAATAAGTAGATCATACATTGGAAAATGCCTTCACAAAGAATGAAATATGATGCCTTTGCCATCTACTCTTTCTTTTCCTATTTATTTCTAGTGAAGTTGATTTCCCTTGACAATTATTTATATGCTCCACATTACATATTCCTCTCTTCATTATGTTAGATGTATTGTCCATAACTTTACATGCTTCCATCGGTTGCTCTATGATGACCTCAATTAGGAGGGTCGTCACCCTTCTATTTTCTCATGTCTATTTTGTAAATAACCAAATAAATTATTAAATAAATATAAGTAGTAATAAAGTTTACTATTAAATAATTTCATTTATAGGTCACCTGGTGATGCTGACATAAGTTTAGGTGGTTTTGTTTAGTTGATTTTTTTTAGCCGACTTGCTTAGTTGAGGCTATATAAGTAGGCATGAACTAATGATTAAACATGACTGACAAAGAATTTTAAATCTTTGTATGGGTACAAATTAGCTCGAGACACAAACCTTAGTGCTGATTAGTATAGCTACTTTAACGGCGCCGTTGGAGTCTTTACCACAACTTGAGCAGAATAGGCATTTGAGCATGCCCAATAGCCGATAAAGGAGTTCAAGATCAAACATCTTCAAGAAATGTAGAGGCAAGTTTCACAAACTTCTTTGCTTAGAATGAACAAAATTTTACTTTACATGAATCTTAATCGAGTGGTTTAGATGATTTAGCGTCTACTAGTAGTTTAGATTATGGTGAAAGATTTGCTGATAAAGAATTTAGAGTTCCTAAAATTAATCCTTCTAAGATTTGTAGGGATATATCTAAGGGGCTAAGAGAGGTCTTTTCTTATAAGCATGCTAGTAAATACACGGTTGCCGAGTTACAACACACCGTAACAAATAGTTAAGAAGGGGTTTGAAACTATTTACTCAAACTGAAATAAGGGAATTAAAAAGACAAGCAAGAGTGGATCCTAAAAACTTTCAGTTAATGCACATGTCATATGTGTGTATAGGGATCCTAGGTAATCATAGGAAGGCTTTGCCCATAATAATTATGATGCTCCTTAAAGATGCTCGTATGACTCAGACATCTCAAGCCCTGTTAGGAGGAGTCTACTATTCAATGGAAAATGGCCAATTTATATTGATTGTTCATTAGACTATTATTTAAGTCTGAAAGATGCAAACCTAAATGATGTTCTGACTTGTGAGTTTCATGTTCATGAAGACTTAGTTAGTAGATCATACACTGACTTTCCTTATTCACTATTGCTTGTACAAAAAATCTCTCTTTTTGATGATAAACCCATAGAGAGTAATGTTTTTTGATGAAGTTTTGTCCACCATTTGGAAATTCACAAATCCTACTACTCAGTTAAGAGCCCAAAACATAGTCAGATACAAAGACATTAAAATGCCTACTCAATGGGCATTGGAATTATGGAGTAAGGATTCTCAACCTGGAAACCTCCACAGTTGTAAGGGATAAGTATTGAAGAAATAGATGATCAAGTAGTATTAAACTTTTGCAACTCTTGGTGTGAGTGAACCCAAATTATGAGATATGCTTCTTCCAGTAGTCACTCTGGCCTAGTCATCTCACCCATATTTACTGTAGCTTCTCAACAACTAGTTATAGTTATACCTAATACAAGATGGGAGTCTTTCTTTTCTTTTCCTAGTATGTGTTTTAATCTTTCTAGAGAGCCAATATTTGGTCTCAATCCTACTTGTTCACATGTACATATTTTTGAACTTGAGGATGGACAATTGAAATGTGGAATTTATAGCTTCTTTCTATTAAAGAACTAAAGATTTTTGCAAATGTAATGACGCTATGTTTTTATGTGTTTTCCAACTATAGATACAAATGCATATATATAGGAGTAGAAGAGACATGTCTCTATGTTAATCAATATTGGTTTTTGTAAGTTAATTTTCATTATACATTATTAACAACAATATATATATTTATATAGACATATAGATATGTAAACATATATCTAATTGATGATTAATCAAATGCAATAATGTTTAACCAATAACTATAGGGGATCAACTCTAGATCAATTCAATCTATTTGAAGCTACACCATAAACACTCCCTCGTAGCAAGGGAGGATTGTTATAGAACACATTATGCTCTCAAGCATAAAGAGTGATATCATCTCAATATGATATTCTTGGAAATAACATATTTAAGGATATCAAATCATACCCACCAAATTAGATTTTATCTTTCGATATTATTAGAAGTATAATTCTACATGGAATATCAATCATATGATATATATCATACTTATATTTTCTTGGTATGTGCACAGGCATCAAGTCCATGATATCTACCAAAAGAATATTTGCATATAGTGTAAACACCATGTCATTTCCAAGTCGAATACATGTTATTAGATCTCCAAGACAACAATTGAATGTAGTCCATCAGAATAATAGGTAAGTTATCATGATCTCTGGGACAACAACTTAATGTAGTCCATCATAATAACAAGTAAGCTATCATGATCTCTAGGACAGCAACTTAATGTAGTCCATCATGATCTCTGGGACAACCACTTAATGTAGTCCATCATGACAACATGTCACACCATTGTTAAGATCATTACCTTACAATAGTGACCATAAACAAACATCGATGAAATATTATCACCTCTCATGATGTTTTCCAACATAATCATGTAGTAACTCACATGATCTCCACCATGAACCATGTCAAAGGGTGGATCCACCATAGTTGCTCCTAGAGAGTGGAACAAGGGTTTTCACCTCAAACTTCTCCCTCTCAACTGTTGACTTTTTCCGTCCAAGGTTGCTTTTGATGGAATGTTAGTCCCCCTAAAACTGGTATCAGATTCCCTCTTGGTATAGAAGGATACTCATAATCTCAATCATCAAAGATATTCACTTTAAGAGCCTCACTTTATCCAGACTGTTCATCAGTTAACTAATGAATTCTAGATCAAAACTTCTTTGGAGCTACTGTCATAAGATTGAGTCTACACAATATTTGGTAGCATGTGTAAAGTACCAACCTTCTTTTCCTGTAGGAACTTCGTCAAACATAAAGGAAAAGATCAAGGCAAATAACTCTTATAGTATGCATAGAATTACAAATAAGAGAGAGACTTCAACGAGTAGATAAATGTAATACTCAAGGATAAGAATACTTATCTGCACATGAGAGTCCATAGACATTTAAGAATGGAACATCTCCTCTCTAAAGATGGTTTAAGTGGGAATGGAACATTGTTTATTATTTTCCCTCCACAATGTAAAATTCCCTCTCTTATATTGTTGAATTTTTTCGCATCACATTAAATATGGAAAACTTCTTATTTTCACCATAGCTCACAACCACCGAAAAGTTGATTATACCCAGCTGCTTGAGTCTTGGAGAACACGTCATCGAGTAGTTGATGAATGCACCATGTTGAAGTGAAAACCTCAATGAAACTTTCTGCAGGACAATCACATAAACTGATAATCCAATCACAGACATATGCAGGTAGAATACGGAGCATCAATTCATAAGCTGTACCAACAAGAGAAACCATCTTATCTATGTTTACCGTATGGATTAATTAAGCAACGCACACAGGAAATCGATACGAACACCGAACAGCAAATAGCAGAACTTCTATTATTCGCATATGCCAACAGTACATTCCACTTCCATAGATATGATATGTTATCCCATGATCATTACAATGCTTCCCGAAGGGGTTATAAATACTTTCCGACGAACCTTCCCAAATGTATCCGTTGGCTAAGTACATTATACCCGTTACAAACTGTTTTCCTGTCGGCTACATAACAAGACTTTTACCGAAGGGACCTGTCGGCCGATGCACAATTTCTACCGACGACATCATCCCCCCCAAAAAGAAAACTCGTCTCCTGACGACTAGCAAAATTACGAGACAATCCATAATGAAGAATAGAAGAAATACTAGAGAGGAGGGGTCCCAAAAGAGTGTTGTTGACGACGCAACTCATACACCTGGTCAGTCCGAATGCGCAGATCTGTCTGAATCTGTGAATTAACTTCTACGGCCTCCTTCAGGAGAAGCGCAGCATCCATAGCTTGTCTCTTGGCCAACTGTAATTCATGCTCTGCTGCATCTTTATCCCGGATAGCTGCGTCTTTCTCCTGCACCACTGCAGCCATATCCTTTAAGAGTTTTGCTCGCTCTGCTACCCATGCTGCCTGCTAGTCGGCCAAATCAGTGGCTAACTTTTCTCTGGCCTCTTTTTCAACTGCTAGGGATCTCTGAGCTATAACACTGTCTGCGGCCCTATCCGCCTCCGCGCGCTGCCGCGCATAGTAAACTTCTTTGTACAGTCCCACGATCTCATGTGCCAACTTCATCATTGGAGTGTCACTCGGTCCCAACTCTGGCTCAGTGGCCCAGTCCGCCAACATCTCTGGTGTCTCAACGGTTGGCCAACCTCTATCTACAAAACAAGTTTGAAATCGTTCAGGACAAATCCTACGAATATACGTTCGAATCAAATGCCACTCCCTTCGCCGAGTGAGCCTGAATGGCCACATCATGCCCCTTCTTCAATGCAGGAGGTAGTCCCTGCACCTGTCCTCATCTGACCCATAATCCTCCTTGGCGAAGTCCTCGAATGACCATTCGGGGTCACTATTGTCCTCCTTATCAGCGGGAGCCACGCCCACATCCGGTGCCACCTCCTCTGCTGTTGGTGCAATCACGGCATGTGGCGTTCCCTCCTCCTGAGACTGGGGCTGGGGTACAGGTGTTACTTCAGAATAGCTGGGGGACTGAATGGATGGGCCACGCTTGTCAGGGACGAGTTGGAATTGCTGCCTCAGAAAAACACTGGCTCTATCCATAACCTCTGGCTGTGCTGGGTCCATACACTCCTGTGGTCCTCCGTCTGATACGTTCTCTACTGGGAGTGTCTGGGTTTCTGCTGACGGTGCTACTGTAACAACTGCTGCTGGCTGACTTAGGGCAGACGCCCCGGGTGCTGCTACCGGAAGTGCTTCAGGAGCTGACGAAGTCTCTCGGTCCACGGGTGCGGCCAGGTGGGCAAAGCCGACCGCAAATCCTGCCCCTGGTCGGACAGGAGAAGGTCGTACCCCATGTTGCCATGGTACGGCTAGTGTAACTGCCTGGTGGGATCCTCAAGTCATCAATATCGATTGCCGAGTTTGTCCAAACCCTGGAATGTGAGCCATGTGCAGACCCCGGGGTGTCAATTCGGAAGTCATAGGGACTGTAGTACGCGGAAATAGCAAGGGAGTAGCCGTGACGATCTGAACCTCTTCATCATCCTCGCCCTCCCCTTCATCTTCTTCCATACTGTTCTGCTCAGAAGATGTCTCCTGTCGGCCGCTATCACTATCTCCTGCCATGTCTACCCGTGGCCTCTTTTGACCTGCTGAACCCTTCTGCCCAGAGATTGTGTCCAAGTGCTTCCATTGCATGATAGGAGGTTCTCCTGGAGCCAATGGTCCAGACTTCGCCTCTAACTCTTCTGATGGAATCACCCGTGCTATAGCATCCAAGAATAGACCAATGGCGTAATGAGGCATATAGAATGTCTTGTGCTGGAGAGTCATGAATTCATGCATCCGTTCAGCTAGTACAGACGCCCAATCATTCACTTTCCCAGTCATTATGCCGTCATCATAGATACTTGCGGAAATGTGATATCCGATGCCCTAGAGGATCCCGTGAGCCTGCTTTTAACCAAGTCCATTAAACACCGCCATGGCCCTTCCTGAATGTCGGTTTTCTTTAAACCCCTTCCCTTGGATGTCTCGGCTAATGCCGTCTGTTCTGCTTCAGTCAAATCTCCACAAACTAACCTGATTAAAAATAGCTTTCCATCCTTTGGAATTTTTTTCGGTTGAATCTTCCTGCCCTGCTGCCCTGGAATGCCAAAAACCCATGTGAAATCTGTTGCTTTGAATGATACCACTAAGTTCCGTCCCAGATACTGAAATGTGCTTCTGCGAGAGGTTCTGCCATATGTTTCAATCATGGTACGCAGATACCCTTCATAATCTCGAATGCAAAAAACAGGCATCTGAATGGCCCATTCCACCTGCGCTTTTCTGATGCTTGCTTTAACTGGATGGTCATCAGGGGTTTCTTGCCACCATTTCCGGCAATCCGTTCCATTTAATCCCTCAAATTGTATAGTCTGTGGTGTGACTTCTGCTGTTGCAGGTGCTACCGCCTTACGCTTCTCCTTGCTGCTACTCGAACCCTCATTCAAATTGCCTGTACCTGCCATGCTCCTCCTGGCTTCCTCAAGTTTGGCCTGCGCTAATTGTTTTTTCCACTGCCGTTTACCTGCAGACTCCATTATCTTTTTCTAACGGTCTCCCCAAATCCGTACAGTGAAGAATTAGTCCGTATGGTGAAGAGTTCTTTCAAAAATATGTATGGAAAATTGCCACCCTTGACATGATTATCCCAATCCGTACACGCAGGAAGAGATTGAAAATCCGCTCAATGTAGAAGTTGGAAGAAGAATGAAATAACAAAGCCGCACCTCACAAATCCGTACCAAACTTTCCCTCCTCAAGTCCGTACGGTGGTTGCATTCATTGCCCGCCTGTGAAAAATGCAAAATCCCTTCAGTTCCCCTCTTCCTGAAATCCGTACACCACAGGGATGTATTTCTGATGGAATCCGCACTGCCTGAAAATTGTACAATTTGTGGAAATTTCCGTGCATACAAAGTTAGAAACCGTACAGTGCAAGGAAAGTCCGTACGGTGAGAAATAAGGTGCTTTGTGAACCGTACTCCACTTAGGAAATCCGTACGGTGTATTTAAAACCGTACCATTCCCCAAAATCCCGTACTCCAAAACCGTACGGTGCCTTTTAAACCTGTGCTCCCTTCCAGAAATCCGTACGGTGCAAAAACCGTACGGTGCCTTTAAAACCGTACAAGAAAGCCGTACGGTCTAAAAACCGTACGGTATCTTTTTTTAAAACCCGTACTTCATTTAAGAAAACCGTACGGTGCCCCTTTTTTTTTTTCTTTTTTCTTTTTTTTTTAATATAAATTTTTTCCTTTTTTTTTTTTTTTTTTTTTTTTTTAATAACAAAAAAAAACAGTCAATTTTCCGTTCGACCGTTGTCACCGTCAGTCTGCAGTGACGGAGGGGTCTTGCGAAGGCCATTTCCTGATGCAGAAGTCTTCCGGTCGTGATAGATCTTCAACTTCGACCCATTCACCGCTTGAGGCACTTCATGTCCATCTAAAGTCCATAATTTGATTGCTCCATTGTCCCCTACTTCTCGAATTTGGTACGGCCCGACCCACTTAACCTTGAACTTACCCGGTTTGATCTCATTTCGGCCGTCGTACTTTAATACCCACTGTCCGGGCTGAAACCTGTTCAGCTTCAGGTGCTTATCGTGCCATGCCTTTCGCCTATTCTGTGTTACTTCAGTCGCCCACTGTGCCAATAATCGCTTTTCCTCTAACTTGTTCAGTTTATACAACCGCTCTCTTAAGCTTTCCATGTCGCCCAACTTGTTTTCTAGTGCTATCCGCAAGCTTGGTATCATAAATTCCGCTGGTACTACGGCCTCCTGTCCAAACATCAGTTGAAACGGCGTGTGTCCGGTTGTGACTTTGTATGCCGTGCGGTAAGCCCACAGAGCAGAAGGTAATTTCTCCTCCCAATCTTCCCCTTCGATGGCGCAGGATTTGTATATAATTGATACCAGGATTTTCTTGGTAGCTTCGGCCTGCCCGTTTGCCCTTGGGTAGTACGGACTTGACAGCGAATGGTAAATTTTGAACTCCGTGGTGAGCAGTCGGATCACATGGTTTACAAAATGTCCTCCTCTATCGCTGGTTAATTGTAATGGAATGCCGTACCTAGTAATAATCTGGTCATAAATAAATTGTGCTGTACTTACCGCTGAGTTGTCTGGTAGTGCACGCGCCTCCACCCATTTAGTCAAGTACTCCGTGGCAACCACAATGTAATGGCATCTTCTGGTTCGGCTCGTCTTCAGGGGTCCTATAAAGTCCAAACCCCATCGTTCAAAAAGTTCCTGAGCATGAGAAGGATTCAAAGGCATGAAATCTCTTTTCAAGGGTTTTCCAGCTCGCTGGCATGTATCGCATGCGATAACCCATTCCCTGGTGTCATTGTATACTGTTGGCCACCATAATCCTGCTAAAAGTATTTTTCGTGCAGTTGTGTCCGGCCCCATGTGTCCTCCTGCCGGTCCTTCGTGCGCTTCCTGCAGTATCCGTGCAATCTCCTCCTTCAGGACACAACGCCTCAGGATCTGATCGGGTCCCATTTTATACAACAATCCATTAATCAGCTGAAACGTTCCACTTCGGATCACCAACTTTCGTTTTTCATTTGGTGGCATGGTATTTGGAAACTGTCCTGTGGACAAGTATTCGCCGATGCTTGTATACCATTCTGGTAGTGCAGCGATCTGAAATAGTTGTGTGTCAGGGAAGTCATCATTTACACCGTCTGTCGGTTCCCCTGTTCTGATACGTGATAAATGATCCACGCTTACATGTTTTCTTCCTGGTCGGACAATGATTTTGAAAGTAAACTCCTGTAACAGAAGTAACCATCGGCTGATTCTGCCTTGAATGACTGGTTTGTTGATCATATACAATAGGGCCTGATGATCTACATAGAACACAAATGGAGTGGCCAGCAAGTAATGTCGGAATTTCTGTACAGCATAGACCATCCCCAAGGCTTCCCGTTCGGTGGTGCTATAATTTTGTTCAGCTTTTGATAGCAACCGACTGGCGAAATAGATCGGATGATCCAACCCATGGCTTCCCGTCTGTGCGAGGGTTGCTCCAATTGCATAGTTCGATGCATCCACATGTATGTGAAACTCCTTCTTCCAATCTGGATATATTAAAATAGGTGTTGTAGCCAGCCGTACCTTAACTCCCTCAAAGGCTTCATCCTGCTCCTTGTCCCATCGGAACGATTCTGTCTTGCAAGTTAATCTATCCAACGGATATGCTATTTTGGCAAAAATTTTGATGAACCGTCTGTAATACCCTATATGTCCAAGGAAAGATTTTACCTCTGTCACATTGGTGGACGGTTGCATCTCCAATATGACCCGTACTTTGTCTGGATCTGTCTTTAGTCCCTCCTTACAGACGATGTGTCCGAGCAACCTTCCGTGCGGGACCATAAATCTGCACTTTTTCGGGTTCAAGGCCAAACATGCACGACGGCACCTTTCCATACATTCGCCCAGGGCTGCCAGATGTTTGTCCTCCGTACTGAACATGGACCAGTCATCCAGAAACGCCTCGAAGTTTCCGACGGACATCTTGTCAAAAATGTGTAGTATGATCCTCTGAAATGTGGCAGGCGCATTGCATAGGCCGAACGGCATCCGATTATAGGCATAGACTCCATCTTCTACGACAAATGTCATCTTCAGTTTATCCTCTTCTGCGATTGAGATTTGATTGTAGCCGGAAAAACCATCCATAAATGAGTAGGTCTCGTGTCCTGCTACCTCCTCCAGAATGCTATCCGTGAATGGGATCGGGAACGGATCCTTGATGGTGACCGCATTGAGACATCGGAAATCAACACATATTCGTATCTGAATGGAGTCCTTCTTCAGGGAGATCACGATCGGAGAGACCCATTCACTGGTTTGTACCTTGAAAATAATTCCAGCTTCTAACATTCGATTGATTTCTTCCGTAACCCAGGCCGCATAATTTTTGTTCATTCTGTAGGGCCTTTTCCGTACGGGTATTGCTCCTTCGATCAATGGAATGCAGTGCACACATAATTCAGGTGGTACGCCCTTCAGGTCCTTGTATGTCCATGCAAAGACATCCTTATATTCTAAAAATATTTTGAAGGCCGCTGCCTTTAGTACTGGGTCCCAATTGTCCCCTACTAATATGTTCCGTGGTTCGGCTTCATCTCCCAAATTCATGGTCTGCAACGCGACTTCATTATATTTGATGGGTTCTCCTTCAGTGAACTGATGTGCCGGTGTCACATCGAGTGACGCATCTCCTTCCTTTATTTCAGTAAATTCCTTTGGGAAGGCATTGATCTTGTTTTCTTCTATTGTCAGTACATTGCAGGTTGGAAACAATTCATAATCCTCTATCTGCCAATGGTACAGACCATTTACTGAATCCAAATCGTCGTCTCCTTCCAGCCGTAAAACTCCCTCCTGATCTGGTTCCATAATTTGCCCTTTTTCATCCTCTTCTCCCTCAAAATCTGACGAAGGGCCTTCTTCCCCGACCATCTGAGTGTGTAAATCAATGACATACTTTCGGCCTTTGCTTTCCAGTGATAAAGTATTTTTCTTCCAATCGTGCTTTGCTTTTGCTTGTATTAGCCATCCTCGACCCAAAATGGCATCGTACCCCTTCCGCTTGAGAGGAATCACAACGAAGTCCAACAGGAATGGTTGTGTTCCGATTGTCACTGGTTGCGCTGTGAGTATGCCCAAGGGCTTGATTCCGTGTTTATCGGCTATTAACAGCTGGAAGTTAGGTGGCCATAATGTCGGCCGTCCTAACTTTTTCCAAGTATCCTCCGATAACACATTGACACCGGATCCTCCGTCGATGATCGTGTCTGTTAGCACCGTCCCGAGAAGGCCCATTTCCACAACGGCTGGATAGTGTCCAGATGAAAGGGCTAACAACATCGGATCTTCTGCACTTGTACCCACCTGTTTGTCATTGGCTTGCTCTACAGGTTGCTTAACACTCGGAACTATATTTGTGAGAGCCGTACGGAGTTGAGGCATAGTGAGCAATAGATCATTTATCTTGACAGGTATCTCCGTATGCAATATTTGCCGTACAATGTTCTGTTCTGCACAATTTCGTACGGAAGTACTTGGCGTGTCTTTTAGGTGAGCCGTATCTGCCTGTGTTGCTTTTTGGATTTCTGCCCTTGCTTGCTCCAGTCTCCTCTTTTCTTCCGCTGGGTCAGGATATAGCTTCGCTTGCTTCCGAGTGATGACCAGAACTTCTTCCTCGTCTGTTCCTACAGTAATCAAATTTACTCCAGACTTTGGGCACTTGGTATCATCATGATCACCAGGTCCACACCAGCGGCATAGTAACTTCGGTGTATTTGTTGTTGTGAACTCCCGGGCGAAGTGACCCCACAGATTGCATGCGCGGCATTGAACAATTGGCCGACCATTTGCATCGTACTGAATTCGACTCCTTCCTCCATTGTTGTTGTTGCCACCATTGTTGTTAGTGCTGTTGTTGTTTGGACCGCGCCGGTTGTTTCTATATCCGCCTGATGTGGCACCTTCCGTACTGGTGTTCCCGTTCCCTCCGAACGGAGAGGCCTCCTGTGTCAGGAACACTTGCTGTGGTGTTCTTGTTTTCAAATTGAAAGGGCATTCCTTTATTGAGTGTCCCATAATCTGGCAGATCTCGCAAAATTGCTCTTTCGGGCAGGACCCCTTCGTATGGCCTTCTTTCTTACATTCCGTGCACCATAGGTCATTACCCTTAGGTTCCTTGTTCATGTTCTTGAATTCCTTCATCATCCGAAGCATGTCTTTCTGAAGGGCACGAACCTTCTTGTTGCTTCCTTCGTCATCGCTGCTATCATTTTCGGAGGATGCATCGTCATCTGAATCGGACGAGCTGGTCTTCTTCTTCTTCTTTGTCTTCTGGTCACTTTCGAGGTTCATTGCTCGGTTGTAAGCTTCATTGTATGTGGATGGCGGCACAATCTTCATCTTCTTCCGCAGCTTCGGGTGAAGGCCTTCAATGAACCATCGTTTCTGTAACCCGTCAGCTGGTTTATTCTCCATCTTACTGATTAAGTCCTTCAACCTCCTAGCAAAGACCCGTACAGTTTCATTCTTCTTTTGTTTGGTATTGAATATCTCTGCGACAATTTCATTGTCATCACGCAAAAGTTGAAATTCTGCGATGAACTCCTTCTTAATGTTATCCCAACTATTCAATTTCTGGGGATCAACATCAGTAAACCAATCAATGGCAACACCCCGTAGGGTTGCGGGAAATTGTCGGATCCATTCGTTTGTATCTGTTATGCCATTCGCCCTCCAAATCGTTTCACATGTTTTACAATGTCGAATGGGATCAGCTGCTTCATCACCATCAAATTTAGGCAATTTTTCCTTCGGACCTGCCATTATTACTGTATGTCGAGGGTTTTGTTGTGTACCTGCGCTGTTTTGCACTCCCGCGCTATTTTGAGCACCCGCGCTGTTCGGAACACCCGCGCTGTTCTGAACACCCGCGCTGTTCTGGACACGCGCTGTTCTGTGCACCCGCGCTGTTCTGAACACCCGCGTTGTTCTGTGCACCCGCGCTGTTCTGTGCACCCGCGCTGTTCTGTACACCCGCGCTATTGTGGACACCCACGCTGTTTTCTGCTTCCGCGCTATTTTCAACACCCGCGCTATTTTCGGCTTCCGCGCTATTTCCAACACCCGCGCAGTTTTTTGCTTCCGCGCTGTTTGGTGAAGAAGAGGGTTTGTCAACCGTAGATGTTCGTTCCGGAAGTATATCTCGGACGAAGAGGTCACTCCACGCTCGTGCTCCTTCTGCACTCCGAGCCGTGCAAGTCGATCTGCTTCCGTCAGGATTCTCTTCCCGTGGTGTATGCAGGTTCAGAAACTCCTCCCTCGCTTCTTCCACCAAATCAAGCCGTTGTCGAGTCTCCTTCAACAATCCTTCCGCACTCTTGCTTCCGTCGGAAATCTTCTGAAACCTCCTTCGACGCTCTATCTGCTGAGCCAAAATTAAATTTTCCTGCGCAACGCGTATGTCATCTTTTTGCTTTAACTTACTCTTGTCTTTGTTCAACTGATTCGGCATTTAATTCATCTCCGCCTGCCTGCGTGCCAGATCCATCGGGCAACGTCGCCAAATGTTTACCGTATGGATTAATTAAGCAACGCACACAGGAAATCGGTACGAACACCGAACAACAAATAGCAGAACTTCTATTATTCGCATATGCCAACAGTACATTCCACTTCCATAGATATGATATGTTATCCCATGATCATTACAATGCTTCCCGAAGGGGTTATAAATACTTTCCGACGAACCTTCCCGAAGGTATCCGTCGGCTAAGTACATTATACCCGTTACAAACTGTTTTCCTGTCGGCTACATAACAAGACTTTTACCGAAGGGACCTGTCGGCCGATGCACAATTTCTACCAACGACAATCTATATCATAATGCCTCCTCGACAAAAATATAATTTGCTTATAGCAACAGAGCGTGTTGCTGTAGATATGGAGCTATTGGCCTCGATTTCTACTGCATTATATTTCTTTCAGTTTGCATTCTCTTGCTGCTGATAACAAAGGTACAACATGAATATGAATCGGGAATAATGACTACACCAATAGTTATTGTTCCTGAATAAGTGTAGTGAAATTACTGCCAAGAAGATCAGTCAAAGATGTCTGGAGAAAACAAGAAAGCTCTTCCATAATAACAGACTATTCATCTGATGATGAATGTATGTGTATGTTTCACTAGCCTCCTCATCGATGGCGTCTTCTACTGCTGAACGTTTCCTTTGAGAACAGTCTTTGGCTACTTATTCTGTCTGCATCCAGTCAATCTTCTGCAATCATCTATAACAGCAGATCCATTAGCTTGCACATTCAATCCTCTATTTGACATTTGAACTTTTATGAACACCCAAATATGTGAGAATGAAGGCAGTTACCAATACAAGTCCAGAAGAAACTTATTCGATTAATCTGGAAGTGAATCTTCATGTAAGACTGGGATTTCACTCTTCAACAGGGAATAATGATCAGCAGGTGAATATTGACATTCAAAACAATAGCAATCTTTATTGAATCAGTGAATTCTAGTCTCTAATGGAATGGCCAAACTATTGATTCCTTGAGACTAGTTCTTATGATATTCTAGTGTCTGTATCTCTTCCATATGTTTCTCGCTAAGTTCGGAAAATAAATGATTATCGTTGAGTTTGGAAAATGATATACTTTCCCCTCCCATCCTTGAGGATTAGTCTGTATATCTCGCCTTAGTTTGTTGTTACTCAAATGTCTATCGATGACTGGCCTCCATTCTACTTAGCAGCTCATTGTAGGATTCAAAGCGTTAATTTGATTGGTGTTGTGGATTATCTTTTCCTTATCTCCACTGACTTCTCCATCTCTTTTTGTCTGATGATCCATTATTCCCTCTGCACATGCTGAGGTAAATCTTGTGCAATCTCCCTGTTTATGTGATGTCTTATTGGATGCTGACCAGGCTGAAACTATTTTGTTCCATATTCTTTTCCCACGGTAATGATCCCTTAGGATTCACCCTTATTTGATTCTCGTTCCAATTTAATATTTGAAATATTTTGAGTCACTTATAATATATTTTGAAAATCCTTCATCCTTATGTCCTTGATGGTACCCTTATTTTTTTCTTATCTATATATTTCTTTATATTCACTCAGCTAATTCATTTCATATGCTATTCATTTCTTCCAATACTCATTTTCTTATTACACTTTTGTTGTTTAATTATTAAACTCTCAAACTCTTATTTGAATCTATTAAATATAATAATATGAGATGGTGGAAAAATTTATATTCCCTGTATCTGTCGGCTGCTCCTTATAACTTTATCGTCGTTATAATTCTCTTCACAATAATGATATACTTTGGTAGGGAGGTGGCAACCAGCTATATGGCTTGCCCTAGATTTTATCAACTTCTATTTTAGTTGTCCTTTTCAATGCATAGATTACATCAACACATTAATACTCCAGCTCCCAATCTGACAAAGGGATTTTGCGACAAATACCTGAGGGTCTTTGATCTGATCTAGTGAATTCAGCGATAGATATTAGTTCAAAGGTGCTGCTTTATCCTTTGTGTTAACTGTTTCGCCTTTTATGTCTCTGCTATTAAAAATGGGCTTAAGGATTGTGTTTGAGGTGGATGTCTCTGCCACATACTGTATAGCTGGTCCGTCCATACCCTACACCTAAATACTATGCGCGGGACTCAGAGAATGAGTTGGTGTTTGATCCTTGTGAATATGTTAATGCCTAAGTTTGCCGAACACTTTGGCGATCTTGTCTTCAATGTGTTCCACCACAGAATCTGGCCCCACCCACCATAACTTGAATGCAGACACCTTGTCTTGCTTGGACATCTTATGTCTTGGACGGTTGGATTGATGTGCATGCCTCACAGTGATTGGGGGTCTGTCTGTCTTTTGGGGTTCACAGATTGTGGCATTACTATAACGATAGACCCCTGACACAAATGTGGATTGACAGACTCTTTTTGTATGCTGACTGTGCGCCTTGTTCTCTCCTTGTCCTATCTGACAGTGGACTAGCCTGGTTTCACCAAAAATATACTCCACCAAACAATATAAAACCTTGTGGTTGCCAATATTGAAAGTCTCACATACACAACACAACTTTCATCAGCACTCAAGCGACGTCCAAGAGATGCCAGTCAAGTCTCAACATTCCCTCATGAATGAAGGCATCTGACAATTTCCCAAGTTGGTACTCCCAAACGGCAATTCAAGAGGTAGTTATTTGAGAGGCAAATCCCAATTCTTGTCGTTTCCTATATACACGTAGTCTGACATACTTTGAAAATGATTGTGAATCTGACTGGAGTTCTTGTCTCTAGAATTATATTTGCCTTAAATATTCGACTTAAAACTAATACTTATTCATGTCATCCAATTATAGTTCCGCCAAACATTTGCAGCCTGCTCTGATACAAGGTTAAAGAATTCAAGAGCTCTGCAAATGTAATGGCACTATATGTTTTTATGTGTTTTCCAAGTGCAAATACGAATGCATATATATAGCAGTAGAAAAGACATGTCTCATGAAGAGACATGTCTTTGTGTTAATCAATATTGGTTACTGCAAGTTAATTTCCATTAGACATTATTAACAACAATATATATATATATATATATATATATATATACTGTTATACACACACACATACATACATACATATATGTATATATAATTGAGGATCAATCAAATGCAATAATGTTTAACCAATAAGCATAGGGGATTGACTCTCGATCAATTCAATTCGACTGAAGCTACAACATTAATACTTTTTCCCCACTCACAAAGTCTGGACAATGTTTAATAAAGCAATTTCTTTTCCCATTCCTAATAATACCAATATTGGGGAGACTCTAATTGATAGTTTTGTTGGTAAGTCTATCATTTCAGGCCTAGTTCCTTAATTCAAAGATTTAATGCAATATGACATGATAGGAAAATTCCCAGTAGTGTTTCAACATTCCCTCAATAATGAAGGCATCTGAAAATTTCCCAAGTTGGTACTCCCAAACGACAATTGAAGAGGTAGTTATTTGACAGGCAAATCCCAATTCTTGTGGTTTCCTACATACACATACTCTCACATACTTTGAAAATGATTTTGAATCTGGCTGGAGGTCTCATCTCTAGAATTATATTTGCTTTCAATATTCGACTCAAAATTAATACTTATTCATGTCGTCCAACAACAGTTCCGCCAAACATTTGCAGCCTGCTCTGATGCCATGTTAAAGAATTGAAGATCTCTGCTAATGTAATGGCACTATATGCTTTTATGTGTTTTCCAAGTGCAGATATGAATGCATATTTATAGTAGTAGAACAGACATGTCTCTGTGTTAATCAATATTGGTTATTGTAAGTTAATTTCCATTAGAGATTTTATATATATATATCTGCTGCGACCCATATCCCTGCTCCTGCTAGAGAAACCGCTTTTGCTACCTATTGCTAGAATGACAACCCTTAGAATGATAGTAGGGTCCACCCATCAAAGGGTTCCCGGTGTAGTGTTCAGGAGGAGATAGTGGCCCAACATGCGCTAAGGCATATATATGTATATATAATTGAGGATCAATCAAATGCAATAATGTTAACCAATAACCATAGGAGATTGACTCTCGATCAATTAAATCCAACTGAAGCTACAACATTAACACTTTTTTCCCTCTCACAAAGTCCGGACAATGTCCAATAAAGCAATTTCTTTTCCCATTCCTAATAATACCAATACTGGGGAGACTCTAATTGATACTTCTGTTGGTAAGCCTATCATTTCAGGCCTAATTCCTCAATTCAAAGATTTTATGCAATATGACATGATAGGAAAATTCCCAATAGGTTCATGGCTTCAACATGGGTCTCCAGTAGGTGAAAGCTAACTTTCCAGACAAAGTAAACTTCTGAACTTAGTCTAACCAATGTATGCATAGACATATGTTGCTTACCAAGGATATTCGCTATCAACAGCGAGCCGATACCCTTGCCAAAGATAAGCTTTATGCTAGCTATCAAACCAATAACAATTCTATTCTTTCTCATTTGCAAATTCTTGAGTCTCGCCTTACTGAGGAATGGTGAAAAGCTATGCTCAAAGAAGTTTCCCAGCTCTGTGTTGAGTGAGTACATTCAAGCAGCAAGAAGAGGCCTGTTGGATAGCCCAATAAACAACACAACACACCTATGAACAACATCTCAAAATGCTGAGATTTGAAGTTCTGTCTCAACACATTAGCTAAACAACAGTGCACGTAGAAAACAGTCATAAGAGAATCCACTAATATTAAAACTTAAGTTGAGAACATCAAGACTCAGGTAGTATATGTTGGATCTCAAGTTTCCAATATAAATGTCCAAGTAGCTCAATTTGTTAAAAGATTGAATTTTCCTACTTGTTCAGCTGGTTATCTAAAAGCCCAACACAAAGGGAAAAGCGTTAATCCTAATTTACCTGAACAACCTATAGAAAAATCTAGGATACAACCACTGGAACAATGAGAGATGCCACACTTGAAGAAAACAAAGGGGTTTAATGCATATGGCCTGAGGTGATGGCAATGACAATGGATCTGGTTCACCTTATAGAAATCTTCAAAACTATAAGGCTCAGACACCACTGCTTTTTAATTTTGCAGGTTTGATGAAATAAAAAATATGAGAAGCATAGATGTTACAAGGGCATGGAATACAAATTATATTGCTACTAGTACAGGGGTGAGTGAAGAAGATGTCATAAGACAAACCCTGAATTCAATTTTTGGGACAACAAAAAGAGTCTGGGATTGTCTAGTTGACACCTACAAGAATGAACTTATTTAATAGAGGAATAGATCAAGTGTGTTCCCTGCTGATAAGAATGTTCCTAGGCAGAACAAATTCAATTGAAAGAATGGCCCACAATAGATTGATGAATAATAATGCTGTGACCTGAAAGTTTGATCAGTTTTGTGCTGAACAATTTCAAAAGATTAATCAGTCAAGGTAAGAACAAAATCATGAAATTGTGTACACAACCTTCATTTGAAGGTCGAAGAGAATATTATCATAAAAGGGTATTGGAAAATCTTATTACAGAACATTTGACTGTAGGCGAAATTACATTTTCTCAGCTGATTCAGTTTTTAACTGAGATCAATGAACAAGTGTGTAAAGAAGTCAAACAACAAAAGGAAATAAAAGGGTAAAACTTGTAATTTCTCCTACTGTGTAAGACATTAACTCCAAGTTTTGGTTGTGGAAAGTGTTACCAAAAGCACAAATTTAGATATACGCAATGTATCGAGTGCTCTTATAGAAAGGAAAATTTTCGAAGAGAATGAAGTTCTTTAGGTGAAAGGGTATTTTGGCAAAAAAGACAAATTCAAGGGGAAAAAAGGTGGAAACCAACTTGCTATATTTGCAAAGCTCATATTTTGCCAATAAGTGCCTTGAAAAGAATAAAGACAAACACAGAGGTAAGCATGGATGGTAAAGGAAGCTGGATTATAAAATCTAGAAGAATTTGTATATATTCATGATTCTGAGGGTATTGTTTTATCTGATAAAGAAGAAGATGAATTTGAAGAACAATTTGAAGGTACTGTGGAACAATAACCACAATCAGAATTTGATTCTGATCTCTCAGAAGTATCATTCTTTTGTAGAATGGTAAAAGGAAGGACTTCTTCAAGTCAACAGTCTCTTGAAAATATAATTTAGGAAATTTGTAACTTAGAAAGAATTCAGAATGAAATGAATATTGGTCTAGAAACATGGAAAAAAAAAAAAAAAACTCAAACTGGCCAATCTAGAAGAACAAAAGCATCATTTTCGAAGACAGTAACAATAGGCATCCTCATCCACTACACGATGATCTAGATATTCCGAGATCCCACTTCCTACTGGGCAGTAAAGAGGAAGCCCCCGCCACTGGCAGTATGGCTAGACAACTATGGTGTCGGCACATAATAGAATTTCTTCAGAAAGTTATCATTCCAACAAATGAAGAAATACAAGAACTGGAAGATGAAGAAAATGAATAATTTACTGAAGAACTCAGTAAGGGAAAAGAGATGGAATAATTCATCTCTATCTCAAGATAGAATTGAGTATTTCAAGAAAATTCACTTTAAATTAATCCAGTAACTATTTCTCTTTTTTGTCAAGAAAAGTCTTACAGTTCTCAAATGAAGCAGCCATTCAAGCAGATGGAATTGGTCCAGATGCTGGAGATTCGGAGAACCACTCTCTTGACAACATATCAAATCCTATCTATTAGCATTCTTATGGGATATTTTTGCAGAATTGAATATTGCATGATGTAACTCTTTTCTTGCTAACCAATGGATAGAAGCAAACACAAAGATTACATTTGGTAATGGTAAACATGCATCTCACCTTGTGTACAAAGCTCCAATTGAATTTTCTAATGGTCATATTGATGAAATCATATTTGTCCATTATGAGATTGATGGATTTGATGGAGTGATAGGTAGCAAATCCATGCAGAATTGGGAACCAATTCTGATTACTAGAAATACTATCAGCTTAAATTAGCATGAAGTACCCAGGTTACTAACAAAACAAGCATAAGTCTGCCTTTGCACACTAAAAAGAGAAATACTATCTGGATGACAAAGCAAGCACTTGCAATTGAACCTGAAATTAGGGAACTCAGAAAACAATTTGCAGACACAGTAATGATAATGGATTTGAAAAAGAAACAATGCAATTTGGTCAACATATTACCTCTCAACTAGGACTTTGAAGGTAATGAACTATTACCTAAAGCCAAACCTAACTATATTTTGACAAGTCCTCAAGAATCAGAATCGTGTAAGAAGGAAATTGAAGAAATTCTTACCCTGGGACTAATTTTACCTTCTTCCTCACCATTTTCCTGTCATGCCATGTAATTCAAAATTTTGATGAAAATGGAAACGAATTGCAAGAAAAGAAGTTAGTAGTTAACTATAAACCTCTAAATAGTTCTCTTAGACAATCAACATTCTTTGCCAGGAAAAGATCATATATGGAAAACTATTCAAGGGAGCAATATTTACTCTAAATTTGACTTAACCAAGGAATTCTGGCAAATAGCGTTCCATCCAGCCAACTGTTATAAAACTTCTTTCTCTGTTCCTCAAGGTTTGTATGAAAGGAATATTTTGTCATTTGGTATTAAAACAACTCCTATATTCCTACAACACATGGACGTAATTTTTTGTCAGTACTCCAAATCCATTTTACCTTACTTTGATGGCATCCTTGTGTTTGGTCAAAGTCCATCTAGTCATCCCGAGCACCTAATGTCAGCTCCTTCAACTTGTCAACATGGTCTTGTTGTTAATCCTACTAAAACCCACTTTGCTCAGGATTCCATTATTTTCATTGGCATTCGTCTTCTTCCTAGGGGGAGAATGGAAACACAACATATTTTATCACAAATTGTCAATTTACCAGTTACAAATCTAAAAGAAATTAGTGATTCTTAGGTCTTGTCAATTACATTTCTGGTTTCTACTCTAATATTGCTCAAGACAGGACCGAGATGAATAATTTATTTAAGAAGAATCCTCCAACTTGGAAAGCCAAGCATGATGCAATAATAGGGAGAATTAAAACAAAATGTGCAGATCTGCCAGCTCTTCGGCTACCAGGATCGAGCCCCAAAGTAGAGACAGAGGCCAGTGAACACAAATGGGCAGGTAACTTAAAGGAATTAGCCACTCAAGGCCAAGAAGAAATTGTCAAGTATACCTCTGACAGTTTCAAGGGAAGTGAAGTCAACTATGACAGTACTCATAAAGAAATTCTAGCTGTAATAAACTCTTTAAAAGCTTTTCACATGTTTTAGCCTTTAAGGAATTACTGATAAGAAGTGATTTGCAAAACCTTAAGGGATTCTTCAAGAGAGAATTAAAAGATAAAGTAATTTTTGGTATATGGAGATCTGCCAGCTCTTCGGCTACCAGGATCCCGCGCCATAGTAGAGACAGAGGCCAGTGAACACAAATGGGCAGGTATCCTAAAGGAATTAACCACTCAAGGCCAAGAAGAAATTGTCAAGTATACCTCTGGCAGTTTCAAGGGAAGTGAAGTCAACTATGACAGTACTCATCAAGAAATTCTAGCTGTAATAAACTCTTTAAAAGCTTTTCACATGTTTTAGCTGATAAGAAATTTCTGATAAGAAGTGATTTGCAAAACCTTAAAGGATTCTTCAAGGAAGAATCAAAAGATAAAGTAATTTGTGGTCGTCTGTTGTGATGGGTTCAATTCTTAAATACTTTTGATTTTGACATAGAACATCTAGGAAAAAAGAATATTTTTGTTGATTTTATTTCTAGAGAAGGCACTGTATTTGCCACTAATAATGTTCATGTCATAAAAATCTGTGAAAAAAGATGGTACGAGAAAACCTATCTAGAATTCTATAATAACCCATTCCAACGAAGTGACTAAAGAAATTTTTGATCTGGCTAATGACTATCTCTTTGATCGCCATAAAGTGTTGCAGGCAAAGCAAATCCTAACAATCCCAGGAATCTGGTACCAAAGATGATTTTTCCACATACCCACACAAGATGACCCAGTTGATGAAACAATCAAAGAGGTGATCTTGTCCCTAGAAATTCAGTTTCAAATCCCTATCAAATTTTCGAACCCTCATATTCAGAGACCTGAAAGATGGACGAATCAAGAAAATGGAATGCAGTATATAAGGGATTTACTCCAGGGACCATATCCACGAGATCTTCAATTTTATATCTCAGGATATAAAGGAGGCCTTTTGCCCTGGATCATTTCATGCTAACTTATTCAACCGGTATGTTTACCATCAGTATGGACTACTTGGATCAGAACCAATGGTCCAAAATTGAACTAATGGAGCCAGATATTGCCATCTTCACAATTCACAGCAGGCAATCTGGATTTACACTGTCACTTCTCAACAAGAATTTGGAGAGCCCAATAACCAAGCTTAGGGAATCTACGGCAGCTGCAAAACCAAAACCATGAAGATTATGTGGAAAGAACCTGATCCTCCAGCACATACATGATGACTGTGTTTGTCCAAGATGTATTGAAGGAATAGTTGATAGTGATGGCTAATGAGTGGGTCTGTCACTCATCTGAGCCATCAATCTCTTGGTTAGCAAAAGGTTGACGTAGACCACACCACAGATTAAAGGGTAAGGCTACCACCTCATTGTAACAACAGGATAGACTTCCTGTGATCAAAGAGTTTTTGCCATATCTACTTTCGGATGTATAGCAACGCACCACATGTTCCAGTACCACATGGTTGTCTATTTGTCAATTGTGCTTGTCTTGCATTTGAGATATTGGGGTCTACCCTTTAGTGGACATCTCATCTGGATAAGCCTTGCCAGTTGCCAAGTATCCTCTTTCTATGGGTGGATTTCAAATCCTAATTTATGACAATGCATGAAAAGGTGGTGATGTTTTCCTATATAAGCGAGTTACTTGCTTAACTCGACATAAGATTTCAGAGTGAGAAATCAGCCCGGGTTGTTAGAGTATTGAGTCTTAGAAAGTCCTTAGGAGATCTCAGAGAGCAAAGAAGTATGCTCTTCATTTTTGTAGGGAACCAAAAACACAGATTTCTCTTGGATCTTTAGACTTTAGTGTTCTGTAAATAAGCGCACAATTTTAAGTAACAAAAGCCGGTCCTCTTTTGTTCTTGCAGCAAGAATATATTCATAAGTTGTCTCATAGAACACAATTCTAAAGACCTGAAGAAAATAGGTCCCTTGCAATTGGTTTTGCAAGAAAATTGTCCCGAATTCCAGATTATCCCTAAATGGGACATTAGAAATGAGCATCTTGCAGATTCACATCAATTGAACAATTGTGTAATTTTTAAAAATAAATTTGCCCTTTATTTTTAGTACAATAAAATGTCCACCTAACCAATCGTGTGCTCTAATATTTCCCACAACAACTGCTTTAAGTGATTACAAACTTTGGATCTCAATTAGATACACATATTGGAGAGGATGACCTTAAAGTGTACCCAAACATGTTGGAAGAAGAGTTTGGTTATTTTAGGTGTGTTAATTGTCTTCTTGCATCAGCCATGATCACCACTTATAAGTTATAATACATGATCAACAAGGGCAAATATAGAGTTTGACTGATTCTTTTTTATTAGCAAGCTAGGCAAGAAATCCATGCTGATAGATTTGCATATCATATGGTCAGAACTGTATTGAAGTTTTGATATATTCCTTGCTAGCTTATTTTAGGTGTTGTCCTTGCTTTATCTGTTGAACATTAATATAAATCTCCTTGTAGATGGGGAACCTTAATAGTATTTTACTAAATGTTTCTGAATGAGTATAAACTTAATGTATGTTTTTGGGACATTTTTATTTACATTGTACCAATGCATGTCTATGACTTTATAGAGTAAAAAAATGTATGATGGCATGGTTTACAACTTTATTGTGTTCAGTAGGCTCTACCTTATGTTCGCTGCCTGGGGGAGTCATGGTCAATGACAAAGGATCGTGCATATTTTGAGGCTTCTATTCTGAAAGAGCACGGTCAGTTGTGCCCAAAACATGTCCCAGAAGTGTATCATTTTGATTCTACAATGGCTATAATTGCTATGTGCTATGTGGAGCCCCCACACATTATTCTGCGCAAAGGCCTGATTGCTGGCATCGAGTACCCATATTTGGCAGAGCATATATCAGATTATATTTCCAAAACTCTTTTCCACACCTCTCTTCTATATCTTTCTACTAAAGAGCACAAAGCTGCAGGTAAATAATTTTTCCTTATTAGTGCTGTGGTCAATTAGTTTCATCTGTGCATAGATTCTATTTAAAATACTGTATAAAAATCCTTCAGAGCATATGTATGGAGATAGGTATAGTGAATTTCATTCTATGTTTAATTTAGCTTATTCCTAATTTTTTGTATTTGCGTTTTCTGTACAGTTGCTCGATTCTGCAACAATGTGGAGATGTGCAGGCTTACAGAGCAGGTTGTATTTTCAGATCCCTATATGATATCTCCAATCAGTCGTTGGACTACTCCTTATCTTGATGAAGATGTTAAAGCTGTACGGGAAGATAATCAGTTGAAGCTGGAAATTGCTGAATTAAAATCAAAGTATTGTTTCACTTTACTATTCTAGAAAAATGTGTGTTCTACTTGGGTTTGAGTAGCATATACAGCGTGAAATATAACTTGGCTTTCTTTAGCTCTTTATTATCCCTTTCTCAAATGTTGGCTATATCTCTCAGCATCTATTACATCTTTTACATAGGTTTTGTGAAAGGACACAAGCTCTTATTCATGGAGACTTACATACTGGATCAATAATGGTAACAAGTGACTCAACTCAAGTTATAGATCCAGAGTTTGGCTTCTATGGGCCTATGGGTTTTGACATAGGTGCCTTTCTTGGGAACTTAATTTTAGCTTATTTTGCACAAGATGGACACAGCAGATATGCAAATGAGCGTGAGGCAAGTATAAAATTCAATATATTGTTTGCTATCACTTTCTTCTATTCTTGCGTGCGCTGCTAATGAACTGAAAAAATCTCTGATTTTCTAAAAATTGAGAACAGCAGATGAAGACAGTTCAAAGAAGAACAGCTTCAAATATTGTAGCTGCCATTTGTCTAGCTTTTAATTTTTAGTTTTTAAATTGTTTGTATTTATTTCTATAGTTTTGTGAAAATGTATAAATTAAATTATTTAGAGGTCTAATCCCTAAACAAAAAAGTACATGTTGGGTTTTGAGTCTCACCTGGTTTGGGGTTCGGACTCAAGGTTAAAATTTGCATTCTGAAGGTTTCTCAAAATGAACCCTAGATAAATGTTAGAAGAGAACTGTAGAATTGAAGGATTTCCCTGTACAAAACGTATCTAGATGGTAAAAAACTAAAGAAGGGAGAAAAGTAGAAATGCTAAGCTAACAATGAGGTGATTCTGAAAGTGAGGAAATGTCTGCAGAAAATCAATGAAGCTATATTAGGGATAATTTAACAATCACAAATATAGATATTGCTACATTGATTATTCCTATTTTCATTGAATCTTCTTAAACCTTTTTGAAAACTTTTTTGCTCCCTTGATCCTGTCAATGTTGCCTTTTATGAATCTGGTTCTCTATTTCATACTTTCATTCTAACTTTTTCCCCTAATGTATGTAATTTACGTGCACATTTGACATAGCTCAACACCATCGAATCTAGGCATTGAAAAGTCAAACTTTAGCCTGCATGTAGACATGTTAGGTGCATAACCAGGCTTCTGTTCTATTATTTCTGTTGTTTCTAAATATTTAGGTTATCACTGTTTTAAATATTTCTAGCAAACTGATTACAGTTCAACTGATACTCACTTATGCTCCATATCATGCCTTTTATCCACATTATGGCTTATATTGGTTTTATGTATGCTATGCTATATGCTGAGGAATTGGATTCTTTGTGATAATGATTTTTCAGGGCTATAAACATTGGATTCTGAGGTGCATACAAGAAACATGGAACCTTTTTGAATCAAAGTTTATTGCATTATGGAATAACAACACAGAACACTGTGGAGATGCTTATCTAGAAGCCGTATACAACACCCCTGAACTTAAATTGATTGTGCAGCAGAAGTACATGAAAGACCTATTCCATGACAGCCTTGGCTTTGGTGCTGCAAAAATGATCAGGTTATGATGGCAACTATGCATAATTTTACATTCTTGTACTATTTAACTTCGTAAGTTTTGTCTGTCTTAGGTGTAATAAAAAATGAAAGAATAAGCTTGTTATTTCCAGATTTATTTCATGTTAGATGCATGACATGCATGTCAATACAAGTTTCTTTTGTAATATTGTCATCTACATGTATTCTTTTTGCATCTCTTTGCAAGTATCTGTTTTTTTTCAGTTGTCAACATTGCTTATATCCTGACAGCATGTTGTTACCGCTCCATATGCTGATTTCAGCTAGTCCATATTGTAGCTCACTTTCTACATTCAGAAGTTCTGTACATGGTCAACCCATTTGGAGAAAAGAATCTGACAAATTGTGTTCTGGAGTGCAGGCGAATTGTGGGGGTGGCTCATGTAGAAAATTTTGAGTCAATACAAGATGCAAGCAAGAGAGCAGAATGTGAGCGCCAAGCTCTCAATCTTGCAAAGAAGATTATGAAGGAAAGACGTAACTTTGATACAATCAGCCAAGTTGCACAGGCTATTCAAGGAAAATGATCAGGCCTTATATATATATATATATATATATATATATAGAGAGAGAGAGAGAGAGAGAGATCTCCTTCAGTGTTTGGACATAAATACACTAGAAGATTGCCTTTCTGAAACAAGTTTGATGCTTTTTATGTGATGGTGACCTTTTTTAAGCATTGCAAAAATCCAGTATTACATAATGGTATTTACTACTATTGATGAAACAGAAACAAGTGTTACACTCATCCAGAAGCTTACCTGTTAATTACAACAGACTGTGGAAGCTTGAAGTCTCTGAAAGCAGATAGAACCAAACCTACTTGAGGGCATTGCTAAGGTATGATTAACGCTCCCTTAAAAATTGATCTGTCATTTTGTTTTTATTCAGAATTATCGTCTCAGGATTTGCAACCAAAAAAATAAGGAAGAGTTAGATTTAAAGGAAGCCCTAAAACACAGATTTTGAGCAGGTCTGGTATATTTTTATGGTCTAGGGCTGCAGCTTTGTCAATTGAACCTTATTCTTTCAATTGGGTTGTCTCATCTTTTTGCCACACCCCTAAAGGCATCCTTTGCCTTACTAGCTCTACCTTTTGTCTAATCAATAGTTTTAACATATACGTCAAAGGACATTTGGTCTAATGATGAAGTCTATGTTCTAGGAATGTAGATGGTGCTGAGTTTAAATCTTCTACACTACCAAAAACAAAAAGTTCTGAAGAAAACACAATGAAATTGGAAGTTTGTTAATCATGCCTTCATAATTTGTTTTGTGGTCTCATAATTTTGACCCATATGTTTAAGTTGTGGTACAATGCCAATTTTAACATGCACCATAAAGTTTGATGATCGCACCCTTACAATTTCGCTTGTATCATACTTTTGATACATGTTCAACAAGTTACAATGCCAAATTTAACATGCACCATTTTAAGTGTATGTATTTTCGGTAATTGCTGACAGACATATACTATTGTATTCAGATTGGTTAACTAGCTATTAATAAAATTAATTTTAACGGCCGAAACCTAGATTAATTATTATTATTTGTTATAATTAATTATTATTATATGTTAAGCGAAAGTAGATTTGAACCCAAGACCTCCCACATGAGAGGCTCACAAGTTACCGTTGCGTTGTAAGCTTTTGCCTAGTATTCTTAATTTTTATTCCAAAATAATGTGTAAAATATTTAAATAACAAAATGATGAAAATTATTTTTCTTCACTCGTTAGTTAATAAATTTGAGGCCTTACATTTTACAGAAAGGCTATGTCTATTAGGACTTTTGAAGCAATTTCTTTGGATCCACTACCTCATTAAAATTTTAATAATATGTTATATGTTATGAAAAAATATTGAAGTCATTTTATTTTCCACACTATTACAATAGTATTGCCTAATGACAAATACTAATAATGATTAAATAAATATTATTTTCATGTATTGTTGTTAAATTAAGTAATTTTTAAACCTACAGAATTTCATAATATTGATACAAAGTTATTTTTTATTTTTTAGTTATTATTTATACATAATATTTTTTAATAAAGGGGTAAAAAATTTATTAAGATAAGAAGAGACACAAAAGGGAGATTTCAACAAAGAGCTCTATCTCGATTAATAAAGTCATCAATTCCATAAGATAATTTGGGAAGTAAATGCCTCCTATCCATAACATTCCAATCTTGCACATGATCAAAAGCCCATTTAGCCAAGCAATCTGCAACACCATTCCACTCTTGAGGGATGTAAGTAAAATTCTCAGATTCTAGAGTTCTAAAAAAGAAAAGAGTTAGTTTAACAACTAAAGCCAGAGGCCAACTAACATCACCACCAGTTGGGAGTCAAAAACAGAGAATCCTATGCCATCCCCTCAAACAACACTATTCCACAACACGTAAAATGGCCAACTCCTCCATAAGATTGTTAGTATGACAACCCTTACACACAAAGAAAAGAAATTGAACATCACTAGAACTACAATGAGCCACCCCCCCAATGCTAGTAGGACCTAGATTCCCCTTGGAAGAACCATCAATGTTGACTTCTAGAACTCCAAGAGGAGTCCAATAGCCCTCATGGTTCAACGGTCACTTCATCTATCGCCTATGTTGTCTACGCAAACCATGCAAACATTGACCATCAACACTCGAGACTCCTCCCTGAAGATGAAAATTGAGGCGATTGTAGATGGTAACATCACTAGGATCCATACCCCCATCTAATACACACTTAGCTTGAATTGTCTCATGCAAAGAGTGAGAAATCTTCCACTAGATTTTTATAACTCTGATCTAGACATTTTGAAAGATTCTCCTATTCCCCTCCAACCAAATATGCCAAAGAATGAACAAAGGATCAGCAATCCATGCAACCTGAAGAGGAAAGGCTTTAGTGGGGGCAATCCCCAAGCGATCCCAAAAGGCAGACAAGGAGGAAGCATGTCTACAAGGACAACTTGAAGCATTCCACCAAATGTGCCAAATCTAGGTAGAATAGGAACAATGGAAGAAAATGTGGGAGACGGACTCCTCCCTATTACCACACAACACATAGAATGAGGGGCCCTGAAATCCATGTTTACAAAGATTATCCCACGTAAGACACCAGTTGTGAGTCACTAGCCACATGAAGAAATTACATTTGGACCATGAAAATTTATTCCAAATAGGTTTCCACCAAGGCACCATATCATCTCCAAATAATTGTCTAGTAAGCTCCTGGTACCCAACAAAAACAAAGTATTTACCAGATGCAACACCATCCCAAACCAAAACATTTGGCCCCAACAAAGAGCAACACTCTCTAGAAGCCAAAATCCTAGAGAGTTCTAGGTGGTCCTCTTTGAAGCCCCAGGTGGCCAATCTAATGAGTCATTCCATCTATAGCCAACAACAAGGCCCAAGCGATAAGGGCCTTATAATGAACCACTCTATCCCATCCAATAGCAAGAAAAGAATCACATAGAACATGAAGATGAGGGTACATAGGCAAGATAGGAGGGTTACCATCCCAAGCATCATACCAAAACAAAGCCTCAAAGCCTCCTTTAAATATCCTAAAAGGACCTCCCTTAATTCATTGAGCACCTTTCTTAAGAGTCTGCCATACCATAGATCCACAACCTTCCAAAGGAAGAGAGGAAATAGAATGCGGATCAACACCCCTGAAATACTTCTAATTGATTATACGAGCCTGAAGTTGATTTCTTCCAAAGCATCAACACAAATAAAGTTCAACAACCAAAGCTTGGCTACTTAAGATAGTAGAGTACAACCCAAGACCACCCTCCTTAGGCCGACAAATAGTCTTCCAACTGATTGAACTCCATTTAGAATTATGCAAATCACCACTCCAAAGAAATTGCAAAGAAAGAGCACCAAACTCCTTGAGAAAGTACACAGGAGCAACCTGAAACATTCTCCTATAAATAGGAAGAGCTTGAATAACAAATTGAAGAAGAGTAACTTGAGCAATAGTAGAAACCCATCTACGAGTCCAATTATTTACCTTCTCTAGAAGCTTTTTAAGTAGATTTTTCCAGAAGAGACGTAGTTGCCTAGAAACAACAATAGGAATATCAAGATAAGTCAAGGGTAGCGACCCAATCTAAAACCACAAGATATTAGCAATCCTGCTTTGAATAGCGTCAAGAGAATTAAAAAAATTTAAAGAGGACTTATGTTCATTAATTTTTTGGCCTAATGCCACCAAATAAATGTCAAGAGTATGTTGAATAGCCTTAGCTTCTTGGATCCTAGCAATACTCGCAAGAGTAATGTCATCAACAAATTAAAGGTGAGAAAGTGAGGGTAACCCATTATCCCAATGCCCACCATGAATAGGATAATGAAAAACCTAATACTTGATGAATCTCTTTAGGCCATCGACCATAATAATAAAGAAATAGGGGGTGAGAGGATCACCTTGGCGTAGACCCCTAGAGGCACCAAATAATTGGGAAGGTTGACTATTAAGAAGAACAAAGAAAGATTTTGTAATACAACTCATAGTCCAACTTACCCACTCCAGGCTAAGCCAGAGACAAGAAGAATAGTCGTGAGGAAACTCCATTTAACTCTATCATAGGCATTGCCATTTCCAACTCAATAAACATAGATCACTCCCTTGAACTAGCCACAGAGTGAATAGCTTTAGTAGCAATAACAACCCCATATAAAATTTGTTGTCTTGCAACAAAACCTCCTTGTTCTTTTGAGATAATAGTAGGGAGCCACCTTTTGGGCCTCTCAACAATAAACCAACTTTGTAGACCACATTACACAAAGCAATAGGCTTTAAAAACTCCAGTTGATTAGCCCCATCATGTTTTGGAATAAGAACCAAGAAGGTAGAATTCAAGGCTTGGAGCATCTGCTTGCTAGAAAAAGATTCCCTAACCATCTCCAACAAATCGTGATCAATAATATCCCAAAATTCTTGAAAGAATTCAACAAGAAAAGCATCAAGACAAGAAGCTTTTCCTCTATGCATACCAAAGACCGCCTCCTCCAACTTAGCCAAAGAGAGCGATTGCATGAGAAAATCATTCATTTCTTGGGTAACAAGGGATGGAATACAAGACAAAATATAGTCATTTCATTTACTATAGGGAGGAGTCCTTAGAAATGAGGGCATAAAAGTATTTGGTGGCCTCCTCGAACAAAGCAAGCAAAGAAGACAATTGAAGACCTTTAGAGTTAACCAAAGAAGAAATATACATCTGATTTTGATGAGATTGAACCATTTTATATAAAAAGGCAGTGTTCCTATCACCCTCTTGGAGCCAATCAACTCTAGCTTTTTGCTTCTAGCATATTTCCTCACGAAGCTCCCATTCCTCCAGATCTTTAGAGGCAAGGGATTCAGCTTTGCCCAAAGCCTCAAAGAAACCAAGATCCCTAATTTGCATGGTAATGACATCAAGATGCTCTTGAGCTTTCCCTTTCATGTTATGAAGATTCCCAAAACATTCTCTATTCCATTTTTTGAGCTACCTTTTGACATATTGAAGCTTTTTAGAGAAAGAATACATAGGAGTATTGTAGGCAGGGGCAAAATCATAAAGAGAGGAGTCTCAAAGCCAGATCAATTGAAACTTGAACGAAGGATTCTTAGGAATAATCACTCCAGCAGCAGAAAGTATAATTGGTCAATGATCATAACCCCGCTAGTTTAGAATTTCAGAAGAGAGAGTAAGAGAGCCACTAACCCAAAAGCAGGAAAGCAAAAATCTATCCAAACGTTTAGAGATAGCTTCAACCCCAAATCTTCTATTACTCTAGGTAAATAGCCCATTAGCTGGCTTGATATTAGAAAGATGGAACATATTGATATGTTGATGAAGAAGATCAGAGGAAGGCCCCAACAAAGCTAAACCACCCATCTCCTTAAGACTTAGAACTGAATTGAAAACTCCTTCTAAAACCCAAGGATGGTAACGATGACAATTTCTTACATATCGAATGTGTGACTAAAGTCTCACCTTTCCCACATAGTCCACAGGGGCATAGACATTATTAATTAGAACCACCTTACCATAATCCAAAGAAGAGACCACCAAAGAAAGGGCAGAGTGAGAAGATATCCAATCGAGAGTAGAGATTTTTCATGGATCCCAAGAGACAACCAAACCACTAGAACTCCCTATAGCATGAACACACTGGCATTGAAAATGAGGCCAAACGCTAGGGGCACATTGAACCAAAGACTCAATTGAAAGCGAAGTCTCCTAGACACAAAAGATATCTTGAGAATGATCAATCACCAACTTGTGAATAGCCTTTTGTCTAGGAATGCTATTCAACCCCCAAACATTCCATGAGAGACTAATCATCATTGAGTAGAGTAGGGGAAATGATCATCCAAGGGTTTCAAAACCCCAAACTCTATCAACACATCTCCTACTATTTTAATCTTCTCTGAATCCTTTTTACGCCCATTCTTTAAAGGAGTAAAAGAAATCCACTTAAAAGGCCTTCGCATCAAACCCAAATGCAGAGGAGACCCCTTACCCTTCCCACATGCCAACACATCGTTAACCAAGTCTGCTAAAACTATGTCATTATCCTGAGGCACAACCGAAGTGACCAAAGGTCCATACTCAAGAGTACTAGGGACCTCACTCTGTTGATGAACAACCATCTGGGAAGCCACACAAGATTCATGAGGTGTAACTCCCCCATTTGAACTAATCAAATTAGAAGAGAGGTTAGGAGGCATACCCTCCTCTATGGCCATATTATCAAGCACCTCAAATCAATTAAAACTATAATCAATTTGTTGGTCTTTAATGGGTCTTTTTTGTCCACGTCCCTTTAGCTTGCAAGCAAACATAAATAAACCCATCCTTGTTTGGGCCTACCTTAGTCACTTGGGCCTTTCCTTTACCTGAATTACCCACTTGAATATTCCCCTTGGTTGAGTTATCCATCTAATTTCTTTCCTTTTCTTGCATTATTCATTTAGCCACCACTATTAAGAGCAGTAGAACCATCAACCCCTTTAGACGCTGAAGCCCAAGGGCACTGACATTGCAAATGGCTATACTCATGACATATTCGACACCAGAACGAGAAGGACTCATAATCTAGTTTTTGCACCTAAGAAAAAGACCCAAGACAAAATCTCCAAGGAATTTGGTAATGGGTTACTCAAATCAATTTCAACACAAATTCAAGCAAAAGAAATAACCTTTTTATCCAGGGATTAATGCGCTATCACACCTAGCTTTCCAAATAAAGATACAATTTGATGAAGAATGGCCTCTTGCCAAAATTTAAGAGGGAGACGTGGCGAGGTTACCTAAACTGGCACATTTGAGGGGAGATCCTTTGCAAAATTAAATCTTGAATGCCAAGGTTTAACAAATAACCCCACATGGTTGTAAATATAAGGGCCTCCTTCAAAAACATGATCCTGATTACACATGCAAGAAAACACTACAAAGAAGTAGCTATTCCCAACCAACATTATCTCCATATCTTTGTCCACCTTACACAAACATCGAATCCATGCCTTGAGAGATGATAAGGATATCCACACTCCAAGAAATTTACATATCAATGCATGCCTAGTCCAATACTTAATGTCATCCCGCTATACTGACTTCGTGTAATACATCCATTAACTTTTTTTAGCTTGGGGAATGAGTTGATCCGCTTGCATGCATTTGAAGAGAAGATCCATTTGCCATTATCAACATAGAAGAAACCCTAAGCCTTGCCATGTGAACAACAAAATCCCCAATCCAATAATGTTTGCAAATGTTCACCAAAATCTGGAGCCTACACTTACTACGCCCAACAACCCTCAATCAAAAAAAGAATAGTAAAAAATTTCAGCAAGAAAGACAAACAAGCACAAGGGCTAGGGATCGAGCCCTAGCCCAACACACATCCATCACTTCTTGTCATCACTCCCCAAGTTATGTTCATCAATGTCGTAGCAATGGCATATATTTAGATATTAAATAAATATTAGTTTTATATTTATATAATATTTAAACTATTAATTGATTGAAAAATATCATTAAATGTTTCTTCTTATTTAGACATTACCATCGCTTGATTCTTTATTCATTTCTACTATGCTTTTATAATCAATTTTTATTTTCATACTATGTTTTAATAATTAAATTTTTAAATATTAAATTTTATTTGCAAATACTAGCCACTACGTGACACTTATTTAGGTGAGGTTTTATTAAACAATGTTTACACCTATGTATTGATGTTGGTTAGCAATGACCTTATTTGGTTGGTATGGGTAGGAAGTCTCATCATCCTATATACAATTTGACCCCATAAGCTCTATTGTTGAATTGTAATTAAGTTGCAAATATCTAGATGGTGTGATTGAAGGAGCACTTGTTTGAAATGAAGACACCAACAATAATACAAAAATATAAGTTTTATATTGCAAACTTAAAATCTATCCTATATGATCCGATAGAGATTTATGGAAATGTGATTGGCAATATCAAAGAAATTAATATATTTAAGAGATTTATATGCTCTTTGCATCTCCTTGGGATCTTTTAGGGTGGGATATCACCAGCTACGTATTTAGACTGATCACCAGATTGGTAGGGAGGGCAAGATCTATCGGCTTTGTCACCTCGGGGAGGTCGAGACTGAGTCTCACTTTATTTTTCATTGTCCCATTTACTATGAGACTTGAGGGAGATTCTATTGTTTGTTTAGAGAGTGCCAATCTCTTCCCTCATTCTTCAAATATATTGACCAACATTGTCTTGCACTCTACCTTCAGGAGACCATGCGGATTCATGAGCACACTATACAACTCTAGCTTTGCTCGACATCGACTCCTACGCAGCTCATCACCTCTTTCTTCAGTCCTACAGTTCCTACCCGAGGATCGAAGCGACCTCTCTGCACTGTTTCGGTTCCCACCAAATCTATGAGATCCCACAAAGATTACACTCGACAACGTCCCTCTAGTAGACCTCAGAGGCGACATTCCAGAGTACCTGATTGCACTAGTGTCCACCTTTCCATTCTAGACTACTTCTCACCTGTGAGGAGTTCTTAGCTATTGTTATTTCTTTTTCTTGGTTCTTTTGTTGTTTTGCTTTCACGTTCTTTCTGTACACACTGTTTGGTGCCCCCCTGCTGGTGTTTGTCCTTTGCACTGTTTCGAGCCCCTTAGACCCTCGTTGGTCTCTTGTTGGACATTAATAAATTTATCTTATCTTATCTATAATATTAAATGGAGAAAGCTCAATTCAAAATGAAATAAGAAGACAATACAATCACTCTAATTTTTGAGCATTCAAATTGTCAAAGTTTGTGAATTTGTGGAACTCTTATGCCCATCTATCTTTTTCAAGCACTTGTATAACAATTATGAATTATATTCTTCTTAATCACCATTAATTATATTACAAATATGGGTAAAAAATCATGTTTTAAAGTTTGAAGAAAAGTTTCTAATGCACTAAACCAAGACTCTTATAAAGGGTTAGAGTTGACTTTATTTTGGTTCCATTGACTTTCTATTCTTAAAAAATAGGAGCACCTGGTTTAACATTGTTCATCATAAACTTATAAAATATGCTTTTAATCAGTAAATAATAAATACTTGTCAATAAAAAATCTTATAAATATGTATAAATTGTCATCCAAACTAATTAAATGAAAAGATTTATAAGGTTGATAGCACCTTAGATCTAATTTTTTTCACTTGACATCTATATTGTATACATATTTTTGAGAAAACAAAATCAACAATCTATAAGGAATAAGGTTTGTATCTATTATGCACTAAATGAATATTTTAATGCTTATAGGTATGGTAAGACTAACTACAACATTCTTTTAATCTCAATTTGCTCATTTGTATCATTCTTTAAACAAAGTGGTACTAAACATACAAATGCTTAATGTGGCATGATAAATTATATTTATTTGGTGGACAATTTGTACACTAGTTATTATAACCATTTTAAATTGTCCTAAGATCAGAAACAATACTTGGCATAATCATTTTAACCAAACTGCTTCGAAACAATTAGAAGTTTGTTGTGGTAGTGGATAAAACAACTATGGGTTGTCTTTCACATTCAACTCACCTCCTCCAAACATAGCGAATACATACCCATTTTAGAACTTTGACTATTTGAAACATTCACTCAATCTAAATCAACAAAATCACATGTCAAATGTTTTATTTACATAGCATTCAAATATAGAAAACAATAATCATAAGTACAACACAAATAAAATAACACCTTATCCAAATAATCTCAAGGCTCTCTACTAGAGTTGAATACAAGTATGCCTTGTTCTCTCATAGTTTTGACAAAAAATGACTTAATGTAAATGGTATCATGCATTAAATCTTTTATAACAGTAACACATGGTACATTGTGTTGCTCCTCTCCTTGTGTCGTCCTTGATGTAAGTAAAATTAACAAATTCTAATGTTCTACAAAAGAGGAGAGTTAGTTTGACAACTAAAGCCAAAGGGCAATTAACATCTGGAAGCGCCTACGAATTCAACAAGTCCACGACCGCTTAGGAGTTAGACTCACAAATAATCCTATGCCAACCCCTCAAACAATGTTGTTCCATAACATGTGAAATGGCCAACACCTCCATAAGATTATTAGTATGAAAATCCTTATGCATTGAGAAAAGAAATTGAACATTGCTAGAACTACAATGAGCCACTCCCCCAATGCCAATAGGACCTAGATTCCCTCAGGAAGAACCATCAGTGTTGACTTCTAGAACTCCAAGAGGAGTCCAACGCCACATCACAATTCACTCATCGCTTCATTTTCCGCCTATGTTGTCTAGGAAAACCATGCAACCATTGACCATCAACCCTCGTGACCCCTCCCTGAAGGTGAAAATTGAGGCAATTGCAGATGGTAATGTCACTAGGATCCATACCCCCATCTAATACACACTTAGCTTGAATTGTCTCATGCAAAGAGTGAGAAATCTACCACTAGAGTTGCATAATTCTGATCCAAACATTTTTTAAGATTCTCTTGTTTCTCTCCAACCAAAAATGCCAAAGAATAAATGAAGGACTAGCAACCCATGCAGGTTGAAGAGGAAAGGCTTTAGTGGGGGCACTCCCCAGGCGATCCTAGAAAGCAGAAAAGGATGAAGCATGCCTATAAGGACAACCTCAAGCATTCCACCAAATCTGCCAAATCAGGGTAGAATAGGAACAATGGAAGAAAAGGTTGGAGACAGATTCCTCCCCATTACCACACAACACACAGAATGAGGGGCCATGAAATCCACATTTACAAAGATTATCCCACATAAGACACCAGTTGTGAGCCACCAGCCACAAGAAGAAATTACATTTGGACCAAGAAAATTTATTCCAAACAGGTTTCCACCAAGGCACCATGTCATCTCTAGATAATTGTCTAGTAAGCTCTTAGTACCCAACAAAAATAGAGTATTTACCAGATGCAACACTACCCCAAGCCAAAACATCTAACCCTAGCAAAGAGCAACACTCTCTAGAAGCCAAAATCCTAAAAAGATCCAGGTGGTCCTCTTCTAAGCCCCTAGGTGGTCAATCTAAAGAGGCCTTCCATCTATAGCCAACAACAAGGCCCAAGTGATAAGGGGCCTTATAATGAACCACCCTATCTCATCTAGTAGCAAGAAAAGAATCACAGAGAACATGAAGATGGCAGTACACAAACAAGATAGGAGGGTTACCATCCCAAGCATCACACCAAAACAAAGTCTCAAAGCCTCCTTTACATATCCAAAAAAGACCTCTCTTAATTAGTTGAGCACCTTTCTTAAGAGTCTGCCATACCATAAAGCCACGACCTTCTAAAGGAAGCGAGGAAATAAAATGTAGATCAACACCCCTGAAATACTGCTAATTGATTATATAGGCCCAAAGTTGATTTTTTCCAAAGCACCAATGAAAATAAAGTTCAACAACCAAAGCTTGGCCACTTAAGATAGCAAAGCACAAGCCAAGACCACCATCCTTAGGCTGACAAATAGTCTCCCAACTGATTAAACTCCATTTAGAATTACAAAAATTACCACTTCAAAGAAATTGTGGAGAAAGAGCATTAAACTCCTTGAGAAAGTACGCAGTTGCAACCTTAACCATGCTCCTATAACTAAGAAGAGCCTGAATAACAGATTGAAGAAGAGTAACATGAGCAACAATAAAAATCCATCTACGAGTTCAATTATTTACCGTCTCCTGAAGCTTTTTAAGTAGATTTTGCAAGAAGAGATGTAGTTGCCTAGAAACATCAATAGGAATACTGAGACATGTCACGGGTAGCGACCTAATCTAAAACCGCAAGATATTCGAAATCTTACTTTGAATAGCTTGAGGAGAATTGAAAAATATAAAGAGGACTTATGTTCATTAATTTTTTGGCCTAACACCACCAAATAAATGTCAAGAGTATGTCAAATAGCTTTAGCTTCTTGGACCCTATCAATCCTCCCAAGTGCAATGCCAACAATAAATTGAAGGCAACCCATTATCCCAATGCCCACCATGAATAGAATTATGAGAAAGCTGATACTTAATAAATTTCCCTAGGCCCCCAGCCATAATAATAAAGAGAAAGGGGTGAGAGGATCACCTTGGCGCAAACCCCTTGAGGCACCAAATAATTGGGAAGGTTGACTATTAAGAACATAGGAAGATGTAGTAGTAACACAACTCATAGTCCAACTTACCCACTCTAGGCTAAAGCCAAAGGCAAGAAGAATATTCTTGAGGAAACTCCATGGAACTCTATCATAGGCATTGGCCATATCCAACTTAATAAACATAGATCCCTCACTTGAACTAGCTATAGAGTGAATAGCTTCAGTAGCAATAACAATCCCATATAAAATTTATCCTCCTGCAACAAAACCTCCTTGTTCTTTTGGGATAATAGTAGGGAGCCAAGAAGGTAGAATTTAAGGCTAGGAGCATCTGCTTGCTAGAAAAATATTCCCTAACCACCTCCAACAAATCATGATTAATAATATCCCAAAATTCTTGAAAGAATTCAACAAGAAAACCATCAAGACTAGGAGTGTTTCCTCTATGCATACCAAAGACCACCTCCTTCAACTTAGCCATAGAGAGTGGTCACATGAGAAAATCATTCATTTCTTGGCTAACAAGGGACGAAATACAAGAAAAAATAGTCTCTTCATTTACTTCAACATAGAGTCCTTAGAAAAGAGGGCATAAAAGTATTTGGTGGCCTCCTCGAACAAAGAAAGCAAGGAAGACAACTGAAGACCTTCAAAGTTAACCAAAGAAGAATTATAGCTTTGATTCTCACAAGATTGCGTTGTTTTATTTAAAAAGGCAATGTTCCTATCACCCTCTTGGAGCCAATCAACTCTGCCTTTTTGCTTCGAGTATATTTCCTCACGAAGCTCCCATTCCTCTAGATCTTTAGAGGCAAGGGATTCAATTTTATCCAAAGCCTCAAAGAAACCAAGATCCCTAATCTGCATGGTAATGACATTGAGACACTCCTGAGCTTTCCCTTTTGTGGTATGCAGATTCCCAAAACATTCTCTATTTCATTTTTTTGAGTTGTCTTTTGATATATTGAAGCTTTTTAGAGAAAGAATACATAGGCGTACCATAGGCAGGGACACCTTCTCTCCACCGACCAACCATAAGAGTATAAAGAGAGGAGTCTCAAAGCCAGATCAATTGAAACTTGAACAAAGGATTCTTAGGAATAATCACTCTAGTAGTAGAAATTATAATTGGTCAATGATCAGAACCCCGCCTACGGAAGAGAGAGTAAGAGAGCCACTAACCTAGAAGCAAGAAACCAAGAATCTAATCAAACATTAGAGATAGCTTCCATCCCAAATCTTCTATTATTCCATGTAAATAGCCCATTAGCTGGCTTGCTATCAAAAAGAGGCAACGTATCAATATATTGATGAAGAAGATTAGAGGAAGGCCCCAAATGAGCTTAACCACCCATCTTCTCCTCAAGACTTAGAACTGAATTGAAATCTCCTGCCAAAACCTAAGGATGGTAAGGATGACAATTTCTTACATACTGAATACGTGACCATAGTCCCACCTTTCCCATGTAGTCCATAGGGGCATAGACATTAGTAATTAGACCTACCTCACCACAATCCAAAGAAGAGACCACCAAAGAAAGGGCAGAGTGAGAAGATATCTAACCAAGACGAGATATTTTTCGTGGATCCCAAAAGACAAACAAACCACCAGACCTCCCCATGGCACCAACACACTGGCACTGCCCGTGACGCCAAATGCTAGAGGCACACTGAATCAAAGACTCAATTGAAAGCTTAGTCTCCTAGACTCAAAAGATATCTTGAGAATGATCAATCACCAACTTGTGAATAACCTTTTGTCTAGGGATGCTATTCAACCCCCGAACATTCCATGAGAGACTAATCATCATTGAGTAGATTAGGGGAAATGAGCATCCAAGGGTTTCACAACCCCAAACTCTATCAACACATCTCCTACTATTTTGATCTTCTCTCGATCATTTTTACGCCCATTCTTTAAAGGAGTAAAACTAATCCACTTAAAAGGCCTTTGCATCAAACCCAAAGGTAGAGGAGACCCCTTACCTTTCTCAGATGCTAGCACACCCTTAACCAAGTCTGCCAAAACTTTGTCATTATCCTAAGGCACAATAGAAGTCACCAAAGCTCTAGACTCAGGAGTAGTAGGGGCCTCACTCTATTGATGAACCACCATCTGGGAAGACGCACAAGATTCATGAGTTAGAAATCCACCATTTGAGCCAATCGGATTAGAAGAGAGGTTACGAGGCATACCCTTCTCTAAGGCCATACTATCAAGGACCTTGAATTGATTAAAACTAGAATCAATTTGTCATTCTTTGAAGGGTCTTTTTTGTCCATCCCTTATCTTGCACACAAACTTAAATAAAACCATCCTAATCTGGGCCTACCTTAGTCACTTGGGCTTTTCCTTTACTTGCATTACCCACTTGGATATTCCCCTTGGTTGAGTTATCCATCTGATATTTTCCTTTTCATGCATTATTCGTTTATGCACCATTGTTACTAGCAACAAAACCATCAACCTCCTTAAACGTTGAAACCCGAGGGCATTGATATTGCAAATGACTATACTCATGACATATCTAACACCGAAAGGGGAAGTATTCATAATCTAGTTGTTGCACCTAGGAAGAAGACCCAAGACAAATCTCTAAGGAATCTGGTAATGGATTACTCAAATCAATTTCAACACAAATTTGAGCAAACAAAATAACCTTTTTATCTAGGGATTGATGCACTATCACATCTGGCTTTCCAAGAAAAGTTGCAATTTGATGAAGAATGGCCTCTTGCCAAAATTTAAGAGGTAGATGAGGTAAGTGAACCCAAACTGGGACTTTTGAGGGGTGATCGTCTACAGAATTAAATCTTGAATACCAAGGTTTAACAAATAACTCCACATGGTTGTAAATATAAGGGCCGCCTTCAAATAACGATCCTGATTATACATGCAAGAAAACATTATAAAGAAATAGCTATTCCCAACCAACATGATCTCCATATCCCCATCCACCTGCCATGAACATCGAATCCATGCCTCAATAGTCGATAAGGATATCTGCACTCCAAGAAATTTACATCTAAATGCATGCTTAGTCCAATACTTAATGTCCTCCCTCACAACCTCTGGAGGAATAACCAGAACATGGCAATCCTAACTTCGTGGAATACATCTATTAACATTTTTTTAGCTTGAAGTCCTGTCCCACATGAAATGATTCAGATTTGGTTGCATGCATTTGAAAAGAAGATCCATCTGCCATTATCAACATAGAAGAAAGTCCATGCCCTGCCATACGAACAATAAAATCCCCAATCCAACAATGTCTGCAAATGTTCACCAAAATTTGGAGCCCACACTTACTCCACCTAGCATCCATTAATCGAAAAAAGAAAAATAAAAAATTTCAGCAAGAAAGACAAACAAGCATAGGGGCTAGGGATTGAACCCTAACCCAAGACACATCCATCGCTTCTCCTCATCATTCCCTTAATTTATGTTCATCAATGTCGTAGGAATCACATAAATTTAAATATTAAATAAATATTATTTTTATATTTATATTATATTTAAACTATTAATTAATTGGAAAATATCATAAAATGTTTCTTCTTATTTTGACATTACTGTTGCTTGATTCTTTATTCATTTCTACTATGCTTTTATAATCAATTTTATTTTCATACTATGTTTTAATAATCAAATTTCTAAATATTAAATTTTATCGACAAATACTAGCTACTACGTGACCCTTGTTTAGGTTTGAGGTTTTATAAAACAATGTTTACACCTATGTATTGATGTTGGTTAGCAATGATCCTATTTGGTTGGTAGGGGTAGGAAGTCTCATCATCCTATACAATTTGACCCCCAAAGCTCTATTGTTGGATTGTAATTAAATTGCAAATATCTAGATGTTGTGATTAAAGGAACACTTGCTTGAAATGAAGACACCAACAATAATATGGAAATATAATTTTTACACTACAAACCTAAAATTTATCCCATATGATCCAATAGAGATTTATGGAAATGTGATTAGAAATAAGAAAGAAATTAATAAATTTAAGAGATTTATATAATATTAAATGGAATAAGATCAATTGAAAATGAAATAAGAAGACAAGACACTCACTCTAATTTTTGAGCATTCAAATTGTCAAAGTTTGTGAGTTTGTGAAACTCTACAACCATCTACCTTTTTCAAGCACTTTTATAACAATTATGAATTGTATTCTTCTCAATCACCATTAACGATATTACAAATATGGGTAAAAAATCATGTTTCAAAGTTTGAAGAAAAGTTTCCAATGCAGTAAACCAAGACTCTTATAAAGGGTCATATGACTTTATTTTAGTTTCATTGACTTTTTATTCTTAAAAATTAGGAGCACCTAGTTTAACCTTTATCATCATAAAATTACAAAAATATGGTTTTAATCAGTAAATAATAAATACTTGTCAATAGAACATCTTATAAATGTGTATAAATTGTCATCCAAAATAATTAAATGAAAATATTTCTAAGGTTGATAACACCTTAGATCTATTTTTTTTCACTTGAGATTTATATTGTATACATATTTTTGAGAAAACAAAATCAACAATCTATAAGAAATAAGGCTTGTATCTATTATACTAAATGAATTTTTTTATGCTTATAGGTTTGGTAAGACTAAGTACAACATTCTTTTAAGTAATTATTTTTTTAAACTAAATTTGTTCATTTGTATCATTTTTAAAAAAAAGTAGTACTAAACACACAAATGCTTAATGTGGCATGACACATAAGATTTATTTGGTGGACAATTTGTACACTAGCTATCAAAACCATTTTGAATTGTCCCATAATTAGAAACAATACTTGGCATAATCATTTTAAGCATATTGCTTCAAAATAATTATAAGTTTGTTGTGGTAGTGGATATAACAACTATGGGTTGTATTTCACATTCAACTCACCTCCTCTAAACATGGCTAATACATACCCATTTGTGGACCTATGACTATTTGAGTCATTCACTCAATCTACATCAAAAAAATCACGCGTCAAATTTTTTATTTACATAGTATTCAAATATAGAAAACAATAATCATAAGTACAACACAAATAAATTAACACATTATCCACATAATCTCAATGCTCTTTACTAGAGTTGAATACAAATATGTCTTGTTCTCTCACAGTTTAGACAAAATTTGATTCAATATAAATGATATCAAGCATTAAACTTTTTATAACAGTAACACATGGTACACAAAGTGTGACGCGACTTTTGAAATGCCGCTCCCGCTCACGCATTCCCTGCTTCCGCCCATGGTTTCTCATGTGTCTGGACTTGCAGCTCATGGGCTTGTTCTAGGGCCTTCCACCTCCTCCCCGTCCTCCTTGGCTGCCATTGTGTTTGCTCGAACTGTTGTGCCTGTTTTGCCAGATGGGTCTGTCTCGGGGGTTGGTTTAGGGCCTCCTGTCGGCTCTCCCTTGGCAACTCGTTTTGGTGGCGATGACTCTGGGATGGCTTTTCCTGCACTATCAGGGGGTAGGACTGCTTCCTATGCCGACGTGGCAGCCTTTGAAGCAGGTCTTCATGGTGCTGCTCTCGTTGGTTTTGGGCCTTCTCGCCCTCGTAAGGTTGTTCTTGTATGTGTTTCTAAACCCATCATGGTCCTTTTAGACATTGATATTGCTATAGATATTCTTAATACGACAAAGGAGTTCTCTTCCCTTGCTGCCATTTTCCGTTTCTAGGGTTTTTGGCCCTCTATGGCTGATCTCCACGCTTGGATCTCCAAGCACTGGGAACCTATTTTAGACCATGGTGTTTAGATTTTTCCTAATGCTAGAGGTTTCTTCATTGTTAAGTTTGCAAGTGCTAAGGACCAGAAGTCCATCTTGTGTCATAATTGTTTTTCATGGCAAGATAGATATCCACTTATGGCCAAACCGTGGCATATAAATTTTGATCCGCTCTCTGAATCCTTTAACAAGGTTTCTATCTGTGTCTGGCTTCCAAACCTCCCAATGCATCTCTGGATAGACTCTGTTTTGGAAACTATCGGGGAATCTCTCGGTGAATTTTTATATGTTGACTCAGCCACTTTCGATGTTCTTCATTTGATGTGTTCTTGAATTCTTGTTGAGATGAACGTCTCAAAGGGCCTTCCAAAAAAGTTTTGTTTGGCCTATCCACAAGGCTCCTGGACTCAAATGTTGGTTACGAAGGTATCCCCTTTCGCTACAGAAAATGTCATATGACAAGACACATTGTTGCTTCTTGTGTTGTTCAGAAGTCTAATCCAAGGCATCCACCCTCCTGGTGGGCTGGGGTCTCCCCTAAAGACTACATGGTGCTTAAACCCTCAGACGTGTCTTCGGTTGTTTCCTCAGAGGCTGAGGATGATCCCCATGCTATTGACATCCTAGAGCCTGAGGTGGTGGTGGATGTCAGGCCTTCTCCTCTTGTTGATTCGATGCCATTGGTTGCTAAGGTTGGTAGGTTTTCGAGTCTGGCCTCTGGCTCCTCTCTTGGCCCTACCCCTGTCTCGGTTGTTGCTCCAGTGGGAGACCAGCCCTCCTCTCCTAGGGAGTTTTTTGTTGGTCCTGCTCCCCTTGGCTTCCACTCTTCTGTTTCTTCTGGGGATTGGTTTGGTGCGGTGGCTAGGGTGGAGGATGGTTGGATTGAGGTAAAAAGAAAAAAGACTAAGCCCTCCATTCTGCCTTTTGATATGTATCTTTGGTCTAGCAAGGGAGACTCCAAATCAAAGGGAGTATCTTGAGCTTCCTTGTTGTGCCTGGCCTTTTTGGAAGTAGGTCCTTTCTTCAGATCTTTGCTTCCTTTCTTGGTTCCAGCTGGTGATAGGCTTCTCTGTCACCTCAGGCTTACCCTTTTGGGGGGAGACCTATTCCTCTTTGGTTAGCCGTAGTTTTGTTTCTATGATCATTGGATATCTATAGCAATGTACAGGGTTTTAGGCACCCTTCAAAACCTGTTTTCCTTAATCAAAAACAGTAACACATGGTACATTGTGTTGTTCCTCTCCTTGTGTCATCCTTGATGCCCAAACACTAATTTGTTAAGCATGATGATTAATGTTTTTGAATCAATATCAAGTTTCATTTGATACATACTTGGTTACATGATAACTTGGCATTTGATTAAGAAATGATTAATTCCATTTGTTGACATTTGGTTGATTTTGATAACATTTAGTTTGAATTTGATCAATTTAGTTGGACTACATGATTAAATTCACTTAGATTGTATGATGCATGTCTTGGCTTTATAAGACATGAATATACATTCAATTTTGATCCAAGAATAACACCAGTTGAATCAAAAACATATGTTGACAGATTTCAATCCATGATCAACATAGTTTGAATCTGAAACACAATGATAATTGAATGATAGTCAAATTATGAAATAAAAAATGTGCTCCACAAGTTCCTCACTATGCTCTTGAAGTTGCATTATAAGTTAATGTAAGTGCTTAAGTTGAATTGCAAATTGGAATTTTTGTTGATTATTTTGAATGACTTAATGTCATTAGAAAGGGCAAGATACTTATGGTGGTAGGGGCGAGCCTTTGGGTAGGATTTCTTAGGTGATTGTAAGTTGAATGTTTCTAAGTGTTGTATTACACAACATTTAGCACCATGGGACTAAGGTTGTGTTTTTCGTTTCAGTTTGATGTATTATTGAAGTCAAAGGCATGAAAATTGATGCCATTAATATTGACATGTACTTGGATACATTGGAATCGAGGTGTAAAAATGTTTGTAATTATCATTTTTTGTTGACAGAGCTTAAATGAGCGAGGGCCCAACCTGAGCTATGGTACGATTTTGGATTACTTTGACAATTTGAAAGAAGTGTTTGAAAGCAAAAGGAACATGGAATACATTTGGCAGATGGTTGGTTATCAGTTGCAACAGAATTTCTTAAGCAATGAAGGAGATCTTTGTTTAGATCATGCAAGTTTTGAAGATTTTGGTTGCATTTTTTTTTTGTAACATGTGTCTTATCTCTAGGTTTTCTCATTTTATGTCTTTTTGGAAAGTTCTTTTGAGCGTAGTTATTACATGGGAACACAACATTCATTTGAGAAACAAATTCCTATTATGAAAGAATAGTAGAAATATTCCCAAGGTTCATTCAAGTTGTTTGTCAACCACCTAAATAAGTTGATTGAAGACTTATGTGAATTGTTCGCAACAAGACCTTTGTTGGTTTGAAGAAAATTGTAGGCTAGAAGCAATATTAGTAACTAAAACCTAACAAACATAAATTTTCACCAAATCATCTTGTAAGATAAATTGCTACAAAGATGAAGGAAACCCACAAAACTTGAAATAAGATTATTCAAAATCTAGGTCACTAGTGGAAAAGACTATGAAAATTTAAGATATATTCAGAACTCATCAAATTGTGAAGATACCACATATGTACACACCCACGATATAAATTTATCTCAAAGAACTGAATATAAAACCTTCCCAATGATTAGTCACAACAAGATAATTAGAGCAATAATAAACTTCAAAACTAATGATTGCAAACATTGATCACAAGCACAATTGACTCTTTGAAATTTGAATAAATTAACGACACTAATTTACAAATTTTGCGCGGATAGAAGAATTCTCACACCATGAATGAAACACCAATTGCATATAGCTTTATTACAAAAAATATCAACCCTAATTGCATTATTTTATTGTGTATTTAAAGTGCTTGATCTCTAGAAATAAGATACTTGTAGCTAGGGTTTTAATTATGCATGAAATTGAAAATATAGTAAAATTCTTATTTTTCTATGAAAAAATAATTCTAAACTAGTTGCTAACTATCATGCAAAGATTTATATCCATTTACAACATGTATTTATGTAGAACAACTAAGCCATCCAAATATGGAGAAAAATAGACTGCAACTCCATTATTTTTCATCTCTAGTTGAACTTGACCCTTAAAATATCTCCTTGAATCTTGCACATGGAAGCCCTTGTGTGTATGTAGCTGATTGATAACTTTAAGGCATGCAAAGATGACCCCAAAGTCACATGCAAAATACCCAAACATAGATTCAACATGCAAAAACACAAAAATGTGTGTCTATCTATGGTAATTGGGCAAGATATAACGTAACTGATAAAATGTGACATTGTCACATATGATGGAGTAAACTATTACTAGGATGAACAACACTAAGAATATTACATTTCTAATTAAATCTAAAATTGTATCTATTAGCCTGCATGTAATACTTGAGTATAGAAATTAGCAATATGAGTAATCATGAGAATCTTCAATTAAAAGCACTAATTGGTGATGATATGTTATGAACTATACATGTTTACAATGGGCTCATTTATATACTTTAAATATTACAACTTGATTATGAGGGTAAGGTCAAGATCAAATGCTTAGTCATCACATTGGAAATACACATGAAGCTTCCTTTTTGAAGTAAACAAAAGATTAACCTTTCAATGCATTTAGACTTAATTTTCTTTATCATTTAGACTAAGATTCACATGTCATGTTAAGATGGATAAGTTAAATTAATTCACATAAATAGTATAACTTTTTATCGATTTCTTCTAACAATGATCTTGGTGAAGATGAAAGTGTATGTAGGCAAAAAGAGAACAATCAAATATGAAGACAAAGCAACAAAAATGAAATTACTAAAATAAAAATACAAAGAGAAACATACAAAGGAAAGCTCAAATTGCACGAACTAAGGAATAATCCTTATACACTTCATGAGTTTTGTAAATAGGGGGATGCCCCTATATTGATTTATGTATCTTTAATGAACATAAGTCCTCAGCCAAGTCTAGAGGCTTTCTTGACTCCTTTCTTTCCTACCAATGCCCATTTGAATGGAGGAACCATGTATAAAATTTATAATTTAATAATAAAAAATTTGGCTTCATCCTTTTATCGATAAAAAAATCTAAGCATCCAAAAAAATTGGACCCGACTTCGACTCTAAACATTTGAAGTCCAAAAATTAGCAAAGTGTGGAATTGCATTTTGAACTTTTTTCTGTCATGATGATGAAGGGTGCTCCCTTTAAAACCATAAACTCATAACAGAAACAAAGAAACAACAACAAATGCGAGAACAAAATATGGACTTCTTATTTGCGCCGCAAATGTGGAATTATAGAATTCGCAAGTATAAAATGCTAATCCACATGGGCGCCTTCATTACAGTAATATGCAAAACTAAGTTGTGAACTATAAAAAATGCTAACCCACACGGGTGCCTTCATTACAGTAATCTGCAAGACTAAGCTATAAACTATCAACCAGAGCTATTCTAGACAATGTTTGGGCATTTCTTAAATAAGCAATCTTATGCCACCTGGGAAGGTTCTAGACATTCAAACTTAATACCTAGGGCTGACAGACCCTAAGAATACATATAGAGTCGGCCAAGTACATCTTTGATAATTATTTTAGATATTTCGGGTAGCCCAACTTCGGAAGGCGATAACTCTCGAACCATTGCTCTGATTGGCTATTATAACCATTTTTCAAAAATGCTAGCTTGTGATCTATAGGTCTGGAACTACGCAAGTGCCCTTTTGTCAAGTTTTCAGATATCATCTAGGCACTCTAAGGCCTCTAATGGTGAGATTGAATATTTGTTTGCAAATTTTTCCACCAAAAATCTGCAATAACTTCTCTGATACTTAAGCTGGAGCAATGAGATTTTTATTGCAGACTTATAACTCTAAAATGAACCTTCCTGTAGAAAATGAGAACATTCTGAGCCCATATGAAAAACTTAATAAAAATAACAAGTTCCCATAAATAGTAACCACCTTGTCTACTAGTCCTTATTAAAATGGAAAAGACTGAAAATAAAATATTTTTGGGTGATGCAAGATTGCTCTTACACCCAGGATGCTCCTGCATCACATGAACTTCAAAAATTTTGAAGTATGGGGAAAATTTACTTTGTCTTTTGTTGTTACTTGACCTTAGTTGTTTGTAAGATCCTTGGGTGTTGTGCAAGAAACATGTCTATGATCTCTTTGACCTCTCCATAGTTCAACATCAACAAGGATGTCAACTTTTTTTGTTGGTCCTTTTTGAACTTCTTTATGGTGATGGTGAAGTTCTCCAAATCACTGACCCTTGACACCATGATGTATTGGATATCTTACTTGCACTTGAATAATTATTGAATATCATCCTCTGTGTTTACTGCTTAAATGATGCCTTTGAACTATTGGAGAACTTTCTCCACTAGATACATTTGGGTTTTATCCTCATTTTGATATGTCTCAAGATCGAGTCCATCAAACAACTTATCTCCTTTAAGATAAGATAAGATAAATTTATTAATGTCCAACAAGAGACCAATGAGGCTCTAAGGGGCTGAAAATAGTACAAAGCGAAAACACCAGCAGGGGGAGCACCAAACAGTGTCTGCAGAAAGAACGTGAAAGCAAAACAACAAAAGAACCAAGAAAAGAATAACAACAACTAAGAACTCCTCACAGGCAAGAAGTAGTCCATAATGGAAAGGTGGGCATTAGAGAAATTAGGTACTCTAGAAGATTGTTGTCAAGTGCGATCTCTGTAGGATCTCACAGATCTTGTGTGACCTGAGATAGTAGATTTGGTGTGATCTTTAGCAACCCTCATAATTTTATCATTCCTAATTCCTTCAATCTTTTCGTAAATAGATGCAAGCTCTGTAACACCAATGTAGGTCATACTTAACAAATTACAAAAATTGTTCAGTTGAACACTTTCATATAACTTGATCAAAACCTGGAAGCTCTAGTTCCTTATCTTCTTTAAATGTGTTCTTGTAAACTCTTGTGCTTCCATCATGTCCAGTAAATTGTCGTCACCTTCAACTATGTGTCCTAGTTGAGCTTTTCTATTTGCAATTGACTGGAAATGCTGCAATATTATTCTCAAAGTCTCTTTACTAAATGACTCAAAATTGGTTTTCCAATCTATACAAGCCTTTACAAAAGAAGGCGATGAACGAATTTCTAGATCAACTCACTTTTTGAGCACAACCTATGATGTGGCCTCTAGATTATCTAGGTCAATTGGACCAACCATCTTTGAAATGAATTCCTCAAGTACTTGACTTTGTTTCTTCAACTCTTGTATCTGACTCTCATCTTGATCAATATATTTGAATAATTGTTTTGATGCCAAAGAAACCAATGCCTTTCCACCCTCTCTTGTGGGCTCTCCCAAATCTACCTCCTCCATGACATAGTCATTTGATATTACATATGCAATGTTTTTTTGTTGGAGGTGGTACTGCTACATGTGCTTTCCATCACTTGACACTTTCTTTTGAAAAATATTGTAACACTCCACTAAAGAACCCTAGAGAATTAACCTATTATGTAACAGTGCTTAGTGAATAATTTTTTCTTAAAAATTTATGCAACACCAACATAACAATGTGGAAGCAATATAACACATACACATCTTGTACACAAAAACAACATAATTACAATTTTCAATTCTCAAGGGTTCCTTCACATTGAATCATATTTATATAAATACTATTAATTAGATTTAATCTTTATTACAATGTTGACAACTATAATGAAATATTAGATACACGATTTCATAATAGATACATAGGTACAACTAATACAATGAAGTACATCCAAATACACAACATCCACGCACATTCATAGGGAATGTAACAATAAAACAAATACAATACATCATCCCATAAGGACCTCAAGATATAAATACATAATACTGTTAGAAATAAGAAATATTGAGAAGTAGGGGAGGGGGGGGAGATGAATCGGTATTTCACAAAATTTTGCCCAACTATGGATATATTTAACAATATTTAAACATATATATGTAATAAAACTAAAAACTAAACATAATATCAACACACTGCAACTCATAACACCATTTTTTGTTAACGAGGGAAACCTTGGCCAAGGGAAAACCTTGGCCAAGGGAAAACCTTGGTGGGGATGGTACCCACAAAATGATCCACTATTCAAAAGTATCTCATGAAAGATATTGACCCTATTAGGAGTCTATTACATCCATATAGTGTATCTGTTCTTGTTAGATGACTAGGCCTTGATAGAATCCACAACCCTAGTAGGAGTTGGTATTACAAATATAAAAGTAGCAAGATGAGCCTACTACAAAAACATGCATTTACAATAATATATTCTATATACAAAAGGTATATATACACAACCTCTTTACAATGCTGATATCTTCCATATCTGATTTGTTCTTTGTAGCTCTCTTCACAAAACTTCACATATACTTCCTTTGCTTTGCTCTAATACAAAGTTTGCATCATACAACAAGTATATTTCATTTTCAAAGACATCACACAACTTCACATGCAAAATTGTTTCCTTTAGACTAAATTGTTTTGTTCTGTTGGCCTTCAAGTCTTTATGTGTGTCCCAAAATTCAAATTTACTTTTGCTAAGTGAAGGTTAACATCTAGGATGTCATCCCTACCTTGTTAAGTCACTGTTTTGGTAACCAAAACAATCCTTTAACCAAAATGTCTTTACTTTGGTAACTTCTCTATTCTACCTATATAACTGGTAGTTGTAAAACTTGTCATAACTTTTCCTGTTCATCAAATATTCTTTTGTGCTCTTAGACACATGCTCATTACATTATAACCTTGCTCTCCTTAGTTGCACATAACCTCATCTTCTTCCAGTAAACCACACTAAACCAAAATGCATGATTGTTCACTCTTTTCCTGCATCATCCAAAACTTAATCTTATATTTTCCCTCTTTTCCCTCTTATATACTTAGACAATTTTTTAAGTTCAATCATCTAAAACTTAATCTTATATTTTCCCTCTTCATAGCGGGTATATGTTGCTATAAATGAAAACCATATAACATCATTTCATATCCTCCTAGCCAAATTACCAAAAAATACATGATTACATAGATATATTAACTAAATGTAGAGAATGCATTCAAGAGATAAGAATAACAATGGTACAATTACAACAATGGAACATCCATTATTGGTGCAAATTTGTGTGGGTCCCCAATAATAAGAGAGTCGCTACCTCCTAACCTTGTGCGAGTACTCCCACCATACCAGGGAGATAATGTAAGATCCACACATGAAAATCAAGTCACAAAATCATTCCTAGGAAAGAATCCTAAAATCTCTCTCTAAGTCAAGGGCATCACAAACTACTGACAAAGAAAAGATCACAAATTTTGAAACAACAATCGACCAAAAGACAACCCTACAACATCATTTCATATCCTCCTAGCCAAATTGCTAAAAAATACATGATTACATGTATATATTAACTAAATGTAGAGAATGCATTCAAGAGATAAGAATAACAATGGTACAACTACAACAATGGAACATCCATCATTGGTGCAAATTTGTGTGGGTCCCCAATAATAAGAGAGTTGCTACCTCCTAACCTTGTGCGGGTACTCCCACCATGTTGGGGAGATAACGTAAGATCCACACACAGAAGTCAAGTCACAAAATGATTCCTAGGAAAGAATCCTAAAAGCTCTTTCTAACTCAAGGGCACCACAAACTACCAACAAATAAAAGATCACAAATGTTGAAACAACAATCGACCAAAAGAAAAACTGCATACACAACCCACAACTAGATACCAACTTCAAAACAAATACCAAAATTAGTGAAGAACAACTACTGAAGAATATGAACATCCAAATCAAGATACCAATCACCAAAAGAATAATAACCAATGAATAAATGGTAACAACCAATAAGTACTGACCACCAACCATAAATAACACCTATTAGAGGAAAATACAAAATTTATGGATTAGACTTAACCTACATATTCGAGAGTGTCATTACATGGTCAAACTACATAAGTTACTCTGGACTGGTCTCTCACTAGACCTTAGACCCTCAAGGGTTGAGTTACCCTAGAATGGTCACTCTAGACCTTGAGCCCTTAATGTGACCAATGTGGAACTAGGATACCCTCTTGATACAGGATCATCCTAGGTTGCCTTGCTATCCTACTCATTTTGTTCATTTTTCTAGTTAATGTCAAGTTCTAATGGTTGTCGAATTGCAGTCATTGTCGAGTTCCTGTATGTTGTCATGCCCAAAATACAAGGCAAAAACACACATAATTTTTTTTAAAGATTAAGTAAACTACTATGTTAAAACCGGTTGACTAAAAGACATACATAAGTCACATTAGGTTTGATATAATTCGATATGTTTGATTCACAAGTTAAACTATGGTACGTTGAAATGCAAATATAGGTTCCTCTAACAATACCATGAGTCTACATTTCAACTTCAACTTATAACTTATTATATCAATTTCAACATTAAAAATATTACATTATTCCCTACACTAAGTCTTCCACTTTTATTTTCTTAATTAATACTTAAATATTCAAGAATGAAACATCATTTACCAAAAAATAAATTTCTTAAAAATAAATATAATCTAAAAGCAACATATCTAATTTCTAACTAACAATTGATTATATAAATAAAGCTTCCATTCATAAGTTATTTTTTTAAAAAATTAATCTAATTTGAAACAATAATATTTGTTAAATAATTACTAACTAAGAACATCTTAAAACACTAACACTTATAAAAAAAAAAAACCTTATTTAAAATCTAACATCTAAACCTTAACAACTAAATCACAATACAAATATAAATATAAAATTTTAAAATAGAATAAAACTAATAACTATCTTTTTTTTTTTACTATGTCTAACATCACTTACTATTCACTAACTTTAACTATACCAATTTAAAATACTTAAAATAAAACTATCTTGAATGAAATAGACCTTTACTAATTCTAACATTTCAATTTAACTACTAATTGTAAAGTAAAAATAATAAACTAACTAATATAATATTAATATTAAAAAAACAAAAGAATAACTAACTATACTAATATTATCATCTATTATATTCTAACTTTAATTACACTTACTAACATTACAAAATAAAAGATCTTAACCCAAAATAAAAATTAACTTTCCACCTAACACTTAACTATAATATTAAAACAAAAAATTTAAAACTAATTAATTACATCCAACTTTAACTATAATTGCTAACTATACTTTTAATAAAATAAATAAATATTAAAACAATTAATAAACTAACATTTAACAATATTATAACCCTTTAATGATTAAATTTCTATTACCTAAACTAACTTACTTTTACCTTTTACTAATTACTAACAATTAAACTTCTAAAAGAAAATGACATTGCAAATATACCTACTAACCTAACCAACCACTACCCCTCTCTCCTAGCCAACATGCATGTAGACCAAGAAAATAAAAAGGAGCTTGCATTTTTTAAAAAGAAAACGGCCAAGCTTGACTTTAACCTCCCCATGCCACCGACGTGGGCACATTGCCCAAACCATCTTCCTTCCACATTAAGTGCTAACCAAAAGGTGGGGTGATGGGAGGGAATTTAAAGCATTGATTTGACTTTTTATTTTATTTTTAAAAACAAACTTATTCCATGTCCCTTCACACTTACCAATTTTGACGCCTAAAATAAAGGTAATATGCAAGTGGGGTGGGTAGATAGAACTTCAACGAAAAAGGTAGTTATGGTAAAAAGTTTAGTAGGTAGGATATTTTAGAAATATTTTTTAATGTATTTTCTTTCTTTTTTTTAAATTTAAATTTAAATTATTTATTATGTTCAACTAAGATATTTACAAGAATCTTTAAGATTCTCTGTTGAAAAGGGAAATAATTTTTTTCTCCATACAAATTCTAGGGAGCATATTTGCTCTAGGGGGTAAATTTTTTTGTCTATTTTTTTGTAAGTGTAGATTTTGAATGCCAAATATGTTTTCATTTTTAAGGGAATAATAATTTTTTTTAAAGTGATGGATTTGAGCAAAACAAATCTATTTAACCAAGGGAGTTATATATTTTTTAGAGCTGATTATAGCATCGGGTTTAATAATTTGTTTAAACAATAATGTAAGATTATTTTATTTCCTAATAATCACATAAATACAATGAAGTTCCAATCATAACAACAATTTTTTAAAACATATTTTGAACTAAAATTGCATAATTATATCTCACCATTTTATCTAATTAACCATAATCAAAATGAATACGATTTCGAAACATAAGAATGCCTCAGGAAGGATGAAACATCATTGTATCCATTTTCGATGAACACATGCATACAACTGAATTACAAGAAAATCATATGAAAGAAAAACATTTTTTTAAAGATTTATTCATTTGATTCAAGGACTCCCTCGGGAAAGAACCAAGGAAGAAAATCCGAGATCATAATCGTTTCAAAAATACATTAAACAATAACATTTTTACAATAGGATCTTAATCCCAAGGAGAAAACTCCCAAACATATTTGAATTTAAAAACAACTATGAATTTCTTGCTTGGCTCCACAACCGGGTAGCCATTATGAAATCTGCAACACGTCAAGGTATTCATGGAGAGAACGAAACTGGCTAGGAGACAAATAATAAAACATGAAAACAAAATCAAACATTTACTCACATCCAGGTTTGCACAATAGGTTTGCCATTGAACCAGACTAGGGAGAAGGTGGATTTTTCCAACAGAAGACGTCGGTCACAACACCATACCGGTGCCCTTTTAGGGCTATAATCACAATAACTTTTGTTCTTCCATTTCTTAAATTTCAAAACTCAAAACATAGTTTGTGCTGATGAGGTGGAGCCCATAACACCCTACTCTCTCCCTCTCCTCATCCTAAGGAGAGACTCTGCACTACCAGAGTCCAACTAAAGACCTCCTCCTGTACATGGCCATTTTTACCCTATCTGAGGGTGAGTAATGCCAATACAACCCATACAATCCCTTCAAAAATCAAAGTAAAATACTAAGGAAAAATATTAAGGAAAAACCCATTTTAATCCCTTCCAAACATGTTCAATCAAACACATGAACATCCATATGCAAAGAAAACTATTTAAGAATGAACACAACATGAACAAAATGAGCTTAAAGGATTTCTACCTTCACAGTAAGGTTATGGCAACTAAAATTTGAGATGAGCTTCCCTTCCTTCTCCTTCTTCTTCAATCTTAAATTGCTCTCTAAAACTAAAGGTTAGGTGAACACTCTTCCTCTCTCAAATCTGCCTCTAAACAGAATCTCAGCTCAACCACCTACAAAATGCAATAACTCCCCCACTTGCCTAAAGGCTTCTAGAGTCTTCTAACTCAATCTTGTCATAAGGCTAACCTCAAGGTGGAGTTTAATTTATTCAACTCATGGTGAAACATTCAATTTTCGCAATAAAGCAAAAATGAGATATTTTGGTGACCACAAAAGTCAACAAAAGGGGCTAGAGGGGTGGAAAATGACTCCAACCCATACATATACCTGATAGGTACTTAATTTTCATGATTTTTGGCCTCTAGGACTATTTAGGGACCTATCAAAATGCTTAAAATTTTTGGACTTTCTTACAACCCTTAAAAATGCAAACTAATCACTAATCTTGGTTAGGGTAATTAATCTCAATTACTAACTGATTAGTAAAAAGATCACTAACCTAGTCCAACTTAGATCTTCAGGTTACTCAGTTACTCCTACTTATCATGCCGAAATGCATATACAACACGAGTGTTAATCGACACTATAAAATCACTGTTACAAAACATTAACACTTAATGATTACAGAATGATACACACATTCAATTTAGAATACAAAAGAAGTATGAAACAACGGGTTTTGCATTTTCATTAGATTCAACCCTAATTTTCACAAATGATACATAAGGTATAGTTTTGATTCTCCGTTAGATTTCTTGACTAATAATCCTGCACACTCATTTCACACATCAGTAGCTCAAGAAAATCACCCGCATATATTTAAAACTCATTTGTATAATCACATAAATCAAAACATCAACTTTTATTTAAATAATTGTTTATATCATTTCTAATTGCATTTAATCATCAGTAGTTGCATAATCAATAACCTAACCTATTCATTATTTTGAATTAAAATACTAGAATAATCATTATTAGGCATGCATATACCTAAGCATCATAAACATCACCAATTAAGGAATATTGAACAATCTGAATGCATATAACCTAATCATCAAGGTACCATAATCAACATCATCATTATCAAGTGAAACACCTGATATCATCGTTAGTGCAAATTAATGTTTAAAAAGTCGAGAAAATGTACTAGCTCTCAGATCACAGAGTATTTCAGACATGAACGTATCAACTAATCTCAATTTTTATTAGGACTTCTAAAATATAAAACATCATTTCATATCCATTCCAATCTCCTATAACATATTTAAAAGGGAAATTCATATTTCATAAGTACATGCAAAGAGGGACCTTACATATGTGTCGATTTGTTTAGTGTTGGTCGAGCATTGTTGTATGTATCGAGTTGTTTAGTGTTGGCCAAGCGTTTCTTTGTTTGCCAAGTGAACCTGATGTTTGTTGATGCTTGATTCCTTCTTTGACTGAGTTTAATTGTGATTGTTTCTTAGTTTGAGTCAACTTATGTATTTAATTTGGATCGTGAATTTTATGTAAGGATCTTGTCTTGGGATGTTGAAAAGAATTCATCAATTGTATATTGTATTTGATGTTACATAAAATATCATATCTTTACCAGTTAGTGTATGTCAAGCTCACTCAAGCAATGAAGATAGTTTCCTGTGTCTAACAAGCATTCTAGTGTTTGGCAAGTTCAAAAGACAATGTCTACCAAGTTTTCTCAGGAGCTTAAGAGAAGTTCAAAAATGTTGAGTGTTAACCGAGCTCACTCGGTTAATAAAGGAAAGTTGGATGGAACCAGTGTTAACCAAGCTCACTCGGTTACCAAAGGAAGTTTGTGAAGATGTATTGTTAACCAAGTTTACTAGGTTAACCTAGAAAAATCATTTTAGTGTTTACCGAGCTGGGTCAGCTAACAAAGGATTTTCATGTTTTAGAAAATTGAGTTTAATGAATTTGTTTGTTGGTTCTAGCCGACTGAAAAAGTGAATATTAATCGTTGTAAGTTATATTCAAGCCAACTTGACAATGTATATGATATAAGTATAAGGTCAAGTTTAGGATTGAATGTGTAAGAATGTGTGGAAGATAAGAAGATGCTTAGAGGAAGCGAATTGGAAGGATAAACAAAATATCCTTGTTGGGCTGTAACAATTAATTTGATCAGGAAGGATAAAGTATGTGAGCCAGAATTGAGATTTGAAATTAGCAATATAGTTGCATCAATAATTAATGCATTTCATTGTTACTCTCTAACCATTGTAGTAGTGAACTAAATCTTTTAATAGAGTTAACCTAACAACTATTTGCCAAATCCTCTAACAAGGTGGCATTTCTAGATTGAAGTGTCTAAAGAGCTCTTACAAGGCCACTCCTAATAGGGTGATTAAATCCTCTAACAGGGTCACACTTAACCGTATGTTTTGTAACCTTTAACAAGGTTGGCTCCAAACAGGCCTCACTTTAGAAAAGTGAAAAATAATAAGTAGTTGCAATTGGTGGTTTGTCCTAAATTAGGTTTCCACATTAAATCTTGGTGTCACTTGTGTTCATGGTATTTATTTTATGTATATGCAACTAAGTTAATTAAGGGTAATCACACTTATCTACCTAAGTTATGCATGTTCAGTATTTATTGAGTTACAGTTGTTAATTTAGTATTTGTCGAGTTACAACATATTGTTAGTGTTAACCGAGTGCTTGTGTGTTAATTGAGTGACAACAGTTTCAACAGAGTTTATGTTTTGTATTGACATCTAAGGGCTCTGAGATTTATTTTTAGTGATAACTGATTCACCCCTCCCCTCTCAATTACTCCTCTTATATTTCCAAAAATTGGTATCAGAGCTTTTGGTGCTTGTAGAGAAGGTTTCATGGACCTAAGCTAAAGATCAAGATGTCTTATAGAAGAGAGATGCAAAAGTTGAATAGAGATAACTTCGAGGCATGAAAGGAACTTATGAAGCTACATCTAACAATCATTAATGATCCAGGTCTAAAATATTTGAATACCCAATATAAGGCTCCTACTAGAACATTGACTATGGAGGAGATTGTTGAAAACAAGAATCATAACATTATGATGATTGGCATTGCATCTACTCTTAACTATGCTGAATTTGATGAAGTCAAAGGATGTGCTACTACTCATGAGATGTGGACCAAAATAAAAGATATCTATGGAGGTGATGATAATGTGAGAAGAGCCAAGGTAGAAAGATTGAGAGGTTAGTTTGATCAAATGAAGATGAGGGAAGACAAAAACATTGCAAAATATGTCAAAATGATCAAAGCTAGTGTAAGTGTAATTAAATCCTTTGGAGGGAAAATTGATGATGAGATAGTGGTCAACAAGATACTTAGAACCCTTTTTCCAATCTAAGCAATTAGAGTGACAGCTATTCAAGAGATGAGATGTGATCCAAATAATAAGATAACCTTGGATGCTCTAGTGGGAAGATTGAAAGCATTTGAGCTAGATAACTATGATAATTATGTTCCTAGTTCTAGTAATCTTGAGTCTGCATTTGAAGCTAAGTTGTCACTCAAGAAGAAGGCTAAAGAGTCTAAAGGAAAACAATCTAAAAGTGAAGAGGAAGACAGTTCTGACAGTGATCTTCAAGCCATTGAAGCCCTGCTTGTAAGAAGATATCACAAAAGAAAAGAAAAGTACAAAGGAAAAATTTCTCTAATCTATTTTTCTTGTGAAAAACTTGGTCACATTGCTATAAGGTGTCCAAATAGAGAAAACAATGAAGAAAAGAAGAACATCAAGTACTGATGATGATGAAATGGTTTATATTGTTGTAAAATATGAATTAGATAATGAAGAAGATAAGATAACACTTATTTCTCATGTTAGCAAAAATGATACATGGATTATTGGTAGTGATTGTTCTTATCATATGACTAATGATAAAAAAAAGTTTGGAAATATGGAAGATTATGATGGTGGGAGTGTAAGACTTGGAAACAATGAGCCATGTTGCATAAAATGAAAAGGTTGTATTTCTCTAACCAATGAACTCAAATGTGATAATACTTATTGGGTTGAAAGACTAAAACATAATCTATTGAGTGTGGCATAGTTGAATAACATTAGGTTCAAGGTAGAATTCATGAATGGGAAGGCCAAGCTACTAGATAGAAAAATAAATCTAGTTGGGTCAGGTAATCAAACAAAAGGCAACTTATTCTACCTAGATCTAAGTGAGAGTTCATGTTTCATTGCTCAAGTAAAAGAAAACTGGTTATGGCATAAAAGATTGTGTCATCTGAACTTTGATAACTTGATCAAGATAAGAAAAAACAAAAGAGTAAGAGGTATTCCTAGTCTGAGGAAACCTAATATGGGCATGTTCAAGAATTGTCAAATTGGTAAGATGGGCAAGACAAGTATCAAGAGCAAGAACTATCATTTTGAAGAAGTCTTGGAGCTGGTTCATATAGACCTTTGTGGACCTATTGACATAAAAAAAAAAATTCATTTAATTTGTTGATGATTATTCTAGGATGATGACAATAATGTATTTGAAAGATAAGTTTGAAGCTTTTCAAAAGTTCAAGTGGTATTTGGCTAGAGTTGAGAAAGAAACAAGAAAGAAAAATAAGTGTTTGAGGTTAGATAGAGGAGGAGAATTTATTTCTAATGAATTCAATGAATTTTGCACTAAAAAAGGAATCAAAAGACAAGTATCAGCCCCTGGTACACCTTAGCAAAATGGTATAGCAGAAAAAAGGAACAAATCAATCATGGATTGTGCAAGAACCCTAATGATAGAAAAGAATGTTGCAATCAAATACTAGAAGGAACCAATCAATACAATTGTACATACCTTATACAGAGTACAAACTAAAGAAAGACTCAAACAAACTCCTTATGAACTATGGTATGACTATAAACCTAATGTAAGTTACTTCAAAGTATTTGGTAGCAAATGTTATATTTTGAAGGAGACTATAAAAGGTAAATTTGATGTCAAAAGTGATGAAGGCATATTCCTAGGATACTCCAGTAGAAGTAAAGCATACAAATGTTTGAATATAAATTCTCATAAGATCATAGAAAGTAAAAATGTGAAGATTGATGAGTTTGCAGAAAAGAGTGAAAAACAGAGCATCAAAGAACCTGAAGACTACATAAAGTTTATCTAGTTTGAACCTGATACATTGCCTAATCCAATTAGAAGTCAATAGACTTCACCTACCAAGTCCCCAAAATCTCTAGAAGCACCCAAGTTGTAGCCAATGCAACCCGAGTCACAGTTTGAAGGATCTGAGTTGCAGTCAAAAGTTGTTGAGTTGCAACTAGTGCAACCCAAGTCTGAGTCTAAAGGACTTGAGTCATAGATAATGGGACCCAAGCATGATGCAAAAGGTCATGGTGAGGCAAGTGGAATAAGTTCTAAATCCAAAGTGCATGTATTAGCAAGATAAGAAGGCACCATGCACCTAAGCAGATCATTGGAGACAAATCAGATGGTACAATGACAATGATAAAATTGAAAGGTACATGTTTTCTTACTAAATTTGAACCTAGAATAGTTAAAGATAATTTGGATAATGAAAGCTAGATTGAAGCAATGAATGAAGAGATATAACATATAGAAATGAATAAGACCTAGAATCTTGTTCCTAGACCCAAGGATGATAATATAATTGGCACTAAGTGGGTTTTTAGAAATAAGTTGAATGAAGATAAAGAATTTTAAAGAAACAAAGCAAGGTTAGTATTCAAAGGTTACTCTCAAGAGGAAGATATTGATTATGGTGAAACTTTTTTCTCCTGTTGCAAAATTAGAAAGTGTTAGGACTCTATTTGCTTATTTTGTACATGAAATATTTAAAGTATATTAGAGGAATGTAAAATCTACATTCTTGAATGGAATTCTAGAAGAAGAAGTCTACATAGAGCAACCTGAAGGTTTTGTAGATCCTAGCAAAAAGGATAACTGCAAAAAGTATTATATGATCTCAAACAAGCTCCTAGAGCTTGGTATGATAGACTTCAAAACTATTTGATGAAGATTGGTTTTCAAAGGACAAATGATAACAACAACCTATTCATTAAAGAAGGACCAGATAACAAGATTGTGTTGGTAGAAATCTTTATGGATGATACACTATTTACTAGAAATAATGATTTGTGCAAATCTATTTTAGAGGAAATGAGTAAGGAATTTGAAATGTCAATTTTTGGAGAAATCAAATTCTTTGTTGGCTTGTAGATTCAATAGAAGAAAGATGGTATCTACATTACTCAATCTAAGTATATCAAGGAGATACTAAGAAGTTTAGAATGGAGGATTTAAGACCAGTTGGAACACCTATGTCTACTGGACATAAGGTTTCCAAAAAGGATGATTCCAAGGAGGTAGATCAGACCACTTATAGATCTACATTGATTGGAAAAATTTTGTATGTAGTACATACTAGGCCTGATATAGCATTAGGAGTTGGTATGGTGGCAAGCTTTTTAGCTAATCCTAAAGAAAACCATATGATGGAAATAAAGAGAATCATGAGGTTTCTAAAGAGTATTAAATATTATGGATTATGGTACAAGAAAGGATGCAACTTAGATTTGAAAGTCTTCACTGATGCAGATTGGTCAGGAAGTGTTGATGACAGAAAGAGCACCAGTGGTGGAGCATTCTTTCTTAGTAAGAGACTAGTGTCTTAGATAAGTAAGAAGCAAAATTGCATCTCTCAATCTACAACAATGGAAAAGTATGTTGTAGAAACAATTAATAGTTCCAATATTGTTTGGTTCAAACTACTGTTGGCAGGTATGAAGGTAGAAATCAAGGATCCAATGGTTATCTTTTGTGATAACACTAGTGCAATCAATATATCAAATAATCTTGTGATGCATACCAAGACCAAGCACATTGCAATAAAATATCATTTTCTAAGAGAATTGGTGCAAGAAAAAGAGGTGAGATTGGAATATGTGAATACTAAAGAACAAATTGTAGACATATTCACCAAGCCATTACCTAAGGATGCATTTTTGTATCTAACATGTAAGATAGGGGAATTCCCCTATTTGAAGCTCACTAAATGAAGTTTAGTGATGCATCAATTAGAGCATGTTGAAAATTAGTCAAGTTGATACAATAATGAAAGGACATACTACATATGAATCTGTACATATGTACATTGGAATTCACTGAATATTGTCTTTGGCATAAGATGTCAAAGAGGGAGAGTATAGTGTCATATCCTAGATTTTTTTTTGAAGATGTCAAAGAAGGTGAATTTGTGAAAGATGTCAAAGAAGGAGAACTTGGTCTGACATCAAAGAGGGAGAGTTTTCTATCAGAAGAAAATGTTGAAGATAGAGAAAAATTTGAGAGTTTGCTGATAGAGGGAGTTCACACTGATAGAAGGAGTTCTCATGGATGAGAATTAGAATGAAACCAAGGATATTATCCTTGCTATTATTTTTCTCTAAAATTTCATTGTATTATGACATCTTGTGTTGCCATTAATGCCAAAGAGGGAGATTGTTGAAAATAATTGATCAATTAAATATTATCTTTGATGTTACACAAAATGTCATATCTTTACTAGTCAGTGTATCCCAAGCTCAATCAGGCAATGAAGACAGTTTCCTGTGTTTGCCTAGCATTCCAGTGTTTTCCAAGTTCAAAAGAAAATGTCTACCAAGTTCACTTAAGTACTTAAGAGAAGTTCACAGAAGTTGAGTGTGAACTAAGCTCACTCGGTTAACAAAGGAAAGTTGGATGGAACCAGTGTTAATCAAACTCACTCGATTACCAAAGGAAGTTTGCAAAGATGCAGTGTTAACTGAGTTCACTGGGTTAACACATAAAAATCATTTCAGTGTTACTATCTACCAAGCTAGGTCGACTAACAAAGGAATTTCTTGTTTTAGAAAATTGAGTTTAATAAATTTGTTTTTTTGTTCTAGCTGATTGAAAAATGAATATTAATTGTTGTAAGTTGTATTCAACCCAACTTGACAGTGTATATGATATAAGTATAAGGTTAAGTTGAGGATTGAATGTGTAAGATGTGTGGAAGATAAGAAGATTCTTAAAGGAAGTGAATTGGAAGGATAAAAAAAATATCCGTGTTGGGCTACAACGATTAATCTAATCAAGAAGGATCAAGTATTTGAGCTAGAATTGAGATTTGAAATCAGAAATACAGTTGCATAAGCAATCAGGTCATTTCATTATTATTCTCTAACCATTGTAGAAGTGAACTAAATCTCTTAACAAAGTTAGCCTAACAACTATTTTCCAAATCTTTTAACAAGGTGACATTTCTAGATTGAAGTCTCTAAAGAACTCTAACAAGGCCACTCCTAATAGGGTGATTAAATCCTCTAACAGGGTCACATCTAATAGTGTGTTTTGTAACCTTTAATAGGGCTAGCTCCTAATAGGGCTCACTTCAGAAAAATAAAAAATAGTAACTAGTTGCAATTGGTGGTTTTTCCCAAATTGGGTTTCCACGATAAATCTTGGTGTCACTTGTGTTCATGCTATTTATTTTATGTGTATGCAACTAAGTTAATTAAGGTTAATCATACTTATCATCCTTAGTTATGCATGTGCAATATTTACCAAGTTACAATTGTTAATTCAATATTTACTAAGTTACAACATATTGTTAATGGTAACCGAGTGCCTGTGTATTAATCGAGTGACAACTATTTCAGTAGAGTTTATGTTTTGTACTAACATCTAAGGGATCTGAGATTTATTTTTAGTCATAATTGATTCACCCCTCTCCCCTTAGTTACTCCTCTTATATTTCCAATAGTGTGTAGAATGTTTTAAGGTTGAACTTCTATTATGTAATGATCGAGAATCTTCTGTAAGTTGTTTTTGAAAGCATAAGTAGGGATGTTAGGTTTACATTAGGTATCACTTAGAGAGCTTAGATTAGATGTTCTAGAAAGAGAGAATTTAGAGTTGGATTGTGGATCTTGAAGTTGTATCTTTGAATTGGTCGTAACCTAGATGACCTTATAGTTGGGTATGTATGCTGATAACTTGATGAATCAATAAAGAATTTGTGTTTCTTCTCCCCTTGGTGTTGTTCTCTATGTTGTTTGCTTCCATTGTGTTTATTCAAGGAGGTGGTTAGATAGTTAGGTGTGTCTCTAGCCTCGGCCTTTCCATCTCTCCTTGTGTCAGGTGGTATCAAAGCTTTAAGTTCATCCTTGAGGAGATTGGATCATGTAGAACCCCAAGTTGACTTGGTTTTAGGGTGAAAAATCTATGGATTTGACCTATAACTTGTAGAGGGTTACGATCTTGTAGGAACTTGTTTGTCAAGATGGTTCGAGGTAGAGGAAGTGTTGACACTTTTATTATGGACATGTTGAGGCAAATTCCAACCATATTAGAGGTGACAACCTAGAGAAGAGGAGTGCATCTTGATGATGTGATTGATGATAAAATAATTGCACCAAATCCTAATTCAGAGCCCAAGGAAGATCAAGATGAGGAAAGATTGTTGATAGTATTATCTAGGGCACATTTAAATCCTACTGTGCAAGTTGTTCCTTATGATGGAAAGTTGGACACTAATGTTGTGTTGTATTAGATTTATGATATGGAGAAGATCTTTGAGTTTGAAGGCACTTCTGATAATAGAAAGGTGAAGATTGTAGTTACTAAGTTGAAAGGTCATCCCTCACAGTGGTGGGAGCATTTGAAAACTGAGGAATTCTATAGGTTGGACATCAGATCTGCACATGTGGATGATGAGGTTGAGAAAGTTGCAAGGTATTTAAATGGATTGAGATCTAAAATTCAAGATGAGATAAGCTTTGTGAAATTGGGAAGTGTCGAAGAAGCATATCAAAATGCCTTGAAAGATGAAGAGATCTTGATAAAGAAGCATAATCAAAGACATAGAGGTGGAGGTTGTAGATTTGAGATAGAGGTAGATCTTTTGGAGAAGGTGGCAGATATGAAAATTTTTCACATATGGGTAAATCTAAATGGAAATTTGATGATAAAGGAAAGACTGAGTGGAGAGGTGGTAGTTCTTACCAAGGAGGTGCTATTCCTTATCGAGGAAGAGGTAATTCTTATTCTAAAGGTGGTTTTTGTGGTAATTATTTCAGAGGTGGAAAAGAGGGGCATAGATCCTTTAAGTGTAGATACTCTAGTGAGAAAAAAAGTGGTAATATAAATATTGTGATTCAAGGGGATATTGAGGGTTCACCTTATCAACAAGAGGTTGGAGAAAACCTTATGGTAAGAAGAACTTTGTGTGATAAGACTATTGATGAGGAACCTATCCTAAGGAGAAGTCTTTTCAAATGTTGTAAAGTGATCATTGATAGTGGAAGTGCAACAAATTTGGCATCAAAAGAGCTAGCTACAAAGTTGTAGTTGCAAAGGTTGAGACACTCTAAACCCTATAATGTTTCATGGGTCAAAGATAAACATAAATTGTTGGTAAGTGAAAAATGTATTATGAAATTCAAGATTGCAAACTATTTTGATGAACTTCTGAGTGATATTATGCCTATGGATTGTTGTCATATTCTATTGGGTAGACCTTGGTAGTATGATAGACATGTTGTGCATGATGGTAGATTAAATAAATATACACTTTGGGTGAATAGAGAAAAGAAAATATTGTTTCCTTCAATTGAATCTCCCGATGAGATAAATTGTACTACTATTAGAATTTGCATGGTTAATGCAAAACAATTTAAAAAGGAAATAAAAAATAACCAAGTATGTTTTTCTATAATCCCTAGAGGGTCGAGTTCTGGTATTAATGACCAAGCAACAAAGTCCAATAGTGAGCGAGTGACAGTTAGACGATGAGCAACAAAAGATAGTAAAGGCCAAGTGACAGTAAAAAAGGATATTGTAAGCCGAGTTCTAGTGGAAATTGAAAGTTTTCTTGATAAGTATAAAGAGATTGTTCCCAAAGATATTCTTGATGGTTTACCACCAGTAAGGAGTATAAGTCATTGTATGGAGATTCTTGGAGCTAGTTTTTCAAATATAGCACCATATAGATTGATACCTACTAAGAATGAAGAACTTGACAGACAAGTGCAGAAGTTGTTGCAGAAAGGGTAATAAGATAGAGTTTGAGTCTATGTATTGTACCTACTATATTGGCAGCTAAGAAGAATGAAGAATGGAGAAAGTGTACTAATTCCAGATCTATTAACAAGATCACGGTGAAGTATAGGTTTCCTATTCCAAGGATGGATGACATAATTGATTGTTTGAGTTAGGCAAAGTATTTTACCAAGATTGATTTCAAGAGTAGTTATCACTAGATTGGAATCAAAGAAGGTGATGAATGGAAGACCGATTTCAAGATAAATTTTTTTTTTTATGAATGGTTGGCAATGCTTTTTGGTTTGACTAATGCACCAAGTACTTTCATGAGGCTGATGAATGAAGTTCTCAAGAGATTCCTAGGTAACTTTGTGATTGTTTATTTGGATGATATTATAATATTCAGTTAGACTAAGGAAGATCATCTTGAGCATATTGGACAAGTATTGCAAAGATTAAAAGAGGAGAAGCTACAAATTAATTTGAAAAAGTGTTACTTTCTACAAGAAGAGATTGTGTATTTGAGATTTGTGATTTCAACTAATGGTTTGAGAATGGATCCTAAGAAGGTTAAAGCTATTTTGGAATGGCCTACACCTAAGAATGTGGGTGAGGTAAGATCATTTCATGGTTTGACTAGTTTCTACAAAAAAAAAATTATATAGAATTTCAGTTCTGTTTGTAATTCTATGACATAGACTATGATAGGAGATAAAAAGGATTCCAAGTGGGCACATGGAGCTAACCAAATTTTTAAGACTTTGAAACAAATGGTTGTTGAGTTACTTGTATTGGATTTTCTTGATTTCAATAAGGTATTTCAAGTAGAATGTGATGCAACTGGTAGTGCAATAGGAGCTATGTTGAGTCAAGAAGGTAAACATGTTGCTTTCTTTAGTAAGAAGTTGAATGATGCTAAAAGGAAGTATTTTGTGTATGATCAAAAGTTTTATACTGTTGTTCAAGCCTTGAAGAAGTAGATACATCATTTTATTCCTAAAGAGTTTGTGTTGTATACTGATCATAAAGCTTTACACTATTTGGGAAGTCAACATAAATTGAATCTAAGACATATGAAGTGGGTTGAGTATTTTCAGAGTTTCACATTTGTGATAAATCATAAGAGTGGAGTTAATAACTGATTTTTAGATGCATTGAGAAGAAGATGTTCTTTGTTGACTGAGATTAAGGTTGAACCTATTGGTTTTGATGAGACGAAGAAGTTGTATGATAAAGACCCTAATTTTTTTAAGGTGTGGAGAGAGTGCAGAGCACCAAATTTATCAAATTAATTGAGTATGAAGATTATTTCATTCAAGAAGGTATGTTGTTCAAAAGAATTCAGTTGTGTATATCAAGAAGTTCCATGAGAGTTAATTTGATTAAGGAAAAGCATTATGGTGGATTGGATGGATATTTTGGTATTGATAAGACATCGAGTTTGTAATGTAGGAGCATCCAGTAGTGTAAGGCCAATCCTATATCACTCAAAAATATGCTTAGTATTAGTTTTTGTCTAATGTGTTTGTATTTCTGAATACCCATTTGGGCCAAATAGAGATTCCAACTCTTATAGTTCCACTATTGGTTTCCTAGGTTGGTATTTTTGAGCATCTTGGAATATGTGCCATTATAAAAAATAGGTTATTTTTTAGTTTAGCAATAATTATGATGATTTAGAGGGTGTAAGTTGGAGAGATGATTGTACTTGTAAGTTTAAAGAATTTTAGAAAAAAGAATTAGGTCAAAAGGCTTTATGATTTGAAACTTATTGCAATATTAAGTTGCCTAGAGACCCTTTAAGAGTGTTTCAAAGTAAGATTTGAGGCTCTAAATGACCTTGTATGGTCCTAAAAAATGGGGGACAATCTAAGCTCATTAGTAAGGCTATAGAGTTCTTGGAGAGCTTTCCAAAAATGTAAACGATTCATTAATCAGAGTCTCAGATCAAATGTTATGCTTCCTAGAAGTTGGACTACGATTTCTAGATTCTTCTAATTTTGCACCTACTCCTGACGTATCTTTTTGAACCTTTTGCTTTGGGGGTAGGTACCAAATGGAATATTATAAAATTTATTCCTAACCCTAAACCTAATTTGAGTTACTTAAGTCATTTATTGCATTGTAAAGATGGTTTTTATAGAGTTTGGGAGAAGGTACTATGAGAAGGATTTTTCTCTAGAATATAATAGCATTGTAAGCCTATAGGATATGTAGTTGAGACTATTTTCTCTAAAATGAATGTAATAACATATCATATTTGATAATAAAATTCTCCTTTTCTTGTTGTCTTCATTTTGTCTTAGGTTATGCCCTCATCAAGTGGTATCAGAGCGAGAGTTCTTGAGTGTGTAGATAGAGCACCGATTGTGAGGCAGTTTGCATAAGGATTGTGTGGTTATAGGTTTTGATATAGTGAAAAGATGCCTCCATGAAGAGAGCATGGTGGAAAAGCTAGAGCTTTTCTCCTTGAGGTTAGAGCCCTCCAATGACAAGTTTAGGCATTGCAAGAGAAGATCCGTAGAGGGATGAATCTTTCCATCAGGGATGAAAGTGAGGAGGAAAATGAAGAATAGGGAAATGTTGCACAAGAAGGGGAAGAAGAAGGAGAAGTCCTGAACCAGGCAGAGGAGAAGCTTTTTAGGGCCATTTCCAAGTTGGTCAAAAGAACTAAACTTGAGGTCGACATGTTTTTGGGAAATCTAAACCCCGATGAGTTGATCAAATGGATTAATGAGATGGAGGATAATTTTGAGTATGAGGATATTGAGGACCTTGATAGGGTTAAGTTTGTGAAGGTGAGACTAAAGGGTAATGCCAAAATCTAGTGGCAAGAGATTCAGTCAAAAAGGAATAAAAGAGGGAAGGAGAAAATCACAAGATGAGATCACATAGTGGAAAAAACTAAAGAAGTAGTTCATTCTTGTTGACTACGAGCTTGATTTGTTCAAGAAGATGCAAGGGTTATAGCAAGTAGGAAAATCTATCTAGGAATATATAGAGGAGTTTTACCGAGTCCTTATTAGGATGGGGCTTGTAAAAGAAAGCGAGGAGAAGCTTGCCCATTACCTTAAAGGGTTAACACCTAGCATTTAGGTAGAGCTAAGTCTGGTTAGAATGACTAGCATTGAAGAGGCATACCAGCTTTCCATACAAGTTGAGGAGAATATAAACAAAAAGTTTTATCTAAGGAAAAGAGGTCATGGTCAAGGAGGAAGGGATAGTGGTAGGTCATTTGGAGGCCGAAATGAGGAGCAGAAGAAAAATGAAGATGTGGGTATCAGTCGAAACTGGAGGAATGAGGGTTTCAACCACTCTCATGATCAAAACTTTGGAGATGAAAGAGGAAGAGGTAGAGGATGTGGACAAGGTTTGGGAAGAGGAGACTTTTGTGGTACATGTTTTCACTGCAATGAAGAAGGCTATCATGCCTATGAGTGCCCTCAACACCAAGGAAGGACATATAAGAGAGTTTATGGTCAAGAAAGGGTTGCTCATGTAGATGATGATGCTAAGTCATCACATTCAGAGAATGTAGAAAGAGGAGAGGTTTTGGTTAATGAAAGGGTCTTGCTAAACAGTGAGGCTGAATCTAGACAAAGGAGGAGTCTATTTCATACTAGGTGCAAGAGTGAGGGTAAATGTTGTGATGCAATTTTTGATGGTGGGAGCACTGACAACTTGGTGTCAGAGGAGATGGTCTCAAAGCTAAAGCTCAAGAGGGAGAAATACTCCCATCCATATCAGATTGCCTAGGTGCAGGATGATCATAAGGTCCTTATTAGTGAACAATGTTTGGTAAAGTTAAAGATTGGGAGTTACCATGACAAGGTTTTATGTGACATCATCATGATGGATGTATGCCATTTGTTGTTGGGACTAGTACATTTGGATCCCAGTTTTGACCTAAATTTTTAATGACAAGCCAATTTGGCTTGTCAAATTCACTTTTTTTTAATATGATCCCAAAAATGTCAAAATTTTGATGATACTTGAAATGTTTGTCTAAATTTTGACGCAACTTAAGTTTTTTCTTGAAATTTTGACAAAGCTTAATTACCTTAGTTGAAATTTCTATGATATCGAGATATAAAGAAAAATAAATAAAAGTGAAACTTCATTTCATTTTGACGTAGTGAATTGCGGGCATGCGGATGGGTTGAAGGGGAACAACTTTTGATCAACATTGTCGAAGGTACATTTGGTTTGATTGTGTTAAAAAAAAATTGTTTGATAGAATCAATGCATAGAATAAGTAATCTTGTGTTTCAAGAAGATGTTTCAATGGTATTTCGTCCATTATGCTTTGAATTAAAAAAAGAACACCATTAATCTACATTTAGCCTTACATGGGAATGGTGTGTTTTATTTGAATGTTTTAGCCCACCTAAACCTAAGGGTCACTCAAAACCTATTAATCTAGAAAATAACATATTACATACTAATTTTTCATGTAATATCACACCTTTTGAACTGTAAAATGAAAACCTCACCTTAGGACCCTACAAAATGATGGATATCTTCTTGTGATGCTCAATCTTGTACAAAATTCCATTAACGCTATTACATTCTCAAACAAATATTATACCACAAGGTATTTATCAGAAGGTGGGAAGTGCACATTTATTTCTATGGACTAGTATAAAGGTGTATGGATTATATGTCTCCTTTCAAAAAATCCAACCAAATTGTTTGGATTTTCTAGCAAGATCGCCCAAGAGAAAGGGGGTGTGTTGATGAGAACAATGGAAATAATATTCCATTCTCCACAAAATGAAAATTGAAAATAGGATGACTTAAATTCAATTATTGCAGGATATGTCTTAAATGGATTTTGTAAAAGGTGGTTCAAACTGGATATCAAAACTTAAGATTGGATGCTCCATTAGTAAAAATAATGGAGTATGAAATTTGCAAATACTGAATTGTCAAAATTATGCACGTAGAATGAAGGGAGAACAAGTTGTGTTTATGTGGGAGGGACAAAAAATCATTCAAACATTAGTTCACAGAAAAGATGAATTTGTGCAAAGAGGTATTTCATTTATTTTAATAGTTTGGAGTGTTTGTTTATAATTTTTCAATTGGATAACACTTGATTTTGTACAACTACTATTTGGAATGTATTGTTATCTTATCTGAGCTCTATTACCAAGATATGTGATTGGGTAGTAATTGAACTCTAAAATACTAAAATATATTTAAAACAATGGTGAGTAGTATTGGTGAAATTATAGTGGCTAACCACTTTGTGAGGCCTCGCCCTAACCCATTAGAGCACATCTGATATATTTTTATTTTGACACATTATGACTTGATATGTTGAGACATTGTTTGATGAATTAGACATTATTATATTATTTTACGTGGTGTGATGCTTTACTTTAAAATGCTTAATCATGTTATTTGATATTTTATAAGTATGCATAATGATGGTTTATTATAGTAAATGAATTCATAATTAGGAATATGATTAATACTTCAATTATGCAATTTTTAATGGTTAAATATGTGAGTAGAAATGAGATAAAAAAAATTTGATTAATGTGATTATCCAAATGAGTTTTAAATATATACTTGTGATTTTTCTCAAGCTATTGATGTGCGAATTCAGTGTGTAGGATTATTAACCATGGAATCTAACGGAGAATCAAAAATTGATCCTATGTATAATCTGTGAAACTCAGGGTTGATTCTAATGAAGAGATGAAGACCTTGTCATTTCATATCTTATTTGTATCGTAATCTAAATGTATCATTTGGTAATTGTAAGGTGTTTAATATTGCATAACAATGAATCTTATGGTGTCACTTGACACTCATAATTCATATATGTGTATCAACATGATAATTAGGGTTAGCTGAGTAACCTAACAATTTGAGATTGATTAAGTTAGTAACCTAAGACTAATTATTGGTAACCTAGATAAATTACCCTAATTAGGGTTTAGTGAAAAGTTGCATTCCTAGGGTTTTTAGAAATTTCAAATATTTCAATCCAAATTAATATGTCCTAAAATTACCCTAAAGGCCTAAATTAATGCAAACCAAGTGCCTAAGGCGTATGTGTATGGGTTGGGGACATTTTGTACCCTTCTAAATCCTTCTATTGACTTTTATGACCTCTTAAATATCTCATTTTTCCTTTAGTGCTAAAATTGAACATCTCTATGAGTTTACATTTTACCAAAAATATTGTCTTAATGGTAGAATCAAGTTGGAAGACCTTAGAATGCTTGAGTCAAGTATAAAGTTATTACCATTTTAGGTGGGTGAGTTTAGAAGCCTATTTAGTTGCCAATTTGAGGGTTGAAGGATGTTCACCCATTCTCTACATTTAGAGAGAGTCAAGCTAGGATTGAAGGAGGAAGAAGGATTAACTCTTCTCAAAAACTCCATTTGTCATAACCATTCGTGAAGGTAGGATCCTTCACGGCCTTGTTCTTCATGCTTTGTTTTTATTTTCTTAAGTAGGCTTATTGCATGTGTGTGTATTGCATGTGTGTGATGAAACACATGAGGATGAGTTATTGTGGGTTCTTATTTGTTTTCCTTTGATGTTTTCTATTTTGTTTTGTGGGGAAAATTGTAAGGATTGTTGTGACATTAGTCACCCTCAGATAGGGCAGAAGTGGCCATGTATGGGAGGAGGGCTCTAGTTGGACTCTAGGTCACTGTAGAGTCTCTCCTCATGATGAGGAGAGAGAGAAAGTAGGGTGTTATGGGCCCCTAATCTTCAATACAAAATGTTTTGTGTTTGGAGAGATAAGGAGTGAAAGAACAAAAGTTCTTTGTGATTATAAGCCTTGAAAGAGGTTTTTTTTTGGTGTTGTGATTGATATATCCTACCCTGGAAATATCCACATTCTCCCTAGTCTTGGTTTGATAAGTAACCTGTTGTGCAAACCTAGGATGAGATTAGTTGGTTGAATATGTCTACATGTTTGAATCTAATTATCATTCGGTTAGTTTCGATTCTCCATGGTTATCTTGATGTAAATTTGCAGATAGCGTAGTTGATACCTTGATATGGAGCCAAACTGGAGTTAGAGTTTTGGTGTCCTTGAGTCAAATGTTATGGAGAATTCTCATCAAGAAAATGATCTTGATATAAAATTCATTGTTAACTTTATATTTGTAATGATAATGATATTGAGTTTCTTTCTTGATTCTTTCCCAATTGAGTCCTTGAATTAGGTTTTTCAATGAAATATATTTATGAAGTGGCTAGCCCACGTATGTTGAAAAAAAAGACCAATTCCTTTCTTATGACATTCCTTGTACCCTTGATAATTTATTTCATATGCATATGATCAATTGGAGTTAGATAAAAAGATGTTACACGAAGTTATGCATTTGGATTATGATTAGGTGTTAGAGAAAATTCAGTTTAAATGAATGTTACTTTTTTTTGCATTGTTAGTAACTATTGAAAAAAAAAATACTCCTATCTGAATGCATAATATAACATCAAAAACTATGCCTTTAATTCATCCATGAAAATGAACAAAACATTATCCCCCTTATGCCATGTTAAAAATTGTATGAGAAAACTCAACACTTGGTGAGAAAAATGACCCTTAAGAAAATTTATCATTTTTAGAGAAAAATGCACTGTGCTTTTTATATGTAAAAGTTTAAATTCTCTTTTGGTAATAGAGACTACTCTAAAAAGATTCCCTTTTAATATTTTAAACACCATTTTTAAATAAGAGATAAATAGTTATAAAATGCAATAAAAATAAATATCAATTAATTAAAACTATAAACTATCCTATCCTAGTCTTACCTTATCTCAACCCTAACCCTATTAACTGTAATTCATAACTCACTCTTGCTGATGTCACCCCATTCACTCCAAGCTTTCCCCACATGATTTGGATTCATGGTAGAGTGTGGAGTGGTTTTTGTGGACATGGTACAAAGTGAAGTGCATTTATGAAGCCTAAGTACCCATCTCCCTAACACCCCACCTACCCAATCCCATTCTCCTATTCGCTCCCGCCACCTTCCATCCATTGAAGGTTGTTTCATCCTCTTTCCTCTCTCACATGGGCAAGAAGATTGCCTTGGAAACCACACCATACTATCCTTGCAAAATGTTTTGATTGACACGTTGACTTGGGGGGAGGAATGAGTGTTCAAGCTTGATTTGAAAGGAAAATAATTTGGCTTCCCTTATTTCCTAGTGAATGTTCTTGGGGACATGATTTTTGCCTTGGGCAATGAGTGAACTTTCTTAGGCAGTGTGGAGAGATAGATCGGTATGTTACCAGCCCAAAAGCATTTGTTCAATTTTGCCGAATCGAGGGCCCAGCTTGATGGGCCACCCACTTGTGAAGCCACCCATGTTTGGGGAAAAAGTTAGTTAGGGGAATTGTTAGTAAGTATTTAGTAGTTATGTTAGGTTAGTTTATGTTACAATGTTTAGTTAGTAAGGGTTAGTTAGTAGTAATTAGTGTTAGATAAAGTTTTATTCATTAAGTGTTAGATTTATAATTAGTATTAGTTATAGTTTTAGCTTAATAAAGTTGTAAAAGTGATTTGCATTTTAGATATTAAATTATTAAAATGAGAATGGTGGATTGTTAGGATAAGTTAGTTGTTTAGTTAGGACTAGTATGTGATTAAGAATAGTGATGCCATTTTTTATTAGTTTAAAACTCTTAGATGTTTTCTCTTGTTAATTGTATTTTATTTTTAAAAATAGTATTATCTAAATAAAGGAATAGATGGTTGTTTCATTTTAACATATTTAATTGTTTATAAGGGGAGGTGAAATGAGTTGCTAGTTAAGGGTAAGTTAGAGGTTGCAAGTTAGTATTTATGATTAAATTTAAATAAGATAATGAACTTGGGGATTTAATTTCTATGATTTATAGATTTGATGAAGTTTAATATGTAACTAAGAATAATAGCTTTTTGGGTTAAGACTAAGTTAGATGAATATTATAACATTGAGTTAACCTATGAAATAAATATCTTGAATAATTTTGAAATAGTCAATATTAAATGATTGTAACTTGTTTAAAAGTTCAATTAAATAATGGTAATAGTTTTAAGGTTTTTAGACAAACGTTCTAAATGATGTAACCTATTTCAAGTAGGAGATTTAACCAACACACAAAATGAATTATGGAACCTTAGAAAACCTAATGTGTCTTGTGTGTGTCTTTAGTCAAACATGTATTAACATAGTGGGTTAATTAACCTTTAAAAAAATAAAAAAATCCATGTGTTTTTTTCCCTAATATTTTGGCCATGACACACTTTTATAAAATAAAATATTGGTGAAACTAATGAACACTATTGGTAATATTATTTGCATCCATTGATAAAATTGTATAGCTATTGTATGTTAGAGATTGATAAAATCCACATGCTTATGTTCGATCTTCTTCCCATTCCAAAAAACCATTTACCAGTGGGACTATATGGATTCAACACCCAACTTGCATACCTCTAGGTGCTGAAAAGATGCCCCTCCAAAAAGGATGACTTGGCCTTGTTGAGATAAAATCTAAATTAATAACAATTTCCTCAATAAAATTGCAACATTTCACATTTAATTTGTGCCTCCTCATATTAAATTGTGATGCCCCTCATTAGTGAGATCATACCCTTTAATGTTTACCATTTAATGACTTTAATTTCTTTGAGGTCAACTTCCTTCAGATATAAATGTCCCTCAAGTCACCCAAGTTTTAAGTGCTTCAGATTTGCTTCCAAGTAACTCCCCCAAGGTTCAAATTCATATTGAAGTTTTGGTGTTGCTTTAGGAGAAATCATCACTGACCTAAATGTCTGATCTTCTCTTGGATAAATGATTTGGGTTGGGCATTGTATTGGAATAAACACCCAACTTATATACCTCTAGGTGTTGAAAAGGTGTTGCTCCAAAAGGTTGATTTGGCCTTATTGAAACAATCTAAATTAATAGCAATTTCTTCAATAAAATCGTAGCAATTCACACTTAGTTTGTGCCTCATTAAATTTTGTAGCCCCTTGTTAATGAGATCAAAACTTTAATGTTTAGCATTTATAACTTTAATGTCTCCAAGGCCAACCTCCAAGGCTTTTCAAAATCAAGATTTACAAGCTAAATAGCCCATTTCAGAATCTGAAGGGTAATTGGGCCACAATTTTGGATATAATAGCCCAACTAGGAAAACTTCAAATAGTTTTTGAAAATACATCATGCATTGGGCAAGAATCTTATTAGGAAAATTTGAAAATCTCCTCCCTATTGGGCCAAGTCCTTGAAGAATTTTAGAATTTTAAGCCTTATTGGGTGAACTTAACATCATGTCCGTTCACAATTCTACTCATCTCATATGATTAAGGATCCTCTACTTATTGTGATAGCTAAGGAGAGGATACTCTTGTTCCTCTTGGCCTCATGCTTCATGAGGTCCTGTACCTAGTAAGGCCTCACCATTCCCCCTTATTCAATTGCTTTCCATTGCCTATATTGCAAATAAAGTATACAAAGTATTGGGGCATATGCACCGAGTTGTGGTGCCAAAAATGTGCCAACTTTTTTTTTCCTCTATTTTCAATAGCGTGTACACGCTATTAGCAAAATAAAAATTTTATATATGATGGGCTGCACACCTGCAGCCCATCATTTCCATCTTTTTTTGCCCTTTTCTCGCAGAGTAGCGTGTATGTGGGTTAGAGTTTCAACATTTTTGCACCATCCATTGCCAATATGCTTCCTCGCCGATAAAATCCAAGATCACAAGTGCACCCACACTGACACTGTATGTGATCTAAACTTAAGTTTGCATTGTTTAATATGTTTTTCATATTGTTTTGTAGGGCTTTTACAAATTTCATTTAGATTTGTTTATTTATTTGGGTTTCAATTGATTTTTTATTAGGAAATGTCCATAATCAACCAAAAAATCTACAACAACCTCAAAACCCTCAACAACCTCAAAACCAAAACCCTCCTCAAGAAGAAGAACACATTCCACAACCTGAACCAATTGCAAGACCTCCGCCAGGCACACAAGAAAATATAATAAATGAAATAGAGAGAGGAAAAATTGAATTAGAAGGTCTCATTGCTCGGTTGAAAGAATCTGGACAAACCAATCCAATGAGGGCTCAATTGGCATCATCCCTCGAATCCATTAAGACCCAACTAGCCTCAGTTAGTGGTCAGTTAGATATGTGCATTATTTAGAAAACTCGGTGAGAAAAATACTGTTAGAGAGCGTACTAAATGATTCCTCATCCATTGGTGCATACACAATGCTATTAGAAATAATTTTTGAGATAGATGGTGGATGGTTTTTGATGCCCCTCCTTGCAACAATCACAAGGTCCCCATGTATTTTTTGAAGAAATTATATTGTAAGGTTTTTCTTGGGGAGATCCTCAATTATTTTGATATATTAGACTCCCAGGGTAGGGGGGGGGGGGGGGTTATCATTTGAGAGGTCGGGAGCACATCGTGACCCTAATGTAGTTAGGGCACCTGTGGTCAAGCCATAGCACGAGCATGTGACTATTCCTTCACTTGTGAAGGAACATGTAGAAGCCAGTGCTCTAGGGACCATTAATGCTTTGATGTAGACTCTCATCCATTCCACAAGCCCATTAGTTGAGTGGGAGCCTTCTGTGCATCATGGTCACATGTGCACTTCATGCAGATCCCTATGCACATTTGGCACTCATATTGGAGATGGTGAGGATGATGGGCTCATCACTGATCAATTCTTGAATGACACATTTGGCATTGACACACAGGTAAATTACAATTATAATTTACTAATCTGATGACATTTCATATGTATAGTGAATGATTAATTAATCAACATCTATTGATATTGTTCAAAATTTAGGGTCAGAGTGTTGTTGGGCCTAACAGTGATCCTCCAGGCCCATTTTTTGTCCCCTCCACAGTCCAGAGGTATGTATCGATTTAATCATTTTAATTAATACATATATATATTATGTAATCATATTAAGAATTGACAAAAAAAAATCATCAGTTCTCCACAAGACCCTCAACCTTTACTACAGACTCGGAGCATAGACATCATACGAGCTTCATACAGGTACAGTTGTTTCATGTTAATTTAATTCATTTGATTATATTTATTTCATGTTTCATGTTACATGTAACATGTATTGTATGACATGCAGCTCATGACATCAGACACACCTCATCTCTAACAGTTTGTTGATCGTGGAGTGGCCGCAACTATGGCTAGCTCACAACCATTGACTGAGGTATGAAAGAATTTTTTTCATTTTAGTTGTTTATAATACTTAGTCTCAAAATTTCTAATGTTATTTATAAGTGATTATATTTATTGAATTGTTGTAGGGTCTCATCACGCCTGATCATCCACGAGCCTTCGAGGTGGACTTACAGAGTGACTATTTGATGGCGGTAAGAAAATAATTGATTTTGTGTGTACATATATTTGATTTCAACATATCATAAATATTGATTCATATCTTCTTTGTTTGTATCAGCTCGAGTTGGAGAAGAGCCTCAACAAGAGGACAAGCAAGCGTGTCAGGAGACCCCCATCATCTCCACCATCTCTCTCCACACGATGACAAAAGACATCGAGAGATTTGTTTCCTTCCCCTCGTGAGAAGGGAAACATATAGTTGATCTAGACATGTATATATATAGGCATTAGTGGACATATTCAATACACATTTTAAGTATATGACATTCTATATTTGATGTATGACATTATTTGACTTATGACATTATTCGTTAATATATGATATGTTTGTTCATATACAACATTATTGGTTATCATAATATATCATGTGTTTGTTAATGTACATGATATTATTGGTTATCATTTTATATTATATGTTTGTTCATGTATGACATTAAATTAGATATGTTCGTGTATGACATTAAATTAGATATGTGCATGTATGACATTAAACTAGATATGTTTATGTATGACATTAAATTCAATACCTAATCTGTTTGAAAATTTGATAGAATATTGATTAACAATAAACTTTATCACTGTTTAAGCATAAGTTAATCATTTGCAATATGTCATCATCATATGATTTATGATCTTGTTCATGTTTAAAGTTTTCCTTCTCTATCATTTGTTTATCAAGTTTAATTCAATACCTAATTAGTTTGAATTTTTGATACAATATTGATTGGCAATAAACTTTATCAGTCAAGATCGATTAGGACCTCCTTGTAATAAACTTTATTAGGCAATATTCGTGGACCTCCTGACAATTGGTCACCTAAATGAGAAACTTGAGATTTATTAGGAACTCCATGAAAGAAATCAGTGGTTTGAAATTACTCTATCCAAAAAAATTAGATCAAAAGTTCTCTAAACATTTATGTTAAAAATAAGATAAAAACTTGATCGCAAGTGGTCACAAATTTTGTGTAGAAGAAAAAATCATTGTTACAAAAAGAATATAGACAAGAAGAAAAAACACAATTAGCTTGTTGAGCTTCAATAAATAGTTGTGATGTATAAGAAAGAGAGATATCTCACATGAGAGGGGGATAGATCTAAGATGACACATAAGATACTTGTAAGAGGGAGCTATACTTGTTAACGAATTTACAATGCATGTTATGGAAAATCATAGAGCATCTTTAAAAGGAAATAAAAGAGTATGACAAGTGGAAGGAACATGTTTTGTAGACTTGTATTCAAATTTGGGTGTCGATTTTCTAATGAAGGATTCAAGCACTGCAATTTGGTAGTTTTGGCTCATGTTATCCTTGTATGTCACTCTCTCTTATCCACCCCCCCCTTTATATCTCTATTTTTTCCATATCTATGTAGCCATCTATCCTCTTCATCTCCCCCTCACTAATGTAAAGATGTTGAGCAAGAAGTGAGGTTTAAGCACTTTCTTCTTCCTAATCTACCAAACTAAACTTGTGGCCTTCCTAATATCTTACTCCTTTAGGATATCATTTTTGTGGCCTATCCAAAGTGATAGGTTCATTTTTGAACTCCTCCAAGGTGAGTACTTCTCCAATCAAGATCTTGCACCTTTTTGTTTTAGGGATACTAGCCCTATTCCAAGCCAATAACTGTAACTCTTCACCAATGGCTTCACAAATCCCAAGTTTCTATTGGGACACCTTCCTTATGTTGAACTGATTGAGAATCAACTCTTGGTTTAACCCTCCAATTGTGATACAGTACAAAATGTTGACTATCATAGAATTCCTTGTAAGTCTCCTACTCTAATTTTCTGGACTTAAATTCCTCTTAGGTTGAAATCTAACTATTCTATGGGTAGATTCAGACAGCCTTTTGAAATATATTTAAGACTCCAAAGCCTAGATTCCCAATTCCATTCCTGTAGCACCTAACCCAGGTAAAGTACATAGACCTAATAAGGTCACACTAGGTTTGGTTTTCAAAGTAATTACTAGATAATTGGTGCATGGCCTCAGACCTCCTCTACTCACCAATATTTATCATCTTCAAATTATGATGAAACACAATAATGTTTCCACTTTTTTCTATTATATATTCCCCCTTATGAAAATATTCATAGAACTAATAAACCCTTCATCTCCTCCTTGCAACCCTTCTCTACTTCATGTCTCTACTTGACTCATATCTTAACTATAACACTTCTCTCCCTGAGTAGCATTCGCCAATAGTTCATTTCTCCCCCTTTGACTCATATCTTCTATTTTAACATCACTACCTTTGATATAAGTCCATTCAATATTTTATCTTCATTAACAATTTATCAATGTTTTAAACTAAATTTCCAATGTTTTTAACTAAAATTCCCCTTTTCTTAACATCTTTAAAGTTAGTCAATATTGATTATCCATTGTTACATAGGAATATATTTATATTTTTTAGAAAATATTTTATATCTACTCATACTCTTATCATCCCTAGTCATGACAAACGACACAAAACAATGAGTTGCCTCTAGCAATTTGATGTTTTTAGTGGAGGATAGAGAGTTACAGAGTTGGTGACAATTTGGATGTGTAATGAATTAAAAAAAAAAGAGTAAGAAAGAAGCCATTAGACACATGACCTACAATGGGGTATTTTCATGCATTCATTAGGTTTCAATATTATGGCTTTTGTGAGAGCAATGTTATCATTACAAAGAGATTCACACCTTGAAGGTGAGTGCAATGTACCCTTCTCAAACATAATCAATTTGAGAATGATTAGGCTTTTTTGAGTTTTTTTGTAGACCAATTTGGTAGACAAGGGAGAACTCCAAATTGGAGAGGACAAGGTTGATTGAGCAATGATTTGTTCATGGACAATGTCAACCTTGAATTTGCATAAGGTTACTATTTAAATTAAGTTTACATTTCAGCACAAATTATTCCTAGACCTTTCTCGAAACTTTGGATGGGGCTAAATAAGAATGCTAATAAATTTTTGTTGAAAGATAATTCCTAGATTTAATGTAATAAAATTTCTTTTTTTTGAACTTGGCATAAAAAGTTACAAGTCAATTTTGAAGGTCTTAAAGACTCCTAAACAACTCAAAAGTGTTTGTAATTAGTGTAGTGGGGTATAGCTTGATAAAGGGCATCACGAGCTTTGGAATGCTTCTAAAAATTCCTCAATCAAACTCTTGGCTCAAAATCTCTTTAACTCAATCCTCAATCAAACTCTTGGCTCAATGGATTATACCACTATATCAATTTATACGTATGATATTCTTCGTAAGTACATATGAAGTGATACAATCAACATATTCCTTTAGTTAAGTTTAGTTAGGAGAATGGCCCCAAATTTACCTTTGATATCAACATACTAGATCTTAAGTATTCCTATCAATTGCTTTGTAATTGCATCATTCTTACATTGTTGGAAATAGGAGCAACATGAAGGATCTCTGATATTTTTCAAATGAAGGGTATCTAATTTTTATATATGTTTCATGCGAGGATAAAGGGTATCCAAAAAATCCATTTCTTCAAAGAGTCTTTTGGAAAAAAAAAAAGTTATTGATCAATTTTTCTTGTTGCTGTCACAAAATTGAAAAAACTTGCATTGACAACATTTTGGTACATTGAGCATTTTGGCTTAGAAGGTATTAAAACTAAAAGGTATTGATTGGAACAAGTTAGATATGCCAGAATAAACCTATTGATGCCTTGAAACCTCGTAGAGTTGACTTTTTGTAGATTTTGCCCATCAAGACCTAGAAGAGTCTCTTGGAACACTTCTACACTTTTGCTTATTTTGGGTTGTTTAAAGGGCCCATCATACTTTTGTCTACATTAGAAGGAGACAGGAAGAGTTTGGGGATAGGGTTTAACTGGCCACTCGAAGCTAACGGAGTAGACAGTTTGATCCCACGACGAAAGGTGAGAGAGATTTGGCAGTTAGTAACTTTGTACTAGCCAATATTGCAAGTTTCAGCATCACCTGAGATGGCATTCTAAAATAAAAATAGAGTGTGATCTCCAAAAAGTGAGATATATTATTGTAGGTCTCTGCAACACAGTCTTGTAGGAACTGGAATCACATCCATACCTCACACGAGCTCTAAGATATGCCCTGTCAAAGATCGAAGCCCTATGGCATTTAGTGACCCTTAGGGACATTCTGGTTCGGTGTGCCCAAGAACGTTTGAGCACTGAAGGGGATAGGATAAGGTTGAGGATAGGGTTTACCTGGCTAGCCAGAGCTAATGGAGCAGACAATTCGATCCCACGATGAAAGGTGAGAGAGATTTGGCAGTTGGCAACTTTGTACTGGCCAATACTGCAAGTTTCAGCATCACCCGAGATGGCATCATAAAATGAAAATGGAGTGTAATCTCCAAAAAGTGAGAGAGTTTATTATAGGTCTCCCCAACATGGTCCTGTAGGAACTGGAATCACATCCATACCTTGCACGAGCTTTGAGATATGTCTCATCAAAGATCGCAACCCTATGGCATTTAGTGACCCTTAGGGACATTCTGGTTTGGCATGCCTGAGAACGTTCAAGTGTTGAAGAGGACAGGATGAGGTTGGTGATAAGGTTTACCCGGCCACCTAGAGCTAACAGAGCAGACAATTCAATCCCACGATGAAAGGTGAGAGAGATTTGGCAGTTGACAACTTTGTACTAGCCAACACTGCAAGTTTTAGCATCACCTGAGATGGCAATGTTAAATAAAAATGGAGTGTGATCTCCAAAAATTGAGAGAGGTTATTGTAGGTCTCTGCAACATGGTCCTATAGGAACTAGAATTACATCCATACCTCACACAAGCTCTGAGATATGCCCCGTCAAATATCGTAGCCCTATGGCATTTAGTGACCCTTAGGGACATTCCGGTTCGGCGTGCCCAAGAAGGTTCGAGCGCTAAAGGGGACAGGATGAGGTTGGTGATAGGGTTTACCCAGCCACTTGGAGCTAATAGAGTAGATAATTCGATCCCACAATGAAAGGTGAGAGAGATTTGGCAATTGGCAACTTTACACTAGCCAACACTGCAAGTTTCAGCATCACCCGAGATGGTAATGTAAAATAAAAATGGAATGTGATCTCCAAAAAGTGAGAGAGGTTATTGTAGGTCCCTGCAGAATGGTCCTATAGGAACTAGAATTGGATCCATACCTCGCACGAGCTCCGAGATATGCCCTGTCAAAGATCGCAGCCCTATGGCATTTAGTGACCCTTAGGGACATTTCGGTTCGGCATGCTCGAGAACATTTGAGTGCTGAAGGGGATAGGATGAGGTTGAGGATAGGGTTTTCCCAACCACCAGGAGCTAATGGAGTAGACAGTTCGATCCCACAACCCTTTTTCCACTAAGTTGCAAATTTGAGCAACTTTTACAACTTTCAACAATGCAACTTTGCACAAAAAGTGCAATTTTTACAGTTTTCACTTGATTCCAATTCTATGACTTAGAAAAGTTTTGACAATAGTAAAACCTCAAAGGAATATAGGAATATAGACAGCTTTATGGTTATTTCTTAAAAGTTGCTAAATTGTTACAAAAGTTGCTAATGCAACTTTGCAATTTTTGCACTTTTTGGAATTTCAACTAACCTCCAACCTAAATGAATCCTAATCATTCAAAATGATTATTATAGACTCAAAACCACTAAACCAACCTAAAAAAGTGCAAAAAATTACAAAATGCAAAAAGTTGCTAAAGAGCAATTTTTGCAAATAATAGTTGTCAAACTGAACATAAGGTTGTATGGTGTTCCAACCATCCAAATGGAAGTTATAACTACTCAAAGGCATGAAATTAAGATCCCCAAACTTGGAAAAGGTCATTATATGGATGGTGGACAACATTGGTCAATAAAAAAACTCAAATTTTATGCTTTTTTTACTATTTTTTCAATTATGTATGGCTTGTAAGGATTGGTGGTGGTACAAGTCTTATATGGTTGAATAGGGGGTTGAGTCATGATTCCATTTCAATTGGTTTGAGGTCTTTATCTTGTATGCAAAAAAAGTTATATCAGTTTTAGTGTAGGTAGGTCAAATTTACTCCAAATTTGAGAGTTTTAGCAAGATGGAATCCTAACTTGCAAACCCACAGTGAGATTTCAATGTCACTTTGTGGAATACAAGTTAGGAAAGGGTTATTTGAGATGGAAGAGATTCAGGGTTGTAGGAACATGGCATCTATTTTTACTAGCAAGCCCTAGACTGAACATAATCTTATGTATGGTCTAGATTTGAAGGAAAAAGAAGGATTAGGCTCCTAAACTGATTAATCTGACCCAAGTGAAGGGTGTAGAAGGAAAATTTTGATATATAGCAAAGATCCAAGGGGTTGAATAAAGTCTTTGAACCCATTTTTTTATGTTTTCCTTGTAACCCAGCCTAAACTGGCCATTTAGGACTGTGACACAAAGTGGGCATAACTTGGTGCTAGAGCCGAGTTGTTGGTTAACCTTTTGGAATCTCTTAGGGGATGTTGAAGAGTGTTTAAAAATTCAAAAATAGTAGGGGGTTATGGTTTTGGAGTTTGACTGTTAAAACTAGAAATTGTCCTAGTAGGAAGTGTTGGTAACAATTTTGATATTTGATTGTTGAGTGTTGAGAAACCTCAAGTTTGAGATTTTTCTTGTTGGTTTGAGTCTATAATAACCATTTCCATCTAAAAATTTGAGTGTTGAAACCATTTAAGAATTATTTTCCTTTGTAGGCCTATTAGTGGCAGGGAGTTCCTAAGTGTTGATCCAAGTTGTTTGCGTATGCTAAGGTTGAGGGTTGGGCTTGTGAAGTGGAGTCCACTTGTAGGGTAGAGTCTCCCTGTATTAGAATTCCATTGGATCCTTAGTCCTTGGTGTCTTCAATGAATCTATCTTCATAGAATGACCTTGGTGTCCATACACCATTAAGCGATGATGATGCACATGAGTAAAATTATGAGATTTGTGCCTACATGTTACAATGAAAAAGTTGTATCTATTTTGAAATTAAGAACTATAAAACAAGTTTCAAGAGAAGCTTAGGCTATGATGCAAGAACATCATATGCTTATGAGAGGCACAGTGGAGGTCCAAGTCATCACAGAGGTCATGGAGAATCTCCTAAAGTCAATTGGGCAATCCTTCAACCAATCATGGCATTTGAAAGCATAAAAAAGTCATAATGTTGTATGATGTCTTGATGGATTTCAATGTTGGAAAAGTTGTAATTGAGCCATTGAATAGGATATAGGGATTTCATAGGGTAGGAGAGTCCTTTGATAGGGTCCTATAGGTTATTTTAACCTTAGCATGTCATTTGATAAGTTAAAAGATTCAAAAAGGTCTTTAAAAACATAGTTTAATAGTTAAAAATTTTAAATCTTGAATGTAATGGCTACATGGGAATTTTGGAGGGAAACTCCATAGTTTAAATTTTATGAAGGAATAGGAAGTGAAACCGGTTGGAGTTGGTTAAGGGGGTTAGTTTCTATCTCCCAAGTCTATAAATATTTGTTTTGTACAGACTGTAAACACAGATTGTACGAACTGTCTCAGAAAAATAGAAGGAAATTGCTTGGTTTCAAGAGTAATTTGAAGATCTCTTTGCTTTCTGAGTGCTTTAACGTGTTGGAATGATTGGTAACATCTTATCAGACATGTTTTGAGATTCTTTACTCAGTTTAGCATTCAAACTTGAAGTTTTGTTCATCAAATTTCTATACTGTTGGTTGTAGCAGTCTTATTTCTAAGCATTTTGATAGTTTTTTGCATCTAATCATGGTCGTTCCATGAAATGATCATTTTTTTTTCATGGAATGCCATTTATCTAACTTATACAAATATTTTTGACCATGAAATGAAGATCTAACTTGAGATTGGTGGCCACCACATCAAATAAAGTTATGAAAACAAGGGTTATTTGGAGGGGACAGTCAATTAGGAAGAGATTTTCCTTAAGGAGGGTAGTGTTTGTGAGTTGATACATGTTTATGGTGATAAAAAATAGATGTTTGAATTTTGAATTAGTCCAAGAAGGCTTGGCACATGTGAGATTGGTGATGCCCTAGGAACAAGGGTTTTAAGAAGGTGAATTGAGGCTTTTGGGGTTAGGGAACCCATAGACTAAAATTGAGAGTGGATTTATCTAATTGAATTTATTTTAGGAGCCTATGTAAAGTTTTAAGTCCATACATTGAGTATTTCTATATGTTGCTTTGTAAATGCACTATTGCTTCATTGATGAGAACAAGGGTAGTGTGTAGAATCTCAGATATTTTCTAAAGGAGTTGCATCCAAGTCTTACATATGTTTTATACAAGGATAAAGGGTATCTGGAAAGGTCATTTATTCAAGGAGTCATTTGAAAAAAATCAAAAGTTATCCATCATTTTGTCTTGTTGATGTCACAGACTTGTGAAAATTCATTGATAACATTTGGGTGAATTATGCATTTTGGCTTGCAGGGTGTGGAAACTGAAAGGTGTTGATGGGAACATGCTAGATAGGCTAGAAAAAACCTATTAAAGCCTAAAAACATCCTAGAGTTGACTATTTGTGGGATTTTCCCATCAAGACCTAGAAGGGTCACTTGGCACATTGTTACAAATTTGCTCATTTTGGGTTGTTACTTGGGTCCATCACCCTATCCTCTACATCAGGCTGGAAGACTTTTTTTTCTATGAGATGACTACTCTTGGTAATAAGCTACCAAATATTGAAACTACACTCAAATCCAATATTTATAAGGATAAGGAAGAACTTTTGAAAGATAGTAGCTATGCTAAGTGTATGAATTTGATCAAGGCAAAAAAATAAAAATGACAAGATCTAGTAGCTCAATCAATAACACAAATTTTCCAATTGTTGGCCAACATTGGTGCAAGAGCACCAAGGTCACAAGCAGGAGGCAAGATGAGCAATCCTTAGGTGAATTGGAAGAAAAATGGCCTTCTAAGGTCATTAAAACTTGTAATGAGTTTAATTATGGACATGTTATCTTGTTTTGATCATAGATTGATCATATTATAATCAAAGCATTAATGTAAGGCTTAATGGCATTATTGAGCCTACAAGGTACCTAGGGGTCACTAGGAATGGATTTGGATTGATCCTAGGTTAGGGGTGGATAGAAAAGACCTATAAAGGTATTGAATAATGTAATAAGGCTATCGAAGCCTCTAAAAGATGTATAAGGCACGAAAAGTGCAATATTTTGTAAAATTGCCAACATTGGCAATATAAGCCAAAATGGGCTTAACCGAGTCATGTAAGGGGTCCAAAGCGAGGTTTTGTTTGGTTTTGAGAGTATAAATGAGTTTAAAACCTCATTCCCATGTGTTGGAGACAAGTTTGGATGGTCGAAATTGATTGATAATGTAAGAGTTTTGAAGTTTGAGCAATGAATGTATAGTTTTCCCTAAAATTTGAGTGCATAAAAAGGGGTATGTGATTGCTCCAAAGGTGGATTTAGTGTTTTCTCCAAAAAAGAGTTGCATTTCATGTTGGAAGTTATCTAATATAACCAAAGTTAAGGTGTTTCAACCATTTTGGGGTTCTAGAGATGTTGTAAAGTAAGATTTCTAGAAAGCCCTAGGGTAAAGGGGCTAGAAAGGAGGGTTTTGTAAAAACCATTGTAAATTTGATCATGAGACCAAAAAAATAGAAGAATCCTTGCATTTGAGTCATCTCTTAAGACTTTTTTGGGTCATTGGAGTTCCAAAAGTCAAGGGATTGTGAGTTGCTTTGTAAATGGCCTTAAACTAGGCCTAGTTGGCTGACTGAAATAGCCAGTTTTCAGTGATATTTTACAAAACAAGTGTAGTTGGTTTTGGAGTATATTTTAGAGTGAGGAAAATTATATTTTAATCACCCAATACTTTAGAAAGTTCTGTGGGAAAGTTTGGAGAAAACAACAAATTAGTGACTGGCAAGGGCTAGTTGGAACAAGCCTAGAAGAGGCAAAATTGAGAAAGTGTAAGAGATGAGTTGCTAAGAGTGTGCAAGGAGTTGGAACATGTTATATGGGATGTTTTGAGATTATCAAAGGTTTTGAGGTAATGGTAAAGCCAAGGACAAGTTTTGGTATGTTGGAGGCACCAAGGTACATTAGATGCATGGTGAACAATGTGAGTGTTTATAAGACAAACTGAAGATTTGGGTTATAACCTCTTAGACATGGTTGTAGGAAGATGTTATCAAGTCAGATAACTCCTCTTTAACCCTAGTATATTCTAATTCCTTGGGTATATTCCAAGAATACAAGAGAATCCCAGAGTTGAGTTGTGGTTCCTAGGGGAATATAGGAGGGCTTTGCATCAAACACACACACTTGTTGTATAGTCATGGATATTGTGATCATTCATGAAATTGAACAACACCATGTTAGAAATAGTGTTGTGAAAAAGGACTACAAAATAGAGAGAAATTTCCATTGGCTGATCAACATTATCCTTAGAGAGAACTATATCTGTCACTGCCCCATTATCATTAGATCAAGACCTATTTTCCTTCTTACTTTTTGATGATTTTAATCCTCTGCAATTCCAGGCATAAGATGATTAACATAAAATGGTACTTGAACAAATAACACTAATAAATATTGAGGATGTGAATTGATAATACCATTTTGTAGATGATTTTGGCATCTCACCCTTTATCACTTGTGCGTCAACTTTATTAGCCCTCTTCTTTGGTGACCTGCAAATGAAGAATTAGCATAGTAAAAAATTTAAGATAAGATTAATCCACTAAAATTAGAGAATGAAAAAAATTGAATTTGGTTTGTCATTAAGAATTATCCATTTGTAGAAATCCTTGCCTTCTGAGTTATATGATAACCCTTTCTTGATGAGTATTGAAAACTTCTCCTATTGTATCCTTGCTTTCGCCAGTTTGAAGTTTCTGGTTACATGCACACAATCATGACTTTACATCACAAAGCATTCACATTCTAAAAATATTCATGTTTTTTCATTACATTTTGATCTAAATAACAAATTCTAAACTTTCACTTATTCAAACGACTAATCTAAAAAATGGGTCCTATTAAAGAATCTAATATAAATTCAAATAATGTATATAGATTCTAAACAAATCAAAACTAAATCTCATCACTTACACATCATAACAATATGGTCCACCTTAGTCATGTGGATAGTCTTGTGGAAGATGTTGTAACATTTTATTTGGATCCAATTGATCACTCTTTCTCTCTCTCCCTCTCTCCCTATTCAATCTAATGAGCCAACTGGATTTGCTCAAAATTTTAATGTCTCAAGTATTGCCTCATGGTCTGACTCGTGAACTTTCCAAAGAATCTTATTATGTGGTTTTCCACCATATTTTATCAAGTGGACATTTGATGCGACAACAAGGTTTGAATAATGAAGAATCTTCCTCTCTGTTTGCCAATCCTCAAATAACCACAAGCTAGGGTTCTTCATAGAATATCGTCTAAGCCATGTGCCTATTACAACCACCGCACTAACATGGTACTCTAAACCTTCACCATCTCTAACTGAGTGATCCAATTTTTGTTTAGCTTCAACACAACAACACAAATAATAATATGTCCCTTCTTCATTGTCTTCAGGTGCAATAACAACCAAAACATGGCCTGCAGTGACAAATGTATAAAATGCGATCATTAATTCAGAAAATACTTGGGTAAAAGTTATAAAGTTACATATTGAAATTACAAAGATATATAAATATATATATTACCAGGTTGCATTAGATCTGAAAAATGGTCAAAGTCAATAGACGAATCCATCTCTACCATTTCTAGTGCTTGTGAGGGACGATAGGTGTCAATTGGGTCCAAAGCCCGTATATCCCATTTGTCCACCCATTCAGTTGACTCACAGTCATACCAGTTTTCCTCTGCACATGATGTACAATAGCATGCCATTTTTCGTGTGTGGATACTCCATGAACCTGCATCAGAGCTTCTAAAAGAGTGTAACTCACTAGATCCTGTTAGCGTGCAACAATCCTGATATGGTGCAATGTTAGTATTATCTATCAACCAAAAAAATCTATGAACTATAGACTCACCTTCCTTACTTGGACCCATTGTAGCGTTACACCATTGGACGATGGATTTTGCATCTATCAATATTGTTCCATCTTTGTACTTTATTTCTTCACGAGCCAAGGCTCTTTTAATGCATGCACCTGCACCATCATGCTCTCCCTTACCATGACCAACCTCTGTGAAATTCCACATTAATTGAATTGTACACAACCTGTGCATCCTGCTCAACTAATAGAACATCCATGCATTCTTGAATTGAGATGCGTAATTGTCTGACCAAATAATGTGTTGATGATATGTTATGCCCTTGTTAGCCAAATCTCCATAAAATAGTTGAAAACAACCATGTACGAACTCCGTAGAATGTGATCAATCATCGCTGATGTAAAAATGGTACTCCCTCAAAATCTTTTTGTCATCCTCTCTACTTGTAAGTGAATGCATGAATGTTATGTGAACAAATATAAAAACCTATTGAGAAATATAATACTTTGCTTGCACCTCATTTTGTGGTTGTAGTGTGTAGTTCTCTATGAAATTTACAATTGAAAAAATGGTATCCAGTGGAAATGTATCCTCATATAACTTGAATTGCAAATGCAGTCATCGAGCTCTATGGGTATGCCTTGCATACTCGTAAATAATATTTTCACAAAAAATCTTCATGAACTCATACACTAGAATCTTTTCAATGACTAAATCACATCTTTTACCATATTTCCCATCTTTTAGAGCATATGTCACTATCTTCAATTTTTTGTAATCTACTATTTCATTTCCAATTGCATGTGTACTATCCATATGTTGACAAGTTGATAAAAGTTGCAAAGAACCACAAAATAAGCACGTACCATCCAAGCATGATGTCTTGTAAAATTGTTGGCTATCCCCTATTTCACATAAAATTTTGGATATGAATTCCCTTGAAGATCTTGGTGGCTCATTCATGTCACAATCCTGCAAAACAAATTGAGAATGCAAAACTACGCATATATGCCTAAAACCATCAAAATGGTTAGAAAATTCAATACGTATCCTACAACAACAAGTTGTGCGTGTGTGATTTATCTTCACATAAAAAGGTTTACCCATCTCAAAAAATCTTTGACTTACAAATTTGAAGATACATACCAATAAATTTTGCAAAAAATTGTGTCTGAGTTGAGTCCAAAAAATGTTTTGCATGTGGGTTACAATTTTGGCTACCAATCCTCCTTCTTACAACATCTCTTTGATTAGGGGAAACATGTGTTATTTTTTCAAAAATCTTCGATCAATGATTTCAAGGCTTCACTAATTTCTTTATCCTTTCACGGTAGTCTACCACTAAATGTCCATAACTCATTTTTTGTTGGATCTTCCAATCTCTCACGCGTTAGCATGGCTCTCCTTAGAGTACCTCTACCAATTTTTAATATTTTGCTTGTCTTTCTAATGGAGCTTTCTTCATTTGGCTGCTTACTATTGTTGATGTAAGTGCTCATCTTATGATATTACTATCTTTGGTGTGTGATTTAGAACCCACTTTGTCATATGCACTCATTAGATTCTTTACAATATTTTTTTCATTTGAATCGTCCATAGTTCTTAGCCCAAGAATCTTCATGATAGGCTTAAATTTCAAATTCCTCATCATTTCAACAAATAATTGACATTGACCTATAATATATAATTCTTTAAAAAATAATCTCCACATATGATTAACTTTTCTTTGATAAGTACGCTTGCTAATCTTGTCAAGCATTGATTTCAAAATGTTAGTATCAATATCAATCTAATATTTTGGTCTTTTAAAATGAATTCTAGAAGGTGTTATAATCTCTTCCATTCTCTCAATATTCTGAACATCAACATAAGGTCAAGTGTATTCCGTACCTTGAACCAAAGATGATGTGCCTTGACAATAAGATGCAAAAGATGGAATATCACCTACTTGATGTGTTGATGTTGTGCCTTCAACATGACATGATGGAGCGTGTATATCGTCGGATCTACAAATCAGTATCTCTTCAACATGAGAGGATGATATGATTTCAACATTGGAAGATGGTGTAGTGGACAATATGACTCTAACATTGGAAGATGGTGTAGCAAATGATATGACTCCAACATTGGAAGATGGTGTAGTGGACCATATGGCTCCAACATTGGAAGATGGTGTAGTGGACAATATGACTCCAACATTGGAAGATGGTGTAGCTTCAAAATTCAATTGTCTTCTTGTGCATAACAGTCTCATTCATTCTCTTTGTCTTTTCAATTCTTCCTCTTTGTTTCTTTGTATCTGTGGTTCTTGATCCTCTTCGAAAGTCAATTCTTCATTATTGCTTTGCAATTTTCTTTTCTCACATAGTAATTTCATTTTATCTCTTTTAATTTCCAAATCTCTCTCTCTCTCTCTATCTTCATTTGTTTGAGTTTTTTGTTTCTTCCTTGGCATGATGATGATTTCTACATGTCAAATTTTTCAAACATCTAAATTACTTAAAATGTGTAAATTACAAATTATTCAAATACATATAAAAAATAGAATTATTTGAATGAATACACAATATATATCAAACGACTTGTCAAATTTTTAACCATTTCGAAATAACATTTCATTCAAACATACAAATTTCAATGAAAACACTATATATTCAACAACATGTCAAATTATAATCAAATTTGTATCTATATATCAACAAAAAATATTTAAAATAGATTGCACTAACCTTTTCTATACAAGGAATATTCAAAAGTCTTCAAATCACATATCCAATGATTGAATTTGGTGTTTGCTAGCTTTCAAAAGTGTTGAAATAGTGTTTGCTATGTTGAAACCCATGATTTCTGTTGAAATAACAGAGTGCACAATAGACCAAAAGTAGAGAATGGATGAAATGGGCCCTAAAGTTGCTTTTTGTCCATTTTTAGGTGATTTCACATAGTGTGTACGCACTATAGCGTGTATGCACTATAAAGCGCGTATGCACTATGTGGAAACACATCACTCTCAATCTTCCCTACTCTCTCTCTCCCATCCCCTACCCTCTCTCTCTTCCTACTCTCTCTCCCCTCTCCCATCCCTTACACTCTCTCTCTCCCCTCTCCCATCCTTTACTCTCTCTCACTCTCCCTCTGTAACCCTCTCTCCTCTCCCATCCCCTACTCTTTAGATCTCTCACACACACTCTTATCCCCCCACTCTCTTCTCTCTGATCCCCTACTCTCTACATCTTTCACACACACTCCCATCACCCCATCTCTTTCCCTCTCCCTCTCCTACTACCCACTATCTCTCTCTCTCAAGTTCTCTCTCTCCCTCTCTATACTCTCTCTCTCTCTCCCCCATCCCTTACTCTCACTCTCTCTCTCCCATCCCCTACTCTCTCTCACACTCTCCCATCCCCTAATCTCACTCTCTCTCTCCCATCCTATATGAGCTCTCTCTACCACCACCTACTCACTCTCACACTCTCTCTCCCATCCCCTACTCTGTCTCTCTTACACACACACTCCCATCCCCCCCCTTTCTCCCTCTCCTGCTCCCTCTCCCACCACCTACTTTCTCTCCCTCATCCCCTACTCTCTCTCTCCTCTCCCATCCCCTACTCTCACACTCTCATATCCTCTCCCATCCCCTACTTTTTATCTCTTACACACATTCCCATTCCCCCTCTCTCTCTCCCTCTCCCACTGCCTACTTTCTCTCCCCCATCATCGTACTCTCTCTCTCTCTCTCTCTGCCACCCCCTACTCTCTCTCACACTCTCACACTCTCTCCCATCCCCTACTCTCTCTCTTTCACAGACACACACACTCTTATCCCCCCACTCTCTTCTCTCCCATCCCCCTATCTCTCTCCCTCTCCCTCTCCCACTCCCTCTCCTACTGCCTACTATCTCTCTCTCTCTCAAGTTCTCTCTCTCCCTCTCTACTCTCTCTCTCTCACATCCTATATGAGCTCTCTTTTCCACCACCTACTCACTCTCACACTATCTCCCATCCCCTACTCTTTCTCTCTTACATACACACTCCCATCCCCCCCCTCTCTCTCTCTCCCTCTCCCACTCCCTCTCCCACCACCTATTTTCTCTCCCCTCTCCCCTACTCTCTCTCTCCTCTCCCATCCCCTACTCGCTCATACTCTCATACTCTCTCCCATTGCTTACTCTGTCTCTCTTACACACACACTCTTATCCCCCTCTCTCTCTCCCTCTCCCACTGCCTACTTTCTCTCCCCCATCACCATACTCTCTCTCTCTCTGTGCCACCCCCTACTCTCTCTCACACTCTCTCTCCCATACCCTACTCTCTCTCTTTCATAGACACACACACACTCTTATCCCCCCACTCTTCTTCTCTCCCATTCCCTACTCTCTACATCTGTCACACACACTCCCATCCCCCCTATCTCTCTCCCTCTCCCTCTCCCACTCTCTCTCCTACTACCTACTATCTCTCTCTCTCTCAAGTTCTCTCTCTTCCTCTCTACTCTCTCTCTCTCTCTCCCATCCCTTACTCTCGCTCTCTATATCCCATCCCCTACTCTCTCTCACACTCTCCCATCCCTTAATCTCACTCTCTCTCTCTCCCATCCCGTACGAGCTCTCTCTGCCACCACCTACTCTCTCTCACACTCTCTCCCATCCCCTACTCTATCTCTCTTACACACACACACACACTCCCATCCCCCTCTCTCTCTCTCCTCTCCCATCCCCTACTCTCTAAATTTTTCACACACACTCCCATCCCCCCTCTCTCTCCCTCTCCCACTCCCTCTTGCACTGCCTAAGTTATCTCTCTCTCTCTCAAGTACTCTCTCTCCCTCTCCACTTTCTCTCTCCCATTCGCTACTCTCACTCTCTCTCTTCCATCCCCTACTCTCTCTTACACTCTCTCCCATCTCCTACTCTCTCTCTCTCTGTTGCCCCCATCTTGTACGAGCTCTCTCTGCCACCTCCTACTCTCTCTCAAACTCTCACACTCTCTCCCATCCCCTACTTTATCTCTCTTATAAATAAATACAAATTCTCATTCCCTCCCTCTCTCTCCCATCCCCTAATCTATCTCTCTTACACACTTCCATTCCACCTCTCTCTCTCTCCCACTCCCTCTCCCACTACCTACTATCTCTCTCTCTCTCACTCTCTCCCTCTCTTTCCCATCCCTCTATCATTGCCTTCTCTCTCTATCTCTCTCTCCCCTCTCTCTTTCCCTACTCTCTCTCTTTCACACACACACACCCATCCCCCCTCTCTCCTCTCCCATCCCCTACTCTTTCTATCACTTGCTCTCCCTCTCCCACTCGCTCTCCCATCGCCTACTCTCTCTCTCTCGCACTCTCTCTCTCTCTCTCACTCTCACTCTCACTCTCTCTCACTTTCACTCTCACTCTCTCTCTCACTCTCACTCTCTCTCTCTCTCTCTGCTACCCCCTACTCTCTCTTACATTTTCACACTCTCTTCTATCCTCTACTCTCTCTCTCTTTCTCTCTTACACACATTTCTATCCCCACTCTCTCTCCCTCTCCCATCACCTACTCTCTCTTCCATCCCCTACTCTCTCTCAAGCTACTTTGTCTTTCCCCTCTCCCATTCCATACTCTCTCTCTTTCACACACATGCACTCCCATCCTCCTCTCTCTCATTCTTCCTCTCCCACTTTGTCTCCCAGTTCCTACTCTCTCTATCTCTTTGTCTCTCTCACACACACACATAGCCATTCCCCTGCCCCCCCCCCCCCCAGCCAGCTCTCTTTTGGTCTTGGTTTGCAATTTAGGCCTCAATAGTTCATGCACCCTATAGTGCGCACGTGCTACTAAAAATTCAATGCTTCCAATAGCGCGTGCGTGCTATAGGGTGCACACACTATTGAAAGCTTTGCATTAAACCCAAGCCTAAGGCTTGGTTTTTTCGTAGAGATCCAACCCAAAGGTTTGGAGTTTATAAATAGGTCTGAAACGTGTTTTCTGGCAAACATACCAAAAATGATTGATTTTTCTTGTGTGCTCCCCTTCAAGATTCTTCGTGGTTGGGTATCGATAAGATCATGTTACATAGCATTATAGGTCTCTGTGTTAGCTATCTAACCATATAATTTATTTTTAATTTGAACTCTTTCAAGCCTTTCATCTATAATTTATTTTGAATGTATCTTCATTTTTTGTCAAAAACCACCATGTACTAATTGGGCTATAGATTTTAGCTCATTCATCGAATTTTACAAAAACTTAGTTTTTTAGAAACTAGACTCCATTCTACACACTTTGAAAAAAAAAAGTTTTGATTTTAGATTAGTTTTCAATTATTTCTAGGGGGAGCACACAGATATTTCATGTTTTTGGGATGTGTCTAGTTAAAAAATTCATTAAAAAAAAAATACACATTATAAAATTACCCAAAAATTTGGGATAAACTACTTAGTGTTAAGTACGTTTTGACCAGAGCGATTAAAGAATTTCAAAAAAAAAGTTAAAATTGTAGGGGGGGCACACTTTGTACTGTGTTATGTTTTTTTGGAATAAACAGTACCGCTTTTTGTGGCCCCCTTTTTTGAGGACCTAAAACTAAACCATTTTGAAAAAAAATTAGTAGTTTAGAAACTAGATTCAAAGGACTACGACTTTTTTTTTTTTTTTCATATCTTAAAATTTTGAGCGTAACTATCTTCAAATTCTTGTTGAAGTTCAAAATTTGCAAATTTCAAGAAAAAGGTGTCCACTTATACCCCCTTTTAGCACCACAACTTGGTGCACTTACCCATTGATCCCATGTACATCTGATTAAAGGTGACAATATGCAGTTTATTGGTATTGATATGATGCATAAATAGGCCAAAATAGTATAATCTAGGCATAAATAGTCCAAAATAGTATAATGCAGTCATAATATAATACATGATTTTTTTAAAATTAAGGAAGCCCTTAGATGCTATTTTATTAAGGAAGCAAGAGTTATATTTGATGGCTTTCCCATTGAGTTCATGGAATTTCCCCCCAACTTCAATCTGCATGAAACAAAAATTCAAAGAAGGATGACATGTTATAACTTGGGACCTCTCCTAGATGCTTTGGTGAACCTCAAGAATCTACAATACATTGAAAATTGCTTTGGATCATTCATGGGTTTTGAGAAACCTACCCTTCCTCATAAAGATTTTATTTCAAGAAGATGTTTATTCATCCTGACTCTTCTCAAGTAGCATTTAATTCAAATTAAATATGATTAGTAATTGAGTTTAATCAAGTGCTTGAGTCTAATTCTGAGTCTAATTTACCATTGAAAACTTTTTGAAAAAGTAAACAAAAGGGTGTTTTTCGACGAAATTCATGCATTTTTATGTTTATTAGGAGTCTTCCATTTTTCACATGCATATGTAGGCATTTGAATGTGATGCAAGAGCATCTAGAGGTCTAAGGGCAATCCTGTGTCACCCAAAAAAATGTACTTAGACTTAGTTTCTGTTTCATGTGTTTTCATTTTTGGATACCCATTTGGGTCAAATAAAGGTTCCAACTCTCATAGTTCCACTATCAGTGTTCTAGGTTAGAGTATTTGAACACCCTCGGATACGTGTAAATGTCAAAAAAATAAGAGTATGTAATTCAGCCATAATTTTGGTGAACTAGAAGGTGTAAACTGGCCAGATGAATGTAATTGTAATTTAGAGCATTCCAAAAAAAGAATCAAGTCAAAAGGCCCCATGGTTTGAAAGTTATCGCAGTTTTTCAATTTCTAGAGACATCCTAAGAATGCTTCAATTTTAGGTTAGGGCATTAAATGACCTTGAAAAAGGCCAAAAAAATGGGGGACGAGCAAAGCTTGTCCATAGGGCTATAGAGCGCTTCGAGAGCTTTTCGAAAATGTAAACGGTTTGTCAATCAGAGCTACGGTTCAAAAGTTATGCCTCCCGAAAGTTCGATTACCATTTCTAGATTCTTCTAATTTTGTGCCAACTTCTAATGCAACTTTTGGAACCTTCCATTTTGGCGGTGGATGCCAACTAGCACTTTCCAAAATGTATTCCTAATCCTTAACCCTCCGGGGTCTATTTAAGAACATTTCTGGCATTGTAAAAGGCAGTTTGGAGTGGAGTTTGAGAGGAGGTACTAAAAGGAGAAATTATCTCCAAATTTATGCTATTGTAAGCCCATAGGGCATGTTTAGAAGTCTATTTTCTCTACACTAAGTGTACTAGCATATTTTCAAAGTTAATAAAATTTTCCCTTTCCTATTGTGTCCATTCTATGCTTGGGTTGTGTCCCCATCAGAATGAATTTAGAGTGAGAATCAATAAAATTTGTAAAATTGAGAAAAAAAAATTCATGCAACAATTTGTGTTGCTAAGCAACTTTTTCCTTCCCAAAAAATTGTAAATGTTGCTCAACAACAAAAATTGTTGCATGACAACTTTTTCTATCAATTTTGCAACTTTTATTGATTCTCACTCTAAATGCCTTCAAATTCCTACAAATGCATGTCAAAACATAGAAGATTCCTAATAAACATAAAAATGCATGATTTTAGTCAAACCCTAGCATTGACCAATGTTGACTGACCTAGATCTTGACCAAGAATTATAATTGAGACATCATAACTATTTAATGCTATGTATTAGCTAGGTAGATTGATGCAAAGTGCACACAACATAAAATTCTATTACCTTGGTCAATCTTTCAACATGCACAAATGTACCATTGAGTGGAACAATGATCACTAAATATGCAACTCAAATTAATAGGGTATTTTTTAGTGGCTAATATTCGCTAATTGGCTAATTTTAGGAAATTTTGGCTAATAATTTAGTTCTTAAAAAGATTTAAAATTGCCACATTTTTATTAAATTTAGTTATAAAAAATTATTTAAATAGTTAAAGATTCGCTAATTACTAATAGAAATTATTTTTATTTTTCAAAGTAATGTAAGATTCACCAATATTTTTATATCTCTTTTTCGAGGGGGGTTGCTTAAAGTTTACCTTGCTCCAATATTAATTCAAACTTTCACTTTTCCTTTCCTAGGTTTCTCTATTGCTCATTGTAGTGCCTGCCCCTAAGTTACATTTTTACTATAGTTGTCGAACTCTTTTAGGGTAGTTTTATGCTAATTACTAGTAGTATTGTTTTGAGTATTAGATATTGTTTTACATTCAGTTAAATATATGATGAGATTACTTGGTACTCTATATTTCATGTATGCATGATAATCATTACAGTGCTTTCAGTTATTGATGATGATTAGTTATATGGTTTATTATCCTATGTGTTTTCTTATGGATACTTACCCCATACTGCATGTGTATGGTGTGCGTGTTTGTTTTCTTTATGTATGGTTTTTCTAATGTGGTTAAGGAAGGGAGTCGTAGTCACCTGCTAGTCAGGATCTACATGATGCACCACTTCCTACCATTGCCTATTTAGCTTAGAATATTGTGTTTGTACATGCATAGATTTTATGCAGGTTGCAGGTACTGGGTATCGACATCCCTAAATTGCTAGGATGAGCATACCCTATCGCATTATCTCAATGGTAAGAGAGGGGAGATAAATTCTTAAGTCCAAATCCTAAACCTTTAAGTCATTTGTCCCAATTGAAAATTAGGACAACTATCTGAGTCATGTACCCTCCGAATGTGTCGGATGATGTTAATTTGTGATTATAACCCTTTAGTTTGATGTTGAATGTGTTTTTCTATGATGGGTTTTCATATTTTTGTTTTATGAGTCTTTGGTGAATTTTTTATTAATTAAGTCTAATTAAAAGATTAAATTAATGATTTAATTTAATGAAGAATTATTATGATATTTGATTATATTTAATTAATTGACAAATTAATTAAATAAAAAGAATTAAATTTGAAGATTTTTTAAAAAAGTGATAAGTGTAAATTTGGAACGTGATAATATTTAATTAATTTAATAATAATATATTTAGAGTTCATTTTTAAATAAATGCTAAATATTTTTATTATTCAAGTTAATAAATACTTTATCAATTAAGTTTCGAAAATAAACTAAAAAGTGAAAAGATATTAAATTATTAAAAGTTTCATGATTGCATAATGTGTGCATGAGTTTGAAAATTAATAAATCAATTAAAAAAGAAGTCAAGTGAAAATTTAAATAAAAGTAATTTAATTAATTAATTAATGTGCATGGGAAAGATAAAAGAAAGATAAATAAAAGTTAATAACGAGTTAAGAGTTGTGAGCAAGGAGTTCTCTGAGATGAACACACAATTGGTGCCTCGATTTTTGGGGGAGAACTCCATATCACAACTTGGGGGCTCATTTTTAAAAAGGCCGCGAATTTTGGAGAAGGAAGGAATTTTTGGAAAGGAGAAGGTTCTAAGAGGAGGGATTTTTCTCTACAGTTTTATGAGGCATAGTTATTAGTATCAGTATCCAGGTAGACGCTTGTGATTTTTGCATATTTTAATACGCTCTTCTTTCCTGTCTTCATCGTATCTGTTTAATGGATGTTTGGATAATTCTTGTGATGAAATTTATCATATTATGATTCTCTAGTGCGTGTGTTAAATCTTCTATTTATTGGAAAACCAAAAGATCTATATAACCCTCTTCAATAGATTAAATAAATAAGAAGTTAATTAGGAAGGGTTTGAATGAATATGAGAATTATTCTTATTAAAAGAAAGAAAATATATGTATTAATTACGGGTTCATAATAAATTGTCTATCAAGTTAATGCTGGGATTTTGTTAAAAAAAAATTAGAAGAAATTCATTTTATAATTCTATGTATATAGAAGTGCATAAACTAAATTATCATTTTAAAAAAATTTACAAAAAAAATGTTTATTAAAAATGTTTTATAAAATATATTTAGAATAATTTTTTTTAAAAAATCGCTTGGAGGATGGACAGTCACATCCCACCCCCTAGTCGGCAGCACTGTCCATGACAGTGGACTGCCAACATCCTTTAAAGGTTGCGCGGCAGGCCATTGTCGTGGCAGAGCCGCGGCGGCCACCCTTATAAAAGGGTTGGCGACTGTTTACATAGCACTGGATATATTAAAAATGCAGGCCAATGTTATTCAATTTTTATTAATTTTTTTAAAATTTTATTTTAATTAAAGTTTTTAATAATATTTGTTATAATTTTTAAAATATTATATTATTAATAAATTTTATTAAAAAAATTTTAATTTATAAAAGAAAAATTTATAAATGATTTTTAACATAGTTATTAATTTATTTAAAATAAATTTATAAAAAAATTATTTAAATGTTAATTAATAAACACTAGTTTATTTAAAATAAAATTTAATTCAAATTACTATGCACATTAGTTAGTAAGATAGGAGATCTTTTTTTAAATCATAAATCCAAATATAGTATTACCCTTAGTAAATTTTAGAAAATTGATTTTAAAATATATAGGGGGTAAATCTTTGTTTTAATTAAACAAATTCATGGGTTAATTATAGGATAAAAAGGAAATCTTCTTCACTTGAAACTTACACTAGAACCAAAATGGAAACCTTGTATTTAACCCAACCATGTGAATCAAAATGAACCAAAACATGTACTTGCATCTTGTTTCTATATGCTATTTGTATTTTGGGGTTTGGGGTTGACTAGATTGTTGACCAGTTTTAGGATGTCTACCAGAGGCTTGGGGGTTTTGTGAGTGTGGTATTATGCTGACTCGATCTTGAGTACTTTTACTTAACCATGGTATGTGATGGTATGCTCTATTTTGAGTATGTTTATATTGCTAATTATTGTTTTCATTGCCTTGTGGGATGGCAAGATTTATGCTATGAGATATCTGACTTAATCATTTTTGAGTCCTCGATCATTTATATTTAGGTTACCTTCCAGTCACTTTGATAGGACTGAAGTGTTTGCTATGTTCTTGATGATGCCATGATGTGACATGTTTGACTTAACCACTTTGAGTCGTTGATCAGTATTATTGGGATACTTTCTGATTGCTCGTTGAGAATTGATGGATATTGTGATTTATCTTCAATGCTTCCATTTGCTTGCAGAGAACTGATGCAATTATTGTGGATTATCTTTTGATACTTTCCAGTTGCTTGTATAGGGCTGAGGTGATATTTATATGATTTTTGATTTGTGATTTTATGAGCCTAGGGTAGGTAATCTATATATAGTGTCAGGAAGTGGATTGCAATGGGGGTAAGGGACCTAAGTGGCTACTAGGGTAACTCATTGTAATTTGTTTAATAAGTGATTACATTACACCAAATGAGAGTAAAATGAACCTAATAAGAGTTAATTGTATGTTCTCGCCAATGCCTTGAGTGCTAGTATAGACTAGGATGGGAGTAGAGAGAATTCTTGGTTGCGACCTTGCATTTCGTAGTATGCCTTTTTAGTACGATAGGATACTACTGGCCACAGTGGGATCACTAGGGACCTGAGAGTCCTAAGGGATTTCTTGAGTAACTCCAAGCATGATTCATGCAATGACACTTGCCCGCTTACATAGTAGATTCCTACATGTCTTGTGTGCCTCTGGGTCTAGATGTTAATCTATTTTGAACCTTTGAGTTAGTATACTTTTAGGATTTCCTGGACTTAGAGAGTACTTGTGATATGTGATTTGATATCTTGTTTGGGACTTGATACTATCTCCAGCACGGTGGGAGTGGGCCATTTAGGTTCCACGTGGTCAGGTGGTAGTGCTTTTTCACTCTTACCATTGAGATCTGTCTGTAGTCACCATGGTTGGAGCTCCTCGGGATGCTTGTTTATCATATTTAGATAATGTTATTTACTAACGCACTTCCTTATATTGATGAATAGCATGTGATGGATGATGTTATCTACTTTTTAGGATTGTCTTATGCTTTATTCTAGCATGTTAAATTTCCTTATGCATATGTTGTAGCATGTTTTAGTAGTGACATCCCTATTACGATAGTACCAACAATCTGATTGGTGGCTTGGGTTGTTACGCATGGGTGATGGCTAGGGCCCATGATGGTCTTATGATGCTATTGACGGTTGGGAGGAACCACACACTTAGTTAGTTGTATTTTATGATGGATAGTTGTATTTCATGTTGGATGTTTATATCTTTTATGATGGATGGATTTATCATGCATAGTGGATGGTTTCATTTATTTTATTTTACTTTGTATCATGGATTTGAGGAGGATGATGTATTTCTATTTCTACATATGTATATTATTTTAGCCTTTCATACCCTGTGACATGTATAGTGGATGATTGAGCATTCTGAATTAATTTGCCAAGAGGCATTCAGAACAAATGTATATTAAATGGACATTGGACTTTATATTCTTTAATAGGGATGTGATAGTTGATAGACTAAGTATTACTTTAAATTTATATGTGATTCAATGTCTTGGGATCCTTAAGAAATGTAACCTGTTATGTATGCTTTAGTTGTTTTTATGATATTGCTTCCACTACTATGTGTTTGATGTGTATATTTTATCTTTCTTATTTCAAAGAAAAAAGTTACCAAACTTAGTAAAACTTTAGGTCATTTCTTTTGGGTCCCTTGGTGGGGCATTAAATCTGATATCAGAGCCCAAGTTTCCACATTGGGAGCTCTAGGGATATTGGAACACCACTAGTGTTAACTAGTTGAAGAAAAATGAAACTTAAAACTGTTATGTATATATATTTCAAACTGAAACTTGAACTAGTTGAACTAAAACTCAAAACTTAAACTTTTAGTTGTATATTTTTTTTCATACTTCAACACTTAGATGTCAAACTGAAATTACAATTAAACCTAAACATAGGCAAAACTAAACGTTGAAAATTAAATTATTTTCAAAACATGTGTCTTTTATCTATGCTTTACAGTAGTATGTTTTATGGTTATTATAGTATCTTGTATCTTGTTGTAGGATGGTATCTAGGACAAGATCTTTAGTTAGAGGTCATAGCCTAGGCCGTGGTAGAGGTTGTGGATGAGGCAGAGCCATTAGTGTACATGAGTCTATCCACGAAGACCATAATTAGGAAGAGAGTAGGGAAGAGCATGTTAGTGAGAATGAGGAAGAGAACCATAGAGAGCAGTAGGCCAACTCAGAGGAAGTTGACTTGAGGCAAATGATGAAGACCATCATTGATCGGTTACCTCCTTGTCAGGGTGTTGGTCAAGATGGGGCTCATCAGGCAGGATATGAGCATAGACCTAGGTCTAGGAGCCCTTGGAGGGATTGATAGAGATCCATATTATCCACTCAGATGAAGGACCTTCAGAGGTCTAAGGTCAAGCCCTTTAATGGGCATGGTTTAGGCTATGTAGCAGATCAATGGCTTATTGCTCTTGATAGGATTTTCACTATGGAGGACTTTGATAGTGATGTCAAAGCAAGATTTGTCATCGCCAACCTGAAAATTTTTGGAGCCACTTGGTGGACTATCGAAGAGAAGAAGTTGGGCATAGAAATGAATAGTGTCACATGGGAGTCATTCTTGGAGAGCTTCCATGAGCGATTCCAACCAAAGGAATGGAAGCAACATAGAGCAGATGAGTTCCACAACTTGAGACAGTTCACTATGACCGTAGTAGAGTATGAGCGCAAGTTCTATGAGCTCATGCCTTTTTCAGGAATTAGTGACAACCCAGCACAACTGGCACAACATTTCATCAAAGGCTTGAACAATCATCTAGTTGGGGGTGTTAAGGTGTTTGAATTTGAAACCCTCAAAGATGCAGTACATCGACCCGTTCTTGTAGAGTAGAGCATGAACCTAGGACATGGGGGTTTTGTAGGAGCACCTTCAGCATCAGGATCGAAGGGTAACCAAGGAATAGGTGGTAATAAGAAACCTTCTTCTAGGGGTAATCAGAAGTAGGGAGGAAGTTATCCTCCAGTATAGAGTGGTGGCGGTGGTTCCAATGCTAGGAACTATCACAATGCCCAACATAACAAGCACAACCAGTATGATCAGTCATCTCAGAGTGTTCAGTCTTATCCTAATGTAGTTAGTGTTCAACAATTCAGTGCACCTAGAGTTCAGAGGAGCATCGATGGAGAATTTTTTTCATGTGGACAATATGGACACAAGTCATCTCATTGCTCTCAAGGGAAACCACAATTCTAAGGCCAAAGACCCACAGTTTTAGAACCTACTATTGGAGACATGGGTGGATCCCAAAGAGTGTACTTAGTGGAGTCTTATCCTCCTACAGGGGGAAAGGGTCCAATGGGACACACACGGTGAGTTCTTTAGTGTTGTCATTCTTGTAGGCTTCCAGGACTAAGCCTAAGTCTAGGGGGGATGGATGTAGTGCCTTCCCTTAAGTTACATTTTTACTATCATTGTCGAACTCTTTTAGGCCAATTTTATGCTTGATTACTAGTAGTATTATTTTGAGATTATTAGATATTGTTTTACATTCAGTTGAATATATTATGAGATTACTTGGTACTCTATATTTCATGTATGCATGATGATTATTATTATAGTGCTTTCAGTTATTGATGATGATTAGTTAGATGGTTTATTATCCTGTGTGTTTTCTTATGGATACTTACCCCATACTACATGTGTATTGTGTGTGTGTTTGTTTTCTTTATATATGGCATTTCTAATGTAGTTAAGGAAGGGATTCGTAGTCACCTACTAGTTGGGATCTACATGATGCATCACTTCCTACCATTGTCTATTTAGCTTATAATATTGTGTTTTTACATGCGTGAATTTTATGTAAGTTGCAGGTACTAGGTATCAACTTCCCTGAATTTCTAGGATGAGTGTACCCTATTGCATTATCTCAATAGTAAGAGAGGGGAGATAAATTCTTAAGTCCAAATCCTAAACCTTTAAGCCATTTGTCCTAATTGAAAATTAGGACAAGGATTTGAGTCGTGTACCCTTCGAATGCATCGGATGACGTTAATTCATGATTGTAACCCTTTGGTCTAATGTTGAATGTGTTTTTCTATGATGGATTTTCATATTTTTGGTTTATGAGTCTTTGGTGAATTTTCTATTAATTAAATTAATGATTTAATTTAATGAGAAATTATTATGATATTTAATTATATTTAATTAATTAGGAAATTAATTAAATAAAAAGAATTAAATTTGAAGATTAAAAAAAAGTGATAAGTACAAATTTGGAACATGATAATATTAATTAATTCAATAATAATATACTTAGAGTTCATTTTTAAATAAATGCTATATATTATTATTATCGAGGTTAATAAATATTTTATCAATTAAGTTTCAAAAATAAATTAAAAAGTGAAAAGATATTAAATTATTAAAAGTTTCATAATTGCATAATGTGTGCATGAGTTTGAAAATTAATAAATCAATTAAAAAAGAAGTCAAGTGAAAATTTAAATAAAAGTAATTTAATTAATTAATGAATGTGCATGGGAAAGATAAAAGAAAGATAAATAAAAGTTAATAACGAGTTAAGAGTTCTGAGCAAGGAGTCCTATGAGGTGAACGCACAATTAGTGCCCCGATTTTTGGGACAAAACTCCATATCACAACTTGGGGGTTCATTTTCAATAGGCCGTGAATTTTGGAGAAGGAAGGAATTTTCAGAAAGGAGAAGGTTCTGAAAGGAGGGATTTTTCTCTATAGTTTTCTATGGCGTAGCGATTAGCATCAGTTTCTAGGTAGACGCTTGTGATTTTTGCATATTTTAATACGCTCTTCTTTCTCGTCTTCATCGTGTCTGTTTAATGGATGCTTGGATAATTCTTGTGATGAAATTTATCCTATTATGATTCTCTAGTGTGTGTGTGTGTGTTAAATCTTTTGTTTATTGGAAAACCAAAAGATCTGTATAACCCTCTTCAGTAGATTTTAAAAAAAAAAGTTAATTGGGAAGGGTTTGAACGAATATGAGAATTCTTCTTATTAAAAGATAGAAATATATGTATTAATTAGGGGTTTGTAATAAATTTTCTATCAAGTTAATGTTGGGAATTTGTTAAAAAAAAATTAGAAGAAATTCATTTTATAATTTTGCATATACAGAATTACATAAACTAAATTATCATTAAAAAACAAATTTACAAAAAAAAAATAATTAAAAATGTTTTATAAAATATTTTTTTAAAAAAAAATTTAAAAATTTGCTTGGAGGGTGGGCAGTCACATCCCACCCCCAGCCAGCAACGTTATCCACGATAGTGGATTGCCGACAGCCTTTAAAGGCTGCGTGACAAGCCACTGCCATGGCAGAGCCTCGACAGCCACCCTTATAAAAGGGTTGGCGACTGTTTACACAGTGCCAGATATATTAAAAACATAGGCCAATGTTATTCAATTTTTATTATTTTTTTTATTAAAATTTAATTTTAATTAAAGTTTTCAATAATATTGTTTATAATTTTAAAAATATTATATTATTGATAAAGTTTATTAAAAAGTTTTTAATTTATAAAAGAAAAATTTATAAATTATTTTTAATATAGTTATTAATTTATTTAAAATAAATTTATAACAAAATTAATTAAATAATAATTAATAAAAATTAGTTTATTTAAAATAAAATTTAATTCAAATTACTATGCTCATTAGTTAGTAAGATAGGAGATCTTTTTTTAAATCGTAAATCCAAATATAGTATTACCCTCAGTAAATTTTAGAAAATTGATTTCAAAATATATAGGGGGTAAATCTTTGTTTTAATTAAACAAATTCATGGGTTAATTATAGGGCAAATGGGAAATCTTCTTAACTTGAAACTTACACTAGAACCAAAATGGAAACCTTGTATTTAACCCAACCATGTGAATCAAAACGAACCAAAAAATCTACTTGCATCTTGTTTCTATATGCTATTTCAATTTTGGAGTTTGGGGTTGACTAGATTGTTGACCAATTTTACGATGTCTACCAAAGGCTTGGGGGTATTGTGAGTGTGGTATTATGCTGACTCGATCTTAAGTACTTTTACCTAACCATGGTATGTGATGGTATGCTCTATGTTGAGTATGTTTATATTGCTAATTAATGTTTTCATTGCCTTGTGGGATGGCAAGATTTATGCTATGAGATATCTAACTTAATCATTTTTGAGTCCTCGATCATTTATATTTGGGTTTTCTTCCAATCGCTTTGATGGGACTGAAGTTTTTGCTATGTTCTTGATGATGCCATGTTGTGACATGTTTGAATTATCCACTTTGAGTCATTGATCAGTATTATTGGGATACTCTCCGGTTGCTCATTGATAATCGATGGATATTGTGATTTATCTTTGATGCTTCCAGTTGCTTGTAGAAAACTGATGCAATTATTGTGGATTATCTTTTGATGCTTTCCAGTCACTTGTATAAGGCTGATGTGATATTTATATGATTCTTGATTTGTGATTTTATGAGCCTAGGGTAGGTAATCTATATGTAGTGTTGGGAAGTGGCTTGTAATGGGGGTTGGGGCCCTAAGTGGCTGCTAGGGTAACTCATTGTAATTTGTTTAATAAGTGATAACATTACACTAAATGAGAGTAAAATGAACCTAATAAGAGTTAATTGTATGTTCTCGTTCATGCCTCAAGTGTTAGTACAGACTAGGATGGGCATAGAGAGAACACTTCTTTGTGACCTTGCATTTTGTAGTATGCCTTGTTAATACAAGAAGATACTAGTGGTTGCAGTGGGATCACTAGGGACCTAAGAGTCCTAAGGGATTGCTCGGGTAACTCCAAGCATGATTCATGTGATGAAACTTACCCACTTACATAGTAGATTCCTATGTGTCTTGTGTGCCTCTGGGTCTAGATGTTGATTTATTTTGAAACCTTTGAGTTAGTATACTTTTAGGATTTCTTGGAGTTAAAGAGTACTTGTGATATGTGATTTGATATCTTGTTTGGGACTTGAGACTATCTCCTTAGCACTGTGGGAGTGGGCCATTTAGGTTCCATGTGGTTGGGTGGTAGCACTTTTTCACTCTTACCATTGAGATCCGTCTATAGTCACCATGGTTGGAGCTTTTTGGGATTCTTGTTTATCATGTTTAGATGATGTTATTTACTGACACATTTCCTTATATTGATGATTAGCATGTGATGGATGATGTAATCTACTTTGTAGGATCATCTTATGCTTTATTCTAGCATGTTAGATTTCCTTATGCATATGTTGTAGCATGTTTTAGTAGTGACGTCCCTATTATGATAGTATTGACAATCTAATCAGTGTCTTGGGATGTTACACGTGGGGGATGGCTAGGGCCCACGATGGTCTTATGATGCTATTGACAGTTGGGAGGAACTGCACACTTAGGTAGTTGTGTTTTATGATGGATAGTTGTATTTCATGTTGGATGTTTATATCTTTTATGATGGATGGATGTATCATGTATGGTAGATGGTTTCATTTATTTTATTGTACTTTGTATCATGGATTTGAGGAGGAGGATGTATTTCTATTTCTACATATGTATATTCTTTTAGCCTTTCATACCCTCTGACATGTATAGTGGATGATTGAGCATTCTAAATTAACTTGCCAAGAGGCATTCAGAACAACTGTGTATTAAATGGACGTTGGACTTTATAATTATTCTTTCATGTGGATGTGATAATTGATAGACTTCATATTATTTTAAATTTATATGTGATTCAACATCTTGGGATCCTTAAGAAATTTAACCTGTTATGTATGCTTTAGTTGTCTGTATGTTATTTCTTCCACTACTATGTGTTTGATGTGTATGTTTTATCTTTCTTATTTGAAAAAAAAGAAGTTACCAAACTTAGTAAAACTTTAGGTCATTTCTTTTGAGTCCCTTAGCAGGGTGTTACACTCATAGGGTCTGCCTTCCATGATGGGTACAACAACATTCAAAGTGATGAATCAAGTCCTAGGGAACTCTAGACTTGTTCAAATGATGTATTTATCAAAAATACTGACAATCAAAAGTCCATGCACACACAAACTGCAATTTTGTGGCTTTTAGCCTTCTTTCCAACTAGGTCTCTTCAAGCAATTTTTCCTCTAAAACAAGGGTAAGGTTGTGGACTCAAAAAAATTTGTGGTGGATTCAACCTACTCAAGTGCAAAACTTTCACTTCCCCAAATACCAAGAACCAATCTCATTCCTGCAACACAAACACTTACAAACAACACTTTAGCCTAATTAATCAAGTTAACCTAGGGCTTGATAGAAATGTTCCAAATTGGGTGCATGAAATCAATCCAATGGCTTGGTGGTCTTTTGCGAACTTAATTAGATCCAATACATCTGAATATTATAACTCACAACCTCCCTATGTTGATACCACACTCAAAACAATTCATTTTAGGCTAAATACATAGGCTTATTTAGCCTAGGGCATTAGATTATAAATGGAAAACATGATCTTCCTATCCTAGCCTTTTGGAATCATAATATACAATGTCCTAACTTTTATTTCACCAAGTGCCATTGGATTCCAATGGTGAACTTAGAAGTTAGGGCCACATCTTTGTTTCAAACCCTGAATTTGAGGGTTTCAGACCTACACTTAGGAAAAATGTTGTAACTTCCTTCAACCAAAACCAAATTGGATCAAACCAGATGAAAATGAAAGATAATTCAAGACTCCAACTTAACACAAACTTTATTTGATTTAATCAATCTGTACAAGGCCGTACAGAACAAGCTTTCCTCCAAATAAAAGTTTTCCTTCATAAAATGTTGTCACAATCTGTACAATATGATGTTCTCCTATGGAAAGATGTCATATATCTTAAAATTTATTCAATCAATTGATTCAAACTAACGTTTGCTAGTTATGAACATTGGGAAGTTGAAATGCACTTTCATGACAACTTTTCAATAGGTTGCATTAGCAACATTTTGTAAAACATGAAAATTTTTGCATTACCAATCCTAAATAGATGCCAAATGGTTCCAAACCCTTAGTAATGGTAGAAAATACATATCTAAATCAAAATTTTCATTTATTAGACTCCAAAATACATAAAAGACCAACAAAGCACATCCTAGTGAACTAAGGACTCTTTTGGTTTATAAGATGACCACAAAGATCCTTGTCCACACTTAAGGATAAAACCAACACAAGACAAGAAAATTGATGGTGCCAACACATCCTTATTACATCAATATCCAATGAAAAGATAACTTTTGAATAAGGAGATAGGTGCCCTACACCATAGATATGTATGACAGATAATTTTAAGATCCATCCATAGATTACTTTGAGCTCGGTATATGTCGATCTCAATATGTAATAATGTGAATAAGACCTAGTCTAGAAAATAATAAAGATTTACATCCAATGTTATTTACTATAGAGAAAACATAAGATGTCTACATGTACCAATGATTTGCAATGAAGACACTACCTATGTCTTTATGTAAAGTGGAATATCTATGTCTATATAGTGATTTTTTTTAATGAAAGCTTTTCTTATTATTCTATATATAGTTATATTGTATAATTCATCTTATTTTTTTAGATGCCACCTTTACTAAAGAGATAATAATATTTAATTACTTTCAATTATATACAAGATACTACTAATGCTTGTATGTTTATATTTTATATAATTTTATAGTCTAAATATTTGCCTGTCAATAAAGTCCATGCCTAATGATATGAACCCAAACCAAAAGAAGGTGAAAATTGCTAGATTTTGGTCTCAGATCAAAAGAAAAGGTGATGGAAAATGGTATTGTCCTTGCAAAAAATGCAAGGGCTTAAAGAATCAAAGAATTCTAACCACAACGACTCAAAGACATTGTAGGCAACATGATCACATTTAAGGGAGAAAGAATTTTCATCCTTTGGTGAATGTGGATTTTGAACTTATTGAACATGGAGGTGTGAATATTGAAGAAGGTAATGTTCCCATGGAATAAGATGATCTTGAGGTAGTCAACACAATTGAATATGTTGGTATTGGCACAACTCATAATGTGCTAGAGAACATGATTGAAGATGATGTTATCAACCCAACTGATAAAGATGATGATAGTCGCACATCTAATGATGATGATGAAGGGAACCTTGATATACATGTAATTGAAAAGGAATATGAGCCCCTGTACCAAGGCTCCCAAACAACGCACTAGTACATTTGGGCCAATTTTTTGACCTTTATTGGTCAAAATTTCAACCCAATTTTTTACCATAGTTTGACCAAATTTGACCAACCCATTGGTTAAAATTTTGACCAATGGGCTTGTTGGTCAAAATTTTGACCAACCCATTGATCAAAAACCTTCTAGAGAAATAGTGGGAGTTCTACCAAGGAGTGGTCAAAATTTGTACCAATGAAGGTAGAAACTTTCGACCAATAAAGGTAGAAATTTTGACCAATTTAGGGGAACATTTTGACCAATGAAGGTAGAAATTTAGACCGACTAAGGTAGAAAATTTGAACTAGTGAAGGTAGAAATTTTGACTAACGAAGGTAGACATTTTGACCAATGAAAGTGGAAAATTTTGACCTTTGAAGGTAGAAATTTTGACCTTTGAAGGTAGAAAATTTTGCCCAGTGAAGGTAGAAATTTTGACCAATGAAGGTGGAAAATTTTGACCTGTGAAGGTAGAACTTTCGACCAACAAAGGTAAAAAATTTTGACCAGTGAAGGTAGAAATTTTGACCAATGAAGGTAGAAAACACCCAGGCATTGGTAGAAATTTTGACCTTTATTTTGTTCTGGGTTCATATTGTCAGGTGTGGTCTTTCTTCATAGGAAAATATATATACAAATAAATTGGACATGTTGTAGTTAATGTTTATATCTGCACATATGGAAATTGTTTATTAATGTTTTCAAATGTAACTAAAATGATCCTATAATTTCTAGAAGGCCTAGATGTTTGCAAAATGTGGATTTATAGACAATTTATCTTAGTTATTTGCAAAATGCCTCAAAGAGATGTTACAAAGTGAAAGTTACTTAGGTGCTAATAGTAGCATGCCATGACTAATCCTGATAGCAATGACTAATGTGATTAATGCAGCTTGTTGGTCAAAATTTTGACCAACCTATTGATCAAAAACCTTCCAGAGAAACAGTGGGAGTTCTATCAAGGAGTGGTCAAAATTTGTACCAATGAAGGTAGAAACTTTCGACCAATAAAGGTAGAAATTTTGACCAATTCAGGGGAACATTTTGACCAATGAAGGTAGACATTTTGACCAATGAAGGTAGAAATTTAGACTGACTAAGGTAGAAAATTTGAATTAGTGAAGGTAGAAATTTTGACTAACGAAGGTAGACATTTTGACCAATGAAAGTGGAAAATTTTGACCTTTGAAGGTAGAAATTTTGACCTTTGAAGGTAGAAAATTTTGCCCAGTGAAGGTAGAAATTTTGACCAATGAAGGTGGAAAATTTTGACCTGTGAAGGTAGAACTTTCGACCAACAAAGGTAAAAAATTTTGACCGGTGAAGGTAGAAATTTTGACCAATGAAGGTAGAAAACACCTAGGCGTTGGTAGAAATTTTGACCTTTATTTTGTTCTGGGTTCATATTGTCAGGTGTGGTCTTTCTTCATAGGAAAATATATATACAAATAAATTGGATATGTTGTAGTTAATGTTTATATCTGCACATATGGAAATTTTTTATTAATATTTTCAAATGTAACTAAAATGATCCTATAATTTCTAGAAGGCCTAGATGTTTGCAAAATGTGGATTTATAGACAATGTATCTTAGTTATTTGCAAAATGCCTCAAAGAGATGTCACAAAGTGAAAGTTACTTAGTGCTAATAGTAGCATGCCATGACTAATCTTGATAGCAATGACTAATGTGATTAACACATCAACTAATGAAGATGACTAAAAGATCAAAACATATTAATGCAATCTTCAATCAAGAACATGTAAGCTCAAAAGATGGGTAAATTTCAAAAAGTTGTGAGCCTAAGATCATTACAATTTCAGCCATGAAATAATTGCAATTGAAATTTGTTGAAACATAGGCCTGAGTGGGTTGGCCTAAGGGTCAAAAGAAGAATTCAGATTTCACTTAATTACAAATCAATTAGCTTATGCAAGTTTGGCCTCATGGTGGTTGTACAATTTTAAAAAACTTAATCCTTAGACCATTTGGGCCTAACATCAAGGGATGTGAATTTAGGACTCAAACGTCTATAAAGGTTGGATGTTGAAATTCTTTGGAACATCTAAAACAATTCCATAAGCATATAAGAAGAGTAGATTGGCGAGTTTCACCTTGGAGGATGATTTTGGAAAAGAAATTAGAGATCAAGATATATAAACTCAAATGGATTTAGTGTTAAACTTAGAGTTTATAAAGGAATATTATATTTGGAGGGTTAAAATGCTTGTAGATCTGAGTTTAGAAATGCAGCATTTTGTCACAAGCAACAAGGTAAGTGTTGATAAATATTTTGTGGGAATCCATAAATGAGAAAGGAGCTATTAGATATCTTCTTTAAGGAGAAAACAGACTAGATGAATTTTGTGATTAAGTGTTCTAATCGAAATTCTCATTTTGTCTAGAAACCACAAAATGCAAATTGTATTTAAAGAATAGATATTATACTCATAGAAATCATCTAAGTAGGATGTCTTCATTGGATTTTGCTTCTCAGCATTTTGATTTTAGATGAAATATGAAACCCAAATGTTTGACAAGTGGTGTTGTCTTGCAGTTTAAAGATGTCAAGAGTTAAAGGTGGAATGATTTCAAAGTAGGAAAGCAAGCTCCAATAATTCCTCTTTAGAATTGCAGCCAGAGTCCTAAGCATTCCAATCCAAATGATTGTGTATTAATAAGATTTAACAAAAAATAATCCTAAGAACATTAAGTAAGTTAAGTTGAAACATTTAAGAAAATGAATATATGTTCCTACAATCAAATAATGATTATCCAAGATTCACTAGTTAAGGGTCCCTCAAGACTAAAATATAGACGAGCATAAACTTTGAACATGAAGGAGAAGATCTTCTGCTTGATTTTTACCATTACAACACAATAATGTTTTGTCATAGGAAAACAAGTCTTATTTTGATTCACATTACATTTTTGTGTTGTTTTCATTGTATTTGTTCTTTAAATTATGTTTCTAGAGACTATCCATAATTGTCCCAGATCACCATGGAATAGGACTTGTACAGATATGCATTCTTCATTTCTGACCAGTCATATGAGAGAGGCTAAAGGTGGTGTCTTAAAGAGAGTGATCTTTTATCCCATGGCAGAAACCTAACCTTTCATCTATGTTAAGATATCCTTTAGATGGGAAATCATTATACGTTTATCAAATACTACTTTATGGAAAAGATATAATGGAGCATGCTTCCTCTTGCTTTTATTGTGCAGGTTAACCCTCAGTTTTATGCATACAGGTGGATTACTCTACTTTTCACACAAGAGTTTAGATTCCTTGATATTCTAAGGATTTGGGACTCACTTCTAAGCAATCCCTATGGGCCTATGGTATGTTTTTGTCTTCCATCTGAAAGAGAGAATCTTCTATTAATCATTTACACAAAGTTTCAATTAGAGTTTTACAAAAGTTATAAGTTTTCAAATACCCAAAAAACTAAATAAAGTAAATATGTGCTCTATTAATTTTCTTGATAATGAAATAAAAAATACTTGCATATTAGAGATCTTGAGTCGATGCTTTTGAGGTGTATCACATTTTTGTATAAAATTTTAGCCTATTTGGTGACTAGGCATTGCCCACTCTATTACCGCAGGACATATTACTCTGCATATGTTGTGTTGTGCTAATGTTCATAAGAAGTCACTTGTTGGCTAGTGATTTTACATCAAATCTGAAGTTGCTTCAACATTATCCATTGATTGACATCAACCATCTCTTGCCTATGGCAGATGAACTAAAAATAAAATCTTAAAAGTTTTACACTATTGATATTTGATCATTCAAAATGTAGCAAAAATTGCTTGTCAATTTCAAATAGGTCTAAGATTCTTTTTATAGAGATAATAGCCCAATCCAGAACAAAAATATGATCTAATAGAAAAATCATATGATTGTTTAATGAATAAACTTGTTTTTTTTACCAAATGGCAAAGAAATTTCTTTTCTCGAGTTTCATTATTGAAAAGGATCATAGGTCAGGCATTTTACTCATTAGGGTTCAATTATCCAGCTCCCATGTAGCATGATGCTTAGAAAATAAACTGATGTGATTTTATGAAGATAAATCTAGTCCAACCACATTGATTAAATACTTAAGGCATGCAATAGTCATTATTATATATGAAATTTATCAAAAGTCAGGTCATAAAAGAAGGCAATCTACGTAAGATATTTTAGTAATGCTTTTAGTTTTTAACTAATCTAAGAGGCTTAGATGTATCTTCCTTCAACAATTAATATACTACACATAGAATACCAAAATATTACCAAGACCTCTCTACAAATTTTTTTTTGGATTGAGACCTCACATGTTTGAAATTTCCATAAACTGAGTAATGAAGCACATTGTGAATCTTGAATTCAATCCATCCTAAGATGGAATTAGGTTTTTGGACAACCCATGTTTGCTCCGTAGGGTGTAGTTTAATGTATACAAGAATATATAGGAAATGTAATAGACAGTAATGTCAAAGAACTCACAAATGCTTCTTTATTAATTCCATCAAGTGTTTAAAACATATGACACCAAAATGCAGGACAACAATTACCACAGTGCCATCATTACAGTGATATCTTTGGGATGAAAGTACATGACATATATAAGTGTCAAAAGAGTGCAAGCTCCAATTATTTTGATATTTTGATATCCCTTGAAGAAAAATTAATTCCTCGTTCTTTTACCTAGAATTCCACTATACAAATTATATCATTAAGTACAAAGCCCTAATCATGTGGGTACATGTTGTGATTCCTATAGAGATTAAAAGCCTTCATATACATAGAAACTGTATGTTGATAGTGAATCCAATAACAACTTAAGGGGAACCAATTTAGGTTGTCTTAGTATATAGAATTACCATTGATCTTAATAAATTCTATTACTACACCATAGATAGTATTTCAAAGAGAGAAAATTGGTATGTGGATGCAAAGGCTAGTGTTGCATCTTTGGTCTGACCTGAAATCATCACTAATGCATATCAATTTATGCCACAACTATTGAGATCTCATGTAGTATTAGTTGCCAAGCCTTGGTGATCCCATTTGTGTACATGTAGACTCAGAAGAATGGTTTGTTGGCATCTATGGGTATCTGAAGAGAAAAAAATTCCTTGATAGAGTTGATGAAAATGCTTATATTAGGATAAGAAAACTCTCTGGTTGCTATCTTTTCTTGTAAAATGTCTTGTATTGAAGATCCTATAATGGTCTCCTCCAATGATACTTAACCAAGGGTAAGATACCACTCATTTTTTGAGAGGCTCATTCAGGCCCCACTAGAGGACATATAGGTGGTAAGGCCTTAGTTCAAAAGGTAATTCATGTGCAATACTGTTAGAAAATGATGGATAAAGACTCCTTTTCATTTATCAAGAGTACTCACAATGCCAACAACATAGAAATTTGATTTAAGCTCTTGGATAGGCTCACAAAGCTCAAAACTCTCTGTGGCCCTTCTAGACATGGGGTTTAGATATAATTGGAAAAATATATTTGCCACTATTTAAAGGCCATATTTTTATCATCACGACCTCATAGTATTTTAGTAAGTGGGTGGAAGGGGGTCCATTAAGGTCTACCATCATTGAAATTATCTATCAATTTGTACTAGACAATATCTAATTTCATTTTGGTTTATCTTCCACTATTGTCTCAAATAATGGGACATATTTTTAAAATGAGGTAAAATAGTTACAGAAATATTTTGTGTCCTACATCACTTCTCTATACCTTATTATTTTCAATCCAACAGTTAGGTAGAAGCCTCTCACAAGACCATTGAGAAAATATTGCAAACATTTGTAACTAAGAATGGGAGAGATTGGCATACCCAATTAACCTATGCTTTTTGGGCTTATTGCGCTAGTATCTCTATAGATACATGATCTACTCCTTATAGCCTAGTATACAGAGCTAATGATATCATGCCCCTAAACTAGAGATACCATCATCATGTGTCTCCCTTAAAGGAGTGATCAGTGATGACACTAATAGTTTGAATTATTTGCATGAGTTAAAAATGTTGGATGAACATACTCTATGCCTTTGAGCTTATTAGAAAGCACTCTCATAACTTTAAGGTAGGTAATCTCATTCTTTGCAAATCCAAATGAATGTAAATGTGTCACCTAGTCAAAGAAGGAAATTCAGCCCAATTGGTTGGGGCCATATGTTTTCACCTTTTGCTTATAGGTATGGAGCCTATAAGTTAGCCCCCATGGACAATACCCCTCTCAAGGAACCCATGAATGTAGTTCATCAATAACAGTGTTATGCCTAAATGTGTCATGTAGTATAAATCCAAGTGATCCCCATGACATATTATCATCAACATGAGTGTTTATCTTTTTGGTAACAACCATGTTTGTGATATGTGTGTGCATGTATGGTGTAACTACAACTGTAAAACATACATGAAGAAAGCTAAGATAATAGAAGAATGGAATCTGAACTCCAAAAACCTATACAATGCTAGAGTGCCTGCAAAGTAACCTGGTCAATATTGCTATTAAACAAGAATCTGCAGCCCAGTCGATATAGCCAATATCTTGTGATGGGAACCTGATCATACTAGTTGTTTAGGTAGGGACCTAGGTCCCCAATTGAAAAGCCAGGTTGTCTAGAACATACCTATTGTTTATAGTTAGTAAGTTTCTATATCCTCTAATTAAGTGATTTTTTTGGCTTTTTAGACCCCAGTTCCAAGACTTTTGTAACAGTATTTATTCTAATTCTAAGCAAAATGTGTATGTTGGATAACAAGAGTATCGTAAATTTGGAAGTTTATCTTGATGGACAATTCACAAGAAGGAATTTGGTACATTTATATACTGTCTAGTGTCTTGTTAATATTGTCATCAGTTGAGACTATTATTTATATATCCTCTAGAGATGTAAGACTGTCATGCTTCTGGCTACATGTACAAATAGGAAGTTTGAAACACTATTGAAGCATTTAGCACACACTACTATCAAATCAGCTAGTTGATAAGTACGCTGCAACTTTATTGAAACTTCATGGAAGATGTTTGGTATCATTCATTATTGATTCCTAATTATGTATTGAGGCAATAGTTAGAATGTTTTAATTTTGACATTTTCTAATAGCCCTAGGCTAATAGTTCTGATTGGTTGACTATCATGTTCATAATTTTGCCACATTCAATATGCTAGCTGAATCAAGACATTAATCCTTAACTGGAGCAATGGAGATATGGTGTATTCATTTACTCATAACTGTAGGCAAGTTGTCTAGACTCTGGTGCAAAGTTGTAGAATGATTTAATCTAAATCAGTGGTGAAGAGATAGATTGGACCTAAATATTGAAAGCAATCTTTAACCACTTTGTGATGTTGTCATATTGTTAGGAATCTTCTGATACACTTTTCTTTGAGTATCCCATGAACTATTTTGAAATTTTTCTTAAGGTTGATCCTTCCAATGTTTTATACTGTGTCTAGTGAAAGGGGATGTTCTAGGGATAGGGACAGGACGTCCTCCTTCCAACCCCTGGGGGATGTCTCCCGGGAATCCTCCTCATTGGGAAATCCCAAGGAGATGTAAGCCCATCCCCAACATCCCTGTGCTATCTCAGAGATGTCCTAAAGTCCCCTGTAGCAGCCAACTTTCAACATGGCAAAAATGAAAACTTTAAAATTTTATCAAAAAAACCCATGTTCCCATACCCTCTTAAAGCTAAACAGCAAAAGTTCTTGGTATTTCAAGGTTTGAGCTAGGAACCCCCATCAAAGTTTTACTAAACATGCAAGCCTTTAAGGGTAAGGTCATGTTAGTGACCTCAAACCTCAAGTCTCAAGATCCCTTATAGGAGAAAATAATTCAAGTACTTTGGAATTCTTTGTCTGAGATTCTTGTTTCTATAATGATAAATTATTAGACATTTTAAGGGAATCCAAAGAAACACATTTCAAACCACAATTTCTAAAACCACACCTTTAAGCAAGCAATATTTTATAGTCCCTTACTCCAAAATCCTTGTTCAATGCGTATCAACCAAATTAGGCTTTGCTCCCGATCTATCTTCCTGCAGTTTTGTTTTAGAGAGGTTTCTGAAGTTGAGTAAACTAGTATTCGTAGTCATTATTGGCAAGGAAGAAAAAAGAGTAAAATAATCATCCTCTTCATTATTTGAGGTAGAAAAAGAAAGAATAAATTCCCATCCAAGGAACAAAAAAGAGTAAAAACCCAAATTATTCATGATCTATAAGAGAGGAAAAAGGTAAACATGCATCCAAATTATTGTTTATACTATGAAGGTGGCTTTCAACTTAAGAATGATATTGAGTTAACCGATTGGTTGTTATTGACAAATACCTCAAAAAATATTGACAAATAAGTCTTTATTGCAAAATGAAAAAGTATACTCTGGTTCTAAAGAATGACAAATAAATCTTTATTCAAGCTTACAAATATGATATTGCATAGTAGCTTGGGAAACCTCTGAATAAAAATAAACTATTTTAAAGAGTTGTAGAATATAGATTTATGAATAAACAACTCAATTTTAGTTTGATTAACAACAGTTTAAAAAAATTAAAATAGTATAAAAACTGTGAATTGCTACATGCTTGAACACTAAATCTATGGTGTAAAATGAAGATAACTATCAAAACTCTTACTCATTGCTAATGCATTGCCTTGGTTTATTAAAACTAAATAGCTTTTAAATACAAACTAATTGTAGATGGTTATCATGCCAATGGTTTATATGTTTTAAATGATGTGTATACAACGACTTCCCCTAAGGAGACTAGTTACAAGTATCAATGGATAAAAAAGAATCTATAACATGTAAAGTGTTGTGCTCAATACTAAATTTCTTGTTATTCTAATCTTAGAAGTGAGGAGAAATTAGGCTCCCACATTAATTGCTAGCAGTCTTGGAAATTGAGTTTATTGCATTATATTAGCTTCCATACAGTGACCCTAGAATGTGTTGCTTGCAATTTCAATCTAGTGAAGCAGGGATCAAAGGTGTAAACTTACCATAGAGATAAAAGGAGCCCCAGAGAAAATAAGTTGTTGATATGTAAAATTATTCATAGTTAGGCTCCTCTTGTTAAGGCAATGATCAAGATTCCTCATCTCAAAATAAAATAGAGAGCATAGATTCTGAAGGGAATTTTCTATTTGGATTCATCAAATGCCATTTTAACAAGATGTGCTTTGTGATTTCCAAATATTTGATAAGGAATCTATATAATGGATGAAATTCAGCTTACTAAAATTTGTTTGACCTAAGCATAAATCCTTCTCGACTTCCATGTAAAGATGTATGTTAATTACTAAGAAATTGATTTGTTACGATTCCTCTACCACTAATATTACCTGATACACAAAGACATGCTAAAATCAAAATATCTAGATAAAAAATCTATGCTAAATAATGATGATTCTGATAACTAGTTGTATAGCCAAATTTGGCATTAGCTTTATATTTTGGACTTCAATTGAAGTTTTATTTTCAAGATTGGACTTCACTATTTCCTATAGATGTAGCAATATTGAAGTTTTGAGATAGAATACAATGTGCTTCAAAAGTTTAGGGACATTCAACTATAAAATATAGGGTTTTGAAGTCTACAGAATAGTAGATTAGATATTAAGAATGCGCTCTATAATTCTAATATACCTTCAATGCAAATGCAAATTGAACGAAAAAACACATAATTCTGCCCAAATAAATTAGAGAAGGATAACTTATCAACAAAATCAAATTGTTGAATAAAAAATATCTACACCAAAAATATCCAATAGTGTATTTACAAAAATCTTATTGCTATAATCTGACAAATTTAAACCTAGAATATACTGACTCCAATTGCATTCAAAATAGTGAAATGTTTCAATGGATCCTTGGTCTTTTGGTGAAGTTGAAAGTTGAAATCATCTATAACGTAAAAAAGAAAATAATAAGTGATTTCCTTCTTATGATAAGTTTGAAGTACTCACATTTATTTTAGTTATCTCTAAAATCATTTATTTTTTGGAGATCTCCCTATGTTCAAATGATCTCATATGGAATGTGGGGATGTTGGCTGGCGGCCCTAAAATTCTATGGCATTAGATATTGAGTCATAGAATAGTAGGGGGCCCAACATCTAATCAGGGACCTTAACTACCCAGAGGGGGAAGACATCTATCTAGAAGTTTATGTGACCGAGGAAAGCTATCTGAGAAATTATTCAAGCATGCTTTCATCCTAATAACTAATCTAGTCCGAGAATCCCATCTGGTTTCTCAAAAAATTTGTTTCATATGAGCCAAACTTTTTGCTTTTAACTCTGGAAGGGAAATTTAGCAGTAGCAGTTTTCCAGCAGGGTCAGTTCACCAGTCATATGAGTGACTCTGCATAATGATCAAGTTAGGGGCACCTAAAATTCTATGGGGCCCAACCATTATTAACCCCAACGCCACCCCCACTAGAACTATAGGCTATGGTTGGGTAACTTTTAATATAGTGTGAGCGATGTAAATTTTTGATGAAAGCCCCCACTGGGTCCGTGATAGATAGTAGGGCAGGGCTCATGTGATCGGCATTAAACATTAAATGATTAAGCATTAAACAATTGAGCAAAGCCATTGGATTAAACTAAAATATTTGTGTTTCTAATGAAGAAAAGAAGGGTAAGAACCCTTACTATTCTAGAGGTTGCATCAGTGAAGCTCTCAAACCCCTGTTTGCACTGAAGCTGTAAAATGTTATTGGCATGTAATCCTCAAACCCTACCTCTGCACATAATCCTGGTGCCACAAAATTCAATGAGGAAAAAATTAACCGCACAAGCTATCTTCTGATTGCGTAAGAATGAAATTAGGGCAGCAAAGAGCTTTTAATTTTTTTGACATAGTGTAAGCTCATGTTGGTCAAAATTTCAACCAACACAGGCTTGTATATATATATATATATATATATATATATATATGTTGCCTTCCCTATTTTGACCAATTTGAACCCATTTTATTAGATGCTCAACAAATTTCGTCTAAAAATGGGGTCAAATGTACTAGTGGGAGCGAGTGACATCCTACAAGAATATGTAATCTGAAACTGTCTACAATTACACAAGATGTTGAACAGTAGTCAAAGGGGTAGCTGCTAGTCCAAAGGTCTTATCTAGGTATCAATTTTAGATCATTCTAATGCTATCAATAATAATAATAACTAAGTCCAACCATGATACTAGTAGTTTCTCAGTGGCTACTTTCATTGTAATGGTCATCATGATAATGAATTAAGCTTATCACATTGTGATTGTGATTACCCACTGGGAAGCTATCTCCAACCATTTTCAATTACAAGCAAACATCAGTAAAGAAAATAGAGAATCCCTAATAAAAATGGAAATCCATCATCATGAAAGATGATTTCCTACCTCTCGCTAGTGATCATATAGATATTCCTTGACATTGGTTAAATAAACAATAAAACATTACAATTATTTGCATAGCTACAATGTTCACTATGCTCTGTGCATCATAATGTTCTACTAAACTTAGACATGTCAGATAAATGTCATTGGAACATTCTTTTAAGTCAAGTAAAACTGATTGAGCTCAAGTAAGGAAAATATTTCATGTGAACATTGAAAAAATCATGTATAGAGGTAATCTTCTAGTAAACTATGAATGGAAGTAAACAAGTACTTACATCTCTGAGTCTTACATATCCAGACTCAACATGACAGTTTGCCTCAAATTCTTTAAATACCTTCCACCCCAAATCTTGATAAGTTTTATTTCCAGTTGTCTGCAAAGGTACATGAGTGTATGTTTGAATTTTAATAGGAAATACAAATCACTATTAAGGTGAAACAAATAAACAATGTGAGGAACACCGTTTCTTATGCATTCAATCTTTCTTTGTTATCTATGTATACATTTCCCAATGAATTGGACTAGGTTGTAATTGAATAAGCTTTTCTACATACACATGCACTTATTCTATTTTATTAGACAATTACGAGTCATTTAAATTTTTAGTGGTTGCTTTGTGTAGCATCATAAATTCTAACCTTGTACAATTTACACTATTTTATGAGCCCTTGCCTTAGTATGTGGTATCTTGGCTCTTATCAAAGCCCATTTCTGACTAAACTATTGCAAATCCAATTTCATATCCTCACATGATGATCCAAAGCATTATCCTCAACAAAGGATATTTGACCTCCCACTTGCTTCTCTTGTTTTGGAAGGTTAATGGTGCCTAGAGTGCTATTGGCTAACAAATTTGGGTCATTTTCAAATATGTCAGTGTCAGGTTATATTCAACAGTTTCTAGTCTCTGACCCCATTTATTAAAATGTTTATCCTACAATATTGAGCTTATCCTACAATAAAATCCAATAAATTTTAAATGCTTTTACTTTGAAGGATATTAAAACTGATGTATCAACCTGCATATTAAAACATTTATTAAAATTGATTCTTAAGCATTCCCTATATGGCCCTAGGCAGTTATTATAGGATAAACATTTTAATATCTAGTTTGAAGTGCCAACCCACATATTAAAACTGATAAATGTTTTAAATCCTACAACTGATGTACCAGCCCACATATCCTACAATAAAATCCAAAATAGTTGAATATTTCTATGCATTGATTCAATTCTTGCAATAAGTGATACAGAAAATCCTCTTTAATACATCCTCACCATGCCCAGCAGAGTAAAAACCATGCCCACCACAAAGCTCTGGGAAGTTCAAATTTCCAGAGTAAAAACCATGCCCTAAACTTCAATTGATTGCTAGAAAAACCCTTATAGCTCCTGCGCGTGCGTGAACAAAAACAATGAAAGAGGTTGAAATTGCCCTTTTTACATGTTAAGATCATGTTGGTCAAAATTTCGACCAACATGGACATGTATTTTTTATTTTTTTTAAATTTTTCTTTCCATATTTCGACCAATCTAAAACATTTTAGTAGATGGTCAAAAAATTTGGTCTAAAAATGGGGTCAAATGTACTAGTGACACTTCTCTCCACTATATTGTTGCTAGTAAACTTCAAGGTTATGAATGGCATATCCAATATAGAAATCTCACATATGCTAAGGTATAGTGTCTTTTTTGTCATCTTCTATGTTAGTGTACCATTAATGTTCTTTATGTTAACAATTTTTTTCATAGGTTGATAGGTTAGTGTTTGTTACACCACCAAACATTCTACCTCGCTCTTACTGAGAATTATTGGTCATTATGAAAGTTATTGGAATGGAGTATCAAACAATAAATGCATGTCCCAATGATCATATTATATATCATAGACAACATGAATCCACAACACAATGCGTTGATTTTCACATTAGCAGATATCGATCAGATCAAATAACCAAAAAGGTGCCTCAAAAGGTTCTTCTATACATTCTCATTATTCCACGTCTACAACGATTATTCAGGTGCACTAGCTTGGCACAATTTATGGATTACCATGCACATAATAGAAGTCAAGATGAAATTATACAAATGCATGCAGATGGTTCTTCATGTAAGGGCATAGAAGATAGGTGGCCAATATTTAAAGATGAACCTCATAATTTGAAGCTTTCATTGGCAGAAGACAATGTCAATCCATTTGGAGAGATGAGATCTGTTTACTTGGTCAGGATTTTTTGTTGTTGTTAACAATAACATTCCTCCTTGAATGTTTGTAAGAGGGAGCACATAATGTTGGCAATGATTATACCAGATATTTTTCCATTTAATAGTCATTTAAATTAATTTATAAACACAATATTAAAATGACCATAATTATTATGTTTTGTTTATGTTCATTCAACTAGGTAAGTACCAAGTGAAAGTTATGAATGTATATATTGAGCCCTTGATTGATGAGTTATTGGATTTATGGAATGGGGTTACTATGTATGACATATCTAGACCAATTGGTTAAAGAAAATATATGATGCCCCTGGACTAACACATTTTTGTGGTATGCAAAATAGTTAACACATATTTTTTATATGTAATAGTGCTAATGCATTTTTATTGTATTTTAAGCCGCATTTGATAATTGCAAATATGAATCTTCTAGTACACATGTCATCCAATTATACATGATCTTGTAGTTCTTAAGACAAAGGAAAAAATTTCATGTCCAATTTGTGGTCTAAAGATGAAATCTCATCATTCAAAAAGTTTAGCAAAGCACATGTTTGATGAGCATAGACAATTTCTCCACAGAAATCATAAGTATCAAATTACTGAAAATATCTTTTCGATGGGAAAGAAGAGAACATCAAAGTGATGAAGAATGATACCTCAAATGTGGAAGTTGGAATACAATAGAATGAATCCCCGAGGTAATGCCATTCCATCTGATGCAGGTTTTTGTATAAAATTAAAATTTGCATACTTTCTTTTGTTTAGTAATGATATAATTGATGTTCATGAAGGTTGTCAAGGCATTGATGAACAACTTTCAATAGGACTTAAAATCTATCCTAGATAATTTAGTAGGTTTCCTTACTATGAGCACCTCTCAATCGTGCATTTCTTTGATGCTATGCATATTGGAAAGAATGTAATAGAGACACTATGGAAAATATTGGATGGAAGGCGTGATAGAGAAAATTGGTTAACATTTGTAATGACATTGATAAATCCAATCATGCATTGAAGTTCTTCCTTGAATCAAATAGCAATGAACACCAAATTAATACGAGTGTCATTCCTTGATTATTAATATAGCAACAAATTGATGCCATATTTGAAGTCATAGAAAAAAACTAAATTTCTCACAGAATTTGCTAAAAACATAAGCAGTCTCATATATAAGAAAGGTGATTTTGGGTTAGGGTGGAATACACATGATTGACACACTTTCTTCAAGGTAAGTCATGTTCTTCTCTATTTATAATAAATTTGTAAAACATCATGTACATTTGATTATTTTATTTTATAATATATTAAAAAGATCATTTTATTATTATTGCAGTATGTTCTACCTCTATCTCTCCCACACAACTTCAACAACATGAGTGTCAAACACGTTATATATGATCTTGGGAAATACATAAGGTTATAAGTGTTATTTGTTAGATTTGTTGTATATATATTATTTTTGCATCTTTCTCTTCTTTTTCTGTAATTTATTATATATATTTGTGTAGAGTCTCATTAATATGTTTTTGCATGGTGAATATCTTCTAGGTGGTTGTCATCTAAAGAAATTGATAAGAAAGACATAAAGCATTGGAAGAGAAAATTTCCTCAACTTTTTTGTGAGATACAAAAGTGTCTACCTTCAAATTTTTTCAATGCACACGAACACTACCTCATACATTTAGTTGAGGAGATTGAATTGTGTGGACTTGTACCAACTAGTTCAATGTAGATGGTTGAGAGGCACTTGAAATTTTTGAAGGGCTTGGTTCGATAGAGAACACATCTTGAGGGTTACATGGTAAAGGGATATATGGTCTACTAGACTATGGTGTACATTAAGGAGTATCTTTCAAGTTTGTGTCAAAGATCCATGTAGATCGCATTTGGGATCCCAACTCTATTAACACATTCAAAGGAGAGTATTTGACGGGGAAATGTAGATTGAGGAAAATGAGAGGCAATTATAAGATGTTATTATAGTTAATTAATTCTTATCCATAATCAATATAAGTTGTTTATAATTGGTCTATTTATTTTATATAGTTGCTCATTAGTGGGATGCACTTCATTTGTATATTGCAAAAAATCTTCATTGGATGATGGTATGGATTCAATGATCTCAACAAAATGGTTGCACATTAACATGGGAAGGTGTTGCTACATTGGTTAAAGAAGCTCATCGTAATGGAGATCCCATTGTTATGCCAATGGTAATTGATCTAGAAAATAGTTTAAGAGGTGGAAAGGTACATATAAGTCAATCTATCATGACCCATTTGTTTAATATCAACTCACGGATGGATGTATAATTTTGACATGTTAGAAAAATAATAGGCCAAGCACCACAAAGCTATGTACTACAATGGTCGTAAATTTCATATACTTGTGATTATGTGATAACTACAGTCTTTAAGGTCACCAATATTTCATCTAGAAATGACATGCATCCTCAACAATCTGAAAATAGATACTATGGCATTTTGAATGATATAATTGAGTGTAACTTTAATTCCTTCAAACTAGTTCTATGAATTTTCAAATGGTACATGATACGACTGAATCAAAATAATCCTAATAAAATTATTATTTAACATGATAATGGATTTACAATTATTAATACAAGGTCATTTGAGCCAGTTGGAGATGAGTGCTATGTTTTTCGAAGCCAATGTGAGCAAGTGTTTTACTTTGGTGTTTCACATAAACTAGGTTGGTCATTTGTTGTTACACATGATCCAAGAGGAAGAAGTAAAGTATACTATGATTGAAGAAGAAGATATTGAAGAAGTAGAAGATGAAGTAGATGATGATGATGATGGCAAAGATGAAGAAGGAGATGATGATAATGATGATGATGATGATGCCAAAGATGTTCATGATGATGGTGATGGCATTGACGATGATGATGGTACTAATGGTGATGGTGATGATGATGATAATGGTGATGATGATGGTCATAGTGACAATCATGATAATGACAATGGTTAGTCTAACAATTTGGATGATGATGGAAATAATGATGATATTCATGATGATGAGATGGACGAAGAAGATGATCAATGTCTTGATTAATGAAAATGTATTAGGTTATGATTAGGTTAAAATATTTGTTACGATACTTAATTATTGGTTTTGATTACTTATAATACTTCTTTTTTGTAGAGGTAACAAATTAAAAAGTATACAATGATTATGATGTATGCATATTGTTCATGTGATGTGCTATGTAATTTGTAGCATAAGTATCATGCAATTTGTAACTAACTTAACACAAATTAATTACATATGTTGTAATGTCCCCACTAATAGGGTTAGTTAGAGACAAGTAATACCTGCAAAATAGATGTTAAAATCACATTAATAATAAAACTAACTATATTATTCTACCCATAAGTTAACCCCAATATTAAGGATGTCTCTAGATCAGGCTTCTTAGCTCATAGCTACCTCGACATCATCCTAAGAGAGAGCACCCCTTAAGATTCTTCTTGGACGGGCATCCTCTATCCAAGGACAATGATATATGCATATGTTTTACAACATCAAAATATTCTGGCACATCAATTATCAGCCATGGTGGACAATGAAAATCTTAATATCTCCATGCTCCATGCTTCGATATTGATTCTTGGCCATGGCAGACAATGAAGATCTTAATATCTCACATGCTCCATGCTTTGAGTTCACATTGACTCTCGGACATGGTGGACAATGGAGATCTTAATATATCACATGCTCCAATGCTTCGAGTCTCATTAATATCCATCATGCTAACCCTATAGGTTAACACAATATTATCCAGAAGTATGATTCATCAATATAAATAAACTCATAAACATAATTAAATAAATATAATCCATAAACATACCTTTCTTACCTTCTTCTTTCCTTGGTCCATGTGGCTCTATCCTTAGTCTTCCCTTTAATGAATTATTCCTTTTAGTTTATCTCAACTCTATATTTACTTTCCGAAACTCTTTATTTTCTAATTATATTGAAAAGAAAAGATACATTTTTTTATTTCTTCTTTTCCAAGAGTCACAACGTTTCATAATACAAATCTTTTGAAAAGTCACAACACAATATCATTGATACCTTTTCAGAAAGTCACTTCTTTATTTTCTTCATATTACTTTCCTCTTTCATTTTTTCTTTTTGAACTCCTCTCCTCTCCTCCTTTTTTGTTTTTCTCTAAAATAAACTCTCATCCCTTTAATATCTTAATTTTAATGAGTCATATCTATTTGTTAAACATCTCTTGAATTTTCATTAGACTTAGTTAATTTATATTATTCTATGTTATATTATTTATTTACTTACTCATTTGTGTTTATTATTATTTATTGTTAAATTCTATTTAAAAAATTAACATACTTTCTAAATATTATATCTAATTTTATTTCTTTATTTACTTATTGAAATTTTATTATTTCTTTCATTATTTAAAATATCATGCTAAATATTATTTCATTAATAATATGGATTAAATAATTATCATTTCCTAGTTTTATATTTTAGTATTAGTTTAATATAATGCTATTATCATTATTTATTTAATAACATTTTAGTATCTAATTATTATTAAAATT